>OY998171.1:45798289-48205296 GCA_963921995.1 Oxystoma pomonae | reverse complement strand
ATGATGTTAGGAGTTCGAAACTATTTCTTAATTTTGGCATAGTTGCTTTTCATTTTTCTCTACGCTTTAAATGAGGGGAATGAAGCTTGACGTCGGCTGCAACCCCCCTTTTGAATATTGAAATTGGTTCGAAATTGGTTCGAAATTATAAGTATATCAAATCTCGAATATCTTTCGGGGGGAGGTGTGGCTTGACTGACTTTGTTTTTGAAATATATGTAAAAAAAAATTATTCCTTCATTAAAAACACAATTTTACTCACTGAACTACCTTTTCAACTCTTAACAAGCCTACGAATTAAAAACAAAAACAAAAACAAATAATTTACTTTATAAAAAAACGAAATGTTTTAATTTCCTATTTTTTGATTAAAGATTGATTATTTTAATTTTGAAATTTCAAAGCGCGATCAAATTAATTTAATTAAATTTAATTAATTTTTTTTCTTAAGTCATGTGACTTGTCAAAAAAACGTAAAATTTGAAATTTCATGATACCTCAAGTTTCATTTCTCTATCTTAAAAAATGCAAAAAAAGTGGGTGAATCACCCTCGTAAACACATGGTTATTAAAAATAATAATACTTACGACTCGCGGCTTTTTTTTCCAAGAGCCAAGAGTTAGCACGCGTTAAACAAGTTGGGACAAACACAAAATATCCATGCACCTAAGCCGGGATTCGAACCCAGAATCTCCCGTGCGGCAGGCAAATATACTACCCATTCGCTACGGAGAGCGACAGGTTGATCCAGTAGGACTGACCTAAGCCACCACGAAAAAAATAAATTTTAGAGCCCTTACCCAGACAGCACAACTTAGTCCAATGGATGTCCAGTGGAGTAAAGTTTCTGGACAATGCAGCTGTCCATTAGAAAACCAAATCCGTTCGAACTTCTAGGACATCCCAAAAAGGTCCAAAAACTTAACAATTTTAATTTTTAATTTTAATTTATTATATTTTTGGCCACTATAATTAATCCAATTGCTATCCAGTGGACAAACCACTTTGTCCAACAGATATTAATGGGAAATCCGAAAAGTGTCTTTATGATTCTGTGGACTCTCAAAAATTATCAAATGGCTGTCCATTGTGCCAAAAAAATAGTTCCAATTTATATTCAATCCACAGATTTTTTTATTGTCCAATGAAGTAAAAAATAGACATATTCAATGGATATCCCTAAATAATTTAAAAAATTATATTATATAACATACATGGATATCCATAGAATATAGTTTATTTTTGGTATAATGGAATAGAATAAATAATTCTTTAACAAACCTTCTTTAACAAATTATAATTTTGGAAACACTGTGAAGTAAAAAGAAAATAAATAAAAATGCCATTGGATATAAAAACATTGCTAAAAAACAAACAGTTTGTTTTGAACTAAAAATGGAAATTTTTTACACTAAATAAAAATGCCCATTGGATATAAAAACATTACTAAAAAACAAACAGTCTGTTTAAAACTAAAAATGGAAACCTTTTAGACTTTTTTTTTTGTCATCCACTCTATCCAGTCAAAACAGAGGTTAAAACTTTGTCCCATGGACAATGATTCTTTGGTGTCCAGGGGAGTAAACAAAAAGAACTTCCAGTGGACCTCCAAAAGCAGTCTGCTAAAGGGCATTTATTAATGAGCCAAGTACAGAAGTCCGGAGGTACAGGTTATTTGAGGTCCAATGGACTAAAAAAAAAGTACATCACTTTTGCAGGACACAAAATGAACGTCCGCCGGATATATTATATTTCTGGTCCAACGGACCCAGAAAAATTTTTATCCATTGGCATTGCCAGTTCTTTATGGTATCAAAATTTGAAGTCTTTTGGACTCAATTTTTGTGTAATGGACAAAAAATGGAGGTCTGGATATAACATATAACCAGGCTTTGGAAAGATTGAGGCCCACAAAAAAATGTTTAATGACAAGGCAGGTCCCAATTTATAAGAGAAAACATTTTCCCCAAGTTTGTAGACCTTATAGTTTCCCAGGTAAATACGGTGACTGGTTATTAGACAAACCGTCCGGTGGCCAGTCTTATATTCGCCCTCACCCTGTATAAAAGCATTTAATAAAACTTACTACGTTTGTACGCACCTAAAAGCGCTTTTATATAAGGGCGCTTTTAAATAAAATCGCTCTTTCTCTTTATTAAATGTCATTAAATATATCAGGTTAAAGAAAAGACAATTAAAACAACTTAGCTAACAGCAGATTTTTCGGAAAACCAGGGTTAAGTATTTCTTTAGTCTTTCTTCAATCGCTTTAAAATAAAATCGACAACGTTTTCAAACCGTCCTTACATAAAAACGCTTTAAGAGGCCATATATACTAAGTAATTGTCAACGTTTTATTGTCGCTTACAAATTACAGCTGGCGACCAGACTACTAAACGAAATTATATTTGATTTTTAATTTTTCTTATCACTGTGAATAATCAGTCAAGTCAATTATTCAAAAAATCCAACGCTTTTGTCCAAAAAAAAACAAGGTGCAAATTTTTCCACTCAACACGTAGAAATACCCGAGTATAATAACCTCTAAATGAACAAAGAGGAAGCATGGATTAGCTAAACCGGCTAAACTAATCCGAATATTTTTACGGTACATCTGGAAGTTAGTTACACAGTGTTGTTACACTAATATTAGAGACCTTGAAGCCTTTTTACTTTATTGCTTATTTCGGGCATGCCCAGTTACGAGGTAATAACGGAATCTCTTACTAACCGATAAAGTTTGACGTTACCTGCAGGAGAATACCGTATCCCCTATAATTGACATGGTTGCCAATAGTAAAACGTTAAGTAGAAAAACAAAAAAATTAAATTGATTTTTGAATGCAAATATGTTCTGTATTCTTTTTAATCGTAAAGATAAGTGCCAATTTTTGTTTAATCATTTTCTTTAGCTAGAATTTCGTAAGATATGTAAATTCCGATCTGTTTATCATAACCTCTTTTTTCTCTGTTGTGTTTTTGAGTTTTTAAAGATTAATAATAATTAAAATTTACCGAACAAAATACAAGCATAAGATATTCTAAATGAAAAATATTATTGGACAAATTCTTTTTGTAAATCTTTATAATAATAAATACCGTATAAAGTCGGCCATAAATAAATCAAAAGCGTCGTGCAGAAACTGAAAATGCTGTCTTAAAAATAACGTCACGTTAGCTACGTCACAACGCGTTATTAAGCGATAAAGTCACCTAACGAGGATTTTTTGTAAGAGGTGCAAAAGGTCTCTATTGGGCGAGTTTGTAAATTGATCAGATTTTCTCACCGATATCATCGGTTGTTTGACAAATGACACATGACTTTAATCTGACATTTCATGTCATTGAGATCGATGAGCCGTCAAAACTTAAAAAAACGCGTAAAACTCAGTCAGAATTTAGCTATAGCCTACATTTTTCTTCTATTTTTTCCAATTGAGAAATTTGGGCTTTTTGAAAAAATCCCATGCACAAGGTGTCCATTTTCGATAGGATTCAATAGTAAACTCCGCTGTTATTGAAAATAGAGATATGTGGTTGTCGCATTACTTTTTTGAGCTTCTAAAAATGGTACAGTATCAGGTTTATTCTGTCCCTTGTAGTTTTTGAGCTACAGGGGAAGGTTAAAAAATGGTCGGAATTACCAATTGATATTTCCTTTTAGAAATAATTGAGTTCTGTAGGAACATGTCTGCGACAACCTTTTTAGAAAAACATTTTTTTAAAAGTTTGTTTGATAACAAAATATTATTTTTTTTTATTTTGAAATTGCATTTTTTTTCTGGTACGGCCCTGTCCCATTCTAATTTATTTAAAAACAGGACAAATTGTTTTTGCTATAAATTTACCAATTTCAACAAAAAAAAAATATATATTTACAAGACAAATAAGCCTTTTGAAAAAAAACATTCGCTTTGCCGCCATATTTAAATCCATGATGACGGAGAAAATCAAATGTACACCTTTTTTCAAACTTGGTTTTTTATTTAGGGATAGGTATTACTTTTCGACATACAAAATAAAGTATTTAGAAAAAAAATGCAACATATAACAAAAAGGGGTTTAAAAAAGGAGGGCATTTGATTTTCTCCGCCATCTTGGATTTCAATATCGCGACAAAGCGAAAGTTTTTTTTTCAAGAGGCTTATTTGTCTTAACATAGAGTTTTTTTATTGAAATTAGTAAAGTTATAGCAGAAAACCATTTGTCGAATTTTTTTCGGTTCACCCATGTTCATGTAATATATCTTGGTTTTCCAGGTCTACTATATAGTAGTTAAATATAAATGGTGTTAAAGAAAAGTAAACTAAAATAGAACAGAGCCGTACCACAAAAAAAATGCACTGAAGATGATTTTTTTAGGGATCGAAACTTCAAACTAAAAAAAAAGATATTTTATTATCAAACAAACTTAAAAAGAAAGTAAAATATGAAGTAAAACACTTTGGTCTGCATTTAACTTTTTGATCCTGATGATGGTATCTACGAAACGAAACGTCGGATTAAAATTTTTAAAAAATTATTGTATTTTTCCTAAAAGGTTGCCACAGACATGTTTTTACAGAACTCAATTATCTCTTTAATTAACCCTGTACTGCAATAAAGTCGAGTAAAAAAATTCTCACAAGGCTATAGTAGTCCAGTCATTAGAGATTAACAAAGGCCATCAGCTTACAAAAGGTGGGGTAGTAGAGATTTTGACATATGTGGTTCAGATTGGACCCCTATAAAAAATTTCGACAGTTTCGACCTTGGATTTACTGGCGAAAACCCCAAAAAAAGTAGTTTCGAAATTAAGAATCCGCCACAAACATAGATTTTATATTGGATTTAGTGTTACATATTTCAATATATTAAATATATAAACAGTGATATATAATACAAAATATTGATAATTATATATATGTACAATACGAGATATACAAAGTTGCGGTTTTTCGAAAAAATTACTTCTGTTTTTTTTGGCAACTTCTTTTGAGTTATATGTTAAATAGGGTAGGTACCTGATATTACAGTTTTATATACCTACTTACTGACGCGCTGTAATATACCAATTAAGCATGTAGGTATGTATTTTAATAACATAGACCCTCCAGAATATTCATTTCTGGACGCAAAAGTTAAACCAAGAAACTGCCAGCAGCCAGTTGTCAAAGCCTTCCACATTAGAAGAGCGTAACCGAAGCTC
This sequence comes from Oxystoma pomonae, assembly GCA_963921995.1. Classification (NCBI taxonomy): domain Eukaryota; kingdom Metazoa; phylum Arthropoda; class Insecta; order Coleoptera; family Brentidae; genus Oxystoma; species Oxystoma pomonae. The sequence continues at coordinate 48,200,107 of OY998171.1, read as the reverse complement.
ATCATAAAAGTGCCCAGACAATTGGATAACAAACAAGACGCAGAATCTCTACGTGTCTTGATGAACTCATCAGTGGTAGTAGTAGTAGATGGGCGACCGTAGGCGTGGAGGCCTGGCAATTAGGCCGCATAATGGACCCATTTTGCCATACCCCCCGTGCACCCCCGACTGATGCACGTGCCCCTTGGGATGCAAATTTTCTTTCTCTAAGAGGACTTAATTTTGCCTGAAACCTCTTTGTCGAGGGCAGGGATCTTTAGACTGCGTAGCAAGTATACAAAGTGGACCGCCGGCTTTACACCCCCTCCGAAGGGTGGTCCTGCTACATGTTAGACTTGCATCTATCTAACATCGCTACCGTCCCAGCAGAACTTGGTTGACGGTAGACTTTTCTTCCCAGCAGCCCGCCGTCATATAGGTTGACCCGAAAATCGAGGTCCCGGTTTCGCTGGTCCAGGTCTCCGTCGAAGTCTTAAGATGCATCTTTTTGGAGTGGTCCTGCTACCCGAAGGTGGTACCGCCTCTTCCAAGTCACCCTCTGTCCACTCCCGCTACCAAATCTGTCGGAGTCCAGCCGCGTCCCATGGAGTCCCGATCTCGTAGAAGTCCAGGTTGTCCTTTTTTGGGTCACCGGCTAGTCTCCTCTACTCAGTTTGGTGGGGTCCTCGGCCATCCACCTTTGAGTCCCGCAAAGTTTTCGGTGCAGTGTCAACCGTACCGCCTACTTCTAGCTCGTTTGCTATTACTCTATGCATAACGTAAACTGTGGGGCTGCTGAGAAGTCCCCCGTCCTCGTCTCGACTCCCATTCGGTGTTGTGTGAAGCAATGTGTACTTGCCGAGATCCGATCCTGCGATCTCTGTTCTGCAGGCTAAGACGCTGTTCACTGGTCTACGGCGGCCCCCGATGAACGCATCAAGTATTCATATGACTGGTGATGAGGCCATGTATTGTTACCCTGAGGTATACGCCACGCTTTGCTCAGATCATGGTTCTGCGTTTATTGCTGGTAAAGATATTCATCTTTAAGTTTTACTGCTAACGGCATTGGTTCCATATCAAGACAAAATCTTTCTTCTTAAGTAAAAGCAGAAAAATCTAGCAGAATTCATTTGCTTTTTGCGCGCATTTAGTGGAAAAACAAAATTTTTACCACTCGTAAAAAAAAATTAGGTCTTTGTGCTGATATTAAAGTTTTTAACAACCCAAATGCTAATCCTGACAAAGTTGCAAAAACTGGCGAATGAATACTGGTAGTATTGTATAGGGGTAATATTTCAGCTTAGAGAAAGTCCAATACCAACGGTTTGTCAAATCTTTAATAAAATCTAAAGTCAACCTTGCGTCGTTACCACCTACAAAAGATGCTGCCCGCTACCATTCGTTGCGAACGTACCACCAAATCCAAAAATGGAGCGGTAACAAAAAAACCCAGAAGATTGGGGCTGGAAACAAAGTCTGAGTCGAGTGGTTACAATTGAAATAATGGAGACTTTATTAAAAGTCATTGTACGAAATTGCAAAATAGATTGCACCTTGTGGTTGCGAAAAGCGGGCCTCAAATGTTCCATTGTTTGTGGATTTTGTAACGGACAGATGTGTGAAAATCGAAACCAAGATTTTTTTATTGAAAGCGAAGATGAAAATGAAATAGACATTGTAGAAGATCCATAGAATGAGAATCAATAGTCGTTGCTCACAATAAAAAAAACGCGCCGTTTACTCTACCTCTTGGTGGTGCAGAAATGAGTTTTTAGTATATAGGTATAGTCATTATATTTTATTAAGGTATATATAAGATATAATATACTTACATTATGTAGTATAATATGATATTAAATTTATATACATTAAACTTGTGATACATGTTAGTAAAATAGGTAAGTTTTGTCGCTTTTTAATCATGATAAACTAAAAAAAGAGAAAAAAAGCAGAAAAAAAACTGGATTTGTAAAGCTGTAGCTCATTACAGCTAACAGCTACAAAAAAAATGTGTACATCGAACGTGTGGGAAATTGTATCCTCTTCAACTTCCTAATAAGACTTTTTGTCCCAAAGTTTATAGTTTTCGTGTAATTAAAAAAAAATCAAATTTATGCACACTAACTCTAAGGTCGAAAACTCAAATTTTTTTGTAGAGGCCCAATCCAAACAACATATGTCAAAATCGCTACTACCCCACCTTTTGCAAACTAAAATTCTCTAATGACTGGACTATAGGCGGATATGGCAAGGATGAAACTTATGGGCATCTTATACCAGTCCAAATTGAAAATTTATTTAGCTCCTTCATCATTCATTTTAACACGACTTATTATTAGGCCAGCAATCGTTGTTAAAAAAAAACATCAAATATATTTTAAAAAAACAATAAAAAACAGATTGTTAGTTGATTGATGTCGTTAGTGGCATTCATCGGGAAGGGTCACTGGACCACAGTGTGGGTGAGCATCGATGCCATCAATTGGTGAATTGGTGAAATCAATCGGGTGATTTAAGAACCCGGTGAATATCACCAAGAATCATGGATGAATTTACAAACTCGTCCATTTAAACTATTTTTTGACACTGATTTGGTCACACAAGCCCTATAACCCAAGTAACATTTTCAATTACCTCAAATTTTAAAAGTTTGGTTACCAGTTCTTATAAAGGTAATCGGGTTTTATTACCAGGTTTCCTGGTTTCATAAAATTACATGAAGGCACGATAATTTTTATAATAGTAATTAATAATATAACTTGAATGTTTATTGGGTTACTAAACACGGTTTTATTAAACTGCTACATAACCATATATTTTTATAATAGGTCCCCTATGAAACTGAGTTCATTAAATTTATAAAGGTTTCATTATAAAGTCCATCACTTGTAATTCTGCTTCTACAATTTCATAGAGATAAAACCGGCCAATTCCTTTAACAGATCTATTAGAGAGTTTTGTTCACCTGGATTTGTTACAAATCCAGATTAACGCAAAGAAAATTTGATGGTGAATATGGCGGCGTAAATTTTTTTCAGTATTATTATATTTGTTTAAAATATTAAAAAACTCTTTATATTTTGGTTTTTTATAACAAATATTGCTGTTTTTATAATATATTCATAATATAGTACAAAAAGAATCAACAAAAAAAAACGAAAAAATTTTAAATAGAAGAAAATGATTTTTTTATAAAAATAAAACAAATTGCAGGCGCGCGTAGTTTTTAGATTTTTGACATATACTTTAACAGTACAGTTTTCGCCGCATGTAGTTTTAGAGGGGAAAATGTCTTCAAAAACCATTTTCCATCATAAAATTCTATCACGGCCTATTTCTAATTTGATGTTGTTTTGATTTCTTGTTTTTTATTACGGATCCATAATTATTTTTTTAGAACCGCAGAACTATCAAAAACATTTTTCTACTGCATTTTCTTATAGGGGGCGCTGCACTGGGGTTACTTTATTTCTTTTCATAAAGGTTGCAGACACTTTCTGTAACCTTTACGTCTCCTAATTCGCATAACTAAAGGTAATATAAAAGTTGTAAGTTCTCACAGGCAACTTCTAGGTTTTTAAGGAGTTTTTAATAAGATCCACCAGTTAAGGCCAATAAGGTTCCGGGAAGGTTCTCGTTGCTTTTCTATAAAACTTTACAGTGAGATTTACTAAGATCTAAAATAATACCCCCCACAGGTCTAAATATTTACACCTATGGGGGCTACTAAATTTTAAAACTAATTTTCAAAAAACACTTACCCATTCAGAAAAGACGCAAAGTTATTGATTATTTTGTATTGTTATTGCAAAATACCACTAAAAAACTGCTTTTTTTCTCAAAATACAACATATTTTAGAAGAAAATGCCCTAAAACTATTTTTTTTTTTGACAGATTTCAAAATGGCAAACGGTGAATACGCCAAAAATTTGGCACATAATAGCTTCAATATTTGTGTTTGAGGTTATAAAGTTGGTGATTTTTTAGACCACCTCAAGGGGTTGGTTTAAATTTATAGCTCCCAGGAAGGATTGTTTGGTGGCATTTGGTAATAAGTTGGTTTATGATTTTCCTAATAATCGCTTCTAAAAGGATTAATTTACCTTATTTAATATCCCAAGTTGTTCATTACCCAATAAAACAACTCCTATTTTGTCCAAAACAACGCCATATTTTAAACCCGTTTTCAGCACAAAAAAACATATTTATGAGGGCACTAAGAAGCAAAACAAACATAAGTGAAGGTCACTGATTATGCTCGAAAAATATACCAAACAAAAAACCCCAAAACAACTATATTAATTTATTTACAAACTAAAAGTAAAACATTTAGGTTATCTAAAAGCTCAGTCAAAAAAACTTTCCTTACTTAAAGCCCACTCATTGCAAAGCTGTAGCTTTCATCAGTAGAGGTTGGTGCAAGCCAATGTGCAAGCAGAGGTAAAAGATCGGAACTCGCTGTTTGTGATTTGAACGCAGCGCTAATATTTTGAAACTGACATTTCGACAGTGACAGAAATGAAAAAAAAACTTGCATTTAAGTTTTAAATAAATACAAAATTAATCTACTCCTTATATATAAATCGTTGTGTGACATCAAGTATTAATGGGAAAAATTAATTAACAAGGGTAAGTTTTAATTAGAGGGATATATAGCCCCAATGTTAATTTATTCTACTGAGTGTTTACTATTTAAACCCCGCGTGGGCTTGAAGTTATTAATTTTCTTTTCTTCTAAATTGAAAATTTCCTCTTAAATCCAACAAAAGATTGTGTTAAGATGATTATTCAATAAACCAATTTATCAAAATTCTTCTTATAAATCAAACTATGTCCAAAACTCAAGGAGGGTTGGTTTAAAATGTTTAAAATCAAAAAGTTCACATAAACTTAGGACCGTTTTAAAATAGACTAAACCTTTTTAGTAAATCCCACCGTTAAAGTCTATAATTTGGTGGCGGTAACTTGCTCGCAGCCTAAAATAGTGCTTTTTTACGAGCGTTGGTTTAAATAACGAGCGCAGCGAGGTATTTAAAAACGCGAGTAAAAAAAACACAGTTTAGCCGCGAGTTCTTAACGCTTTTTAATACCTTTATAAAAAAATCCAAGCAAAATAGGAAAATACTTTTAAAAATCTGGAATGAACCATCTTTCCATAGCGACGTGCCTTTTTACTCGGTGACGTTTCTTGTTAAGACATTTTAATATTTGACAGTTTGACATTTTGACGATTATGTTGGGAATTTGGAACGTTTGGTTGCACTAAAACAAAATTATGATTGTTTTCCACAAACCAAAACTACACTTTTTTGCACTCGACGCGCGTTTCGCTAACAACGTTAGCATCATCAGGAGACGATAAACAATGAACTAAATTAATCTACGCTCTATCTTATATACAATCCTTTAGTGCGCGGAGATAAGACTAATAAATTGTGATTGATCACGATTTTTAATCCTACCTCCCCTCAACCAAAGAATAAAGTGTACTAAACGGGATAGGTCCTCTATCTTTATTTAAACTATTTCTGGATTTAATGATTTCCATACTTTCATATGCATTCAAAAGTCTTTTGTTTGGTACACTTTTTAGAAGTTTTAGGTTATCTAATGTGAATCTATGATTGTTTTCAAAAGCATGCTCGGCCACACTTGACTTTTCTGTTCTTCCGTATTTTAAGTGTGCTAAGTATTCTTTAAAACGTGTTTGAATAGAGCGTCTCGTTTGGCCAACATATTTTTTATCACAATCCATGCAACTAATTTCGTAAATTCCACTTTTTTCTAGAACTGTAGTTTTATCCTTGGGATTTCCTAGTAAGCTTCTTATTGTGTTACCGGATTGATATACTAATTTAAGACCGGTGTTATTAAATACTTTCTGTAATCCTTTCGTATAATTAGGATTATACGGAATTGATACAAATTTTGAGTCGCAGGTATCTTTTTGTCTGAAAAAGGTAGAATTCCGAAAGGTCTTTTGAAAAGAATGTCTATTTATCAGCTTATTTATTAAGCCTTCGTCGTAACCGTTTTCGCCAGCTATATTCCTAATCCTATTCTTTTCTGCTTCAAATCTTTCTTTGTTTAAGGGGAAATTTACTAATCTATATGTTAAAAAGTGCAAACTTGCAAGCTTATGTTGTAAGCAATGAAAAGAGTCATTTGGAATATACCTGTTGGTGGCCGTGCCTTTTCTGTATAGGTCAAAGTCCAATTTATTTTTATTTCTTATAACTAAAGTGTCTAGAAATGGCATTGTACCGTTATTCTCTGTTTCATAAGTAAATTTAATAGTGGGAAATTTGTTATTTATTTTTTCCATAAAATTTTCAACACTAGTTACTTTAGTGTTGAATACTGCAAACACATCGTCTACATACCTGAACCATACTCTGGGGAAATACTCAAATTCTTTACTTATATCTGATTCAAATTTGCTCATAAATAGGTTTGCGATAAAAGGTGATAAACTATTACCCATTGTGGTTCCTTCTAATTGCTGGTAGTAGTTATTTTTATATTGAAAGTAATTTTGATTCATGCAGAGTTTTGTTAAAGATAGGTATTCTAAAGTCTGTTTGTCTTCTAGATTGTTTTTTCTTAGTAGTTCCTCCAGGTATTGTAAGGTATTGGGGATCGGCACACTAGGGAACAACGAACTAACATCAAACGAGATTAAAATTTCACCTTCTTGGAGTGAAATATCTTTAACTTTGTTGATAAATTCAAGGGAACTTTGAACAGAAAAACCTTTTTCCTTTATCGGTAAATTTTCAAACTCGTTTGCTAGCCATTTCGAAATGTTGTAAATAGGTGATCCTACAGCAGAAACTATAGGTCTAACCGATTTTCCAGGCTTGTGGATTTTCGAAAGACAATACAGTTTGGGCATAGTGGGATTGCTTACTTGTAGTTTATATTTAATATTATCAGTAATAATATTGTTACATTTTTTAATTGTGTTTTTTACTTCGTTAATCATTTTTGGTAAGGGGTTCTTTGGGACTTGTTTGTAGGGTCCATTTTTTATTAGGTTATCTACCCTTTCGAAATAATCTGTTTTATCTAATATAACAACTTTATTACCCTTGTCAGCCTTTAGATAGAAAACATCTTTTTCTCTCAAACTTTTAATTGTTTTATTGTGATTTAATGTACTATTTTTATTGTTTTGAATGATGTTTTGAGAGATCTGATATCGGCAAGCATCTCGCACATAGCCCTTTGTACCTTCTGAAAGATAAGAGATTGAACTTTCAATATTTGCAATAATATCACTTAAATTATCTTTTTGTGGGGGCAGAGCAAAATTAAGACCTTTGTTTAAAAGTGATATTTCTTTGTTATTAAAAGTTTGAGAGGATAGGTTTTCTACAATGTTTGCGATTTCCTTCGACTTTTTTGGTTTTGGTTCAGAACGTTTTAACTTTTGTAGCTTTTTATTAAGTGAAGACATCTTCTTCGTAAATTTTTTCTCAATTACTACAAACATATGTCTTTGGAAATCGCACCATTCTTCAAAGTTCTTATCACTAAGTCTAAATGTCAACTTTTTAAACAGTCGGTATGCTTCAAGCTCAAACATACTTCGTTTTGCGTACAAATTTTTGATTTCTAAATCTAACCATTTCTGTTTTGCAAACAGGGCTACTTTTGAAGAAACTGTAGATTTCGGCAACTTTACTTGAACAAAGTTTGGAAAAACTTTGAATTTTTTGCAAGATTTTAGAAACCAAATATCTGCACCAACTAGCCTAATCTTAGTACTAAACTTACGATATAGATTTAGTTCCGTTGACCGTGAAGCCATCTCAACTATGTTGGGAATTTGGAACCTTTGGTTGCACTAAAACAAAATTATGATTGTTTTCCACAAACCAAAACTACACTTTTTTGCACTCGACGCGCATTTCGCTAACAACGTTAGCATCATCAGGAGACGATAAACAATGAACTAAATTAATCTACGCTCTATCTTATATACAATCCTTTAGTGGGCGGAGATAAGACTAATAAATTGTGATTGATCACGATTTTTAATCCTACCTCCCCTCAACCAAAGAATAAAGTGTACTAAACGGGATAGGTCCTCTATCTTTATTTAAACTATTTCTGGATTTAATGATTTCCATACTTTCATATGCATTCAAAAGTCTTTTGTTTGGTACACTTTTTAGAAGTTTTAGGTTATCTAATGTGAATCTATGATTGTTTTCAAAAGCATGCTCGGCCACACTTGACTTTTCTGTTCTTCCGTATTTTAAGTGTGCTAAGTGTTCTTTAAAACGTGTTTGAATAGAGCGTCTCGTTTGGCCAACATATTTTTTATCACAATCCACGCAACTAATTTCGTAAATTCCACTTTTTTCTAGAACTGTAGTTTTATCCTTGGGATTTCCTAGTAAGCTTCTTATTGTGTTACCGGATAAAACAATCATAATTTTGTTTTAGTGCAACCAAAGGTTCCAAATTCCCAACATAGTTGAGATGGCTTCACGGTCAACGGAACTAAATCTATATCGTAAGTTTAGTACTAAGATTAGGCTAGTTGGTGCAGATATTTGGTTTCTAAAATCTTGCAAAAAATTCAAAGTTTTTCCAAACTTTGTTCAAGTAAAGTTGCCGAAATCTACAGTTTCTTCAAAAGTAGCCCTGTTTGCAAAACAGAAATGGTTAGATTTAGAAATCAAAAATTTGTACGCAAAACGAAGTATGTTTGAGCTTGAAGCATACCGACTGTTTAAAAAGTTGACATTTAGACTTAGTGATAAGAACTTTGAAGAATGGTGCGATTTCCAAAGACATATGTTTGTAGTAATTGAGAAAAAATTTACGAAGAAGATGTCTTCACTTAATAAAAAGCTACAAAAGTTAAAACGTTCTGAACCAAAACCAAAAAAGTCGAAGGAAATCGCAAACATTGTAGAAAACCTATCCTCTCAAACTTTTAATAACAAAGAAATATCACTTTTAAACAAAGGTCTTAATTTTGCTCTGCCCCCACAAAAAGATAATTTAAGTGATATTATTGCAAATATTGAAAGTTCAATCTTTTATCTTTCAGAAGGTACAAAGGGCTATGTGCGAGATGCTTGCCGATATCAGATCTCTCAAAACATCATTCAAAACAATAAAAATAGTACATTAAATCACAATAAAACAATTAAAAGTTTGAGAGAAAAAGATGTTTTCTATCTAAAGGCTGACAAGGGTAATAAAGTTGTTATATTAGATAAAACAGATTATTTCGAAAGGGTAGATAACCTAATAAAAAATGGACCCTACAAACAAGTCCCAAAGAACCCCTTACCAAAAATGATTAACGAAGTAAAAAACACAATTAAAAAATGTAACAATATTATTACTGATAATATTAAATATAAACTACAAGTAAGCAATCCCACTATGCCCAAACTGTATTGTCTTCCGAAAATCCACAAGCCTGGAAAATCGGTTAGACCTATAGTTTCTGCTGTAGGATCACCTACTTACAACATTTCGAAATGGCTAGCAAACGAGTTTGAAAATTTACCGATAAAGGAAAAAGGTTTTTCTGTTCAAAATTCCCTTGAATTTATCAACAAAGTTAAATATATTTCACTCCAAGAAGGTGAAATTTTAATCTCGTTTGATGTTAGTTCGTTGTTCCCTAGTGTGCCGATCCCCAATACCTTACAATACCTGGAGGAACTACTAAGAAAAAACAATCTAGAAGACAAACAGACTTTAGAATACCTATCTTTAACAAAACTCTGCATGAATCAAAATTACTTTCAATATAAAAATAACTACTACCAGCAATTAGAAGGAACCACAATGGGTAATAGTTTATCACCTTTTATCGCAAACCTATTTATGAGCAAATTTGAATCAAATATAAGTAAAGAATTTGAGTATTTCCCCAGAGTATGGTTCAGGTATGTAGACGATGTGTTTGCAGTATTCAACACTAAAGTAACTAGTGTTGAAAATTTTATGGAAAAAATAAATAACAAATTTCCCACTATTAAATTTACTTATAAAACAGAGAACAACGGTACACTGCCATTTCTAGACACTTTAGTTATAAGAAATAAAAATAAATTGGACTTTGACCTATACAGAAAAGGCACGGCCACCAACAGGTATATTCCAAATGACTCTTTTCATTGCTTACAACATAAGCTTGCAAGTTTGCACTTTTTAACATATAGATTAGTAAATTTCCCCTTAAACAAAGAAAGATTTGAAGCAGAAAAGAATAGGATTAGGAATATAGCTGGCGAAAACGGTTACGACGAAGGCTTAATAAATAAGCTGATAAATAGACATTCTTTTCAAAAGACCTTTCGGAATTCTACCTTTTTCAGACAAAAAGATACCTGCGACTCAAAATTTGTATCAATTCCGTATAATCCTAATTATACGAAGGGATTACAGAAAGTATTTAATAACACCGGTCTTAAATTAGTATATCAATCCGGTAACACAATAAGAAGCTTACTAGGAAATCCCAAGGATAAAACTACAGTTCTAGAAAAAAGTGGAATTTACGAAATTAGTTGCATGGATTGTGATAAAAAATATGTTGGCCAAACGAGACGCTCTATTCAAATACGTTTTAAAGAACACTTAGCACACTTAAAATACGGAAGAACAGAAAAGTCAAGTGTGGCCGAGCATGCTTTTGAAAACAATCATAGATTCACATTAGATAACCTAAAACTTCTAAAAAGTGTACCAAACAAAAGACTTTTGAATGCATATGAAAGTATGGAAATCATTAAATCCAGAAATAGTTTAAATAAAGATACAGGACCTATCCCGTTTAGTACACTTTATTCTTTGGTTGAGGGGAGGTAGGATTAAAAATCGTGATCAATCACAATTTATTAGTCTTATCTCCGCCCACTAAAGGATTGTATATAAGATAGAGCGTAGATTAATTTAGTTCATTGTTTATCGTCTCCTGATGATGCTAACGTTGTTAGTGAAACGCGCGTCGAGTGCAAAAAAGTGTAGTTTTGGTTTGTGGAAAACAATCATAATTTTGTTTTATTTTGACGATGTTTTAAAATGATATTTTCGTAAATACTTGGTGAAAAATTTTGGGTGAAAAACGGACAGAAATCTTTTTTTGCACCCATGATCAAAAAAAAAGTTTTTTTTGTTTCGGTAACCTGCTTTAGTTATCTGCAGACAGTTACTAAAATCATGTTTTTGATGAAGGTATAAAAAAAAGGCATTTAACATGTGAAAGGACCAATGAGTACTAACTTATTAAAGACGCGCAACTACTTTAGTTTTCTGATCCGACATACAGGCCATGAAACATTAGTTCTCAAATTTTAAATATTTAAAATCAATTATGTCAGTGAAAAGCAGAGCGGTTGTAAATTTACCATTGGAGTAGGTCAAAACTGTTCCTGGGGTGGGGGCGGGACGGGCTTAAGTAACAGCAAAGTCTTAGATAATCATTTTAACTTTTTGTTTTAACCCTTTAGGGCGTTATTTACTGAGATGCACTGAGGTTTAGAGGAACCCACAAAAAAGTCGAATTTACAAAAACCGAAACACAATTGAACAGAAAATAAAACGTCCGAAACGAAATATGAACGAAATTAAAATACTTAAAAAATATTGGATACGACTAAAATTTTATAGAATTTTAATTTACTCGATCCTTAAAAGATACGAATATAATTTACCCGATTATAATTTTCCCGGACCTTGAAATATCAGAATTGTAAAATTATCGAAAATAATTTTTAAGAAACGAAAGTACAAATTGATAGGAAATAATATGCCCGATCGTTAAATGAGCCTTATTTTAAACGATTTTATTTAACTTCACAGTTTCTAACTGTCCATCAAATCTTGCGATTTATTTTAGACACACTTCCCGTGAACCGATGTTAATATTATGAAAAAATTTATAGTAAGTTGTGTACTTCGACTCTTTCCTGCCATAAGCCTGGCAGCGTAGCAATTGAATTCGTCGCTATCGGTTCAAATCATTTTCGGACAGATTGGGGTTCTTAAATTTTGTGGTTGGTCATTATTATGATTCTATTAAATTATTTTTGCTAAAAATATTTAGTGTCTCTATAAAAATATATTTTGTTTAAATTTAATTCTATGCATGTATTTTTTAGTGATTTAATGTTCCCGTCATTTCATTTTCGAGACAATTTTTTCCGGACCAATTATTTTGTTTTCTTTTAAATTCGGGTTTTTTATAGGGACTAGGGAGGTGTAGGACTCTGGGGCGCATGTCGTGTTTAAACTAATTATGCGAGTTTCTCTTTAAACTTGAGGGGAATTTGTGGAATTTTGGACTTACTATAAATATGTAAGTGTTTTCGCAAGAGAACACAGGTGTTCCCAGTATTAGGAGAAAAAATGGAAAAAAAATGATATTGGCGCTGGATTTGTCCCTGTATAGTGGGTCTTTTAACTAGAAATGCTCTATGGGTGACCTAGTCAGATTTTGTATCCCTTTTTAGTCCACCATACCAATAAGGGGGACTATTAAAATCGTGAAATTTTGACTTTTCTTAATTTTATAAAAAATTAGTTACTAAGATCTCAAAACACCTTAATCGACGAAAAAAAAAAGTTGTCTGTCGGTCTGTTGTCTGTTGTATGTTGCCTGTCTGTGTACACGATAACTCAAGAACGCCTTAATCGATTTTAACGAAATTTGGTACAAAAATCCTCTATCGGCTGAGGGTGGTGGGGGTTGAAAGGGGGAAAATGGGGATAAATTAAAAAAAAAATTGTAACTTTGGAACAAAAGCAAGTAGCGATATACGGTTTTCAGATTTAAGTTTCCATGAATATGGACTAAAAATTTTATTATAAAGTCCAAATTCGTGGGAGCTTTAGTTTCCGAGTTATTTAAAAAAACGTTAAAATATATTTAAAAAAAATCATAAAGTTACAAGTAAAGCAGCTATTGTAATGGTTTTTGTAAATTTTATTCAAAAATTTTGTAAGGTTCAAATCTTTCAAAGCTACAGTTTTCGAGATATTTTCATTCCCTCTCAACATAAAATAATTGGTGGACTATCCGTGCTTTCTAGCACCAATTTTTATTTCTAACTATCATAAAAAATATCGAGACACTTCTTCACACTAATGAGAAACGAAAAGTTGAAATTTTTATTTCATATATTTTTTCGAAGAATAATTGAAAACTGTTAAAACCAAGTTAACTGACGTTTCGTTCGCTGACGTTTGGACGAGAACTCCACCTTTGTCATGATATAGATGTGCGGTTATTTTGGTAAAAACACGCATACTTTATAAAGCGAACATACTGTATATTATAAATTGTTTCAAAGGGTCAATTCGAAGAGCAAATAGACAAAATATTTAAAGAAAAACAACAATCGACAAGAGTGACATTACAAAATTCAATCATAAGACATCAATAGACATTATGTTAATTAGATTATTGAAAAGACCTTTGGAAGCAGATAATTGTAAAATTGGGTTTTATCGTCATTATACGATTGTGGGTTTTCCTATGGAGTGGGGATATGTGAAGGACTAGTTTTAGCTTTGAAACTGAAAGCACGCTTGCGTTGCATTTAATACTACGTTGTTTCAAATTTCGAAAGAAAAGTGAATCGTAAAATAAAAATATGTGTAAACCTAAAGTAATTCCATTGATGAACGATAAGATATTAATCGAACATTTAATCATCACACATTTTAAAATAAAAAAAAACCTTTTACATCTCGGTAAACAAGTTTAACACAAACTTGAATCCCGCACGGATAACATGGGTTTATGGCCTACCGTGAAATTTAACCATTTTTTGATATTTTGAAGATATTGTACTTTAGGTGAAAAAAATTAAATATTATGAGGATCGTATGTCTGTGATAAAAGATATGAGCTATGAAAGAACGTATGTCTACTAAACACCTATATAAAAGTACTTTGCAGATTTTCGTGACTGGGGTGTCATTTGACTTTGGTACTTAAATACTGCACAGAGGCGTAACCAGGATTTAGTATTTGGGCAAGTTAATTTTTAAAAAAAGAATGTAAATTAGACTAAAACGTTTTTGTTTTTTATTTTCTCTCGTGTTTTTAAAGGTAATTTAAGGGCGTAAACAGAATATAACTTGAGGGGGCATATGCTTTAAAAAGTCAATAAATAAAAAAAATGTTAAAAGAAAAAGCAACTCTATTTTTTTGCATTAACATTTTTTATCTCATTTATTCAATGAAGTTAAAGGTATGGGCAGTGGCATAGACAGAGGTGGGTTTAGGGATTTTTGCCCCTTGGATCTAATAAATATTTAAAAAGAAAGGTTCGTGGCATATCGGACACACATTTTGCTTTTTAATTCATTACGACCAGGACTCCAAGATCCAATAGATAGTCCAGAAACCTACCGGCCTGTTTCATCCTTTTTAGGAATCATCAGGGTAACATAGGACTGTACCTGGCGTTGAAGCATAACATAAATATTAACCACACCCAGCGAATTTAAACAACCTTCGTCGTCAAACAACGCGGGATATTAGATGGCTATATGCAGCGCGCCATCGGAATAAAGCGAAAAGCAAAACGTTAAAGGATGCAAATATCAATAAGAATAAAGTTTGCGAGCAAGAAAAAAAATAAAACTGCGAAACTGTACCGGTTACTGAAAGAAGACCGTTCAAAATACATCGTTCGCAACAGAGTGGTTGTTGCTGAGCCTTAATGTAAGGCGGCGTAGTATAAACTCCAATTGGGGGTGGAGTTGCTGCGAACGTTGTATTCTGAACGGTCTTCTTTCAGTAACCGGTACAGTTTCGCAGGTTTCTTTTTTTCCTGTTCGCAAATTTTATTCTTATTGATATTTGCATCCTTTAACGTTTTGCTTTTCGCTCTATTCCGATCGGCGGCGCGCTGCATATAGCCATCTAACATCCCGCGTTGTTTGACGACGAAAGTTGTTTAAATTCGCTGGGTGTGGTTAGTATTTATGTTATGCTTCAACGCCAGGTACAGTCCTATGTCCTATGTTACCCTGATGATTCCTAAAAAGGATGAAACAGGCCTATAGGTTTATGGACTATCCATTCGATTTTGGAGGCCTGGTCGTAATGAATTAAAAAGCAAAATGTGTGTCCGATATGCCACGAACCTTTCTTTTTATTTATTTTTCACGGACAACAAATTCCTTGTTTTTCTAATGAATATTGAATTCTAAAAATTAAACTCTCTCAAAAATCAAAAATAAATTGTCATCTGAAACTATGTTTATACTTATATCCTCCCAGAAATTTCAAGCCCCCCCCCCCTATAAACAAAATTTCTCCATACGCCACTGAGTATGGGCCAAGTTTTGGATTTAGGTTGGGTTTGGTTGGAATAAATCAGAAAAATGGAAAAAATCGGATTTAAAACATTCTTTTAGTCGGTTTTCTTTAAATATTTTCGTGTTGATTGTTTTAATTTTGGTATTTTAGATTCTTTATTAGAGAAAAACAGTAGCGTAGTAATTAATCATATTAGAAAGGAAAAAAACTTAGTGAGTTATTTAATTTTTTAAAGAAAACTTATAAACTGATACTTCTTGAATATCATACTATGCATATTTATTTGTAATAAAACAAAGTTTTTTCCTTCCTCGATCCGCGGTGGCTTTCTAAAACAAAAAACAATTTTCTATGACAATCACGTATATGTACTCCTAATCCTGTCTTTCAAAGCAAAGTCAAAGCCCACTTAATTTACACTTACTTAAACCTCTTGTATAAATCTCAATCCATTCGAATAAGATGAATATTATATATTATGATAGAATTTTAGATATACCACTGTAGCGTATTTGATTACATTTAAAATGAGGCCAACCTTGCGAAAAGCTACCAGCGAAAACAGGACAAAGTAAAGTGTTACTCTAATTTTATATTTTTTTAAAAAGCAAATTGGCGCGGTTTTGGTCCTCATAAGCACGGCAACTCAAAATCCTAAGTACATCTCTGTAGACTAATCCATTACCTTTTAAACGAGACTAGACTTGAAAAAAATCGTTCCCCCAAACGGGAATAAAATAAGTTTTTACTTTTAATTTTTATGTTTTTTTTTTTAATTAACCCTACCAGACAATAAAGCTCTCCTAAAATATACTCCTGGATACGCCCCTGTGCAGTATTATTCAAGTAACTTCCAAATGATACCCCAATTACAAAAATCTACAAAGTACGTTTTAAATTACGAGAAAAATTCTCCGTTTGTATTTAGCAGACATACGTTTTTTCACGGCTCATATCTCCTATCACAGACATACGATTCTCATAGAATTTCATTTTTTTCACCTAAAGTACAATATCTTCAAAATATCAAAATATGGTTAAATTTCATGGTAGGCCATAAACCCATGTAATCCGTGGGCTCAGTGAAGTTTGCCCCCCCCCCAGATCTCAATAATTTTTATGCCAAAATTTTGCACACATTTTGCACAATTTTGCACACCACAAATCAAATTTTGCACACCTTCCCACGAGAAACTACAGCTCATTTTCTGTGGGGGGGGGGGGGCAAACTTGATATTTTCAGAACCCTCGTGTGGGTTACAGGAAGGTGTGCAAAATTTTAAAATGAGTGTGCAAAATTGTGAAAAATAAGACCTCTCTAACGACACCAAATTTTTTGAAAAATTTTGACTGGGGGGGGGGCAAACTTCATATTTTCAGAACAGTCGTGTGGCTTACAGGGAGGTGTGCAAAATTTTAAAATGGGTGTGCAAAATAAGACCTTTCAAATGACATCATAATTTTTGAAAAATATTGACTGGGGGGGGGGGGGCAACGCAAGTTTGCAAACTTAACTGAGCTTTATCCGTGCGGCATTCTTTTGCCAAATTTTTAGTTTCGACCTTCCTTGTAACATTTCCGAAACCTTCCCCCCCCCCCCTTTATCTTTATTTTATTATTTTCTTTATCATTTTTCAGAAAAAAATGGTAACGGGACTCAGTTGCGAACTGCCCCTCTCCCCTCGTCACATTTCACCTAGTTTTTTACACCGCATTATATAATTTATGGACGCCACCAACAACTTGCAAAGTCTTCTTTTACGGCTTCTGCAAAAAATATTCATAAAATTTTACTAAGAATTGATAAATCACACGTTACTTTTTTTTACACCTTCATTAAAAACATGATTTTCTGCAGATACTAAAGCATGGCTGTTTTGGTCACAGCTGCAAAAACATTTTTTTTTTGATCACGGGTGCAAAAAAAGATATCTGTCAGTTTTTTACCCAAAGTTAAAGAGAAATAACAGAAAATAGTAGTTTTGAAAAAATGTAATTATTCCCGCCTAAAAATTCGACAAGAGTTGGAACATCCCACAGACCAGCAAGTTTTATTCTCACACCGAGCTCACATGTATATATACTGTACAGACCGCTTCAAGCTACTGCGAACATAGGGCGGAAGAAGTCTAATTTGCCAGTGTACGTACATGTAGAGACACCGCACGCCTATCAGTGAAGCAACCAATACTCAGGCTTGCGATCACCACTTGCATGACTTTCCTTTGGTATTTAGTACGCCTCTAACCACGGTGCTGTGTGGTGCGTAGTCAATGAAACCGGAATTTGATCAATAAATACGCAAATTTTTATAACGTAATTTTCTTATTTTTTGTCACTGATGAATAAGAGCGTTTTATTGTCAACTGCTCAGATTTATCAGTGACGACGTGTTACAATGAAAATAATAAGGAGAAACAAAATAAAAGCAAGTTCTCAAAATAAAATAATACATTCTAAAAACCAAAAAGATTCTCCCAGTCAAAAAAAAATTAAAGCAAATGTTTGAAAAGTCCTCCTTGCTCGGCTCGGTTTCCAAGCATGTTAGGGGTGATAATTTGAAAAGCTTCTTCAAAAACAGATAGAAGTCATTAGGAGCTTACACCAAATCTTACACCTAACAACTGCCTAGCAGTTGGAATAATGTGCTGCTGCAGTAGATCCAAGTATCTAGGACCATTCAAATTGCAATTGCCGTTAATAAAAAATGGCCCAATTACGTGTTCCCCTATAATACCCCTCCCCCAAACATTTAGTTTTTGGGGATACTGTGTTCTTACGTCAAAATACAAATGCAAATTTTCCCTCGACCAATATCGAACGTGTGTTGGGTTATGACGATTTGACCATTTGACCATCTGCACTTTTTCGGCAACTTCGTAGACATCCATTTTTGGTTTTAAAAATGTATTATTTCAATTAAGAACTTACCCATCTGTTTCTCGAGCAAGGCAGAAATAAAACAAAATAATAAAAACAAAATGAATTTCCAAAAGATAACACTGCAGCGTGCTTCGAATCCACCTCGGTCGTACGGCACGGAGAGTAAATTGGACTTGATTCCCCCTATGTTCGCAGTAGCTTGAAGCGGTCTGTATATCTTTCTAACAAATCTGAACATTTTTGTTGTGTCGTCTGGCTGTATGTCTGGCTGTATGTCTGTCTGTCTGTCTGTAACCAACGCTGATATCTCAAAAACTACTTGACTGATTTTTATCAAGTTTGGTTCTAGTTGGTGCCATTTTGGTTAAAATAATCAACCCTATATATGTAAAGAAAATGTAGTCTTTCTTCATGGTCGTGGTTTAACTCCGACTTATAAAATTGAGCAACTTGTTTACCGATGGATTAATCCAAAGATTAAACTAAAGTTTAATCTGGAGTTTTACCTTTGGTTGTAAAATTAGCCCTTAAACTATAGTCCTTAGTAAATATCGCCCTAATTGTTTAGCGCCATCAAGATGCCGGACCCGAATACTAAGGTGGTTGTGCCTCTTCAAGAAGTTCCTACATAACAAAACATCAAAAGATCTTGGGTGGAAAAAACGAAAATGCAAACTTGAGTATCCCACAAGGAACACACAAAGGATCAAAGTAAAAAGAGAAATGATCGATTGATGTTTCGCATTGGGCAATCAGTGTAGGCTCATCAGTGGTTCCACTGCTCACCCTCCCCAAACATCATTCCACAACATCATACACTTTGATTTTCAAATTTGAATCACTCACAAATAGGCATCGTTTCACACTGGCACTTACCTAAGTCACCTCAAACGGGTTCGTCCTAGCGTGTTAATCTTTCCAATAGAGTTACGCTCCTAAGGCGATTAAAATAAAAAGAAGTTAAAAAACCTCCGAATCAGTTACTTCAACTGAAAAGAATCTAAAAACAAATGAAAAGATCTTGGGTGGAAAAAACGAAAATTCAAACTTGGATGAGTATCCCACAAGGAACGCACAAAGGACCAAATCAAAAACAGAAATGATCCATTGATGTTTCGCCTTGGGCAACCAGCGTAGGCTCATCAGTGGTTCCACTGGTCACCCTCCCCAAACATCATTTAACACCATCATACATCGTTCCGCACTGGCACTTATCTAATGGTCACTTGCACCAACGTTTTTAGGATACACCTAGCCCTAGGTATCCCCTAAATTTAGATAGGTGTCAGTTTTCACTTGCTGAAGCGTTTAGGTGAGTCCTAAACGTGTTAGGTTAGCCCTAAATTTAGGTAGTCGATTCTGGGTCCCTAGCTCCCACCTTACCTTTACCTATTGATAATATAACCTCAAAATTCAACTAACCACAATCTTTTTTTTGTGGCTGTGGTGTAAAAAATGGATTTTTTGGATATGGAGGCGTGGTACGATGATTTGGAGCTCTTACAAATAATTGAGAACGCCTTTCCACGTCAAGTTTATAACAGGTCCAATCATTTTGAGGATATGGACAACCTAATTCTTTTCAAAAGGTTTAGGTTAACGAAACCAACCGTGATTTTAATTCTGGACCAGATTGAAAATCAGCTGGAGTATCCTCATGACCGGTAAGTCAAGTCACTTATACTATAAATATGTCTCTTACTCCCTTAGCAAAAGAAAAAAGGTCAGGGTTGCATCACCGTCGAATAGTAAAGGCCCATTAACTCGATTTTTAATGCTTAATGTGTATTAATTTTATATCTCTATCTGTTTCCAGCATACTAAAAGACAGACGTCAAAAATTAAGCCCTATGCATTAAAAGTTAAGTAAATAAGTGTTAACAATACCATACCACACCACCTCGTTGTAAGAATATCAAACATATTGTAATTACATAGCAAAAATGTACACACACTCAGGCAGGCATAAAAATATTGCCTCTATGTATAGCCTCTCTGTAACATTTTACATTGCGATAAATTAGAAAAATCTGAAAAATCAATGTCAGCCATATATCTTTAGGAAAACAATTTTTCACCTGTTTAAGTACTTGCTAAAAAATTTGGGCGACGCAAAGAGTCAGAGAGAAATGGCAGAGAACCCAAGGAATGACGTTTTTGTTGACAGAATTTGCGACGTTGCCGAATGTTTTGCTCACCTAGCCAGGGGTACGTTTAAAATTTGCCAAGAAAGCCATTTCAGATTAGACAACGGGTTAGGGTTTCCCTAGAACTAGGGGGCACCTATTCAGGTGTGCTCTAGGTTTGGGTTGGTGCAAGTGGCCATAAGTCACCTGAAACGGGTTCGTCCTAGCGTGTTAATCTTTTCGATACAGTTACGCTCGCTCGTAAGGCGACTAAAATAAAAAGAAGTTAAAGTTCTTTTTGCTTTGGTCCTTTGTGTGTTGCATGTGGGGTACTCATCCAAGTTTGAATTTTCGTTTTTTCCACCCGAGATCTTTTGATCTTTTGTTTTTAGATTCTTTTCGGTTGAAGTAACTGATTCGGAGGTTTTTTAACATCTTTTTAACTTACTACATACTAAAAATACCTAGTTTTGTATCTAAAGTACCTTCAAAAGTACCTAATATTTTTTATTTTTAAGGAGAAGAAGCAATTGCTTATGTTATAAAACTGTTTATGCACTTTAGGGATTAAATAGGTACGTTTAATCCCTTTTTCTAGGGACTAAAGTGGCACTTTTAATCCCTAAGGGATTTAACAAAATAATGTATAAGGGACTAAAAGTAAATTTAATCCTTCAGTTTAGAGATTAGAAGTAAATTTAATCCCACAGGGATTAAAAAAAAGTTATTCCCTGAAAAATTATAATTAAATTTATCGCAAGTCAAGCCGAACAGCACTTGCTTTTGGCCAAGATTTCATTCTTAGCACCCTTTCTTGAATTCTTCATAAAATAGTATATAAACCTCGGGTCTAAAGCGACTTTTAATTCCGTAGCGAATTGTAGCCCTCCCTACGGTCGGGCTACAAACCTTTCGCGGCGGGATTAAAAGTAGCACTTTAGTCCCTAGGTTTATAATGTACTATAAATTACACATCAAACTAATTACGCGCGACATAAAGGGAGATAGGGGTAGGTTAGAGGAGAATAAAGAGAGCTGTTTGGCAGTAGAACAAGGGTAGTCGTGCGTTAGTCAAAATAATTAAAAAGGTGGTTGAAAATAAGGGTAGTAAATTACGGTAATTAAGTTTAGAATAGGGTTAATTAAGAGTTTATTTGCTAAAATAAAACTGTTTCAGACAGATTATCCTTGATTTCTCGTTGAAACAATAGAAACTGAGTAAAAGAATTCGAATGATCAAAAAGACCAACAACACTTATTATAATATAATTTTCAATTTATGATTTAACAATCGTTGCACAAAACTAAGAAGTTATTTTAAATAAAAAAAAAATAGAAAAGTTTAAATTTTTTATTTAAAAATTCCGCAAGAATTGAACATCTAGCACATATTAAATGTGAGTATTTAGCTATAAAGTATAAAGAACACTTTTCATTTTAAATGTGCCGTGTTGGATTCCGTCTTATCGCACCGGAGTGTGCAGTGTGGTAAAATATTTTTTTACTCCTTACCTGAAGTGTCGGTACTTCGTCATAAAATTGATTTGGTGGAGGTAAATACTTCTTTTCTAATACCCTGTCAGAAAATGACATTTCCGGCCCGCGAACGAGAGAGAAAATTGCACTTTACCTTCCAAGGGAGTTTTGTTCCTTCGTCGCGGGTATTAAACAAGCGAGACGTCATAACCGTTGAATGACAGATGGACCATCAAACGCCGATTAAAAAAAGATCTTTGATACACATGACCTAGCCTCAATAATTTTTGAAAAATTTTTGGTTTACTTGGTACTGAAAGGTAAGAAACACTGAAAAAGAATAAGCCACTATTTATTTCTTATTGCATAAAATTGGGAACCGATAAGTGCTTTACAGCCGAAGAAATTAAATAGATATCCAACGGTTTATAGGATATAATTCATCTTTGAAATTAACTCTGTGTTTCGGACTTCCATTGTCTATATTTTATTTATACACGACGTTTCGATCAGTACAATCTCTGCTACCTAAGGCTACCTACTTATATACTATGGGAAATCACTAAACCGTGAAGTTTAAGAAGTTGGCTCCGCTCAAGGAGGGGCTTCCAAATATTTCGAATTTCAACACTTGGCTTACTGGCTTACTGCCCAATAAAGGTAACTTCAAGGAATTTTCGTTTCTTCCAGTGTGACTCCTTGTGCAAAACCTTTGCTTCTGTCCACTTCATTCGGTGTTGTTTTGACCATGCGTGTTCGGCGATTCCGGATTTCGTTGTTTCATCTCTTTGGTTATTCATCTGATGTTCTTTAAGCTTAACAGGGAGTGGTCTTTTAGTTTCACCTATGTATGATTTACCACACTTACAAGGAACTTGGTAAATGCATTTTTTATTTTGTTTATTCTCCGGTTTTGTTTTAGTAAGAAGGCTTCGAATTGTATTATTAGATTTAAAAGCTGTTTTAATATTAAAGTTGCTCGCTACTGTCCTGTTCGCTGAAATTTAGAAGTAGTATCTGTTATAAGTTTACGGCTGTAACCATTCTGCTGCAGATCCTTCTTAATGTTTCTTATTTCGATTTCCAAGTCATGAGAATTGTTACAAATTTGAATGGCTCTGTTATACAAAGTTCTTATTATGCCTCGTTTGGTTGTAGCAGAATGATTTGAACCATGATTTAAATATTGTCCTGTGTGAGTGGGTGTACGATAGGCTGTTGTCCTGATATCTCTTTCTACTCGTTTGACAAGTACATCAAGAAAAGGAATTTAACAATTTTGCTCCAACTCCATTGTAAATTTAATGGTGGGTCTTATATTATTTAGGTGGTCAAGAAATTCTGAAAGTTGTTGGTCTCGACTGAGACAATAAAATTATCATCAACATATCTTAATCAGAGCTTAGGTTTATAGGTTGCGGTATCAACCGCGTGTGATTCGAAATTCCTTGAAGCTGCCTTTATTGGGCAGAATCAGGGTGTTTTAAGTAAGCCAAGTGTTCAAATTCCAAATATTTGGAAGGCCATTCTTGGGCGGAGCCAACTTCTTAAACTTCACCGTTGAGTGATTTCCCATAGTATATAAGTAAGTAGCCTTAGGAATAG
This sequence comes from Oxystoma pomonae, assembly GCA_963921995.1. Taxonomy (NCBI): domain Eukaryota; kingdom Metazoa; phylum Arthropoda; class Insecta; order Coleoptera; family Brentidae; genus Oxystoma; species Oxystoma pomonae. The sequence goes on along the minus strand of OY998171.1, from coordinate 48,176,724 downwards.
ATTGTAGTTTGCACCTGAAGAAGATCAGAGATTATACTGATCGAAAAGTCGTGTATAAATAAAACATAGACAATAGAAGTCCGAAACACAGAGTTAATTTCAAATTCATCATTGTCTCAAACAAATAATTCATCTTATTTTAAGAAATGTCTTAGGTAGGTATGGGCACCTTGCATCTGATAATTGTGGCTAAGGGCTCGAGACGTCTGCACCCTAAAGGTGGCCAATTCTTCATTGGGTAACTCTTACCATTTTTAGATTACCATACCAATATAGTATGGGGGACTATTAAAATCGTGAAATTTTAACTTTCCAGTTACAGAGTTACCAAGGTTCCAAAACACCTTAATAGACGAAAAAAAAGTTGTGTGTCAGTCTGTTGTCTGTCTGTATACACGATAACTCAAGAGAGAAATTTGAGAAAGAGAAATATTTAAAAAAATTTTAACTTTGAAGCAAAAGCAAGTAACGATATACCTTTTTCAGATTTAAGTTTCCCTAAATATGGACTAGAAAAAATTATTTGAAAAAAAAAACGTAAAAATATACAAACAAATCATAACTTTAGAAGTAAAGCAGTTGCAATATGCGGTTTAAATTAAATTAAAATTTTGTTATAACGTTCAAATCTTTCAAAGCTACAGTTTTCGAGATATTTTCATTTCCTTTTAACTAATTGATTGTATGGTGGACTATCCGTGCTTTTTTTCTGACCAAAAATCAACGGACTTATCTGACCTCATGCTTGCCTAAGGTTAAAAATGTAGCGTATTTTGACTTTGCTTCGAACGCGTTACAAGTATCTATTTAAAGTAAATATTTCAACGCATCCGTATCAGTATACGTAACGCGTTCGAAACGAAGTCAAAATAAGCTACATTTTTTACTTGTTTATGCGATGTTTCGAACGATGCCCGCTTTTTTGAAGGGTCCCTAACGATACGTACATCCTTCCGTACGCAACGAGATTCTGTCATCACACCCGTCAAACAAGCAGGCATCGTTCGAAACATGGCATGAGCTAGTCAAAAATGTAGCGTATTTTGACTTTGTTTCGATCGCGTTACGTATACCAATACGGATGCGTTGAAATATTTACTTTAAATAGACACTTGTAACGTGTTCGAAGCAAAGTCAAAATACGCTACATTTTTGACTTGCTTATTCCATGTTTCGAACAATGCCTGCTTCTTTGACGGGTGTGATGACAGAATCTCGTTTCGTACGGAAGGATGTACGTATCGTTACGGACCCACGAACGTACGTAACGATTTCAATCAGCAGTTCTGTCATCGCACCCTTCAAAAATGCGGGCATCGTTCGAAACATCGTATAAACAAGTCAAAAATATAGTGTATTTTGACTTTGTTTCGAACGCGTTACTATTTAACTATTTTTGTCTACTATTTAATGGCGCTGCCCTTGCATTTTCAGAAAAAAAGCCGTAGCGATAATAACTCTCCTAATCAAGTTAGCCTGAGAACAATGCAGAACCGGAAAGTCTTCTGGACGCGAGCAGACTGCGTCAGGCATGCGCAGTAGATTTTTCGCCTTTGGCCTTGCCCAAGGCCAATTCTGATTTTTACATTATTTTCTTTGTTTTTCAAAGTTATTATTCTTCTTTCAGTCAAGGGAGCAGGTTAATTGTTTGATTGGTTTGCTGGGAAAGGTTTTGAAGTATGATTTTTTCAGGTTTAACAATATTTTCTACAGGCAAAACGATGGTTTACCAAAGCAGCCTTTCGATGTTTTTGGCTGAATCATTTATGGGTTTTTTTGAAGAAAATATCCTTTTCCAATCCAAAAATAAACTTCTTGAAAACATCCAATTTTGGTATAGATATGTCGACGACATCTTATTATAATGGACAGGAACCATGGAGGAAATAAATAATTTCTTAATTTTTCTAAACAATATTCATCTAAATTTCGAGAGATCGAGCAAAATCAAAAAATGAACTTCCTAGATTTGACTATTCAACGTATTAATAACAAATTTTCTTTTTCTATCTTCAGAAAACCAAGTCAAACGAACCATTTGATCCCATTTGATTCTCTACACTCCATAGAGCATAAAAATGCTGATCTAAATAGCATGATTTACAAAAACAAATGATTTATGACTTAGGCACAATTAATGGCTTTGACAGATGTTCTACTGATAGACTTTACAACAAAAAATATAAAAAATTTTTAAGGATGAAAATTGAAGAAATAATAACCAAAAACCAAATCAATTCTCACACCCAGATTTTCTCACAAACAACCCACAACCCCACTCCGAGTTTTAAATATTGTTCAATTTCGTATATGGGCTACATTTCAGAAAAGGTAGGGAACTTTAAACAATATTAAATCTCTGTTTTCCAGGACTAAAGACCCCTCACCAATCATTTCACAAAGCGGCATTTAAAAGTTGAATTGTGCTGATTGTCCAGCAGCATATGTTGGTTAAACTGGGAGATCTTTTCAACCCAGAATAAAAGGGCACCTACGCTCAAAACCTAACTTTTTTGATGATAAGTCATCTTTTGGGACACATTTAAAAACAGAAAAACACAACTTTATAGTGGACCACAACTTTAAGCCGTTGCATATTCAAAACCAAGGTAAAAAAATTAAATAGTCTTGAAAACGAAATCACAAGATTAGAGATAGATAGTAATGTTACATTGCTCAACGAAAAATCCCCCCAAATGTTTGTGGAAGCAGCAAAACTTGTCAATTTGTTCAATTTCAAATAATTTTGACCTCCTGTATAGTTTTTCATTTCCTTATATTTTTTGACAACAGTTACTTTTAATTTTACAGTTAAATTTGATTAAATAAGCAACAAAAACACATAACTAGGTAATATGTAACAAACATCAAAACATAAAACAAACAAACTAAATTACATAACAGTTTTTCCTAACAATAACCAACTAAAAATAAGAACAACAACATTAATATTTACAGTAAGGCTCTTTTTGTATTTTTGTTCCCCTTAATTGCTTGATAAAAAAAAACACATTTGAAAAGATTATAAAAGTTCCATATTTAAAATCAATACGAGGAAACAATTACAAGAACCTAGCGGAATCGAATTTTTTAATAATCGACCAAACAAAGGATAATTTGATTGGGCACCTGGGAGAAAGCGCCATGCGCTAAAAAATGGAGGCATGAAATTTTACGATATTTCTGTTGTTTTCCTTTGAAGAGAGAAAAAACCCTCTTACGTAAGTTTTTAATAACGTTTAATTTAGTTTTAGTGTCTTTATGTATTGTACAATTGTTGTTTTACCATAAAAGAATTTTTAACATATTTTTTTGTGATACACAAAATTTTCTAACCTTAAAAATTATTTTTTTTTATAGCTTCATCAAAAACATGTTTTTAGTAACTGTCTGCAGATAACTAAAGCATGGCTTTTTTGGTTACCGATGCAAAAAACTTTTTTTTTCCTAAAAATTAAGCCATTTCTGCAGTTTTCACCAATTATTTACAAAAAAATCAATTAAAAACATCGTCAAAATATGAAAATGTCAACGATTAAAATGTCGCAACAATGAACGTCACCGAATAAAAAGGCACATCGCCATGGAAACCACCACTGTTATTTCATTTACCAGCCGCCTTGATCTATAGTGTAAAAATGCTGTATTGCGAGAAGTGCTCTTCGTTCGAGATTTTTAAAAGTATTTTCCTGTTTTTCTTGGATTTTTTGATAAAGTTATTAAAAAAAGATAGTGTTAACAACTCGCGGCTAAACTGTGCTGTTTTTTACTCGCGTTTTTAAATAACGAGCGCATAGCCAAGGCTTTTCAAAAAAGCACTATTTTAGCCACTGGTTGTTAAAACTACTATTTTGGCTTGTCGTTGGTTTAAGAATTTTTTTTAATGTTTTATATATTTAATTTTAGAAAACCCTTTGATAATGGTCTGTTGTAGACCGAAACGCGTTAGGGAACCAAGAATTGTTGGCAATATAAGCGAACTTAATTTTGAACAAAACTACGTAGTTTATTTTCCAAAATTTAGTTATTAGTTACATATTTTATTATTGTTACACATTTTGCGACACTTGGGCCCATGGTTTTATGAGTTAGGCACACCACTCTGAAAATGGGCAAATATCTAAGTAACTGTTCATATTTTTAACCTTGAAAAAAGTTTTACTTAAAACTGTTAAATAAAAATATTATAAGGTAGTTGATTGCTGACCTTTAAGATGACGTGCCCAATGAATAAATGAATGATGTAGTAGTGCGGGCGAGACAATTCCCATCTACGTAGGCCACCTTGCTGGGCCCGTTGCACGCACACTATCCGTGGTTTGGATTTGGAAACCTGCCTCTTTCGCAAAACAACAGATTTTTCTGGGCAGCAAACGTCTTAAGGCGCAATTACACAGACGAACATGCTCAAATAAAAGCTCGTGCAAAAGATCTGAAATTTTTTGCGCGAACATTTTTGTGAGCTTTTCTTTGAACATTTTGTTCGGGTAAATTTTTGAGCAAGTTATTGCTATCTATTTTGGAAAAATATTTTTAAAGATGAGAATAAATATAATTTTACATCATTGATCAGTGATCTCAATTCTTTAAAAAAATGGAACACCAACTTTTATCTTAAACTTTTGTGAAAAAAAGGCGACAGCAAGCGAAACATTATTATTGGCTATCAGTTTTGTCATATGCAATGTTAAAATAGTTAATGATGGAATATAACATTTAATTCTTTTCTTTAACTTTTTTGGTTTTCTTTCATTATAAAAAGAAAACGGAAATGTCTTCGAAGTAATTACTTTTTAAAATGCAGGTGGATATTTTTAGAGAACTGTTCTGGAGAGTAGTTAGTTGTTCCCTGGGGGGGGGGATAGGGAGGTTTAGATAGTCGAAACGCAGCACTGTCAAACACTGCTGTAATTTTGTGTGTCAATGTTCATTTGACCAAAACTCTCTCTCACTAGTCTACGGTTTTTACCTTCTCCTAACCCAGCAGCAGCAATAAATAAGTGCCAATTTTTATTTTTTTTTGATTCTCGTTTTTTTTACAACCTCAAAAAAGTTACAAGTATACTGGCATATCTCCTATAAAAATCAGATCAATCGAAGTTGCTTATGAGGTAAAACGTGAATTTCGACATCAAATCGTTTTTCCGTCGGAAAGCACTTAATTAAAAATACCTTGTTTTAAAACTTAGTCTTTCTATTTTCAGTTAAGTTCAATGAATTCCCATAAAATTATAAAACTTAAATTTGTAATAAATTTTTATTACCAACATTTCTTCAAACAAATTTTGCTCAACATTCTCTCCAAAATTTACGTGTGTTTTTTTGTACGCGATTTTGCTCGAACATTTCTTTGAACATTTTGCTCAAGAGGCTCGTGTAAATGTTTGTCGGCATTTCAACATCAAAGGAAAGTTTGTCTGTGTAAATGCGCCTTAAACCGAACGTACTTTCGTTCATATATTTGAGATTTAATAAAATGTATATAGGTTTTTTAATTTGACTTTATTGTAAAAGACTAAACTAGGAAGTAAAATAAAGGGATATTCTCTTAAACGTAAATTTTTATCATTACATTTTACAGGCAACAGCAATAAATAAGTGCCAATTATTATTTTTTTTATTCTCGTTTTTTTTACAACCCCAAAAAAGTTACAAGTATACTGGAATATCCCCTATAAAAATCAGATCAATCGAAGTTGCTTATGAGGTAAAATGTGAATTTCGGCATCGAATCGTTTTTCCGTCGGAAAGCACTTGATTAAAAGTACCTTATTTCAAAACTTTGTTTTTCTATTTTCAGTTAAGTTCAATGAATTCCGATAACAATATATATTTTAAATTTGTAAAGAAATTTTTATAGCCCCAATTCTTCAAACAAATTTTGCTCAAGATTCTCTCCAAAATTTACGTGTGTTTTTTTGTACGAGATTTTGCTCGAACATTTCTTTGAGTATTTTGCTCAAGAGGCTCGTGTAAATGTTTGTCGGCATTTCCACATCAAAGGAAAGTTTGTCTGTGTAAATGCGCCTTTACATCGCCTGGGACCAACAGATAGTTCTCAAGGTGCGACTCTCCTGACCTGGCTAGAGGCTGGCCACACAAAATATGTACCTACAGGTATAGAAGGCGATCTGATGACTTAGGGCCCTGTTATAAGTTTTTTGCTACCGTTGCGCCTCTAGTGACTCGATCTCGAAACTTGAATTAGGGTAGCGGCGCTGGCGCCCGGAAATTTTGAATTCGGGTATTTTTAAACTATTTCAGTTCATTAGAAACAACATTATTTTGGAAAACCTAATTCATCAATAATTAATTTTATTTTCCAAAATATTGTTGATTCTAATGACTATAAATTTAAGAAATAAACCAAATTCGTCGTATTTAATATATTATATTGTTCTTTTAAGAAGATATCCATATCTAAACTATTGTATTTATTATTAAACTATATTAAACTATATACGTGATACCTTAGGCGATATCAGTTATTTTTCTCCCGTATCCAAAAATAACCGAACCGAAATACGTTACTTACGGATGCTTAACGGGGCCCACTCGGTTATTTTTTGCAACCAACCAGATTTATTTCTGAGCAAAAGCTGCAGCTGGTAAGTGATAATTAATTTTTTTGTTTAGTTAGGTTTTTAATTTTTTGTGAGAGTTAATTTGCAAAAACAGGAATTGTTGTTTTCTTCTCAAAAGAATACGGTTACGGTAATTTGTGTTTGTGTCTTTTTAGCATCTCAATTACGGTAATATGTTAAGCAAATAAGGTGACAATAAGTTAGTGGTCTATTAACTCTCTATTGAATAGGCTGTTTTTCCTCTGGGTGCCGATTCTTGAAATTCGAGAGAATGGATGCCTGGGGTCGTATTTTCGAAACCATACGAAATTATTCGCATGCGACTACTTCCGTCTCTTCCTATACCGTATAGAAAAGGAGGCAAAAGATATGCCGATATGCTGATTCATGGGTAGTACGTGCAAGAATAACCGGTTTTTCATGCGAAACAACACGAATGCCTCCACCCACTCGTGCAATATTGCGTTAAACCAGTCGAATTCGAACGCGGTCCACACATACTTGCTTATCTTTCGCCTCTCATTTCACACGGTATAGAAAGAGACTGACATAAAAATTGTTGATTATTCAGTATACGTATGCGGATATTTTCGTATGGATTCGAAAATCAGACCCCTGGGAACGTTCACATCCTTCGTTTCGGCCAATAAGAAGACTCAGAAGCTGCCAAGCTTCTACGGTGCACGCGCAAAGGTAACTCGACTATCGTTTTTCAAGAGCACCCGTTCGAGTCCCTATAGTTTGTAGAAAAAAAAAACATTAGAGAAACGTATTTCATACAAATGAACAATGGAGAAACTGTACTTTGTAGAAATCGAACTTTGGAGAAATGTACATCGAAGAAATCATAAAACAGAAAAAACCGTATAAGGTAGAAATTAGTAAGTCTAAAATCTGCTCTGTGCCTGACAACTGTTTGTATGTGCCCTTAGAGTAAGAAAGGGCAAGTTATGTTTTTTCTAAACCAACCCGACTTGTCCCAACTAAACCTAAACCATCCCAGATCAATCCAAAACATTTAAAAAACCAACCCAAACCAACCCACCACTCCTTTAAATTTAGCATAAAAAAATAAAACTAAAAAATGTCTTTTCTACGCCCTTTCTTATTCTAAGCTCGCATGCAAACACCTCTCAGGCAGAGAAAAGATTTTCGTCTTACCAATTTCTACGTTTTACGGTTTCTCTGTTTTACGATTTCTTTGATGTGTATATTTCTCTAAAGTTCGATTTCTACAAAATACGATTTTGACAAAGTTTATTTCTATAAATAACGATTCCTGCATTTTACTTTTGTTTATTTTATGGGACCCCACCCGTTCTGCTGCTCAGAGGCAGGTGTATGAAAGTGTAGGAAAGTTCCTTCGATACACGGCAATCGGGCGCGGGTGAGGTTCGGCCGTAGTCGCATAGGTTTCGGATAACTCGTAGTAGCTTTAAAGCCCGTTATTGGTCGATATCAAGGAGGTAACCGTTCCCGTGCGACCTTCCCTACAAAATTACAGAATCGGCACCCAGATGTAGAAACTTTGCCCGGTACTTACCCTTAAAGTCTGTTTCAGACTCTGGGGGTAAATGCAAGGATGGAATTACATGCCGCGTTAGAATGCTTCGTCCACAGTTTTATGAATAGTTTTCTGGTTTAAAGTATCGGGTGCATACTCTAAATCTATAAAGCGTTTCAGACGGCAAACCATTGTCTTGGCGAGCTTGATCTCTAGGGTGTGGAAAGCGATGAAGCAGAGGATCACTGGGACACAACATTTGGGCATAGTTTTCCAATTGTACTTATTACAAAAATCCAAGAAGTTACTGTAACAGTCCAAAAAAGGCCAAAAACACACAAAACTAAAAAACATCAATGAAAAGACCTCATGAAAAGAACGAAAAAACGATGACATTGATTAAGATAGATGTCATCGGCGCAATTTGTCGCGTGAGCTTCGAGACCGAGTCCCCAGAGGCGCTGTAACTTGTTTTTTGCGATGCCCTTAGTAAGAGTTTTCTCTAAGTCCGTAGGTATATGCTTTGTGGCTGGCCAGTAGAACATGCAAGGAAGATTCCTCTGAGCAGTGTTGCCAACCAAAATTTGTTAAATTAAGCCGCTCAAAAACGCAGACTTTTGCACACTATCGGTAAAACCAGTGCACATTTTTTACACACTTTTTTAAACCAGTAGCGTATTTGAGGGGACTTACGCTGATTATTGCTTGTTAGCATTTAATTTTATGTAAATTGCCTAGTTTTGTTTCAATTTTAAGAAAAAGTCGCTAAAATGGTCAATGCCCATGCCACAAGAAAGTCAGAAATAACTTTAGGTAATATTATCTAGTAGTGCAGGAAATCAGGATTACTTCTTTTGTCAAATCTTTGAAATTGAAATGTTCACCAAACGCACACTTTTTGAGATCGTTCATAAAACGCACACTCAACGATGAAAACGCACGAAAAGTGTGTAATTGCACACCAGTTGGTAACACTGTCTCTGAGTCTCCGGCGATTCCCAGCGTCCCTAGGTGCTTGTTGAGGCAACAGTGTTCTGTTAGGAGCTCTGTTGCTGGTCTCACATTTTTCCTGCCTAGGTGGAGCAAGGAATTCGAGCAGTTGCTCTTTAGTCAGCTCTGTTTCGGTAGGACCTTCCATGCCCACGATTTTGACCTGGAGTTTCCTGAGCTCCTGGTTGTCGGAGAGTCCTTCTGGAGTTCTCTCACAGACGAGTAAATCGGCTAGAATCACCTCCCCAACACTTCGGGGAGAGGGCTATATTGTGGTGCCTCATCCACACGGCCCTGGCATTTAAGCCAAGGCCCCCACACCGTTCCACCACTCAGATATGTCGAGAGCGAGCCAGAGCGCTCCCTACCTCCGGCACACCGACCTCAAAGAGCTGCGTTCGGTGCGGTATTACGTTCCCCAGCAGGATTCACCACTAAATGCACTGTAGGCACTTAATCGCGATTGACTATCTAATCCATTCTTTTTTTCTCTTGATCCCACATAAATGAACAAAGAGAAAGCATGGATTAGCTAAACTAATCCGAATATTTTTACGGTGCATCTGGGGGTTAGTCACCGACTTATTCATTCGGGTCCAGTGTGGCCAAATCCCTGGTAATTACTAGAGAGTATACGATTTTTGACAGTTATTGTTTTACCAAAGGTGAGCAACTAGATTTGACAGTTGCTAGGAAATGTTTAAAAACAAATTGTGTGTTGGCAATGATAGTTGGTAACCCCTGACAATAAATAATTTTGTCACTGTCACATTTTTGATTAAGAAACGTTTTAAAAATGGAATTTTCCTGTATCAAAAACTGTAAAAACACGTGCCTCCACGAATTTGTATTGTTCCGTTGTCCAACGGAGAAAGAAACTCAAGAAAAGTGGAAAGAAAACATGCATTTACTAAGCTGGAAAATTAATAAAAAATAGCCGAATTTGCGAGGTAAGTGAGCTATAAGCAGTAGCATAGAGTAATATACCTACAGAACAGAGGCGCAAAGCGGACCGAAGTGGATCGCAGTGTCCATTATATTTCCGTGTTTTATTGTAAGAAAAAAAGTAAGAAAAATATAGGTCAGACTCCTATCTTTATATTTTACATATTATTTACATTTTTAATATCTCCGGGTGTATATTCACTGTTTGTTTTGGTTTTTTTTTTGTCAAAACTAACTATTTTACTAACCAAAAAAACAATCTTTCAAAAACTATCTGGGGAAATTATTAAAAGAGACAACAAAACATCAGTCCATTTCATAGCTTTTACATGCAAATATGAAAAAAAGTAGAAAGAGAAGGCAATATGAGTTGCCCACCTCTGGTAAAACAATAACTGTCAAATGTATACAGGACCTTTAGTAATTACCAGAACCTACCATAATTTTAGGATGCCATTGGTAACTGGTAATTATTCATTACCAACACCCAAATCTATGGTAATTTGGTAAAAGTGGTAAATAATAAAAAAAGGATAACAATATTTTTATGGGCATAACTAGCTCTCTGACCGCGGGGGGGCCTAGAGGAGGTCCTACCTGACAATGCTTGATAGTGAGGAATAAAAGACAATGATGTTTTTCTCAAAAGTGTTTAATATTATGAATTATTACCTTAACTCGTTGTATGAACAACTTTGAATCGTAACTCTATATAACTCAACTCAGCAGTTTAATATAAATTAACTGCAAAAATATTTCCAAAACATGGTCTGCTGTAATCTCTTCTTTAATTAAATAATTATATCAATGTTAATAATTGATACATTGGAAAATCGGGTTTGTCCTATTGTAGTTCAAGTCCAATTTTTTATTACACGCATCGCAGAAAAACTTCGTTAGCAATATAGCAATTTGAATTAATTTGTAAAGGTTCGGACAAAAGTCTTGTCTAATATACTCTTTGATAGATTTTAAATTTATTTCTAAATTTTTACAAATAATCATATTTTTTACTACCAGAGTTGTTGTCAATAAAATCTTGACTTTCTTTGGTGTTTAACTTAAATAAAACATCTACCGATTTGGCCAGTAGCAAGTTTGAAAACCTCTCCCTAAAATTAGCTGCTAAATTATCCATTATTTGGTAGTGGATGTTTATTTTCCAGTGTTCTAAGCAACTTACATCTGATGCAATTTGCCGTTTCCGTTTTGATACTTTGATAGGTTCTAAAGAAATATCAACTTTATCAGCGAAGTTTTGGATTTCAGAATAAATATTTTCAAAGCTGTTTCTAGTTTCCTCTATAAATTGTAGCGTGCCATCTATTATTAAATTTACATTGCCGAGAGTAGCATCTTTACCCTGAAATTACTGATTTAAAACGTTGATACGTAATAAAACAGTGCAAATGCAAAACTCGGCTTTTTGAATACATACTAATAGTCCAACAGCTTCAACGGCATGTCTATCCTAGTTTTCAGTTACTTCACTTTCTGGTGTCAAAGTTTATTAAAACTGCTTTACAATTTTCAAATTGACTTGGCGAGTAGTAGAAAGGTTAGATACTTCCAAAAATTTAATACCCAAAGTATTTGCAACCTTTTTAAGTTTTTCATGATTTCCTGGTTGCGAAAAATGCACACATTTATGTACCAAACCTTGTAAGCCCTTATGTTTCCCAGACATTACTCTAACCCCGTCATATCACTGACAACTACTAGGCTATATTTTTCTGGGGGAGGCCTGGAAGGATCTGGGGGGGCCGACCCTTCCAGCCCCCCCCCCTTAGTTACGCCGGTGTGTTGAATATATAATTTAAGTAAGTATAAGATGCAGGTGGCATATATCTATGTAAAACAATTTAAATTTGATCTCACTTTTTCATATAATTAAAATTATGCTCACATTATTTTTTTTCTATTAAAATTCCAAAAGAGAAGTTGTATGGGCAACGCTGCAGCGCAATAAATACTATCTTTTTTTAGAACCAGAATACCAATTGACCTTCAGCATTATTAGGGAGATTCTGGTCAGCTTCTTTGTCAGGCTTAACTTTATTCTGGGCAGGCGCAGTAGTGCTCTGTCAGCTGTTACCTTTATTAAAGGTAACCACTGGCGCTAATTAGCGTCGAATAGCGACTAACTTTACTGTCAAAAAGACAACCAACCAAACTTGATGTGATTCTGTGGTGGAAGATTTTTAGGTTATTAAAGTTTGTTTTGTTTCACAAAAATTTTGTGTATTTCGATTTTATTTTTTGTTAATCATGTTTATAGTAGTAGTGGGGTGCCTTCTTTACCGTTTTTTTTTTTTTTTGGTAAACAGGTGAGTAAGTACAAATAAGTTTGTAGAGGCTCGATTTCTTCTATTACTCCACCAAGATATCTTGCAAAATCATTTGCCTGACTAAATTTATGTTGGGGTGTCCGTCTCCCAGTCCTATCATTAAATAAATATTTTCCTCCATGATGTGGTTAGAAAAGCAAATAAAAAAAAAGACTTGAGAAAAAAACAACAAAAGTCAATAAATAAGTAAGGTTATGTTTACCGCCAAACGATTGACTACGTTCAAAAGCTCTATTTTGAACCTCTTGAAGTAATCATAAGTGTAACGAAATTTCCCCTTAAGCTGCCTGACAAAATCTTCCTATCTTTAGTTATAAAAAGCAAATAAACGCATCTAGTGTACTCCTAATATCAGATAATTAGTAAAATTGCTTTCATTCATCACTTTTATAGCAGAAAATAGCGTTTTTAAAAAATCTCGCAATTTTTCCTACAATTTGGTAATTTTCCGGCCTTGCGGCTGGTAAAATTTTCCTGGCCCCACTGGTCGGGTGCATCCCCGCGACTTGGACGCACCTGTTGATAATTACCCAGGTGGGATTCAGAGAAGAGGTGGGTGGGGGTTCCCTTTTATTAGAATGGAAAACCATATAACTATGAGATGTGTATTTCTCTATGATAGAACGCATAGCGGAAACCGCTGCGAAATATCAAGTTGGCCGGGTCCAATGTATTAATAAAGGGATCCAATGCGCATGCGTCAGCTGGAAGTGCGCTGAATGAGAAATGAGGTGATTCGACGTTACAAACTCGTGCAGACTCGGATCGAGCCGTCATTATCTCATTGGCCATGGCAATCTAGATTTTGACCGTTGCCGATTTTCTCACATCCTGGGCCTTTATATACCTAATAGTTATATGAGAAAAACGCCCATCTCTGCCTATGCATAGGTTAGGTTAGGTTTGCTATGAGAGGTGCAATTTACAGCTTCCTCCACTGAGTCCTGAGAGATCTATTGTGGCTCATTTCCCCCCTACTACTAGGAAGGCTGTTTTCTTTTCCTAGAGGGATTTAGATCTAAATCCCTTTGTCGGGGCTAGGGATTTTTAACGTGCTCCACTATCAATATATGGATCACACGAGACCGTTTTCTTAACATCCTCTCCGAGGTACGGTATGGAATCAAATTAGCCTGCCTTCTAGCTAACTCGGCCTACTCCGCTTCATACTGCGTTTTACCTTAATCTTACAAAATTCTGTAATTTTATAAGAAAAAGTCCAAATAGACTACCTGCAAGACCCGGGGCTTGAACCCGGGATCTCCTGCTTGAAAGTAGCGGCGTTAACCCCGACACCAAGCAGGCAGGTTTCCTATGCAAAGTAATTTATACCATGAACTCTTGCTCATTTTAAGGGTTTGCATTATCAATGATTTTTATCTTTATTGCGGAAGAAACTCATTTTTGTTCAATCGTTGTTCAGGATTGTGTTAATCGATTATTTGTATTTGGTTTTAACCATAGACTTTACTATTGTGGAAAAACAAAGACGAGGCAAAGCAAAGTCAATATAAATTTAATGTTTATACGAATGTACAAATAAGAAGAAAACGTGCGTAACAAATAATAGCGTGCGACTTCCATTGAAGTATATTGTAATGCACCACCTCTCTGTTTCTAACTCTTTTTAATCTTCCGTGCAAATTTCAAAATTCAAATAATTTTCGTATTATTATCTTTCATATTGACCTTATTGAGAGGTGCCACAATAATCTTTAATTTATTATTTGTATTATTTCAGTGGCGGTCCCAGCCATTTGAAAAGGGGGCGGGCAGTTTCGATACGAAAAAAAAAATAGAATAAAAGCATAGCTTTTATGAGGAACATATCAATATATACAAACAAAACTTAGTAATTACAAGCGAGGATTTGGTCTCAAATCTAGGGACGGGGGTAGTGTACTCAGATTTGAAGTCGCTTATTTCATACATTTTTTATATTAAAAAATGTTTAAGAAAATTACATTAAAACTGTAATTTTTGAGTCGAAATAAACTAAAATCGTAAATATCAACGGTATTATAGCGCCGCAGGTGAAAATTTTTAAGAAAATTGCTCTAAAAGATGCGTTTTTTGATTTGAAATTAAACTAACACAAAGCGCAGCAGGCGAAAATTTTTAAGAAAATGACACTACAAATGCCTAAATATCAAAGGTGTTATAGCACCGCAATATATGCCCTACTTTTGATTTTCTAAATGTTTTCATAAAAAATTTAAAGCCACGGTAAGGGGGGGGGGTTAACTACCCCCCGATCCTCCTGAAATCCGCGCTAGATATTTTTTTCAGTTATAAAAAACATAGATAACAAACAAACCACAAACAAAACCTAATAGCTAAATACTTTTTTTTTTTATGTCTAAAAAGCTTTTTGTTGAAACATTACCTTTTATATCGCATATCTCAAACAAAAGATGCCCATCTCAAAATTAAAAAATCATTTCCAGTTTTTTTGGGCAAACCGGTCAATGACTCGCTAAATGTCAATTTCAATACGTCTATTGATATGCAGCAACGCTAAGCCCGTCAGACGAATTTCCGTCATAATAGTGTTTTTAAGTACTTATATATGTTTTCAATCTTCTGAAGCATGAGAACCTTCTTTTTGACGAGGCATTACTTACTGGCAAACATCCAAGAATATTCTAATCAACGGAAAAATATTGCCACACTTGTTCATTGCATCGAAAAACGTTATCAGGTTTCATTTAAGTTTTTGCCTACTTCTGACCAATATTGTTTCCAAATACTGACTTCTCCCAATAAAAATTCAAGAATTTGTGTTTTAGATTAATAAAACAGTATAGTATACTATTTAGAAACGACTTTAATTAATTTTGCCTTGGTTTTGGCTTCATGTTAAACTTGGTATGAATATGTTCAGGTCAAAAATACTTTTTTATGTCCGAATTGATTTTGTCTAAAACTTGTTTATAAATAGAACTTTCTGCAATTTCTCGTTTTTTCTTCTTCAGGGTTATTACCACCAGCATCTTTGTTGTTATTGTCTACTTTTTTCTGGAACAAAGGGGCGGCAATTGCCCCCCCCTGGGACCGCCACTGTATTTTGCCATGGGTTCGAAGTTTTAGTTGTGCGCTATAGTCTTTAAAAGATTCAAATTTTCAAAAGCATATTGAGTGGTTGACCGTAAATATAAACATCTCTATTAGCGACCTTGCCTAGAATTTTTATGACCAAAATTTCTTTCTTTTAAAGAAAACCATAGATGCAGAATAACTAACCTAGATATAAGTTTCAATATTAATTCGGTCACAAATTTTTGTAGGTAAGTGATAATAATCGGCAATAGTAGAGATCTTTTACACCTCTCATAAAAAAATCCCCGTTAGGTGACTTTATCGCTTAATAACGCATTGTGACGTAGCTAACGTCACGTTATATTTAAGACAGCATTTTTAGTTTTTGCACGCCGCTTTTGATTTGTTTATGGACGAATTTATAGGGTGTTTATTATTATAAAGATTTACAAAAAGAATTTGTCCAATAATATTTTTTATTTAAAATGTCTTGATCTTGTATTTTTTAGGGTGAATTTTAATTATTATTAATTGTTAAAAATTCAAAAACACAACAGAGAAAAGGGAGGTTATGATAAACAGTTTGGAATCACTTGTCATAGTTGCCAGTGCAAATCAATGTTTTACATTTCTTATGAAATTCTAATCAAAGAAAATGATTAAACAAAAACTGACCCTTATCTTTATAATTAAAAAGAATACAGAACATATTTGCATTTAAAAATCAATTTAAATTTTTTGTTTCTTTTTACTTAACGTCAAACTTTATCGGTTAGTAAGGGATTCCATTATTAGCTCGTAACTGCGCATGCCCAAAATAAGCGATAAAGTAAGAAGGCATCAAAATTATAGGTTCAAAAGGTCTCTAGTATATCAATGTCTATAAGTAGCTGTTCGCCGTAACTTCACCAAAATGTTTTCAAAAATTAACTAAACTGGTTAGTATTCTGACTTGCACTTTTAGTTTCACTACTTTTAAAACTTTTTACCATTTTTCACTGCTTATTAAAACTTTTCCAAGATTTTTCTGAACTCTTTTAGAGCACTTTTTATGACTATTATAACGCTTTTAAAACTACTTATTTACTAGCTAACATTTCGAATAGCATTTATAACCTTCAGAGAACTTTTTACGAATTTAATTGAATTGAATTCGAATTCTGCCATCACAAGGAAAAACCCCGTGAGCGACCTAAATTTGATTTGTGGAAAAATAGAAAAGAAGCTTTGAACTGTAATAAAGTCCCTAAAACCTTCTAGGTGTAATACAGACAAATGATTTTTTTCGCTATAGATAAAGATTCAAAATAAAACACAATAATTAATAATTGTGCGTTTGCAGATTAAGTAAAAGACATACGGTAAAATAACATATCCTATTCGAGCATTCCTGCTGAGCAAAAACGATAAATTATGATAAATACTAAGAAAGATCTACGTAAATCCACAGACTTTACATGTTTTTTTTCTTAGCACTGTCGATATACGTGGTTATAGCTTAGTAGAGATTATAAAAGAGTTGTAAATACGTGGTTTCATAATTATTTTTTAAAGTCAAAAATAAAAAATGTATATTCTTTTTTTATTTTAACCTGTTTTAAACCAACCAGTACGTTCAAAAAACCAAAAAAGTCATTTTTAAAAAATTTGTGGGTTGCGGGGTTTTTCTTTCTGACGGCAGAATAGAATAGCCTCTTTCCTACAAAAAAGAAGTTAAAAAAACATCCAAATGAGTTACTTTAACCGAAAAGAAACTAAAAAACAAAAGATCAAAAGATCTTGGGTGGAAATAACGAAAATTCAAACTTGGATGAGCATCCCACAAGGAACACACAAAAGATCAAAGCGAAAGGAGAAATGATTAAACGATGTTTCGCCATGGGTAACCAGCGTGGGCTCATCAGTAGTTTTACTGGTCACCCTTCACTATACATCATTAAACACCATCATACGTTTCGACCTCCAATCCTGAACCACTCACAAATAGGCATCGTTCCGCATTGGTACTTATCCAGTAGGATTATGTTCCTAAGGCAATTAAAACAAAAAAGAAGTTAAAAAACCTCCAAATCAGTTACTTCAACCGAAAAGAAACTAAAAACAATCGGACGGACATCTAGAGGTTGGTCAAAATTGAGTTGCAAGATTGGACCCGAACATATAAACATACATACATAGAGGTGAAGTTAAATAAAAGCTTGTAATAAAAAATACACAAAATTTAAAGCCGGTCTTATTTTTAAACGTCTATATTGAATTTGAATTGGTCATTTTTTGGGTGACTTCGCTCACCAGTCCGGGTCTCTCTCAGGCATATTGGGTCTGCATCGCGTTTTCTTTGTTATGTTCGGTGTACAAATAAAAACGAATATCATGGCCGCCTTAACAGGCATATTCGTTTTTCATCCATAAAGTATCTCTGGCATCATGTTGTTTCACTCTGGTGAATTTGATTAATATGAAAGCGTAATATAAGAAGTTATTCGGAGTGATTTAAGGTTAGCAGCGATGCCGATTACCAAAACTTAGGGCGTTTGATTTTGGCAACTTAAAAATCTGGTTTTTGTTCTATGGAAAGTGAGGTTATGTTTTGTCTAAATAAAAATGGAACGGACTGTAGTTTTAGTATGAATTTGTAACGTGAAACTTCAAATAAAATACTAGTGCAGTGCTGTGAATATTCATGTAAGTTATACTTTGTTACATATTAATTTTTATTTCTGTGGAAAAATTTATATTCTTATTTTAAGTTTAAATATCAAAAACTTAATGAATTTATTTTTATCCGGAATATCACAATATGTATTCCCAAGTAACGATTTTTATTTTCCTTAGTTGCTATAACTAAGAAATACACTAAAATTAACGTTGCATAAAGTACTATGTTGGGAATTTAGAACCTTTGGTTGCTCTAAAAGTTATGATTGTTTTCCACAAACCAAAACTACACTTTTTTTCACTCGACGCGCGTTTCGCTAACAACGTTAGCATCATCAGGAGACGATAAACAATAAACTAAATTAACCTACGCTCTATCTTATATACTATCTTTTAGTAAGCGGAGATAAGACTAATAATTTGTGATTGATCACGCTTTATTATCCTATTTCCTCTCAAGTAAAGAATAAAGTGTACTAAACGGGATGGGTCCTCTATCTTTATTTAAACTATTTCTGGATTTAATAATTTCCATACTTTCATATGCATTGAAAAGTCTTTTGTTTGGTACACTTTTTAGAAGTTTTAGGTTAGCTAATGTGAATCCATGATTGTTTTCAAAAGCATGCTCGGCCACACTTGACTTTTCTGTTCTTCCGTATTTTAAGTGTGCTAAGTGTTCTTTGAATTGTGTTTGAATAGACCGTCTCGTTTGGCCAACATATTTTTGTCACAATCCATGCAACTAATTTCGTAAATTCCACTTTTTTCTAGAACTGTAGTTTTGTCCTTGGGATTTCCTAGTAAACTTCTTATTGTGTTTCCGGATTGATATACTAATTTAAGACCGGTGTTATTAAACACTTTTTGTAATCCTTTCGTATAATTAGGATTATAAGGAATTGATACAAATTTTGAGTCGAAGGTATCTTTTTGTCTGAAAAAAGTGGAATTCCGAAAGGTCTTTTGAAAAGAATGTCTATTTATCAGCTTATTTATTAAGCCTTCGTCGTAACCGTTTTGGCCAGCTATATTCCTAATCCTATTCTTTTCTGCTTCAAATCAAATCAAAAGAATGAATAATATCTTTTTTAGCCAATATTCCTAGCAAACACGGTTCCTTCGGGCCTTCGTCAGCCCGACGACATCGGACCAGCAGTATTTTTGGTCCACAATGTATGTTTACCGACGCAACATTAGACTGAAGATATCAGCATACCGTCGCCGTACGATTAAGGTCCGATATGGTTTAGCCACATGGTACCGACCATCCGCCCATATAGCTGCTTAATTTGGTCGATCTAACGTAGGCAAGCTGGTCTCGGCTCGACATTGATAAACTATTTAAGTCCTACATTGGTTTTCTAAAGCGGTCCAACGTCGGCGATTGATGAAGGTCCGTCGATGGTAGCTTAAAGCGGCCCGACAATGGCAAACCACAAAGGTCCGATAATGGGTGGATTATACAGCCCCACATCAGCCTCTCAAAGCGGCCCGACGTCGGTGATTGACGAATGTCCGTCGGTGGTTCCTTGACAGTCTTGACACGATCCGACATTGGCAAACTACAAAGTTTCGATAATGCGGGTGCTTAACCGGTCGGGATGCTTTAAGTGGCGGAAGAGGTGATTTTTGTAGAGAAGTACCACCATCTTCTCAAGTTCGCATTCGAGTTTCGAAATATCTTTGCTCATTATATATATAATATTATCTTCCACTGTACAGGGAATATAGTGACATTAGCGCCATCTCTACATACTAGGAAGGAACCATTAAGCAGTTTTAATGTGACGTACCATCGTCTGTTGCCGATTATCGACCAATCGAACAAAAATCCAATCAGGCGATAGTTAATCGGGCCATCGTCAGTTGCCGATTCTTATCCGATAAAACTAAGTTCCAATCGGACCGTCGTCGGCCTTAAACCAGATGAAGTAGGCGTCGGCATAAAGTCGACTATAGTAAATCGGGCCATCGTCAGTTGCCGATTTTCGACCGATTAAACAAAGTTCCAATCGGATCATCGTTGGTCTTAAAGTGGTGTCGGCATAAAGTCGACTATAGTAAATCGGGCCAACGTCAGTTGCCGATTCTCGTCCGATTAAACAAGGTTTCAATCGGACTGTCGTCGGCCCTAAAGCAGATAAAGTGGCCGTCGGCATAAAGTCGACTATAGTAAATCGGGCCATCGTCAGTTGCTGTTTTTCGACCGATTAAACAAAGTTCCAATCGGACTATCGTCGGTCCTAAAGTGGTGTCGGCATAAAGTCGACTGTAGTAATTTGGACCACCGTCAGTTGCCGATTATTGACCGAAAACTGAAAATCGCAAACTGTGCAACATCGGAACAGCGTGTAGTCGCCGATGCCGACACACTGCCGACGTTGTCTACATTGGCCCGATTCAATTCCGACGATTTGTAGTTGCTAAATAATCTTAAAAATTCTATCAATCTCTTTAATATACTCCCTTATGGAAAAAATTATAGCTTATACAAAATTGGCTAGGGGACAGATTCAACATCAACATTTAACTTTACTTGGTGTTGAATCTGCTTCACTCGATTGATTTTAATCAGGGGTGCCATAAACCCAAATAGGGGCGAAGAGTTGCGTATTCACATATAACTCTGAGATACTATAACGGCCCAAGTGTCGCAAAATATGTAACGAAAATAACTAACAAAGAAGAAAATTCAAAATCGCGGTTGGCTTTGGTACTGTTTGGGCAGCCAGGCTATAGACGAAAAATCTACTGCGCATGCACTAACAAAGCCATGATGATGTCGTAGTGACCTTACGATAATTTAATAAAAAGCTATTAATTTGAGTGACAGTGACTAGCATTTTGTTTTTGTTATTGTGGTATTTTCGTATTTTAAAATTTTTTGGCGGTATTTTTTGTGATTGCGTGCGTTATTTAAATAAATGTTATAAGCACAAGGCCTATTTTCTCATCTTAGACCTCCATTCCTAAAATAAACTACGCATTAATTGATCCTTAACCCACAAAATCTGTCACTTACAAAGTCCAGAGCACGGAATTGCTACAAGAGCACTTGTATGCCCAAGTTTTATGCAAAAATTAAATAATACTAACCAACTAAGCCTCAAAGATCCTGCTTTTTGTTTTCCAATCTTGTTAAATCTATAAGAATCCAATTTTCTATTGATACAAAATTACGGGAAACACGGTCCACCCTTTTAATAAATTTTTCAAAAGCACACAAAAATACACATAAACCTAAATTTTCGCTGTCAGATGGTTGTCAGTCTCGTCTCTGGATTATTTCCAGGTTAACTTGATTGGGAGAATGGTTATCGGTACGCATTTTTCTCGGGAAATGCAAGGGCGGGGCCATTATATCATCTCATATGGGTATTCATAATAAATTTAGATAGTGCATTAAACCATTTTTCAAATTATCGAACAGTCAGCTTTTGCATTCGAGGATAATCTTTTTCCTACTACCTCCGAATCTTTTTCCTACTACCTCCGAAAATGGCATTTTCGACCCGAAAAATTGGGAAGAAAATGGCGCTTTGCCGGAGACAGGGAGGAATAAAATTTTCCTCTGTATCTGAACATATTTAATGATAGATATGCCAGAACAACATCTTCCGTAATTATCTGGATGTGTTCTTTCTCCATCCAAATTTTAAACAACTGATATACTTGTTGGTATCTCTCGCGAGATTTATTTGGTAGTAGTTCTAATCTAATCTAATCTAATCTTTGGTGAAATATGAACTTTACTACAAATCCATCATCATAATTCTATCAAACACAAAATACGAAAAATCCTTACGGCAGTGCATTAAGCGCTTCAATCAAAA
The DNA here is from genome assembly GCA_963921995.1 of Oxystoma pomonae. Lineage (NCBI taxonomy): Eukaryota > Metazoa > Arthropoda > Insecta > Coleoptera > Brentidae > Oxystoma > Oxystoma pomonae. The sequence goes on along the minus strand of OY998171.1, from coordinate 48,154,820 downwards.
ACTTACTAAGCACAACCTACCTGCTTACACTTGGGATGCTTTCTTAAATAACGTCTATGCTCCAAGAGAAGTAGACAAATCAATTTTTCTTGGTGCTTGTAATCCCACTCTTGACTCTCCAATCACACCTCACCAAATAAACATCACCCTCAGTAAATGCAAGAACAATAAAACCCCTGTTCCCGACATGGTGCCGTACGAGTTTCTTAAGAGCCTACCACCTAACTGAATTTTATACTTGTGTTCCTTCTTCAATCAGGTTCTGGATATGGATGCGGTTTCGTCGGCCTGGGGTGACATTGTTTTCACCATGCTACGCAAAAAGGGTTGTGTAAAAGATCCAGCCAACTAATGCTCTATTGCTCTTGTCAACTGTGTTACTCAGATTTTACTAAACCGTTTAAAGCAGTTTCTTGAGCTGACGGCGGAAATCCCAGGGTCTCAGTCGGGATTTCGTTCACTTGCATTGACAATGTTTTTACCCTGACGGCCACCATACATTTTCACCTACGTTTAAAGAAGAGGAATATTTTTTCCGCATTCATTGACTTCAAACGAGCCTTCGATTCTGTTCCGCATAGTCTTTTATGGTCCAAACTTTATGATGTTGGTGTAAGCCCCAAATTTGTCCCTTTAATAAAAATTTTTTATGATTTGGCGGCAGTCAGAGTAACAGCGTCAGATGGGCTAACCGAACGTTACGATGTAAGTGCTGGTGTGTTGCAGGGAGAGTCGCTAAGTCCCTATCTCTTTTCTATTTTTCTCTTCGATATTGATAGATTTTCTAAACACGATCTTAGTAATGTCAATATAGATGGTCATCACGACTTACCCCTTTTGGCGTACTCCGATGATATTGTTGCCCTTGCCCCGACAGAGATTGAAACACAAAAAAAGCTAAACGTCTTGGAAATCTACGCAAGCATCAACTCTTTAACCATTAACTCGTCCAAGACAAAAGTAATGTGCTTTGATGTCCACACTCTCTCGATCAAAAACTACCTCATGGGAAAGTCGAATGAAATTATTCGATTCAGTTATTATCAACTCCTTCACAGCCTGTCTTCTTGTATGAACACCACGCTATATTGACATCCTCGAAAAAATACAGACCGCCTTTTTGAAACGACTGCTCTTCTGACCTCAAATACATCTTCTGCTCTTGTCAGATTGGAAACAGGAACCATACATATCTCTTATCCAATATTTAAACATTGTCTTAACTTTATGGGCAAAATGCTTAATTTGGATCAAAACCGACTTCCAAAAATATGCTTCAATCGCCTTCTACAACTTGTAGGTTTTGCAGAAACCAAATACAACTGGCCTTCACAAATCAAAGAGTTCTTCGAGATCAGTGGATTTGGGCATCTCTGGGATGATCTGACTGTAGTATCGCTTAAAAAGCATAAACAACTGCTTCTAGACTCATTTCAGGAAAACTGCTACCAAAAAGACTTGGTCATTGCAAATGCAGCTCATTACACTGTATTCTATTCTTGCCTGTCTCGCAATAATGCACTGAATTCAGCAGAATATCTCACTAATTCTAGTATTCCTATTTACATATCACTAATTCTAGTATTCCTATTTACATATCACGTATTATTAGTCAGATACAACTAACTAACAAGCATTTCTGCAAGTTTTCTTTTAAAGGTCTAACTTATCGTTTCTGTTGCAATGAAAATTGTTCAGTTTGCAATTTTTACAATAATTTATATCGTTTCCCACTGCCCATTATACAATAGCATTAGACCAACTCTTTGGCAGGACCCTCATAACTTCTTTGAAGTTCTAAACAACCTCACTCCCGTAACTGCAAAAAGTAAACTTCCGGCCACATAAAATGCGTACAGCAGAAGCTGCAGGTCTGCTGAATTTAAGTTTTGCTAATTACGTTGCTTATTGTAACTGACTTTGACGTTTTCGAATTACATGTTAGATCTTTTGACATTGTAAACACAAAAATAAGGGGACTGTCCAAACTTTACTACGTTTTACAGTTCTTTCTTCTTGATACTTTCTTCTTATTCTTACAATTGTAGCCTTGTTTCGTCCATAATGGGTCGCTACTCTTCGAACCGATCAACCACCGTCTAATTTTGCCAAAATTTGTGCTTTTTCGAATTCGTTTAGTTGGGACATTTTTAAATATAAGCCTATGACAACAACAAAACCTGACGGTGACATTTGCGTACGCATTTTATGTGGCCGGAGGTGTACGGCACACACCCTTATGAATGTCTTGAAGCTGCGCTCATTTCTAAGAAACGAATAGTCATTGCTTTTTCCTAAATCTAGTATAATACTTTAAAATTTAATTGGGTTCATATTATTATTATAGAAGATTATTTTACTCTTATTTATCTTACTTTATTATACAATAAACATTGAAACATTGAATTGAATTGGTGGAATACCATCGTTATCTTCCGAATTCCAAAATATTTTTTTTTTCCAGAAAGAAGCGGCTTGTTACTTACTTATGTTTATAAAGAGAACAGAGATTCCTGCTACCATAGCAACGCCAGGCACTTTGATTTTATTCTATCTTCAGTCAGCCTCAGATTACATTTTGGCAGGTGTCAGTGAATTGTTATAAAATTAGAGGGTTGTTTTAACAGTTTGGCAAATGAATGTTTTTCAACAGAATAAAAAATATTTTTCTAATTTTTGAAATAATTACAAAAGGCAGTAGAAAAATTTAAATACGTGCGTCTAGAGTAAAATGCATTTCCTCCCTTGGTATGTAAATAACTATTTCCTACGGACCTGTCAGAAAATGATATGTTCGACCCGCAAACGATGCTCACTTTACCTTCCTCTACAATAAGCGCTCTAAATAGAGAGATTTTGGGTCAGCGACAATAAGATCAAATTTGACAATAGTTGCTTAGTTTTATCCATATATGTATGAGCTTAAATATACGCCCTTGCAAAGCTTTGGGCGTGCACAACTTTGTAAGCAGGATGTCCTATATATATGCCTATACCTTTCTCTTTTACTCTTTTATGAGTCTTATTTTGTCTCTTTCTGGTGTCAAAGCTTAGCGGTTCTGCACATGCGCGGCCAAAAATCCAGAAAGACAGCTGTGCGCAGCAGTTGTCAAAATTTTTCTATTTGTTTACGTTTTTAGAAAATCACTCTTTTCTATTTTTTAAATTAATAAATATATCAATAGAAATAATTTTTAGGTATTTTCACTTTTTTTCCATCAAATTTTAAGAAAAAATAGCTACCAACCTGTGGAACTTCACTTTTGTTGTTTGGCGACATCCACAAACACAGCACGTCTTTTTATGTGGCGACATCTTAGGCTCCAAGATATAAACAGTTTTTATTATAACTCCTCAAAACTTTCGCGTAACCAAAGATTAAAAATATCACAATAAAAAAATTTGCATAAACGAAAACGCGGAAAACGATAGTGTGATAAAAAAATGGCGTCTCGACCGAAGGGCGAAGACGAAGGTCGCGAAACCGGCCGCCTCGTAAAATTTTCGCGCATGTCAATAGGCGCAGAGCTAACAAGGCTCCATAGCCTGCTAGATTTTAGATCTTGCTTACAAGTTTGGCCTGGGAAAGGAAACCTCATACATATATGGTTTTATCAGAGATAAGGATAACATTAGACATATTTGTAAGAGGTTTTGTGCAGTTAAAAATAACGCGCTGTCATCTGTGGAATGGAATTCATTTAACTGATGGTAGCGTACATTATTTCTTCTTTTGAACACTGATGGTAAAACAAATTACAAAATCTTTTCGAATATTTTCAAAAATATTGTCATATATAAATTTAAGGTTAGAAATAAGCGCAAAGGCCGTGTCTAATAAAGTTTGTCTTTATATATACCTATTTCATTTACCTCTCCTCTTTTTGCTAAGTACGCAACCTCACAAATAAGCATAAGCACAGAAAATGTTATTTTAGCTGGCCCAAAAAGTCTTTAGTAAATGGCAAGACGAGCGGCCGACTAACTAATTCGTAGAGCCTCCGCAAGAAATATTTGAAAACAATTTTAGATAGCGGGGTGAAAGACAATGAAAAATCTCAATCGACGTGTTTCTGCGTTTTTTCCAAATATACCTTGCCTAGGCTCTAGCGAAGTAGCTCCAGTTTAAGTTCTCACCCTGTATCTGAACACCATAATCCTCGATATGATAAGTTTAATGGTGGGTTCAATTTGATAAATAATTGGCTTTGTCTGAATTTAACAAGAATTTTTATTAAGACACCTTGTTAATTTATTTACAACACTGGTAGTAGAAAAAATTATTATTTATATAATATATTTTATATCTTTATTTATTCTTATTTTGTATCTGTATTTATTTTGTGTTCACTTTCGTTTTTTTAAAGTTCGTTTTTACATTTTTCTTTTTAGTTTTCGCTCTCACCTAATCTGTGCAAAATTTAAGAAATTTCATTTTGACTAAACAAATTAAAAATTATATAATATTTCATTTTGAGCAACAAATAAAACACTAATTTTATATTTTTAATAATTATTATTGGAAATTTATTTTTATAATGTTAGAACTAGTAATACTTAATACTAACAGATTTTATGTACACCATTTATTTTCTTAATAATCTAGATTTTTTGACAAAATAAATTAAAAAAATACAAAAATTTATAATACACAATTTTTATCAATAATACGAAAATTCAAAACCGTTTTATTTAAACAAATCAATATGATTTTTTTTAAACAACAAAAAATTAAAACTAAATGTCTTTTTACAATAAAATTTCAGTCTAACAATTTTGGAAAAACCTAGGGTATAACCTTTAATCCTAGTCAGATTTATTACCATTATACAGAGTGTTTAAAATGTCATGCTCCCTCTTATAACTATGTCTCTTACATTTTTGAAATATGTAACAATCTCCTTTACACCATTTGCAGCTTAAATGCGCCAGTTTATTATAAAGCTTGCCACCAAATTTGGTTTTCTTAGGTTAACAAAAAAGTTTTTTTACGGAAATCCTGTAGTTATTTTATAATCATTAATTATGGAAACTTGGGATGAATCTTTTTTTATATTTACATATACCTTGCTCGTTATTAATGTAATTTTTTCAAACGAGTACCTACACAGTGGGTAAAAAGATCTAAAAAGTAAACTGCGATTTTTTTTCGTTTTTAAACTACTAAAGGTGTGTGTCCTAGGTTGTAAAAGTCTAAAAGAACACCGGAACTTTTTTTTAATTTACTTGTTTACTAGTTTCTCAGTGGAAATTAACTGATGACATTTGATCTTGTTTTGATGTATTTCAATAAGTATATGAACGCAATAGATTTTATGAATTAAAAGTAAAAAGAACGGAAAAAATTTGCAGCAAAACACTATTTTTCCATCTTTTTAACCTCTTGTAGCTATTCTTGACATCAGGGAAAAGAAAATAATTCCCCACAAATGCGCTCTTCTATAGAAATTGACATCTCACTAAAAACCAGTAGAAACAAATTTCATCCAATGTCATGTTATTAGTGTCATTTTCCCAACCAATACAATCTGTGCGTAGGGAGATTTTGTTCGTTTTGTTGTTTTCTCCCTGATTGCAAGAATAGCTACACTGGTGTTTCTTACATTTTAAACCTACTGTATAAAGTCAGAGAACATTTAAAGATTTAAGTATATGCTCTCTGATAAAGTTCAGAACATTAATCTAGCTATTTTTTCTTTTTACAGAGAAAAACACAACAACCTGTTGTAATACACTACAGATCAATACCCTTTCCACATAAGCCGATCAAACAATAAAGTTTCTTTACTGTTCTTTTCTTCACCTTCGCCGCCATATTGAGAAAAAACTTATTGATTTTCTGTGACTTTCGAGTGAAAATGGCGGAGAAATTCTGCCTATGTGGAGAGGGTACTGCACAGATAATATTTAAAATTATATGTTTTTTTAATGGCAGGAAAAAAACCGATGCTAATGATGTGGACTTTTCTAGATCCTAATTTTTTGACAATAAATTATTTAGTAGAAATTAATTAGGTTAAATTAAATAAAATTAATCAGTCATTATCTTATGTTTGGCATTATGTAAAAAAACAAGAGAGTTTTTGGAGTTTACTTACTTACTAGTTATTCATTAATTTATTAACTGAGAATGACAGAGATCGTATGTACATTTATTTATATTTTTTACAATATTCTATAAAGTGACTAAAATTTGGCAAGCAACAATTTAATTAGATTCTTTTGGACGCTTTTCCAAAAAAAGCACATTCCAAAAGAAAATACTTAAATGTACTAGTTTGGTTAAAGTAGTGGTGATTTTTGTTTTTGAAAAAATATATTGAATTTTGTAACCAAATATCTTTTTCTAATCTTCTTGCTAGTGCCAGTATAATCTTTGTATGCACCCACTAAGCAAAAACCTGTTACATTTACATTACCTCAATGTATTTTTGTAACCTGTTATGTAACGCATTTTGTAACGTAACAGTGTTACATTCGATTTTTTAACAAGTATGTAACTTGCATGTAACATTTAATGTTACATGGCTAGGTAAAATTATGTTTTATAAATTTACCTCTAACTTATTAAATATTGGTTCAAACAACATAAAAAATATATTTTTGTGCTTTAAAATATTTGGTCTTCGCGGTTACATCTTAAACAAATAAAAATAAATAATAAAAACAAAAAAAATGTGAGCCGACGCGATCCAAACTTTTAATCCAAATGTGATACATGAGGGTTTCAGCGCCTTAGACCACGGTTTTGTTGAGAACTGTCACCAATTCATGGTATATTAATGCAGTGATGTAATTGGTTTATTTTTACAGAAAATAGGGAGTTGGTTTTTTTAATATTAATTTAATTAATGGTTTTTAATTGATAAAATACATACAAAAATGTTTCAGTTGCAGTAAAAAAAAATTATATACAAATATTGAATCATAATTTGACGAAATTAAAAAAAAACTGAAAATATATGATAATTTCCTCAAACCGTAAAAAAATCAAATCCTAAAATGATCGTGCGTTAATTACTGAGAATACATATAAATTTCTACTTATAGGTATATTTTCTCTTTTGTAGGAAGTTATCAAAAAAATCGCAGGATTTTTATAAAAACAGTAAACTTTTTCATATCATTCCTTACTTTTTTAAGAATGTTCGACTTATTTGGGTTAAAAGTTTAGGAGAATGTTAATTTTGAACCTACATTTTACTTTTTTTAAACATTTTTCTTAACGTATTCAAAGTTACACCAATTTTACATTTTTTCAACGTTGAAAACCTGTAATGTAACAGACCTTGCTTAGTGGGCACAGAACTTTACACTATGATACAAATTATTTTTTTGTTATTAAAAATCACCCCTACTCCTCCAAAATTCAAACAACTCGATTTGCTATTCGTCGTTTGAAATTTGCGTGCTGGCACTGGAAAAGCTACCCCTTGCATCCCCTAAACAACTGTCTGGCACAGTGATAAAATTACATTTTTTGTAACTCGACCATTGCGATCCGACCCGTTTAAGAATACTTTTTCTCTCTTTCTCGACCTCAACCTTACAGGTGACAATCACTTGCGGTACCGCTCGAGTCAGTAAAGGTTGAGAGTTTTCAACGTGCACTTGGTGAACGGCGTCGAAAGATTTGTTACGAGGTATGGTAGTTTGTCTCTTAAAATTTTCTATATCTATGAGATGTCGCGATTTCGGAACCAACCCGAAAAACTTTCCTATCTCCCTCTTGATTCTCTTGTTTCTGTAACCAAACAAAAATGGACTAATGACGTTGGAAAATACTAATAATACTAGCGACAAATAGTTGAAAATCTGCCCCGGCGAAATGTTAATACAACCAGAATTTAAGACTAAGGTTAGACCGTATGGTACGTAACAGACGAGTACCATAAATATCACTAAAACGCTAATTTTCGCCGCTCTAGTCTCTTCCCTGTATCTGAACACGGACGCGTTCGAGATTTTGTGTTTCAGATTCGTTATGAAACTGTTTCTATCACTACAAGTTCTTTTCACTTGGACGGGCGTCACGATTTCTTTCACAATCGGGTGCTCTTTGTCTTTTAACGAAGAAATGTTCGGGGCCGAATGGACTTTCGGCAATTTCGCACTCCTGCTGTCACTCTCGTCATCAACTATGATCGACTCTAGGGGCGCGTTCGACGCGGCCGACGTGCTCTTTCGCATTCTCTCACTGTTTTGATGCGCCGCAGTGTAGATACAAAGGTAAATAATACAAATGGCCACGCACGGGGCCAAAATCACCACGAAAAAGTAACTAAAAGCGTAAATAGTATTGAACATTTTGGTAGTCGGGTTCTCTTGACTTTTCTTCGGGCAAAAGTGCCACAAACTACTGTCCGAGTAGGTGACAGTACTTAAGATGGCGCAGAAGAACGCAGCAACCCAACTGCTGGCAATGAAAATGGTACTTCTACATTTGTTGATGTAGAAATGGTACCTCAGAGAGTGAATGACGCCGAAATACTGATTAATTCCGATCAAAAGAATACTGAAAATTGAAACCGTGCACACGAAACTCGTCGATGCCTGGGCAAAGTAACACAACAATTCTTCGTTTGTGGTGGCATTTTCAAACCTGGACACTTCTATATCTTCAAACACAACCTTCTCCCGTTTCTCGATAACTTTCACGCTGACACTGTCTTTTTCGACCACCCAATCTTCGAAGTTTTCAACGGTCTTGTTGATGTTGATGTCGGTCTTTGCACTGGGGTTGAGCGAATGGGAGAAAGAATCTTGATCGACTAGGAGAAGAGGTATGAGCAGCAGGCTTGAGAGCAGATTGGTGATCAGTAGGTTGATGACAAATCTGAAAAAAATACATGTTTAGTTTATTTAATTTTGCTGTTGTTGCTCCATTCTAGGAGGGGGGGGACAATAAATTAAAACTGAGAAATTCAAACTCACAATGCCATTTTTACCCCAAAATTAATCTAAAATCGTAAATATCAATGGTGTTATAGCGCCGCAACGCAGAGATAATTTTCTTGCAAATTAAGCAGAAAAATCCTTAACATTTTTAATTTCTGGTGTTCATATTCACCAGTGTGAAAATTTTCCGAGTAAGCTTTAATCATGATTAACACTAATCAAAGTTTAGAATGAGTCTTGGCAAACAAAGTTTCAATGTAAAACACCACAATCTAAACACCGGTTAGTAACTAATCACGATTAAAGCCTAATCGGGGAATTTTGATGGTACGAGCATAAATTTTTTTCTAAAAATTTAAGTCCAGGGGGGTAATTAGCCTCCTAACTTTCCCCCCCCCTCGAAATCCTTTAATAAGTGTCATAGATACATACGTACTCTAAATATTATGCAACAAAATTTTAATTTAATAAACTTTTTTTAATTGCAATTAATAATTATTTTTAAATATTTATAATGGCTAAGTATTACGAAACAGGCGCATGGAAACTAAAAGTTATTTTATTACTGATAAAATACTAAATTACTTTTTTATATCTGAGTTTGCAAAATAATCAGAACTTTAATAAATATGCCTTGTTAAGTGTGTTTTTAAAAAAGCCATTGAGAATTTTAGTAATTTAAAATTTAGCTCTTTCTTATCGCACATAAGTAAGTATATCACGTCAAATATAACCACATAACTTCTAGAAAACTAAAAACAAATTTTTGGTATCTACAATATTACTATGAGATACTGTGTCAGCCCTCCCTTTGCAATTTTCGAAAAAAAGACGTACCGATAATAACTGTCATAATCAAGTTAGCCTGGAAAAAATGAAGAGTCAAAAAATCTTCAGAACGCGAGAAGACTGCCCTTGCTCTTTATATTGTTTTCTTTATTTTTCAGTTATTATTTTTACACATTTTTGCTATTCTTGGACCACTGTAGTATCCCATAGATCTAAGGTATCTTAAAAAAATAATTGCCATTGCTGCAAGAATGTTAAGATTGCTTTAGCAAGGTTTAACGTAAAATTGATCCCTGAAATAACTTTTTGAGTCAAAATATCCGGGATGTTTTATAAAAAAAATAAAAATGGATTCATTTAGTTAATGATTGTTAGGTTTCTATAAAATTTTCATTGACCCAGTTTCTGTTTGAACTTTCTGCGACCCTTAGAAAAAAAGGATATCCTATGTAACAGTTATAATCGATCACCCTGTACAGAATGATAAGCAAACCTACCTGTTTGGCACTGTCCTGAGCCCCCTCCTTCTAGCGAACACCAGTAGCAAAAAGGCGTTGGCTGTGACAGCTATGACAGATGACGTTACCAGGGTAACGGTCACCAACCAGTGGTAGTCTGACTCCATTTATTTTCTGTAACAAAAAAAATATATCTTCGTAAATTAAAACTGAAAATAGTAGTTTTACAACTGTAGTTTTAAAGAACGAGGGCACTGAGTAATTTGAAAACGTTCGAATAAAAACAGTAAATTTTTATTTTAATTTACCCATTAACATTAAATATCTTTGCGAAAGGATCAAAAAAAAATTCCAAACTGAATTGGTATCCCGCAAGTAACGCCAAAGCGAAAATTATACAATTGAACGATGTTTCACCCTGGATTATGTCTATGATGTATAGTACCTAACCATGGAATGATAAAAACAGTTTAACAAGTTAAGTTAAACAATACCTTTAAAGTTGTCATTTGTTTTTTTAAGTCCTCCATTATTTATTTATAAAGTCAACAAAACATTTTTAAAATAATTGTAAATATATAAAAACTCACGTAAAATATCGAACCTTTTTTAAATATTATAGGCTAAAATAAAGTTTTTCCAGAAAAGTCAACTGGGTATCCCCATTATTGTTTATCAAATAGAAGTTAGATAAGGGTACCTAAAAGAATTATTATTACTATCAGTATGAACTATTATTATGTGCAAAAAAATTCCAATTACATAATTGGGTGGACTTACAACGGACATACATTATTGAAATTAACAAAAGCGTTCGTGACCAAAAAAATAACAATCTAGTGAAAATATCTTTAAATAGACGGATTTCAAATTAGACATGTACTGTCGCTATAAAAAATAATGTCGTCCTCTCGTCGCGTAATGATTTAAGTTGAATAACTTTGAGAAACGACACGGCATCTATGTTTGACCTAAGAGTAACTTTGAGGTTTTTCTAGTTACTCTCACTGCAAAAAGAATGCGACGAAATTATTTTTGTTGGCCACACCACAAAGGGGTGGTTCAATGAAACGGTACACTCGAGTCATTTTAACTTTTTTGCTATAACGTTCGAAGGGCATATTTTTTCGCAGATTTGTTTGAAAATATGCACAATCTGGCAAAGCGTTGTTTTTTTATTTTGTTTTGAAACTTGAAAATGGGATATATTTGTTGCGAAGCAGTTGTTTAAGGTTCAAGACCACCCGTAAATCCTGATTCTGACAATTGACAGTTCAACCTTAAACAATTCGACTCCCTGGGCGCAAATTTTCTCTCGATTCAAGAATAGAACCTCAGGTAAAATTTTTTTCAAAAAGAAATAAAATAAGACCAAAAGGAAATATCCGCTCAAAAAATTCTGGAATGAGCAGTGGAATGAGTATTTAATTTATATTACGGTAATTTAAAATGATGAGTATTTCTTCAGACAACTTGCGTTTTCGTGTAGGTCTTATTTTTGCAAGGGGAATTACCAAGATTTTCTAAACAAGTTAAACTGGTCCCATATCTGGAAGCAATCATAATTCTGGTATTAAGTGACGTATCATTATTTGCCTAAAATTTGTGGACGAGACAAAAATTATAATGAGATTAACAATATATTGCTTATTCAGGTATAATTTGTTAGTCATTTCAAATAATTTTCCAAATGATTTGGGATATACCGAAATTCAAAATTTTTTTATTATAATCTGAAGTAATATATATATAATATTACAAGGGATAGGGATATTCTGCGGACTATTTCCTGAATATTCTTGAGAATTTTTTTTAGATAGAATAAGTTTGTTTCTAAACCAAAAAAATTACATTTTTCATGGTGGCTCCTTCTTTACTTACTAACTAAATATTGATGATTTGTTGTCATATTTTATATTCCTAATCTTTGCATCTTGTATTTCATTGAGCTGTGTCACCATAAACAATGCTTTACCTGACAGTAATAGGCCAAATATGTCTTAAAATGAGATTTTTATGGAAGACTATAATTTGAACTGGTGCAAATAATCGTTGTAATTCATTTCCTATTGATTCAAGTCTGTCAGCCGCATCGATATTTTTGGTCAATATTTTTCGGCGGAAAAATATATGTTTGATCCAAACTTTACAATAGTTGTTGCCAAAAGTTTCGCATAAACCTTGTTTGCTATATATATATATATATTTATATACCCCACAAAAAACATAAATAATATATAATAATATGTTGATAAACACGTTTTTATGTGAAATATATTTGTGCTGTATGTGGGCTGTTTTGTGTCGCTTTAAATACTTTGACACATGAGGATCAGAACTGGAGGATTTCGATGATTACAGAAAAAAACAGCACATTTTTTATTTAATAGAAGCCGACGCGTGACAAGTCTTTTAAGTTATTTAGCTTTTGTTAAGGCATAGTTTACATTTTTAATTAAATTTTGGTTAGTTCTACAGACAAAACGAAAAATAACACATAAAAAATTATAAGATTTCAAGATCTATGCTTACATAAATTTATGAGATTTTACAACTTTTTGCTAGTGAAAGTGAAAAACAAATCCCGCATAGGATTTTATCATATTCCAGCCAGTTGGTTTATAAAAGTTTCTATATATATATATAAAAAATTCTATAGGATTTACCTGCAACATTCTCAAATAAAAAATGACGGCACAATTTTGTGGTAGTAGTATTAATAGTAGTAGAAGTAATATAATAAGGATTAATACAGGCAAACTAAACTATAATTTAACCTAAACTATAAATTATGATGACTATAATATAATAACGCACCTTAGGCTTGCACAAGCTCTACATATCTATTAGAAAATTGTTCTCGAATAGGTACTTATTTGTGGTCAGAAACTATGGGACAGATTTTACTTTGATACATTTCTATGAGCCTAAAAGATTTCGTAAGCCAAAAAATATTTTTTTATGTAAAAGTATTTAAGACATATGATGTGAATATAGTTTTTTTATAAGATTTCTTTACGACCTAATATTTGTGTCAAAGAACATATAGGTTAGGGCAGGTAAGACCGTATTATTTGATAAGTTTCTATGAGATTTTGTGGGGCTTTGTTTATAATATTTTATAAGATTTTATAAATAATGATTTTTTTCATCGAACTATTTATGACAGTATATAGTATAACTAAGTAAGTATAGCTTTTTTAATTGGTTTTTAAGTGGTCGTGTTCCAAAGGCCTTAACCATGTAGTAAGTAAAATTATGAAATAATAGTGAATTTATTGTAGAAACCCATAAAATATTATGAGCCTATTAGATTAAAAAATTTCCTGGAAAACTTAAAGATGGACACATAAAAGCATTTAAAATTTTGTGAGTTTGTCTGACTACAGAATGTATAGAAAGACTTATAAAAACTTTGTGTTTTTACCAATCCATAGAAAACTATTAATAAAACAGGATGTGCATAGAAACCTTTAAAATTTGATTAGTCTGCTGATCATAAAATCTTCCAAGTCTCATAAAAAATGTGCTTAATACAAAACCATAATATATTATAAAAAACAAGGGTATAATGTTAGAAACCTATTAGGTTTAATGATTCTGTTTTATTATAAAATCTCTTCGAAAAATATTTGAAAATAAAACGTTGGTCCTATAAAGTTTTATACATATTTATAAGTCTGTCAGATTATAGGATCCAGAACCAGGTAAAAAACACATATAAGAAACCGCACAAAACTCACCAATATCAAAGATATAACTCATAAATTATTACAAACTTTAATAAACCTAAAATTTAGCTTCACAAAATCGTATAAACCTTATAAAAAACTATTAAAATCAGGTATGGTTTTATGAGATGTAATGCGGTTTTTGGCAGGGAAGTACCCTTTTTTAGTTGTATTGTGTATTATTCTCACAATTGTTTTTTTTCCATATCTTTAGTTTTTCTACAGAATTTTAATAATAACATTTTTTTTAGTTTTTTCGTCAAGTTAGTTGGGAAAGAATGTTTTTTTAATAAAACGGGCCCAAGGAGAGCTTTATCTCCCGAATCGAATAAAAAAATATTCGCAGCCTCGTCTTTTTTTGAAGTGGGTTAAAAACAAAAACAAACTTTTAAATCTTTGGAGGGTTAGGAAGAGCATATGACGTTATGTAACATATGAAAATTGGGACCACCCAATCAAATCATGAGACCCAAGCAAAGCCTTTGTGTCTCAAGGTACGAATTTTATGGGGAAATTTTATTTTCAGGTATAAAGCTAAAGGCCCCTAAAGGTGAATAAAGACCCATGCAACCCAGACTTGAACCCATGCAAACATTTTCAAAGAGACCAATTCCATTTTACCAAAGAAACAATCAAAAGGTTCATATTTTTCTTCCTTTTAATGTACCTAATCCTGAAATAAAATAATTTTCGGCTAGTGTAGTATTTTTACCTCGATTTTTACGCTAAGGAAAGGGTATTTTCGCGTTATTTCTTAGGCGTACTACCTACCAAGTAGTTCATACAAGCGTTATTCATAATCTACTTAATTTGATCGTTGTATGAACATTTGATATACTGAATCCATATTTTTTAACCAATAGTTCATTTAAATCATTTTGTTGGTTTCTGAGTTACCAAAACACATGAATATTAGAGAGAGACCATTTTTTTTGCTAAATCAAAATCCGAACGAAATAACTCGCGAAATAAGAGAAATGCGTAGGAGTTATTCCGCTGTGTGTAACTAACCCACTTATAAATATTATTTCCTGTGTCTCATGGCAAAATTTTACTTTTTGCAATACCAATCAATATCAACATAATCATCACTAAATTATTAAACATTATTTTGCATGATTTCTCCTTTATTACATCAAAAAATCATTACAATATTGGATGGTAGTTTCCCTTCTCAATATAATAAATCAAATTCCTTATTGTTTTCGATCAAGAATTTTTAGTAATAAGTATAGTGCCAAGTTGCTTAAAGGGAGAATGTGGATACATTTTTAGGCAAGGTATTTGGCACACTTAAAATTAAGCATTTATTCACCCCCTTCAAAAACCCTTGCTGAAGTTTATCGATATACAGACCAAATAACTTATTTTTTAAATTACCTTTTCTTTCACCTGCTCTCCAATAATCCTAAACTGTTATAAGAAACTCCAAAAAGGCACATTCTAACAAACGCTCCAAAAACTTTTCAACTCTTTTTGAATTAACTTCAGTCTCAAAAAAAGTTTTCACTAAAACTAGAAATCTTTGGCAAATCACAAAAAATCAATCTATATTGGTTTTCACTTTTTAAAACTTTACTCAATCCAATCAAATTTTACACTTTTTATTTTTTCCGAAAGTAAGTCTAATATTTTTTAATCACTTCAACAACTTCACAACTAAAACTTTCGAAAGACTTCCTCTTTGAAAATTCGCTCGCGTGTAACTAGTAGGTTTACACCGACTCGAACTTTTAAACTGCTTGCTACAACGTCGAAGCGCAACTGATGGCAAGCCAATGGCACACAACTGTGGGAAAAACGGTGCTATAAAGATTCTTTCATGACACACACGGACGAAAATCCCTGCTTGTTTCGAGTTTTCGGCTGTTGATAATTGACCAAAAAAAAGTGGATAAAATATAGTTACATATATTAAACCCTCCTCAGGATTTAAAAAAAAAATTGAACTTATGTTATCTATATATAGCCCTAATAACACGAGTCCGCTCCGGGAACGTACCTTCGACGTCCCACCATAACTTACAGTACGTTCCGGGAACGACCTGTTTGGTTCAAAAACTTTGTTCCGGGAACGTCCCTTATGACCTGTCTTGTCTGTGTATGTCTTCTCCGGTCTGGTGAGGACTCTTACCGGATCTTTTAGAATAGAAAATTTAACAAAAAAATCGAACGATTCTACAACAGATGAGTAGGAGAAGACGAGATACCAAATGTCATGTAAGATAAAGAGCAATTACAAACTAACCTAAGGGTGAATTTATTATTTAGAGGGATTATATGCTATGACGTCACCTTGCTCTGAAACAAAAAATAAGTGGACTTTTCTATAAAATTGTTAAAAAGTTGGCTTGAACTTTTGTAAAAAAACGGCGCGCAAGATTTATCTTAGGTCCAAAACAGACGTTCCCTCAACGTTCTATTTGAAACGTTCCTTGAAACGCTGGCGGGAACATTCATAGGACACACATTTTAAAGCTCAGATTTTTTTCTTCAAATTGTGTACCAGCAATATGGGACGTTCCGTTAGGAACGTTCCCTAGATTGCTGCTGGGAACGTTTCCAGCACGTACTATTTAGGTCGGCGACGTTAACGAACTACAGGGGGACGTACCGGGAATAAAGTGTGTTATTAGGTAGTTTTAAAGCCAAGCTCGGAATAAGGTTTTGGTGTGTCAGAGGGTTCTGTGCGCAAAGATACTGTAACCATAAAATAAGTAACTAATTTATGCTGTAACCAACCAAAACGCGGTTGCCAATATGATGTTTGTAATTCAATACCTGGATGTCGATGTATAATGACAGAGGAGTAGTTGTTTAGTAGTTATTGCCAACCTCCATGAATCTTCTTAGTATAATTCCGTAACCAAGCCTGGATATTTTGGCTTACAATGGCACATAAATCTAGAGGCCCTCTAGACCCACATCACATTTACCACGTTTTCTCGTAGAACTGAACACGTTTGGCCTTACCCAAATTCGATACCGCTTTTTTTGGAATCGTATCGGGATCCAACTGAAAGAAAAATGGGTATCGTATTGAGCTGACTAAAACCAATAATAAGCTATTGGCCTCAAGCAGCATTTTAACGTTGCGTCGACGTACTTTAAGAAGTCGGCGACTTGACTGTAGTTGCTCGGGCAACGTTTTGTGGATGTTGTTAAAACCCAGTTTTGCACTAATTTGGGGAATATATTTTTGAGTCGTAGCGACGTTGCAACCCTAACTATAGTCGGTGGCAGTGGTTGGTTTAACGTCGTGGATTTACCAGAAAACGTCTAAATTTAGCGCCCTCTAGGCTCACTTTTGCTGTCCAAAAATTAGTCGTGACAGTTTCTAAATAATAAACACTCCATATTTAAAAAACGAACATCTTAAAAACACATTTTCTAACTATCTAATCGTGAAATAAATAATGCACGAAAAAAACGCAAGACAGTTTACTGTCAAATAAATGCCTATTTTGACCTAAAAAACACGCGCGCCCTAAAATATTTTACTGTTAAATTATTACAAATATATTTTAAATTTAATGTGGGTAGTCGCCTAGATACCCCGCATATTTTTAAATGTATATTAAAACGAATTTCAGTAATATTTCTTAAATTTTCTGTTCTATACAACTAACAAGAATTATGGCGGGTCAAGCCGTAAATCATCAAAAATGGTGGAGTCGTATTTAGTCGTATTTTACACGCCGAGTAAACGGAAGAGAGTGGCCGCGTGGCCATCGCCGCATTGACGCAAAGATCAGATATATTCTAGTGCTGCAACACTTTCCCAATAAAACCGTTTCACTTCTTGCTCTACCCTTATATTTCGCTCTTTTTCATCTTTGTTTGCCTCCTCATTCTTAGCAACAAAGAGAGAAATAAAAATGAGCGCATCCAAATTGCTTCATGAAAAACGAAAAGTGAATCGTATTGAAAACGTAAGTCAGTTCCAAAAAGTTAATTTTTTATCGAATTCAAAATTTTAGTTTTTAAAAGAATGCAATAGTGGGTGATGTGATGTGTGAATTTGCCGTCATCGGCACGGCGTCGATTTACGACATCGGACCAGCAGTATTTTTTGTCCGCTTTGCGATGTGGACCCAATGTATGTTTACCGACGCAACGTTAGACTGTGGCCCGCCTTCAGACCAATGGTAAATTTTACTTTTTGTTGACATCAGCATATTGTCGCCGTACGATTAAGGTCCGATATGGTTTAGCCACATGGTAACGACCATCCGCCCATATAGCTGCTTAATTTGGTCGGTCTAATGTAGGCAAGCTGGTCTCGGCACGACATCGGTAAACTATTCAAGTCCGACATTGGTTTCCTAAAACGGTCCAACGTCGGCGATTGATGAAGGTCCGTCGGTGGTAGCTTAAAGCGGCCCGACAATGGCAAACCACAAAGGTCCGATAATGGGTGGATAATCAGGCCCCACATCGGCCTCTCAAAGCGGAAGATCACAGGAAATCGTATTTTTTTGAACGAGTTCCGCGTTGGGAAGTATCCATAATATCGTTTGCCCGCGTTGCATTGCAGACAACAGACCCGTGCCGGTACAGCACCATTGCCGTGCCTGTGAAATGAAACGTACTGAATTTCTTGCCCAAAACGTACTGAATTCGAAATAATCGTACTGATTTTTTTGTGTTAAATATAATCTTATTTAACCCCCCCCCCCAACATACTTTTGGAATAGTAATAGAGAATACTTCAGCTCTTTTTTCAATGTGATCAAATTTGACGTAAACAGTAAACTTATTGTTTGTTAACTAGCGCGTTCACCAAAATATTAACATCGCATTTATTTTCGCGTCGCCCTCGGTATATTTCGATTATATTTCGTTTTTTTTCTTACGTACAATTATAGGAATATTATGGAAGGAATATGACTATTTTGACCAAAATGTTTGATTTTGTGATTTCGTACTGAATTTGCCCCTTTTCTAACAGAAACGTACTGACGTACTGAATTGGTCCGAATCGTATTGAATTCAGTACAATTGTACCGAAACGGCAACGCTGCAGTACAGTCACAGGTGGCGAATACAGAGAGAGGCGATCGACCCCCTCTTCGATGAAATTACGTAACAACTTCGCGTTTTGCCCTGCGGCGCCAGTTTTTTCTTTTATTTTAAATTAAACATTACTCTTTTGCAAGGTTTCGTCTTCGGCGGTCAAATTTAAAAAAAAAATCATAATCAGGTGTTAAGTTTCTGATAAAAATTTCTTTGTCTCTCCCTTTTGGAGAATACTTCCCATGAAGGAAACTGACACGGTTACGTCACAACCGCCTCTTTTGGATTAAGAGAACAGAACCATTGAAGGAATATCCAAGGAAATTTATCATATGAGACTATCAGTTTCCACATTTCAATCATGTATTTTTCAAACATTCGAAAATGACAGGGTTATTAAAATTTGGTACAGAAGCATAGTTTGGGTGGTTTGTTTTTTATAGTAAAATTGAAGTAACCTTAAATAGCAAAATATTTAAAAAAATAATAAAAAACACTTATTTTTTATCGGAAAAAACCTAAATTATATGCTCCCTGCTTTTTCCTAAATTATTACAAGTAATAAATGCTTAAAAAATATAAACAATAAAAATTTTCTGCCAGCTCCCTTAGCAACAAGTTCATTTAAAATTGCATTTAATATAAGTACATACGCCAGTGATAAATCGATATTCATTCAAAGTGCGGGATTCTTGCCGTTTTAATATTAAATAAATATTACCCCGGTTTATCCTGGCGCATTCAGCTAATATTTAAAATATTACCCCGGTTCATCCTGCCGCATTCATCTAATAATCAAAAACTCGTTGTGAATCGCATTGCCTTGCTGGTCGGATATTACCATTACGTGTCCTCTCTATTTAGATTTATATGCTGTCTGTCCATACTAAGATGCAATTCCAGTTACACAAAAATTCTCTGACACCAGGCGCAGAGCTTATTACTTTTTAATGGTGGTGGGGGGTTGACAAGAGGGTAGGAGGGAGGATTAAACTTTTTTTAAAATTGTAACTGACGAACCGTAGCAGCTAGCGACACGCGGTTTTCATATTAAGATAGATAATTGCCTTTTCAACCACAAAAACAAAATATTTAAAAAAAAATTTGAATTTTTTTAAAGATTAAACAATCTTTTTTAACGAAAAATTACCTTGAATTTTTAGAAGAATTCTTGTCGTTAAATAACAAAAAAAAATTTTAAAAATCAATCAAGCTGTATAAACAACAAAGCTAGTGGAGTCGGAAAATTTACAAGAAAAACTCAAGAACCTTTCTTCACATATCTTGACTAGCCACATACACGTGTGGCACACGTGCAAGTCTCAAAGTTTTCTAAGTTTCAAGGAATGTTTTTGAGAACGTCTGAGATCCCCGGTATGTTGATGGAGTTTTATAGCTCCGATACATATCATTGGCCTTGGCTAATACCACGTGGGAAAAGGCTATTGAGTTTTTCTTGTAAATAAAAAAAAATCGATATTTTACGTTTCTAGGTAAAAAATTGTGTTTCTATACACAATCCGACTGCATATTTTAAAGAAAAATTATTTATCTAGCATTATTGTAAGTATTCTCTGACTCAGACATTTAGGTTTACTGATGCTCCTTTTTATATTTATTGGCCATTGCTATATTGAATTTTGATGTCGCTGTTGATTAGTAAGTCACAAAGATCACAATGCTAATTATGTAAATTTTGAGCAATTAGCTATCATTACTCTACTGGATTGACTGCACAATCATTTTGATGCTAATGTTAGTTTAATATTTGGGTGATTATTGTTACTGGATATCAATTCTGCATGCCCTGCTAAGAAAAAAGACCATGACTTTACATTTTTCGAAATTGACTTTTTGTCATTTTTGTAACTACTTAGATACAATAAACCAAGGTTTTTGTTTTAAATAAAACTTATGTTTTCTTTGTTGTTCTTTTGGGATCTACAACATTCAGAAAGAAGAGCATAAGTAACACAAAATAGCATACATAACATTTTCGCTTTAATATCACTAACAAATAATATCATTTGCACTTTTGTGCTGTTTTTTTAATCAATACCTTTAATTTATTTGTAAAATATGTTCTAGACTACTTTCGTGCTGTATAAGCACTTCTTTTCGTTAATAAAATCGGGTGCCCATCTATGCGTTTTTCATGCGTGGGCTCCCTGACTCAAAACACGCATCAGAGTGGCCGCACATACGTAAGAACCAGGTATAATATGAGATACTACGCGTCTTTTCCCAAGCGCAAGTCAAAGGTCACGCACGTGTCTTATTTACCATTGGCTTTTAGTTTTGTTTTAGTGCTGGTGTTTTTTTAAATTTTTGTTTGATAATAATTATAATTATTTTTGAAATTTTTTTGTAGTCAAGCGTAACATAAGTTATTCTTTTTTCGTCGGCCCGATGTTGATTGCCGAATTTGCCGTCATCGGCATGACGTCGATTAACGGCATCGGACGCAACGTTAGACTGTAGCCAGCCGTCGGACTAATGTTAAATTTTACTTTTTTTCTGACATCGGCATACCGTCGCCGTACGATTACGGTCTAACGTAGGCAAGCTGGTCTCGGCCCGACATCATATTCAAGTCCGATATTGTTTTCCTAAAGCGGTCCAACGTCGGCGATTGACGAAGGTCCTTCGGTGGTAGCTTCAAGCGGCCCGACAATGGCAAACCACAAAGGTCTGCTAATGGGTGGATAATAGAGCCCCACATCGGCCTCTCAAAGTGGGCCGACGTCGGTGATTGACGAAGGTCCGTCGGTGGTTGCTTGACACGATCCGACATTCGCAAACTACAAAGTTTCGATAATGCAGGTGCTTAACCAGTCGCGGTGATTTAAGTGGCGGAAGAGGTGATTCTTGTAGGGAAGTACCACCAGCTTGTCCGCATTTTAGTTTTGAAATATCTTTGCTCATTATCTATATATAATATTATCTTCTACTGTACAGGAAACATAGTGACATTATCGCCATCTCTACATACTAGGAAGAAATTATTAAGCAGTTTAAAAATTTTAATGTGACGTACCCTCGTCAGTTGCCGGTTATCGACCAATCAAACAAAAATCTGATTAGGACATCGTCGGTCCTAGAGCAGATAGAGTGCGTTGCAAACAGATAAAGTGGTCGTCGGCATAAAGTCGACTATAGTAAATTAAATTATTAATTAAACAAAGTTCCAATCGGTCCATCACGCCCCTAAAGCAGATAAGGTTTACGTTGGCATAATGTCGACTATAGTAAATCGGGTCATTGTCAGTTGCCGATTTTCGTCCGATTAAACAAAGTTCCAATCAGACCGTCATCGGCCGTAAAGCAGATAAAGTGGGTGTCGGCATAAAGTCGACTATAGTAAATCGGGCCACCGTCAGTTGCCGATTCTCGTCCGATTAAACAAAATTCCAATCGGACCGTCGTCGGCCGTAAAGCAGATAAAGTGGGCGTCGGCATAAAGTCGACTATAGTAAATCGGGCCATCGTCAGTTGCCGATTTTCGACCGAATAAACAAAGTTCCAATCGAACCATCGTCGGTCGTAAAGTGGTGTCGGCATAAAGTCGACTGTAGTAATGTAGACCTCCATCAGTTGCCGATTATTGACCTAAAACTAAAAATCGCAATCTTTCCTACATCGAGCCAGCATGTAGTCGCCGATGCCGACACACTGCCGATGTTGTCGACATTGGCCCGATTCAATGCCGACGATCTGTGTTTGCTGGGATAGCGATATATGCTCTTCTTCTTAAGGACGTTGGTAAAAAAACAAAGGCAAATACACATACGCTTTTGTTTTTTTTTTAACTTTACTATACTACTTGACAATATTTTTAAATATTTTAAAAAACTGTGGATCTTTTTGCAGTGCTTCTAATTAAAAAGAAAAAAAATGGGACCACCTTTAGAAAAAAAGTTATAGTGTCTCAAAACTTTGAAGCTCTTTTTCTCGAAAGTTAGAAAATGTCGTTTACACTATTCTTTATTAGAAGGGTAAAGTTGTTTTTAATTCTAGACAATCTTACCAAAATTAGATTAAATTCCTAAATATTTAATTTACCTAAACACTATGATTAACCACTAATACTTAATGTTTAATCTTAAAAGAATTAGTGCAAAGTCCTTAATCGTAAAAACTTTCCGAATTTTAAGAAATCTTTATGGAAAATATCATAAATAGATGGAAAATATATATCAATGAGTCAAAAGTGATTGACCCCTGCGTATATTTTTATAAACATAACCGATAGAGATTTTTATTCGACATACACGCAGAACAGTTTCGTTTCCATGAGTAGTTGAATACCGGAAGCCTTGCTTGCAGTTTTTTCAGTTTGTTGCTTAAATAGATATAACTTTTGTTTTCGTGAACCGATTTTGAAGAAATAAAGCATATGTATTGCACAGGAATTCAGGGAATGCACTGAATGTAGTGGAAAGCGTATTCTGGAAGAAACAAATAAACAGACACAATTTTTTAAAATTGAATTGGTTTGGTTCTATTCAATTGGCAATAAGGCCCAAGCAGCATTTTTATGACCTCAGACTGTTTGTGACTCGGTCCGACGTCAGATCAAGTAAAAATTTTAATAGTCTGTTAACTTATAACTAGTAGTTTTGTTGACGACGTAGACTTTGTTAGAAAAGCGTCGTCGGTTGCCGACGGTAAAATAAAATGACTTTGTAAGGACGTCAGCGACAGAGACGTTAGTTTTCTCTGTTATACTATACTGCAAATCGCGGTCGGGTCATGTAGCCTAGTTGTCTAGCTTGATTGTATTAACTACGAAATAACTGAACGCGACGTTGGTGGACGAAGCAGCCAGAATTAGTTCAAAAAAATCGCCCTATTTTGTCGTCAGCCACAATTAGGCATTTTGTCCAAAAATTAACGTCTCAGAAAGAGACCCGACGCCATAACCCTTTTGTTTTTGAAAATTTGCATTGAAAGTATGCCTAAAAGAAGAAAAAAAAACAAAAGGGCTTTTAGGCATACTAACACGTTTTACAGGACGCAAGCTAAACAAATAGAGTATTTAAGATGTAGGAGAGCTATTGGTTACATGTGATCACCTGGCTAGAACTCCGGTTCCGATCCTAGCGCGCGATAGTCGCAACTCGACTTATACCCGTTTACACAGCTGACTTAGACAAAGGTTACTGAATACATAGTGAAGGTATTGACTTAAAGTGCAAAGTTGGGCGCATTAGGTGTAACAATTATGGAGATCTTGTCGGAATTGGTCTGATCTGGTTGAATTTTGGTATTTCGTCAGAAATGCCATGACATCAAAGCAGAAATAGGCTCGCCATTGTGGAGGCATTTTTGATTTTTTTCTTTACTAAGCAATCAAACCAAGCTTTGTTAAAAGTAAGTGAGTTTTGGTTTTACGCTAAGATGATGCGGTTGATCCTTTTATTGTGAAAAATCTACAAATTTAACAAAACAAAATATACAGGTATATATATTTTTATTTATTTTTTTTTTCGTTTTTTTCAAAGAATTTTGAGGGCGGGTTTATTTTTTTCAACGATTTTTGTTCATGTTTATCAGTAAAGTGGCCTTGGTTGAAGAATTTCGACTTTTGAATGGTCAAAAGGTGCTATATAATATAATCACTAATTGAGAAATATTTCAACATTTATTTCCTTCAAAGTAATAAATATCTGGCGATTTCCAAAACTATTTACTTCTAGTCAAAATGAAGTGCTGTGACCGGAAAATTCTAGGTGTAGAAAACATATTACATTTCGGATTTGGTCAGTCGGGCGCTACTATAAGAGCCGTCTACTGCCGTCGGAACGACCAAAATGTTGATGCTCCATTTCAGCGCAAACTCCAGTCTTAAGTCGTCGTCATAAAGTCAGTTTACAACGTCGGGTTGTGAACCGAAATACGACGTCCAAATGCTGCTTGGGTTGGTTCTATTCAGATTAGTAATATGAATGAATTAAAAAACTATCACAATCGAGCACCAAAAAACATATTCTAAGTCGTTTTTTGGCGTAGAACACGGTGCTTGCGTGATTTCGAAATGTGACGTCATCAGTTCTTGATATCGCCAAACTGCACTTCCCACTGACAGTTTTACAAAACCTAACCTAACTTATTGCTGTAAAATATTTGTTAGCGTTTTGTTTTTTTTTCAATCCCCGGTTTATATATCCGGGGTTATTTTGATGTACAAATTTACCTCTAAGAGGAATTTTCCCAAATGAATTTGGCACATTACTAAATCAGACTCCATCATTGTATTATTGAAAAAACAAAAAAAAAACAGCCGGTGCTTCATAACCCGACACTATTCGCGTATTAATTTTTGACAAATGACAACTCCCGCCATATTGAAATCGTGATTGAAACGCTTCGAAACAGTCCGAGGAGCGGTTTTGAAATTCTTTGAAATATGTTGAACCGTGACGTCATCACTTCAACGCCAAAATGACATTTCTTGCATGATTTCGAACTCTTCTCACGCCAAAAAAACGACTCTAGTCTAAATACCTCCAAAAAGCCTTACCTCCTCTACTCTACCTATGATTACCGCGTTCGTTTATTCGCCTAGACCAATGAGCTCATGCACCAAGCCTTATAGAGCTAAAAATTTGCCAAATATAAAGCGTGCTTTTTTATAGTTTTTTTCCTTCTGGATTTTTTCAGTTCGTTTTCCATGGAGGGATACCCCCAATGGGTCTCCTAATCGTTTAAAAGACATAAGTAAAAAAATTTTGGAGGATGATGAAAATAAAAGAGGAATTCGGGCGGTTGAAAAATTAACATATTTTTTGCGAAAAATACGAAACAACCCTCGATTGTACAAAGTGGGGTTAGAATTTTTACTAGCTCGCTCTGCTTACTTTTAAACCTTAGTTTAAAAGCTCTATTAAAAAAAAATTAACTAGTAATTAAGAACGGTAAGCGTTTCTTAATACTAATGGCAATAAAGCAACTGCTGTTTTTGTCGTTTTGAACAGCTGAGCGTTTTTAATTATAAAAATACAACTCATTTACCTACGGGTCAAGGCCACATCTTTAGTAGTAATAAGCTTGGTTCCGGTTCAAAAGAACGACATTAAAAGGATCATACACATATTAAAATAATGACATAATGAACAGCTTATTTAATGTAGGATCAGCATGGGTTAATTCGTTCCATTTTTTTAGTTTTAGTGGATTAGGTTTTATAAAGGAACGTATAACAACCCAAATCGTGGTTTTATTTCATTGAGAATTTTTTTTTTATTTAACACAACCCACCAAAACCAAAAAAAATATGCGATCCTCGGAGCGAAGTCTTGCTGACCCAACGACAAAAAAGCGTTGTTAGAAAAACTACCAAATTTCTGGCCAAACAAGAACACAAAACATTGAGAGGTCTGACGTTTGGTAATTTTGTTTCTCCCTAAAAAGACAGTTGGTTACAGTTGGGCCATCAGTGCCGCATAGTTTTCTTTAATTTTACTTTTACCTTGTGTACTGATAATATTGTTGTAAAGATTTAAAAAAAAACCTTTTTTTTCATACCTTCATCAAAAACATGATTTTACATTAATAGCACAGAAATATTCCCCGAAAATTCGCTGAATGTTCAGCTACGATATTGGGCACATTCCCTGAATGTTCTCTCAAATCCTCTAGGCATACCAGGGATGTTAAGGGAATGTTCTGTGTCCGCAGTTTTGCCATTCCTAGAACATCCTGGTAGAACATTCATAGAATATTTTCGAAGGATTTTCATAGCACATTTATGAGCTTGAAAAAATATATTCTCTCAAAAAACACTCTAAAAAAAATTTTCAAAAAAGTTTTTAAACAGCGATGGGTTTTGAACCCTTAACCTTCTTGCATCCATATAATACTCTTCCAACGACTTAACCTTTTGCGTTAAGGGGGCTTATGGGAGAAATTATATATAGCGGGGTAAGAAGAGTACCGTGAATTGTTTTTTACATAAAATCAGGATCACTCCTTAACCGCACCTGTTAGAATAAAAAACGGTACAAAATTGTGTGATATTTTTAGGACTTTGGTAGAACATTGGTATCATCTCCCAAATTTGCTATCAATGTACAAATGTAAGGACATTTTTAGGACATTACCAGAACATTCGTGGAATCTCCTGCATAGAATATTCGGTGAATGCAATGTTTAGGATGTGTAAGAATGTGCTGTCCATATCCAAAAGAAAAGGACATTTTACGGAAATTGGCAGAACATTCGCGGAATATCCTGCATAGAATATTCGCTTCAATGTGCTAGCAATATCCAAAAGGAAGGGTATTTTCCGGACTTTAGTAGAACATTTAGGGAATATTTTGCATGGAATATTCGCTGAATTTACTGTCCAGGATATCATAAGAATTGTTTTAAAAATGTGATATCAATGTGCAAAAAAAAGGACATTTTCAGGACTTTCACAGATTATTCCTCGAATATCCTGTATAGAATATTCGCTGAATGTACTAGGTAGGATATTCTGAGAATGTCTTTTAAATGCGCTATTCATGTGCTAACTTGAAAGTTATTCAGAGCACGTTTTTGGAACATCCTACGAATATACTGTGAATGTGCTAGAACATTCATACATTCACAGCACCTTACTGTGATATCCCTGGAATATCCTGTGCTATTAGGGTAGTAACTGTCTGCAGATAACTACAGCATGGCTTTTTTGGTTACCGATGCAAAAAAACTTTTTTTTTGGTGTGTTGCGAGAAGTGCTCTTTGTTCGAGATTTTTAAAAGTATTTTTCTGTTTTTCTTGGATTTCCTGATAAAGTTATCAAAAAAATAGTGTTAACAACTCGCGGCAAACTGTGCTTTTTTTACTCGCGTTTTTAAATATCTCGCTGCGCTCGTTATTTAAACCAACGCTTGTAAAAAAGCACTATTTAAGCCACTAATTATGCAAACTATTATTTTTTTATACCTTCATCAAAAACATGATTTTAGTAAATGTCGATGCAAAAAAACTTTTTTTTTTATCACGAGTGCCAAAAAGACTTCTGTCCGTTTTTTACCCAAAAATAAAGAGACATAGCGGAAAATAGTAATATTGAAAAAATCTCATTATTCTTGCCTAAAAATTAAGCCATTTCCACCAGTTTTTACTAAGTATTCACAAAAAAATAATTTAAAAACATAGTCAAAATACCAAAATGTCAAAGATTAAAATGTCGCAAAAATGAACGTCACCGAGTAAAAGGGCACATCGCTATGGAAACCATTGTTATTTCGTTTACCAGCCGCCTTGATTTATAGTGTAAGGATGGTGTGTTGCGAGAAGTGCTCTTCGTTCAAGATTTTTAAAAGTATTTTCCTATTTTTCTTGGATTTTTTGATAAAGGTATTAAAAAAATAGTGTTAACAACTCGCGACCAAACTGTGCTTTTTTTACTCGCGTTTTCAAATATTTCGCTGCGCTCGTGACTTAAACCAAAAGCTTGTAAAAAAGCACTTTAGCCACTAGTTGAATGAATGAATTAATGTAGAAACGCGGGCGGGACACTATTCATGGTTTAGCCCTGGAAGCCTGCCCCTTTCGCAAAAGAACCTACCTAGCCACTAGTTGTGAAAACTACTATTTTTGCACACTTTTTTTATCTATAATTTTAGGGATAAAGCAAAATGTTTGTCCACATTTCCAGCCTTGTCTAGCCAAAAATAACGATAGATTTTGTTATAAAATGTCATTGTCAAAAAGTGCAAACAATGAAAAATAAAACGAATGCGTGTCAAACTAGGTTTAAAGATGTCACGATTGTAATAGTTATTTTCCTACTAACGTGCGTAAAAGTACACTTTTAAGCACGGCGTGCGGAAAATATTTTTTTGCGCACGGCGTGCGAAAAAGTTATTTTTCCGCACGATTGTTGTGCCGAAAGTGCCTGCATATGACTTTTTAAGTTAATGGTTAAGGCCATGAATTTTCTGAATGAAAAATAGTACCCATAGTGATTTAAAGTATATATCTTGAATTAAAATATTGTCCTTTGAAGTGAAAATCGTGCGTTACATTTAAAATCGTGCGGAAGACTAAAAATCGTGCGAAAAAGTAAAGAAATCGCGCGGAAAAGTAAAGAAATCGCGCGGAAAAGTAAAGAAATCGCGCGAAAAAGTATTTTTAAATAATTTTATTTTCACGAGTCTCCGTAATGTAAACAAATACTCTTTCCGCCAAAATTTCTACCACAAAAAACGTAACCTAGAAATTTTTTTGACAACAACAACAATCTAGGGCACTTTAGGACTGACGATGGTCCGAATGGAACTTTGTTTAATCGGACGAGAATCGGCAACTGACGATGGCCCGATTTACTATAGTCGACATTATGCCAACACAAACTTTATCTGCGTTAGGGCCGATGATGGTCTGATACGCACTTTCTTTAATCGGTCGAGAATCGGCAACTGACGATGGCCCGATTTACTATAGTCGACTTTATGCCGACGCCTACTTTATCTGTTTTAGGGCCGAAGACGGTCCGATTGGAACTTTGTTTAATCGGACGAGAATCGGCAACTGACGATGGCTCGATTTACTATAGTCGACATTATGCCAACACAAACCTTATCTGCTTTAGGACCGATGACGGTCCGATTGGAACTTTGTTTGATTGGTCGAGAATCGGCAACCGACGATGGTCCGATTACGTCACCTTAAAATTTTTAAACTGCTTGATAGTTTCTTCCTAGTATGTAGAAATGGCGCTAATGTCACTATTCCCTGTACAGTGGAAGATAATATTATATATATAATAAGCAAAGATATTTCAAAACTAGAATGAGGACTTGATAAGATGGTGGTACTTCTCTACAAGAATCACCTCTTCTGCCACTTAAACCACCCCGACTGGTTAAGCACCCGCATTATCGAAACTTTGTAGTTTGCCAATGTCGGGCCGCTTTAAGCTACCACCGACGGACCTCCGTCAATCGGCGAGGTTGGACCGCTTTAGGAAACCAATGTCGAACTTGAACAGTTCACCGACGTCGGGCCGAGACCAGCTTGTCTACGTTAGACCGACCAAATTAAGCAGTTATGGGCGGATGGTCGGTACCATGTCGTTAAACCATATCGGACCTTAATCGTACGTCGACGGTATGCCGATGTCAGCAAAAAGTAAAATTTACCATTGGTCTGTCAACGGGCCACAGTCTAACGCTGCATCGGCAAACATTCTGCTGGTCCGATGTCGTAAATCGACGTCGTGCCGATGACGACAAATTCGGCAATCGACATCGGCCCGAGGGAACCGTGTTTGCTGGTTAGGTTAGGTCTTTTCTTACAGAAATTTTGGTGAAAAGAGTATTTGCTTACTTTTTGGCCATGGAAAACTCGTGAAAATAAAAATTACCTTACAATTGTGCCACTAGTAAAATCTAGCTTAAAACGCATTCGTTTGATTCGTGGCCCACCTAGGAATTGACTTCGGGGGAGAGGGAGAGGGTAAGGGTAAATAATAAAAAAAAACTTAATTTGAAGTAAATATGTGACTATAACCAGGTTTCCGGGGGGAGGGGTTACCTACCAACGAGGGGTGGCTCGGTCGTCATTTTGTGTACAACAAATGCCTCGAAATAATGCTTCAAATTGCCTAAAATTGCCACGAAATGCCATCGGCGTGTACACCAAACCAACTGTCTTTTTACACAGTTCACTTTTTGATTGATTTTAAGGAAAAAAAGGTATATTTTTGTGTAGATGACGTCCCAAAATAATTATTCTGATAAAAATTAAAACCTTCCATATACCTCCTACGGTCAGAACCTGGCAAAGATATGTGATTTTTTCCCAAAATGGAAAAAAAAATATTTTTAAAAAATAAAAAATTTGGGTTTATAGAGCATTCGATTCTAGACAAAAAAAGTCACACAAGCATTTATATACTACTAACCATTTTTAATAAACGTAATTTAAAATATTTACATTTTGAATTTTAATGCTGTTAGTTAAAAAATTATATTTTCCGAAAAAGCGATGGGGAACCTGAGAGAGAACATATTTTCGATAAAATAACGTTACAACTTTTTTTTGCATCAGTTATAGTTTCTATACAAAAATAAAATAAGTTGAAGAAAATGGAAAAATCATGTCGATTGTATTGAACTTTTTTGCACCAATATTTTTCTATAAAACTAAATTTAAAAAAAAAACAATTATAGGCTAAATAGTTACTCTTATTACTTATCAAACGACAGTAAAAAATTTTCGACTAGATTTGAAAAGGTAACCTCTGGCGGAATTAAATAAGAAGAGCTCTCTGAAAGACATCTTTTTATATACAATAAAATAACAACAAATATTGACTATATAAGGTACTTCCCTTATTCCTGCTTCTATCTTGCCTCTTTAATCCCGGTGAGTTCGAAGGGTCTTATAGAACATTTGAAAAAAATATCAAAGCACAAAGCATCATGTACTAGTCAGTATTACGGTGATTCAAAAAATGATTTTTCTTATGTTACAGAAATTTGGTTATTTATTATTTTTACTTAATAAACATAAGTAAGTAAAAACTTTTTTACTGTCGTTTGATAAGTAATAAGACTACACATAATTGTATTTTTTTTAGAAGTTTAGGTTTATAGAAAAATCTTGGTACAAAAACATGCAAAACATTTTCTTTAACTAATTTTATTTTTATATAGGAACTATGATGAAGTAAAAAACATTGTAAGGTTTTTTTAGCAAAAATATGTATGCCTTTCAGGTTTCACATCACTTTTTCAGAAAATATATTTTTTTTAAATTAACAGTCAGCATTAAAATTCAAAATTCAAAACGGTTAGTATTACAAAAATGCTTGTTTGACTTTTAATTTTTATTTTTTAAAAATATTTTTTTTTTACATTTTGGGAAATAATTTGATATTTTTGACAGGTTTTGACAGTAGGACGTATATAGAAGATTTTAATTTTTATCAGATTAACTATTTAGGGACGGCACCTACACAAAAATATAACGTTCGAAAAGAGTATATTTTTTTTCTTAAAATGAATCAAAAAGTAAACTGTGTTTGTGGGTGGATAATACTGTAATTGGGGAATCCCGTATATGAACAGGTCAAGGAGTAGTACGTGAACTTAACCTTTTGCGCTGTTTTAGACACATCATACTGCTCTTGTACGTAATTGTTATTGCGTTACGCAACTCACTCGAACTTGCTAATTTGGTTTTTGCAAGTAATGTTGTTATTTCAAAAAAGTGTTCATTATCATGCTCGAAAATTTGGGTCAACCTACTTTTAAGTGATGGAACTACGTTAACGTTTGTTCTATTTTTTTCACACAAATTTTTAGTAAGCAAATTAAATACTTATGACAGCGAGCGGATAGTCCAAAAAGTTAAATTTTTTAAATTTTTTGTGCCATTTCTGGATGGAAAATGGTACAAGGTTTGAACGCCTATATCTCAGGTTAGTCGAGCCACACCCCCCCCCCCCCGAAAAATATTCGAGATTTTATATGCTTATAATTTCGAACCAATTTTGAACCACTTTTAAAAATTTTGAACCACACTCGTTCCTGGTTTTTTTAATATTCAAAATAGGGGGTGCAGCCGGACGTCAAGCTAAACCCCCCTCATTTAAAGCGTAGAGAAAAATTAAAAGCAACTATCCCAAAATTAAGAACTAATTTCGAATATCACCAAAAAAAATTTCAAAAAAACCAGTTAGTAACCCTGTTTTTTTTAGAAAATATGGGGGGGTGCAGGTTGACGTCAAGCCACACCCCCCCTCCGAAATATATTCGAGCTTTGGTATGCTTATAATTTTGAACTAATTTTGGCTTTAGTATGCTCATAATTTTGAACTAATTTCGAACTAATTTTGAACCACTTTTAAAAATTTTGAACCACACTCCTTCCTGTTTTTTTTTAATATTCAAAATGGGAGGTGCATCCGGACGTCAAGCTAAAAAAAAAACAGGAAAGAGTGTGGTTCAAAATTTTTAAAAGTGATTCAAAATAGTTCAAAATTATAAGCATATCAAAACTCGAATATCTTTCGGAAGGGGTGTGGCTTGACGTCAACCTGCACCCTCCGCCATATTTTTTTTAAAAAACAGGGTTACTAGGGTTACTAGTGGGTTTTTCGAAATTCTTTTTGGTGATATTAGAAGTTCGAAATTCGTTCTTAATGTTGGGATAGTTGCTTTTCATTTTTCTCTACGCTTTAAATGAGGGGGGGGGAGCTTGACGTCCGGATGCACCCCCCATTTTCAATATTAAAAAAAAACAGGACGGAGTGTGGTTCAAAATTTTTAAAAGTGGTTCAAAATTAGTTCGAAATTGGTTCGAAATTAAGCATATCAAAACTTGAATATCTTTCGGGGGGGGGGGATGGCTTGATTGACCTTATATCTCTATAACTAGTCAAGATAGAACTATGGTTCTGGTTTTAAAAAGATAGCTACTGATAATACATTGTATACATTCTTCACTGCGAGTAAGGTAAATCTCATTTATTGACCAAACTTACCTTTTTAGAACTGTACAGGGTGTTTTAAATTCGATGCTCACCATGAGGATCTCCTAAACGGTAGGAGATACGAAAAGGTCTAAAGGAGAGCAAAGTAGCCCAATTTGATGCTTTGCTCAAAACTAAAAAAAAAAGTTTACAAATACCGGATAGTTCCGGAGATAGGCAGAAAAAACCGAAATCTTTATTTTTCGTTTTTATTTTTCTGCGCCCTCATTCTTAAAGCTCTCAAAAAACGCTTAAAACTTTCTACAGGCACTTTTTTAGAATCTACCTAGTGAGATGTCCGTTTTTCAGACTTGTCATTGCAGTGTGACAGGAGCACTGTCAAGTTCATTTTTTCATATGGACACATGCTTTTTTTTCCTGCCTTTGTTTCAGAAAGGATGATTTTCCAACCTCATTTTGACAAGTACCTGACGTTTTGAGTTAATTTAAGAAGGATTTCTGATTTATTCAGATAATCTACTAGGAGCATATGGTTCCATTTTTAAAAAAAGATACGTTTTGTCAAAAAATTACATTTGGTGGACGTATAGTGAAGAATCGATTACATAGACAAAAATGTGTTTATAGCAGCTATCTTTTGACATCAAAATTATAATTCTATCTCAAATAGTTATCAAGATATAGTCGCGGATTTTAATTACTTAAAATTAATTTTAAACATATATGTAAAATGTTAATTTATGTCGCTGTGTACACGTTTCAAATTTAGTTGAGTAAGGAAAGGCGTATTCCGTGTAAATTTTTAATAAATTTCTACCAGCAGTAGAACATTTTCGGCTTGTGTCAAGCCATCTTCAGCACCACTTTGTCAGAGGTTAAAAACGTTTCCTTCCATAAAATTGTACATTATGACAAAGGTTAAAACATTACGTGTGGACAATTTACAATATCAGTGAAACATTAAAAACACTTTAAAATTAAACACATTAAAATAATAACCGGTTTTTTCTTTTTGAAATAACCTAAAAATATATTTGTTTTCGTTCTGTAAAACCAAATAACCTAAAAATTTACATTTATTTCAAAAAGGAAAAACAGGTTATTATTTTAATAAGTTGAATTTTAAAGTGTTTGTTGTTTTTTATAAAAATTTATTTATGAATTATTTGGGCTGTTTTAAGAAAAAAATGACCTTACGCGGCTTTTTCTAGAGCATTTTGAGGTCCATCCAGGGGCCGTATTCTTAATATAATCCATTTTTTTGATGAGCGGACTGACGTCATTTTTTTGGATCTCTATTTGATACATTGTTTTAGACAGCGACAATAAATATGCAAAAAAAGTCATGGCGTTGATTGTTTCAAGTGTTACTTCAAAATGACAACAACAAATTATTTGACATGCGAACTGTCGACAACAAAGAAATACGTTTTCAGAAGCAAAAATGACGTCAGTCCGCTCATCAATAAATTAAACTATAGAACTAGGGAGTAGTCAAAATCAAGTAATATATCGAGGGAATCTCTTCTCTCACGTTCAAGAATAAGCACCCAGGAAAAACTATCTTATTAATTGCGGTATGGTTCGGCTTAAAATAAATTTTTAGATACCCATGTACATGTCAATCAAACTTTCGTTAAACTATAGTCCTTAGTAAATATCGCACGACATGTTTTGGATTGTTTATTTACATGTGCATACACACAACACACGCACCAAATACAAATATGACTATTATTAAACAAGTTGTTTCAAAGTATACACTCTACGAAACTATCAAAATATTAAAAAACTACTACATAGTATTCATAGTACCTATAAATAGGTACTACATTTGTCGGTCTAAAATAACATTTATTTTAAATAGTTAAAAGTTTAACCTATTCGAAACACTTTTATAACAATTCAAATTTTGTCGATAACATTAGAGACTGATACTATCGGTAAACGGAAAAAAAAAATCCGAAAAAAATGGAAAAAACTCCCAGGAAAAATTTATTTTTACATATTAAAAATAAGTGAAAATACGTGAAAAACAAAAAATATTATTTTTAGTTGGGTTGGGTGCGTCTAGCTTGAGTTGAGTTGGATTTGGGTTAGTTGATATATTTAATATGTGAAAAACAAAAAATATTATTTTTAGTTGGGTTGGGTGCGTCTAGCTTGAGTTGAGTTGGATTTGGAAGTAAAAATAATATTTTTCAGGTTTTTTTTCGGCGTTTAAAATATTATTTTGGGTTGGGTTGGTTGGGTCTAGCTAGAAAGAAAACTCAGACTACCTTGAGTTGGGTTTGGTTTGGGTTAATTATAATAATTTTTTCTTGGGTGATTTTTCCGGGTTTGTTTTTCAGGGTTTTTTTCCTAGATGCGATAATATGAATCCCTGATAAAATCCAATAATATAACAAAAATAATGCTTTTATCCGGGCCCATGTTTGTCACCTTTTTTTCACTTGTGGATTACAGCAAAGGCGTACAAGGCAGTGGCGAACGCAGAGAGGGGCTCAAGTCTCCCCCGCCCACCCCCCAGAGCCATTAAACATATACTTCTAACTTTAATTAAGAATAATATCATTATCTAAAAATATTCTATAGCTGTTACTCAAGACATGAGGGTGCCTTATAGATCTGAGGATTGAGTTTTAGAAAGATCAGGCCCCTAAGCCTCTCCCTGCGCACGCCACTGGGTCATTACTCAAAAAGTGGATTCTAGCAGGGACGCTATACGAAAAAGAAAGTTATATCTTGTTTTTTAAAACCATAATTGTTTTTTCCTTTTAAATTTATGCAAAAATAGATATTTATTTAAAACTAGTTTGTGTCACTTTTAAAGCAAGATAAGACCCCAAGGACATTCCAGGAACGTTCCTTCCGAACCTAAGGAACGTTGCAGGAACAGCTTGAAACGTTACAAAATGTTCTCGGAACGGAAAATGATGGCAAATTTAACGTTCCTGGATGTTTCATTGTAACTATAAACAATATAATCCTAAAATATGGCTTCATATAAAATAAAAATAGTAGTTTTCACAACTAGTGGCTAAAATAGTGCTTTTTTACAAGCATTGGTTTAAATCACGAGCGCAGCAAGGAATTTAAAAATGCGAGTAAAAAAAGAACAGTTTAGCCGCGAGTTATTAACACTATTTTTTTTAATACCTTTATCAAAAAATCCGAGCAAAACAGGAAAATACTTTTAAAAATCTCGAAAACGAAGAGCACTTCTCGCAACGCACCCTTTTTACACTATAAATTAAGGCGGCTAGTAAATGAAAACAATGGTTTCCATAGCGATGTGCCTTTTTACTCGGTGACTTTCATTGTTGCGATATTTGAATCTCTGACAGTTTGATATATTGACGGTGTTTTTAAATGATTTTTTCGTAAATACTTGGCGAATACTGGCGGAAATGGCAAAATTTTTACTACTCTTTAATTTTGGGTAAAAAAGGGACAAAATTCTTGTTTTTCACCCGTGATCAATAAAATGGTTTTTTTTGCATTTGCAGACAGTTACTAAGATCATGTTTTTGATGAAGTTAAAAAAATATATATTTTTGTTCTTTAAAAACCATGACCTATAAAATACAGCTTGAAAAAAAAATAAAAAGTGGAGGCAATGACGGCATTCGAACCAGGCCAATACCATAACCACTAGGCCATAGTAACTATTTATATATTTACGAAATTTAACGTTTTGGCAAAAGGTCCTTGGATTCTTTATTAATTCTATTTTAATTCTTACCACAAGACAATTTGACTTTCCCTTCATCTTTGAACCCTCCGAACTGACGTTTGTGAAACGTTTGAGGAACGTTTCTCTGAAACATTCCATGGTGGCCATTGAGAAACATTCGTTCCATGGAGGTCCGTTAGAAACGTTCCTGGAACGGTGTGTGTTGTTACGTGAAAGCGTCAGATACTGTCGCTGGAGGCAGTGATGGAGTTGTTGCAGTGCTGTCTACATAACTCTTATTTTCAGGTGAAAAATAGGTTTTATGCTCAGGATTACGGTCTGCCAATGGATTCATCGCTTTCGCCAGTGGTGGCCAATATTTATATAGGTGGTTTGAATCACACGCGGTTTATACCGCAACATATAAACCTAAGTTCTGGCTGAGATATGTTGATGATACTTTTATTGTCTGTCCAAAAACTTTCAGAATTTATTCACCACCTAAATAACATAAGACCCACTATTAAATTAATTGTCTTACTTATCAAACGAGTAGAAAGCGACATCAGAACAACAGTGTATCGTAAACCCACTCACAGAGGACAATTTTTAAACCAAGGTTCAAATCTACAACTTCTGCTACAACCAAACAAGGCATAATAAGAACTTTGTATAACAGAGCCGTTCAAATTTGTTATAATTCTCATGACTTAGAAATTGAAATAAGAAATATTAAGAAGTATCTGCAGCAGAATGGTTACAGCCTTCAACTTATAACAGACACTATGTCTAAATTTCAGCAAACAGGACAGAGACCACAAGACCAAAACCAGGTAAATGCATTTCTTACAATTCCTTACATTAAAGGAGTATCAGAGAAAATTCCAAGAGTGGCGAAAAATTTTAATATTAAAACAGCTTTTAAATCTAATAACACAATTGGAAGCCCTCTTAGTAAAACAAAACCGGATAATAGAATAAACAAAATAAGGAATGCATTTCCTTGTGAGTGTGGGGCATCATATATAGGCGAAACAAAAATACCACTATCTGTTAGGCTTAAGGAACATCAGACGAATACCCAAAGAGGTGAAACAACGAAATCAGGAATCGCCGAACATGCATGGTCAAAACAACACCGAACCAAATAGACAGAAGCAAAGGTTTTGCACAAGGAGTCACACTGAAAGAAAAAAAATTCCTTGAAGCTGCCTTTATTGGGCAGAATCAGAGTATTTTCAGGAAACCAAGTGTTGAAATTTTAAATATTTGGAAGCCCCTTCTTGGAAGAGCCAACTTTTTAAACTTCATGGTTGAGTGATTTCCCATAGTATATAAGTACGTAACCTTAGGAATATATTGTAGTTTACACCTGAAGACGATCAGAGATTGTACTGATCGAAACGTCGTGTATACATAAAATATAGACAATGGAAGTCCGAAATACAGAGTTAATTTCAAACACATCATTGTCTCAAACTCTCAAACAAGTGAAAGCGATATGTCCGGGATTAAATTTCAGTTTATTTTGGATACTTTAGAAAAGGTAAACATACAGTTTTAGTTCCTAAAACAATTAAAAATCAAAATTTCTGAATCCATAACAAAAACAAATTTATTAAATTATTCAAATAGGTATCTTTACATTGACAGCCAGACAATGAGCGATTTTTAAAAACAGTCTTGATAGAGGTCAGATGTAGTAGTAATTTGACTTTCAAAAAAGCTTGTGTAGAATTGTAAATTTCTGCCAAAAAAAACCATCTGAAGTAGGTAGATTGTAGCATTCTGTAATACGGTATTTAAACGAAATATAAGGCGTAAGAATTATTTCAGTTTCGTGTATTTTTTTATAGTCGGCTCACTTTTACACTTTTCTAATCTACCTTTTATATTATAGATTCATTGATTGAATTGAATCAAGAATAAGGCCCAGACCTCGGAGAAAAAAGATAGCACACTTTCCGCTCAGAGTAATAACTACTACCAGTATTCACCGCTTTTTTTTATTGTTTTGTAATTCTCAATTTCAGAATTTATAAAAGGAATACAATAAAAAAATACTTAGATTGGAAATTCCCACATTCCACAAATATGTAGATTTTAAGACTTTACGCAGTTCTCATCAAAACCTTATTGATAATAAAATCAGTGTTTAAACAGACGCAGAAATAGAAATAGTTATTAACTAAAAGATTACTATCTATGTAACAATTACATATTAAGTCGCCTTGAAATTAATAAAAGAATCATTGAACTTATGTTTCGAGTACCTATATTTTTTTCTACAATACTTTGTTTTAAAGGCATGACTGAAAATTTACAGTAAAACATGTTAATTTATAAAAATAAAAAAAGGGTATTAAATCTTTAAAAATATATTTTTTAATAAATTATCTAGCCAGAGAGAAAAAAAAATTGCACTAAGAATTGGGACTATGGGTGGATGGGTCGCGTCGCTGCGCCATTGTTTATACTTGGATTCCATTTTGATTCCGATTTTTGAAATAATATCAATTGAGTGTCTTGCTGAATAATTTTTTTCGAAATTGTAATGTTTGTTTTGCTTACATGAACGGACATCCTATCTATTCATGGTGATTTTTTAATCAATTATAATGTAAGTGGTTACAGTAACTACTTATTAGCATCGGTAAATAGAGCATGTTTTTTTTAGTCCACCATACCAATATAGTATTTTGACTTTTCATAATTTGATCAAAAACGAGTTACTAAGGGGTTCCAAAATACCTTAAACGACTGATTAAGTTCTGGGTACGGTGATGGGGGGTTGAAGAGGTGAAAAGGGGGATAAAATATTTAAAAAAATTGTAAGCAAATAGCGATATAAGGTTTTCAGATTTAAGTTTCCATGAGTTATTTGAAAAAAACGTTCAAATATATAAAAAAAAATCATAACTTTAGAAGTAAAGAAGCTATTGATATGCGTTTTTCAGATTTTGGTTTTCGTAAATATTAGCCAAAAATTTTGTTATAAGGTTAAAATTTTTCAAAGCTACAGTTTCCAGATATTTTCATTTCATTTCAACATAAAATAATTGATTGTATGGTGGACTATCCGTGCTTTCTAGAACCAATTCTTTTTCCTTCTAGCGTGCGTAAAAGTGCACTTTTACGCATGCATTTGAGTGCGAGAAGTTGCATTTCCCGCATGCCGTGCGGGATTGAATTTACCCTCTGTCTTTCTCGCACGGTGTGCGGAAAAAATTGTTTCCCGCACAAGTAGGAAAAATTTTGTATATGACACGTGCCAAAAGTGTCTTTTCCGCTTTTGACGTCTTGGCCGAATTTCGTGCAACTGCCATCGCGTTCGAAAAAGTATCACTTTCCGTACTTGTTAGGTAAATAACTATTACCTACCTACGTGCGGTAAAGTGCACTTTACCGCACTCATATGCGTGCGGAAAGTAGTACTTTACCGCACTCATTTGCGTGCGGAAAGTAGTACTTTACCGCACTCAGTGCGTTAAAGTTAACATTATGGGACTATGGGACCGCCTTCCGTGCCGTAAAGTGACTACGTTAGTTTCACAAAATTAAAATACAGATATTTATAGAAAAGATTTGTGGCCAAGGGTAAGGGAATAAATCGGAAAAAAGTTTTTCCTTGATCAGGATTTGAACCCGAGACCTCTAGAATACAAGTCTAATGCTCTACCAACTGAGTTATCGAGGAACTGGGGTTTTAACTGGCTATTCGGAAATCCTTTCGTCCGATTTATTTGTTGGTTGGGGAAATCTTTGAAGCCTACTGCGGCCTTAGCATTAGACTGGTAAGTATCACTTTCTGCATTTGTTAGGTAAATAACTATTATTGTCTAACATCTTTTTTTTAAACATTTTGTGGTGCGGAAGTGGAGTTTTTCTGGCTTGTTTTCCAGTAAAAAAGGTTCATTTAAATGCTAAAAACAGTAAAGATCGTAGAAAAGAGTGTAGCCGTAGGTTTTGCCCAATATTTTTTCTTAACAAAGGTATTTTTTGCGAATTTTAGTGTAATTTTAAAGAAATAATGATTAAATTTTATGGTCCTCTAGTGAGAGTTTTTCGTTTTTTTTGTAATTTCTGTGCAATATGGTGTAAATATGCACACCTTTCACCAGAAACAAATAATACAATTTTTTTTGTCTAAATTTAAGACAAAAAAAACCCTAAGCATGCCTAATTTTACTTCATAAAATTTAAACCGCCAAAACAAGGGGTACACTGAAAAAAAGGATTACGTGGATCAACAAAATATACTCTTGAATAGGTTCAACGCCAAGAGACTTTTACTTGTTCCAAGAGAAAAATGGTCTTTAATCAAGGACACAGGGGGGTTGGCCCTGTTCAAGAGAATGTATCTTGAGCCAAGATATCCTTTTTTTCAGTGTACCCCTTGCATGAAATAACACTCATGCCATGCTGAGAAAAGGTTTTTTTTTCAGGTCAACAAACACATTCCATGAAATCCGAAATTCCAAACCCTAATTTAAAAATTTTAGTGACTAAAATAGTGGTTTTTTTTCCAAGCGTTGGTTTAAATAAAGAGCGCAGCGAGATATTTAAAAACGCTAGTAAAAAAAGCAAAGTTTAGCCGTGAGTTGTTAACACTATTGTTTTTAATACCTTTATCAAAAAATCCAAGGAAAAGAGAAAAATACTTTTAAAAATCTCGAACAAAGAGCACTTCTGTCAACACACCATCTTTACACTATAAATGAAGGCGGCTGGTAAATGAAATAACAATGGTTTCCATAGCGATGCGCCTTTTTACTCGGTGACTCATTATTGCGAAATTTTAATCTTTGACAGTTTGATATTTTGACGATGTTTTTAAATGATTTTTTCGTAAATACTGGGTGAAAACTGGTGGAAATGGCTTAATTTTTAGAAAAGAATTATTAGATTTTTTTAATATTACTATCTTTCGATATTTCTCTTTAATTTTGGGTAAAAACGGACAGAAATCTTTTTTTGAACCTGTGATCAAAGAAAAAAGTTTTTTGCATCGGTAACAAAAAAAGCCATGCTTTATTTATCTGCAGACCGGTACTAAAATCATGTTTTTTATGAAAGTATAAAAAAACTCGTTTTAAATGTAACGTGTAAGATCCATTTAGTATGCAAAGTATATATTTAGAAGATAAAAAATATCAACTACAAATTTCTCTATCCATTCATATTGTCAATAGTAGTTGTTGTGTTTCCTTGTTTCTGGGAACAAGAAAAGGTAATTTCCGAAACACGAAAAACATAAGTCAAACATTTAAAAACATGGATTTCTTTAAAAAACCCATTATTAACATAGGTATATTTATTTTTAACAGTACTTATAAGTAATTATTATTATTGAAAAAAAGTCAAGAGGTGAATAAGTTCGCAAGCCTAACCCCCTATTTATAAATTCGCCGTTACTCGTTCTTTGCGATGCTGATGCATCTCTGTCCCCTTCTCTTCTATTTTTTTTTTAATTAGCTGTTTAAAGGTGGAATCTAATTGCAGTTGGCTGTTAATAAAAAAGGATATATTGAATATTGCCAACCTCCCTGGACCCTAATTCATGAGCAGGGAACGGCATATATTTTTGTCGAATGATACCACGTCGAAGCAGTGGCGATCCCAGAGGGGACTGGTAATAATATACCTTTTCTTACGTTTATTTATTTTACTTATAATGAAAAAAGACCTACGTGTTTTTTTAAGTGGATTTTACCCAAAAAAAAAACCAGTGGGCTTTTTCGGTTATCCACTGGGCAGCCAACTCTGCTTTAAAGACATTCTATAATTCCTCCACAGTATTTTGGGACGGTTTGACCTTCAATTCGTCACACCAAGAATAAAAACGCATGAAGTACTTACCGCGAAAACCACGATATTGGAAATATAGAACAGTTTTATAGAGTGTCTATTTAATTTATAAACAAGTTTTAGACAAAATCGTTTTGGACAGAAAAAAGTATTTTTGACGTGAATGTATTCATACCAAATTTTGTATAATGTGAAGCCAAAATCAACGCAAAATTAACTAAAGTCGGTTCTAAATACGATAAACTGTTTGATTAATTCAAAACACAAATTCTTGAACTTTTATTGTGAGAAGTCAGTATTTGGAAACAATATTGTTCAGAAGTAGGCAAAAGCTTAAATCAAAACATACCTGATACCATTTTCGAGGCAATGAACAAGTGTGGCGATATTTTTCCAAAGTAGGGCATAAATTGCGGCGCTATAAAACCTTTCATATTTACAGTATTGTTTAATTTTGTGCTATGAGGACGGCACCTATACAGGCACTCGAAACCATTCTGGGACTGCCGCCGCTTCCGATCTGGTTCAGAAAAGAAGCGATGGCGACCCACCTCCGGCTGAGAAATACAGGTCAATTGAGAGGAAGAGGGGAAACTGCGGGGCATCTTAGGATTGCCCAAATCGCCGAGAGAGAAATCCCTATAGCAGCGATTAAAACACAAAGACCAAAAAACCCCTGGAGATTCAACAAGAGGTACAAAGTAGTTATCCCAGACAGGGAACTATGGCAGAGGGAAAACCTCCGCGAACAGTTCGAGGAGAACGCCGTGATTTGCTACACCGACGGGTCGAAACTGTCGGAGAGGCAAACCACAGGATCGGGGGTTTATGTGGAAGACCAGGAGCTACCCGCTCGGAGAGCAAGCCACGGTCTTGCAGGCAGAGGTG
Organism: Oxystoma pomonae; assembly: GCA_963921995.1. Lineage (NCBI taxonomy): Eukaryota > Metazoa > Arthropoda > Insecta > Coleoptera > Brentidae > Oxystoma > Oxystoma pomonae. Next base: position 48,111,122 of record OY998171.1, on the reverse strand, counting down.
TATGTCATAATAATGGCTGCAAGCATGGAAGAAATAAAGAACGGTAGGGAGGAGCATGTTTATATATGCTCCGACAGCCCATCAGCCCTAAAGGCACTAAGGGCTCCCAAGATCAACAACACCCTGGTGGAGGAATGTGCGGATGCACTGGAATCCTTGGGAGAGGGCAAACAAGTGACACTTATGTGAGTACCGGGACATATGGGGGTGCCGGGTAACGAGATGGCCGACGAGCTCGCCAGGATCGGGGCAAGCACCCAGTATGTAGGGCCGGAACCACTCCTAGGAACAACCAAGAGGCAATTGCAAAGTCGACTCAATAAATGGGTCAACGATGCCATGACGACCGCTTGGAGAGCAGGAACAGGATGCAGACAGACCAAGGACTTCGTGAAGGGCCCGGATGTAGCCAGACAAAAATGGCTTCTGGGGAGATCGCGAAGGGACGCTGGTCTGCTGACAGGTATCATAACAGGTCACAACCGACTAAGGAAGCACATGACCCGGATCGCGGTGGAGAATGACTCGACCTGCCGGGCCTGCGGGCGGGCAGAAGAGAAATCTCGACACGTTATAGCGAACTGCGAGGCATACCAGAGGACGAGATATCAGGTATTCGGTTTCCCGACCCCGGATGAGGAAGATCTGCACATGCTCAAATGGGACAAAATACTGGACTTTGCAAAAAGAACAGTGAAACAGACTAGTGGTGCAGGCGGTGGATTAGGGGCAGGCTCGGGGTAGGGCAGAAAGGGCCCAGGGTGGCCTACTTGCCAGGCTTCGCGCCGCCCCTTCTCTACTACTACTACTACTACTACTACTTGTGTTAAAAGTGGCATTTATAGTGTTATTTTCTTAAAAAATGTTCGCCTGCTGCGCTTTGAAACCATTGATATATTTACAATTTTAGTTTAATTTTAAATGAAAAAATGCATTTTTAGTGCATTTTTCTTAAAAAATTTCGCATGATGCGCTATAATACCGTTAGCACTCACGATTTTAGTTTAATTTAACTTAAAAATTGCACTTTTAATATAAATAAACAACTTAAAATCGCCCTCCTAGATTTGAGGTCAAATCCGCGCTTGTAGTTACTAAGTTTAGTTTACATATATTGATATATTATCCTAGTTTTTTTTCGTATCGACACCGCCCCCCCCTTTTCAAATAGCTGGGATCACCACTGGTCGAAGGCATTTCGTATTCTTGAGCAGTGATCGCTCATTCCAGTCTATCAAAAATTGGGTGTTCGCGCTCCCCGACCCCAAAGTCAGGGATCGGTCACATTTCTCAGGCAAGCATGCGCGTAAAATGTATATTTTTCAATCTAAAATTTCGAAGAGGATTTAAGGAAAAGCATCTTTTTTCGGGGGATGAGATCATTTCCCGGGATTGATCTCCTCCTCTTGAGGGATCGTTCCTTCTTTCGAGTTTCAAGAATTAGTCCCCTGGGTTTTTCAATTAAGACTAACATTCCCTTCGGAAAACAAAACGACTTATAAAAGAAGCGATTTTATCTTGTAAACGAAGGAATACCGGGCGGTTGGCCCGTTCTGTCTTTGGGCAAGAGATCCTTTTTTTCAGTGTATCAATTGCTTTTGGTATCAAACTGTTAAGGTAAATAGAGAGAGATAAAAACGCTTCTTTCAAATGCCGTTTCATTTCATGGAGAGAATGATTGTCTTAATTTAAGAATCAAGGGGCGTTGGCAGTAGATTATACGTTTCGAGAGATTCTTTTTTTCAGTGTACTTGCATGAAGCAGACATTTTTTTAAACGATATTAACAGTGGGATTTACTAAAAGGGTTTAGCTTGTTTTAGGGTGGTGAAATTTTCATAGTCATTTGAAACGAACTTTCCTTGAGTTTGATTTGTATGGGAATTTTCATTTAATTTGTTTCGTAAAAAATCATTTTAATACAATTTTTTGGATTTAAGAAGAAAGTTTCATTCTAATTCAGCCTGGAAAATGGTTCTCATTTTAGGGTATAAGGTTTGAAGTTTGCACTCAAACTTACCGGTTTGACAAAATTGCATTTTGACCTTTACGGGTTCTAAAAAATTCGATTGATACGTGAAACGAACTTTCCTTGAGTTTGATTTCTATGGGAACTTCCATTTAATTTGTTTCGTAAAAAATCATTTTAATACAATTTTTTGGATTTAAGAAGAAAGTTTCATTCTAATTCAGCCTGGAAAATGGTTCTCATTTTAGGGTATAAGGTTTGAAGTTTGCACTCAAACTTACCGGTTTGACAAAATTGCATTTTGACCTTTACGGGTTCTAAAAAATTCGATTGATACGTGAAACGAACTTTCCTTGAGTTTGATTTCTATGGGAACTTCCATTTAATTTGTTTCGTAAAAAATCATTTTAATACAATTTTTTGGATTTAAGAAGAAAGTTTCATTCTAATTCAGCCTGGAAAATGGTTCTCATTTTAGGGTATAAGGTTTGAAGTTTGCACTCAAACTTACCGGTTTGACAAAATTGCATTTTGACCTTTACGGGTTCTAAAAAATTCGATTGATACGTGAAACGAACTTTCCTTGAGTTTGATTTCTATGGGAACTTCCATTTAATTTGTTTCGTAAAAAATCATTTTAATACAATTTTTTGGATTTAAGAAGAAAGTTTCATTCTAATTCAGCCTGGAAAATGGTTCTCATTTTAGGGTATAAGGTTTGAAGTTTGCACTCAAACTTACCGGTTTGACAAAATTGCATTTTGACCTTTACGGGTTCTAAAAAATTCGATTGATACGTGAAACGAACTTTCCTTGAGTTTGATTTCTATGGGAACTTCCATTTAATTTGTTTCGTAAAAAATCATTTTAATGCAATTTTTTGGATTTAAGAAGAAAGTTTCATTCTAATTCAGCCTGGAAAATGGTTCTCATTTTAGGGTATAAGGTTTGAAGTTTGCACTCAAACTTACCGGTTTGACAAAATTGCATTTTGACCTTTACGGATTCTAAAAAATTCGATTGATACGTGTAATTATCTGCCATTTACCAACGTTATTTCTGATTATATAACCGTGCATTTTCTATGCACTTTAAATCTATCTACCTACTTTGTTTTCCCGAAATGGCGTTTTGAACTGTTAATATAAAACTTTAAGACTAATTCAAAATCAAACTTTTTCCTATGATCGTGCTTTTATGCCCACTTTTAAAAAATTAACAATTCGATAAAAATTCGGTTAAAGTAAATTATAATTGTAGAATAGTTTAAGGATCCTATTTCTAATTTTTTTGGAATGACAATGCGGACGAAATAGCCGCAGTAGCAATAAGATTTTAATGTGTTTGTTTGTGTCTCTTTTAAAAGTTTTTAATTAAAACTGTACGTGTACTTGTTTAAAATAAATGCCTTTTTACCAAAGGATGATGTTTATTAGCAAAAAAATAGACATATGGAATGGCCGTCTTGAATAGCCCTGAAGAAACAAATAAATTTTGCAAAACGTTAGCATTCCAAAAAAAGGACGTTTCATTAATAAGATCTCTCAACCCATAAACCTACACCTCAAAAATTTTGCTAAATTTATAGCCCAATTAACTTATGCGCTAAAGTTGAACTTTACTTACGAAAAAACAATGGAAATAATGCATGGAACTATGGGATATTAGGGACTTATCGGTACATACAGTCGGCATAGTCTGAGTTTGACAGTTCTGCACCAAGTTTAAAGGTTTCTGACATTGTGCCACTTGGAGGTCCTGTATACGATTTATGACAGTTATTGTTTTATCAGAGGCGAGCAACTAGATTTAACAGTTTTTTAGGGAAATGTTTGAAATTGATTGATTTTGGAAAAATGGAATTTTGCTCTATCAAAAACTGTAAAAATACGTGCTTCGATGAATTTGTATTGTTCCTTTGTCCAACGGAGAAAGAAACTCAGGAAAAGTGAAAAGAAAACATGCATTTACCAAGCTGGAAAGTTAATAAAAATAGCCGAATTTGCGAGGTAATTGGTTAATAAATAATACATTATGTTTCCATATTTTATTTTAAGAAAAAGAGTAACAAAAATATAGATCATAGGAGTCTTAATATTTTACCTATTATTTACATTTTTAATATCTACCGTGTGTATTCGCTGTTTGATTTTGTTTGTCAAAGCTTGGCATATTTTACTAACCAAAAAAAATTCATCTTTCAAAAACTGTCTGGGGAAATCATAAAAAAAAATAGAAATGGCATAGCCAGAAACTAAATTTGTCACTATTTTTGACAGTTCTACAGAAATGTTAAACGTCAAAATAATGTCAACTTTTATAATCTTTGGCATTAACTTTAATTATGTCAACTTTATAGCTGGTCCAATATGAGTCTGTCTAGATGACAACAAGATGACAATAGTAGTTGTTTACCTTCGCGCCGAACTGTCAAAAATAGTACTGAAGTTATTAAAGTCAGGACTTGTACCGATAAGTTCCTATTAAAGGTTGGCACAAACATTATGAAACTCGATATTATTTTAATAGCATAGATGACATGTTTACATAAGAACAATGCCAGAATCCTTTTAACCCAATCCAAATAGCATTTTTCCGTCTTCCGACTAGTTTTGTACGGCATCTAACGTCTAAGGGAGTATAAAATATAGTCAGTTGACGACTTTACTGGTTTAAGTGAAGGATTATACTTTATCTTTCGTTATTACGACGTCTCAGCTTGTATAAACGGACGTAAGTCATCGAGATAACGTTTAAAGCCGTTGTGTATAATCTAGTGCAGATTCCCGACAACGCTTTGACGTCGTTAAGGAGAACGTTGGCATGTAGTATAGAGTAAGACGTTAGCCCGACGTCTGAACGACAAATGTACCCAATGTATGTGGTGATGATATTTGACCTACATCTGACGGTTTTTCAACGTTAGGGTTTGGTGAAAATTATTTGTTATAACTAATAATGTCAAAGAAAAACTAATTCATACATTAAATTAAAAAAATCATTATGAATAGCTAGCACAGGAGCTAAGCTGTGTTTTGTATCACTTATGTTGATCACGTAGCGTCTTAAACGTGGTTGCAAAACACAAAACGGACGAAAACATGAAAGGCAGTTGGAAAAGGTGCAAAAATTGTAACAAAATTTTACTGGTTAGAATTTTTGGCATTCCATTAAAACTCACTACTACCACCTTTCTGGGTCTTGTTCCGATGTCGAACAGACGTAGTGGATCCTTTTTGGAAATAAAGTTCCCTAAACAAATTAAGTTAACCAAACACCACCAGAGGTAAGACCCACCAGATCGAGTCAAACTTACACGGCTGGCGACCTCTGAGTAGGTGCGCGGTCGATCTAACGTAGCTTCCTGACGTTAGGTTGTCTACGCCAACGTCGAAACGACGTCCAAATGCTAATTGGGTCGTGCGCAATTGTCAAAAATAGTGCCGACTTTATTATAGTCAGGCTATGCTAATTTTATGTCTGATAGGTCCCTAATAAAGGACGGCGACAACTTTATATATGTCAACTATATGGGTGGCACAATGTAATGTAAGCATGTCTAGATGACATGTTTAGATAATAACAGTGTCAAAAACCTATTAAACTTCGTGCTGAACAGTCTATGCCGACTTTATGACTTGATTTCAAAAAAAACTCATACATGCATTTTTTCCTATGCCACAAAATTTAGCTTTCCATTAGTGTATACTATTATAAGGCACCACCAGTCAACACCGTTCTCAACTAAAAAGCCAGTTAACTCATTTTCGTTTTAGTATCCTTTGGTCTATGATTGGTGTCATATTGACACTAAACTGACAGAAAATCCATGTTTTACTTGTCAATTTGGTTAAAAAAATGGCCGATACAATAGGCTAAAGGGCACTGAGGCGGTAGGAGTTACTTGGCTTTTTAGTTGAGAACGGTGTTGCACCAGCTTAGTATGCCTGACAGCTTAAAATTCAGTGTGACATCCTCAAAAATGCCTCAGATATCAACATTTACAAAAGTTCAAATTATTACTCGAGTTATAGAAGACCGCTGGTCTATAAGAAAAGCGGCCACCCATTTTGGAGTTGATAAAATGACGATAGGAAAGATGGATCAGGACGACCAAAAGTAAGTTCTTCAACGTCGGTTGAAGCAGCTAATAAAATATTATTTCCGGATTCTTTAGCAAGAGTAAATAGAAGAGTAACGAAATCAGAAGTCTCTTGTCGAGTTGCTGCAAAGAAGCCTTTTCTAACAGAAGAACAAAAACAGGCCAGAGTGAGTTTTGCACTGAACAACGTTCTTCGTGATAATGACTTCTGGGAGACGGTGGTTTTCACTGACGAAAAAATTTTTCAATCATCTTCAAGCAGCGGGAGAATTTTAGTTTATTGTCCACCAAATTCTAGATTTGAACCCGAATGTACAAACCAAATTAAAAAAGCTGGACATATTTCTGTAAACATGTGGGGCTGGTTTAGTGCTAGAGGTTTGGGTTTTTTTTGGAGAATCGAAGGAAGATTCAATAGTGAACGATTTATTGAAATCCTTGAAAACGTTATGCTGCCATCTGTACAGGCTTTATATGAAAACAATGACTTCGTGTATCAGCAGGACAACTGTCCAGTACATACGGCTAATGTTGTTCGCCAATGGTTTCAGAATAATAATATAGAAACATTTCCTTGGCCAGCCAACAGCCCTGACCTTAACCCAATGGAAAATATATAGGGTCGAATCGTTAAAATAATATACCAAAGGAATTGGAGACCACGAAATGCTGAGGAGTTAAGCGATGCTATTTATCGCGCATTGGATCAGCTCTCAGAAGACCATCAGTATTTTCAGAATTTAACCTTTTTAATGCCCAGACGTTTGCAGCTTGTAATAGAGAAAAATGGTGATCCTATTAAATACTAAATTATTTATTTTAGTTCTTTTTTAAGTTAAAATAATTAGCATTAAGGTTACCATCGTTTTTGTCCTAATCCAAGTTTCCTATTCGTCTAATTGTTTTCGCTGTTTCCATCGTATTATTTTATCAACTCCAAAATGGGTTACCGCTCTCTTTATAGAGCCTTCGTCCCTTACTCAAGTGATAATTTGATATTGTTCAATAAAGACTTTGCTAAAACATTATTTTTGCTGATTTTTTAGTATTACGGAAAATTTAATATAAAAATAAGGTTGCCTTTAATTTAAGTAAAAAAATATTTTCAGTTTTAAAGACCTTTTTTAAACAATATGAAGAATTGACGTACTTTTGAAGTTTTTAGGCATTTTAGCTGGTAGTCCGTATATATTACACACTTTTAGAAAGGTCAATTTTGCGACTGCATGTATGCGTTTTTTTTTAAATCAAGTGTACCTATAAGTCCCTAATATAACGGCACTGCCTTTGCATTTTTCGAAAAAAAGCAGTAGCGATAATAACTCTCCCAATCAAGTTAGCCTGGAAAAAACGCACAGCAAAAAAATCCTCTGGGCGCGAGCAATTTGCGCAATGCATGCGCAGTAGATTTTTTTCCTTTGACTGACCAGGGCCAACCTTGATTTTTAGATTATTTCTTGGGTTTAAAAATTTATTATTGTTACTTACTGATTTTGCGACACTTGGGAAATTATAGTATCTCATGGTTATATGCCTTCTCCTTACAAATATTAATTCATATTCACAGTAGGTACCTACCTACGTTTAAAACCCGAAAATTTAATCTAAACTCCCAGTCAAGGTTAAGAGATTTAGTGCAGTGGGAAATAGTCTATCTAAATTGTCTTCGAAATAAATGGTGAAGAAAGAGAGATATTGCACTTGCGTGCCAAATTTATCTCACTTAATCCCGGTGCATCCTGAAACTTCGAAAACAAACCACAGACGTGAAAGAAAATGGAGCACGAAATATTTTTTACCTACGACCAACGAATAATACTAGGATAATAATAAAGCTTAGACGTAAACCGCAAGACGGCGTGAAAGGCGATGAAACTTTATTTTATAAGGGCACTAATTGACGCAAAAATGTGAATTATTTTTAAGACAATAAATATTTATTAAACGTAAATAAATCCAATATAATTTTTTTTAGCTAACCAAAAATAAGTCCCGTTAAATTGACATATTACGCATTTTTAAGAATATTAAGAACAAAAACCTTGTTTTTAAAAAGATATATGAAAAGTACCTTAGTAACCTTATTTTTTTTGACGTTTTGGATAGATCATCATTGAAACTTCAGGTTATGAAAGTTTTTAAATAAATAAAAATAAAAATAAATAAATAAATAAAAACAAAAATAAATAATACAAATAAATTAATATAAATAATATAAATAAATAAACAGATAGATTAAGACACTCGCCTGCGGCTCGCGTCTGAAACTTCATCTTCGCATTAAATGCTATTATATTATAGTTTTTTTTGACAAAATAATTTTTTGAGAAATCCCTGGACATGTATTTTTTGTTAATATTACATTTTATTACGAGGTGTAAGATTTATTATACAGTTTGAGCTTATTTAAAATGTGAATATCTCAAAAACCAATCTAAGTTTTACCTAGATATCTGAGAGACCTTTAAGATAAGGTGTCACTCGACCCACTTTCCCGATTCAAAATATAGGGGTAAAGTTTATCCCTCGAAGGAGGTGCGTACTACAAAAATTTGAAATTTCAAAATGTTTAGCCATATACTTATAAACTTAATATACACGGCATTGCAATGCATCCCCGTGAAAATTTTTGTAAGTCAGATTAATCATTTAAATCCAGGAGGCTATGAAAATTTCTGGAATTTTAGCCGTTTTACGCATGCGCGGTGCCCTTCACTGCGATGGCCGATGGCATATGAATGTCGCGTTTCACGTTGACAGTGGTGTTTACTTTTCAAAAACCAATCAGTTTTTTATCGTGATATGATGTTGATTTTCCCAGCAATATTAAGCTATTTTCGATCCAGTTGTGTCTCCTTGTCGTGTTTTGCGTTTGTGTTCGTTAAGTCGAACTTCCATAGGTCGGCTGGTTTCTTCGGTGTAGATAGTTTTTACATCTAGTGTCTAAAATAGTGCTTTTTACAAGCGAAAGTCACGGTTTGGACATTTGTAAACAGTACTTAAATCATTTAAAGTTAATAAAAAATAATTAGGTAAAAAAAGATTATTTCTTAGCTTTTATAGTATTTAGGCAAATTAGTTTTCCGAATTCTTTTTTATAAAGTTTTGGTTCTAAAAAAAGAACCGATGTTGCAGTCTGGCGATAGAACGCTCCTACTTATAGATGGATACTAAAAATAGTCTTCCTATGCATCTGAAATATCATCCATGCTTTCAGAATCATTATCATCATCCGTAATAATTAACGGTCTTACTTCGTCTATAACCTGTTCTGTCTCATAAGGTTCAAAAATAATTTTTTTCCGTCATTCTTCTTTGTCCACTTTGCTTACTGTTAAATGGCTGCTCTTTACACTTGCTTAAAAGATCACTTTTTAAAAATAAATTTTCATGGTTTATGTTTTTCTTTGACAACCACTCTCTTATTTCCTCTTTTTTCCACCTCGTAGGAAATTTCTCTTCGAGTCTCGTATGGTAAGACGCATTGTCCAAAACAATTAAAGTAGGGTTTTATAAACTTTTAAAAGTTTTTCCTCAAACCAATGCTCAAAAATTTTAGCATGGATATTGCCGTGATCGTCAGTTTTTTTTGTTGATGAAAATATTAAACTGGCATTTGAAATAAACCCTTCTTCATTGCCTGCATGTATTATTATATATCTTTTTCCATTACTTGAACGGGTACTGGAATAGCAATGTTTCGATTCATCCTGCCAAGACGATTTTGTTGAAGTTCCGTGCGCAAATACCCATGTTTCGTCAAGAAAAACAACTTGCTTTGGCAATTCCGATTAATTGTTTTTTATGTAATCTCTTAAAAATTGCCATCTTTTGTTCGTTTTTTTACATTTAAAGCGCATCTCTTTTAAAATTTTGGAAAAACTGGTAATTCCAATATCGCAAAGTTGTTTTTCCTTTATCTTTTCTAGAATAGCTGTTGAACCCTTTTATATGGCCTGTCCAATTCCTCTTCACTCTTTTTTTGAAATCTTCTTAAGGTCTTATCTGAAATTCCGCAAGCATCAGACGTTCGTTTTTGCACTGTCAAAACAGACACTAACGGACCCGAGTTATATTTTTCTAACTGGAGATAAAACGGTGTTGTGTCACCTTGCTGAACATTTTCCATAACTTTGGTTTATAACTGCTTTAAATTCCGCAATTCACACATAATAAGAAACAAACTAAAAGCAAATAAAAGCATACCTACTTATTTAAAATAGAACATACCATCCCCAATTGGAGCAAATTTTAATTATTTCTTGGAAAATAGTGATTATTGTCATTGACGACAGCTCCAGATTTATCTATAATGACCGCAAAATAATTAAATTCTCAGAACAAATACCTGTCAAAATCGTTAACTTATTGACGCAAAAAGTTTTTCAAAGGGATAGGTGAAAAATAAAATAAAATAAAAATATTCATCGTGGTATAAGTATAACGCGTAATTCTTAAATAATTTTGTTTCAAGACCGCTGATTTAGCGCACTCGAATACAGTGAACCAGTGGGATGTCTGGTACGATCAAGTACAGCAAGGGCATTCTAACTTAACTGACTTTCTGTTCAAAAAGCGATAACATCTTTTCGAGATTTAATCCGATATCGGACTTCATACAGCGAACCGACTATATCCGCACACTCGCAAGGTACCTGGTATATGCAGTTCTTGGTGTCGGTCGTGGCGTTGTGGTTTAGTTTTTGTCAAGTAACTTATTGTTGTTGTCGTTTTGAAGACAGCCCGAAGATGATATTGGTTGCCTATTATTGTTATCTTTTCTAAGATTCCTTTGACGACAAATAACTGTTGGTGTGGTCTGAAGAGTTTTATTGATCGTGTAGTTGGAGAAGACGTTGAATCATTTATTGAAAAATGAGTTAATTCATTTAAAAAAATGTTTATTTAAATTTTGATCAACATCGACATATTCTTTTTTTTTAGATATTTGGTGTAAATTGGTAACTACCTTACATGTCGATATTGGGAGCATCTTCAGTATCGATACTGCATTCAAATTAGTGCCGGCCACAGGTACCTAAGTATATCTGATGCTTTATTTGGGCTGGAATCCTAATAATAATGAAAGTATAAACGAAAGTTTTCAAAAAGAAAAAATTTTAACGATGACGAATCAATGGAATATATAACTGAAAGTAAAAAATCTAGAGGAAGAGAAAATGAAAAAGAAAATATAGCATTAAATTCTCACTTTGACTCAAACGAAAATATTGAAAATAGTAAGATTATAGTATTGGAAATCAATGATAAGTAAACAGAAACAAAAGAATCTAATTCAGCTGATAAATTGGGAGATAAGTTTAGTAATTTTGTTGATGACAGGGAAAATATATCCAACAACGAAAGGTTAATTTCTGAATGCACAGGCAATTCCAAAAAGTTTAAAGAAATGGATCCAGTTCAAAATAACCTAAACAAAGATGCAAACATAAAAGAGAGTCTGAAAAGTAGTTCCAGACGGCCAACACCAAATACACAACAAAAAAAAGGAAAGCAAAAGAAAAAATACCAGCTGTGGCTTAGAGACAACGACAAAAATATTACAAGAAAAAGGAAGAAAGGAAAATGAAGGAACAAAAAGAAAAGGAAAAACAATTGGTTAAAAGAAAAAGAGAAGAAAATTTGGGAGTAGATTAATCTGTGAAAACTAGTAGAGTAGACGCAAATGATAAGGCACTAAAGAAATACAATATATTAGCTAAATAAAACAGATATGATCTAGGTGACTTTGTACTTGTTGAGTATGCTGAACAGTTAGTTCAAGTCATTAAAATTTATTTTAGCCCAGACGGCCAAAAATGTGAAATAAATCATATGGAAAAAAAGGACTCAACTGGATGTGGCCTACAAAAAAGATGTACTTTACCTACATACCAGAAAATAGATATAATATAGAATAAATATAATAAGGAAGAAGAGAGAAGAATATTATACAGTCAAAGAATTGTCAAGTTTTACTGAATAAAATAAAGTAATGTGATATTTTTATGATGTACTTTACTTTTTGTTAGAATAGAGTTAATAATAAAATGAAAATAATTTTTTTAATAAAAGTTGCAATTATGTCGATACCAGGATGTTTTTCTTGTTGATAACAGGAACACTCTCAAAATTGAAGTGTCGATATAAGAGACAATTGGTCTTTTTTGACTTTTTAATTTTTTGTTTCTTTTAAAGAAATATTAAAAACAATTATTTTTTTGAAAAATAAACTATTTCAGCTACCAGTACATGTTGTTTTAATAATATCTAATACACATTTCTGACAAATGTTTAAAGTTAAAATTTTCCTTATACTGTCGATATTATGTGCATTTACCTTATTTATGCGGAAATGATTATGCTTGATGATTATTTTTCGGTGGCTAGAACATCGAGTTGGTTTTGTTAATATTCACCTGATGACGATTGCAGATAATAAGCGTTCGTTGTGAAAAAGTAAAAATAAAGACAATGGAAGTTCAAAACTCTAGTTTACTCACTTCAACACCCGTTGGTAAAATTAGGTGTAGTCCATTTTATTTGTTGTGTTCTTAGATCGCGGCAAATCTAAATGGTCGACTGTTGTGACCTAAATCCGCAAGATCGGAACTTTTCTCGATTAAACAGAGAAATTTTCGGTGAATTATTCTTTAATAAAAGACACTTTTCCTATCTTGCAAGAAAAACGAAAACAAAGCGAAATCGCTAGAAAAGCAATGCGTAGTTTGGAATTGGAATAGTGAAAAATAAGAAAAAAAATTAAGGCGTTCGTTTATACAATTCTAAATTAACAAAACTACGTTCTTTTATTAAAAATTGAGGAAATCGTGCATTCTTTTTTGCCTTATTTTACATCCAGCCAGAGAATTGAGCTGCTCTATTTAGTCCAGTCTATATGATAAATAATAAGCCGCTTGGTATGGGGGACTATTAAAATCGTGAAATTTTGACTTTTCTTAATTTTATCAAAAATGAGTTACTAAGGTTCCAAACGAAAAAAAAAGTTCTGTCGGTCTGTCGGTCTGTTGTCTGTCTATATACATGATAAATCAAGAACGCCGACTTTAACGAAATTTGGTACAAAAATCCTCTATCGGCGAACCATGAAATGATTAACTTTTGGGTAGGGTGGTGGGGGGTTGAAGGGGGGAAAATAAAATTGTAACTTTGCAATAAAAGTTTTCAGATTTAAGTTTCTATGAATATGGACTACAAGTTTTGTTATTAAAGTCCAAATTCGTGGAAGCTTTAGTTTTCGAGTTGTTTGAAAAAATGTTAAAATATATAAAAAAAATCATAACTTTAGAAGTAAAGCAGTTATTGATATGCGGATTTCAGATTTTGGTTTTCGTAAATATTACCCAAAAACTTTGTTATAAGGTTCAAATCTTTCAAAGCTACAATTTATTTTTAATTTCTTTCTACATAAAATAATTGATTGTATGGTGGACTATCCGAGCTTTCTAGTAGCAATTTTTTGGTTTAAAATCTGCTGATGTGTAAATGAAGTCAGAAGCAAAAAAATTGGTCAAAACCCAGCTTTTTAGCGTCAAAAAATCATTCTTTAAAACGAGAGCGACATAGCCGCTCTTCCAAGACGCGGAAGTGTGCCTGCACCATAACCCCACTTTGTATGATCACGTATTTTTCGGCTTCATGTCTTCGCTCAAAAGATGCCAATTTTTTACAACATTCCGAATTCATGAATTCGCCATAAATTATGGGAAAAGTCGTGGGGAGGTACAGAGTAATATATCCTCTCTTACTCTCTCTCTTTTAGTGCCCTTATTATTTGAGCTTCAAAAAAAAGATTCACACAAGTTAAATTTTCGATTATTTCCAAAAACAGGTCGGGAGGTGATTTTCGAAGGCCGAGGAAAAATGTTCGCATACGAGTAAAGACTCCAAAATGGCATGCCATTTTTTAAATATTTGCCACTCGGTACACAATGGACTAAAAATTGTGAGATTTATGAGCATTTTGGCCTGATTGGGTGGTGCGCTAAAAAATCTGTAACTTTTTTATCTCTTGTAATTTTCATATACATTTAAAACTTGAAAAATTATTATTATTATTATTATTATTATTATTATTATTATTATTATTATTATTATTATTATTATTAATGTCAAGCTTACATTAGAGCAAACATTTTTTTAGTGCTTATGGCGACATGATTATCAATTTGTCCAAGAAGTACACAATCAGTATTGGCCACAAAAATACTTGACACTCTATGACATATGTCAGAATAAATGAAATTTTCAAATCTAGCGTTACCAATTTAGTCGAAATTGATACTCCGCTCCTGACCAAAATAATGCCAGATCCACAGATTTGCTTTGTCTAATAGAGAGAGATAGAGAGAACATTTTGAGACAGCTTGTGACGCTATAAAGTAGGATCTCGCCAAACTTTTTTGCGTTTTTTGTTGAAGATGCTGGAAACCTAACCTCACTTTGTTTATTATTTTTTGTTTGTCAGTTTTATTTATAAACTGGAGAAAGAGATGGCTTTGTTAATGTGGGGTAGGCGAAATTAAATCAAAAGAGCCATTTTGCTATATTTAGGTGGTCAAAGGAGGAGACTGGAAACAAAACACGGGCAAAAACTGCTCGCTTTTTTACTGTAGACAACAAAAAAAAAGCCGCTTTGTGTGTGTGCTTTTTTCAAAATAAAGCTAGCTGCAAAAAGCAAATCTGTGGATCAGGCATAAGCTGGTTCTAAAGTATACCATGTCATACGAAACTTTGGTCTCCTGTCAAAAATGTCAAATCGTGTAACATAAAGATTTCGGCTCTAAATATTTAATATGATTTATTTTTCTAGCTGATCGTATATTCGTCATTTTTTTGTGATATCAAAATGATGTCAGCATGCCAGACGAAAATTTCTATAAAAAAACGACCCTTTGTAAAAGCTTCATTGTTCGAGTAAATCCTTTTTGGTCTCTTTATACTCAATAGTGTCATCTTCCCTCAAGGGCAAAAAAAAAATAAAAAACTGCTATCCTATTACAGGATTATTTCTGGATGTAATAACGCGAAATTCTTACACATGGAAATGCGCGGGATGGCTTTTCATTTACTTCTTATTAAATTTGTTACTTTCTACTTATTTTGAAATAAAAGGTTATACTAAAGAGTTTTAAAAATGAAAATATTTTTAACAGCTATTTTTATGTGCCAATCTGTTAAAAAGACCTTCTACTCCAATCATTCTAGTAAAAAAACAACATACTGAAGTCCCCTAAAATCCGCTGAATCCGAGATCCGTCATATTGAAAAAATTACAGATTTTTGACATTTTTTTAGTATCGTTGCTTATAGGCGTAACCAGCTAAAATTGGGTATGTACGTACCTCAGATTAATAAAAAAAATGAGATATAACAGTAAACAATATTACCCCGATCAACCAGCCACAATGTTTATTTCCCAAAAAATACATGGTTGCCAATTTACCGCGGGGTTTTCCTAGAAACAAAACAATTCATAAACTTCTTGAAGCTCTTTTGATAATATTATTGATTATTTGACATATTTTTATATAGGATAATTTTTCTTATGCTAATAACTTAATTCTTAGTCCTAATTTTTAGTCTCAATAATTAACTTTTTTTAATTTTTAATAAGTAGAATTTCGACATTTATAAAAAAGAACACAAGCCGGCAACGTTTTTTCGACGATCCGCGAATAAATGCCGACATGTTTGGTTGCAGCTGACGGCGTTGTTGTTAACGGGGGTTTGTGTTGTTCGGTGATTTTTGAATTTTATTGTGACTATTTGTGAAAAAAGAACTGTATCAAGCTATTTTGAGGACCAACAAAATGGTTTACCATTGCCTGGTATGCAATAAAAGCGGATATTCCAGCCCAGAACTAATATTTCGGAGGTAAGAAAGATCCTATCATTTTACGTTAGTCATGGGCGTAGTATGAGGTAAAAAACTGCGTAAAAAGCTTATGATTATACTATTAATACATCAAAAATCCAAGACTAATACTAATCTTTTTTAAGAAACAAAAGTACCAGATAATTTTGCTCCTTTTGCAGCATGTAAAATATTTATTTATTATAATTTATACATAACAAGAGAAGACAATAAGACCAAGTGCTGATAGTCAGGTACTGGGGCAGGTATTTTTTGTATTTTAATGGGTACCTGGGTACTTTCTATAATGTGAATAAAACCGTTTTGGAGATATTTACTCTGAGCCAATCTTATTTTTATTTTCATTAATATTTATTATTTATTTTTTTGCCTTTTGACTCCTGTTTCCTGAAAAACTACTAGTAATTAATTTTTTACCTCTTCCTTAAATTTTCCTTGTGTTCTGTATTCAGAAATGAACATGCAGCCAATGTGTAAAGAATAAAATTTGTTGGCCTTAAAATTTTCATAATTAATATCACAAAAAGTTCTCTTAATTTGATAAATAAAGTTTATATTCCACTAAAGAAAACTAAAATAGAACATTATTATCATAGTGAAAAAAACGCTTAATAAGCCGTTTATTAGCGTGTTTTTTTTTTGGACAAAAACGTTATAAAACGGGTTATTAACCGTTTTTTTTTGCTTTGAAAATATTTTTTTTTACTTTTGTTTTGTGGGATACTGCACAATTAAAAAAAATATATAACAGCCATCTTGAATAATTGACCTAAAAATCATTTCAAGTGCTCTTTGGTAAACTTTTGATCTGTTCGTAAATACCTACATTCCTCAAACTAAACTTTATCCTTGAATAAATCTATTTTTTGTGGTTATGCAAGTTCTGGCAGTTAATTCTTTTGAATAAGAAAATCCGACCAACCCTACCTTATATCTCGTTTTCACATTTATATATTTAAATTAAAATTAACGCCGCCACTGGTAATGGGAAAAGCAATTTTTGACAGTGTTGCCGTTTTATTGCTCTATCTCTTTTCTGTTCATATAATCGTCCAGAATGGTGTTGGATTGTAAACATTAGAGGATTTCAATAGGGAATGTTTGGTCTCTCTTTAGTTATTAGTCTGAGGTACGTACTTATTGAGGCCCAATATAAAAATCCAAGATAGCGTTCTGCTTATGTCAAAAATGAATTCGCCATATTTGAAAATATCTTCTCTTATTATCTATGGTCTAACTTCCTAATCCGATCAGCCATGATCTTTAAATTTGGTAAACAGGTTAACCATCAATGTCTTAATTTAAAAATTGGTACTTTTATGCGCCACCTGAAGAATAAACTGAGAATCAAAAACATCAAAATTGAAAAGTGCAGGCTACCGTAATAAAGCTAATAAAGAGAAACCTGTAAATTATAAAGTCACTGTAACATGATTCTTAAAAAGAGATAACGTTCGCCTCAGCACCACCACCAATTGGACCTTCATACTACGTGGCCCTAAAAAGCCAAAATATTAAGCTTCAACTGCCAGGTACAATCCTATGACTCCCTGATGATTCCTAATAAAGATGAAACAGGTCTGCAGATGTCTGGATTCTTCATTAGACATTGGAGACCTGGTCGTATTGAAGTGAGAAACAGAAACGCTTTATTTGTTTTTCTAAAATGACTTCTCGTTCAAATTATTATAAAAATTGTCCTTAAAATAAACTTTTTAAAAATACCCCACACAAAATAAAAAATTTTAACCCTGGCATGTGGCACATCATTGCAGTTAGAATTTACCCCCCCCCTCTCACTCCTTTTTTTCATATTGTCCAATTTTTTATTGGTTTATTTATATTATTTTCAACTGTGTCTTTGCAAGTAGCGGGGTTTCGAGCAAGCAAGCAAGCCAAGGTATTAAGATTATTATTACATCTACTACGATTCTAGTTGAATGGAAAATCCAGTCGAAGATTAGTTCACTTATACTTAAAAGGTAATTTCTCACACGTTTTGAATGCTGTTGACCAAAATTACTGCAGACAAACTTCTGAAATTCAAGCCAACAACAAATCACAGGTGACAAACGAGGGGGGGAGGGCTATACGGCTATAGCTCCGCTGACGGCCTCGACGTGATGCCCTTAATTGTTGAAGTACGACCCTGAACCAAGCGACAGATTTGTCAAGCCTGATTTTGATGGTTCAAGTGGTTTCCGCGATTTCAAAAAGTTGCATAGATTTGTGGAGGTGCATAAATTAGAACATGTTCTAATGTGTGATTTTTTTAAATATTTCTGGTTTTGCTAAAGATAAGATATTATATTTTGTTAATTATAAACATTTTTAATAGAAAATGGAGTTTGAATGCTTGTTTTAATATATTGTGAACAATAAGTTGCAGCAACTGCGCGCCCCGAGACACCGTAACACCAAAGTTGCACAGTGAGAATTAGGCTTTACAGGGCACAATTAAAAATACAATCTACTTATCTAGTACTGGTAATGGACTATTAGAAAAATGAATCAACAAACATTAAATTTTCCCCAAAAATCGCCAATAAAATGGTAATCTGGGACTATTCCAAGCTTCTCCAGGAACAATTTCTGCGTATGCCTCTGTATAATTTACAATGAAAATAGCAAATACAAGCTACTATGAATAAAAATACCACACAACCTTTGATGTTTTATAGCTGGTGAAAATATTGGGAATAAATTTTATGGGCGGGCTGATACATCCAGTATGTGTGTTTGTAATCACAACCGGGAGTTAGCACTCTTTCGAAAGCTAAACCGAGTACTGCAAATGGGCCTGTTGTGCCCAGGAATCTACTGCAGATCACAAAAACCTCGACTTATTACACTTAAAGTTGCACAAATAGAGAGTGCTTAATTGTAATCGTATCTCAGTGCGCATGCTCAGAACGGACACGTCGTACAACAGCGACTGCGTCTCACCTATCTGTACGACCACTTTTGCAGTATTCGTACGCAGCTAGCGTATCCTAACCATTTTGTTGTCTGTGGGTTTTCATAAATGCCTGATCCACAGTTTCACTTCTTCTATTGTCTATTCTATTGCCCTCTCACTTTTTTTAACAAGGAAGGAAATAGAAGTGAGCGGCATGAAGTAAAATTGTGCGTCAAGCACTGAACAAGAATTGGTTTGGTTACGTCGTATTATACGTTGTAAGCACAACTTGAACTCTTTTTTTAAAGGACGCTCTCACAAACAATCAAATAAGATACGCTAACAACAAGGAATCAAAAATAGCTTGCCAACTTTAAAGGCCGGTTTCTCAGTAGCGGATTAAAATTAACTCCAGGGTAACCAGGGCTTCAAGGTGAGGGTAACTTATATACCCTACCTCAGGGTTAACCTAAAAAAATATTGGCTTAAAACAGCAAAAAAACTGGTATTTATAGCCCGAGTTAATTTAACTCTCTGGTAACCCGCTATTGAGAAACCAGCCCGAAGTGTCTATTCTAGTTGAAGCTAAGCAGTAATCCAATTTTGTCTTAACCCTTCGTAATTACGGTATTTTCCACTAGTAATTAGTATTTAGTAGCTTGTATTTTTAATTATCATTGTGCCTTTACCCTTACCCACACAAGCGTCTCGTAAACGTAAATTTAGTTCGGCCGTCAAAAACAATAGCTAGTTTTGTTATTCGCTGACGACGCCGCGTATGACGTGATCGGTTCTAAATTCTGTGTCTTTCGTCAATCAAATATAAATGGTGCAATGCCTATAGGCAATAGCTACTTGCTAAGTTGGATTAAGTTTAAATTAATGCCTTTTTAGTATGTTTTTAAATTTTTTCACCTACCTTTATCGTTTATGCATGCAACAGAAACTATAAGGAGGACATCCATAAAATAAGTCACATCATTTTTATCTAAAATTAGGACACAAAATAAAAAGAACACTTCCCCTTGAATTCGCCGGATAAAATTTTGACACATTTTTCTTCGCCATAAGAAATAAAAGACTGAAAAGAATTGTGATGCCACGCTACCACCGATTGGATCTTCCCACCCTATGATAAAATGGACACCATTATTTAATTTGAGATGGTCACCAGAAACGTTTATGGTAAGGTGGAGGGCGGGGCGCGGGAGTTCAAAATTTGCCACAGGCAGGGCTACAAATTGGATGTGATTCCTCATAAACCGTCAGAAAATCTCGCCCTTAAACACAAGTTTACACTAGCTGCTTTTTTGTCAGGACGTATTTGCTAATATTCCTTAAAATTTAGTTTCTTAATACTGTTCCAGTAAATAAAAAATATGTCAACTTTAATTTTTGTACGCAGTTTTTGTGAAAACCCTTTTTTCATTTAAAAATGGGTTTTATTAAGTTTATTTTTGTGTGTAAACAAACCTTTAAAGCTTTTAACATACAAAACCAAAGATAGCCATGAAATATAACGCTTTCATTGTTCAGAAAAGTTATACAAATTCTGTCTGTCCTTTCACATCGTGAGAATTTTCGACACAGGTCGCGATTCTTCAGAAACGACAGAAAATCTGGAAAGAGGCGATTTTTACTTATCGCTTCATTTAAAATAAAAACACAGCGTCCTTCATATTTATCCTAGCGTTGTAAGAGAAACTGCGTCATTTTTTTAATAGCATTTTGTAAATTTAATATTTTAAATATATTCTGCAGGACTAGTTTATGGCGGAGCTAAATTGTTACTACGCGTACCAATAAACGTCAAAAAGTATCGAAAATTCTCACCATGTAAAAGGAAAGACATAATTTGTGTGACTTTTCTGAACAGTGACAGCGAACGGTAAATAATAAAGACGCTGCGTTTTTATTTTAAATGAGGCAATAAATAAAAATTTTAATTTTCCAGAATTGTGACGGGTGAACTTTTCTGTCGTTTCTGAAGAATTGCAACCATTATGTCACATCATTTTTTCCAAATTTGAGTTCTCCAATTTCGGTATTCCCAAATAATTTTGGTAGATATAGGATAGGTATCCATGGCCTCTTTTAGTTTATTACACCTCTGTTATGTTAATGTTAAAATACAAAAGCGACAAAATAGGCACGAAAAAAGCTGACACCGACCCTGCCGCCGACATTGATCGTATTCTCCCAATGTGATGACTATCTTGGCGCGTAACGTTGGAAAATGGTAAAAATTTGTAAAAATTGTTGCAAAAAGTGACTATTGACGATAAATTTCGATACCTAAGCGAACGGTAGGTAGAATATTTTGAAAAATAGTAAAAAGCTATTATGTTAGCTACAGGCCAACTTAACCTTGTAGATTGCAGATGGGTATTCTTCGCATTCTCTGAGCAGATAGCCGCTGAGCAATTGTGCTTTAAATGGGATACTACTGTATAATAAGATAATTGTTGATTGACAAAAATTGCAAAAAAATATTTGACCTTAATTCGGAAAGCCTTACACCCGGTTTCCACCTACGACATTTTCGTGACTGCCGACTCACACGTCACATGATATCAATATGAAATGTTATGACAGTCATGTGACGCGTGCGCGGGCACGCACGAAAAAGTCGTAGGTGGGAACCGGGTTTTAGTTACAAAAGCAGTCCAAACTTATGGAAAACTCCGTCCAATTATAACTATTCTTTTTGTCAGATATTCATACAAAATTAAACACATTAAAAGTAGATTCTTCGCTGGCATCTTTCCTAGGGTATTTTTGGCCCCACATTTTTCAAAGAAACATAGAAACATTTTAATCTCATTTGCAATTTTTGTCTAGTCCTGCGGATATTAGCAGGGAAAATCCAACATATTTGAATCCATATAACGCAAAAATCAATGTCAAAATTTGAAAACTATTACAAGAGAACCCCAGATTTATGGTTTATCTCTAAAATAAGACTAAAATTTCTAAAAAATGTTTGTATTTGAATAGAAAATGTGGGGACAAAAATACCCTTGCAAGCGAAATTTTGATTGAGTAAGACAGCGTAATCATAAACAGGTAGTTCTAAAATATTAACCGGTCAATTGACCCGTCTGGTGGTCCGATTTTGACCAAATTTGGTAAATTGAGACAATTCAACTGAATAATTAAACATATCGAGTAACATTTTACCGCCCTCAGACCCCAAATAAGGGTGGTGTAGCGAAAAAACACGATTGACTAGCGAAAAAGTTGTTGGCCGGGCCGTTATCCTTATCCGATTTTGATCAAACTTGGCAGAAATATAAAGTAAAGTTCTTAAAGTACACTTACTTACCCCCCCCTCAAATAAGGAGGGGTCAACAATTTTTTAGCTGGTCAATCGTGTTTTTTCACTCTACCACTTTTATTTGGGATGTGAGGGTAGTAAAATTTTTACAGAACAAGTACTTTAGGTGACATTTCTGCCAAGTTTGGTCAAAATCGGATAAAAATAAGGGCCAGGTCAACAACTTTTTCGCTAGTCAATCGTGTTTTTTCGCTCTACCACCCTTAATTGGGGGGTGAGCGAGTTAAAATGTTACTGGATGTGTCTGTTTATGCAATTAAATTGTTTCTGCAAATTTGGTTAAAATCGTACCACCAGAAGGGTCTGGTCAGTGGTCAATTGACTGGTCAATGTTTTAGACACACCCATCATAAACTCAACTGAATCCTCTTGTGGTTTAGTAAGACTGGATACAGCCCTGACTTTTAGTCCAATAAGCCTAATTTGACATCTTAAGTTGATTGCATATTATTTTGACTAGGGTTTACTATCCAAATGCTTGTAAATGGAAATGTCTTTGGAAAATAACCTTTTGCTTATTAGTATAAAAATAATCTTCTACGTAAATCAAAAAAAATTACGTGCGTCCTGCTAAGATGTTTCTAAAAAAGTACGAATTCTTAAAAAAAGTATTGTTGAATTTCAAATAAAAACAATGTACCTACTTATACTAGGAATTTATCGAAATCGGAACGTTAAATTGGCATAATGCTATGTCGGCATTATTTTGACATTAGAATTCACAACAGTGTATCTAAGGGCACTGATCATATATTTCCCTGCGTTCTCATTATCAACGACCATAATCAAATATAATAGGGACATTTTGGACCATCTAAAATAACAGCAAAAATAACTACTTTTGTGGTTATAGTAATTAATGATAAGAAGAACAACTGTCAAATTTCAAAGAGTTTTTGGAATGTAAAAGTAGATAACGTAAAATTTCGTTAAATGAAACATAACCTAACTTTTCTGAGGTCAATGCGTGGTATGAATTTTGTGGATTTTTTCTATTTATTTAGAATATATGTATACATAGAAAATGTTAAATTACAATTAGTAATTTGAAAATGATGTAAAATATCCGTTCTTACGAAAAAATGAATGACTTAATCAACCATTTTTTAATCTGTGAAAAAGATAACCACAAAAATCGTTATTCCTACTTGTCGTAAATAAAGTCCGTCGTTATCCTTATTTGATTAGCCTCCCCTCTTTTCCCTTACTGCGCAGCCGCACAAATAACGATAACCACAAAAAATGTTATTTTAAGTGGTCCAAAATGTCCCTAATAACCTTAGTGGTTATCGTTATTTGACAGGCCGTCAAGAATAAAATTGTTTCGGTTTATGTTTCCAACCGTTTTTACGCTTACCCACAAAGCAATGTGTTACCATAAAGTATGGGGTGTTTCATTATAAATGCCCCCTCCCCTGTTATATCTTTTAATATATGAGCTAGAAAAAAGTTTTAAACACTAAATTTATTTGATTTCTAAAGATGTTCAAAAATAGTAAACTGTCAAAGTTGATAGCAACTTTCTTATTTAAATACAAAACCCCCTATTTGTAGAGTTTTTGGATTCTAGGTTTTCTCCTGATTTCAGAAATTAATGTATAACTTATATGCACTGGGTTGAATAGTTTTTGAGATATTGGACTTCAAAATTTTTTCACTTACTTGGCTATGACTCATAATGTAGGATGTTTATCATTTTTTAAAATGAAAAATACATTTTGATATACTATGTAATTGTGTGAGATGTTTGTTTTGCACTGGGCCTACTATAATTATGACGACATGTCTAACGGAAACACCACAAATTGTAATTCACAACCATCAAAGTGAAAAAACTTTAAAGTCCAATATATAAAAACCATTGAACCTAGTGCATACAAGTTATACATTTCTAAAACCTAGCATTCAAAAATGCAAAAAAATATAGAATATTATATCTGAAATAAGAATCTTGCTATTTTACTACTTATTTTACACTTCGTATGACACTTGATTTTTTGACTTTAACATTTTTGAAGATCTTTCATTGACAACTTTTACTTTGACTATAGAGATAAAGAGGAAAGATCACTGAAGCCTATTGGAGGTAGAGGGCGGCGGACAAAAGATCGAAAAACAAAAGGTCGAAAATACAAAAGATCGACATTACAAAAGGTCGAATGAAAAAAGGTCGACATTACAGAAGGTCGAAACTACAAAAGGTCGAAATAACAAAAGATCGAAATAACAAAAGGTCGAATCTCAAACGGTCGAAAATAAATAAGGCCGAGGTTCTGAAACGAAATGATTTTCTTGCTTAGAATATGTAGTTTGACTCTTTCTGAGACCATCCAGGTATATTAATAAATCTGCCTTGATAGTTTTTTAGAGGTTTTTTGTGTGTTTTATGTTTGTGCTGGGTTGTATTGGTTATTTTAGTTATTAGTAATTCGTGTTTGTTTCGATCTTCTGTACTTTCGACCTTTTGTAATTTCGACCTTTTGTCGTTTAGATCTTTTGATATTCGACCTTTCGTAATTTCGATCTTTTGTAATTTCGATCTTTTGTATTTTCGACCTTTTGGTATTCGACCTTTGGTAATTTCGATCTTTTGTATTTTCGACCTTTTGTTATTCGACCTTTTGTAATTTCGACCTTCTTTAGTTTCGATCTTTTCTTGTTTCTACCTTTTAATTTTCGATCTTATGTTTTCGACCTTTTTGTCTTTCGACCTTTTGTTTTTCGATATTTCATCCGCCGCCCGGAGGTTGGTAGTACCCACCTTATTATAAAATAAAGGACGAAAAGGATAACCAACAAAAAATTATGCAATTAAAATCAAAACAGTAACTTACCCTAAATATCTTGAACAAAATAATTTTAAACCTTTTCATTTCTTGTACAGATTTTATTTTGGATAGGTTTGAATTGAAGTATGAAATTAAAAGTGTTCGACTTATTTTCTCCAAGATACTTAATGATTTGGATCATGATTTGGCTTAAAAATTGTCAACTGTTTTGTCTACAATGTTGTGTAACTGACTATATATTAAACAATGGTTAAAACTTATGCTGTTTATGACCTTTGATTATAATAATATAACCTATATAAGATAGGCATCCTCATTCCTTGTGCTGTATAGTGCTGTTGGTACCGTGTTGATCTTGTTGTTTCTGTATTATTACTTCTATATTGCCCTTGCCCATCCTGAGTAGTAGGCCCTTATTGAGGCCTAGGCCACAAAAAGATAATGAAGAGAAAGGACAGGACACAAGGTGCGTGTTATTAGAAAAAGTAGATTAGGGACGATCTTGACACCCCTTAAATACGCTAACAAATGAGAGTAGGCCACACGATGTCCCTTTTTCTGGGTCAGTTGTGCAGTATTGTAGTAATGTGTAGGCTGGCTTAATCATATTAAGGCTAAGGAAATAGGTAGGTACCTAGCAAATCTAAGAAATTAAGGTCACAATTTTGTTTGGACGGGCCTCTTAAAGCGCTTTTACACATGGACGATTTGAAAATTTTGTCGTATAAACACCACAAAAACCGTTTTAAGCATTTCTATTTTAAAGCGATTTAAGAAAGCGGTTCGCTTCCAACCTAAAGAAATACTCAACTCAGATTTTACCGAAAATCTGTTGTTAATTTAATTGCTTTATTTCTTTTTGTTTAATACTTATATTTATTCAAGGACATATAAACTATCGGAAAACCCGATCTATTTAAAACAGTTCTTAAATAAAACCGGTTTTAGAAGCGTATAAACGTAGTAACTGCACGTATACCGGTAGTTCCTATGATACCCCAGTAAACCCGCCAAATAGCCTCGACCGAACACCGAAACAGTAATGCCATCTATATTACAACCCTACTACTACTACTACTTCCTACACAAATTAAATAGGACAAAACTGAAATTTTTCCTTTAAAATAGGTCATAGTAGTTAGGGCAATGCTGTTTTAATAAAGTAATCTTGTAAAGAATAATGATTACCTAATAATTTGATAACACATTAAATGGTTTTAAAAAGAAATTATTTCCAAAACTCGGCTGAAATTTACCTTGTAAACATATTTTTCTAATAAACTTCAATATTTTTTCTTTAAAAAACACAGGCGACCTTAAAACACGTGTGTAAAAAATGACAAATACGGCAGCACCCAGTGTGTAGTCTTGTGGTACTCCGGTGTACTTTTATTTTATTTATATTTATTTATATTTAACTCCACTTTGGACATTGGTAATTTATATCTCATCCTGTTATTCTGGTGTTTGTCAAGCATTTGTCCATGACTTGTTGACTTGATCGTTCTCATTATTCGTCTATAAAAACTTATGGCGCACTGAAGATTCTTAATAAGGGTGAAGCACGTGTTAGCGTCTAGTCTCCAAGTCGGCTCCCGTATGTATTCTTGTGGTAATCCGGTGTATTTTGTATAGTTTGTTTTTTGCTATCGATTCGTCATAGTAAAAAGCTCGAATGGTGGATGGACTGTGTCTGAAACCAGTCAGTGGTCGAGCTAGTGGAGGAGGCCAAAAATCCAATAGATTTTCTGTTGGTAAAATTATCTTTTTTATAGTAATACTGCTTATGAAGGATAATTTTACCTAATTAGGTTAGGATACCTTTAGTACAAGTTTACTGGACCTAAAATTCTGCTTGGGTTGCTGTAAAGGAATAATGGAATCCAGAATTGATAATTCTCCATTTATATCCATCAGTTTGAAACTTTCAAGAAAGATGATAAAAATGAACAACTAGTCTGAACCTTGGTTTTTCCTAAGCACCCTGTTAACGTTTAAAAAATAATGGAAAAATGCTTAGAAAAATGCCAGTTCCAGTTTTTTCTTTAATATCTGGGAAAAAGCTTTTCTTTGGTTTTCAAAGTTTTTTGCAGTCCTTGGTCCATTATGGTATACAGGGTGTTTCTAATTCGATGCTCACCATGGGGATCTCCTAAACGGTAGGAGATACGAAAAGGTTTAAATTAGGGCAAAGTTTCACAATTTTATGCTTTGCTCAAAACTAAAAAAAAGTTTACAAATTCCGGATAGTTCCGGAATTAGATTTTTTGTTAAAATTGAGAGAAATGCGTATTTGGCATTAAAAATGACGGTCAGCCCGTGTTTCAACCAATTACAGCTGTCATTGCATGAAATGCAAGAGTTATTGAGTTACAGCAATCACATTAAAGGAAAAATCGAAGTACAATTCTTTATTGGTCTTAAAGTGGATGTCGTCTTTTCCTTAAATAGCAATAGGTCATTTATTCATCAAAAGCACACAATTTAAAAGAATTGAATTTTTTAAGTATTATTCAATGTTACAATGTTATAGCTTTAAACACTAATTTATTTACAAGGATAAATGCTTTGGCATTAAGCAAAAATTATGTTTTACAAATGCACGAAATGCATTCAATGTCAGCACTGTTTTTGGCACTATGTTATATTTTTTTCTGTGAGCTGCGGTATACTTTTGATGTTTCATTTTAAAATATTTTTTGTAGGCACATCAAAATGTGTAAATAAATGGAATTTTTAGTATTTTTGCCTCAAGCGCAAAAATAATTGATTTTCCGCATTTTGCAGCGAGACATTCTGTCGCCTGAAATTGCTTGCACCAAAACGTAAATATTTTTAACCCGCACAGTTCATCCGACAGGATAATAAATACCCACAGATTTGGACAGCGTTCAACTCCCAAGTTTCTTGTATAGTTTATGGCATAGTGGTGTCTACGCGAATTTCCATAAAAATATACATAGGGGAAGGTGGTGTAATATCGATCACAAGACTATTTTTTAAATAAAATAAAAACCATTAATACTCGAAATGTTTTAATTAATCAAAACTTTTTTTGGAATCTTAGCTATATAATAACATTTTTGCAAAAAATTAAAAAGCATCGTTAGCTAAGTTATAATAAAAAAGTGACATAATTTTTTTGATTCAAATTCCCCACCCATACCGGAATTATCGGCCACTCGTTGCCATCAACGCAACATAGTACAATTTTTTTAAAGAGACAATTCTCAATCACTGACGTGACCAGAGCTCAGGATTGAACTTCTGGGGGCGCTAAATAGCTCTAAAGAGACGCATATTAAGAATTAATATATCTATATATATAATCACGTTACACTTAACACACAGTGGCGTACCTACTTAAATAGAAATTTACACATAGATTATATTATTAAAATTTTACTATAATATGAAATCTGCAAAATAATTTAAAAAACATACATTTTTAGTATAATTTTATATAAAACAAATTTATTACAAAATTTGTATATGATTTATAGCAATTTCAGTTTTCAACATAATAAAATTATGCCAAACATTAAAACAAATAAACACAGTTCATAGCACCTGGAACATCAAGAAAAAAAATAATATTGCCCACTAGCTAAAAATTATTTTATTGTGTTTGTTAATTTTGTTATTTTTTCGGTTAATTCGCAGAAACATACTTATACTGACTTCTTCAGTACACAACAAAGTCAATAATGCTTAGGGTACATACATAGAAACATCTAGGACAGACAAACAGATTTAAATATCAATTCGAAGGGCAAGCGCAGATGGCAACGGCGGCAGTATAAATCAACCTTAATATTCTGATAAGAGGTAGGAATTCAATATTATTACAAACCTGAACACACTACTACTCTAAGTATATTTCATAAACTTTTTTTTTATTTTCTGTGTATCTACCGGCATGTACCGCCACTGACTGATTTCACTTGCTCTCCCTTTGTTTTCAAAACATTGCATGATTTGTTCCAAAATATCACTTTAAATGCACTGAAATATTCTCCTACTGGTAAAAAAAAAAGACACTATAAACGTTTTTTGACAAAATGTGGTTTTGAAACGACTTATAAACTGCTTAAAACATCCTGAAATTTTAAAATAAATAACACGTAAAAGCTTATGTCAATAAAACTATCATCCGACCTTCTGCGCTCTGCCGACTTCCCCCACCCACAAGCCAATCACGACCTAAAGTGGTTGAGACAGAATTCTCTGTCCCTGTCGTTCTAACGTCGTTTAAAAGGACAGAAAAATAATCGATATATCTCACCTTTATTTTGTTGTGGATTTATTTGTAAATAAACAGTGGTTATTATTTGCTAAGGAGTTTTCGTTGGACCAGATATGTTGTCTCTTTTTAATCTAAGGATTTAGTTTAAAAAATAAAACTAAATTGGCGTATGCGGATTTGGGGTTTTAAGGTCCCTGGTAGGTGTCCCCATAAAGAATTTTTCTTAAAAAATCAAAAGTGGCAGAAAACCGTATACTAAATAATTGCCAAATATAATTATAATAAAAAATGTGTTAAGTGTATTTTTTATATACTGGGTCTTTTTAACCATGTACCAAGTGTAGCCAAGTGGTTTGCAAAGTTAAAGACAAAAACAAAATATACATGCACCTAGCCAAGATTCAAACCCGGAACCTACCGTGCTGCAGACAGTTTCCCTACCTACTGCGTACATGAGTTAAGTGTAAATTATATAATGACAGTTTAAAAAAATGGTGCTATAAGGTACTTATCTATGTACAGTCTTTACACAAATAGTACTTACGTATTTAAGGAACGGAACAATAAATAACAAATGGCGACCAGTTTAGTATTAAATAAATGTGTAAACTGCTTCTGAGCAACAATTTTTTTGACTTTATTTTGTCGTTTATTTGGCAGGCAATTATCCATTTTATTTATAAATCTTTTTCCCTTGGTACCCTGAAGTATTTAATCTTTTTTATAATTCTGTCATAATTTTTACATCCAAAAAGAGTGCGCTTTGTCATTGTAAATAATTATATATATATATATCAACGCAGTGAACTCATTTTCTCAATCGAGCACGCTAATAAAACTTCGAATAATGCCCAAGAGTACAAGTAATCCAGTAAAAACTCCCATCAAAATCGCTTCAGTAGTTTTTGCGTGATGCTGAAAAAAGAGACAAACAGACAGACATACAAACAAACAGACAAAAGCTTTAAAAATTATATTTTTGGTATTTATATGGTTTATTTAAATGTGGAAATCAAAAATTTCAAAAAATATTCAGTGTACAGATTTCAACAATGTACTATAACCTTAATACCATGTTGCATATATTACGACATAACTTGAAAATTCAATACTTAGTTGGGGGGTCGTGTGTTAACGACGCTGACACTTTTAACAGTTTTTAGAGATATTTAAGGTGATCGATTTTACCCACTGTTACCCTCCGATCCCCTATAGGTGAATTTTTTCTAAAAATCTGGGTAATTAATCATAGACACCCACGGTTTATCAGAATATACAAAATAACACCCCCTAAGTAAAAGAAAAATCAATCATAGGACGATTCACTATAAAAACCACAATTCGTTAAACCAATATTTTTATCCGAACCTTAAGGTCGACATTTACTAAGGACTATAGTTTAAGGGAGTTTTGGTTTGAAGGCTGACATATACATGGGTATTTTAAAATTGATTTTAAAAATTGATTGATAAGATATTTTTGATGAGCGACAAAAAGCACTGGAATCAGACCCGTAAAGCCTTTTTCTCTTAAAAAAGTCCAAATAATCCGTAAAAATTAATAAAAACCGGGTAAACAAAGAATCTGAGAACTGTCAAAGTCACACGGGATGTCGTATTTCGAGTAAAATCATCGTATATTATAGACCACTGCCAAGAAGTGGTTTATCTGCTTTAAAATTCAAAACAATCACGATTTGTTTAATTTTTAATTAAACATAAACGGTGGGATTTACTAAAAAGGTTTAGTCTATTTTAGAACGGTCCTAAGTTTAAGTGAACTTTTTGGTTTTGAGCATTTTAAATCAAACCTTCTTGAGTTTTGGACATAGTTTGATTTATAAGAAGAATTTTAATAAATTTGTTTATTGAATAATCATCTTAACACAGTCTTTTGTTGGATTTAAGAGGAAATTTTCAATTTAGGAGAAAATAAAATTACAAAATTTAAAGGCACGCGAAGTTTAAATAGTAAACACTCTGTAGAATACATTAACATTGGGGCTATATGTCACTCTAATTAAAACTTACCCTTGTTAATTAATTTTTCCAATTAATACTTGATGTCACACAACGATTTAGATGAATAATAATAAAATAAGGAGTAGATTAATTTTGAATTTATTTAAAAGGTGTTTTATTTATAAAATGTATTAAAATACTTAAATGCAAGTTCTTTTTACATTTCTGTTACTGTCGAAATGTCAGTTTAAAAATATTAACGCCGCGTTTAATCACAAACAGCGAGTTCGGATATTTTACCTCTGCTTGCACCTTGGCTTGCACCAACCTCCAATGATGAAAGCTACAGCTTTAAAATGAGTGCGCTTTGAGTAAGGAAAGTTTTTTTGACTGAGCTTTAAGATAACCTCAATGTTTTAGTTTTAGTTTGTAAAGAAATTAATATAGTTGTTTTGGGTTTTTTGTTTAGTATATTTTTCGTGCATAATCAGTGACCTTCACTTATGTTTGTTTTGCCTCGTAGTGCCATCATAAATATATTTTTTGTGCTGAAAACGGGTTCAAAATATGGCGTTGTTCTGGACAAAATAGAAGGTGTTTTATTGGGTAATGAACAACTTGGGATACTAAATAAGGTACCTACATTAATCCCTGTAAAAGTGGATACTTAGGGAAATTATAAACGAACTTATTACCAAATGCTAAAAAACAATCCTTTCTGGGGGCTATAAATTTAAACCACCTCCCTGAGGTGGTCTAAAAATCACCAACTTTATAACCTAAAACTCAAATAATGAAGCTATTATGTGCCAAATTTTTGGCGTATTCACCATTTTCCATTTTGAAATCTGTCAAAAAAAATTAGGTTTAGGGCATTTTCTTCTAAAATATGGTGTATTTTGAGAAGAAAAGCAGTTGGTTTTAAAATTTAGTACCCTCCACAGGTGTAAATATTTAGACCTGTGCGGGGTACTAATTTAGATCTTAATAAATCTCACTGCTAAATTGTAAAAAAAATTTCCGTGGCAATAATGACTGTCCCAATCAAGTTAAACTGGAAAAAACACTTCTGAGCGCGAGTTGACTTCATATTCGAAATATTTAAAAATTCGAATGGGTGGTCTTAACAACAAATTTTAGCTTATTCGGCAAAAAAACAAAAAAGTGCTCCGAGCCGTATCTTGGTTTTTATAAAATGTGCTTTCCACTGAAAGTTCAGAAATTCTGTTGTTTATTTGACTTCAAAAATTATGGATTTCACATGACCCGTTTTGAACGTCACTTCGACATTTTCTGAGCTAAGGTCACTGACACAAAAAAAATGCATTCCCGCCATGTTTTATTTTACAAGAAAAAAGACTAACCGAAAAAATTGCTACAGTGAATGAGAAAGATTAGAAATTATTTTTGGACAAGGAACTAAGACTGATCTTAAAAATAGCACCTCTATAGGCAAAAATAATGGAAAAGCGATATTTAATTTAAAAAAAAATAGAATAATGGAAAAGTAACTGATGACCTACTTTACAAACTTTATCTTGTTTTATAACATAACAACAAAACCATAATTTCTGCCCCCTCTTACCTCCCTTATACTGAAACTGGAAAAAAGTTTTATCTATAGAAGTAGCATAATTTTCTGTAAACTTTCAAATGACGTGCTTTTTTTTTATTTTAAATAGCACCCTGTATATTTTTTTGGATTTATCTTGGACGGTTTTCCATAAGTAAAAGGTGTTAGACAAGCAAACATTCTTTAGGTGATTCTTCGTTCAACACATTACTCCTATGTTATGGGAAAGTGTTTTTCCTTTTACTCAAGAACCATACAGGATAAATCCAATATTTTATGTATTTTTGGAATCAGGAAAAAGAGGATATTCAAAATTTAAGAAAATATATAGGGCGTTTTCTTTAAAATAAAGAAGTTAATATCAAAATTTAACAGTTGCGATAACTGCTGCTAATTTTTAAGAACTTCATTTGAAAGCTGACAAAAAATCATGCAACTTCTTTACATAAAACTTTTTTCCAGCTCTAATAATAAGGAAGGTAATATGGGGGGGAGGGCGGTGGAAAATATGTAACTACAGAAATGTGACCCTTTCAACATTTTGGAACGTAATTCTTAAAAATTATTAAAATATAAGACTAACTGTGAAATGAGAAAATAATTTTTGAGACCTTGCCAAAAATTTAAAAAAAAACCATACGCATGGAACCGTTATTATTAAGAAACTCATTTTTGAAGAATTGCGATGGTTTAAATTTACATTTTAGACTGTGCCAAAACCTCATTCATACTTTTTTCAAAAATTAAAAAAAAAATTGGCAACAATACGACAAAACTAATTTATAATAGAGGGTTTTTGGACATGCACTTTAACAGCTGTTATGGTTATTAGGAGATCCTATGTCTGTGATAGAAGATATGGGCCGTCAAAAACGTATCTCTGAAAATGCACCTAATTCCATTTTTTCTTATAACTAGAAAAGTTTTTAACCAATTTTCATAATTTTGGTCTCAATCGAAGGAATATTGAATGCTCTAAAGGTGCGTTTTTTAAAGTTTGACCAGAAGCGTATCTAGGGGGGTGCTTTTAAAATGTAAAAATTTATATAAATCATAAAAGTATGTATTTTGAAAGCATAAGTGCTTTATTCGCCCGAATTTTTTTTAGAGGGAGGAAGAAGGGGAAGAGAGTAAGAATCAAATAATTATTAGATGATAGTATGTCTGAAATAGAAGATATGGGCCGTCAAAGAAATACGTCTGAATATGCATGTAATTCCATTTGTCCTTATAACTAAAAACGCTTTTAACCAATTCTCGTAATTTTTGTTTCAATCGAAAGATAATTAAATGCTCTAAATAAAGGCATCTGTCATTTTTTAAAGTTTGACCAGAGACGTACCTAGCACCCTTCTTTTAAAATGTAAGCAAAAGTATATGTGCGTTATTTGACCAGCAATTTTACTATGAGCAGGGAAGGGGGGAGGACCTAACAATTCAATCAAGTAGTAACCATGTAGTTTGAAGGAGAATATAATGTAGGTATAAGTTTGGTATCATTTTATAAAATAAAATATAAAAAACGACTTTGCTTTCTTTGCTTCGACCGTTCTTTATACCAAACTGTTGATTTTTTTAATCTCCTCGGCAAAACTCGCTACGTTAACAACATAGAGCAGACGCTATCCAACGGAATCTTGCGTCTGGTCTACTTTAATAACTAATAATACGTGGATGGCGGAAGCAAAAAAAAAGAATCCATATATAATTTTCTCTGTCTTCCAAAATTAAGCTAAAGAACGTCTATTTTCGACCCACTTACGAAATCAAAACGACATACACGTGGCCACCTTCGCATGAGCTAAATTAGCTAAATGAAATCGGCTAATTATTTTAAATTACTGCCCCTTATACGAGGTCCGTTTAAAATATTAGCTATATCGGGAGGCAAAACGGCTAATAATAATTAGATAATGTTTAAACCCACCATAGACGAGCAATTAAACTACGCAGAATTACGAATTGCAAAACATTTTTGACCGTTTAGGATTAGTATTGAATTTTTTTGGGTTCAGGATGCCATACAAAATTATTCTGCACAGTAAGACTGAACCATCAGTGGCGTAGGGTCCAACCCAAACTCCAATAAATTAATCATGCAAAGGCCCCCCCCATCCACTTTTTAGATCCTTTACTGTTTGTTATCTTAGTTTAATTTTAAGCAATTTTTTATTTAAGGGCGCCAGTGATCTATTTGCACGACGCCAGGGACTTCAGAAGAATGCAGACATTTTCTCACTGTTTACATTTGCTAATTTAATTTAATAGATCCGCCAGAGTCAAAATAAGTATTTTTGTTTCATACAAACTAACCCTTCAGTTTTAGGGGCCAGGTGACGCCGCTAAAACATCAGTAAAAATCTAGGTACCTACCTAATTTTTAAAAATTTGCAATAGGTATGTAGTTGATTTTTACTAAATGAAGAAATCCTCCTCCACAGCCAATTTCTAGCTACGCCACTGGCATAATAAGCATCGTGCAATGTTGTTGTAGGTCAGGGTCCACTAAATTTAATTATTTATCTTCATCTGATAAGGTTTTGACAATGGTATAGTATCTTAATAATCCTAATATCCCATTATTGCACACAAATACTTGGTTTAATATAATAAATTTCAATTTAAACAATTGGTAGCTTTGTATACCCAATACTCAAGTAGGTTATCTATTTTAATCAAGATTATCTAAAACAAGATTTAAAGTCTCAAAACAAGGAGGTAGTAAAAAAATGATTGAGTGAGTAAGTGGCATTTTCTTCTTTAAAACTGTAATAAAGACCGTGTGATTTGATGTGGAAGTTCCACAGATCTAGAGGCCCTGTATATGCGAAAATCTAACAGCAGTGAGATTTACTAAGATCTAAAATAGTACCACCCACAGGTCTAAATATTTACAACTAAATATTAAAACCAATTTTCAAAAAATAGAGAAAAGACACAAAGTTATTGATTAATTTGTATTGTTGTATATTTTAGGAGGAAATGCCCTAAAACTATTTTTTTTGACAAGTTTCAAAATGGCAAATGGTGAATACGACAAAAATTTGGCACATAATAGCTTCATTATAAAGTTGGTGACTTTTTAGACCACCTGAGGGGGGTGGTTTAAATTTATAGCCCCCAGAAAAGATTGTTCTTTGGCATTTCGTAATAAGTTCGTTTATAATTTCCCTAAGTAACCGTTTTTACAAGGATTAGTTTACCTTATTTAATATCCCAAGTTGTTCATTACCCAACAAAACACCTAATATTTGTCCAGAAAAACGCCATATTTTAAACCCGTTTTCACCACAAAACATATATTTATGAGGGCACTACGAGGCAAAACATACATAAGTGAAGGTTACTGATTATGCACGAAAAATATACTAAACAAAAAACCCAAAACAACTATATTAATTTGTTTACAAACTAAAAATAAAACATTGATGTTATCTAAAAGCTCAGTCAAAAAAACTTTTCTTACTCAAAGCGCACTCATTTCAAAGCTGCAGCTTTCATCAGGAAAGGTTGGTGCAAGCCAAAGTGCAAGCAGAGGTAAAAGATTCGAAGTCGCTGTTTGTGATTGAACGCAGCGCTAATATTTTTAACTGACATTTCGACAGTGACAGATATGTAAAAAAAACTTGCATTTAAGTTTCATACATTTCATAAAGAAATACATCTTTTAAATAAATACAAAATTAATCTAATCCTTATTTTATTATAACCCATTTAAATCGTTGTGTGGCATCTAGTATTAATTGGAAAAATTAATTAACAAGGGTAAGTTTTAATTAGAGTATATATAGCCCCAATGTTGATTTATTCTACAGAGTATTTACAATTTAAACCCCGCGTGGGTTTAAATTTTTTAATTTTCTTTTCTTCTAAATTGAAAATTTTCTCTTAAATCCAACAAAAGATTGTGTTAAGATAATTATTTATTAAACAAATTTATTAAAATTCTTCTTATAAATCAAACTATGTCCAAAACTCAAGGAGGGTTGGTTTAAAATGCTTAAAACCAAAAATTTCACTTAAACTTAGGACCGTTCTAAAATAGACTAAACCTTTTTAGTAAATCCCACCGTAACAGTATACTTATTAAAATATTATCTTTCTAGGTAAGGTCGAGTCCTAATCATCTCTCCTCGATATACAGATGGGCCAAAAAATTTGTCACTTTTTGAACGCGCTATAACTTTCGTCGCAATCGGCTGATTTTAGAAATTTTTATAGACAAGAGTTGAAATTTCACTCACTCAACTCAAAATTTGACATATATCAAAAATCCATGAAGGCGGAGATCTTTAAAAAATGGATAAATTTCACCCTTCCTGCGAAAAATTTGTGTGCGACCCTGGACTTGATTTTTGTCAATGAAGCAAAAGCCCCATACTTTCTTCGCCTACAGAGGTATAACTTATCTAAATTGGTTATAAGATAAAAAAGTTATATAAATTTTAAATTAGAAGTATTTAAACCAACCAACCAAAGTTGCACTGTTTAGGGCCAGCATAACTTGCGACGTAGTCGTCCGATTTTGAAAATTTTAGCCTCGTTGATAAGACAAGAGATGAGTTCTTGCTAATCTGGCTCAAAATTTGACATAAATCAAAAATCCAAGATGGCGGAGAGCTTTAAAAATGGGTAAATTTCCATTTGCCATTTTCGAATGAAACTAGACTCATATCAACGTTTTGTTTTTTCGTTGCCATGCATACCTAGCCGCCTTGACTTTTGTTTTCTATGTATGACATGTATTTATGCTAAGAAGTTTTTGTTCCGTAGATACCCACACATACTGATTTCATTAATACTCGTTTGTCCGGATTTGCAAAAAATGTCAAATTTCAAGCCGTATCGAAAAAGTCTCATGTCTTTTGAAAAAGCCTAAAATTTTGAAAATTGGGCGACTGGGACACAAGTTTTTGTGAAAACAATACAATTTTTGGTCTAAATACTCCTGTTCTAAAATTTTTATGACTTTTCTATTTCATAACCAATTTACATAAGTGATACCTCAGTAGGTGCCTCATTGTCAAAAATCAAGTCCAGGGACGCCCACAAATTTTACGCAGGAGGGTGAAATTTACCCATTTTTTAAAGCTCACCGCCATTTTAGATTTTTAACAGCCAAAAATTTCGAAAATCGGCCGATTGGGTCCAAAGTTATAAAGCGTTCAAAAAGTGAAAGATGTTTTGGCCCACCCTATCTATAGTTTAATATTTATTTAGGTTATTATTGTATAAATAATTGTTTTTTTTTTCAATTTTTAATAATTTAAACTGGGTCGGCCTTAGCCGTGCGCTCTATGTGCGACGCATGCAAACTAACAATATATTAAACCAAATAACTGAGCTGAGTAACATTTCTCTCACCTGGACCAATACAAATTATCTACTTATACGAGTTCAATTTTGTATTAGGTATGCGTAAAGCTCATGCGAGTCCAAAGTGTGGTAATATATATAAGTGGTTAGGCAATCATAGTGTATTTCAGGTTATAGTTTATTGGTGTAATCCTTAAATTTAGTTTTAGAAGAAAGTCTAAATTGAAGAATATGGCACTGGTGGTCCCAGCCATTTGAAAAGGGGGGGGTTGACTGTTTCGACACGAAAAAAAAACTAGAATAAAAACATAGCTTTTATGAGAAACATATCAATATTCGCAAACAAAACTTAGTAACTACAAGCGCGTACTTGACCTTAAATCTAGGGAGGGTACTCAGATTTTAAATTGTTTATTTCATACATTTTTTATTTTAAAAAATGTTTAAATGCGCCGAAAATTTTTGAGAAAATTACATTAAAGATGCAATTTTTGAGTCAAATTCAACTGACAGACAGGCAAAATTTTTTAAGAAAATTGCACTGAAAAATGCATATTTTTATTTAAAATTAAACTAAAATTGTAAATATATCAATGGTTTCAAAGCGCACCAGGCAAAATTTTTTAAGAAAATGACACTAGGAATGTCATTTTTAACACAATATTAAACTAATACCGTAAATATCAAAGGTGTTCGGTCCTTTCGTTTAAAAACAATGACGTCACAGTTGCAACCCGGTTATGAAATTTTAGAACCATCCTAGGAGGTTGGTAATTCGGCCATTTGGTTGTAAACATAACCCCTAAAATTTTGCAAATTTATAGGTAGTCGTTTATTGAGTAAAATCAAAGATATCTTCATAATATTTTAAATGACATCATTATTTTAGAACCGCTGTCAAACTTTATGTCAAAATAATGTCAACCAGAACCAGGACCAATTCTTAAATCGAAAATCTCTAAGGCCAGCGTTGCCACTTGTAACATAATTATGGAATTGTAACATAATGTTTCCCAAAAACTGAGTTAAACGATAATGTGTAACATAATCGATAATTGTAACATATTTTTTTACTTTAAAACGTTAACAGTGGGATTTTAGTCTAAATATTTACATCTGTGGGGGGTACTAAATTTTAAACCAATTTTCAAAAAACACTTATACAGTCTCTCTCACTCCATACAGAAAAGACACAAAGTTTTGATTATTTTGTATTGTTATTGCAAAATACCACTGAAAAACAGCTTTTTTTCTCAAAATACACCATATTTTAGAAGAAAATGCCCTAAACCTAATTTTTTTTGACAGGTTTCAATATGGCAAATGGCGCTAAAAATTTGGCACATAATAGCTTCATTATTTGTGTTTGAGGTTATAAAGTTGGTGATTTTTTTTAGACCACCTCAGGGGGGTGGTTTAAATTTATAGCCCCCAGAAAACATGGTTTGGTGGCATGTGGTAATAAGTTCGTTTATAATTTCCCTAAGTAGCCGTTTTTACAAGGATTAATTTACCTTATCTAATATCCCAATTTGTTCATTACCCAATAAAACACCTACTATTTTGCCCAGAAAAACTCCATATTTTGAACCCGTTTTCAGCACACAAAATATATTTATGAGGGCACTACGAGGCAAAATAAACATAACATAACAAATAACTGATTATGCACGAAAAATATATCGAAAAAAAAAACCAAAACAACTATATTAATTTATTTAAAACTGAAAGTAAAACATTAAGGTTATCTAAAAGCTCAGTCAAAAAAACTTTCCTTAGTCAAAGCCCACTCATTTTAAAACTGTAGCTTTCATCAGTAGAGGTTAGTGCAAGCAGAGGTAAAAGATCCGAACTCGCTGTTTGTAATTGAACGCAGCGCTAATATTTTTAAACTGACATTTCGACAGTGACAGAAATGTAAAAAAATTTTTTTAATACATTTCATAAATAAAAACACCTTTTAAATAAATACAAAATTAATGTACTGCTTATTTTAGTATTAGTTATCTAAATCGTTGTGTGACATCAAGTATTAATTGGAAAAATTAATTAACAAGGGTAAGTTTTAATTATAGTGACATATAACCTCAATGTTAATTGATTCTACAGAGTGCTTACTATTTAAACTCCTCGTGGGTTTAAATTTTTTAATTTTCTTTTCTTCTAAATTGAAAATTTTCCAGTCCAACAAAAGATTGTGTTAAGATGATTATTCAATAAGCAAATTTATTAAAATTCTTCTTGTAAAGCAAACTACGTCCAAAACTCAAGGATTGTTAGTTTAAAATGCCGAAAACTAAAAATTTCGACTAAACTTAAGACCGTTTTAAAATAGACTAAACCGTTTTAGTAAATCCCACTATAAATTTTTTAACTTCCTTGCAGGTTTTCTTCTTACTGTAAGAAACCAATTTAACAAACGGATTAAAGTTATGATATTTTATTTAATCAGTCCTGACCCCTCTTGGCAATCGAAAACAAAACTAAGTTACAATAAAAGTCAAAGCACCATCTATATAAATATTATCGTACTTCGAAAACGTCTTTTGTTTCATTCACAGAGCGAAGGATTCCCTCGACTACACGGGATTCCCCATCCCCATGTAATTCGCTGATTATTGATTTCTATACCGATTGCCGTGGTTCGTTTAAGTTTTTGTTTTTTTGTATGAGATTAAAAATAAATTAAAATAAGCACACAGTATTTCTTTATCAAAAAAAAAAAAAAAAATTGTAACATAATTTTAAAGAAAACTCAATAGTTTTGGGAGCACTGCATGTTAATTTCTTCATTGGGTCGTGGCAACGATGGTCAAGGCACTCTGTGAAGCAGTTTGTGTTTTACTGCAAAAATCGGCTATGCTGCATCACCTATTTGTAAGGTCACGAGCCGCCACTGTATAATATACAACTCATTCCAATAATGATTTGCTATAGATTTAAATTACCAAGCGTTTCAAATCTACCCTAAACTAAGTACTCTTGTACGTTTAGCTTATTCTTAGAATGATAATAACATAAATATAAACTAAACCCAGAAGTTATTAAATGAAGTTTAATTTACTATAATCTTAAAAATTTTAGACTCAAATATCGTTTAACTCAAGCAACATTGTCTCAACTAAAAAGTCAGTTAATTCCTACCGCTTAAGTGCCCTTTAACCTACTGTTGCCGCCATTTTTATAACCAAAATGATGGATAAAACATGAATTTTCTGTCAGTTTGATGTCAAAATGACCGCAATAGTAGGCCAAAGGCACGGTCTCTAGAATAAATACAGTAGAATAATTTTGCTTCACTCTTCGACCCGATGACGACACAAAGATAGCAGCTGATTTTGTCCGCCATTTAAAAATTGTATGAAGGCCTGACAAATTAAATTAACTTTTCGGATTTTTCTTTTTTTTTTCTTTAAATGATTGATGCAATACCTATTTTTTGCTTGTATCTCTTCTTAGAACTTTTTATGTATAAGTAAGTATAATTTATTTTTGACCTGCATGCGTTGATCTCTCACCAAATCGAAATTAAGATTATTATTTGGTAATCGATTCCGTCAAGAAACTCATCGGATGAGTTGGAGTTAGTTCGTGTTTGTAGTTCAGAATTTAGGTTATGTAGATGTTATTTTTCCTGTTTTGGAAGCTATTTTATTTTGTACTTGATTTTTGCCAAGCATTTTTGGGAAAGGGATTATTTTGTTATTTAGAAGTTAGAAGGAAAGACTTGTTATGCATACTATATGCAATAAATCTGATTGCAAGTTTAAAAATATAAGGTGCCTTGTTTTTTTGGTTTTTTCATTATTTATTGATGACCCTTTTCAGTAAAAAAGCGCATAAGTTCAGCTACCTATGAAATAATGTAAGTAATATCACAGGGTATTTAATTAGGGCCAGAAGAAAAGAAATGATAAATGATTTTATGAATTTATTACAAAAATGTATGCAAAAATAATATAACCCCAAAAGAAAGCAGGCTGATATCTTTGTGTCGTCATCAGGTGGGCGGAGCAAAAAATTACTAGACCATGTTTATTCTAGAGACCGTGGGCCAAAGGGTACTTAAACGATAATGCGACTGGGTGTGTGTGTATGGTGAGCTACAAAATGTGGTGTTTATTTAAACTTTCTAACTTTAGCAGAATTGAAGTTATGGGGTAGCTCCCCAGATTAACTGTTAAGCTAGGATCTGAGACTGTTTTCTCCAAAACGGCTACAGCTACAAAATTAATTTAACCGTAACAAAATAGCTACAAAAAGGCTACAAAATTTAGCATAGAAAATATTTGGTGGTGTATGTGGTACTTTAAAAAAAATGTGCTTGACGATCTTGACATATTAGGGGGGGCGAGGCCCTCCTGCGTGCGCCTGTGGAAAGTAGGACACGTTTGGTTAAAATTAAAAGAATTTGGTTTTAGATTAAATTGTTGCTTTATATTAAACAATGATTTAAGCGATGTAGTTTTATTTATGCATCCATACATTTTTCGGTTGATCCTGTACAAGGTAGGTATATTTTTTCGAAGTAATTTCCCAAAGTAATTTCTTACCACGAGGTACATGCGATAAACTCAATCCAAAGCTAATAAAAATTACTGGCACAACGACTCATATATAATATGTCATTCCCTATATGGATAGGTTATAATGTAGAGTGTTTTTTTAAAATGCCCAGGCAGAAAAATGTCAATATGTGTTATTTCCTCCCCCTCTTCCATATAAAAACTTATACCAGTGAATAGAAAATTTCGAAAAAGTTGAAAACACTGACTGAAACTATTCTGAAATTTCACAAAAAGTTATACAAATTTTCTATTTAAAACTTTTTTATAGCACCCTGTGCCTGATTTAAAACGCAAGAAATTTGGGTATTTTAAATTATCTGCATTTTATCGGAACTTAATTAAGAAGGTCTAAATTTTGTTTTGGAAAGGAAAATCACAGTAAACTAATTTTATTTTAAAAATTAAAACATAAACCAATAAATTATCCCAAATGTCAAATAACCGGACCGTCGACGTAAAACCTGTAACAAAATAGCGTTGAACTTATCGTTATCGGCGGAGTTATCGGGGTTAAACAACCTTATGCACAAAACAGATAACAATTTGGACCAATTTGTGGTCCAAGTCAATCAATATCTTGAACACTTTTCATTTCATATAGATCTTATTTTGGATAGGTTTGAAAATAAAATATGCATGAAACGAAAAGTGTGCGACTCATTTTTTCTAAGAAATTAAATGAATTGATGAAAAATTAAAAAACATGCTTATTTACTTACTTATTTAAGATAACTCTCCCCACTTTCCCGTCTATTCAGAGTCACACCACCATACTTAACTAAAAAGCCTGTTAACTCCTACCGCCTCAGTGCCCTTTAGCCTACTGTGGCTGTCATTTTTATAACCAAATTGACAAGTAAAACATGGATTTTCTGTCAGTTTGGTGTCAATATGGCACCGATTATAGGCCAAAGGATACTAAAACGAAAATTAGTTAACTGGCTTTTTAGTTAAGAATGGTTTTGGTCACACAGACCTCATATCTATCTATTTTTTTTAAACGACACCACTTCTAGTCGCAAGTAGCATTTTAAA
Source organism: Oxystoma pomonae (assembly GCA_963921995.1). NCBI lineage: Eukaryota > Metazoa > Arthropoda > Insecta > Coleoptera > Brentidae > Oxystoma > Oxystoma pomonae. The sequence continues at coordinate 48,067,430 of OY998171.1, read as the reverse complement.
AAACACAGGCCCTTAAAACACGTACGGTGAGATTTACTAAAAGGGTTTAGTCTATTTTAGAAAGGTCCTAAGTTCAAGTGAAATTTTTCGTTTTAAGCATTTTAAACCAACCCTCCTTGAGTTTGGGACATAGTTTGAGAAAAATAGTATAGTATAAGAAAAATTTTATTAAATTTGTTTATTGAATAATCATCTTAACACAATCTTTTGCTGGATTTAAGAAGAAAGTTTAAATTTAGAAGAAAAGAAAATTAAAAAATTTAAACCCACGCGGGGTTTAAATAGTAAAAACTCTGTAGAACAAATTACAATTGAGGTTATATGTCACTCTAATTAAAACTTACCCTTGATAATTTAGATTTAGAACGATTTCGATGGGTAAAAATAAAATAAGGAGTAGATTAATTTTGTATTTATTTAAAAGGTGTTTTTATTTATGAAATGTATTAAAAAAATTAAATGCAAGTTTGATTTACATATCTGTCACTGTCGAAATGTCAGTTTCAAATATTAGGTGCGTTCAAACCACAAACAGCGACTTCGGATCTCTCACCTCTGTTGGCACCTTGGCTTGCACCAACCTCCACTGATGAAAGCTACAGCTTTGAAATGAGTGCGCTTTGAGTAAAGAAAGTTTTCTTGACTGAAGATTTAGATAACCTCAATGTTTTAATTTCAGTTTGTAATTAAATTAATATAGTTTGTTTGTGTTTTTTTGCTTGGTATATTTTTCGAGCATAATCAGTGACCTTTACTTATGTTTATTTTGCCTCGTAGTGCCCTTATAAATATATTTTTTGTGCTGAAAACGGGTTCAAAATATGGCGTTTTGCTGGACAAAAATGGAGGTGTTTTATTGATTAATGAACAACTTGGGATATTAAATAAGGTAAATTACTTCTTGTAAAAACGGTTACTTAGGGAAATTATAAACGAACTTATTATCAATTCCTACAAAACAATCCTTTCTGGGGGCTATAAATTTAAACCACCCCCAGAGGTAATCTAAAAAATCACCAACTTGATAACCTTAAACACAGATAATAAAGCTATAATTGTGCCAAATTTTTGGCGTATTCACCATTTGCCATTCCGAAACATGTCAAAAAAAAATTATCTTTAGGGCATTTTCTCCTAAGTTATGGTATATTTTGAGAAAAAAAGCAGTTTTCCAGCGGTATTTTGCAATAAAAATACAAAATAATCAATAACTTTGTGTCTTTTCTGTATGGGTAAGTGCTTTTTGAAAACTGGTTTTAAAATTTAGTACCCCCCACAGTTGTAAATATTGAGACCTGTGGAGGGTACTATTTTAGATCTTTATAAATCCCACTGGTAGGTTTTAGAAAAACATTCAAAATTTGAAATAATATTTTTTTTGCAACTAAACATTTTTTAACAGTAAAAAATTAAAATAGTAGTTTTAACATCTAGTGGCTAAAATAGTGCTTTTTTTACAAGCGTTGGTTTAAATAACGAGAGCAGCGAGGTATTTAAAAACGCGAATAAAAAAAAGCACAGTTTAGCCGCGAGTTGTTAACACTATTTTTTTAATACCTTTATCAAAATTCTTCTTGTTCGATTCAATATTATTTCCCTTTTGTTTTCGAATTTCCACACCTTATATAAATATAAATAATAAAAAAATATGACGGCTGATTGAGGTTTGAACTGACAATAAGAATTTGACATATTTCTTACATCAAAAGCTAACAAAATCGATCATCCAAAATTTAAGTCAAAAATAGGTAATTTGTTACTAGTGGGTATATCCAAAAAAATGTCTAACTATAAGGGAAACTACTTGAAAAAAAAAACTACATTAAAGCTTTAAATTCGTCCCTGAATCTTACTAAAAAACTGTACAAATTTTGTTACCAAATATTTGACCTATTTTTGATCCAGCACAGTAATACTGCTTATGAAGGATTATTAAAAGGTAAAAAAGAGTAACATCTTACGTAATTAAGTTGCTTTAGTTTAGTGAACGTAAAATGCTGGTATTGATATTTATTTACGTGTTCACTAAAGGCGTTCCCATCCCTAATAGCACAGGATATTCTTCCAGGGATATTCCAGTAAAGTGCTGTGAATGTCTGAATGTTCTGGCACATTTACAGTATATTCGTAGGATGTTTCAAAAACGTGCTCTGAATAACTTTCAAATTAGCACACGAACAGCACATTTAAAAGACATTCTCAGACTATCCTATCTAGTACATTCAGCGAACATTCTATGCAAGATATTACAGGAATGTTCTGTGAAAGTCCTAAAAATATCCTTTTTTTTTTGGACATTGACAGCACATTTAAAAACATTCTTAGGATATCCTGGAAAATACATTCAGCGAATATTCCATGCAGAATATTCCCTGAATGTTCTACTAAAGTCTGGAAAATGTCCTTCCTTTTGGATATTGAGAGCACATTGAAAATATGTTTCCTGGATAGAACATTCAGTGAATATTCTATGCAGGATATTCCGATCATCAAAAAATCATGAAAGGAAATAATATTTTTCTATCTATGATCATGCTTAAGCAGCAGAATTGAAGATTTTATTTTATTCAGAAAACTTGTTGGGGTAAAAATAATAAAAAAAATAATTATGAAAATCAATTGAGCCGTTCGGGAGTTATCCTGCAACATAATCCCCTTCCACTACCGTTTAGGAGGATTCGGGGAGGGATGTAATAAATAAATAAAAATAAATAAACCCCGTAGCGCAAAAGGTTAAGTCGTTGGAAAAGCGTTATATGGATGCCAAAAGGTTGAGGGTTCGAATCCCATCGCTGTTTAAAAACTTTTTTTTGTTAATTTTTTTTAGGGTGTATTGTGACATATTTTTTCAATCTCATAAATGTGCTATGAAAATCCTGCAAAAATATTCTACGAATGTTCTAGGAATATCAAAACTGCGAACACGAATATTTCTGTGCTATTAGGGATATTACTCCTTGTATCGGCACTGTTATATATATGGGAGTAAACGGATGAAGAGCTACAGAATTGGCGGGGTAAATTTGTTGACAATTGGTTACACGAGTTTCTTGAAAACTACAGGGATGCCCTGTATGGTACTCAAACTAAAATAAATATCCCAAGCAGCGTTTTAGGTTCAGTAAACCAGTACTGAGGGAATCCTAACCTAAGTAATTAGGTAAGGTGTTGTGCTCTGTTTTTTAATTAGATTCAGGGACTACTAAGTAGTTTGCCTTTATAGTTATACATTTTTTGGATATTCGCGGTCAAAAATTACCTATTTCAAATAAAATATTTCTTGTAAGGTCAAACATCGATCGGCGCCATATTTTTGTATTATATTGATTTTCAGTAATTTTGGAAATTCGGAAACAAAAGGAAAATAATATTGCATTAATATGTTCTCTCAATTTTTCACTGTTAAAAAGTGTCTAAGTTTTTTTTTTAAATATCTAAAACCTACCTGTGTTAAAGCGACTCTCTTTTTTAAAGACAACATATTGAAGTTTATCAAAAAAAAATATATTTGCCAGCTGGATTTTGATTGCATCTTGTAAATAAGTTCCTCTTAAGTTCCTTTAGAAGATAACTTTATTAATGCAGCGTTGCCCTATTTTTTATTTTTATATTGAGCTGTCTGAACAACCTTATATTGAGATCTATTTTGGAGGGAAAATTTATATCAGTTTTGTCTCTACTTACAGAGCAGTGGAATTTTTTACGTAATTTATTTAATTTGTATAGGGATACAATACCTAAGTTCTGAGCATAAATGCTACTTGGGAACCTCCAAGTTTTACGTAATTTATTTAATTTATATAGGGATACAATATCTAAGTTCTGAGCATAAATGCTACTTGGGAACCTCCAAGTTTTTTGTGTAGAGTCAGGCAACCCAACATGGGAGACAAAAATTATAAAAAGTTCAAAAGCAATATCTAGGCTAGTGTGGAAATGCAGCAAAGTAGGTACTTTGTGCCAAAAATGTGTCAGGATCGTAAAAGTATAACTAAAATGGAGACATTATGTTTAACGCAGTTGCGATCACAGATAAGGTAAACAATTTAACGACGATTCCAGATGGCGCTGAAAGTTATATCCTTATACGTAATGTTTTTACAAACATATTATTTTATGCACTTTAGGGATTAAATGGGTACGTTTAATCACTCTTCTTGAAGACTAAAGTGGCAGTTTTAATCCCTAAGGGATTAAACAAATTTAATTCCTATGGGACTAAAAATAAATGTAATCCCTCAGGGATTAAAAAAAAATAATCCCTGGAAAATTATAATTAAATTTATCGCAAGTTAAGCCAAACAGCACTTGCTCTTGGCCAAGATTTCATTCTTAGCACCATTTCTTGTAGTCGAATCTTTTCCTAGTGCATAAAATAGTATAAAATAAAGCTCGGGACTAAAGCTTCTTTTAATCCGTTAGCGAATTGTAGCCCTTCCTACGGTCGCGCTGAAAGCCTTTCATCCACGGGATAAAAAGTAGTCTAGTCCCTAGTTTTGTAATATACTATTGTAATTCTTTTATCATTTACCTGCGATTATGCAAATTGTCTGGTTTGCTTTTTAAAACATGGAGAAACAGCTTATTTGTATTCAAGGCGCCTGTACTCACAGGTGAGCCTAACATTTGGCTGTCCACCATATTCAAACGTCACCTGGGTACTATAATGGCTTTTTTTTATTAACAAAATGGTAGCATCATTTAAGTTTTTTTTATTTTTATGTGTTCTGTTAAGATTTGTGTATAAAAATTGCAAAAACTTATGAAGCAGTGTGTGTCGGAGAGGCATAGCAACATGACTTTGGGCCCCGAGACGAGGACAATTTATGCCCCCCTCCCCTAATAAATGTATAAATGAAAATTTTAATTTTTTTTATAAAAATTAAATACGTGCCAAGTACCTAAAGTTTTATTTTATTTAAGAAAATAAAATACTACCAAACGTTGGTATTTTTTTATTGTAAAAAAGAAAATATTTATTTTAGTTTGGCAACAATGGTAACTCAACATACTATTAGATATATAATATTGTTTTTCTATTTCCTTACTTACTTCTCGCACGCATTTTAGTTCGCAAAGTGTGCGAGAATGAATTTACCCCGAGACATTGCCGCATTTACTTTTTATTTGGCAGCCTAAATCATCAAAACAACAAATAAAAATAAGCCTCTCAGTGTCAGTCAAAAACACTATCTTGTCAAAACCAATTTCGATGTCGCATTTTTTTAAAATTTTTTAAAAATAAAATTTAAATAAGAATTTTACTCCAGCAGAAAAAATTTTGTTCGTAACACGTGCGAGAAGAGTCATTTCCGCACATAAAGCTTATCCGAACTCCGCTCTGTGTCGTTCGTCTAACTGCTTTTGCGTGCGGGAATGTTTCACTTCTCGCACGGAAATATACTATATTTATTTTGTTTACCGCATTTTTATTCTTAACATTATCTGCAACAAAAAGGCAAGTCTTGAGAGGCAAATAATTTAAAAGTGCCTTTTCCTCGCTTTTTCATTGGCAAATTTCTTTGTTAGAGTGGTTAAGTCCTTTCGCAAGCAACTTTCGTTTCAATTAAAAGTAAAGCTAAGCTGCTTAATCTACTTTGACTCATTTGGGATCTTAAGTAATCTTTAAATAGTTTTAATTTACTAAACGTCCTCTGAAGAGTTGCCACTGTTACCGGCAATGCTAAAAACAATAAAAATACGGTAAATATTTAAACAAAATTACTTTCTAGAACTCTGTATTGTTTAATAATTAGCTCAAAAGCTAAGCTTGTCGACATATTATTATTTAGATCGCTTTTTACAAGTGTTAAAAGATGATTATAGTCAATTACTATAGCTCTATAATTTTGTAATTGTAGTGGTTCTGGGATCCAAAAAATCAAAATAATCGCATAGGTACCGTCATCATACCTCTAAATCGATTTTCAATTTGACCTGTAACCTGATCAATTCCATCAAAAATTAGTATGAGAGGTGTGATGTTAGGTTGGGTTAGAGAGGGGGAAAACTGCAGGTCTAATAAAATTGACATCGGGTTTTAGATGGTTTAGTAAAATAAATAAACAATTTTATTTACTGGAAATACTGAATGCAATGGGCCCCCTTGCTTGCTTTGCCTGGGGTTGCTCGATGATAGCTACGCCACTGCCGGAGAGAACCTCAAGTGCCTTTTTAGACAAAGTAACGATTTTAATTAAATATGAATTTAAATAAACTTTAATGTGAAAAATAAGAAAAAATATGCTCTATTTTTGCAAAAAAGTATTAAAAGCCAATAAAAAACAACAAACTATAAACAAAATTTGGTGTAGTATCATACGATAACATTTCAATCGGTACTCACGTGACGTCACAACGCCGTATTGTAAATGTTAAGCTCACCTGTGAGTGTAGGCGCCTTGATTTTTATTCACATATTCACAAATCAATTTTAATTTAATAAGTAATTTATAAAATGCAGGTACACATCTGTTCATAAAAAAGAGGAGACGTATTTGACATTTGGGTACATAATGCTCCCGTTTTTTTTTTTTCAACACCAGTGTACATGTTATGGTACATATATATTCCTCATTATTTCGGTCGAAACATCAGATAAATATCCGATATTTTAACCATTATTTTAATTTTCCAATATATATTGGGAAAAAACCTACACAATGTGACAACCTCGCACTTGTCGCCGGTCACTTATATAACCGTGTACCAGCGTTGCCAATAGCATGCCTAATTACCAGAATCTACGGTAATTTTGGACCAAAATTGGTAATTGGTAATTACCTATCTACGGTAATTTCGAAAGTTTGGATATTTCATGCAAAATACAAAAAGAATATCAAAACAAAACCAAAATCGCCTAAAACTTGAAAATTTAAAATTGGGCGCCAAAACCGACAAAAGACTATTTTGAAGTCAGCAGTTTGAATATATTTTTTGAAAGCTATGTTTTGTCACCTAAAAAAAAAATCACTTGATCATTTTTTAAATTGTGGTTGTGTCACGAGGATTTTTTTTTACAGTAAAATGCTTTAATTTTTTTTGCAATAAAAATTAGTCATTTGGAAAAAATGCGGTGATTTTTCTCCAAATCTGGTAATTATTCAACCTTGTTGCTGGTCATAAATTCCCGAGTTCCTTGCAACACTGCCGTGGACTACGCTGCCTCATTCATTATTTTGTCGTCGGAGTTGCCCCTTTGGTAGAATTGAACTGATAAAAGTAGCCAGTTGAGAGGACAATGACGATTTTTTGTAAATCTAACGACTGACCGTGTTTCAATGCGATTTATGAAGGGCTTGATGGGTCTAATTTAATGGATAAGAAATGGATCGCCAACTTAAAAATATGATATTCAATCGAGGGTTTAAAATAAATAGTGATAGAGAGACCAGGATAGGAAGGTTGATACTAAATCCATGTATGAGGATCGGTTTATTTGGTTTAGTTTTATCCAGGTAAAGTCGGCAAATAAAATTCGAACAAAAGAAATCATTAATAAAACAAAAATACTGATTTATTAGATCTTATTGAACTCACGATCAGCAATGACTAAATGAGTTTAAGGCTGCTCTGAAACGTTGTGGGTAAATGTTAAAAAGGCCAATTTTTTAAATAAGTTTATCCGTCAAAACTTTGGCGTCGGTAAATTATTTGTGGCACAAAAAATAACATCGACAATCACAAAAAGTTAACGGTTGATTGAGTTTGTCAGGGTACACATTTGTGTCAATACTATCCAACGACTTCTTAAATTTCTCGATTAATTTGACCAATTTAAAGGACATTGAGACCCACCGACTCTGTGTAGAGCAAAGCATTTTAGCAAAATCCTCTTCGGCCTATGACATTTTTAAATGTACGAGAAAACCAATCAGAATAATGACAGGACTAACAGGTATTTATTGTACATTGAGAAAAATAAGAGCAATGGTCAAGAGTATATGTATGTACAGGGTGGTCCAATATCTCAGGAACTAAAGGCTTTAAGAGAAAATCGGTGATACAGGTAGATTTGTCTTTAAAAAATCTTCAAAAAATGTTTTTAATGAAAATCTCTATCTTTACAAATAAAAAAGTTGTAGAAGGCCTTTAAAATCGCACATTTTTGAGAATCACCCTGTAGCTCACAAACGCTTTGACATATCGCAATGCGGTTTTTAGTTTTCGACTTCTCTTGAAAATCGAGCCCGTAACATGTATATTAGTTTTGGGCTAACTATGCTGCAAAAGCCCAAAGCTATAGAGGCCCCTCGAATTTGGACCACCCCAGGGCGATCGGTTATAAGTGTTCTCTTGGGATAACAGCCGCAGAAGAACCAAACAAAATCTGGATGAAAGGGTATTTTGTTGGGACCTCAAAATCAATAATAAAATTAATAGGTTCAAATATTGTACAAGGTATACCAAAAAGTTTTTTTTTCTTATGGAACACCCTATATCTTTTGACATTTTCGAATTGTGGACTGTATTCTTCAATTTCGGGAAGAAAGTGCTCCCGGGAATTAGAAACGCACCTCATTTTTTTTGTCACATTTCTGTCAGTTTTGGCAGTAATGGCATTAGTTGTGAGCAATTCTGCTCTCCTGCCTTAAACGAGGATAGCAAACTAACGGCAAAAAAGACAGAATAGTGACAGAAAACTGAGATTTCGACCAATCAGGTGATTTATTGATTCCCGGGAGCATTACTTTTTCCGAAATTGAAGAATACGGGCCCTAAAAATTGGTTTTTTTAAAATACCATATAGTATTTGTCTGCATGTAACCGTTTCCGAGATATTTCAATTTGAAATAGATAATAATTAATTTGTATTATTGTATTATAATTAAACCAAAGTAGGCCATACATAATAATATGCATAATCACAACAATTACAAAGCTATCAAACTAGAACTTACTTAACTTTCCAAATAAATAGTTGGCTGTGAAAACAAAAATAGCGGCGATTTGACGGTTGTATTATAATACAATAATACCAGTTAATTAATATTTAATTCAAATTGAAATATCTCGAAAACAGTTGCAAGCAGATGTATTTTTAAAAAGTTAATTTTCTGGAGAATTCAACAAATGCCTAAATATATAGGGTGTTCCATAAAAAAAATCTTTTTGGCACATCCTGTGTCAGTGAGAATTTTTGACCTGATAATTTTGATTCTCCCTAAAAAGACAGCTGGTGACAGTTGGACCAATGCCGAATAGATTTCTTTAATTTTACTTTTATCATGTGTGCTGATAATATTGTTATTAAAATTTCATAAAACTTTTTTTTTGCACAATTTTTATCCCCTTCATAAACACATCAATTTAAAATGTTTGTCCACATTTGCAGCCTTGTCTAGCCAAAAACTTGTCAACCTAGGATTTACTGGTGACAAAATTGTAAGATATTTTTAAATAATTTTATTTTCACGAGTCTTCCATGGCCAAAATATAAACAAATACTCTTTCCGCCAAAATTTCTGTCAGAAAAAACCTAACCTAAAAAATTCAAATGTGACAATAATAACTAGAGCGTTTGGATTTCTGTCAACTTTCAAACCTGTTTTTGTTCAGTTAGGTTTTGTCGAAATAAAAAACGGACTGTATGTAATGGTAAAGCCATGATGATAATTTAAGGCTTAAGGTTGTAGTTACAATCTGGGTAATTGTTTTTAGTAACACTGAACGGGAAATGAATTTAACTATGTCGACCGGATTTTTTTGCAAAATTTTTCGCCATTGAATTTGTTTTCCATGGCAACGCGAAGACTTTATTTATGTTTATCCACAGTGGGACACCAGAGATTTTTTAGCACCGGGTCAAAAATTTGGGGTTAGGTCACTTATTTTGACTTTTCGCGTTCTGCGCCGCTAAAAAATCAAGTAAAATACTAAAATAAAAGAAAACCATTTATTGTAGAATTACTTGCTAAGAAAACGCTATTTAACTACGTATTAAAGTAACTGGGTATAATGTTTAAGGTTGCGTTTACAGGTGCATTTATAATTGAATTGGAAACACTCCCGGTAGCTGATAACGACAACAGGTTAACTTAAAAGCATACAGATTTAAAAATCGGCTACTGGCGCGAGACGAAATAATCGTATTCTATTTTAAACAGGAGCGTCAACGACTAGCAAGAGTCTTTCCAACCTCTAAATGGAGCTTTACTGACCTGTTTTGTTAGTGCTCAAGTATCCGTGTGTTTTTGAAACTGAGGTTCTAAAATCTATCCTTTGCACTTCAAGATTTCACTGGTACAATTGCACATAAATATGCCGCAATAATTAAAATTAAAAAAAAAATGGTTGAATCAAAATAAAAACAAAATTATGTGGGGTTATGGGCGCCGAATGTTTCTATGCGAATTGCTAGTAATCCCAGCGAGCCAGTAAAGTTCTCTTGGTTCTTTGATAGACTCGGGGTAATGCCCGCGCAGCGCTAGGCCTTTTTCGGCGGGCGACCGCACACGCGGAGTGGTTTCATATTTGTTTTAGAACAATGTTTTTGAAAACATATTTTTGAAAGATAAACATAACCTCGAACGGTTTTCTGTTAGAAAACGTAAAAATACTCTTCTCTCCCACTGCGGCCCGATTTAAAGTTTGTTGACAAAACACCTGCAGTTTCCATGGAATCGTATAAATTCTGCGGTCTATCGGCCAACACTTGAACTGCGTGTGTCTCCCAAATTCAATGAAGTGTGATTGATTTGTCGGTTTTCTTTTCCGGAGTGCACAGGCTTTTAGAAAAAAGGAAACTGAGTTTTTATTTTCGCTAAAGCAAGGAAATATAAAAAGAAAAATGTAATCCAGAGGAAATTGTGAGTATTTTTCTATTTTTTTTTGTAAATCGGATTTTTTCTAAACCGCAATTATTTTGAGGCTTTTGGGATAGATGACAGCACCAGAGCTTTTATTTTGAAGAAAAAATAATTGAGAAAGTTGAAAATCCTTCAGATATTTTTTTTAAGCATTTAAATATGAATACCTCTGCAAAATTTCAGCTAATTCTGATGTTTAGTTTTCCCTGATTAAAAAATTAAAAAAGAAAGCGTTGCTAGTTGTACTTTTTTTTACTTAAAATCTGGGGAGAAACTATAGCCTTAAAATATATTAGCATAACTTAAGGGGTAACGTTTTTCCTTAAGCATTTTTTACTATGTTTTTTTTACATTTTTGTGCCACGATTTCTGGAATAAAACACTGACTTTTACTTTTCTTAGCGTTCAAAAAAAGTACTGCCAAAAAAACATTTTTGTCTGTTAAAATGAAAAATATTTAAAGAGAGAGGGCAGAATTTTAGATGTAGATGGAAAGATAATTTAGTGAAGTGCCAAAATATTTAAGGTTGTTGAAGCTATAAAAAAGTATTTTAGAGAAATACGAAAATAATTTAAGGCAATTGTTTAATAAAAACTTCTGTTATGTCATTTGTCTCTGATCTTTAATGGTGCCGTGCATATGATTTTTATTTTGCCATTTTTATACAAAAAACAGCAAGAATTGTAATTTTTCAAAGCATAAAGTTTTCTTTACAGTCTTTAAATTTACCAAAAAACGTATCCTACTTTAAGTGTATTTAAGTACATCTAAAAATCATTTAGCAGGTATTTAACTAAATTATTTTAAAGGTCATCATAGCTTTACCATACTGAGAACAACGAATTTGCCTTTTAGACCTTATTTAAGTGCCCGACACTAGTGAGGGACTAAAAATCTTCTGAAGAAGAAAACTATCCAGAAGAAAAGGTTCCCTAAAAACTGCACCTAGCGAAGGTGTCAAACTTATTGTGCACCAAGAGATAATACAAAAATAATAAAATCAACATGCTGCAGAAAATTACAAAGTTGCCTAACATTGTTCCTTTTGACAAGACTCTATAAGCAATAAAAACAAAAAATGTATTCAATGAATTGTAAAAAAGGTCTTTGACTCCGCATACTAAAGATCGTTAATCCAGTTTTTTTTTTCATATTTTTACTTGAAATTCTTGCAAAAAATTTTTATTTTACCCTGTTTATACTTCAAAAAAAAAAGTTTTTTTAATATAAAGTTGTTTAAATATTTGCAGCATTTTCATCATTTTTGTTTTATTATGCAGTTTCTTTCGCTTATGTTTTGAAAGTACGTATTATACAGGGTGTCTCAAAGTCGCTCACTGATCTGAACTGAACATCAGAATTGGCTGAACTTTGAATGGAAGGAACATTTTGTAAAAACTAAGACACGGCTCGGAGCACTTCTTTGATTTTTTGCCGAATAAGCTAAAATTTATGTCTAAGGCTATCGTTATAAATGTTTGAATGTTTCGAATTGCAGGTGGCCTTAGAAATAAATTTTAGCTTATTAAGAAAGAAAATCAAAAATGTACCCCGAGCTGTGCCTTAGTTTTTACAAAATGTGCCTCCCATTCAAAGTTCAGGCAATTCTGGTGTATCACATGACCTGTTTTGAAAGTCACTTCGACGTTTTCTAAACTAAGTTAAGAAATTTTTTAAGTGGCATTGGAGTATACAAACTACTGATTTGTCGGTTGGCTGTGCGAAGGTCAAATTTATCCTAAAGGGGCGAGTTTGTGATCTCATCGATTGAGCAATCGATGCATCAAACAAGTTCTTGAAACGTTCCGATGCCATCAAACGCGTTCTTTTGGATTTCCGATGCAAACAACTTGATGCTAACAATTTCAATCGGCTCCGAGGGCTGATGGCTATTGATGGATGGATTAATCATCAGTGATGGCTGTCAATCAGATGTTCTATCAAATGTTGACATCGGTGCCAACGTTTAGATGAATTTCAGATGATTTTAAAAACTTGCCCAAGTTTGCAACACATACTTGGACAATATGACGCCACAGCCTAATGTTTTTAAGGTTTTTCAAAGACCTCAAACACAACCCACGTTTGATCGATAAACCTTACCTCAAGAGCAGTATTAGGTAGTAGAAACTAATATTTTTTATGCACTTCAGGCATTAAATAGGTACTTTTAATCCCTCTTTTTAGGGACTAAAGTGACACTTTTAATCCTTAAGGGATTCAAAGAAAATTTAATCCCTAAGGGATTAAAAATAAATTTAATCTGTCAGCTTAGGGATTAGAAGTAAATTTAATCTCTCATGGATTAAGAAAAAACTAATCTGGAAAATTATAAATTTATGGCAAATCAAGCCAAACAGCACTTGCTCTTGGCCAAGATTTCATTCTTAGCACCCTTTCTTGTAGTTGTCGAACCATTTGGCGTAGAAATAACGTAATTTTACCAAAGATCTTTTCCTAAAGTGCGTAAAATAGTACATAAACCTCGGGACTAAAGTGTCGTTTAATCCCTTAGCGAATTGTAGTCCGACCATAGGGAAACCTTTCGCCGCGGGATTGAATGTGGCACTTTAGTTCCTAGGTTTGTACTATTTATTTCGTATGTAATAGTCAGTGGCGTACGCAGAAATTGTTCCTGAGAAGAAAAGAAGGTATAATAATTTATTCTTGACTTTGGGGGAAACTTCAACGTTTAGGAGTCGGTACTCAATGGTAGCTATCTAAAGAATAAAAAGCGTGAAAAGTTGTACTACTTACGCGACTGCCCTTACCCAAACGACGCGACGCGCGACGCAAAGAATGGGATTGATAGGTATATACTTACGCAAGAGTTAAAATCTATAATCTTATATTTACTTTTATGGATATATAACTCTTGTAAAAGCTACCAGGACACCCGGGTTCGATCCCCGGGGCTGTCAGTAGTCTACTTGGACTTTTTCTTATAAAATTAGATAATTTTGTGATATTAAGAAAAACGCCGTATGGAGCGGAGTAGGCCGTGTTAGTTAGAAGGCAGGCTAACACGATTCCATACCGTCCCTCGTAGAGGACGATAAGTGGACGGTACCGTGTGATTCATATATTGATAGTGGAGCAAGTTAAAGATTCCTAGACTCGACAAAGAGGTTTAGGTCTAAATCCCTCTAGAAAAAAAGAAAACTGCCTTCTAGGGGGTGCTCATCAGACTGGCCTGGTGAGTAGGGTGGGGGGAGATTACCCAGGGAAAATAAGTGTAAAATTTATCCCGATATAGCCGAATGGGATCAGATATCACGTCGAGGTGGACCTAGTTACACACTTCCTAAGTCGGTAGACTACTGGGGAAAGTGAGGGAAGATAGCGCTCGCCGGGGACCATACTATGGAATGACAAAAAAAGTACTAAAATCAAAATTAATAACGAGTTTTAAAGGTTTATTCTACGCCCTGGCTGATTTCTCCTACATTGAACTAGGAGAAGGCAGCATTTCGTCCTCCCTAATTCGCTCCCCACGATAAATTTGCTCCCTACACCTCCCCGACAGTCAACAATAAGCACCCTGGAGGACAAAAGACCTGCTCTGGGCTTCGAAAGTAGTTGATGACCCGTACGGGATTCGAAAAAGTGACGGTAAACAAATGTGAAAAGAGAGAGAGGTCCTACAGCTGTTTTAGTTTTTTTTACAAAATACAACAAATATCGTATTTACTTAATATCCAATAATCCATCCAAATGCATAATTTTTAAAAAACTTCTTATTTTGGGAGCAAACAAGCAATCTTTTTTTTGCATATTGCGCTCTGGAAAATAACACCTTCCAAACAAAACTGCAAAAGGTGAATCATGAACACTTTTACAAAACGTATTATTTTCATCAGAGCGTTTTAAACGAAATTAAAGTCGGTTTAAAACATTTAAAATTCACGTGACCACGGACACACGTGCGTTATATACATGGTGTAACTAAGAAAATGAAACAGAGGCGTTTGTGTCTCGATTTTTTAAGGATGATTTCGGAAAAAACCTCGAACATTTTTTTTTCATTCGCTATTCAACATTTTTTGGCAATATTGGAGTCCTTGTAGGATACACTCCATGAAGGGGTGAGTGAAACTCACCAGAATTTAAATAGGAAAAGTGAGTCAAGCGAAACCTCGTTTTCAAATGCCTTTACAAATAAGCTAAAATTTTAAAAATCTATCGATTTGTTTTCGAGATATTTAAGCTTTTAGTACCTTTTTAAACAAAATCAAAAAAACCCTGAGACCTACATTTAAATATGGACGGTGGGTCAGTGACACCTTATTTTAAATATCTTTTACATACCTTTACAGAAGTGAAAAAGAAAGAAGAAAAACATTGTTTGTTTTTTAAAGAAAATCCAAAAATGTTCTTTAATAAAAAAAAGATAATCAATAGTAAACCCCAGTTTTTCTGATTTTTGTACAGAAAGAGCTATACAACAGAAATGTGTCAGCAGATATTACTATGTCGGAACTAGAGAGAATTAAGAAGTATAAAAACTCTCTTTAGCGATACTACACAAACAAATTTCGGTCTTTGAAAATTCAAGGTTGCCCTCCCAAGAAAGAAAACCCAATAACTCTCAACATACGATTCTTGTACTTATTGGTCCATGTAACTTTAAAAGAGAACATCTGGAAAAGTAAGCGTTAAATTTTTTAAATTTTAATATGTAAAAGTATACAACCTTTCACAATTTCTATATTTCTTTAAAATTTCATATTTTTCTGGTACTATTTTAATAAACTCTATTTAATTTTACACTTTTTAGGGGGTTTAGAGATCATATTTTTTTAAGGTTTTGCTAAGCCCATTTTTATGCGATACAAACCTTGTTCATCGTTTTTGCAGTGTGTGCGCGACGACTTTTATTTGGTTAGCAACAACGAGCATATCTGTATATACGTGAGTGTCATGAATACAAAATTAAATATGGAAATATTTCGGAAACTGTTATATTATATTAGATTAGTGCAACGCTAGAAGATAGAATAGATGCGTTCGGTTCGGATAGGGCAGTTTTTAGGGTAAACAAACCGTTTTTCCATAAGACGCAATGCTAACTTAAATCAAAAGTTTGGCAAAGTGGAAAATGACGCAGATTACGCAAAGTGATTTTTTATAGAGTAATCCTTTCTGAATCGGGAAAAAAACAAGCATTTTGCCCAAATTTTAATAATAAACCCAAAATTCGCAATTAAACGTAGAAATATCCCTCTACCTATCTCTCTTGCACCCGTGTAATTACAGATAACGTCATCTCAATCAAATCAGATAGCGCCCCAGTAAACACACTTGTGACTTTAACCTAATATTTATATAAATCTAAGGTTCATATATTTATGTAAAATATGTTACATCATAATTAGGTAAATCACATATAAAAATATTTTTATAAAAAAATTATGTAAACTTTGACTGTAAATTTAAGTCATCATAAGCAATGTTAGTTTTACGTAAAAAATATGACTATAAATAAATTCTTAAAATTTTCATAAATATAACGTAAATAGTAGGACCTTAATTTTTACGTAGAAAATATTACATACCTATTATATAAAAAAATATATGTAATATTTAAGTAATCTATTAACGTAAACGTTACATAAAACGTTACATAAAATTATTTACTTTAAATGAAACTAATAAAATTTACAAAAAACTATTATGAAACAATTTAGACATTACGTTTACATTTAAAATTTTACATAACTATTATGTAAAACATTTTATGTAATATTTATATCAACTAAATTACGTAAACGCTCTACAACATGATGTACGTCACATTAAAATTTTGAAATTTACATAAAAATTATGAAACAATGTGAACCTTAAGTTTACTAAGTTATGTAATTTCCTTCTAAAATTATTACGTCAAATTAAAGTCCTAAATTTTACTAATGTTATTATGTTTCCTGTACAGTGGATGTTAATATTATATCTATAAAGAGCAAAGATACTTCTAAATTAGAATACGGACTTTGAGGTATTAACAAGATGGTGGTACTTCTCTATAAGAATCACCTCTTCCGCCACTTAAACGAGCCCGTCTGGTTAACTTTGTAGTTTGCCAATGTCGGCCGTGTCAAGCAACCACCGCGGACCTTCGTAAATCACCGACGTGTCCCGCCTCAAGCTGCATGCTTATATCGTAATTGGATAGTTGACGCTTTGCGCATGTCATGTAGATTAATGTGACCTAAATTTTACCTTATTAATAACTTATTGTGACCTTAAATTTACATACCAAGGTAAACCTGTTATGTAAAATATACGTAGATTTTACTTAACCCTCACGTAACATGGATGTAATATTTATGTAAAAGGTATGTCCTTTTATTTACATCATGTTTATGTAAGAATTAGGTGGACTCTGCGCATGGAATTATGCAGTGTTTTCGCACATTAATGTAACCCAAATTTTATCTTATTAATAAATAATTGTGACCTCTATATGACCTTAAATTTACATAACAAGGTAAACCTGTTATGTAAAATATACGTAGATTTTTACTTAACTTTTACGTAACATGGATGTAATATTTATGTAAAAGGTATGTCATTTTACATACATCACATTTAGAGTTTTTGCACCTCAATGTGACTTAAATTTTACCTTATTGTGACCTCTGAGTGACCTTAAATTGACTTAACAAGTTAAATCTGTTATGTAAATTTTACGTAATTTCTACATAACGGTGTTTACTGGGGCAACTGTCTATCTTCGAGCCGATATGGCCCGATCTTCAGGCTGAACTGAGAGACACAATGTCTATACACACTCGGCAAGTGCGAGAGAGATAAAAGTACATGACAGTGCCTTTTACTGTGAATTTTCAGTTTATTTCTAACATTTCGGCAAAATGCTCATTTCTCCCCGATTCAGCAAGGATTATTCTATAAAATAGTCACTTTGTTTAATCTGCATCTTTTTCCACTTTCCCAAAGTTTTTTTTTGGCATTACGTCTTATGGAAAATCGCTTTGTTTACCCTACACCCACTATTTTTAAAGGGCCATCACGTGATTAATGGCAGACTTTGACAATTTGTTAAACAGCCCTATTGATTTTTCTAATCTGATACCGCGTTCGTTTATTCGCTCACGAAGCTGAAATGTGGAGCTTGAGCAAAGGTCAGGTGATCATCGAGCTCACAGAGTGAGAAGCAATGAACTTCATTTTATAAAAGCACTAATTGACGCAAAAATGTGCATTATTTTTCCATATTTTTAAGACAATAAATATTTATTAAACGTAAATAAATTCAATTTAATTTTAGGTCCTAACCAAAAATAAATCCCGTTAAATTGACATATTACGCATTTTTAAGAAAAAAAACCTTATTTGTTTGACGTTTCAGATAGAACGTCATTAAAACTTCAGGTTAGTAGTCCTCCGGCTTAGGTCCCCAATTGTTCATTTTGTGCAGAAAGCATGAAATTTGGCACACTTATTCTCTAGACAATTCTTTAAAATTTTGGTCGAGGAAATCGATGATCGGATGTATAGGAGAGATGTGTTGATGTCATGTTAAAATTATAAAAGAAGACCTGTCGCCGTTTTCAGATGTATAGGAGCCAAGATGGCGGCGATTTTTTCAAAATGGACGTCTATTTTTAAAAAAAATTGTAGGTTCGTTATAAAAACAAGATTATAATCGAATTCATATAACTCGGTAGAGATGAATTCAAAAAAAATGATTACATTGACGTATGACCTTTATGATCCTTGAAAAATTACATTTTATTTTTAAAAAATGCATTTTGAGAATTTTTCTTTCATAATTTTTCATAATTCAGTAAGACGAGACAGGTCTTTTCTTTTAATTTTATAATTTAGCAAGAACATCAGAATAACTTTTCTAATAGACTTTTTGCTTACAGGGTGATTGGTTTAGTTATACCAGGCCAGTCAAAGTAAGATTTTTAAAAATAGCTACATTATCATCCGTATCTTTTTTAGTTTTGAGGAAAAAATGTCAAATTTAGCACGACCATTACAATTGTCAAGTTCGACTGATACTCTAAAAAATTTTTGGATAGGTGGCGCTGCTGACGACGTGGCACCCAAATTTCCGATTTTAAATTTGATAAAAGTTCATATTTTTTTGATAGCTTAGATAAGACATGCATATTTAATAAAATAATCGATTATGTATAGCTAAAGTGTGTAAATTTTTATAAAAATAAATTTAGTTTGATATGGTCCTTGGTCGCCTAAATTTTTTTTTTGAGTATGTAAAAAAAACGGGTTTTTTAACGTTTTCTTTAATTCTTCCTAGCGACCAAAAATTTGGCTGGATATGCACGTTGATGAATTCTGATAAATAAGAAGGCCCCAACAAATCGACTCAGATATGAAATTCTAAATTCTATCGGACCGTTTTTACGCTATAGGCCAGTAAAGTTGACCTAACGTGTGTTTAGTCGCTCAGAATAGTACTCTAATGTACCCTATTGTTCATTTTTTGCGGAAAGCGCCAAATTTGGTGCGCTTACTTTTTTAACAATTTTTTAGGATTGTGTTCAAGAAAATTTATGATCGGATGTACAAAAACCAAGTTGACGCTGAATTCTTCAAAATGGCGGTCTTAAATCGAAAGTTACTTATCAAAAAGAAAATATGCTTGAATCTATAGAACTTAATAAAGAGAAATTTGACAATACTAGTTAAATTGACGTGCACCTTTGATGACCTTAAAAAATGACATTTTTTTCCTTAAAAACTAAAAAAGATGCTAATGTAGCGTTTTTAAAAAATCTTACTTTGACTGGAAAGATATAACTAAACCAATCACCCTGTAAGCAAAAATTCAATTAGAAAAGTTAGTTTGATGTTCTTTTTAAATCAGAAAAAAGACCTGTCGCGGCCTATTAAATTATGAAAAATAATAAAAAAAAACGATAAACGTCATACGTCAATGTAACCATTTTTTTTCAATTCCTCTCTATCGAATTATATGGATTCGAGTATAATCTTGTTTTGATGGCGAACCTACAGTTAAAAAAAAATAGACGTCTATTTTGAAAAAATTGCCGCCATTTTTGCTTTTATATAAACGGTAGTCGATTTCCTCGACCAAAATTTTAAAGAATTGTCTAAAGAATAGGTGTGCCAAATTTCATGCTTTCTGCACAAAATAAACAATTGATTGCGCTCGTTTGATTTTTCTTTTTAATTTCTGATAGTATATATTCTGATATAGAACATGGTCATTACACCCTCAGATAAATTAAGACACTCGCCTGCAGCTCGCGTCTCAAACTTCATCTTCGCGTTTAATGACCATCATAACATGCTTGTTATGTAAACCACAATTTTATTGTGAAGCAAGCGTCACTAGATTCGACGCTGTTCTCCGGCTTCAAACTATGCGATGGAAAATGTATGATTTAACAGGCTCAATCATGCTACACCTCCCCCTCAACGAAACTTAACTTGGATATTGTAAAATTATGTACTAATTATGTACTAATTTAGTCCCCTTTTAAAAAATTTTGTACGTAATGAATTACGGAATTATTTGCACTTAAAAGGGAGAGGGGGGGTGTGGCTTGGCGCTAAGCTGCACCCCTTCCCCATGCTTAGGAGACAGATTTACAAGAAGTTAGTACATAATTAGTATAGTTTTTTTAAAACTAAAAGTACCCTTCTTTAAGAGTACATATAATTAGTACAAAATTATGACATATCAACTTTCATTAAATCTGGCTCCTAAGCATGGGGGAGTGCAGCTTAGCGGCAAGCCTCCCCCCCTCTTTTCAGTGCGAATAACTCCGTTATTCATTAAGTACAAAATTTGTTAAAAGGAGATTAAATTAGTACATAATTAGTACATTGAGTCGGGACATCGCTCAAGAATATAAGGTTTTCGTTCCATGTGATCATTCGCCATGGATCTATAGTCTAATTTTTTGATGAGCGGACTGACGTCATTTTTCTGGATCTCTATTTGATACATTGTTTTAGACGGCGACAATAAATTTGTAAAAGAAAGACATGCCGTTGATTGTTTCAACTATTTCTTCAATCTGACAACAACAAATTATTTGCCATGGGAACTATTGACAACAAAGAAATAAGTTTTCAGAGGCAACAAAGACGTCAGTCCGCTCATCTGTTCAAAAATGCACGTCCTGGAGATAAAACCAAATAAATGAAAATAAACTAGGACCAGCATAAAATTCTGAGGCAAATCACACACGTATAGGCTCAAATGCTGGGATCTATCTATGCACGTTTTTCAGCAGTAGCGGATTCGCATTCTATATAGGCGAAAAATATTTCTGTTCTGGACTGATGGTGGCAGTAACAGATAAGTCTACTCAGAGATTATTGTTTTATGGGAAATTATCTGACGTTTTCCATTAACATTTTTGCCGGTTGTGACTATTACGACTATTTTTACGCATGTGTAAATAACCCTGGAGTGCACACGAAACTCTTCTTTTACTTTTGAGAGAAAACCTTAAAATAAAAGTAAGTATCCAAATCATGTATTGACTAGATATTTATTTAGATTTTTCATAGAATTTTCCAATTTTTACTTTAGGCTTTAATATCAGAGTATTTTGCTAAAGCTAAAAATTGGTGGCGCTTGTTAACCCTATTTTGACTAAACTAATCAAGCAACCTCGCTCCCACGAACTCTAGTTACTGAGCTACCGAGGTGAGTTAATTTTAGATCAATTTTGTCCTGTTACATTGGGGCTTCAACACTTACCCCTATCGGTATATGTATCGAAAGAAGTGTTAGGACGACGGAATAATAAGTCCAAAATGTTGTTTAAATAATGTATTATGCATACGGGATATAAGAATGTTCGGTAACCTTCTACAAGAACGCTATATCTCGACTGCCTAACCAAAGCTCTCCTCTTTTCAACTCTCGAGACCCCAAACAGGCCTGTCCCATTACTTACAAAATATGCCTATGTAGTATAAACACTGATTTGGGTTACACAAATCTTAAGTACCTACTTCTTCGAAATATCAACTATCGGTCTATATTATATCTCTTAAAAATACGCTTAATCTTTTATTTTGTTTTTTTAAAGTTTACTTATGAACTATGCCCGACAGAAGATAAGTGAACTATAAAAAGAGGTTTAAAACACGGCGTACGTAACGTATCTACTTCATTCAACCAACCAAATATTTTGACTGAGACCATAGATCACAAACTGGGACCAAAGAATAGCTAACGTATCGAAGCAGACGTATCGTATTTACACATGCGCTTTTCGATACGGATGCGCATAAGTAATGATTTTGAATACTAGACACTTAAAGTAAATATTTCAACGCATGGGTATCGGTATACGTAACGCGTTCGAAACAAAGTCAAGATACACTACATTTTTGACTTGTTCATGCCATGTTTCGAACGATGCCTGCTTCTTTGACGGGTGTGATGACAGAATCTCGTTGCGTACGGAAGGATGTACGTATCGTTACGGACCCACGAACGTAACAACTATTTCAATCGGCAGTTCTGTCATCGCAACCTTCAAGAAAGCAAAAGTGTAGTGTATTTTGACTTTGTTTCGAACGCGTTACGTATACCGATACCGATGCGTTAAAATATTTAATTTAAGTAGACAATAGAGACATAAAGCTATTTGTAACTCATCGCGGTATACGTATCCGCATCTAGCGAGAACCAAGCACATTGATTTGTCAGAAACTTCTAGCACGTTCGAAAAGAGTAGATATATGCTAATTTAAGGTGTTTCTGAACGCAATAGGTGCTGAGATACGATACGTGTGCCGTAACGATACGTGATACCTAACGCATCTCAACACCTATCGCGTTCAAGAACACCTTAGATTAGCATATATCTGCTCTTTTCGAACGTGGTACAAGTTTCTGACCAATTAATTCGCTTGGTTCTCGCTAGATGCGGATACGTATACCGCGATGAGTTACAAATAGCTTTATGTCTCTACTTACAGTAAATATTTCAACGCATCAGTATCCGTATACCTAACGCGTTCGAAATAAAGCCAAAATACACATATTTTTGACTTGTTTATGCGATGTTTCGAACGATGCCCGCTTTTTTGAAGCGTGCGATGACAGAACTGCTGATTGAAATCGTTGCGTACGTTCGTGGGTCCGTTACGAGACGTACATCCTTCCGTACGCAATGAGATTCTGTCATCAAACCTGTCAAAGAAGCAGGCATCGTTCGTAACATGGCATGAGCAAGTCAAAAATGTAGCGTATTTTGACTTTGTTTCGAACGCGTTAAGTATACCGATACGGATGCGTTGAAATATTTACTTTTAGTGTCTAGTTGCTCTAAAAAATTTACCGAGGTTTTAACATTAGGCGCGATCTCGATATACAGTTTAACGAGCTTTATCTTGCTCGGAAAAAGATCAAAAGGTGTATTTTCATGCAGACACAATGACATCATTGTTCGTGAAATAAAATTTAAATGTAAGTTAATCAAGCGGCATTTTTTTAAAGGTCAATATCTCCAGACATCTGACTGAATGAGTCATTTGTCATCAAATTATATTTTCTATTCTCTTCTATTCTTCTTATTACAATAGACTCCGTGCCCAGAGGCTCCAGCATCCAGGGTTTTATTTATATTTTGCTTGGGGTTTCGCCGGTATTTTCTAAAGTGTTGAGCGCTTTTAATTACAATAATACGGGTCCAGAACCTGATCGATCTTGAGACGGTGTTGATTGATCACTCTGATGCATACAAATGGTTTTTATTAATTGGCAAACTATTTATTTTTTTGTAATTTTCCTTCATTATCCAAGAAATGAGTCAAACGTAAACATTAATTTTCTAGTAGTAGTAGACTATTGTATAAACAATATGTTTAACACCTTTGTTCCAGTGGTGGTCCCAGTCATTTGAAAAGGGGGGGGGGGGGCGATTTCGATACGACAAAAAAAACTAGAATAAAAGCATAGCTTTTATGAGGAACATATCAATATATGCAAACAAAGCTTAGTGCGGACTTGGTCTCAAATCTAGGGGAGGGGGTACTCAGATTTAAGGTCGCTTATTTTATAAATTTTTTATTTTAGAAAATGTTAAGTTTTTGAGTCGAATTAAAATAAATTCGTAAATATCAACGGTATCATAGCGCCGCAGGCGTAAATTTTTAAGAAAATTGCACTAAAAATGCATTTAAAATTAGAGTTTCGAACTTCCATTGTCTTTATTTTTTCAAAACGTTTCGAATGCTTATGCATCTGCAATGGTCATCAGGTGAATACTGTTGCTAATGTTATTATGGTTTCGTCCACTGGATTGAATTGAAATGAAAAAGGTTTCAGTTTTTTTGGACAATTATTTTTATTTAAACTTTTACACCAAGTGCCGACGTTTCGATCCTAATCCGTAATCCTGAAGATGATCCGGATTAGGATGGAAACGTCGGCACTTGATGTAAAAGTTTAAATAAAAATAATTGTCCAAAAAACTGAAACCTTTTTCATTTCAATACCTTTAATGTCTGTGGATATGCAGCGACGCTAAGCCGTCAGATGAATTTCCGTCATAGTATTTTTAAGTACGTAAGTTGACGAACCATTACTTACTGGCAAACATCCAAGAATGTTTTTATTAACGGAAAAATATCGCCACACTTGATCATTGCATCGAAACCGTTATCAGGTATGTTTTGATTTAAGCTTTTGCCTACTTCTGACCAATATTCTTGACTTCTCTAAATAAAAGTTCAAGAATTTGTGTTTTGCATTAATCAGACAGAGAAACGACTTTATATAATTTTGTCTTGATTTTGGCTTCACGTTGTATAAAACTTGGTATAAATATCAAAAAAGAAGTTAAAAAACCTCCAAATCAGTTACATCAACCGAAAAGAATCTAAAAACAAAAGATCAAAAGATCTTGGGTGGAAATAACGAAAATCTAAACCTGGATGAGCATCCCACAAGGAACACACAAAGGACCAAAGCGAAAAGAGAAATGATTAAACGAATTTTCGTTATTTCCACCCAATATCTTTTGATCTTTTGTTTTTGGTATGAATATGTTCAGGTCAAAAATACTTTTTTATGTCCGAAATGATTTTGTCTCAAACTTGTTTATAAATAGAAACTCTATAATACTGTTCTGTATTTCCAGTGGTTTTCGCAGTAAGGACGTCGTGCGTTTGTTTATTCTTGGTGTGACGAATTGAAGGTCAAACTGTCCCAAAATACTCAGGAGGGATTCTAGAATGTCTTTAAAGGAACTTTTTGCAATTTCTTGTTCTTTCAGGGTTACCACTACTTTTTTCTGGAGCAAAGGGGGAGGGCGATCGCCTATTATTTAGTGCACGTATGCGGATATTTTCATATGTATTCGAAAATCAGACCCCTGGACCGTAATCAGATATGTCCTACAAAAAATGTTTGCAATAATAGTTGGTAATTAAGTCTTCTACAACTTTACAGTTTAAGTGTGCTACTTATTTTTAATAAAAATGGTTGAAAAGTTAAAATAACTGCGCCAAAGTCCTAATTTTCCAAACTTTTGGCTTATTAGTAATAAATAATAAATAAATTCGAGTAAATTGACAAAAAAACGAAATTCAAGATGGCGGACATTTTCCATATATTCAGGGAAGGGGAAATAATGTGGTTTCGTCAGCTACTGGATGGAAAACACTTAACTGCGTCAAAAGTTTCGACTTTCGAAAGTTCGACTCGAAGTCATACACCATAATTGGTAGCTCCAATAGAGTTATTTAGAAAACTAATTCCTGTTTTATGGGTGACTAAAATAAAGGGCCACAAAAATAATTATGCCATAATTTTTATCTTATTTGTTGCTGATTTGTTACCAAAGAATAATATTTGTAGCGGCAGCCGTTACGGAGAAAACCGAGACCCGTCTCAATTAACGATTAAGCTAGGGGACCACCTCATAACCGACGTTTAGGTAACAGTAGGACAATAAGTCATACACCATAATTTGTAGCTTGAATCGTATATCGGCGTTGAAAAATAAAAATTGCAAAAATGACATAGATTTTTTTTTATTTCCAAAAGAGTTATTTACGAAACGAATTCCTGTTTTATAGGTGACTAAAATAAATGATAACGGTAACGGCTGCCGCTACAAATATTATTCTTTGGTAACAAATTAGCTAAAAATTATGGCATAATTATTTTTGTGGCCTTTTATTTTAGTCACCTATAAAACAGGAATTAGTTTTCTAAATAACTCTTTTGGAAATAAAAAAAAATCTATGACATTTTTTGATATTTTTATTTTTGAGTGCAGATGTACCCTTCGAGCTACAAATTATGATGCATGACTTATTGTCCTACTGTTACCCAAACGGCAGGTATAGGGTGGTCCCCCTAGCTTAATGGTTAAGTTAGAGGGGCCCCATTTTCTTGGTAATGGCTGCAGCTACAAATTTTATTCTTTGGTAACAAATTAGCAACAAATTAGCTACAAATTAATGCATTGGTATTTTTTTGACCCTCTATGATGGTCCCCCCAACTTAATGGACGTCTTGTACGTCTTTAATCTACTTAAACAAGAGTGAGCTTTCTGAAGACGCAATGTTTGATGACAAAACAAACAAATGCTTGATTACATTTTTCTAGCATCTTTAAAAATTCTGTAATTTTTTTAATTTGCGGTTTTTTGGTAACTAGCCTCTTTAAAGGAATAGATTCTGCTTTTAGCGTTTCTTCGTCCCAATCGTGGCAAATATTATTGTAAGAACTAGCAATCAATTTAAAAAGTTTTTGTCTCCTGTTTGCAATGAACTAAGTCCATTAAATAACTTCTTGAAAAATTCAATTTTATCTAAAATTGGGAAAAAAATGCCAACTTTTAGACATTGTTTTAAGGTGACCAACTCAATTTCGGACTTAACCTCTGTAAGAAACGTATTAAAACGAGCAGGCAGTTGCTTTTTACTTACTTTTTTACTAAAAATGTAAATGAAAATCGGGTTTTTAGAGGGCGGGCGGCTAAATTTTAGAGGGGGAGGCTGGGATTTCCTGTAACCCCTAACGTCGCGGTCGCCGCTGCCGATGGTATCGCTGCTCTTTTATTGTCTGATGTTCTCCATAAACCGAGCAAGCCTTTTTTACGCAGCGGCATCTTTTAACTTACTTTTTTCTAATTTTTGACAGTGAAAAATACGCACAGCACAATAGAAAAAACGAAATATTGATATAAAAATAAATAAATAACAAAAATGGCGTCGCCCCGATTGAAGACGTAGGACGTAAGCCGCGAAGCCAGACAAAACTGACCAAAACCTCTCGATCGATAAATTTTCGCGCAAGTGCAAAAGGCAGGATCTAAGCCAATGTTTTGTTTTGGTGTTTCCATGGCTAACTAGATTATAGATGTTGCTTACAAGTCTGACCTGTGTCAAGCGTATATTTAAACTAATAGGCAGGTATATGGTTTTACCAGAGGTGAGAAACTCGATTGGGCAGTTCTTAGAGAAATGTTGACAATTTTTTTGTGTGTTGGCAGTGATAGTCAAATAAACATTTAAATGGATGGCGCATTTTGTAAAAACTAAGACACGGCTCGGAGCCATTTTTGATTTTTTGCCGAATAAGCTAAAATTTATTTCTAAGGTCACCGATTCAAATGTTTAAATATTGCGAATTGGTGGCCTTAGAATGAAATTTTAACTTATTCGGCAAAGAATCGAAAAAGTGCTTCGAGCCCTGTCTTAGTTTTTACAAAATGTGCCTTCTATTCAAAGTTCAGCCAATTCTAATATTTATTTGCCTCCAAAATGTATGAATCTCTTCTCTTAAGGCATTTTATTTCAGCTGACAACAGGATGACAACAACAAAACAAGACAGTGACATTTTTGACAATTTAAAGTTACTTGTGAGTTGTGAGGCACATAACACACCATATAAAATCGGCGTACGGCGGTAATATGAAAAAAATTAGAAAGAGAGGGCAATATGAGTTGATCATCTCTGGTAAAACAACAAGTGTCAAATGTTTAGAGGGTTCCTACGTTCAACTATCGGGAAAATGAAACCAGAGAAAGGCAAGGATCTACTTACCTTTATGATAAAGTGCCGCATCGAGACGATGGCAAATTAAAGACACTCATGGCTCGACTTCGCGTAGTCCATGAGTGACCAACATAATTATACTCGGTATCGAGAGATTACCTATGATGATGATGATGACGTAATATATACAAGTAAAGACTATAGAAGACCGTCTATTTACCCAAAAATACTAGCCAGTGAGTTCAGAATTGAAAATAAAGACAATATATTACAATTTGTTTATTCTGACAGAAAGGTAGGAATTTAATCTACAAATTAACCTTTAAGATAGCTCATCTGTTCTTTGCAGAAAATACTTACTTGTTGTGGAATTTTTATACAATCCGTGAAGCAGGACAAATCTAGAAGTTGAAATGGAGTAATTTATTAGATATTTTAGAGAAAAAAAAATGCCAATAAATTCCAACTTTAAACCTAAAACAACACAAAAGAAAAAGTAAACAAAAAAGTTGGACCAGAGATCAAATTTACCAAGAAAATATAAATTTACCTAACCATTTTCCCTCTCAGATTGCTCAATCCGCTCGATCAAAATTTGCCACTTTTTATTTGGTGATATCCATTCTCGAGTAGTTATTCGGTGACTTTTTCTGATGCTCCTTTGACAAATTTCTTTTCATGTATTTTTCTGGTCGTTTCATACCAGTATGTGATGCTCTATCATTTGAACCAATCTTTTAGCTATTTATTTGTTGTACTTTAAGGCACTCCAAGCCGTGGTGCAGGGTGAAAACGCAGGATTTTTTGCTGCCTCGTTAGCTTTTTCGTTTCAAGCTATGACGGAGTTACCTTACATCTTTACACATTAGTCTGGACGTTACTTTTGCCCTTTTTGAAGCCTATAATGCTACCTGACATAACGCTGTAGTAAGGGACTCGTAACGTATGACCATTTAGCTAAAACTCCATAATATTGTGGTAAATAATTCAAATTTCAAATCGCGTTACGTATTCATTCCTTTGTTTATCCCTCGCACCCACAGATTTGCAAAACCGATTATCTTTTTGCGGGATACGAAAATAAATATTGCATAAGAAATAAACCACTCTGCCAACTCTTTCCGGCAATACGTTTATTCGAAGCTTTAGGAATATTAAATAAACGCTAAGAATTAAAAAAAATTAAAAAGGGAAAAAAAGAAGTGAAGGGTAGAGATTCACTTTTTCTATCTGTGACCTACCTTAGCTCAGGAAAGGTCGAGGTGACATACTTCTTCGTTTTTTGGAGTCAAATAAACATCTTCCTCTGTGTGCCATGTTCTCTTCGAACGTTGGCTATCATCAGCGCTATCTGTACCCTGTCCACTGCTTTTCGGAAAAGTGTCGTAGTACTAACACCATACCATTGTCTAAGATTTTTAAGCCATAATATCCGTTTACGACCCGGACCTGTTATGCCTTCAATTTTGCCTTCTATTATCAATTGTAAAAGTTTATATTTGTCATTTCTCAAAATAAGGCCAAAGTATTCAAGTTTAAGTTTTTTGATGGTAAATAAAACTTCAAGATCTTAGTTACTCGGTCCATTCAATATATCCTTAGTATCCAACTTTTTGCACACGCATTCGAATTTGGAGAGTGGTATTAAGTGATTAGGATCGCGACTACACAACAGTGATTTCATTTCTATAAAAGATCATCTGTGCTGTTCAATTTCTGCACGAAATTCTTGCATGTTGTCCCAGTTCTCATCGAGGAGGCAACCTATGTATTTGTATGAATCCACGCGTTCGACTTGCTGCCTATTTACTTCCAACATGCCTCGAATTTTGTTTGTCTTGGATATGATCATCCATTTTGTTTTTCCAACATTTAATTTAAGCCCTAATTGCGAACTTTTGGCAGCAATTTGATTAAACAACTCTTGCAGGCCGTCCAGCGTGTCTGCTATTATGACAGTGTCGTCGATATATCGTATGCTGTTGATTTTTATGCCGTTTATGATTAGACCCTCTTCGCAGTTATGAAGTGCATTCTCTATTATTTTGTTAATATAGATATTAAACAACAGCGGAGACAATATGCAACCTTGGCGTACTCCTCTTCTTATTTCGACCTCTTCGGACAGTTGGTCATCAACCTTTATTGGAGCAGTCTGATTCCAGTATAGATTGGCGATTATCTTTAGATCTCGGTCATCTAGAACAACTTCTTTTAGCGATTCTATGAGCTTTTCGTGTTGGACTCGATCAAATGCTTCCTCATAATCTATGAAACAAGCATATACTATATCGAAACATCTCTAGACCACTGAGCTAAGACCTGAATGCCAAACAGGGCCTCTCTTGTCCCGAACCCACCACAAAATCCAAACTGCAAGGATTCGCATTTCCCATAAATTATTTTCTGGATAATCTTAATAAACATCAGAAATGGCTAAACTTTGAATGGAAGGCACATTTTGTAAAAACTCAGACACGGCTCGGAGGACTTTTTTGATTTTTTTTAGAATGCGCTAAAATTTATTTCTAAGGCCACCAATTCGAAATATTATTATTATATTTGTTATCATGCACAAACTCTCTGTTAATAATTACACAATTATGGTTTAATTCTCACTCGCATTTGACATTCCAAAGTTTACGAGAAATTAGATCAGAATATTAACAGAGCTCGAACAGAAGAAAATTCAAAAATTAACCTAAAATCACTGCACCTAAAGAGAGTAGCAAACCTTAGGTGGAAGAAATATAGCAAGGGATAAAAGAGCAAAACAGCCGCAAAACCCGAAAACCCTAAATCTTACAAAAACAATTAAAAAGTCTATGAACAGTACATTCTCTTTTTGCAAATAGTGTTGTTTTAATTGATCTACGCACTGAAAAGAGGATCTCTTACCTAGGACCAAACGGGCCAAGCCCATTGGATTCCTTTGTTTAAGGTTGGGATTTCCTTGAAACCAAATAAAGAGAGAATATTATACTTAATTTAAGAACTCATGGAGGCAGCCCCATATGACCTTATTTAAGATCATAAGAACATGATTCAAGATACTTTTCAGTGCGAGATTTAATTAAATATAATAAAAATGTATGCGTAGAAATTCTAAACTGTTATTCTTATTCTAAGCTTTAAATCTGCACATTTATCAATCAAAATATAATCGCTACCGTATTATAACAATTCAATTAGCATCAATTTATAGATAGATTGGCGAGTTATGAATGACAAGAATATTAAATAATATCTATTAAATTCATCCGCTAATCAGGTATAACTGTTAGGTTTGTGCCTAAAAAATTAAAACAGTTGCTCGTGTCGGGTGGATGGGACGTTTCGGCGCCGCCGTTTTGTTGCCGGGACGTTTCGGCGTGGTTAAAAAGTTTGACAGATTGCGCTGAAAGTTGTATTCCTACACGTAATATATTTACAAATATATTATTTTTCATTCATCATTTACAGGCAAATATGCAAATTCTCTGGTTTGCTTTTTAAAACATGAAGAAACACCTTATTTTTATTCAAGGCGCCTATACTCACAACTTATTTATTTATTTATTTATTTGTTTATTGTACAAGTCTTTATACAAAGTATATACATTGTCAAAAGGATGCTCTACAATGTTTTCAAATACAGAATGAAAAATTAATGAAACTAATTTTACACTAAAGATAGCAAAAAAAGTTTACCTACTAATACATTTGAAATTAAGAGGCGAGAAAATCATTTATACAATAGAAGCAGTTTTGAACCAGGTACTTCTGAAAGGCTTTTTTCAACAGTCTTACTGCTAATGCTATTTTATTGAAAATATAGCTACAGAAGCAGTGTGGACTTTTTGTAAAAGTGGATAAGTTATAGTTTTGTATTATTACATTAGATTTTTATCTTGTTTGATAAGAATGTAAGGTAGACACTACTGGGAACTTGCTTTGGTAGCGTTTTACAAACAGTCCTGCTTCTATAGATTGTTAAAATTTTTTGGCTTTGGAAAATAGGTTTGCATGAGTCAAAAGACAAAATTTTTCGCAATATTCTCATTTGTAAAATAAAAATACGATCTGTTTCACATGACTGCCCCCAGTACAACAGCATATATTTAAGATGGTTATAAACTAATGCACAATATATATTCATCAACTGTTTATTTGAAAAAATGTTTTTGAGATTTACAATCGCGAAATACGCGGAGTTCAATTTTTTGCAACATGTTCAATGTTCACAGACCGATCTATATACAAACTCAAAAAAAAACTCAATGACAGTACTGTTCATTGAGAGTACAAAATCTGGAATGGTCCTTCCCTTAAAGAAAACCATGTACTGTGTTTTTGATTGATTTACAATAAGTTTGTTTAGAAGGCACCATTCGCTAAACTTTTGTAGAATGAAATTTGATAAGTCTATCGCATTTTGTAGATTCGAGCGCGAGATGACGATTGTTGAATCATCTGCATGAACAATTATTTTGTCCCCAGGCAATAAAAACGGTTCCAGAAAAGCAATAAGATCATTAATGAACAGAATGAAGAATAAAGGAGACAATACACTTCCCTGGGACACGCCATAGTTTTGATTCTGATATTTAGACAATATACTGCCAAATTTGACCTTTATCTTTCTCTTTATCTTTCTTTCTGTCATGAAAGATTTAATAAGATCACTATAATTTTCCCTAAATCCTATCACATTTAACTTTTTGACTAGAAAATCTTTGTCTATACAATCGAGGGCTCGTGTGAGATCAAAATACAGAGCGATAGTATAATAATTTTCATTTAAAGAATTGTAAATGGTTTGTGTTAGGTCAAAAGCAGCCGTATTTGTAGACAAGTTATTACGAAAACCGTGTTGGGAAATTGACAGAATATTGTTTTTAGAAAGGAAAGTTTTCATTCTTTGAACCAATATTTTTTTGAAAAGTTTTGAAAAAGACACAAGACCAGTGATGGATCTGTAATTTTTAATATCGTTAGTATCTCCGTTTTTAAAGAGTGGTACAACGTGCCCTAGCTTAAGCATATCAAGGAAACAGTTTGTGATTATGAATAAATTGTATAGGTATTGTAAAGAATATTTTAAAAAATCCCACATATACTGAAGCACAAATAGTGGAATATCTGCATCGCTATAGCAGGCCTTCCTATTACTCAAAGATTTGAGTGCAACTGATATATCAGCGACAGTTATCTCCTGAATAAACAAGAAATGCACTGTAGCATTGGAAGTAGTACAGCAGTTTTGCATTGAGGTATTTTGTAATAATAGTAAATTATTTATTAGGCAGTGTGTGACGGACAGAACCTCAAATGCTTTTTTAGATAAAGTGACGATTTTAATTTAAAAAATAAGAAAAAAATGTAAGAAAGTATTAAAAGCAAAGAAAAAACACTAAACTATAAAAAAAATATAAAATCGGGCTCACTTGTCCGATTTCAAAGATATTTGTGTTATTGGAAAGATAGAGCTTTAGGCTATAGAATTCTGTCACCAGAATTGACATTTCGCTAAAATTCAAGATTGAAAAATGCCAATTTTTCGCACCCCTAATGCCAATTTTTTGTCTGTGCTACTGTCTTTCCTGACTAACGTCAGTTAAAAAGCCACATACTTGACATGTTCAAAAAGATATCACTTTTTAAAATTGGTCATGAAATACGAAAGATGGAATAAAATTAACAGAGTGAGTTTTTGACCTCTTATTAAAAGTTGTTGGGAGTATTTGACATTACATTAACAATATATCCAAATCCACGTTTTAGCAAAACCAAAAAACTACTCCCTTGACTACTGGCACGACAGAAATCTACTGATTCACAAACATATCTCTGCTAATTTTTCCAAGTATAGTAAAACTGTATGCTTAAACACAAAATTAATTTTCTATATAGAGGCCAAAAACTAACCCTGTTAATTTTATTACATCTATCGTATTTCATGACCAAGTTTAACAAGTGATCCTTTTTGAACACGTCACGGGTGTGGCTTTAGTCAGGAAGGGGGGCGAAAAACTGGCATTTTTCACAAGCGTCCGCCATTTTGAATTACAGCGGAATGTCAATCCTAGTAACAGGATCCTATAGTCTGAACCTTTGGCTTTCTAGTAAAACAAAAAATTTAAAACTCGGACAAGTGGTAACCACCACCCTATATATTGACTCTAAAACTTACACAATGTGAAAACCTCGCACTTGTCGCGGGTCAGCTATATAACCGTGTACTAGACTGCCTCATTCATTATTTGTCGTTGCCGTTTTAGTAGAATCGAGCTGGTAAACATAAAGCGAATGGAGCATGTATGAGGTGGAGTATGCTTGGTATTGCCTTATGCAAGTTGCCAGTGGAGAGGACAATGGTTTTTCCCTAAATCTAACGACTGAAAGCGTTTCAAAGCGATTTATAAATAACTTGATGGGTCTCTTTTAATTGAATATCTTTGGCACACTACTAAATTCTGACATTCTTAAAATGTTAATATATCACCGGGTTGGTAAGGATTCGCTTGTATCTAAGTAGACATGTTTGTTCGGGAGGAATCTTGCAACTTAATTTTGACCAACTTCCCGACATCCAATCGGCTTCAAATTTGGCATCTTTATATAGTTGTGATGACAACACAAGAATATGGTGGGATGAAATTGACAGATCCACCCTACTCGAAGGTGGTGGAGGGGGGGTACAGTTGAAGTACGCCCGATTTCGTTGAAATTTGATGTGTTGGGGCATTTGGGGAGGGAGATGACGAATTTCTAATCAGATTTTGAAAATTCAATATAGCGGATCTTTTGCTAACCAATTTTAACTAACTTATACACATCCGATTGCCTTCAAATTGGGGATGTATTTATATGTCATCATTAGACACCCCTCACCCCTATGAGGGGATTGGAGGGAGGAAAACACCTAAGTTTTTCCAATTTCAACCAAAATTGTTATACGGGGGCTTTTGGGGATAAGGAATACGAATTTTTCTAAACAATTTTATCTGACTTATTCACATCCGATTGGTATATGGTATTCTCAGGTACCCACCTTCCTCTAACGAGTGAAGTGAAGGGTGAAAAAAAATTAAAACAAAGTTATGATTGTTTTCCACAAACCACAACTACACTTTTTTGCACTCGACGCGCGTTTCGCTAACAACGTTAGCATCATCAGGAGACGATAAACAAGACCACTAAAAGATAGTATATAAGATAGAGTGAAGGTTAATTTAGTTTATTTTTTATCGTCTCCTGATGATGCTAACGTTGTTAGCGAAACGTGCGTCGAGTGCAAAAAAGTGTAGTTTTGGTTTGTGGAAAACAATCATAACTTTGTTTTAGTGCAACCAAAGGTTCCAAATTCCCAATCTAGAAAAAAAAATAGTTTGTTCGATTTCAATCAAAATGGGCATAAAGGAGGGGGATTATGAATTTTTGATCAGATTTGAAAATTTCAATATGGCGGATTCAAAATGGACGATTATGGGTACAAATCTAAAAATTAAAAAATACATTTTTATTAAAAAATCTTGTAAAGAACAAGTTTTTATTAAATGCACTCAAAAGTAGAAAATACTTTGTTACCTTTCTTATACCATAATAAAGGCGATGGGCGCAAATTAAAAATTCTAACTTTACAGTGACAAAGATAGAACTACAAAAGAAGAACTAAATCCTTCTTCTATTCGAATGATAAACATAATGCTTTCATCTAAAGAAGCGGAAGACGGGTGAGATTGCCGTACTTGCCAAGCCTTTGAAAATGTCCTTAGGTTATAGAGTAATACAATTGTTTCTTAGGTGAATCGTCGATGTGACCGATATACGATACCTAAAGTTAAAAATTTTAATTTGCGCCCATGGCTTTTATTATGGTATAAGAAAGATAAAAAGTTATTTTCTACTTTTGAGTGCATTTAATAAAGGCTTGTTCTTTAAAAGTTTTTTTTAAATAAAAATGTATTTTTTTTTGTTTTAGTAGGCAAGGTTTAATAAAATAAATGTTGGAGTTGGGGTTGGTGGTATTGGGTTTGATTTTCCCAACTAAATAAATAAAGTTTCTAAATAAACTTCTGGCGCCGAACCATCCTCACATCGAAACGTCGCCGAACCAAACGTCCTAGACCCATAGTTAGAAGAGCAGATTTGTTTATTTATTTAAGATACATACAATTTGGGAAAATCTTTAAAATAATGAAAATCGTGTTATTTACTTCCCGACAGAAATATTTTTGTTGGACACCTGCTTTGCTAAATAAGTAAAAATAAATCTTAAAAAAGATCATTAGCAGAATATTGCCAGTGTTCGGCAACTTTGAAAGTAATCATCTCAAAAACTAAATGCTGGAATTTTTAAATTTTAATATGTTTGTGAAGGTATTTTAAAGATCTTTAAAATAAGGCCCTATTTGACTCACTTTCCCTATTTACATTCTGGGGGTAATGCTCACCCCTACAGCTAAAATGTGCCCCCTCGTAATCAAAATCGACATGTCTTAGGATTTCTTTAAATTTTTATTATTTCTAGAACAACCCTGAGTGGTATGTTTTAATTGGTGTATGTATTTAAAATACCTAGTTGCTCATAGCTGGAGCAGCAGATTTGTTTATTCATTTAAAATACACACAAGTTGGGAAAATATTATCCTTTTGTTATTTGTTTGCCAGCAGAAATATTATTGTTGGACCCCTGCTGCTAAATGCGAATATAAATAAATCTGAAAAAGATAATTACAAAAATAATGTGAGTGTACTCGTTTATCATCACTTCGACACAATCTATAAATAGCAAGCGTTGCCCGTGAACTGCAGGAAATTCGCCAAAAAAAGTATACAAAACATATTAAATATTTTTAATACCTCAGTTGTTTTGTAACTGAAATAAACTAGTGCCTGATCTACATCTACACACCACATTTCATCATTATCGGATAAAAAGGTTCAAAAGTTAGACCCGATTATATTTTTATCAAACATAGCTAAGAACACACTCTCTGAAAAGTAAGCAGAAAAAAAACGGCATTGAAATCGGTTCACTGGTTTAAGAACTACATCTCAGTAAACACAGAAGTATCCTAGGAATATTCCTTCTAAATGATATAAATGTGTTGTATAAATCGATTACAAAGGGGACTTTTCATGTACTATTAATATGAATAGAATATTCTTTTTTAATATTCCTGTAACATCCTATAAACCATCTTTGGATAAAATTTTATGAATTTTATCTAGCAATCCTTTGACAATAACACTCTTAAATGTTTCTATTATTAAGTAATACTCCTATATTATATTACATTATATAACATTACAGTTTTTATCTACAAAAGGTTTCTATCATGTTACAGGAATATTTAAAAAAATATTAATATTCTTATTATATAATTATAAAATATGAAAAACCCATATCTCATTTTTATCATCTAATACGAATATTCTTGGAATATTAGTATTCTTAAATTTTCTTTTTGTGTTTACTGGGATGTGCCACCCCCGACGCGAATGTGAAAACAGAGGGACCCTTACGTTTGAGTGTCTGCGAGTATGTAGCTCTTGAATTAGTAAACCGATTTTGATGCATTTTTTTTTCTGTTTGGAGTCTATAACTCTAAAATATAATCGAGTGTAACTTCTGATAATTATGAAGTTTGATGTACATCTGTAATAATCACTAGTTTATTTCATGTACGTCAGGTGAAAAAATTACTTTGGGGGCAAAGCAAATGGGGTTCGAGGGTTTTAATTTTTTTTTTATTTGACTTATGGTTTTTAAACAAATGGTAATAAAAAAAAACAAAAAAATGGTGCATTTTAGCACACTATATGACATTGCGAATGACTTTTTTTCTTGATTTGGCCTCCCATATAACCCATTATA
The DNA here is from genome assembly GCA_963921995.1 of Oxystoma pomonae. Lineage (NCBI taxonomy): Eukaryota > Metazoa > Arthropoda > Insecta > Coleoptera > Brentidae > Oxystoma > Oxystoma pomonae. The sequence goes on along the minus strand of OY998171.1, from coordinate 48,029,758 downwards.
ACCTTTAACACCCTGTATATTTATCTTTTTTTGAAGGCAAAAGAGTAATTGTCGAATCGTCCTCTTGAATCTAGAATATTTCTTCACTATTTAAGTAGTAAACATTTGCTGGTAGGTCAAACGAAGCGTAGTAACCTATTTTTGCAGCTTTTATGAGAAATATATTTTTTGATCTTGATACTTAAATACGTTAAAACCAAAACATGCTCCGCGTAGATCAATATGATGAAAGTGATAAAATTAAAATAATAACTCTCGTAATTGTAATAGTAAGCAATTAGAAATTGTTTATCACTGAATCATCACAACATATCATGAATTTCATAACTTAAAAGTTGCGCAATGGCCAGAGTGCTTAATATCTCAATACGCACTGCGCATGCTCAGAACAGATGCGTCGTACAACAACGACTACGTCTCACGTATCTCTATCACCCTTGCAATATTCGTCGGCAACTAGCGTATCCTAACCATTTTGTTATGTGTGGGTTTTCATAAATTCCTGATCCACAGTTTCACACTTTCTATTTTCCATTCCATTGCCCTCTCACTTTTTTCGACAAGGAAGTGAGCGGCATGAAGTAAAACCGTCCATCAAGCACTGAACAACAATTGGTTTGGTTAGGTTGTACGTTGCGTTGTAAGCACAACTCTTGTTTTTAAGAACGCTTTATCACAAACGCAAGATGCGCTAACAACAAAGAATCAAAAATAGCTTGCCAACTTTAATGTCTAATAAATAGGTCCTTCGTTGAATTTGTGTGACAGTTTCTCCTTCTTCTACTGGGTGTCTATTCTTGATCTAGCTAATAGTAGAGCCGCATAGAGCATTTCGTGTTCCAAATGATAAAGAAAGCAAACAAGGTATATGTTTTGAATATAGGTTGGCTACTGGTTATTAAAACCGATCTTACCACCCCCGCCTCCACGTCTTTTCCCCCCCCCAACCCTCTCCAAAGGGTTACATTTTTAATTAACGGTATCTCAAGAACCGTTAGTGATAGCGCAGTAATTTTTTCACTGATGTATTTGTCATTTTGTTTAAAACAAAAAATGTAAGAACAACTGTTTTGATATCTCAAAAACTAAACGAGATAAATCACGAAACGTACGTTTTTTACAAAATTTTTTCAACGTTTCTTTAAATCTTATTTTAAAAACCAGGGACTTAAGACAAAAAAGCTTCAAATATATTATTTTATACATTTTATCAGCTTTTCCTTTAGGTTGCCTTAGGATATGCGTGGTTCGCAAATATTTATTTTGTATTAAAATAAATATTTTTAATAATTAACATTTAGGTATTAAAAATATATATTATTTTCTAACTGCTGGTCACAAAAAAATATCTTTTCACCCCTCTCCTCCCTCCCCCCGAGGTTAACCTTTCACCACCCCACAGGGGTAACATTTTAAATTAGCAGTATCTCAAGAACTGTTAGCGATAGCACGGTAATTTTTTTTACTGGTGTTTCTATAATTTTTTAGAAAACTGAACATATCCCAACAACTATTTTGATATCTTAAAAACTAAACGAGCTGGATCACGAAACGGATGTTTTTTCTCCTTTAAAGGAGAGATAGCACGGTACTTTTTTCAGTGTTGTTTTTAAAATTATCTAAAACACAAAAAATTATTTTATTACTCTTTTGGTATCTCATTAACTTAATGAGCTGGATCTCAAAACGGACGTTTTTTACTAAGTTTTTTTTAAATATTTGGTAAAGGCATTTCGAAAAACAGAAACTTTTTTTCAAAAATGTATAAATGTTTTATATCATTGATTTGACCCTTCCCATCCAATAGAGTTATAGTTTTTTAGCGGTCAAAGGTAAAAGGCTAGTAATTTCTCTACTGTATACATAATTTAAAACGTTTACAAAATAGTTTTTTTTTAGGTGCACGCTGTAAATAATTGTTTTTTAAAAATAACTTGTAAGAACTCGATAATAGTTATTTATGTCAGGCCGAGTGGTATAGTTTCTTAGGTGACTTATAAAACATAACACGCCAGTGACATACAACATTTTATCCAACAACTGTAAAAGTGTCAGAATGACTTTTGATAATATTTTAGTCTAGGTCGTTGTTGATTGCTACAGACAGCGTGAGATACTTTATTGGTCCCAAACACGGTATTAATAGGATAAAAAGCTTTTTGTCATAACTTATAAACGGTTGAATACAAATATTTATCATGTGAAAGTAAATGATGTACTGTTAATTTTAAGTTTTACGGACCACATTCAAGATGGATGGCGGCTTGAAATTTAATGAAATAGAATATTTTTTCCAGACAAGTTTAATTACACAAAAGAATAACAAAATTTGCACTAAAAAGCTAATATACAGGGTTCCTAAGATTTTCCTTAGGGATAGGATTTCAATAAATCAAACAGAAATGGCATAGAAAGTTCTGCGCGCACAAAAGAAACAGGTATATTGAGCAATGGTGCCAGTTTGTTATTATCTCCGGACTGCTTTCATGAGAAAAAACTGTCGCCACTCTTTCATTGTGAGCATAAATCATAGTTGCAATAATAACCGTTGACAAGATGTCTGCTAATTAAAAATTAGATGCTTTCAGGTCCAAACCACAGCTTTTTCTTGCTTAAAGGAGGCGGCAAGGTCCATTATTTACGATACTGAGCCATAAACTCGTGAGGTTGTTAACATTAGAAAGAAATATCTTCGCTTTTAATTAAATTTCTTTCCATTCTGTTCTACTAGTGACATCTATCCGGAAACGGCCAAACCATACAGCTAGCACTAGCAGCCAAAGAAATCAATAAACGGCGCTGTTTTTCCTGCAGAGCTTTTTGCTTGTAATATTATTGATTTTAAATAAAGCTGGCCCTACACTACATTTGATATTTTCGAGGTGTTTTATGACATGATCTCGAAACATATAGCGAACCAATTCTTCAAAACTAGCGAAAAATAAGGGGCTGCCAATATTTGTAACACCCAAAAAGGGGTGAAAAGATTTATTTTGCTCTGTTTCTTTACAAAAAACGTTTTTTTTACGAAAAACTTGAGCTCTGCCACTTTTTTTATTTTTTTCTTCAACTTTCTCGAAATTTTCGTCATACCGTAGAAAAAAATTATTTCCCTCATGGTCATACTCTACTTTTATTCGAAAAAATTTAGAAACAGAGACGGGATCAGTTTTCCTAAAACGGGGGATCTTGGTTTCGAGTGAGAAGATAAAGGGCGCCGCAGGCAAAAATTTTTCAATTAAATTAGCCGAACGCAAAAATGTTAGAAAAACAAAGCACGAAATAAAAATGGCACCGCTTACAATTTTTTTTCAAAAATTACGTAATTTCGGGAACGCAAAGAAATAGGTCTAAAGAGTATAATTTTTAAGAAAAAAATATCAATTTTCTCGCCCTACTACAGGGGCCATGCACAAATTACGTAATGGTCATAGGGGGGAGGGGGGTTAAAAAACGTTACGTAGGGGGGTGGGGGGGTTTTCGACAGCGTTTGCATTTGTGTGAAACTAAGAAAATTTGGAATGAAAATAAGTGAAAAGTTTTTTTTGGGGGGGGGATAGTGGTCTTGAAATCATTACGTAATATAAGGGGAGTGGCGTGCCAAACCGTTACAAAACATTACATAAGGAGGGGGTCAAAAATTGGTAAAATCACCGTTACGTAATTTGTGCACGGCCCCACATCTGACTGTTCCTCCTTTTTGATTTCGAATCAAAGTGCCGGGTTGGACGTTCGAAGGGGTCAACCCATCCTATTTGCTTGATAAAGTTTCTACGGAAATATCTCAGTCGATTTCTCCGGCCGTGTATGAACGCTTTAGGTTAGGCATTTGCATGTATCTCAGTCCCCAGCCTGTAAACAGTGCGTAAGGACAATGGTTACAAAATGAAAAGCCGAAAAATATTTTTTTTACGATATCTTTCATCAGTTTGGTATTAAAGTCGAGCAAAAACAATTTTTGTTCCAGTCCTAAAGGTATGAAAATGGAAAACATTAGAAAACAACAACCTGGAATGGATTTACTACGTGTAAGATGTAGTGACAACATCGCTCCATGCCCATCCTTTTCTGCCTAATGTGCTTTTCCGTTTGTCTGCGTCTTATACACGGCTGCTTGGCCCCCTAAGGATTTGCTTAGAAACCCTGTATACTAGATCCAATGCTACGCTTTTAAATATTTACAAATGTTTATAATACAAAAACAAATAAAAAACATTTTTACAAATTCTCATCTGAACTTTCGTTTTCCATGTGATTCTCACAGAGTTCGTCGACGCACAAAAAGGCTTCGGTACATGGCAATTTATTGAACATGCATTTGCACTGTTTTGTAGAGCATTTACTTTTTTACATGAACATGAAATCAGGTTTAAAATTTCGTTTAGAGCGACACAGGGATGGAATGACACAATCGGAAAAAAACACTACTTGCAGCTTTGCTACAATGCAGCCTGTATATTTCGGTGGACATTTATCCAAATAAATGTTTGATAGCGTGCTCCTAAGAGGATTGGTTTCAATCCAGTTGACGTTGGTGGCAGCTGGTCACTTTCCAACTGCATTTTTGAGAAACACCACCAGCGCAGTTCAGCCAAGGTTTTTATGTTTGTTTTCTGGTTGTAAACCAAGCATATAAGCTTTTCCAACTGGCTTGATATACTTTCCAGTCTTACATCAATATGACCGAGTGCAATAAGAGCATTTAAAATTTGTTCATCAGCTGCTTTAAACGCTTTAAAAAATGTCAGTTTTCCGCGAATTCTAACATGTCGCGTGACTTTGAGTAGATCTCCAAATACTTAATATTTTAAAAGCTACTTTCTAGGGATCCAGAATTAAGGATTTACAATAAACAACAATACACGGTACCATTTTATTTGATACATGGCTTTATTTTTTTCTACTTTTTAAAAGGGGCCGTAGACGCAACTATATATAAACATATACTTATAAGCTCTTTTGCAAGAGCATTAATTTAACGTTGTTGATTAAAAAAGTCTTGTTTTAAAAATAATTACCACAGAAAAATTAACATTTTTAAAGATATTTTCAAATATATTTTTTTTTTTGGGGGGGGTAAGATTTTAGAGGGGATTGAATAACAAAATAATCTTAGATGATCACTTTATTGGTGTTTTTTTTGGGAAAATTCAATCTTAAAGAGTCGATTTTTATTGGTTCGGGGAGGGGGCTCAAGCCCTCAGGTCCCCCTGCGTGCGCAGGTGACTTACTTTTTATCTCTATTCATTATTGGGATATAAATGCATTAAAAATATAATGAATTACAATAAAATATCTTACACCGTACCGTTTTATTCAACACAGGAGTTTCATTGCTCTCTGGGCAGGATGGGTGGTAGCAATCCTAAAGATATATACCTTTTTGGAAAGCCTACAAAATTTACAAGAACATTTGTGTAAACTTTTTTTTCATAAAATGTCTTCTTTTAAAAATATTAACAACAGAAAAAATGCCTTAAGAGAAAAAGAAGACATTTTCCCATATATCTTTTTTAGTTCTTGAGATTGGACTTTTTTAAACTAAAGATCTTGGGAAATACAACAGTGAAACAAGTGACTTTTTATCTATAACCGTTCTTGAGATATAAAAGAATTAAATTTTGACATTTTCTAGGGGGTGGGGGTTGAAACACGCGGGAGTGGGGGTGTCAAGATCACTTTTTGTAACAAAAATGCGATAGGTTTTCATAAAATATACCTTGTTTGCTTTCTTCGTCGTTTGGCACGCGAACCCCTTTTTTTCGCTCTATAAAGACCCCGCAGCTTCCCCTACCGTTTTACCTATTTTTTCCCGTTTTTCTTGCTTTAAATGGTCATAACTTTTGTTCCGATTTTGATAAAATAATACTTATGTCCTGACAAACAGAAAAACAGAAAAACAAACAGACAAAAGTTGGTTAGATGCAAACAACAAAAATTTTAAAATAGTAGTTTTCACAAGTAGTGACTAAAATAGTGCTTTTTTACAAGTGTTGGTTTAAATAACGAGCGCAGCGAGATATTTAAAAACGCGAGTAAAAAACCACAGTTTAGCCGCGAGTTATTAGCACTATTTTTTTTATTACCTTTATCATCCAAGAAAAACTGGAAAATACTTTTAAAAATCTCGAACGAAGAGCACTTTTCCCAACACACACAATCAAGGCGGATGGTAAATGAAATAACAATGGTTTCCATAGCGATATGCCTTCTTACTCGGTGACGTTCACTGTTGCAACATTTTAATCTTTGACAGCTTGATATTTTGACGATGTTTTTAAATGATTTTTTTTCTTAAATACTTGGTGAAAACTAGCGGAAATGGCTTAATTTTTAGGCAAGAATAATTAGATTTTTTCAATATTACTATTTTCCGCTATTTCTCTTTAATTTTGGGTAAAAAACCCGTAAACAAAAAAACAGTTTTTTTGCATAGGTAACCAAAAATGCCATACGTTAGTTATCTGCAGACAGTTACTAAAATCATGTTTTTGATGAAGGTATAAAAAATATTAGTTTTCACAACTAGTGGCTAAAATAATAATAAATAACGCGAGTAAAAAAAAGCACAATTTAGCCGCGAGTTGTAACACTATTTTTTTTAATACCTTTATCAAAAAATCCAAGAAAAACAGGAAAATGCTTTAAAAAATCTCGAACGAAGAGAACTTCTCGCAAGACAACATCCTTACACTATAAATCATGTGCATTTTTACTCGGTGACGTTTATTGTTGCGACATTTTAATCTTTGACAGTTTGATATTTTGCCAATTTTTTTTAATGACTTTTTCGTAAATACTTGGTGAAAACTGGCGGAAATGGCTTAATTTTTAGGCAAGAATAATTAGATTTTTTCAATATTTCCATTTTCCACTATTTCTCTTTAATTTTGGGTAAAAAACGAACAGAAATCTGTGTTCCATATTATTCGTAAAGTAATCTACGGAAAATAAAGATATATTGTATTGTATTGTATTGTATTTGCACCCGTAAACGAAAAAAAAAATTTTTGCATGGGTAACCAAAAAAGCCATGCTTTAGTTATCTGCAGACAGTTACTAAAATCATGTTTTTGATGAAGGTATAGAAAAAAATATTTAATGTACAAAATTGGTCTATCTAGAAATTTATTATATATATGTAGATATCCAAAAGAAGAAGTCTTCCGGAAATTATTGGTTAACAACGTTGCCACATGTTTATTGGATGTTTTTACTGTTATGCAACCCACTAACACTTGTCACTTGTACGAAAATAAAAAATAAATTATAGAGTATTAAATACTTAATTTTTCTATAAGATAATTTTTTTTTTCAAGACATATGTGCTTCCTTATTTCACCGGCGTATATATGCAGCAGGGGGGGTTTAGAGGTCCATCACACAGAGCCGCTAATGCCCGTGTGCACGGGTTCGGATTGACATGTAAGCCGAGCTTAAGTTTTAGTTTTTTTTTGCAAGGGTGTCGAATATCATGTAAGTGGCACTTAAGCTGTAGTTAAGATAAGCCGTAGAATTGCTTAGGCTTAAGCGCATTTTTAGGTTATGTGAGGTATTTTTTTGATTATGTTTTTAAACAAAAGCCATTAATTTAATCAGATTATAAAACTGTTCCTTTGCCTTCAAATATTTCTGTGATTGTAATAGTGGTCTGCGCTTAAAATCGAACTTCTTTGGGATGACGAAGAAGATGAAGAATTAGACTTTATAAATAATACCTACCTACCTACCAAGAAGGATTTTTCAAAAAATGAGATGAAGATACCTTTTTTTGTAAATTCGTGGTGTAATAATTACTCTTTGTCGGAACAAAGAACATGCTCTATGAAAGAAAAAGAAGACAATCTTTTCAATACGTATTGATTGCGATGTGAAAACATATACTAAATAAATAGTCAGGTTTTATAGTTAACCAATTATAGTAGTTTTATTTGCCTTTTCCTCCATACAATCATAAATCATTAACAAAATTAATTTTTGTAAAAAAACCTCAAATTTTATGTGTTTTTTTTTGACAGCTGACATGTAATAATCATGATCACCACACAAAAAATACAAAAATATGCAGATAACTGCCACGTTGCCAATAATTTCCTTACTTTTTTCAAGTAGAACATATTCGGAACCTTTGCAAACCAAGTAAATCTCAAGGGTCACCCTCAGTTCAAGCGGCACTTGAACAAGAGAGTAAGAGAAGTAAGGGGAGGTGGTGCATACGGCCATAAATCAACTTTTAAAAATTGAATTTTCCCCCAATGCAAATAGTTTTAGGTGAGCTGAAGCAACTTTTTTTTATCGGCATTAAATGCATTGGACTGAGATAGGACGTCCCTGTCAATTTCTATCACTAGCACATCCGCCAGGTCTTCATGATATAATGCCAAGCTGCTTCTCATCATGAACTTTTTTTAAGAATACGGCTTTTTCAATTGTTTGAGCAATATGTGTTGTGAAGGTGAAAAAAATAAGCCAAATTTGTATTTGTTTAAAATGAACATCTACACAGGCACTAATCAATCTATTCTGAAATCTGCTAGGCCCGGAAAATGTTAAAAGTTAATTTTGTAACATGTAACTAAGTCTCTGTTAGCATTTAACGCACTTTTCTTATCCAGATTAAGACTTAGTTCTCAGTGTGCTTAAAATCACGGAGGCGTATTCCATTGAGACAATCTCTGTCCCTGTTCTGGGTCCGAAGCGGACATCCTATGAACGTTCGATTAACCACTAAATTGTAAGACATCTTTATGACGTCCACAGAATGTTATTTTTGGTAATTATGCACTACGGGTTTTCCGCCAATTTTAATAAATGTTTTTGCCAAGATCTTTCTCAAAAAACAGGCAGTGGCCGCAAAAAATACCAAACTAAAAGTGTGTTAAAGGTTACCTTAGTTGTTACGTGTGCATAAATTTTTTTAAGTTGTTGTTTGAAGATGGTAGACAATATTAAACTTGAGAGTAAATTAGAGTTTCAAACTTTCATGGTCTTTATTTTTTACTTTTTCACAACGTTTCGAGTGCTTATGTATCTGTAATCGTTCTCAGTATTCACCTGTCCTGGTAAAGTCACATTATAAATTTATTGAAAAAGTTAAAATATTACCAAAAATGTCTCAAATTTGTGTTCGTAAGTCTTTGTGCTATTTGGGATTAGTGCCGCGATAAATCTCTCTTCTGAAAACTGAAAAAGACAGAAATACCCAAATGGTGCACGAACTGTCCTAATCAAAAATTTTTAATTTTTTTTGAATGTTTCTCAGTATTTTTTTAAAATTTTTCAGAAATGTGTAAACTGTGCTTGCTTTTTTAACTTAAAAAAAGCGCTATAATTTGGACACGAATTGTAAAAAACTACTATTTGGTTAGAAAACACTGGTGAAACGTGATGTTACGTATATAAAATTTCATCAGCTTTTCTGCGCCTAAATTAAAACAAAACTAAACAAATTTATTAGCAGCAAAAAACAGTCCAAGATTTTTGACCTACTCTATATTAACATATACAACACAAACTGTTTCAAATTTTGGTATATACAAACTCTAAAATAATATTGATTTATATCAATTTGTTATTTATTATTATTTATGTCCGGAATACACACATTTTCATATATTTCATGACCAAAGAGAGTCAAAATATAATAAATAAAAAATTAACAACTTCTGAACGATCACGAGGACTAATTCTGCAAGGACCAAACATTTCTTACGTCAAGGAATATTTATTAACCGGAATAAAATAAATCTTTTCAGTTTTTAGAGAACCCATGTGTTAATTTGTATTTAACAAATTATTTTTTTTTTTGTTAAGTCAATGTGTTTTTTATTTTAAATCTCATCTCTAATTTCTTGTTTTAATATTTTTTTATCAAAAAACGTAATCAGACACAAGCTAAAAATATAACTTGTAATCTCTCTCTTGTGCTAAGATTATTTATCGAAATTTTGTGCAATTTAAGTGCAAGTCTTACACAAAGAAATAATTAAGAAGTAAAAATAAAAGTTTTCTGGAAACTTAAATAAATTAGTGTCAAATATACATCTACACACCAAAATTCATCATAATCGGATGAGCGGTTCAGAAGTTCATAGAAACGCTAAGAGAAGAGATCTAAAGATAATCGCTAATCTATACTGGAATCAGACTGCTCAAATAAAGGTTGATGGCCAACTGTCCGAAGAGGTACAAATAAGAAGAGGAGTACATCAAGGTTGTATATTGTCTCCGCTGTCGTTTAATGTCTATAGTAACAAAATAATAGAGAACGCACTTCATAACTGCGAAGAGGGGCTGACCATTACCGGCATAAAAATCAACATCATACGATATGCCGACGACACTGTCATAAAAGCAGACACGCTGGAAGGCCTGCAAGAGTTAATGAATCAAATTGCTGTTAAAAAATCCCAATTCGATCTTAACTTAAATGTTGGAAAATTTAATGGACAGCAAGTCGAACGAATTCGTGTGCTTCTGTGTTGTCTGAGGCATTATTTTTGTAGAAGAAGAACACATTAAAATAATATTACTATAATTTACAGTAAAAATTAAATACGAACGAAATACTCGCCGTAGTATGTTTTTTTTAAGTTTTAACAAAAATTTTACGGTACTTCTACAAAAATAATGCCTCTTTATCTAAGGATGACGTTTATTGGCAATAAAATCGACACATGGAACGGCCGTCTTGAATAGCCCTGAAGAAGTAAATAAATTTTGCGAAACGTTGGTATTTCAAAAAAAGGACTTTTCATTAACAAGATCCCTCAACCCATAAACCTACACTTTCTATTATAAAAAAACATAACAAATTTTAAAATAAAAAATTAATTGGGCAAGGCCAAAGGCGAAATATCTACTGCGCATGCCTGACTCAGTCTGTTGGCGCCCAGAAAAGTTTTTGGCTCCGCATTTTTTCCAGGCTTACTTGATTGTGGGAGTTATTATCGCTACAGCTTATTTTCAAAAAATGCAATGACAGGCCCTCAGGGTATCTCTTAGTTATATGGGTCAAACTTATAAAACATTTATTTTTCGCATTTGCGTCGAGGCGCGGGGTATCAAAAATAAAATTTCTATTTATTCTTAAATTCAAGAGTCAAAATAAAAATGTATTGTCGAATTGGTGGAAATATGATAGGGCGCCGTTTTCTGCAATTTACGTTTTTTTGTAAAATATTTTAAAAAATGGGCTGAGGTGGGATCCAGTATCAATTCTAATTTTTTTAGAAGAATCAAGTCATAAACAAACAACACTCGAAATAATTATCCTAAAAATGTAATTTTAGTTTTAAGTTTTATTGACTAAAGTTGCTTAAAATCATCATAAAATTGTAACAATAAATGACGTTATAGCGCCGTAAACAATTTTTAAAAATTTAAGCTGAAAATTCTTTAAACATTTTGATCTTTAGTAGGTTATTTCGCAAATGCTCTGCGTACGAATTTAAATTTTATGACGCTTATTCTAACAATAATTATATACCAATCCAAAGTGCTAATTTATTGATGTTGACTCGAGTCTTCTGGAATTTCATGTGAAAATATTAATTGTCAATACCGACCAATAAATACTTTTAGCAATTCAAAAAACCACCAATAAAATAAACGATTTATTTTTCAGAAATAAAACCCGATAATGTTATTTTGATGTGGATTACCCATATAACTATCAGATACTACAGACATTTGGGTATTATTAGGCACTTAAAGTAAATATTTCAATGCATTAGTATCGGTATGCCTAACGCGTTCGAAATAAAGCCAAAATACACTACATTTTTGACTTGTTTATGCGATGTTTCGAACGATGCCCGCTTTTTTGAAGGACACGATGACAGAACTGCTGATTGAAATCGTTGTCTACGTTTGTGGGTCCGTAACGTTACGTACATCCCTCCGTACGCAACGAGTGGAATCAGCTGTTCCATCATCGCACCCGTCAAAGAAGCAGGCATCGTACGAAACATGTCATGAAAGTCAAAAATATAGTGTATTTTGGCTTTGTTTCAAACGCGTTAGGTATACATATTTACTTTAAGTGTCTACTAAATTATAAAAGCAAAGGCAAATGTCAGCACATTTTTTACTTATTTATGACATGCTTTGAACGAGGCCCGCTTCTTTGGCAGATGAGATGACAAGCCAGGTGATTGCAATCCTTCCGTACGCAACAAGTGAAATCAGCTGTTCCATCATTGCATCCGTCAAAAAAGCGGGCATTGTTCGAAACGTGGCATGAAAAAGTCAAAAATTTAGTGAATTTTGACTTTGTTTTGAACGCGTTCGGTATACGGATACCGGGTCGCGGTTTATATTTCGAAAACACGAATTTCGAATTTTTTATTTCGAAAACCTTTATTTCGAAAAAGCACTGTTTTCAAAAACACCTTTTTCGAAAAACACTTATTTTGAAAAACACTTATTTCGTAAAAAGTTATTTCTAAAAACACTTACTTCGAAACCTATATTTCGAAACATATTTTCAAAAACAAGAATTTCGAACCGAACCGTTCTTTTCAAAACTAACACAACCCTTATTTTTAAAACTAGTCCAAACCTTTTTTTTAACAAAAATTAGTCGAAATAAAGAATTCGTTATTCTTGTTTTCGAAATATATGTTTCGAAATATATGTTTCGAAATAAGTGTTTTTAGAAAAAAGTGTTTTTCGAAATAAATATTTTTGAAATAAAAAATTCGAAATATAAACCGAGACCCACCTATACCGATGCGTGGAAATATTTAATTTAAGTGTCTGTTGTCTATTTAAACGTATTCGTATATTTATACCAGAGGCCCTGTATACGATTACTGACACTTACAGTGGGATTTACTAAGATCTCAAATAGTACCCCCCACAGGTCTAAATATTTACACCTGTGGAGGGCACTAAATTTTAAAACCAATTTTAAAAAAACACTTACCCATACAGAAAAAACACAATGTTATTGATTATTTTGTATTTTTATTGCTAAATACCACTGAAAAACTGCTTTTTTGTTCAAATAAATACCATATTTTAGAAGAAAATGCCCTAAAACTACTTTGTTTTGACAGGTTTCAAAATGGCAAATGGTGAATACGCCAAAATTTTGGCACATAATAGCTTCATAATTTGTGTTTAAGATTATAAAATTGGTAATTTGGTAAACCACCTCTGAGGGGTGGTTTAAATTTATAACCTCCCGAAAGGATTGTTTTGTGGCAATTGATAATAATTTCGTTTATAATTTCCCTAAGTAACCGTTTTCACAAGGATTAGTTTACCTTATTTAATATCCCAAGTTGTTCATTAATCAATAAAACACCTCCAATTTTGTCCAGAAAAACGCCATATTTTGAACCCGTTTTCAGCACAAAAAATATATTTATGAGGGCATTACGAGGCAAAACAAACATAAGTGAAGGTCACTGATTATGCACCCAAAACAACTATATTAAATTATTTACAAACTGAAATTAAAACATTGAGGTTATCTAAAACCTCAGTCAAGAAAACTTTCCTTACTCAAAGCCCACTCATTTTAAAGTTGTAGCTTTCATCAGTAGAGGTTGGTGCAAGCTAAGGTGCAAGCAGAGGTAAAAGATCCGAACTTATTGTTTGTGATTGAACGCAGCGCTAATATTTTTAAACGGACATTTCGACAGTGACAGAAATGTGAACAAAATTTTCATTTAAGTTTTTTAATACATTTCATAAATAAAAACACCTTTTAAATAAATACAAAATTAATCTACTCCTTATTTTACTATTACCCATCTAAATCTTTGTGTGACATTAGGTATTAATTGGAAAATTAATTGACAAGGGTAAGTTTTAATTAGAGTGACATATAACCCCAATTTTAATTTGTTCTACAGACTGTTTACTATTTAAACCCCGCGTTTGTTTAAATTTTTTAATTTTCTTTATTTCTAAATTGAAACTTTCTTCTTAAATCCCAAAAAGATAATTATTCAATAAAAGAAATTTACTAAAATTCTTTTTATAAATTAAATTATGTCCAAAACTCAAGGATGGTTGGTTTAAAGTGCTTAAAAACAGAAATTTCACATAAACTTAGGACCGTTCTAAAATAGACTAAACCCTTTTAGTAAATCCCACCATTATTGTTTTACGAGAGGTGAGTAAATGGATTTGACAGTTGTTAGGGAAATGTTTAAAAACAAATTGTGTTGGCCATGATAGTTGGTTAGCCCTGACAATAAATAATTTTGTCACTGTCACATTTTTGATTAAGAAACGTCCGGTTTAAAAATGGAATTTTGCTGTATCAAAAACTGTAAAAACATGTGCCTCGACGAATTTGTATTGTTCCGTTGTCCAACGGGGAAACAAACTGAAGAAAGCGGAAAGAACACGATACATGTATCTACCAAGCTGGAAAATTAATAAGAATAGCCGAATTTGCGAGGTAAGTGAGCTATAAGCAGTAGGTACAAACATACGCATTTAGTATGTACTTTGTTAATAAATAACACATTATATTTTCGTGTTTTATTGTAAGAAAAAGAATAACAAAAATATAGATCAATAGGAGTATTTATATTTTACCTATTATATTCACTGTTTGTTTTTTTTGTCAAAACTTGACATATTTTACTAACCAAAAAAAATCAATCTTCAAAAACTATCTGGTGAAATTATAAAAAGAGACAACAAAACATCAGTCCATTTCATAAAATCGCTTTTACACGCAAATATGAAAAAAACTAGAAAGAGAGGGCAATATGAATTGCCGACCTCTGGTAAAACAATAACTGTCAAATGTATAGAGGGCCTCTACTTATACCTAACGCCTTCAAAACAAAGCCAAAAAGCACCATATTTTTAAATTGTTTATGCCATATTTCGAACGTGGCTCGGTATTCTGGGGGATCCTATAGTAGAGCAGCTGACTGCACTCGTTGCGTACGTCAGGATGGACGTAACGTTGCGACCAAAGCCGCGTTCAAGCTTAGGTGCAACTAGCCCCAAAAGAGTAAACTGCATCCTTCTAAAATTTTGATAAGGCTTTAGTGACTTGCCATATAAAAAAATTGGTGCTAGAAAGCACGGATAGTCCACCACACAATCAATTATTTTATGTTGAAAGGAAATGAAAATATCTCGAAAACTATAGTTTTGAAAGATTTGAACCCTATAACAAAATTTTTGGGTAATATTTGCGAAAACCAAAATCTGAAAACCGCATATCAATAGCTGCTTTACTTTTAAGTTATATTATATAATATATTGAACGTTTTTTTCAAATAACTCGGAAACTAAAGCTTGAATTTGGACTTTATAACAAAATTTGTAATCCATATTCATGGAAACTCAAATCTGAAAACCGTATATAGCTACTTGCTTGTGTTCCAAAGTTACAATTTTTTAAATTATTTTAGCCCTCTTTTCCTCCCTTCAACCCCCCACCACCCTACCCAAAAGTTAATCAGTTCATGGTCAGCCGATACAGAACTTTTGTATCAAATTTCGTTAAAATCGATGAAGGCGTTAGTGAGTTATCGTGTATACAGACAAACCGATAGACCGATAGACAACTTTTTTTTTCGTCAATTAAGGTGTTTTGCAACCTTAGTAACTCATTTTTGATAAAACTAAGAAAATTCAAAATTTCACGATCTTAATAGTCCCCCATACCATATTTATGGTATGGTGGACTAAAAAAAGAGATAGCACCAGAAGCGGCATGCATGAGTGTGAGGGGAGTCTAAGCTTTATAGAAGAAGCCGCAAAGATTGATCCAAGATGGACGTCGACTGCATGTCTCAGACATACGGTATTTATTTGTCTTAAATTTTGTTTATAAAATAGTTAACAAAGGTTATTGTAGCAATGCAGATTACGAAAATGTAAGAAATTGTTCATTTTTTAATTAAATTTTTATCTATAAGGCCTACTTCATTTAAGGGGGTGGTGTCCTTGCCCAAAAAGAGCGTGACTGCCCTTGCTCGAAGGCGGCTCAAAGAAACGGACGTATCAGTTGCAGTCAGTGCCTTCACCATAAAATTGGGCCTCGTTCGAAAAAAGACATAAATGATACAGAAATGCAGTGCCTTTTGGCTTTGTTTGAAACGCGTTAAGCTAGGAACACAAGATAAAAAAAGACGCAAGCAGATTGTGTCTCCTTTTAATCTGTTATTAGAAAATTTGATGCATGAAAAAGATGCATCGTGTGTTCCTAGCTTTAGGTATAAGTATGCGGTTGTGTTTAAAAAATAGCTAAAAGTACCTAGTCGGATCGGAAAAAGTGGCCAAAGATGAAAAATCTACTGCGCATGCATGCAATTTTTCCAGACGATTTTTTTCTAAAAATATAAAGGCGGCCATTATCTCATTGTTATATGTGATTACTTAAACTTGGCTTCTTAAAAATGTTAGGGAATGTCTTTAAATTACGTAACACTAATAACGGAAATGTGTACTTTCCCCATTTATTCTGTAACAAGCGCAGCGCCATAGAAAAAAAAATAAATTTTAAGACCCGCCTTACAAAAAAAAGAGCTAATTCAGTTTATTAATGTGTAATGTTTTAAATATTAGTGAGCGTTACGTTACGTCATCCCCTCAACCGTTATGTAAGTTAGCGCTGTGTCGCATGCCAAGCTTGGTCAAATATTAAGGTGGTTCAAAAAAAGGCGAACTCTTTTCTTTTACTGCAGATTTTTTAAAACTTGTCCAATTTTTATGTTTTTGGAGAGCTAAGATATTAGGCTTTTTCGTTCTGTATTGCGCTGCTGTGCCTATTAAAAATACTGCGTTACCATGCCACATCTTTCAGATTTACACCGAGGTCCCGTTTATTAAAATCGGACAAGAACTTTAAAAGATATAGTTTTCGAATACTTAATAAAAAATAGCATTACTTTTGGGAATAATTTTTATTGCGACATAAAATACTCTTAGTTCACATTACTATATCTTTTAGACTTCTTGTTCGATTTTAATAAGTGAGACCTCAGTGTAAATCGGAAAGATGTGGTTTTGTAACGCAGTGTTTTTAATAGGCGCATTGGCATACACAATTTTTTTGGAGGGGGGTCAAAAATACCTATTTTTTGAAAGCGTCCGCCATCTTGTATTTTAACAAAATGCAAACTTTTAATACAGGGCGAGAAAGCTTAATGTCTTACCCTCGGTCTTACCTTATCTGCAAATAAAAAAATTGGTGCTAGAAATCACGGATAGTCCACCCTACAATCAATTATTTTATGTTGAAAAGAAATGAAAATATCTCGAAAACTGTAGCTTTGAAGGATTTGTACCTTATAGCAAAATTTTTGGGTAATATAACGAAAACCAAAATCTGAAAACCTTTATTTTTTTAATTATTTTAACGTTTTTTCAAATAACTCGCAAACTAAAGCTCCCACGAGTTTGGACGTTATATCAAAATTTGTAGCACATATTCACGGAAACTTAAATATGAAAACCGTATATCGCTATTTACTTTGGTTCCAAAGTTACAATTTTTTTAAATATTTTATCCTCCTTTTCCCCCCTTCAACCCCCCCACCCCCGTACCAAAAAATTAATCATTTCATGATCAACCAAGCCAGAGGATTTTTGTATCAAATTTCGTTAAAATCGATTAAGGCATTCTTGAGTTATCGTGTATAAAGAGAGACAGCAGACAACAGACCGATACCAGACGACTTTTTTTTTCGTCGATTAAGGTGTTTTGGAATCTTAGTAACTCATTTGTGATAAAATTAAGAAAAGTCAAAATTTTACGATATTAATAGTCCGCCATACCATATTACCACTAAAAAGTATGCTGTATTTTTTAGACCACCTTATATCTAAAAATATACGATTTAATATAGCACGGAAGGCGAAAAATAGGAGGGCAATTAGCTCGGAAATTAGCTTTTTTTAAAAGAAAAAAAAACAATCTGAACTATAGAAGTGGGCTTAACTAAATGTGATTGCTGTTAAATTTAGTTTGCTTTAAAAATTTGGACATAAACGATTGTGAAGAGCCTATACCATACTGTCCAGATCAATTCAGAAGGACATTAAAGAGTATTACGTTCCATTTTACCACTAAACTAGTACGTACAATATTTTGGTTTAATTGAAGTGTAAGTGCGCCATTATATCTTAGCTAATCTACTGTGACTCCCTTTTGGAACTGTTTTTCGCCCAAGGGGCATGACTTTTGGATACTAACACACTTTAAAATTCCGATAATTTTTAACTATGCGTATGTAGCTCTCGAAAGAGTAAACCGATTTCGATGGATTTGGAGCCCAGTGTTTTTAGCTGTTCGATAAAATAGGCTAAGTACTTACAGAGATATACGGTTTATGCCGGAGGTTGTCGGGGGTGTAAAAAATTGTTAGTGCGCCGTGAGACGAATTTGAAGTCAACATTTGGTGTACAATTTTTTCGTAACAGGGCAATGATATAGAGTGGAGCTTTTGGGTGCTGCATGAGTGTCTGACAGAAAAAAATATTGGGTGTTACGTAATAAAAAGTTGTTTTACATATATATACATAAACATATTATTAAGTACTAATAACAAGACTTATTCTCGAAATTTAAGAATAATCAAATAGAAGTATCTAATAATGTTTATAGAGGAGTAAAATTCTTGCATTAAGTATATTTTTTTTAGTCTAGTCTTGAATACAGAATACCATTTTTTTCAGTGCGAAACACATGTTGTATGAAGAAAGCATGGATTGCCAGACTAAGGGAGGCTGTTGGATATTATTCCGGCTCTTGTCTATATGTTTTCATTTTTATGAAGTAGTCAAAAATAAACACTTTTTTTGCCATTAGACACTTAAAGTAAATATTTCAACGCATCGGTATCGGTATACCTAAAACCAAAATACACTTCATTTTTGACTTGTTTATGCCATGTTTCGAGCGATGCCCGCTTTTTTGACGGGTGCGATAAGAGAACAGCTGATTTCACTCGTTGCGTACGGAGGGATGTACGTATCGTTATGGGCACATGAACGTATGCAACGATTTCAATCGGGGATCGTTCGAAACATCGCATAAACAAGTTGAAAATGTAGTGAATTTTGGCTTTATTTCGAACGCCTTAGGTATACCGATACCGATGCGTTGACATATTTACTTTAAGTGTCCATTATCTAGTATTTTCTGACTTAAACCCACTAAACTCTGCATTCCAAGAATTTCTTTAAGAGTTCTTTAGGTACTTAAATGACTGAATGAATAGAGAGATAAAAAAGGGAAGATCCAAGGATCTTGGGAGGAAAGAACGAAAATTCAAAATTTGATGAGTGTCCCACAAGGAACACACAAAAGACCAAAGCGAAAGGAGAAACAATTAAACGATGTTTCGCCCGGGGTGACCAGCGTGGGCTCGTCAGTGGATTCACTAGTCACCCTCAATCCAGACATCATTTAACACCATCGCACACTCTGACTTCCAAGTCTGAATCACTCACAAATAGGCATCGTTCCGCATGGTACTTTTTATAAGTCACCTGATATGGGTTCGTCCTGGCGTGTTAATCTTTCAAATAGGAATATGCTTCTAAGATAATTAAAACAAGAAGTTAAACTTCCAAATCAGTTACATCAACCGAAAAGAATCTTAAAAAGGGAAGATCAAAAGATCTTGGGAGGAAAGAAAGAAAATTCAAAATTGAATGAGTGTCCCACAAGGAACACACAAAAGACCAAAGCGAAAGAAGAACGATGCCTATTTGTGAGTGATTCAGAGTTGGAAGTCAGAGTGTGCGATGGTGTTAAATGATGTCTGGATTGAGGGTGACTAGTGAATCCACTGACGAGCCCACGCTGGTCACCCCGGGCGAAACATCGTTTAATTGTTTCTCCTTTCGCTTTCGTCTTTTGTGTGTTCCTTGTGGGACACTCATCCAATTTTGAATTTTCGTTCTTTCCTCCCAAGATCTTTTGATCTTCCCTTTTTGAGATTCTTTTCGGTTGATGTAACTGATTTGGAAGTTTGAATAGAGAGATATTGGTCAGGTTTTTTGTCAGTCTGTTACCCTTACCTTTATTCTGGGCAGGCGCAGTAGCGCTCTGTCAGGCTGTTACCTTTATTAAAGGTAATTAGCGTCGAATGGCAATTACCTTTACCTTTAAAAAGACAACCAACCAAACTTGATGTGATTCTGTGGTGGAAGATTTTTAGGTTATAAAAGGTTGTTGTTTTACAAAAATTTTGTGTATTTGGATTTTATTTTTTGTTAACCGTGTTTATAGTAGTAGTGGGGTACCTTTTTTACCGTTTTTTTGTGGCAAACAGATGAGTAGGTACAAATAAGGCTCGATTTCTTCTATTACTTCACCAAAGATATCTTGCAAAATCATTTTCCTGATTAAATTTATGTTGAGGTGTCCGTCTCCTAGTCCTGTCACTAAATTAATATTTTCCTCCTGGTTAGAAAAGCAAATAAAAAAAGACTTGAGGCAAAAACAACAAAAGTCAATAAAGAAGTAAGGTTATGTTTACCGCCAAACGATTGACTACGTTCAATAGCTCTATTTTTAACAAATAAAAAGAAAGGTTCATAGCATATCGGACACACATTTTGCTTTTTAATTCATTACGACCAGGCCTATTTCACCGTTGTTAGGAATCATCAGGATAACATAGGCCTGTACCTGGCGTATGAAGCATAACATAAACAACCACACCCAGCGAATTTAAACAACTTTCGTCGTCAAACAACGCGGGATGTTGGATGGCTATACGTAGCGCGCCGCCTATCGGAATAAAGTGAAAATAAAATCGTTAAAGGACGCAAATATCAATAAGAATGAAATGAAAATAGGCCTGTAGGTTTCTGGACTATCCATTAGATCTTGGAGGCCTGGTCGTAATGAATTGCAAAGCAAAATGTGTGTCCGATTTGTCACGAACCTTTCTTATTGTTTGTTTTTCACGGATAACAAATTCCCTTTTTTTTCTATTTTTAACCTCTTGAAGTTACCCTTATTTACGGTAACGGTAACCATAAGAGTAACGAAATTTGCCGTGAAACTGCCTTTGCCCCTTCGGTCGGCCATTCGTTTGGTTTCCTTTTGCTTCATTTGCAAACCGATTGTCATTTCTCCTGCCGTCGCGCGCCGCTGCCGTTTTACTGAAAAAAATCTCCGATAAACATAGTTTTGTATTTTACATTTCAATGGTTTATAATTTGTTAACAGAAGTGCGCATTTGAGAGTCATTTCAAAACATTTTGTTTTCCGTTTCCAATTTAAAATTTGTCAGTCGACTTTCATTAGTCTGAATGATCGAAAAAAAGTAGAGTAATAATTAGAAACGAAAACTGGCACTAGAAAGCTCACATATAGCACTTTATAGAGTGAGGATTTTGAGTAAAATTATGCCGGGAGTCGGTTTAAATTTATTTTCTTTTAATCCAGAAAGCACATGCGTACTGGGAATTTTTTGTCACCATAGTAATTTTAAGAAAATGGACGGACAATGAACTGAAGACGTCCTGGAGACAAGAGTCAAAGTGCAGACAGTCAAAGCTATTCGTGGATGGTCCGAATGTAGCCAGAACTAAATGGCTCTTAGGCAAGACCCGAAAGGACATTGAACTGCTGACAGGGATGCTGACTGAGCAAAATCGGCTGAACAAATATCTGACGCAAATAAGAGTAGCAGGAGATCGCGTGTGTCCTGCTTGCGGGCTCGAAGAGGAATCGGCGCAGCAATTGATAGCAGAGTGTGATGCATATGCCAGATCAAGGCAGCTGAAGTGGGGATTTCCCACGATAGAGGAAGAAGAGCTGCACTCGCTTAAATGGGTCGACATACTGAACTTCGTAAAGAAGACAGGGAGGCCCGGAGATAGAGATGCAGCGGGCATAGGGATAAGGAACGGGGTATGGCAAAAAGGGACCATGAAGAGGCCTAATTGCCAGGCCCACGGGCCGCCCCTATACTACTACTACTACTAGTAATTTTAAGTATTTATAAAGGACCCTGCCATTTTCTTATGGGGGATATGTTTCAGTCAATTTTTTTTACTATGTTATGGAGAGTAATTTTGGTCATGGGCACTTTCCCCAATATGTACAGAGTGAGCTAGAAATTTTACTTAAAGTTACAAAAATGGCCGTTTTTTACTAAACTTAACCTTCGTTTACGACAAAACTAAGGATAGCATAATAATGATTTCTTCAGATCTGATTCAATATATAACGACTTACATTTTTGATATTAGTACTAATGTCAGTATGTGTAAAGGCTAAGCCAAAAAATACGCATGAAATTAGGAGCACATTTAACGCTTATAGGAGCAGCGAAAAAAATGGTTTTTTATAACCTAAAAAGGATGCACACAAAATATGCGCTAAACTTTAAAATATGTACAGAGTAAGCCAAAACATACGAAATATAAAAAAACGAAAGATCAAAAGATCTTGGATGGAAAGGACCGAAGCGAAAAGGGTAACCAGCGTGAGCTCATCAGTGGTTTCACTGGTCACCCTCCCCATACATCATTAAACACGATCATACACTTTGACTTCCAACCTTGAATCACTCACAAATAGGCATCGTTCCGCACTGGTACTTATCCAAGTTACCTGATACGGATTCGTCCTGGGTACCGATTCTGGAAGTCATAGGAAGTGATCGTTCGCCTGAGAGAAGAAAAGTAAATTCAACCAATAAACGCGCTTAAAAGCAGTGACGAGACGATCGAATAATCATCAAACTATTATGGACACGCGCAGAGCTGCCTTGAACAACAATTTTTGAGCGAAGCCGTTCTCTCGACTAGACCCAGTAGTATTTCAGAGCACGCTATTGGACGAACGACCGATCCATATTTTACTCGCTAATGCGCATGCTACGACAAATTTGACCGTGTTTTAGAGTAGGACTCGCACAGTGGTCGATTTTTGTAAAAACGCAGACATTAGAAAAAACTTCCACATTGTAATTTAATCGTACAAAATATTTAGTTTTAATATACAGACAGGATGATCGTGTGAATTTTCACATTTATCTTAAGACATTTTTAATAAGAAAGAGATATATATTTATTAATTAGCTAAATTAAAGTAAAAATGTTAGTTTAGAAAAAGAAAAAGAAAATTTATTAAAAAGAATGCCAACCGAAACTTTCAAATGAAACACCCACCCCTTCGACTACTTAACCGATTTACAAGATACGCAAGAAGCGTTGCTTTAAGCCTTTTTTAACTCGTCGTAATTACGCGACGTATCTCCTTTGCGTAACGTACATTGCGTTTACGCCATGCCGTGGCTTATAGCCCCTTATATTAAAAATGTAGGTCGTTATATGTTCAGTCAAATCCGCAGAAACCATTATTATCTAATCTTTAGTTTTGTCGTAAACGAGGGTTAAGTTTAGTAAAAAACGACCAAAAAGTCTAATTTCTAGCTCACCCTGTACATATTGCGGAAAGTGTCCATGACGAAAATTACTCATTGGGACCCCCTCAATAACATATTATATTATAAAAAAAATTGGAGCTAGAAAGCACGGATAGTCCATAAATCAATTATTTTATGTTGAAAGGAAATGAAAATATCTCGAAAACTGTAGCTTTGAAAGATTTGAATCTTGTAACAACATTTTTGGGTAATATTTACGAAAACTAAAATCTGAAAATTGCATATCAATAGCTGCTTTACTTCTATAGTTATGATTTTTTAAAAATATATTTTAACGTTTTTCAAATAACTCGGAAACTAAAGCTCCCACGAATTTAAACTTTGTAACAAAAATTGTAGTCTCTATTCATGGAAACTTAAGTCCAAAAACCGTATATCGCTACTTGCTTTTGTTCCAAAGTTACAATTTTTTCCCCCTTTCCCCCTTTCATCGCCCCACCATCCTACCCAAAAGTTAATCAGTTCATTCATCAGGATTTTGAACCAAATTTTCTTGAGTTATCGTGTATACAGACAGACAACAGACCGACATCGACAGATCGACAGACAACTTTTTTTTTTCGTTGATTAAGGTGTTTTGGAACCTTAGTAACTCATTTTTGTTAAAATTAAGAAAAGTCAAAATTTCACGATTTTAATAGTCCCCCACAGCATATTAGTATGGCGGACTAAAAATTTAACCGAAACACATCGCCCATAAGAAAATGGCAGGGTTGTTCACAGAAAAACGATGTAAGTATGGCGCAGAAATATCTAAAAAAATGGTTCTTACTTTTGGTCATGTTCGACCGTAGATAGAGAATAACTATCTACGGTTTGACAAGCGTCAGGTTAGGTGTAGTTTCTTCAAATTTTGGACTTTATTAAATGTAAAATTATCCTATATTTTTTAGGCAAATGATTATAAAAATTTTCACTACCTAAATTCAACTACAACAATTATTGTTATTTTATCTTTTAAAATTTTTCCAAGAATCATTGAAAAGTAATCACGCCACTATAAGATGTTAACAAAACCGATAACAACAAATATTATTTCTGGTGTAATTATTTGTACGTTGTCATAATTGAAATTATTATAAATAATAAATTTTACTCAATAAGATTGACGTCATCATCTTAAGACGAGCCTCCAAAATACATACTTAATAATATTTATAAATACTGGCGTCCTAATTCAAAATACAGTAAGTTTTTACAAAAACAAACAAACATAAATCATTTATTTCTAAATCATACAAATAATCAAGAGTGCGTTTGCGTAGAAACCCGATCGTGCGAAGAGGGAGGGTTTTTGCAGTTCGGCTCGAACGGAAATGGCATTCTTCGATTGCTGCGGACCAGTTTTTTGACAGCGACAGTGACAGTTCCATTTAGCTTCTGTATTTAATTGTCAGCCGTCATATTGAAATTGGTCCGGAGAATTTGGAATGAGGTGTAAAACAAACATGAATAACCAGGATCTACGTAAACAGAGGGGCCACGACCCTAAGCCCTTTTCACGTCACGAACCCCACAATTGTGACGTAATTTTGGCGGTATATACATTGTCAAAAAGTGTTTGCAAAATTAAAGTAATAAATTATGCGCTCTAAAGTGCATTTGTTCAATTAAAAAAAAATAATTAAAAAATAAATAAATAAAAGAAGGCATTATAAAAAAGTAAACTATTACAAAAAAAATAAATATGCAAACATTATAAAAAGACAAAATATGTAAAAAAAAGTATACAGTAAAAATACACTAAAATAAATAAATAAAGCACACATACGGTTTCAAGGCTGCACAAATAAATAAAAACAAGAAAATATCAAGACATAAAAGATTAACAGAAAAAGAAAAATATCAATTAAAACAGGTAAAAAATAAAAAAAAATATAATATAATATTAAAAAGGATTCAACACAATTAAGAAACAAATCAAAAATTCTTCACGTTCTTTAAACAGGCTTCAAATTCAAAAAAAACTGAGTAAAAAGTACTGTTAAACAGTAATTTTTTAATTTCATGTTTAAATCTTGAAACAGTTGGAGACTGTTTTATTTTATTAGGCAATAAGTTGGAAAGGCAGATCCCGACATAAAATGGAGATTTTTTTAAAAAAATAAATTAAATTACGTCACGTTAGCGATAATGTCCAACCTTCATTAACATACAAAATACTCAACCAAACGTTAAAAAATGTGAAAAAAAGTGAGGTTATGTATTGTAAGTTGGCCGCTGTTCTCCTTCTCCAAGCTCAACTCGAACGCAACAGATCATGTTCCGAACGTCAACTCGAACGGAAAAGTGGACCTCCAGGCGCTTAGAGTTTCTATGTGAACGCACCCCAAAAGAACGAACAAGGTTTATTTTTATTAGAGAGTAATTTTTTTCTGTTTTTGCATTTTTCTTCAATTAATTCGCATTTTACTTATGACTTGCATTGATTTTTCTTGTGCACTCTTTCACATTTTTAACATTTTGAAAACACTGCCAAACACCTTAACTCAAGACAAGGGCGTAGCCAAAAATCGGATCTTGCAAATTCAAAAAAAAAGCTGGCGGCGTCACGTGGCCCCTAAAAGAGAGAGAGCTCTTGAACTGGAGGGAGGGGGGACTGTTTAATAGGTGTTGCTTTAGTGTGTGCAAAACAAAAATATTTATTTTAAAAAGCAACGGCAGATCTGGTCTTGATTGCAGATTTTGTGCAAAATTAAGCCTTAAATGAGCCGCAATTAAATAAAAATGATATTTTTTACTCGTTAAAAATGTTTTTGACAAGGTCGCAATTCTTCAAAAACCGTCAGAAAATCTTGCCCTTACAAAAGATCTGACGATTTTTAAACACAAATTTACACTTGCTAATATTCTTTAAATATTTTTATGTGTAAACAAACCTTTCAAAATTTTTACATACAAAACCATAGATAGCCATGGAATATTTTGCTGTCACTGTTCAGAAAAGTCACACAAATTATGTCTTTCCTTTTACATGGTGAGAATTTTCGACGTTTATTGGTATGCGTAGTAATAATTTAGCTCTGCGATAAACTAGTCTGCAGAATATCTTTAAAATATTAAATTTACAAAATGTTAATAAAAAAAATGAGGCAGTTTCTCTTACAACGTTAGAATAATTATGAAGGTGGCTGTGTTTTTATTTTAATTGAGGCGATAAGTAAAAATCGCCACTTTCCAGAATTCTGACGGGTGAGATTTTCTGTCGTTTCTGAAGAATCGCGACCATAATGAACAAAATTGTGACAAAAAAAAATTCCGTAGGAGAAAATTTTGGAAAACAACAAAAAATTCTCTATTTGATCTCTTGCGTTTTTTGTAAAATATTTTTGAAAAAGTAGGGGATATTTGTTGCCAAAATCATATGATAATACGCCGCAGACGCAAATTTTAAGAAAATTATACTAAAATGCCATTTCTGACACATTTTGAGTGCTGTTGATAAAAATTGCTTAAAATTTTTGTAAATTTAAGGCATTGTCGTAATAGATACATGTGAATTTATTTTAGTAAATTGGTATTTACAGGTCGACGCAGGAGATTTACAGGGCGAGCCGCAGGCATGTAGAACTTTCCGAAGGAAAAATTGTACGAAAAGTGGCTATTTTCCGGTCGTTCGAAAAAAAAAATACTTTACATTCTATTTAGGGATAAAATCGTTTACAAAGGTTAATCTGCCCTGCTAAGAAAGAAGAGCTTTTTTCAAAATTGACTTTTTTTAATTTTCGTAACTACTTGGACCCAAGAAACATTTTGAAAAAGGTTTGAGGTAAAAATTTTAATTTCAACTCTTATATTTTTTTATATAAATCTTATGACAATTTTCAATATTCTACAACTACGTGCATTTCTCAGGAATGATTAGCTTTAAAGGACCAAGCTCTTAACATATAAATTGTTTTTTTTCCTATCCACGTTTGTGCTTTATTAACTTAACTCAACTTTAACTTTAGTAGAACAACTATGTGTACTTTTTTATAAAAGCTTCTCTTTTCGGGGTTTGATCGAGTGTCAAGGTTCTTAATTTATTCTTGCTTTGTTATCCTTTACTATTATATATATGTATATATATTTTTTTTTGTTTCTAGTTAGGTTTTAATTTTGTGCCCTAATTCTATTTTACAACCCTAGCAGAATCCTTGCTATGGAAATCTATGTAATTTCCCAGAAGCAATAAATAAATTGTAAATTGTAATATTGTATAAAGCTTATCTGTCTCCTTTATTTTTTTGTGGGCCCTACCATGTGAAGAAAGAAGGGCATAACTTACAAAAAATAGCATATATCACACTTTCCCTTCAATACCTTCAATTTATTTGTAACATACGGTCGAGTCCACTTTCCTGCTGGATATAAGCTCTTCTTCTCTAGTAATATGAGATACCGCGCATCTTTTCCTAAGCGTAAGTCAAAGGTCACGCACGTGTTTTATTTACCATTTGCTTTAGTTGACAGTACACCAACCAAAGGTAGTAAGGATAAATACTCCTTTCGCGCCAAATATAGTTGGTTTATTTCACACTGGATAGATGGCGGACCATACTACAGATTTCTATAATCATGTCGTGTCAAATATTAACTACTGCAGTAGACCATTTGGTGTACTGTGCAACTGTTCTGTTATTTGTACGTCATTTATGTAATTTTATAGTATTTCTCCATAATTAACTTTTCTAGTTTTTCGCTTTATGTAAAGTTTTTTCTTTTTTTTCGGCTTTTGTAAAACTTTATTTTATTTTAACATTTAGTGATGGCGAATATTCCTTAAAATCGATATAAACAAAGACTCTGTTGTGTTCTTGGATGTCAAGACTATGATAGCAAACAGCATCGCTTTCCTAACAACAATAGAGAACTGTTTGTGTCTTAGGTAAGGGCTACAAATCCAAAAAATTGGGACTCTTTAAGTATTGATCAAACTGAATCGAGATTTTTTAAATTTTTAGAGACTTTGAAAACAAGGTATCATCCGACCCACTTTCTCTATTCAAAATTTAGGGGTAAAGTTTACCCCTTGAAGGGGGTGCGTGATACTAAAATTTTAAGATATAACCAAAATGTGTCTTTCTCTATTGTATTTTAAAAATTGTCATAATTATTTTAGTTTACTTTTTTAAGTACAATATTTTTAGATATGGCACAGCTTTTTGTACAGCTTAATATTATGTTAAGAAGTATGTTTTATTTATTGTCAGTATATATATCTTTAAAAAATACTTTTTCATAATTTTCTGTTGTTTTTTCCGATTAATATAAAAGTACAAGGTGGTTCAAAAGTGTAACGCAAGCTAGAAAAATTGAATTAATATTGAAAAATAACATTGTTTGTTGTGCACTTAATTCTTAAATACAAATTTTTTTCGACTATGATTACGTAGGTAAAATTACCTACGTGACTATGGTCCAGTTTTGCACTAAAAGTTCAAAGAAAAATACTTTTTAAAGTACTGGAGGTCCTACGCGCATCGCCTCCACAAAAATTGTTTTATTTATGTTTCAAAATATCAAACAAAAATCACTCATAGTCAGTTTGCTATATACACTATGCCCATCGTCAAGACACACGTTATAAAGTTATGGCGTCAACCAGTTACTTAAACATCAATAGAAATTAGTGTGTTAATTACATTAGTGAAAAGAGCTTTGAAAGCAGATAATTGTAAAATAGGGTCTTGCCATCATTGAGGATTTTTCCACAGGGAGGGGATTTGTTAGTAAAGACATTCTGCATGTAGATTAGGTTTAGAGATGAATAGACATTCTATTTTTAGTCCTAAAAGGAGTAAGTAGTTTCTAGTTTCAGCATTGCGTTGCATTTAAAAAAACTTTAGCTTTATGTACTTCAAATTTTATAAGAAAATTGTTATAATAATACTAGACTAGAAGACCCTGCAGCTTCGTCTGCGGTTTTACCCATTTTTTCCCGTTTTTCTTGCTTTAAACGGTCATAACTTGTGTTCCCGCGAACCGATTTTGATGAAATGAAGCCTGCGTACTCTCCAGAGGTCCCAAAAATGCAGCAGTGACAGCAAAATTCTAAAAACTGGATTTTTGTTATCTACATCGTTTGGTTAGGAGCTAATACCAAGAGTTTTTACAAAATATTTAATATACAGAAATGGTTTTTTTTTAAATTTATTATAAGTATAGATGTGTCAAATTAGTTTAAATACGGAAAAATTCATTACTATATGATGAAAACAGCATACTAAATCACAAACCGAAGTAAAGAGTAAAAAAACCTGGCGCCCCCGACGTGTCCCTCTTGCATGATTATTTTCAGGGTCCAGCCCAATCTAGAGGGTCCATGGATTCCGTCGTTTAAGGCGGGATTTCCTTGAAACAAGATAAAAACGTTTCTTTCAATAGCCGTTTCGTTTTCTTGAGGTAATTCAATTCAATAGCTAAGGAGAGGTGGCCCTATTCAAGATCATAAGACTTTATTTCGAGATATCCTTTTTTTTCAGTGTATAACACACTGTTTCTTTTACAATCGCGTCGGAGGCTAAAAAAACGAAACGTCTGTATATTTTTTTAAAGTTGGGTTAAGGTTCTCTAATTCAATTTTTGTTTAACCTTTACGTTTTTTTTAAATCTATATGTATAACAAAACTTGTATTAACATGTATTATAATTTTAACCAATTTTTTTCAAACACAGAATTAAATGGAAATAGGAATGTTTTTTGGTGATATTTAAGTTTCGATGAAATTTAGGCTACAAAATTCTGGCATTTCTAGGGAAAGGTAAATTTAAATTTACGCAAATTAGTATTTATGTGAAAAATTATAATTAGCGTTAATTTTGAACCAAGTAAACATTAAAGGCAAATACAGGGTGTTTCATTAAAAAGTTTTCACTCGTGGTATTGCTAAATCCTGAAACGCCATTTTATTTGCGAGAGGGATATGGTGGTGAGTCATCCTTAACCCCGGCTGAGAGTTACCCTTTATAATGTAGGTTAAGGGAACACCAGGGAAATATATCGCAACAATATCGCAACCATATTTAGTCTTGCGTGAGCTTTTTTATCAACTTCACGCTTACGGCGTATATAACGTTTAGACCATTCGTCAACTAGCTTAGTTAACGTAATTGATAGACAGACAGCCAGGCTCTGTGAAGTTAAATTATATCGTTTAAAAAAACATGGAGACCCAAAGAGAGTGTACCCTGCTAAAAAAGTATCCTCGAATTCTCCTCTTCTCGAATTTTCTGATAGAATCTCATAAATCCCAAAAAATGAATTCTGCTTTCTATGCGATTCTCCAACTTAAATGCAGTCTGCCAAAAAAGTATCTTTTATATGTATACTACGTACTTGTTCACTCCTATATATCATATAGCGTAGTTTTTTGGGGATACGCTTACTATGTTAACAGAACATTTCTAAAACAAAAAAAAAGATTATCAGACTTATTTTTGATCTCAAACCACTAGACTCTTGTAGACCTATGTTTGTAACAGAATCTTAACATTTTATTCGGTTTATGTTTTTAAGTCAATAATGTTTGTCAGGCAAAACATATCACAATATAATAAAATAACCGAATCTCAGGGATACAATACCAGGAGACGAAATTGATTAAGATCACAAAACAATACAACATCACTTTATCAAAATTCTTTTGCCAATATGTCTATACAATGCTATGCCAGAATCTATAAAGAGCATAAAAAATACAAATCAATTTAAAAAGCAATTAAGCAATTCGTTAATAGAAAAATTTCTCTATTCTAATAACGAAAACTCCCTGTATTTTATTTTTGTAATGTATCGTGTATTTTATAATTATTTATTTATTTTATTTTATATTTTTTGTTTTTTATTTACTGTATATGTCTCCTGACGATGTCTATACTACAATTTTAATGTAGTCTTTTGGATAAATAAAGACACTCTACTCTACTCTACTCTACTCTACACTACTCTACTCTACTCTACTCTCCTCTTCTCTAGTCTACTCTATTTTTTTTGAACATCCCATAGCATCTTTTAAAAAAAAATTTAGTTAATGTGAGAGAATTCACTTAAAACTGAGAAGACATTTTTACCAGTGAAGGCACGGATAATGCCAGAAAGGGTCTAAGAAGCGGTCTTTTGTTTCAAACTTCCCTAGTTATAATGATGTTCAATTACCCTGTATATACATATAGGAACGCTTGTTTTAATAAATATATCATGGTCGAAGGGCAGAGGAAAAATTAATACAAGGAATCACTTGTGTTCAAATACAGTTAGGTTCAAGCTGTAAAAAATGTTTGTCAACAAATTAAAACATGGTCAATGAAATTTCAAATTTAATCGAAAATTTCCATTAACGATTTAATTATTATTTTGTAAGAACGTCAATACGCTTTTTTAACTACATTTTGTGTGAAATTTTACTCTAAATTACATCAGGTTTTCTATTAAAATTTTAAATAACATAAAAAGTGTAACTGTTTAAAGTAGGTAATGCATTACAGGAAAAGAAAACGAAAATTGTTTCCAGTTAAATTTAGGGTAAACAATATGACAACCTCCACAATATAATTGTGCACTATTTTGCACTTTACCCACCACTATAAATTACTGGAAAAAATCGTCGCATTTTTCGTGTGAATCCCTTTGCCCCCCCCCTTGTAACTCCTCTTCCCCGCCGCTGCGTTACCTGACGTTCTTGGCTACTATTTCTGACATTGTATGGCTTTTTCTTCTTTTTTAATTAAATATATGGATTTGTTGACAAAATCATATAATAAATGAGCCGCAGACAAAAATTTTTGGTAAATATACCAAAAATGCCATTTCTCACGTTTCTAACTATTATTAATGACGTCATTGCGCGACAGGCAAAATGTTTGAAATTTAACACATCAGAACAAATCACACGTCACAAACCGGGGTAAAGGATCAAAAAAGTGGAGGGGTGGCGTGAAATGACGTCCTTGCATAATTAATTTATTGCAGACTGGGTTGGACCCTCTGGGGAGAAGTTTTTAACCGCCCTCTCCTCTGGCTACACCACTGGATTAATTCTATACTAAAGTATTTTTCATTTTGAACATTTCCCTTCTATGCATATTTTTATTCGTTTTTACTTTTTTATATCCCCGAGGATGACCCAGACCAAAGATTAAAACTTTCGATTTTATATTATATTTTAATAAAACATTGTCCAATAAAGCCAAAAATTTATTTTATATACGTTATTTTATATATTCTGATACTTAAAGGTCATGCTTACAAATTACCAAAATTAGATGTGATTAATTCAGTTGCATGATGAAGAGACTCTATGATTATGTCACGTATGAATGATTACATTAATGAATTAAGATTGGTTTATGTCTGATGGTAAACACGACTTCGAGGTTTGGTTTTAAAACTGAGGTAAATGTTTAAGAGTAGAGATTCTTTTTTTTATGTCAGTGACCTTAGCCCAGGAAATGTGATATCCATAATTTTTGAAATAAAATAAACATCAGAATTGGCTGAACTTGGTATGGAACCCTAGTAACAATTTGTCGACGTTTTAACGTTGCCAAAGGCGACTTAACGTTGTGTCAAAACGCCGTATAAACGTTCTAGCAACTCGCTTTTGCACCAATTTGGCGGAGATTTTTTGAGTTGTGTTGACGTTGCCTGCGACTAGAGTCGCTAGCAAAGTTTCCACACCGTCGCCGAAGCGACTACGACTGAAGTGCCCTCTGGATAATATTTTTATTAATATAATTAATTTGAAATCAAGACTTCCACGTCTCTGCAACCACAAATGGACTAATTTCCAAACACCATCTATCAATAATTCTAAAATACGTAGCTAGGTAACTTTCAGTTAATTTATTACATTAAAGTGACTTTTTAAAGGTTCCCACTAACTAAATTTAACAACGAACCTTAGTTTTCCGTCAAAAATGGACATTTTAGCTTTAAAAAATAAGGGGGCCTTCAATCCTTCTTATTTTTATGCTAAATTATTTTTTTATATAAATACTGAAAATTTTAAAAATGCTTTAAACCTATTTTAAACTGCAGCCAATCTAAAAGAATACTTAAAAATTTCCAAAATTAACTAAAAATCATCAAAATCCAGCAAAAAAACAAGATTCTTTTAACGATTTACACAAATGGTGTAGCGGCGAAAATCACGAAAATAAAACAGTATGGCGGTAATAATCATTTCTTGATTTACTGGAAACCTAACCATTTTACGACTAAAGAGGTGCCCTCTATAGTTGTCTTATATTTTGAAATTGGCCGAAAGTGCTAATAGCTTTTTCCTTTTGCTACAACAATTTGCACTCATTATATCTATCCTCTATATTTATACAAGCTAGAAAAGGACATAGATACATTTAGTGCACACCAGTGTATCAAAAGAAGAACCCCACAAATTCATTTCAAGGTAGTCTGACTCTTCGTTACTTGGTATCTACAGTCGGTCATGGACCATAGTCTGACTCTGGGTCACTTGGGGGGCGTTAAATAGTTTGCAGGCAGAAAAACAAATTAAACAATTACAGCTGCTAACAAAATTACGTCGCGATTTTTGATTGTGTGACGTCACAAACGTTTCTTTCCTTCTTCGTAATACTTTTGCAAATTGTGCAACACTTAATGAATATGAAAATCCCCTAAAAATATAAAAAAGTAATTTTTTATTATTTTTTACATTATTTTTGGAGTAAAACTGTTACGGAGCGCAGTTACTTTATAAAATTTTCACCCCCTTTTACCCCTTGCCGTGTTTTATTTACGGACGCAACTCTTTTTTAGGGCTGGTTTAACGGCCCTTAGTTTATATTTCAAGATAGTCTGACTACTGGTCACTTGGAAACTGTTTTTTTGAATTTATGTCTCCCTCACCATTCTTTTTTGCCTCTAATATGCCTCTAGTAGACCAACTATGTTGACGTTGAGTAAACGACCAGGAAACGTTAAACTAGAGTATACAAATTAACCCTAGTTAATTAACAACCTTATGGCGTCGTTGTTTCGTCGTTCATTGCGGTCGTTGAAAACCCCACAATATTCCAGTAAAAATAAAAGTTGTTAGAGGGTTGCCAAATTTACCCTAGTTAATAACAACGGTATGGCGTCGTTTTCTTGTCCATCATAGCAGCCGTTGCACAAATGACTAGTTTTTGTACTTTATACAACGCTAATTTTAGTGTATTTTTTAGTTATGGCAACTAAAAATTGTTACTTGGGAAGGCATATTTCGTAAAAACTCAGACACGGCTCGTATCACTTTTTTGATTTTTTGCCGAATAAGCTAAAATTTGAACTATTCAAACATTTGAATCGGTAGCCCTAGAAAAAAATGTTAGCTTCTGCGGCAAAAAATCAATAAAGTGCTCCGAGTGGTGTCGTAGTTTATACTAGAGACCCTCTATACATTTAACTGTTATTGTTTTATCAGAGGTGGGCAACTCAGATTGCCCTCTCTTTTTATTTTTTCGTTTCTTATTTTTCATTTCCGAAAAAATAATTGCATTTTCACAAAACTTAGCCAAAATATACCTTTTTTTATCCTTAATGCCTGCAATTTTTTTTCTAATTTTTTGAGACATTAATTTTTTTCGGTCGAAATCACTTTTTTTTAATAAAAAATTCTACTCAGGAAAGTTCTCCTGGTATATTTTGACGTTGCTCGTTTTTTTGCTTTGACATATACTTTTTGGTGGGAAAATAAAAAATTACAGTTACAATTTAAAACTCAGAAATGCAAAAAAAATTGCTTTTGCAACAATGAATTTTTCAGCAATTGTTGATAATATCTTTCAATTAAAAAAAAAATCGACAACCGATTACACCATCTATTTGTTCGGAAAAAAAACATTTTATACGTGAATAAAACCGGTTTTATATAAGAACATATATATTGTTATATTAAAAAAACGCAAATGAAACAACTGAGTTGACAATTTTTTTTCCGGTGTAAAATAAAATTGATTTAGTATTTAAAATTGTTCTAATAGTATGTCTAGGACAAACATTTTCAAACATGTTAAATGCGCTTTAAGAGTACCGTATAAACAAAGTAATTGTTTGACCTAACACTTTATTTTTGTGCAGTATTGCTATGAACATCTTATTTCGATTAATAAAGTTTCATACATTAACAAAAATTGTTTGTAGTATAATCGATGGGTGCACTTATTTTTTTTTATTTTAATAATTAAAATATATTTTTTTTATTTGTTATTTCAAATAATTTTTTTTTGACTTATAAATAAATTTTAATTTAAATTTCTTTTCTATATAAATGTAATTTTTATGTAAAAAAGTAAGAAATGAAATGAATACTATGAATAGGCAATTTTTTTAATAAATTATTTCAAATTCCTACTTTTGCTTTCAAAAATAGTATATTTTTCTAAATTTTTGCAATGGATATTTATATTACTGACTCACGAAAAATCGTAAGGTAATCTATTAGAACTTATTAAGCCGGAATTGCAAAAGCAATTTTCGTTTTCAATATTTATTTATATTTTAATTTTAACGAGAGTTTTCCTGAGTAGAATTTTTTGTCATTGCTCATTTTTTTTGCTTTGACATACACTTTTTCTTGAGATAATAAAGAATTATAGTTACAATTAAAAAACATGCTGAGGCATGCAAAAAAACTACTAATGGCATTACCAACATTTCATTTTTCAGTAAATGTTTATATTTATGTCAATTACACCATTCAGTTGTACGGAGAAAAAGCAAAAACGTTATTTATGTGTAGTATTGCTATAAGCTTAGAATGCACTTTTTTAATCGTTTTTATTTTTTTTACCTTGTTTAAATCATCGAAATAATTGTTGGACAGAAATATCTCAAAATTTTAGCTTCTTGTTGGAAATTAAAAAATAAATAAATATTGAAAATGACAATCGCTTTTACTATTCCGGCTTAATAAGCTCTAATAGATTACCTTACAATTTTTCGTGAGCCACTAATATAAATATCCATTGTTAAAATTTTGAAAAATATACTAATTTTGAAAGCAAAAATCGAATTCATTTTTTTACATAAAAATTACATTCATATAAACAAGAAATTTAGATTCAAATTCAACTATAAGGTCAATATGCACCAATCGATTCTACGATAAACAATTTTTTATGTATGACACTTTAATAATCGAAGTAAGATGTTCAAAGTAATACTGCACAAAAATAAAGTTTTAGGTCAAACAATTACTTTGTTTATAGGGTAGGTAGAAAATCTTTTTTGAGAAACTGTAAGGTAAAAGGATTAACAGTACATCGATCAGCTGTTAGAAAACGATTTTAGTGAAGGAGAAAGCGACTGTATTTAAAACCGTTCTTATACAAAACCGGTTTTAGATGCGTATAAACGTAGTAAGCGCAACTGTCTCCTTTGTATTTTTTTCCGCAAAACTAAATGTTGTAATCGGTTGTTGATTTTTTTTTTTTAATTGAAAGAAATTATCAACAATTGTTGAAAAATTCATTGTGGCCAAAGCCATTATTTGTTTTTTCACATCTGAGCATGTTTTTTAATTATAACTACAATTTTTTATTATCCTACCAAAAAGTATATGTCAAAATAAAAAAAAATGAGCAACGTCAAAAAATACTACGAGAATTTTCCTGAGAATAATTTTTGTTTGACAAAAAAGTGATTTGAACCAAAAAAAAAATATTCCAAAAAGTTTTAACTTTTTCATCTAAAAAAATTGTAGGCATTAAGGACACAGAGAGGTATATTTTGGCTAATTTTCGTAAAAATACAATTAATTTTGCGGAAATTAAAAATAAGAAACGAAAAAATAAAATTATTACGAAATTTTGAGGTTATGTTAAAAAATGACATGTACAAAAGTTGTAGATCTTTGCACCGTCTACAATTTTTGTATTGAAGTTTTTACTCTATGACGTTCAGTTTTGCCGGAAAATTACAATAATACCATTTTTCTCTCCCTTTCCCCCCACCAAATCCACCACGCAAGAGCGACTCTCACGCAATTTTTTTAAAAAACATTTATCAGAAACCCCTTTACCATTTCCACTTATCAAACTGCTGTTCAAATTTTTTTTTGTCTTTTATTTTAATTTGGTTGGACTCTAGTGCCTGATCTTCATCTACACACCACGTTTCATCATGATCGGATAAGCGGTTCAGAAGCAACACCCAATTATATTTGTCATCATGGTCGCGACTTCAAAAAGTGCCGATCTTTACTTATTGCCTCATTTAAAAGAAAAACACAGCGTCCTTAATATTTATCCGAACGTTGTAAGAGAAACTACTTTATTTTTAAATAACATTTTGTAAATCTAATATTTTAAAGATATTCTGCAGGATTAGTTTTACGGCGGAGCCAAATTGCTACTACGCGTACCAATAAACGTCAAAAAGTGATAAAAATTCTCATCATGTAAAAGGAGAAACAGAATTTGTGTGACGTTTCTGATCAGTGACATTTTTTATATTTTAAAAGTTTGTTTACACACATTTTCAAATAAAAAAATTGGTGCTAGAAAGCACGAATAGTCCGCCATACAATCAAATATTTTATGTTGAAAGAAAATCAAAATATCTCGAAAACTGTAGCTTTGAAATTATAGTCCATTCATAAAGAAGAGAGAGTAATAAAACGATTGGCGTAGATGTTTTGCCAACATTAAAATTTTTAAAAAAATAGAAAAAAAAACAGCAGTTAAAAATATATATTATATTTTAACCTGATAGATAGCACTATAATACGTAGGTATGCAGATAATGTCATAATTGTTTCAGGTGCATAATTAGAGGATTAAGTTTAAGTAATAATATAATTTTATGATTTTGAGAATTTTAGATTATTAGCAATTAAGAGTAATTCTCTCTGAAATATTAAAGGTGCCTACAAATCTGCTTTGCTTTTTATTATAGTTTTAACTTTAAAGTTTGTGTATCTAGAAAGTAAAAAAATATTGCTTCTACTATAATAATTGACAACCGTAGCATTTGTTTTATGTACCAACCATTTGTTTAGCCTTAATTTAATTTTTAGGTGTGCTTATTAATTATAGTTAATACGCCAATCCGTTTTTGTATATATATTATAATAAAACAAAGTTATGATTGTTTTCCATAAACCAAAACTACACTTTTTTGCACTCGACGCGCGTTTCGCTAACAACGTTAGCATCATCAGAAGACGATAAACAATAAACTAAATTAACCTATGCTCTATCTGATATACAATCTTTTAGTGGGCGGAGATAAGACTAACAATTTGTGATTGATCACGTTTTTTAATCCTATCTCCCCTCAACTAAAGAATAAAGTGTACTAAACGGGATGGGTCCTCTATCTTTATTTAAACTTTTTCTGGATTTAATGATTTCCATACTTTCATATGCATTCAAAAGTCTTTTGTTTGGTACACTTTTTAGAAGTTTTAGGTTATCTAATGTGAATCTATGATTGTTTTCAAAAGCATGCTCGGCCACACTTGACTTTTCTGTTCTTCCGTATTTTTAGTGTGCTAAGGGTTCTTTAAAACGTGTTTGAATAGAACGTCTCGTTTGGCCAACATATTTTTTGTCACAATCCATGTAACTAATTTCGTAAATTCCACTTTTTTCTAGAACTGTAGTTTTATCCTTCCTTGTAAGCTTCTTATTCTTATAAGAAGAAGATTGAATTTGCATTTTTATTACCCCCTCTTCTTTATGGGCAGACTTTAGTGTTGGCTTCATTTCAGTTACTTTTTTTGGTTTCTTGTTCTTATAAAGTCTATGGTTGGACGCCTACATTGACGCTTATCTCTGTTGCCATTCTAGAATCTATAGCGCTGCATGAACATTCGTGTGGCTTTTGTTGCCACAACCCCTTGTCTATCTATTTCTGTAAGCCCCATTTACATTGAAACAATGTAAGTAAGCACAGAGCTTCTTTTGTCGCTATCCTTCGTTGATTACAGTGGGGTTTAAATAGCCTTTACTCTTTTTCTAAATATATACAGGA
The DNA here is from genome assembly GCA_963921995.1 of Oxystoma pomonae. Classification (NCBI taxonomy): domain Eukaryota; kingdom Metazoa; phylum Arthropoda; class Insecta; order Coleoptera; family Brentidae; genus Oxystoma; species Oxystoma pomonae. The sequence goes on along the minus strand of OY998171.1, from coordinate 47,990,395 downwards.
GGAGTCTTAATAAGAGCGAAAACTAATTTAAAAAAGAGTAAAAAATGTTTTTAATACTTTGTTATTTGTCCATAAAAATCCTTCCGTTGGGAATTCGGATGTCACAATGTCTATGCAATACTAGATAAAACATTTTTGACGTCTTTTCGACGTCTATATCACGTGGGTCAACACCGTTCTCAACTAAAACGCCAGTTAACTCCTGCCGCCTCAGTTCCCTTTAGCCTACTGTGGGTGCCATTTTAATAACCAAATTGACAACTTTGGTGTCAATATAGCACCGATCATAGGCCAAAGGATACTAAAACGAAAAGTGGGTTTAATCCGTTTTTACGTGACTTGTCACACGAATTTGACGTTAATTTATTGACGCGAATTTGACGTAACATTAATGACATTTTTGCTAAACAGGCGATTTACAAAAAATTAAAATAACACGTCAAATGCACGTGACGTGACTGGTTGCCTGAGAAAATGTGACGTACTAATGATTTAAATTCTCGGCCAGAAAAAGTGAATAAGGCTATAGACAGGGTCAAGTCAGACCAACACCGTTCTCAACTAAAAAGCCAGTTAACTCTTATCTCTTCAGTGCCCTTTAGCCAAAGATTGCCGCCATTTTTATACCCAAATTGACAGGTAAAACATGGATTTTCTGTCAGTTGGTTGTCTATATGAACGCTATAGTAGGCTAAAGGATACTAAATCGAAAAAGAGTTAACTGTCTTTTTAGTTAAGCAGGTTCTCAACTAAAAAGCTAGTTAACTCTTATCTCTTCAGTGCCCTTTAGCCAAGGATTGCCGCCATTTTTATAACCAAATTGACAGGTAAAACATGGATTTTCTGTCAGTTGGTTGTCGATATGAACGCTATAGTAGGCTAAAGGATACTAAATCGAAAAAGAGTGAACTGTCTTTTTAGTTAAGCAGGTTCTCAACTAAAAAGCTAGTTAACTCTTATCTCTTCAGTGCCCTTTAGCCAAAGATTGCCGCCATTTTTATAACCAAATTGACAGGTAAAACATGGATTTTCTGTCAGTTGGTTGTCAATATGAACGCTATAGTAGGCTAAAGGATACTAAATCGAAAAAGAGTTAACTGTCTTTTTAGTTAAGCAGGTTCTCAACTAAAAAGCTAGTTAACTCTTATCTCTTCAGTGCTCTTTAGCCAAAGATCGCCGCCATTTTTATAACCAAATTGTCAGGTAAAACATGGATTTTTTGTCAGTTGGTTGTCTATATGAACGCTATAGTAGGCTAAAGGATACTAAATCGAAAAAGAGTTAACTGTCTTTTTAGTTAAGCAGGTTCTCAACTAAAAAGCTAGTTAACTCTTATCTCTTCAGTGCCCTTTAGCCCAAGATTGCCGCCATTTTTATAACCAAATTGACAGGTAAAACATGGATTTTCTGTCAGTTGGTTGTCAATATGAACGCTATAGTAGGCTAAAGGATACTAAATCGAAAAAGAGTTAACTGTCTTTTTAGTTAAGCAGGTTCTCAACTAAAAAGCTAGTTAACTCTTATCTCTTCAGTGCTCTTTAGCCAAAGATTGCCGCCATTTTTATAACCAAATTGACAGGTAAAACATGGATTTTCTGTCAGTTGGTTGTCGATATGAACGCTATAGTAGGCTAAAGGATACTAAATCGAAAAAGAGTTAACTGCCTTTTTAGTTAAGCAGGTTCTCAACTAAAAAGCTAGTTAACTCTTATCTCTTCAGTGCCCTTTAGCCAAAGATTGCCGCCATTTTTATAACCAAATTGACAAGTAAAACATGGATTTTCTGTCAGTTGGTTGTCGATATGAACGCTATAGTAGGCTAAAAGATACTAAATCAAAAAAGAGTTAACTGTCTTTTTAGTTAAGCAGGTTCTCAACTAAAAAGCTAGTTAACTCTTATCTCTTCAGTGCTCTTTAGCCAAAGATTGCCGCCATTTTTATAACCAAATTGACAGGTAAAACATGGATTTTCTGTCAGTTGGTTGTCGATATGAACGCTATAGTAAGCTAAAGGATACTAAATCGAAAAAGAGTTAACTGCCTTTTTAGTTAAGGAGGTTCTCAACTAAAAAGCTAGTTAACTCTTATCTGTTCAGTGCCCTTTAGCCAAAGATTGCCGCCATTTTTATAACCAAATTGACAAGTAAAACATGGATTTTCTGTCAGTTGGTTGTCAATATGAACGCTATAGTAGGCTAAAGGATACTAAATCGAAAAAGAGTTAACTGTCTTTTTAGTTAAGCAGGTTCTCAACTAAAAAGCTAGTTAACTCTTATCTCTTCAGTGCCCTTTAGCCCAAGATTGCCGCCATTTTTATAACCAAATTGACAGGTAAAACATGGATTTTCTGTCAGTTGGTTGTCAATATGAACGCTATAGTAGGCTAAAGGATACTAAATCGAAAAAGAGCTAACTGTCTTTTTAGTTAAGCAGGTTCTCAAATAAAAAGCTAGTTAACTCTTATCTCTTCAGTGCCCTTTAGCCAAAGATTGCCGCCATTTTTATAACCAAATTGACAGGTAAAACATGGATTTTCTGTCAGTTGGTTGTCGATATGAACGCTATAGTAGGCTAAAGGATACTAAATCGAAAAAGAGTTAACTGCCTTTTTAGTTAAGCAGGTTCTCAACTAAAAAGCTAGTTAACTCTTATCTCTTCAGTGCCCTTTAGCCAAAGATTGCCGCCATTTTTATAACCAAATTGACAAGTAAAACATGGATTTTCTGTCAGTTGGTTGTCTATATGAACGCTATAGTAGGCTAAAGGGTACTAAATCGAAAAAGAGTTAACTGTCTTTTTAGTTAAGCAGGTGTTGGTCAGACCCGCCACGTTTAAGGTACGAAAAAAAATGGGGAACTATTTGAATAATGATGAACTTCAAACGCAATTTTCTCGACTAAAGTATTAAACCTAACACGGGCCCGTTTTTTAAATAGTTTTTAAGATAAAGTTTCCACACCTATACTGGTACGAAAGGGGACACAGTACATTTTATTACATTACAATTTATTGTTTAAATCCAAGAAGATCTAATTTAACTTGGTTTTTCTATATGTTCTAGAATTATGTAAAAAAACATGCCTTTTCTTTAAAAAAAATACAAAAATGCATACATACATAATAATATTACGCAATAAATTATTAAGCAAGGTCAATACACAGGGTGTACTAACGAGACCGAGAAACATAGGTGTTTTCGAATATTTGGTGTACAATTTCGAGAAAAAAATCTAAAACACGTTTATTTTACATTTACATTACATTAAAATTTTTGTAGGCCACATCTCTTTCAAAAAGTTTTTCACCATATTTTCCTCCCTTTGACAGTTGCGATGACAACTGGTAATTTTAAAGGACATCAATTAAGAGTTTACAAAAAATTATGCAACTTCTGTAAATAGAACTTTTTTCCAGCTCTAATTAAGGGAGTACTGTACATTATTTTGAAGATCCTTATAACAGAATTAAAATTTTAAAATCTAGTAATTAATTTTCAAGATATTTACATTCAAAGTAAGCTCAATTGTACAGGGTGTCGATCGTTTTGAGGGGTTTCGGGTACTTCTAGAGGATATAGAAAAAATTCGACCCCCCCTGGCGAGGTTCAAGTTTCAAGACAAGATTTTTGGTAAAAACCGCATTTCAATATGTCACGCTGTCTTCGACCTACGAGGGCTTTTTGAAAAGTCTGCATTTTGAAATAGGCCCTATAACTTTTTTATTTTTAAAAATATCTTCGTGGTGTTAATTGCGTTTTGGTAAAGTTTTTAAACTAGAATTTAATTCAAAATTATGATTGTTTTCCACAAACCAAAACTACACTTTTTTGCACTCGACGCGCGTTTCGCTAACAACGTTAGCATCATCAGGAGACGATAAACAAACAATTGTGCTAACGTTGAAAGCGAAACGCGCGTCGAGTGGAAAAAAACTAAACGTCTCGGAGGACCCAAAAGGATACGGTTATAATTTATAATAAAATACAAAAAATAAACAAAGAAATCAATCCAAATTAGGAATAACAGAATGATAATACAGATGAGTAGGAGAAGACGAAATACCAAATGTCATAAGAGCAATAACAAACTAGCCGAACGAAACAAATAACCAATGAACTTGAAGGGTGAATTTATTATTTAGTGAGATTATATCATAATTTTAAGGCCGATGAGGGTTATTTGCGCCGTGGTACGGTACAGCGACGGTAATGATAGTAAGGCAAGTTCGAGTTACAGCAACGCATCATGACTTACACGAACGCGTACCAGACCGCACACACTTTACGAAAAAAGTGAAAGTAAAAAAAACTTATGTGCTTTAGCGGCGCCGAATGCGAAGTCAAAATAAGTAGCCTAACCCCAAAATTTTTAACTCGGTGCTAAAAAAGCTCTGGTGTCCCACTGTGGATAAACATAAACAAACTCTCTGCGTTGCCATGGAAAACAAATGCAATGACGTAAAATTTTTCAAAAAAATCAAGTCGCCACAGTTAAATTGATTTCCCCATAAGACTTTTGAAACACCCTAGATGGATGACGTATAGAATGAAAATGTTTAAATTTAAAAGAGCTTTTTTAGAAGTGTCAAAACTGGCAAAAAAACAAGCTAAAATCTGTCAACAAGAAGTCACAGCCCACTTGGCCAAAAATGGCACCATAAAAAAATCAAGGGACCGTAAAATTGAACAAAAAGGTCCTTTCTTGAGAGTTGAAATATTTTAAAAGAACATGCCTTGTAATGTAGAACTTTCCGTATGAAAAATCGTGCGGAAATTGGCTATTTTCCGGTTGTTTGAGAAAAAAGTTATTATGGGAAACCATAAGACTTTTTAAACATCCTAGACGGATGACGTATACAATGAAAATGTAGATCTTATGGAGATAATTAAATATTTGTTCGTGCTCAGAATGTTATGCATCTTGAAGGGAATTTTCGGCCGCATGCTAGGCTTTGGGCTATCTAACTTTTTGACCTAAATTCCTAAAATTTCAGCTAAGAATTTGTGGCAACAAATTTAAAACTATTCTCCAAAGTTAAGGAGTTTATTGCGATAACGAGCAAACTTTATTTACGGCAAATAAGAATTACGATTTTTGTGGCTATCTTTATCATTTTTTTTTATAAATCAGAAAGTCTGCACTGGACAGTTGTTATACGTATGTATATTATTTTTAAACAAACAAGGCAAAGCTTTATTCTCCGTAAATCGAAAAAAAATTTTTCGCAAAACATAAAATTGCAACGGACCAATTTTTTGAAAATGACAATGCCAGTTTTATGTATTTTCTGTGTTAAAAAAAGCCATATTGAAATTGATCCAGAGAATTTGGAATGAACTATGAAAGCAAGTCAAGTTGTGTAAAATGTATCTATCATAAAACTTCCTATTAAACATGCCAAAGATGCCATTTACGGTCCACTATTATGGTATACAATATCTCTTAACATTAAATCATTTTAAAAATAAATTTACAAAATAATTTGCTGGAAGGATTTTTATGATAAATAAATTTTTATAGCCTTACATTTTGTAAAACCTGCAATAGTTTTCCAAGAAGCCTGAAAGTAAAAGACAATTTTTATGCTGTAAATAAAGGGTTTTTGAACCTTTTCTTTTCGCACTCTGTTTTTTATCGTTATTTTGCATCGACGTAGGCGCATTTACACTTTGATGTTGAAATGCCGACAAACATTTACACGAGCCTCTTGAGCAAAATGTTCAAAGAAATGTTCGAGCAAAATCTCGTACAAAAAAACACACGTAAATTTTGGAGAGAATGTTGAGCAAAATTTGTTTGAAGAATTGGGGGTATAAAAATTTCTTTACAAATTCAAAATATATATTGTTATCGGAATTCATTGAACTTAACTGCAAATAGAAAAACAAAGTTTTGAAATAAGGTATACTTCGATTGATCTTATTTTTATAGGAGATATGCCAGTATACTTGTAACTTTTTTGGGGTTGTAAAAAAAACGAGAATCATAAAAAATAATAATTGGCACTTATTTATTGCTGTTGCCTGTAAAATCTAATGATAAAAATGTATGTTTAAAAGAATATCTCCTTATTTGACTTGCTAGTTTAAAACACAATACAATAATAATTAAGTCAAATGAAAAAACCTATATACATTTTATTAAATCACAAATATATGAACAAAAGCACGTTCGGTCTAAATAATACCCGTTTATTACCCACTTTTACAACCCTACGATCCCGACCCTGGTCTAAAAAATATAATTTAGCAGTAATAGACTTTTGAATCGGAATGTTGCCCTTTGCATATTGTTTGTTCAGTGTCAGTAATCGACCTTGATTATTACATTAAATTGACAGTAAATATCTATATCTTCAGCATTTTCATGAACCTTTTGGGACCTTAAAGTAACTAGGTAAAACTGGTGTGAGGAATTAAAAAACAACAATAAAAGCTAAAGGTAAAGTAAAGTTACAAAAATATGTTTAAAAAAAATCCCCCTCCCCACTACTCCTCATAGTCGTGAGGCGAGGATTACCGCTTAAAAGTGCAATTTTTGAGTCTTTTGCCGATATTTCAAAAACTCAAAAATTTTTTGTAAAAGAAAAATTTTCCTGAATTTTTTTTTAACTTTAGGAAAAAAACCCTTGGAAATAAAAAAAACTCGCAAGAAAATTCCAAAAAAACCTCAGGTAAAAAAATCCGGGAAAAACCCTAAGAAAAAAATATTATAAGTAACCCTAATCCATATGACAAAATTGATAGTAGAGCCAATAATAATGTTTCGCTTGCCGTCGGCTATTTTTCACAAAAATTTTAAATAAAAGTTGGTGTTCCATTTTTTTAAAGAATTGAGATCACTGATCACTAATGTGAAATTTTATTTATTCTCATCTTTAAAAATATGTTTCCAAAATAGATAGCAATAATTTGCTCAAAAATTTACCCGAACAAAATGTTCAAAGGAAAGCTCACAAAAATGTTCACGCAAAAATTTTTAGATCTTTTGCACGAGCTTTTATTTGAGCATGTTCGTCTGTGTAATTGCGCCTGTAGAAGTCTATCAAACAGTTCTGTTAATAAGGATAACAATAAGAGTTGTAGGTACGAAAATATTTTTCGATATATTTTACTACAGATTTGTATTATAAAGGTTCAATTACACAGACGAACATGCTCAAATAAAAGCTCGCGCAAAAGATCTAAAATTTTTTGCGTGAACATTTTTGTGAGCTTTTCTTTGAACATTTTGTTCGGGTAAATTTTTGAGCAAATTATTGCTATCCATTTTGGAAACATATTTTTAAAGATGAGAATAAATAAAATTTCACATCAGTGATAAGTGATCTCAATGCTTTAAAGAAATGGAACACCAACTTTTATTTAAAATTTTTGTGAAAAAAAGCCGACGGAAAGCGAAACATTATTATTGGCTCTACTATCAGGGATTTTTTTTTGGGATTTTCTTGCGAGTTTTTTTTATGTCCAAGAGTTTTTTTCCTAAAATTAAAAAAACCCAGGAAAATTTTTCTTTTCCAAAAAAATTTTTGAGTTTTCCAAATATCGGCAAAAAACACAAAAATTGCACTTTTAAGCGGTAATCCGCGCCTTACGACTATGAGGAATGGTGGGGAGGGGGATTTATTTTAAACATATTTTTGTAACTTTACTTTATCTTTAGCTTTTATTGTGGTTTTTTAATTCCTCACACCAGATTTACCTAGTTAGTTTAAGGTCCCAAGGGTTGCTTAAAAAAGCAAAAGGTTCATGAAAATGCTGAAGATATAGATATTTACTGTCAATTTAATGTAATAATCAAGGTCGATTACTGACACTGAACCAACAATATGCAAAGGGCAACATTGCGATTCAAAAGGGTGGCCGGCCTACTACCTGGGAAATCCAAAACGCGGGATGATAGATCGGCGACACAGTCAACTAAATTATTGCTAAATTATATTTTTTGGACAAGAGTCGGGTTCGTACGGTTGTAAAAGTGGGTAATAAACGGATATTATTTAAACCGAAGGTGCTTTTGTTCATGTATTTGAGATTTAATAAAATGTATATAGGTTTTTTAATTTGAGTTAATTATCGTTGTGAAAGACTAAACTAGGAAGTAAAATAAAGGGATATTCTTTTAAACGTAAATTTTTATCATTATATTTTACAGGCAACAACAATAAATAAGTGCCAATTATTATTTTTTTTATTCTCGTCTTTTTTACAACCCCAAAAAAGTTACAAGTATACTGGCATATCCCCTATAAAAATCAGATCAATCGAAGTTGCTTATGTAAAATGTGAATTTCGGCATCAAATCGTTTTTCCGTCGGAAAGCACTTGATTAAAAATACCTTATTTCAAAACTTTGTTTTTCTATTTTCAGTTTAGTTCAATGATTTCCGATAACAATATATATTTTGAATTTGTAAAGAAATTTTTATACCCCGAATTCTTCAAACAAATTTTGCTCAACATTCTCTCCAAAATTTACGTGTGTTTTTTTGTACGAGATTTTGCTCGAACATTTCTTTGAACATTTTGCTCAAGAGGCTCGTGTAAATGTTTGTCGGCATTTCAACATCAAAGGAAAGTTTGTCTGTGTAAATGCGCCTTATAAGATGAAGTTGTGCGTCGCCACATTCTTTTTTGTAAAATTATGACATTATTAATTTTTTTCTTCAATTCCTGTGATCCAACCAACCAAATTTAACTAAGTTAAATTAACAAAAATAACGGAAGCAAAAACTTTATCTTTAACACTAGGATGTTACCGTTATTCACGACAAAGTTAACTATAACGATAACTATAACAGCTGATAAAGTGCTCGTCCAAAAATACTATCATGCTAGAAAGTGTAATTTTAAAAGATAAAGAACCCCGCCAATTTCTTATGTAGCGTGGGCACCCGTTCATTTTTTCGAAATTTTAGTATGTTATAGGGGAGAGACAGACAAATATTTTTTATCATTGCCACCCCTTCTCAGTGGGTACAGGGTGTGCCAGAAAATAAGGTTTAAGTTCAAAAATTGACTTTTTTGTACCTCACTAATTCCTGGTTTTTACGGAAACTATGAAACGGAGAAAAGTGAGTTTCAAGTATGTTGTTTAGTAGTAAAAATCAGTATTTTTGCAAAATATTTTTGATGGTCTTTAAGCAACAAAACAATAAATTGGTTGTCAATTTCATGTGTATCAGTTTTGTACCAAAAATATTTCTCTTGGGGGGGGGGGCTTCTAACAATGAAGAAAATATGAACTTTTGTTTTACCTACTGGGATTATAATTAGGTAATTATAGATACAAACTATACGTTTACTGCATAGTCATCTTTAAAAAAAATTTACTAAGGGGGAGGTACTCAAATATGACACGGTGAGACAGTGTGAACGCGATTAATTCTAACCCATAGTACTAAAGGGTTAAGACGTACGTGATGTAAAATCATTGCGGAATAATTAAATATTACTATCGTTACCAACGTTTTTTTAAAATATGACCATGCAGTCAACGTAAAGTTTGTATTTATAGCTATCTTCCTAATTATTATCCCGGTAGGTAAAAGAAAAGTAAATATTTTCGTATGAGCCGGTAGAAGAAAATTCCTTTTGGTACGCAATTGCCAGTGGTCTAACTAAGGAGGTCTAACCCAATCTACAGTAAATTAATCATGATCAAAGGCCCCAGGGAGAGCTATAGCTCCCCCTTTTTCGACCCTTTACTCCGGTTTGTGTCATTAATTGTTACAATTTTAGTTTAATTCCAAGGAATTTTTCTCACCAGCATTCAAGACGTGTAATAAATAACTTCCTTCCAACAAATCTATACATACCACCGCAACCAATCTACTTTTTCAAAAATATTTTACAAAAAAACATCCAAAATTTTTAAAGAATTCTTCGTTTTTTATTGTAAAAATTTTCGACTGCGGCGCTATACCAATATTAAATATTATTAGAATTTTCTTTAATTTGAGGCAATTTTTTTGTCAACAACATTTAATACGCGTAAAAAAAAGCATTTTAGAATAATTTTTTCAAAATTTTTGCCTGCGGCGCATTTAAGGTTTAATTTTGAAAAAAATTTGCAAATAAGACTAGACTTTCAAAAATCAATATTTTTGTTTCGTATACACACTAACTCAACTCCTATTACACTGCCCCTCTCCGCTCCCTTCAGTTCAAGAGCTCAAGCAATAGGCACCTACCTAATTTTTAAAAATTTGCCATAGGTAGGTAGTTGAGAGCCGATTTCTGGCTACGCCACTGCCCTTGCTTACCTAGACATGAAATTGACATCCATTTATTGTTTTATTATCAAAAATATATCGCAAAAATAACGATTTTTGACCAATTTTGAACAATTTTTTTGGCCTGCCTGTATAAATACGGCCTAAAGTGTAAGTACAAAAAATGTTAGCTGTGCTTTAATAAACAACATTCCTTAAACTCACTTTTCTCCATTTCATAGTTTTCAATTTTTGAACTTTATCTTATTTTCTGGGTCACCCTGTACCCATCGGAGCGGGTTACAACGATAAAAAATATTTTTATCGCCCTCCCTTATAACATATTATAATTTGAAAAAATTTAACGGGTGCCCACGCTACATATAGTATAGGGGCATATGTCGATAATTTCTATCCCGTGGAATTTTGAATGAAGGAGTTTTGTGACTATGTGGGATTGATAGCTCTTTAGTCACACAATCAAGTGTTACCGGGTGTTTTGTTCGCATCCGTGTAGAAGAAGTTGATATGACGCCATCTTTCAAGATGGCGACCAAAAATCATAGAAGATACAACTTTCACAACCAGGGCATGATTATACTCGTTTCTATATAATTCGAAGATTCCAAAAAATTCACTTTCAAGATCACCCGTCCTTAAATGACCTTGAAAATCGCAAAAAGATTTTTGCCATTTTCTCTTCAAAAAATCTTAATAATTCGAGTCCAACTTCAAATGTACCTTAAACTATTAGGCGTATACTCCAAATTCGATCCTTAGAGTTTGATGCAGTTTGAAGCCTTAAAAAATAACCCAGTAAAATTAACACATTGCAAAAATAACATGCTAAAGGGCGCTATTTATTAACTATTAAAGCGAAGAGGACCGAATTTGGTAAGACAGATAAGAAGGGTAAGTCCAAAAATATTCTTTAAAAAAATTTGGTTCAGATATGACGCGTTTCAATATAGCGGCTGTTATATCAAAATGGCAACCTATAAGCACATTTTGTTTTATCCAATTTCGTAAAAAAACCAAAATGACAAGATAGTCATTAGTTCTTGTTGAATTGTTAACCATGAAAAAAAAGTTTAGTTGATGCATACATTGATTGGCTTTGAAAATACCATGTACAAGTCAAAAACGAACTTCTTGTGATGTTTTTTCCAATTAACCACTACGCAAAAACTTTGGGCGTCGGAGATGAATTAACATCTTAGCCATAAACAGACACTTCATTTTAAACCTCCCTACCATTTTTATATATATGTACCCTGGTAAAAATGACCTATAAGCCTGTCGTTTTTATTAAGTTTCGGAACTTCTGCAGGGATGCAGTGGCACATGAATGTGTGACTAAATACCTGTTAAATTCTCATCCTTAAATTTTATTATGAATGTTAATAAACAAGTGTAGTCATGCCCTACTGACAAATATATATATATATATATATATATATATATATACAAAAAAATATATCTAACTTCTGCTAACTCTCTTATAGGTTATTTAAATGAATTTGTTGGCTAGACAAATAAGTAGAACATAAAATTCTAAGTTCCGAAACTTAATAAAAACGAAATGCATATAGGTCATTTTTACCGGGCTATAGCATAAACGCCATATCAAAAAAAAATAAAGTGTTTGTTTATGGCTAAGATGCTAATTTCATCTCCGGCACTTAAAGTTTTTACGTAGTGGTAAATTGGAAAAAAACATCACATAAACTGGTTTTTCACTTGTAAATGTTATTTTCAAGGCCAATCAAGGTCATGCATCAACTAAACTTTTTTTTCATAGTAAGTGGCGATCAGTCAACAAGAATTGATGGCCACCTTGACGTTTTGGCTTTTTTACGAAATTGGATAAAATAAAATGTGGTTATAGGTCGTCATTTTGATATATCAGCCGCCGTATTGAAACGCGTCATGACTAAACCAATTTTTTTAAATTTAATTGTTGGACTTGACTTTCTTATCTTTCTTAGTTAATGAATAGCGCACTTTAGTATGTTATTTTTGCAATATGTTAATTTTACTGGGGTATTTTCCAAGGCCATGAAGCTTCAAACTGCATCAAACTCTAAGGATTGAATTTGGCATACATGCCTAACAGTTTGAGGTAGATTTCAAGTTGGGCTGACAAAACCTCAAATTATTATTTGAAGAGAAAATGGCAAAAATCTTATTGCGATGCGAACAAAACCCCCAGTAACACTCGATTGTGTGACTAAAGAGCTATCAATCTCACATAGTCACAAAACTCCTTCGTTCAAAATCTTACGGACTTACACATGCCCCTTCACTAATAAGAAATTGGTGAGGTTCATTTTCCCATAGTAGGAAGTTATTATATTGATTTCATTTTTGGAATTTTGAGATTATATTTACTCCTTGGTACAGCATGCTTCATGATGTAAACATTTATTAGAAATTCCATTCGAAAAACAATATTATTTATAAGTATTAAATAACTTATCGCGAAAATAATACGGGATGTACGTTCTTTTTTACCATATATGCTTTTCAAGGAATTATTGTTATTTGCTATATTTTTATTTCGATTTAAAATAACGTCCCCAGTAATAGGAATATTGGGTTTATCAGTTATGGGAATCCCTGTTTTAATAAATGTAATAAAATAATATTAAGTAGGCAGAAAAAATGTTTTTATGGAGAAGTGTGGATAATTATAATAAATCCGAAAAAGCTTTTCCTTGACCGGATTCCAAATTCTCCCCCGATTTATTTGTTAATAGTTCAGGTTTTTAAACGCGTTAAGTAGATAAACGTGCACAGTAACGTAAAGTACATTTGTTTATTTGCTTTCAAGTCGTTTCTATGACTAGCGTTTTTTCACGAGGATACTTTGTTTAAATTTGAATTCGCCATTATATTAGCAGTTAATTGGATATCATGCAAGTATAGTAGTTTTTCCAATAAACAAAAAAGTGTTACTTTCTCGCACGAAAAAGCAGTTAGCGACGAACGAAGCGGAGCGAAGTTTGGATAAGCTTTAAGTGCCTAAAAAACACTTTGCGCACGTGTTAGGAACAATATTTTTTCTATGAGTGTAAAAAAATAAAAAGAATAACTTTTTTTATTTTAATTAACACAAAACAGAAATAATTTGACATAAAAAGGCGTCTACACGTCACGTCAACAAGCAAAATTTTATTGTTGCCTTATTTTACAACGGTCATTGAAATAATTTTCAAATATGAAAGAGTTTCCATGCGCAAGGTTCAACTTTACGCACGCGAGTACAACAACCCGAAGCGGAGTTCGAATAAGTTTTAAGGACGAAAAAGACACTGGGCGCGTGTTAGAAACAATATTTTTTCTATAGGAGTGTCTAAAAATAAAAAAAAATAATTTAGATTATGACACATAAATAATATTACTTATTGGTATATATATATATATATATATATATATATATATATATATGTGGCCTTGAGACGATTTTGCCCTTTTTAGTCCACCATACCAATATGGTATGAGGACTATTAAAATCCTGAAATTTTGACTTTTCTTAATTTTATCAAAAATGAGTTACTAAGGTTCCAAAAACCCTTAATCGACGAAAAAAAAAAGTTGTCTGTCAGTGTGTCGGTCTGTTGTCTGTCTGTATATACGAAAACTCAAGAACGCCTTAATCGATTTTAACGAAATTTGGTACAAAAATCCTCTATCGGCTGACCATGAACTGATTAACTTTTCGGTAGGGTGGTAGGGGGTTGAAGGGGCGAAAAAAGGGGATAAAATATTAAATTTTTTTTTAACATTGGAACAAAAGTAAGTAGCGATATACGGTTTTTAGATTTAAGTTTGGAAGTAAAGCAGCTATTGATATGCGGTTTTCAGATTTTGGTTTTCGTAAATATTACCCAAAAATTTTGTTATAAGGTTCAACTCTCTCAAAGCTACAGTTTTCGATATATTTCCATTTCCTTTCAACATAAAATAATTATAATTGATTCTATTACAAAAGACCCTTGTTTATATATATTGGAGCTTGATGCCTCATCAGTTTTATAAGTCACGTCACTCTTTCTTTGGGTTTATTGCATTGAAAAACTACTTTCGTGTATTTTTTATGCTAACGTCGAGAAAACAAAAACGCACTCAAGCACTTTTTTAAGCAACAGACCTTCGGCTAGATTTTCGATAATCCTTTGTGATAGTACAAATACTACAGATAATACTGGGATTTCTATTAAAAAAAAAACCAGTTTAGTCTCTAATCTCAGTGAATATCTGAGGTTTCAATACATACGGATCACAAAATTTAAATAACCTTGCAGCAAAAAGGCCGGGAAACTTATAGAGCTCATCAGGCTAAAGGTCCGAACGAACAAATTGTTTCTGGGGGCCTTGAGCAACAGCATAGTCTCAGATGGAAAATGTATTCCTGATTTTTGAAGAAAACTTAATCTTTAAGAGTGGGATTTACTAAGATCTAATATAGAACCCCTCACAGGCACAGGTCTAAATATTTAGACTATAGAATATTACTAAATTTTAAAACCAATTTAAAAAAAAAACAACTATCCTTAAGGAAGACACAAATTTATTAAGTATTTTATATTGTTAGTGCAAAGTAACACTAAAAAACTACTTTTTTTTAATACCTTCATCAAAAACACGATTTTAGTAACTGCGTGCAGATAACTAAAGCATGGGTTTTTTGATTACCGATGCAAAAAACTTTTTTTTATACCTTTATCAAAAACATGATTTTTAGTAACTGTCTGCAGATAACTAAAGCATGGCTTTTTTGGTTACCGATGAAAAAATATTTTTTATCACGGGTGCAAAAAAAGATTTATTTCCGTTTTTTACCTAAAATTAAAGAGAAATAGCGGAATATCCTGATATTGAAAAAAATCTAAATATTCTTGTCTAAAAATTAAGTAATTTCCGCCAGTTTTCACCAAGTATTTACGAAAAAATCATTTAAAAAACATCGTCAAAATATCAAACTGTCAAAGATTAAAATGTTGCAACAATGAACGTCGCTATGGAAACCGCATTGTTATTTCATTTACCAGCCGCCTTGATTTATAGTGTAAAGATGGTGTGTTGCGAGAAGTGCTCTTCGTTCGAGAGTTTTGAAAGTATTTTCCTGTTTTTGTTGGATTTTTTGATAAAGGTATTTAAAAAAATAGTGTTAACAACTCGCGGCTAAACTGTGCTTTTTTTACTCGCATTTTTAAATACCTCGCTGCGCTCGTTATTTAAACCAACGCTTGTAAAAAACAACACTATTTCAGCCACTAGTTGTGAGAACTACTATTTCTTTAACATATATGAGAAAATGCCCTAAAACTAATATTTTGGCAAAAGATCGAGCAAATGATTAATATGGCCAGAATTTGGCACAAAATAGCTTCTTTATCTGTATTTGGGGTTAGAAAGTTGGTAATTTTTTAGACCACCTCTGGGGGATGGTTTAAATTTATAGCCCCTAAAAAGTACTGTTTGCGGCGATTGGCAGTCCGATCGCTTATAGTTTCTAAAAGGAAATTTTTTTTAAAGAATTAAGTTACCTTATTTACATTTTGTGCAGAAAAACGCCGTATTTTAAACCTGTCTTCAGAACAAAATATATATTTATTAGGACATTAAGAGTCAAAACAAACATAAATGAAGGTCACTGATTATGCATGAACTTAACTGATATCAGGTAATAAACTATCATATTGTTTTCAATACAATATAGATAACTAAATAAATAAAAAAAAATACCGTTATTCCCTAACGTACAATTAAGTACATACATATTTTTTTAAAAGTAGTTTCATTATTATGAATCCGCCCACTAACAAGATTGTATTTACATAGTTTTTTATCGTGTCCAAACAACACCGTTCTAAACTAAAAAGCCTGTTAACTCCTACCTCCTCAGTGCCCTTTAGCCTAATATGGCTGCCATTTTTATAACCAAATTGACAAGCAAAACATGGATTTTCTGTCACTTTGGTGTCAATATGGCGCCGATCATAGACTAAAGGATACTAAAACGAAAATGAGTTAACTGGCTTTTTAGTTGAGAACGGTGTTGGTCCAAAATGCCCGATAAATAACATTTGACATTTGAACGTCATAATGAGTCGTTTTTGCTGTAAAATATTTGTTAGCGTTCTGTTTTTTTTTAAGCTGAACTTACTTGCATGGATTTGTCGGATCACGTTATTTTGGTTATTTTGATGTATAAACCCACCAATAACTAACTTACCAGACGAAAGCTGCCTGGCAGTGTCCGAATTTATTTCTAAGAGGAATTCTCCCAATTGAATTTGTCACATTACCAAATCAGACTCCGTAATTTTATTATTGAAAAAAACCAAAAAAAATTAGCCGGTGCTCCATATTTTATATTTTGACAAATGACAACTCCCGCCATATTGGAATCGTGATTGAAGCACTTTCGAAACAGTCCGAGGAGCTGTTTTGAAATCCTTTGAAATGTGTTGAACCGTGACGTCACCAGTTCAACGCCAAAATGACATTTCTCGCATGATTTCGAAATGGTTTCGAAATCTTCTCAAGCCAAAAAACGACTATGGTCAGAGAGCATATAAATCTAAATAGAGAGGACACGTAATGGTAATATCCGACCAGCATGCCAACGCGATTCACAGCGAGTTTTTAATTATTAGCTGAATGCGCCAGGATGAACCTGGGTAATATTTATTTAAAATTAAAATGCCAAAAATCCCGCGCGTTGAATCAATATCGATTTATCACTGGCGTACATATTTATATTAGAGACCTTTTGCACTTACTTTATCGCTTATTTCGGGCATGCGCAGTAGTTAGGTAATAACGGAATCCCTTACTAACTGATAAAGTTTGACGTTACCTGCGGGAGAATACCGTATCCCTTATAATTGACATGGTTGCCGACAGTAAAACGTTAAGTAGAAAAACAAAAAATTTAAATTGATTTTTGAATGCAAATATGTTGTGTATTCTTTTTAATTGTAAAGATAAGTATAAATTTTTGTTTAATCATTTTCTTTGGCTAGAACATTAATTTGCACTGGCCACTATGACAAGTGATTCCGATCTGTTTATCATAATCTCCCTTTTCTCTGTTGTGTTTTTGAGTTTTTAAAGATTAATAATAATTAAAATTCACCGAAAAAAACACAAGACTAAATAAAAAATATTATGGGACAAATTCTTTTTGTAAATCTTTATAATAATAAATACCGTCGGTCATAAACAAATCAAAAGCGGCGTGCAAAAACTAAAAATGCTGTCTTAAAAATAACGCGACGTTACCTAGGTCACAACGCGTTATTAAGCGATAAAGCCACCTCACGGGGTTTTTTTATAATATGTGCAAAAGGTCTCTATTTAATGCAATTTGAAATCAACTTGCTAAAGGACTGGGGGCTGACAGAAAGTTTTTATTGTATACATTTTTTAAGCCTTTATTACTTGTGATAGTTTAGGAAAAAGCAGCAGCATATAATTTAAAAGATACGTTTTTTTTATTTATTTTAAAAAAAAACAGCCAAACTATGCCTCTATATGTACCAAATAACTCCGTCATTTCCGAAATGTTTGAAAAATGCATGATTACGAGATCAGAATGGGCGAGAAGGTGTGTGAAAACTGATGGTGCCATAATAGTACATTATAAACCTAGGGACCAAAGTGCCACATTTAATCCCGCGGCGAAAGTTTTGTAGCCCTCCCTACGGTCGGGCTACAATTCACCAAGAGATTAAACGATACTTTAGTCCCGAGGTTTATATACTATTTTATGCACTTTAGGAAAAGATCTTTGTTAAAATTATGTTATTTCTACGCCAAATGTTTCGTCAACTACAAGAAA
The DNA here is from genome assembly GCA_963921995.1 of Oxystoma pomonae. NCBI lineage: Eukaryota > Metazoa > Arthropoda > Insecta > Coleoptera > Brentidae > Oxystoma > Oxystoma pomonae. Next base: position 47,972,331 of record OY998171.1, on the reverse strand, counting down.
GGGTGCTAAGAATGAAATCTTGGCCAAGAACAAGTGCTGTTTGGCTTGACTTGCCATAAATTTAATTATAATTTTCCAGGGATTAGTTTTTTTTTAATCCCTGAGAGATTAAATTTACTTCTAATCCCTAAGCTGAGGGATTAAATTTATCTTTAATCCCTTAGGGATTAAAAGTGGCACTTTAGTCCCTAAAAGAGGGATTAAAAGTACCTATTTAATCCCTGAAGTGCAAAAAATAAATTTCCTTGGATATTCCTTTAATGTTTCTGTTCTCCTACTCCAAAAGAAGCGGTTGTGACGTTACCGTTCATCATAGAGAGGGTGGTGGACAAAGAAATTTTTTTTCAGAAACTTAACACCTTATTATGGATTTTTTTAAAAAATTTGATCGCGGAACACGAAATCTTGCAAAAAAGTAATGTTTAATTTCAAATAAAAGAAAACAACTGGCGCCGCATTTTTGTGGAAGTTGGTATTTTGCCAATTTTTTTTTTATTTCGGAGAATCTGTCTATAAAGAGGAGGTCAATCAATACCGGTACGGGTCTGTTGTCTGCAGCACAACTCGGGCGATCGATACTAAGGATAGTTCCAAACGCGGAACCCGGCCAAAAGAATACGATTTTCCTGTGTTCCGCCGCTGCTTTGGATCGACAAAAAATAAGTAAGATAGAAAGCGGAAGTGGCGCACCAAGTTGAGCGGGGTCGCAAATTTACGATTAGGTGTCCTCTCTATTTAGATTTATATGCTCTCTGCTATGGTTAAGGGCTGCCGTGAAACGCCGCAAATGTACGGACGATTAACATAATAATTTCGACTTGAATTTTGGCGATATTCTATTAAACTCCGCGTTATTTCCGACAGGGTGGCGCTGCGCTCAGTACCCAAGACATAATGTATTTTTTTTGTTTAAGCGTTATTTCGTGAATGATTAAATAGGTATAATCTGACCATCGATCTAGGAGACTCATTATTATTCACGGCCGATAAGCATTTATTGAGACTCAGCGGGTGTTCGAATGGAAGCAGGGACGCACTTAGTGTTGTAATAGATCAGTGAATTTCTACCATGGATCACCTTAAACGTGAAGAAGATAATATGTTTTATTGACGGTTCGGTATAACAAATTTTTTTTTTATGAAAAAATTATTTTAGTCTAATAGACACATCCTACACCTGCAAAATATATTTGCTCATAGAACAAAAAACACAAACATAAGTTAAATTTATAAAATTGAGTTTAACAGGAACATACGTATATAGTACAAAAAAATACGGGATAGTAAAAAAATTAACAAATTTTAAGTTAAGACAGTTTCACTGTCACTGTCGTCATTAAAGTCTATGATAATTTTTTTCTCTACACATCTACATTTACATATGGTTTTTCTATTTTGTGGACATGAGCTACGCAATTTTCCCAGCTTTTACTTAAAATATTCTGTTCCGCCGACCAAATTAAAGCTACCACAGAAGAATTTAAAGTTTTAAAGCGAAACATTATTTCTTTTAACTGCTGCTTTTAGCTCATGCCATATGTGTTCAATTGGGTTAAACATGCAATGGTAAGGAGGAAGTCTCAACACTGTCTGGCCCATTTCTTCCGCCAAAGTATCACAATAGTATTGTTTTTGTACTGAAAATGCTTTAATTATTTCAAGCTATTTTTTTTGGTGTAGCTATCCTAAAAATACATAATATTATTATTTTCTAGCATGTAGTTCTGAATGATAAGTTTTGTGTCATTTGAACACAGAACTTTATTTAGCCTTCTACTGTGGTAGCTCGCATTATCCATCACAATTACACTATTGAACCAGTCTTCAAATAATTTCGCTGTGGTATCGTCATATGGCAGTCCTTTATATTTTTGGCTGATAAGGCCAACGCATGTGATATAAACCCATTTTTTGCTCCAGCATGAATTATTGTGATATGCTTTCCTTTATTTGATGGAGCTTTAGTTGTGCAGTGACCAGACGAATCTACCCAACCTTTATCTGGAACTTCATGGGTGTCAAACCAAGTTTCATCGAGATAAACAATATCCCTATTACTTTCTTTATACTCGTCTATTGCAATTAAATAGTCCATCCTTTATTTTTTTAAACGGGCCGATTCCATAATCACTTGCCGTTTATTTTTTTTTAATTTTAAAACCGTACATTTTTTCAGTGTCTCGCGACAACACTGTATTCCTGTGTCATCTTTTTTAATCTTTGAATTAATGTTTGTAAAGTAGGAATCATTTGTTCCCTTTACATTTGATATATTTTTTCTACAAATGATATTCACATCACCCATGTCCAATTCCTTAGAAGTATTAGAATCCTTCCTTTTTCTTCTCCCAACTATCGGTTTATTTACTACACGCCACACTGTTTTTACCGATCGTCGTGTTAAAGCTACCGCTTCCTTCACTACACCAAATTTTGATAACCCACGTTCAAGAAGGGTGGTATAAACGTCAAATATCACTTTTTTTGTATAAATTGACAAAATACCGCGTTTAAATTCTTTTTTATCTGGTAACGTCATGATTCCCCGTACCTCCACGTGACGTACTCGGTTGTTTCTCCCACGGACGAAACATTTTTCATACAATCACAGTTAACAACAAATAACTTCTTTTGTAACCAAACACCAACTGCTAACTGATTTTCAAAACTACAAATCAGCTTGGTATGTTAAGCCTGTCCAAATTATTTTAAGAAAATTAATTTGTAACGTAATCAAACCCTAATGTTATACCGTTTCGTAATTAGTCATAAAGTTGATAAATTTGAATTCGGCCAAAAACGTGTACTTATTAAGAAATAATTACACATTTTTAAATCCACAGAAATAGTAGCATGTTTACAGATTTTTTTATCTACTTTCACACCCCGAGCAATAGGTGATTATTAGGGTAAGGGATTAGCAGTTATAATACTAAATAATACTATATATATACTTTTTCTCGGAACTTAATTAAAGGTATAAATTTTTTTTTGGAACGACAAAAAAAGGGTAACCAAAATAACGCTTAAATTCCAAGACTTATCATACCCTGAAAAGACGAGAATAAAAGAGATATAGATGAGACTTTAATGCAGTTAATAAGCTATATTATGAAGGACTGTGAATTTGCCAATTATTTAGATAGCTGCACATGCGAGTTGCTTCTAAGAAATTACATTAGCTATAAATAAAATAAAATAAATAGTAATGATTAGAGACTTATCGCACAGAAACAAAAAAACATTTTTGTGCTCATATTGTGCCATCCATAAAGTTGACAAATTAAAGTTAATGCCGTCCTTTATTAAAAGTAGGCACAAACATTATGTTAAGTCAACATTATTTTGACAGCGCCACGATCAAAAAAGCTCTGGGTGGATAGCCCAAACGTAGGTTTTGGATAGCTCCAGCAACCAAGAAGCCGTCATATAACAGATATGTACCAAGTGGCTAAAAATATGTAGTAATTGTTTACCTTTCTGTGGAACCGTCAAAAAATAGTGCCAACTTTATTAAAGTCAGCTAATGTCCCTAATATAAGAAATTTACAAAAAAAGAAGTTAAAAAACCTCCAAATCAGTTACTTTAACCTAAAAGAAACTAAAAAACAAAAGATCAAAAGATCTTGGGTCGAAATAACGAAAATTCAAACTTGGATGTGCATCCCACAAGGAACACACAAAAGATCAAAGCGAAAAGAGAAATTATTAAACGATGTTTCGCCCTGGATAACCAGCGTGGACTCATCAGTAGTTTCACTGGTCACCCTCCACTATACATCATTAAACACCATCACACACTTTGATTTCCAACCTTGAACCACTCACAAATAGGCATCGTTCCGCACTGGTACTTATCCAAGTTACCTGATACGAATTCGTCCTGGCGTATTAATATTTCCAGTAGGATTATGCCCCTAAGGCAGTTAAAACAAAAACGAAGTTAAAAACCTCCAAATCAGTTACTTCAACCGAAAAGAAACTAAAAACCAAAAGATCAAAAGATCTTGGGTGGAAATAACGAAAATTCAAACTTGGATGAGCATCCCACAAGGAACCCACAAAAGATCAAAGCGAAAAGAGAAATGATTAAACGATGTTTCGCCCTGGCTAACCAGCGTTGATCTTTTGTTTTTTAGTTTCTTTTCGATTGAAGTAACTGATTTTGAAGTTTTTTAACTTCTTTTTTTGTTGTAATTGCCTTAGGACCATAATCCTACTGGAATTATTAACACGCCAGGACGAATTCGTATCAGGTAACTTGGATAAGTACCAGTGCGGAACGATGCCTATTTCTGAGTGGTTCAAGGTTGGAAATCAAAGTGTGTGATGGTGTTTAATGATGTATAGTGGAGGGTGACCAGTGAAACTACTGATAAGCCCCGCTGGTTACCCAGGGCGAAACATTGTTTAATCATTTCTCTTTTCGCTTTGATCTTTTGCGTGTTCCTTGTGGGATGCTCATCCAAGTTTGAATTTTCGTTATTTCCACCCAAGATCTTTTGATCTTTTGTTTTTAAAAGAAGTTTAGTTCCTATTAGTTCAAAATAAATATCTACAATTTTAATTCCTCGATTACAAAATTCAATACAGGAAGACTCATAAAGATCACCAGGGAAGAGGTCTATACAATTACTTTGTGTGTACAGGCCTCTTAAAGCGCTTTTACATAATGACGGTTTAAAAATTTTGCCATATAATCACCACTAAAACAGTTATAATCACTACATTACTTTTATTTTAAAGCGATTTAAGAAAGCGAATTATCACTTAAAAACCGATTTTAGGGTTGTTATAAACACTTTAAAAACATTTTAGCGCATTGCTTCCAACATAACGAAATACTCAACAGGGGTTTTACCGAAAAATCTATTGTTAACTTAGTTGTTTTACTAAACGATTTTTAAACGATTTTATTTAACTTCACAGAGCCTGGTTGTCTATCAAATCTTGCGACTCATTTTTCACCACTAATTTCAATGAAATATGGCACACTTATGTATGCCCGGTGACAATACAATATTCAGAAAAAAATACGTTGATGGCGGGTGATTAAGGTGGTGCTCGTGCAATATTACATTTCAAAATTCCAAAATGTATACCTTTTGAACTAAAGCTGCTACGGATATGGAGTTTTCAGCGTTAAGTTTTGCTTAATGTTTCATAATTTTAAAAAAAATTATTTAGTGGGGTATTGAGAGGGAGTAATGATATTTAAAAATTCATAACTTTGGATCTAAAGCCGCTAAAGATATGCGTTTTCAGATTTGAGGTCCGATCCATATTTCTACTGTTTTAGGAATAAGTACGTTGATGGGGGTAAAAAGGAGGAGAGAGTGTTGATAAATTAAAAAATTTTCAAATATTTTGGCGGGGGCGGTTGAGGGGGTATATCTAAAAGGGTTCACCTGGATTTTTTGAATAGGGAAAGTGGGTCGAGTGATACCTTGTTTTGAAGGTCTCCTGAACTTCTTGAAAATCGTGTAAAACTTTCGAAAATCTATCGATTCGTTTTTGAGATATTTACTTTCAAAGTAAGCTCAAATTGTATGTATAGGTAAATTTCACCTCTCGTAGGAATGTGTCCTAGAATCAAAATGCAATGATAAAATGTACTATGAGATTCCTCAAAAAATAAATAAAAATCTTTAAAATAGTAGTTTTAACAACAACTGGCTAAAACAGTGCTTTTTTTTACAAGCGTTGGTTTAAATAACGAGCGCAACGTGTTATTTAAAAACGCAAGTAAAAAAAGCACAGTTTAGCCGCGAGTTGTTAACACTATTTTTTTTAATACCTTTATCAAAAATTCCAAGAAAAACAGGAAAACACTTTTAAAAATCTCGAAGGAAGAGCACTTCTCGCAACACACCATCTTTACACTATAAATCAAGGCGGCTGCTAAATGAAATAACAGTGTTTTTGAATTCTTTTTTCGTAAATACTTGGTGAAAACTGGCGGAAATGGCTTAATTTTTAGGCAAGAATAATAAAATTTTTTTGCACCCGTGATCAAAAAAAAAAAGTTTTTTTGCATCGGAAGTCAAAAAAACCATGCTTTAGTTATCTGCAGATAGTTACTAAAATCATGTTTTTGATGAAGGTATAAAAAAAAACTATTTTGGCAATTGTCCATGCAAGATTTTCGAAATTTTACACGATTGTCAAGGCATTTAGGAGACCTTCGGTATCGCTCGACCCACATTCTCTATTCAAAATATAGGGGTAAAGTTTACCTTATATTTATATTGAAATCTATAGAGGGGGTACCCAGATTTTAATTTGTTAATATCATACATTTTTTATTTTAAAAAATGTTTAAATGCGCCGAAAATTCTTTGAGTGTAATTAAAATTAAATTAAAATTGTAAATATCAACACATCATAGCGCCGCATTCAAAAATTTTTAAGAAAATTGCACTGGAAAAATGCATTTTTTAATTTAAAATTAAACTAAAATTGTAAATATATCAATGGTTTCAAAGCGCAGCAGGTGAAAATTTTTAAGAAAGTGACACTACAAATGCCAATGTTAAACTATAATACCGTAAATATCAAAGGTGTTATGGCACCGCAATTTATGCCCTGCTTTTGATTTTCTAAATAGTTTCGTAAAAAATTTAAATCCAGGGGGGGGGTTAATTATCCCCCTGCCCCCCTGAAATCCGCGCTTGGGTAGCTACGTATAATTTTTTCAGTGATAATAAACAGATAACAAACAAACCACAAACAAAACCTAATAGCTAAATACTTTTTTTTTGAGATCTAAAAAGCTTTTTAAGTTGAAACATGACCTTTTACATTGCATACCTTTTACATTGCATATAAGATGTCTATCTCAAAAAAAAGTTCGTTTCCAGTTTTTTTGGGCAAACCGGTCAATGCAAGCAACGCTAAGCCCATCAGACGAATTTCCGTCATAGTGTTTTAAGTACTTATATTTTCAATCTTCTGAGGCAGGAGAAGCTTCTTTCTTCTTTGTTGTCTACTTTTTTCTGGAGCAAAGGGGGGGGGGCGATCGAACCTCCCCCATTTTATTACACGGTATTTTCATTGGCGTTTTTGGATAAGGCGCCATTTCAATGTATCGCAATTTTGATCAGGCGCTATTTAGTTACACGCTCTTTTGAATGGCGCTGTTTCGTTACGCGCTATTTTGTGACAGAGCGAAAAATAGCAAAACATTTAAATTAAAAAAAAAACAAAGTTAAATTAAAACCTAAAATTGACTTTGATCCGAAATTTCGGTCATTAAAATATTACGAACTTAATTAGTTAGTATAAATATACAACAACAGGATGAACACTAATTAAATTTTGATTTCACGTATTCTTAGAAATTTGTTTTTAAACGACGTGCCGACAAATTCCTCCTTCTTTTACTTTTATTTCATTTACGGACCTAATAAAAATATTAAAATAATCAACTTATGTAACAAAATTGAATGCTTTTTTAATCTTTTTTAGAAATTGATGTACTTCCACCATTATTAAAAAAATTTTGATTGCGTTTTAATGAATTCTTATAGGTATACCGGGGGAACGTTCTTTACAAATTACCTTGAAGATTCATAAATAAAAAATTGTATAGGTCGGTTTGTAGATTCAAAGTTAAAGTTTTCGTAGATCTTCTTTTTCACAATTTTTTTCTCAAAAAGAATATTTTGTAGTAGACAAAACCAGTCTACAGATAGATTGAATGAATGAATGTAGAAATGCGGGCGGGACAATTCTCATGTACGTAGGCCACCTTGCTGGACCCGTTGCACGCCCACTATCCATAGTTTAGCCCTGAAAACCTGCCTCTTTCGCAAAAGAACAGATTTTTCTGGGCTGCAACCTTGTTACATCGGCTGGGGCCAGCAGTTAGTTCAACTGCAACTGTCTTGACCTGGTCACAGTCGGAAACTCCAACAGGATATTTGATTTAACCCTAATTTGCAAGAGCAAACTACGATCAACTATTAAGCAAGAAAGACTTGGATCGTTGATGTTCCTTTTTGTTAGACCGATTCAACACTTTACATGATAGACAACTGTTGTTTTTAATCAGGTTAGTTTTATTGTAAAAAATATAGATGTTCTAATGTTTCTGTTTATAGAATTAATAAAAAAATTATAAAATTTCTTAGTAAGGTTTTAGTTTCTTATTTTGCTATGGCCTCCCTAATCCAAAATGCTGTGCACGCCTGTGCACAGCATTTTGGAAATTTTGATGCTAGTTGAAGGATGAAATTTTTCACACCCAATTTTAAAAAATTTTCAACCACCCGCCCCTTTGGCACCCTCAGAAGTGTTCTCAAGAACCGTGTTACTCGGAAGTTAACAATTGAACTTTTCAAACAATATAAAAATGTTCAGAACATATTGTTTTGGGGTGGTGCTAACTTGGTTACTCAAAAACCCTCCTGCGAGTTTCCAGGAGGTGTGCGAAGTTTGAAAACTACATTTTTTATACCATGCAGCATAAAAAATTTTAAAAAATATCGTCTAGATCTGGCTGTCGCATCAGTTACCCGAAAATCCTTCTGTGGGATCCTAGAGGATGTGCAAAATTTAAATATGGGTGTTGAATATTTTTTAAATATCGTCTGGGGGGAGGCTAACCTCTTTACTCGATAACCCTACTGAGGGCTTCGAGAGGTGTGCAAAATTTGAAATAAGGTGTGCAAAACTGTGAAAAATTATACTATTCGAATGACATAAAAATTATGAAAAAGGCGGTAAATTTTAATTTTTGTTGTCCAAATTGTGCAAAAGGTGCAATTTTTTTTTAAATGCTGCGTCGAGAAGGAGGGGGGGGGGAAACTTGACCGACTCCTTTAACCCCATTAATATAAAGGCTCTAAAAAAGCCTCTTTCTGATGATGCAATTTTTGATGTATGTTTTGGTTAGTTCCCTAACTAAATCAGGAGGTTTTTTGAATGGACGGCATTTTTTCTTTAAAATTGCACAATGCGACACCGTCTGAATAGTCATGCGAAAACTCGCGGCGATATAAAATTCGGGCAACATGAGGGTAAATTAAACAAATTTCTGTAAATCGCATTAACTTACCGTTATGTATGACAGCTGCTTTTCTTTTGCAAAAATTCGTCATCTGTCTTAGTTAAATCTGAAAAACAAATTATTTCAATATAAAAAAAGTAAATTTAACAATTAAGTGGTTAATTTAGTTTGGGGTTATTTTTTTTATAAATTAAAAAAAAAGTAGGTACTTATAATTATTTTATAATTGATTTTGTAAATTTACGTCGATATCACTCTTTAGATTTTTTTTTGACAACTCCATAAAGCTCTTTTTAAATTGTTTCTAGATTTTAAGTCGTTTTTAAATCATAAGTTTATTTTTGTAAATAAAAGTGTCAGAAACAGTAAAATTTCAAAGCATGTCGACTTAAAATGGTACCGGATTATACGACCTGCAATAGTACTATAATATACAGGGTGTCCCAAAAGTTTCAGTCCACCCTAATATCTCCAAAACTAAAAGAGGCAGAGAAGTAAAATTTTACATAATTAGATGGTTTACAAAAAAGTGTCTTTTTCGTGAAGGCGGTATTGGACTGGAACAATAATCGGTAAAATAAAAAAAATGGTTCTTTTTTACGACTCTTTGTAAAAAAAAAACGTCGGTCTCTTAAAAAAGATATATACTAGAAAGTGGCATAGAGCATAGAAAAATGCCTTTCATAAACTGACAAAATTTCAGAGCCCTGCTGTTAAAAATTTAAAAAAAGTTTTTAGTTAAGACAAAAGGGAATAACTAGGCCTTTTTTGAATTTGTTTTATTGGCAAATGTAATAGGGATATTTTGGAACGCTTAAAACTTTGACAACTTTGATAGCCGCTGTGGTAGTGTTTAACAACCACTACCACTACCACTCATCGATTTTACCAGAGTTTTTGGAACACATTAAAAACTGTCATTTGTAAAAAATATTTAGAGATGAGGAAAAATAAAAAATTTGGCTTAATTTTACGAAATAAGTGTTTTATATGTTGGAACCTTGTAATATTTTATTATTTTTAAAATTAATTAAGCCAAAATTCTTTAAAATTAACCAGAAAAATAACCACAACCACAACGAAATGGATTCGTAGCTTACGACAGTGGTAGTGGTTAACTACCACAACGGAATGACATTTAGCTATTACGCAGACGCAGTAATTACTACAACCACTTCGAAGTGTCAAGTAGTGTTCCAAAATATCCCTAATATCTGGAATTATTCCGTAAATATTGCTCTCTTTTTTCTAACGCAAGAGTTTATATCGAAATATTCAGATAAATCCTGAAAACATGGGAATGACAAAAAGATGTTATCCAAATGTATGCTTTTTGCCATATTGTATTTATTTTTCTCCAGCTGGAATATCTCAAGATGTTCTCTTTTGCCTTGTGACAAGGTGGGATTTTTTGAGAAGTTCCCTTTTTTGTTTTTTATCGGAATAACTCAAGATATATCATTTTGCCTCTAATTCATTAAATGACACTGATCCTGTGAGTTAAGCGACGCGGAATTTTAGTAAATCTCTGTTTTTGAACAATATTTGGTATGTAAGTAGACAACAAAACTTATATCAACTTTGAGAAGTAGGTATCTATATCTCTACTACGTCTATTTTAAGTAAGTTGCTATTGCCAAAAACCAAGCTATATCTGGAGATATAGAAAATTTTAACCGAATTGTTTAAAGCAGGTTGATTGACATAAAGGCATATCTCAACGCATAACTACTTTTTCAAAAATAGTAATTTACATAACTAGTGCGGAAAGTGTCACTTTTCCGCATACGATTGCAGATGGCAGCAATTAAGTGCAGAAAAGTCACTTTACGCGCGAGTTAGGTACAATATTTTTTCTACTCGCTTGACTTAAGTATTAAATTAACTCAATAAAAGGAATTTTGAAAATGTTACCCTTTATTTATCGTGACTAAAATGTTTACCTAACACAAAAAATAAATTTTTATTAAATATAGCGATATATTAATTTTTGGTTGAGTGCGAAAAAGTACCATAAAGTTAAATTTTCCGCACTAGTGCGGAAAAGTGAATTTTCCGCACGCTAGTAGAAAAAATATGTTTTCTACTAGCGTGTGGAAAATGTGATTTTCCACACTATTTTTAGTGCAGAAAATTCCGCTTTGCGGCACTACTGTGAAAAAATTTTTCCGCGCAGAAATGTCAAAAACCAGCAAATTGCATTATTAATGGTATACTAGATGCATTAAGTAGACTTTAAAATACTTGGTTGCTATGGATGTCAATTGCTGGTTTGGTCTATTTGCGCTTTTTTTTATCAAAAGCGTAAAAAAAATAAAAATGAGCTTAAATCTGAAAGAAAATGATCTAGAAAATATGGAAAACGTTCCAGAAAACATGTTAAAGGGGTCAAAGCGGATTTGCTACCCAAAAGAATTCGAGCACTTTTGTAAATGGACCTTCGAAAAAGGTTACAAAAATTTTGAAGAAGAAGAGGTTTTTTTGCATACTTTGCAAACCTCACACATGTGCGCGACCCACTTTCTGGTCAAAATTGCATTTTTTAAAAAGAAAATGGTCGGGTATAGACCAAAAAAATTAAAAATTCTTAAAAATTGAAGTGTTTTTATCTACAGCACCCAATCACACTTATCTTTTAGTGAAAGTGGCCACGATAATTGGTATAGCCGGCACATGTAGAAGGGAAGAATGGACAAATTTATCAGTCGAAAACGTAAAAATCCGAAATTATAATGCTTTAAGACTAAAAGATACTCCGCATCAAACCTTTTTTGTTCATTATCAAAATGAACGATGCACTACCCAGTATATGGGAATTAATAAAGAACCACGCACAATTTAAATAGAAACTGAATCTCAGTGGGATTTTAAATGTCTCATAGACATAGGCGCCAATATCTACAGGGTGAGCCAATAATAGCTGCCAAAGTTCGGGATGAGCTTATTATTATCATGCTTATGATGACCGATATCGGCAAAAAAGCATCAATTACTACTAAAATGACAACGTTGAATTTAAAAATTATATTTATTTAAAAATAATTAATGAAATTGAAATTTTTGGAAAAGCAAGTACCTTCTTGTTACTCTGCTGAAGACATTAAATCGGAAACCGTAAAAAAAGTGTCAGTTGTCTTAACTGTCATTTACTGTTGTGGGGAACACCACTGGTGCGATGACACATATTTACGAGTGGGGACTCGAACTACACTAAATGATGAACCTAAAAATGTTATTAGTTTTGACACCTGTCAAACCCTGTCAAAGTAACTAATAAATAATTTATAAACATGGATGGTTGGGAAAAGCAAACACCTTTTTTTACTCTATCGACGATATCGCATCGAAAACCGTGAAAAAAAGTGACAGTTGACTTAACTTTCATTCAGTTGATACGATAAATTGCAGTTGCTTTTTTAACTTTAAAAGAGTAAAGTATTAGCTTTTGCAAAAATTCGTTCATAGATTATTTATTTGACATTTTGACAAGGAAACTTATAACATTTTTGAGTTCATCAACCTCAATTTAGTGTAGTTCGAGTCCCCACTCGTAAAAATATGTCATTGCACCAGTGGTTTTCCCCATAGCAGTAAATGACAGTTAAGACAACAACAAAAACCTTAATTTCATTAATTATTTTTCCGCCATTTTGAAAGGATTTGGCAGGTGTCAAAATAAATATCATTTTTAAATTCAGCGTTGTCATTTTAGTGAGAATTGATGCTTTTTTTGCCGATGTCGGTCATCATAAGCATGATAATAATAAGCTCATCCCAAACTTTGGCATCTATTATTATTATTATTGGCTCACCCTGTAAATATCGGCACCTGTGTCTATGAGACAAAATGCTCTCAGGGACTGTCCCAATAACATACATATTCCATTTAAATTCCTGAGCAATATTTTGGACATTGCAACAGACGATCTTTGGCGACTACGCTTGCAGATACTTTTGTAGACATATTTTTTTTTATTTTAAAAAACATGTAACAAACGAAACGAAAAGAAAATGCTTTTACTAATGAGAAGATCCTTTTAAAAATAAAAAAATATACAGCGTGGATTCTTTAAACGGAACGGTGCTTCTAGCTAAAAAAATAAAAAACACGTCAACTGAGATTTTTAGTTTCCTTTAATCGTGCTATCTTGGATTTTTTTGTCATTTTGTTTACGAGGTATGGCAAAAAAATATATATTTTTAAATAGGACACCCTATATATTTTGCAATTTTTGAAATCTGCATACAATTCTCTCTTCAGCAATACTACACATTAGAATCTATCTTTTACGATAATCAAGATATTTTTATCTAAATCTGTATGGAAAACTTCGATATTCATTCAAATATCCCCCGTAAAACAGGGCATAGACAACAACTCCATGCTAGTTTAAATGCCTCTATCTTGGAAACCATAAGAGATACTGTATTAGTGTGTGGTATTGTCAAAAAGATAATTTTTTTAGAATTCAAAAATGTCAAACTGTACAAGGAGTCCTATTTTTTTTTTAAAAATATTTTTTTGCCATACCTCGTAAACAAGATAACATAAAAAAATCTAAGAGAGCACGATTAAAGAAATTTAAAAATCTCAGTTGACTAAAACCAAATTCTAAACCGCTAGAAGCACCGTTCCGTTTAAAGAATCCACCCTGTATATCTAATAATGCTTTTTTGTTTGTTATATGCTGCGGGGCTTGATATTGTGGCAACAAAACTGGACAACGTGATTTATGATATTTTTTATTTTTAATTTTTTGAAAAATGGACAAAATAAATATTCAGAGAGATGACGAAGACTTCGTAGAGACTCTTTGAGTGATTCAAAAAGAGTCTTTACAAAAATATAGTTTGCTAAGCAAAATATTACAGTTTCTAGTTTATTGTAGCTCCCAGAAAAGTTGTAGAAAATTGTAAACTTCAGTCAACAGAAATCAGTTCAAATTTTATTTAAAGAATCTTATACTTAATAAAGCTAAAACAGGTTTATCTTTGAGCCTTGATTAAACAACCGGGTCTTTAATATAACCCACAAAGTATAATAAGTATAAATTGTGATAGGTAATACCAGAACCCTAGTACTAAACTAAGCTACTACTAGTTTTTGGGCGTAGATATTTGCGACAAATTCTTAATAATTTTTTAAAACCATAATTTATTAAAAAATATATTTTGTAATACCATTTGTATTTTCTTTACTTGTGCTGTTACTAAAATAAAAGATGGAAGAGGAAGTATGATTTTTGTTGCAAAACTTTAAATATCTGCTAATGCCTTTATTTTGCAATAAATGCCTACACTTAAAGTCCTGCAAAATAGCGAAAAAATTTACAGCAAAACATGATTGCTGTATAAGTACCTAGATATACAGCAAATAGTAGGAAAGACTGTAACAAAAATATTTAACAATCATAAGGTAAAAAAACACTTTTTTGGTCGGATAAAGGTTGACATTTTAACAAAAAACTTATGACGTGGTGCGACATGGTTTTTTTAACTCAGGGTGGCCAGGGTGGTTTTCTACTTCCAATAAGATAAACAAAAACAACAAGATAAAATGAAGCGAGCCTTCCCTCATAAAAGGTTTTTCATTTATCCTCCCTTACCTTTTTTGAAGGAAAGCTCGCTATTCATTCATTTTCTTTTACTAAGTTCTTTTCGATTTTAAAATCAAAATTTGTTTTATTTTGTACAAAATATTCTTACTCTAGCTCCTTAATAGTTACAAGTTTTTGTTACCACCTCCCGTACTAAAACAATGAATTATTACAAAAGGGAAATGGAAATTTTCTGTTAGTTATTAACCAGTCAAAAGGAAGTGGGAAACCGAATCTAACAATATAATGCGAAAAAGCCAAAAGTGAAATTGACCAAAGCTTTTTTTTCGTAAATAAATGAGAAATTAGTATTAATGGGTATAGGTTTTACTTGTGCTATTACATTTCAAGGGCAACAAACCCATAATTTTTTTTCCGGCATTTTGCAATATCGAATTACATCCAAATGACAATTCATTTGTAACTAACCAGCCCGTTAAACGAATCAGCTGGGAAAAATAGGTACGTAACGTAATTATTAATTTTTTAATAAATATTGCTAGCAAAAATTGTTTACTGGGGTGCTTTCATTTCCGACACTGTCGTGAGATATTATTTTCCATTTTTTTCAAGTAGTAGGTTAAATGGCTTGTTTTAGAAATATCATAAGAAGTTAGCATTTCTTTGCCCTGTTTTTCTATTCATATTTTTAATGCAGTTTATGGTAGTGTGTGGGATGGGGTTGCCTTAAAACCGTGACCTTAAAAACACAAATAACCAACAATAACCAATCCATATTGGCGAATTTAATGGTTATTAGTATTTTAATGGAGGGGGCAATAACATATGACAAACCAAGGATAACAAATAGGTTGAACCAAGATATTTTGGTTATCCGCTAATATCTGGGTTTATTATTTTGGATAGAAAGTATGGCCTTAGAGTCGCTTGCAACAAATTTGGTTTTTACTATTTTACTAGCTGTGTGTCCGATAATTCTTAAACTTTTAAAATTACGAACTTTTTTTAAAACTTTCATGCCCTTAGGTGGTGAATTTTCAATAATCCTCTTGGTGTATGAGAATACACGAAGTTAACGGCTGTTCAGAAATTTAACTAGAGCCCCAAGTTCTATGTCCTTAAAAGTTCTTCAAAATCCTGAACATCTCGACCTGGCAAGTCCAGAGCATTCATTAAATCGACCGGACAAACAAAAAACATTGGTTCATTTTGTTTAATTTTTTTTAACTGCTCAGATATTTCTCTGTGATTTACCAGAAATATGTAGAAAACTTAGATTTCCGTAAAACAATAATCAAGTACGGACATGTCTAAAAACTAGACCACAAACTTTTGAATGTCGTAACTATAAAAAGACTACTTTTTGAGATATGTCAGCCAGAGTAATTAAAGGGCAAAAGGTCACAGTGACCTTGAAAAATGCAAATAAGGTAAAATTCTGTATAAAATTCTACTTCTTCCACTTTACTCAGTTTTCTAATTCTCTATGACAAAACCGTTGATTTAAGGCTGTTTCATAGTCCTTTCATAATGCCCAAAAAAAATTATAAATTACAAAAACAAAGGAGGGGAGGAGTCTTGAAAACGATCAACATCAAGTTTTGCCTCCCTAGTACAAGGGCGGTCGCAGATTTTTTTAAAGGAGGCATGCGGTTGAACAGGTTCTGGATTGGGCTAGTGTGTACGAAAAAAAAATATTTTTATTTAAAAGCAAGGGCGAATGCTCGGGCTGATCTAGTATCAATTCAAGATTTCTTGCAAAAATGAAAATTTTGAGAACATTGAAGTAAAATACCGTTTTTTACACTTTGTAAATTCTGTTGACGAAATTTGCTTAAAACTAAACTCCTTAAAATAGCGCCTTGGCGAAGGCAAACATTTTTAAAATTTAATTTTTGCGAAATGTTTAGTTAAAAAAAGAAGTTGCGTTAAGAACAAAGAAGAGGGGGTCAATCGCGTCCTCTCTGTGACCGCCACTGTCTGGTTTATGCATCAAAAATAAAATATCCGAGATATGGCATTTATCTTAATCCTGTATTTTATTATGCAAACCTCCTTGTTACCAATAAGTGTGCGATTTTTTCTCTTTTAACAACGATATATTGACAAATTGTTTTAAGTCGTTTTCAAGATAAATTGTTCATAAGGCGTTTAAAAATTGCAGAAAAAACACGTTTCAAGGCAATCGCATATACAGGGTGAACAAACCAAAATGAAACACTTCAATTTGTTATTCACTTTTTGACTGTATTGAAATTTTCTGTAGACACACCCTTTACGAGGTGTGAGTTTTACCACCATAAGGGAAACTTTGTCAAGTAATACCTTAAAAAACAAAAGATCAAAAGATCTTGGGTGGAAATAACGAAAATTCAAACTTGGATGAGCATCCCACAAGGAACACACAAAAGATCAAAGCGAAAAGAGAAATGATTAAACGATGTTTCGCCCTGGGTAACCAGCGTGGGCTCATCAGTAGTTTAGGTTACCCAGGGCGAAACATCGTTTATTCATTTCTCTTTTCGTTTTGATCTTTTGTATGTTCCTTGTGGGATGCCCATCCAAGTTTGAATTTTCGTTATTTTCACCCAAGATCTTTTGATCTTTCGTTTCTTAGTTTCTTTTCGGTTGAAGTAACTAATTTGGAGGTTTTTTAACTTATTTTTTGTTTTAATTGCCTTAAGAGCATAATCCTACTGGAAATATTAACACGCCAGGACGAATTCGTATCGGGTAACTTGGATAAGTACCAGTGCGGTACGATGCCTATTTGTGAGTGGTTTAAGGATGGAAATCAAAGTGTATGATGCTGTTTAATGATGTATAGTGGAGGGTGACCAGTGAAACTACTGATGAGCCCACGCTGATTACCCAGGGCGCTTTGATCTTTTGTGTGTTCCTTGTGGGATGCGCATTCAAGTTCGCATTTTCATTATTTCTACGCAAGATCTTTTGATCTTTGGTTTTTTAGTTTCTTTTCGGTTGAAGTAACTGATTTGGAGGTTTTTTAACTTTTTTAACTAACTAACTTTTTTGTTTTTTAAGTAATACCTTATTTCAAAGGCCTTTCAAAAGCCATTTTAAAATTATTAAAATCTATATCATTTTCAACGTTACATGCGCTAATGCAAAATTCGTTTTTTTAACAAAATTAAAATTTAATAATTCCATATTTTGTTTTATTATAAATTCTTACGAAGGGAAAAATTTACCTGCACAATGGAAACTTACTTTGAAAGTGAGTACCTTACAGACTATTCGCTAGATTTTTAAATTTTCACTTTTGGAAAAAAATTTCAAAGATGTCCAAAATAAAGTACCAATTAAGCAATTTTCCCTCTTTTAATTGGGATGGTAAAGCCAAAAGTTTCCCCTGGAATAACAAATTGAAGTGTTCAAGGTTTTTTTCAAAATCGTACTCCAAATACCCGAAAATGCCTTGTTCACATCTTTAACTTCCAAAAACTTTTTTTTTGGGAAAAGATAAGATTTGAGTTGAGAGATTGTCCACTAATAGTTTTACAGGCGTTTATTTTAACTTCACACGTGTTTGTTTATTTGTTTGTTTGTTTGGTTGTTAGTATGTTTGGCGCAAATGTTTCAGGTCAATTTTGACTAACTTCTACGTAAGCGATCAACACTGGGGGAGTAAGGAATAGTGATGCAAATATAACATAACCTTCATATCTGCTCAGAACAGTTGGAGACCGTGCTTGAACTAAGCGGGGGACCAGAGATTTTCGGTATCAAAATGCCAACCTCACCTTCTCGTGGTACTCCCTGCCTAAAAAAGACGAGGTTCTGGCGACCGAATATTTTTTGCCTTGGCTAGTTTTGTGTTTAGTATTCTGTATCTTTTTTTCACTCTGCAGTTTTCTGTAGAAGCATCCATTCCTGACCGTTAAAATTATATTTTTGTATCTATAGGTTCCTAGATGTCCGTCATTTAAATAATAACAAAGCCTTTTTTTTCTAAATTTCTAACGTTTTAGTTATTTATTAAATCTCATCAGACATATTTCTGTATAAATTTTGGTATGACATTTAGATTTTTAAATCTCTCTTGCTCTCTCTCTCTCTCTCTGTAGCTTTTACAACCCAGGATGGGTCTTGGCTGGCTGAACAATTTCTCTCCCTAGGACTCTGTCCATCATTAGCTCTTTTGCTTCCGTCATATTTAGACTTCTAAGATCTGTTGCTCTATTGTTGTATCTCCACCGTAGTCGTGGTCTTCCTAATTTTGTGTTTAGTCTTCTGAATCTTTTTTTCACTCTACAGTTTTTTGTAGAAACATCCATGCCTATATTATTATTAAAAATTGTAATAAATTTCTTGAACGTCAATATTATATTTTTGTATCTATAGGTACCTGGGTGTCGGTCATTTAAATAAGAACAAAGGTTGTTTTTCTAAATTTGTAACGTTTCGGTTATTTATTAACAATAAATTTTGGTATGACATTCAGATTTTTACATCTAGTAGGAAAATTTCTTCTGGTTTTTTCCTTTTTTTAACTCTGCAGTTTTTAAAAAATAAGCCTTTGTTTTTATCACCGACACCCAGGAACGTATAGATACAAAAATATAATTTTAACGGTAAGGAAATTTAACGGAAATATTTTAATAATGCCAGGAACTCAAGGCATGGATGTTTCTACAGAAAACTACAGAGTGAAAAAAGATTCAGAAGACTAATCACAAAACTAGCCAACGAAAAAACAGAAGAAATTTTTTAATTGTTAATAAATAACCAAAACGTTACAAATTTAGAAAAAAGCCCTTATTATTATTTAAATGACTTGACACCCAGGAACCTATAGATACTTATATTTAAATGCATAAAAGTTGAATAAAAGTTGAAATAACTGAAAAACTGTCTGACTTTTCCAGTAAAATTATTGCACTCATACTTTTTGTTTTTATACCCTGTATAATTTTGCCACTTTTTATCAAAAAGCGCAGCGTGACGGGAATCAAATTGTAAAGTGGGTATCACTCTTCGTAACTACTTCTAAAAAAATGGTAGTGTCCTTTTTTTTATAAATCAGATACATATTTTCCACTCATAGGGGAAGAAACACAGTCTTTCGAATTTTTGAAAAAAGCAATTATAAAAATAGGTTTATATACAGCCATGGTATGTGCAAATATACATAAATAATTCATATCGACCTTATTACCTCGATATGAATGAAATAGTATTTATTTAAAATGAAATTCTTTAATCTTTTGTCTAGCAAGGCAAAAAAACATGGCAACAGTGTTGGATGTCACAAGGAGGCTGCTGTTGCTACTGTTGTATATATATGTGGAGGTGACTTGGAGCCTGTGGTTCCATGGTAATATATCACGTTTTTTTTGGTAATTGTTTACCCCTTTTTTGATTTCTGGGATGTACTAGTTCCCTTCATGATATATATGTATCTGTCTTTAAATGATGTTCGTTCACAGTAGTGGAGGCCAAGTTGCCTCCATCCTGTAACGGAGGTCACTTAATACGGTTATTCAATACATATAAATGGGATTTATAATTTATATAACGACTTCTAAGGTCTTTTTTTGGCTCACCCTGTACACAAATTAATAGATTGTTACACTTGGAAAAAAAAATATTTTACAATGTCTTGTATTATGTCAGAAGAAACTTTTATTGTGTTACTCCACTTTGAAAATCCATTTTAGAGGGTGCGATTAAGGGTATTTTCAAACGTTTTCTTTTTTTGAGTCACCCCGAATATATACAAAGATAAGTGTGTTATAAAAATTGTTAATAATGTTATGTACAATCATATTTCGGAAGGTATTTTTTTATAAATCTTATAGTTTTCTCAGCCATTTTTGAAAATTTATCTTTTATTGCTGGCTCACCCTGTACAATTACAAGAAAATGGTAATGACAAAAATTGTTTGTTAGTATCATTTCTATTACATATTAAAAAATTTAAAAAATCTCTAAAAATAAATAAAATCAGAGAAGCTATATTGAATCTGCGAATTTTTTTGGAAAACGTACATAATTTGGTGTAACCATCCTGTTTATCTCGGTTTCCATGGCAACTCTTATCCTTAATAGACATAGAATATAATGCATGAAACGCAGAAATAAATTTTCTTTCGATCAGTGCTTTTCTTTTTTTGATTGGCCAAGTACTTTTTGATATTTAGCCCTTTTCCACAAGGGAAACACACAAAAAAAATATATATTTTAAGCTTTTTAAGACAAAAATACAGGGCGGTCACTAAAATAGTTTGGCCCAGGTGATCAATGTCTACCCAAGTTAAATTACTTTTACAATGATCCAAAAACATGAATCAAAAGTCCAAATCTCCGGACCTAGATATTTTTGCGGGGGTATACGATGGGGCCTGGACTAATTGGGAGAGTTATTACGGCAATACGGCTTTTTCTTGGATGGACCGTTACAGTATCTCATAGTTATATGGAAAAAGCGAATTTTTTATCTTCGATGTCTCTTGTTATCTTGATGTGATAATTTTTCAAATTTCTTAATAATTTGGAAAGAGCCATAAGATACCTTTAGAAAAACTAAAGTGCACCATTAACTAAATAAATAATGGCTCCTCATTGTCAATCAAATAATACGCAGTAAATTTTTTAATTTGATTATGTGGTATTCGCTAATTTCAATCAAAATACAAAATTTGCGGTCAAATATTAATGAATATCAGTGTCAAATTGCTTGACTTGATTAAAAATGGTTTAATTATAACTATTGTAACACCAAATTCATCTAAATTTATAACTTCTACTAGCCAATCTAATCATTTAATTATTATTAATGATAATAATTTGTTATATAATTTATTATAAAACAGGGTAATTAATTGATCATTATATAGTGTTGATTTATTGTAGTTGATTTTGGAATTTTAATTTAAATATTTTTGTATACATTTTGCAGGTGTTTTCTCTTGATTTGATCGTTCGTTTTCGTCTATAAAAACTTATGACACACTGATGATCCTTAACAAGAGTGAAACACGTACCTGCCGTCTTACCCGGTATTTATTCTTGTGGTACTCCGTAGTTTGTTTTTTACTATCTACGCCGTCCTTCAAAACAAAAATTTTACCTAAAAAATGGAATCAAATAACAAAATCCAATTTCCTCTTCTGTCCTCTCGCGAAACGATTAATTACTTCCTCCACTTCCATAGGAACGTTTTTTGAACATAGAGAAGCGCCAATCCTGTTAGCAGAAAGTAAGGAGTTCCTTACTTTATGCTGTTAGTACCTCTGGAGATAACCGCTCTTGAAGGTCATTTATTATGGAGCCTAGAAGAAGGATGTAGACGCTCCTGCGAAAATAATATTACCGACAGCGTTCGTTTTGGTTTTGCACGACGCCGACGCCGTATAATAACAGTGTTTTCAATTTGCAGAAAAAATGTGCACTGGGTTATTAATGTTACGTCACTCTTTTTAAATCCACAATAGTTTTTACTATGTTGCAAGAATTATATATTAAAAAAAAAAGGATGTGAACCGCCCAGGGGGGGGTCATGACCCCCCCCCTTGATCTCCTTTCTCTCCTTCAGGCTGGTTGACAACAGAATTGTTGTAGTAAAAAACCAGTTAGTGTTAAAACTGGTTGAGAAGCCAAAATTACAAAACATTTTTTTTTGGTAAAATTCTCTCCTTTTTCCACCTTAGACCAACACCGTTCAAAACTAAAAAGCCAGTTAACTCATTTTCGTTTTAGTATCCTTTGGCTTATGATCGGTGCCATATTGACACCAAACTAATAAAAATGGCAGCCACAGTAGGCTAAAAGCACTGAGGTTATAGGAGTTAACAGGCTTTTTAGTTGAGAATGGTGTTGCTTAGATTGGATTAGGTTTGCAGCAATTGCAGCCACAATATTACCAATTTAAAAGGTTAGATGTGTTACGCGACAGAACTAGGTGCTGCTAGGTCATATACCTACTAGCTTATATACGCCTTACCCAGGACAAACTTGTAAGCAACATCTATAATCTAGCTAGCCATGGAAATACCAAAACATAAGAAATTGGCTTAGCTCTGGCCTCTTGCACATGTGCGAAAATTTATCGATCCGAAGGGTTTCGGTCAGTTTCAATGGAGGCGACGCGACGTTCGTGTTTAGAAAAATTAGTTAAAAGATGCCATGTGTTTATGGAGAACATCAGATAACGAAAGAGGAACGATACCATCGGAGGTATGGAATAGAGAGAGTCCAGAGGTTGGTAGCTTTTTTTATTTGAAAAGCTGCGGGCAAACATCAACGGAATTCTGTTTCTTCCTTAGTGGCACACATTTGTATTTTGTTCTTCAAAAAAAAAACAAAAATCCACGATTTTTGAGAAAAGTAAACAAATATTGAATTCTTTCTGACAAACAGAACGGTCGGCGGGCATCGTGGCATCGGGTCTAAGTCGATAACGCTGACGTGCGCATGTGCAGAACAACGTTACTAAGCCAAACGAGATAATAGAGAGATAAAGGAAGATAAATAAGGGAGAAAGTAGGGGGATATCTGGCTTATCTTGCTATTTAAGCTAGTAGGTATATGTGCTAGGTATACCTTCCGTGAGAGAAAACACTGTCTGTCGGTCGGCCGGCATTCGACTGGTGCCCATTTAGCTTCATTTTCATACCAATTGCGATGTCACCTGCCGTTGTGTGGTAAGGGTGCTCTAAGGTTGACATGCTAACGAAATCAACCTTGGTTTTTACGTCCACTATGAGTAGTTTTTAAATCATAGGGCAACCGACTGCTATTTAATAACGTAGGTATAGATATTATATATTTGCCATTTGGTCGCTTACACTATCTAATTAAAATATGATCTTACTTTAGCAGTGACCTAATGAGTGTAGGACTGGTTTATAGCAACTATACAAATCACTTTTTTTATGAAGAAAATGGTGTTTGTTTTGACTGATTGAAATCACTTTACTATTTTGCCTCCGCATTTTTTTAAAATCAATTAAAAAGAAGGCGGAAAGAACCTTGCTGAAAAAAAGTAATAAATTATCTTACAGTAATCTGGATATTTGAAAAAACAGTTTTTAGTTTACCTTTTTGACTTGTAAATTATTTTTTAACCTCCATTAAACTAGCCACCCCACCATAAGAAAATTAAAATTTAGTCACAGCATAATTATGTGCTAATTTTGTCTCTAATTAAAAAATTTGGTGCTCCTCTGGTTTCTGAGAAAATCGAAAAAGAAAATGGCGTAGCTAGGTTAATATTAACTTAGCAACTCCTCTATATGTAAGAAAAAAATCAAATTTTTCATTTTAAATTATGTTTTAAAAAAAAGGGTGGGGTAGCTAGGTTAATATTAACTTAACGACCCTATATGTGTAGGTAAATTTAAAAATTTCAAAAACCAGTATTATCTGCATATTATGTGCTAATTTCGTCCATGATTAGAAAATTTTATACTCGTCTGGTTTCCGAAAAAATCGAAAAAGAAAGTGGGTTAGCTAGGTTTATATATAATTAATATTAACTCAAGCAACCCTACTCGTTTTAAAAAAAAAAACATAATTTAAAATGAAGAATTCGATTTTTTCTTAAATACTCGTAGAGCTCATAATTTTGGTATACCGCAGTTTAGGGTGGGGTCGCTAGGTTAATATTAAGCTAACCACCCCACTACAAAAATGCACTGAAAAAAAAATTAGAATTTTTTTTTGTACATATTCATGGAGGACATAATTTTGGAATCATAAATTGTTGGGAATCGCACTTCAGATTGGGAATGCTAGGTTATTAATAATAATACAATGTGATATACTTTTTATCGATTTTCTCGGAAACCAGACGGGTACAAAATTTTCTAATCGCAGACGAAATTAGCACATAATATGCAGATAATACTGGTTTTCGAAATTTTTAAATTCTGGGATACCTAAGCATGTGGGGTCGCTAATTTATTATTAACCTAGCTACCCCACCCTTTTTTTTAAACATAATTTGAAGTGAAAAATTCGATTTTTTTTACATATGGAGGGATTGCTCAGTTAATATTAACCGAGCTACCCCATTGTCTTTTTCGATTTTCTCAGAAACCAGAGGAGCACAAAATTTTTTGATTAGAGACGAAATTAGCACATAATTATGGTGTGACTAAATTTTCATTTTCTTGTGGTGAGGTGGCTAGGTTAATGGAGGTAAAAAAATAATTTAAGTCAAACAGGTAAAATAAAAACTGTTTTTTCGAAAATCCAGATTACTGCAAGATAATTTATTACTTTTTTCTCAGCAAGGTTGTCTCCGCCTTCTTTTCAATTGGTTTTAAAAAAATGCGGATATACATTCGTGGAGCACATAATTAACACATAATTTTAAAACCAAAAATTTTTATTTTTGCGCCATATTTCCTGGTGGGGTTGATAAGTTAATATCAATATTTTGATTTTCTTGGGGTGGGGTCGCTAGATTAATGGAGATAATTTTTTAACCTGAACTAAGTGAAGTTAGTTTGATAACTATCATTATGTATGTCTGATTGTAAGCCAAAAGTGTGCCCAAACCAATTTTATAAAGGAAAGGCAAAAGATCAAGTGATTGGTAGCCGTTTTTTGAAAAATGTAAGCGTTTTTAATTACAAAATATTTATTTTTGCGATTTCATCATCAATGCTAACATAACTTTTGTAGAGGTATGTTCCTCAGGAGAATCCTTTCAAAGTGAGAGGGAGTATTGCTGGTTGTTAGCATTGCTTTAAAAAAGAGTTTATAATAATTCAGCAACATAGCTACGAATCGAGTTTGGAGTGGGGGCGTCAGTGACCTACAACCTGACCACCAGGGTCATAAGTTAGTAAAAAGTTTACAAAATCTATCTCTTTGTAATCAATCTAGTTTTCAGCTGATTATGTTAAAATTTGGAACATGTCAAATCTACTAAAAAAAATTGGTGCTAGAAAGCACGGATAGTTCACCATATAATCAATGATTTTATGTTGAATGGAAATGAAAATATCTCGAAAACTGTACCTTTGAAAGATTCAAAACCTTATAACAAAATTGTTGCGTAATATTTAAGAAAACCAAAATCTGAAAACCGCATATCAATAGCTGCTTTATTTCTAAAGTTATGATTTTTTTTATATATTTTAACTTTTTTCAAATAACCCGGAAACTAAAGCTTAAACAAAATTTGTAGTCCATATTTATGGAAACCTAAATCTGAAAACCGCATATCGCTACTTGCTTTTGTTCCAAAGTTGCAATTTTTTAAAGTATTTTATTCCCCTTTTCGCTCCTTCAACCCTGCTCCACCCTACTCAAAAGTCAATCAGTTCATGGTCAGCCGTTATAGAATTTTTGTACCAAATTTCGTTAAAATCGATTAAGGCGTTCTTGAGTTATCGTGTATACAGACAGACAACAGACAACAGATCGACAGACAACTTTTTTTTTCGTCGATTAAGGTGTTTTGGAACCTCATTTTTGATCAAATTAAGAAAAGTCAAAATTTCACGATTTTGATAGTCCTAGTGCTCGTGAATCAGCATGAATGAAAAATATTATCTTTATGCATGCAAGTTTTACGATATAATGATTGATTTATCAATAGAAATTGTTCGTCTATAAATACAATCTAAAAAATTCCCCGTCTGATTTCTATATTTATTTAACGTATCGTAATCATAAATACCACATTGACTGCATTGATTAAATATAGACTAATTTGATCACAGTTATAATGATATACGGATTACTGATACGACAGATGGGCCAACAAAATACCTAAAAAGAACCTACTTCGGAAAAAATCCGGCTAGGCTGAGCTTTCGTTGTTTTGCTTAAAGGGCTGGTTTAAGTATACCAAAAAAAAAATGTTGACACCGAATTTTCTGGATTTTTGTTGGCCAAATGAAAAAAGTTTTTTATTTTTAAATTTGGTAACCTTCCTTTCAGTTCATTCTAAACAACATACCAAAAACTCATCCTGTCAGAATTTCTTTTGACCGTAATGTAATAACGTAGATAGAAAATACCCTTTCCTCTATCTACGGTAATAAGCAGCAGGGTATTATCCCAGACACCACTATTCGTCCGAGAAAGATACATTGTACGTCCATTTTACGTCCCGGAGCCTATTAGGCACGTTGGATATACGTACAAAAACGTATTTTTCAGTCTTTGTTGCACGTGATTATTACGGTTTTAAGTTTAACTTTTGAAGTATTGTTTTTAAGTTTTAGAATATAGCCTTCGCTGGCTCTTTCCTTGTCTAAGAACTTATGCAAAGTTTCGCCTGCAAGGGTATTTTTGGCACCACAAAAAAAGCATAATACATCTCACAATTATGTGCTCTTTATGTGCTCCATGAAAATAGAAATGAAAATTTGTCAACATTTTTAGTATCTTTAAAAAAAAATGGTGTGGGCCCGCTGCTTTTATATAAACCTAGCATACCCAACCTTAAATAAAGGTGAAAAACATCCATTAAATATCTCAGAATTATGTGCTTCATGAAAATAGATTTTTTTTTAAATTAACTTTTTTAGCTATTTTTCGCGGGCTCACAACATTTTTTTAAAAATAACTAAAAATGTTAAAAAACTTAATTTTTTTACTTTCATGGCGCACATAAAAAGCACATAATTCTACGGTATTTTACGGATATTTTTAGCTTTATTTCAGGTTGGGCATGTTAGGTTTATATAAAGCTAGCGGGCTCACCCTTTTTTCTAATTTTCTCAAAAACTAAAAGAGCACAAAAATTTTTTAAATCAAACGAAAATTATAGATAATAATAATGTCGCATTTGGAAGGGAGGGGGAAGCTACAAACAAAAATTGGCAGCGTATAAAATTTTTTTTTTAAATAATTGCATTTTCATTTCTTTATTAAACAGAGTAGGGGTTAGGTTAGGTCGGAGAGCGGCCATTTGACATCTATGCCCCAGGCGGCCATATGTCTGGCGCCGGCCCTGTTTTCATGGAGATATTATGGCTAGCAATTAGAGCAAAAAGTCCGAAACTACCGGAAACGGGATTTAGCTGTACTTTTAATGACAGGAGCAGCAAAATTGTGGTCAGTTTTCTGTGGTCTTTACTCATGTCACTTAGGCTGGCATGCTAGGAAAATGAGATCTAGATAGTCATTATTTGAAGCATTATAATATATGGAGTATTTAAATTGTTACCAATATTTTTTTAATTTATTTTCTACACATAATAAATTTAATAGTTTTATCTATTGCTCTGTATCTTACAATTTGTAAAATGGATTGGATAATTTTATTCAGCCTTTATTTTATATAACAATAACGGGTCTATAAAAAAAAAATTAAAACTATTTCAATAGGCAAAATCACACATTTTTAATTTTTTGGTCTGTAGCTAGCACACTGACGTAGTTAGAAATTGTCCTGTGAGGGGGGGTGCCCTGGCGTATAATAGCGATAAATTTTACTCTTGATTTTTGAGGAAAATTCAATTTTTAGGTTATGTCAATATCTTTGACTACTTGAGGTTCCAAAACTTACTACAAATCAGATCAAAACAGTGATAGGGCTTTTACCCGGTTATTTGAAAATGGGAGTATACCAAATGAGATACTATAATCATTGGCAGTCGCAGCTTTCCCAAAAGGGGGAGGGGCGTAAGGTCAAAATTTTGTAAAAATTAAGAAAGAGTTTTATGCAAAAGACCTAAAATTAATGTAACTTTCAACCTAATAGGGCGTCGCAGGCGAAAATTTTTGAAAAACTATAAAAAATTTTACTTTTTTTTATGAAAAACCTGCCATTTTTTTATATAAATTCTCGAAAAAAAGGGAGGGGCGATTGAGGAAAGTTTAGGAAGGCAACCGGTTTTATTTAATATTCTGAACAATTTTTAGGTATTTACATCAAAAATAAGGCACAATATATTATACAGGGTGGGCCTAAATTACAAACGACACATATTTTTCCATAAAAGTAATATTCGCTCTCATAGAAATTACAAAATAGGTTTATATATTAGTAGAGCAAAAAAAGTTATTTATATATACAGTTATTATACAGGGTGACCAAAACTGAGGATATTAATTCTTAGTTTAGAGTTAATGGTCGCGATTCTTCAAAAACCGTCAGAAAATCTCGCCCTTATAAAAAATCTGACGATTTTTAAACACAAGTTTACACTTAATGCTTTTTGTCAGGACTATTTGCTAATATTCCTTAAATATTTTTATGTGTAAACAAACCTTTAAAACTTTTAAGATACAAAACCATAGATAGCCATGGAATATTTCACTGTCACTGTTCAGAAAAGTCACACAAATTTTGTCTTTCCTTTTACATGGTGAGAATTTTCGACGCGTAGTAGCAATTTAGCTCCGCCATAATCTAGTCCTGCAGAATATCTTTAAAATATTACTTTTACAATTTACTTTTACAAAATGAAAATAAAAAAAATACGCAGTTTTTCTTACAACGTTAGGATAAATATGAAGGTTGCTGTGTTTTTATTTTAAATGAGGCGATAAGTAAAAATCGCCACTTTCCAGAATTTTGCCAGCTGAGATTTTCTGTCGTTTCTGAAGAATCGCGACCAATATACCGAATAAACTGCCAGATAGTTTGACAACACAATTGTTATGAACACTTTTTTGAATAAGGATATGTGACTGAACCACAGTGATGAAAAAATATTTTTTGCCATAAAAAATCCAAGATAGCACGATTAAAGAAAATTAAAAATCTCAGTTGACGTGTTTTTGGATTTTTTTATTCAACCAAATTCTAACCCGCTAGAAGCACCGTTGAATCCACGCTGTATATATTAGTCTTATAGTAAAGTATGGCCAGTTTCCTTATTTTTGTGTTCACAATGTCAAAAGATCTAACCTGTGATTCGAAAACGTCAAAGTCAGTTACAATAAGCAAAGCAATTAGCAAAACTTAAATTCAACAGACCTCTAGCTAACTTCTGCTGTACGAATTTTATGTGGCCGGAAGTATACCTCATTATTACATGGAATATACCAAGAGGATCCTATCAGTAGATTAACCCTTATTGAGGACGACACACAGAAAAAAAGAATTACCTCAATCAAAACAAATTGCTTTGATTCAAGAAAAAATCTGTTTCCTATGCATGACAATATTTTCTTAACAAAAAAAATAATTGTTTTAAACTAGTGATTTCCGTTGAAAATAAAGATTGCATTACCCGAAGAAAATTCATTTGTCTGGAATGAAAGCTGCAGCCTTCTTGTTATACATAGACATAGTTAAAAAAAAATATCTCGGTTTAAAACAATAGGCTAGCGATAACATCTTGCTCTAAAAAAATTATTTTCTTGTTTTTAAATAGATTTTTTCATCTGAAGAGAAAGAGAAAAACCACCGAAAACACCATTTTTTTATTTTGAAATATATTTCTTCATTTCAAAATTTAATTAAATAAATTTTCTTGATTAAAGTTTGTTTTGTTTTAAATAATTTTATCTTTCTTAAAAGAAAACAATGAATTAAAGTTAGTTTTGCTCTAAATAATTTTCCTCTCTTAAAAAAAAAACAGTTAATAAATGACCCAAAACCTGACACTGCTCAAAAGCTGACACTTATTTTTTATTTAAAAATATTAAGCCATCTATAATGGTTTCTGCTTGAGGAAATATCGTGAAATAAAAATCCATATTTCTATTTTCTTACAAAACTTGCAGCAATCTGTTTTACCGTTCAGTTTTTAAATGGCCGGCCGGCAAAACCACAGTGTACCCAGTTGTGCTATTTACACCCAATTTTCTTAAGAAGTTGGCCAAGGATCTGACGATAAGTAAGTGCATTTTTTTTACTATATTTTAGAGTTTATGTGAAAGTTGTGGTTTCTCTATAATATCTAAGCTATAACATGTCCTTTTTAAAAGAAATTTTTTAAATAATTTGTGGTTTTGGCAGAAAAATTGGGGTGTCAGGATTAGGAACGAATTTTATGCCGAGTTCGGAAACTTGACCCAGTGTAGTCAGCTTTCGGAACATGACGCGTACGCAAATCGTCTTTTTTCTACGACCACATACGAAAATAATAAATTTTACACAGTTTGGTTCCTTAGAAATCTTTAAACTTCACACGTGTGCAGAAATATTTCCGCCCATGTGTGGAAAAGTGTGTATGCATAATAATATGTCGCTGATAGAACGTCAGACTTGACACAATAAATAATAGCATTTGTCAACTGTCAATATAACTTTTCCGTTGCAAAGCACTTTTGCACACATGTGCTTAAAAGTAGTTTCAACCCATTTTGTACTAAATAAAATATCAATAATTACAGAAATTTAAGTAAATCTTAAGCGTTTGTAGGAAAAATTGCGTACATAACTCCTGAGAAAGTTACTTTCTAACACCCGTGTGTTTTTGCACTCGGCTACCGCCTCGCCCAAAAATATCCCCTCGTACGAAATTTGTCACTTTCTACACTTGATACGTAATATACTGTTTCGCGAGAAAAAATAATTCGCGCACGCCACTTAAGGAGACATTTTTTAACGCACGCAACTTTTTTGCGATCACATCACACATAATCGTGGAAAAAATGTGTCTAACACGTGCGAAAAGCGTCTATTCCGCACTTACTGCTAGAGCAAGAAAATGCCGGAACGTGCGAAAAAGATCCCTTTCCGCATTTTTTAGATAAATAACTATTTTCGCTTATGTAATCTTAAATCATGGCTTACAGCAAAATGCTTAAATATGATAAGGAAAATATGATGATATGATGTTGGCCGATGTTAAAAATTGGGGTACCCGTTTTTATTAAAGTAAAATAGGTTAAATAAGTAATAAATGTTTATATTAAAATATTATAATAGTGGTGAATTTTTTCAAGGGAGCTTCATTTTCATTAAATAAAGTAATTTTTATAAAACTTTTGAAGATTTTTTAAAAATGTATGCATTATAACCACAAAAAATCCTTAATGTGTCAGCTTTTGGGTCATTTACCTTAAATGCATTTTTTTTCTTGCTTTACAACTTTCTTTTAAAAAAATCTACCAAAAAACGTCATCATTTGGTACAATCAGAAAAAAACCGTAAAAAAACACTCCTACAATGTCAAAGTTTGCAATTTCGTAACGATATTTTTATAAATTGAAACAATATAATAGTTTAAAGCTTGATTGTATATAAAAAAATATTAAAACTGGTACAAAAATGATCTACAATATTTTTATTATTGAAATCGTTCACCAGACGACTGATTCCTTGATCAACCTTCCAATATTTGAGCAATTTTTTTGAGGACTCATGTCTCAAGAACAAATCTTTGGGTTTTTGAATATTTTTTAAGGCATCTATAAATTTCCAGACTGCCGTGTGGGTTGGGTTGGGTCGTTTATAATATTATATTAAATTTAAGTATTTTAATCTATAATGAAAGCACTCATGACTTTTGGTGATTAAAACGATTAGAATAAAATTACCATATTATATCAATCAGATTTTTAATAAAAGCATTCTTTTCAAACGATTCCGGGGGATTTCGGCGTGGAAACGCTCAGGCGCCGAAACGTTCGGGCGCCGAAACGGCGGCGTCAAAAAGGCTTTGCGCCGAAAGGGCTCTGCGACGACACGGCTGGGCACCGAAACAGCGGCGCCGAGATGGTGGCGCCGAAATGTCTTAGACCCCATCCACACGCCATGCACCCGCATGCACAAAGGTCTGAACTTGTCTTCTCGTTTAGGAAAAAAATAATTTTTTATTTCCACTTAAGAAAATATTAATAAACTTGCCTTGTTTTAAAACTAAATTGTCATTTTTGTTTCGAGAAGTTTCGCTATTTTGAGTTAAAAAAATTAAGTTCTCGACGAATGTAAAGCTTTTTTTTGCTATGGAGATAAAGGTAAGAAATGTTAATCTTGTTTCAAAATCTCTTTTTCTTCTCTAAAGACAGTTTGTTTTAAATCAAAACAATTTTCCAAGATAATTACTTTTTTTCACAAAACAAGCGGTTTCCTTACATGAAAAAAAAATCATTTTAGGCGGAGACTTTGGCTTTTGGGTCAAGATAATGTTTTCAAGAAAAGTACTTTTCTCCAGGGAAGATTTTCTTTTTTTCTGTGCGTATTGTTTTAGTACCTGACACACACAAATACAGGTTGTAAATCCAAGGGTTTGTAAAGCGTGAAGAGCGACTGCTGAATCATGAAGTTTTCCCTGTGGCGCGGTGTACAACAAAAAAAAATGTTTAACCATAAAATGTAGACAATTTGCTGCTCTACAATGTTTCTTGAGAAATTTTTTCAATCAGAGTAAGAGGAAATTAGAAATAGCGACAAATCTAATATCATTATTCTTATTTTGTTTAAATAATGGAATACTGAGTATGAACAAAACAGTTACTGTAATTTTGAGAGAAGTCGTTTTGTAGGTATTGTTTTCCCTACAAAATTTTTTTTTAATTTTTTTCTAGTGTGAAAATGACAGAAGTTATGGGCGACAAACCGATTTAAATCCTTTGATTCAAGATGGCGCCGAAGTTAAGGGCATAAAGACGGTTCAAATCTATAGTTAGGCTTTCCCAGAAAAATTATAATTTGCGTGGATTAAATAAGCAAAAAATAATCTAGACGCTGAAAGCCATAGATCAACATCCTGAGTCAGTCAGTCAGTCTGTAACATAATCTAACGTAAATTCTGATAACTTTTTCATACACGTGCCCAGTTTTCCCTGCAACTGTAAACAAATTTCGTATGTATCTAGTATACAGGATGTTATTTTATTTTTTCCATGTCATGAAATTACGTCGGCAATTTCCGGAAGTGGACGTTTTTTGTTGTTTAAAACAGGTAAACATTAACATAGAATTAAGCGTTTAAGTGCGTTTGCTTTTTTGTATTAACCACTATCGCACGAACAAAAAGCAGGAAATATTGATCTCAGTATTGATACAGAATGTAAGGCACACGTCAGACCCTTTTACTGCTGAAAATATACGCAAAATTGTAATTTATCCCACCTTTATCTCCTCATATTTCATGACGAAGGCAGCGCACAACTAGAGAACAATTTTTTTACTTGAAAAGAGTACTTAACTTTCATCGTTGTTTAATATAAACCCACATAGTATTAAAAGAACATTTAATTGACCTCCTTCACAGGATGTTCACTACAGAACCGTTTTGGCATATGCTGGTTACATACAATTTAAGGATGCACTTATAAATATGTGCATAGGACGTGCCAAGGATAAACCATTATGGGAGAATATTTTTAGTATAATTTTTAAATTTGCAAAATATATAACATATATTGGCATGTCACATGCCGCAAAATTTCACCAATAGTATTTTTTTAGTACATTCTTAGCACATGCTAATTAAACAAAACCGTTGACGGAACGACGCGCAGCGGAGTTCTGCCAAGTAGTTAAGTGTGGAAAAAAAAAGTTTTCGCTCGTGTTAGGGACAATTGTTTTTCTACGAGCGTGAGGAAAATACACTGAAAATAGTTTTTTAACATTTTTATTTAAAATAATATTTATTCACTTATTTATATTATAGTTAATGGTAAATGTACAATGATTGGCACTATTCAAATTTATAGCAGATGCCAGTTGGTTGCGGTTGCCTAATAAAGATTGTGGGTCCTGTAGTACAGTACAATCCGAATCAGAAAAGGCTATACAACTGGAAGCATTGGCTGGAGAAGATTTCAATATTTTTCTTGCAATGAATTTTTTATTTTCCAGGGATTCATTCAGGTAACCTTCGGCTACTTTTGTGGATTGCCATCCTCCATGGCGCTTAAGTTCGTTATGCCCACTCCAGCATCTGCAAGGGCAGTGGCAGAAGACCTTCGATAGCAATGTCCAGTAAACTCTTCTGGATTCGGAAGACGTAAATATGCCGCTACCTCAGATGGCATTTTTCCAAATTTATTTGTACCGACGCACTGGATACTACATTCCCCTTTGCGATATTGGACAAAAAACCTTTGGTGTGTTATATGTTTTGGTCTAAGTAATGCATATTTTCTTACCAAGTTCAAATTTTTCTCTCCATTGATCACAAAACTTCGGCTTGTGCGCGTTTTGTTGTCGGCTATTTTAACAACAGTCATAGATTTTTCCAGCTGCACGTTTTCAAGTAACAAGTTCATTAATTCTTCCCGTCTGTACGCCCCTGCTAGGGCGAAAATTGTTGCCACTTTAATAAGGAGGTAAATGTCATCGGGAGCGCTGCCAATAAATTTCTCCACGTCATTTATGGTTATAATTTAGAATTTTTTTTTGGTCTAAAGCCAACCATTTTTTTCTTGAGAAAAGTAATTAACTTGAAATGCATACTTTTCAATATTGAGTACCTTGACCAGAGTGTGGATGGTTAACACGATGTCGATAATTCGTGAAAATAAGCTAGAAAAACTTCTTCCTTTTGAAAATTCGTGTTTATCTTGTCCAAACTCCATTTACAAAAAGCCTTGTACTCTTTCTCATACCTTTTTCTAGATTTTTCTAGCAACAAATCCTCTTTTGCAAATTCAGCCGCCAAAAGAATCTCGTCAGGTACCTCTTCTACCGAATTTTCGGTAATTTCTTCATTGGAAGTCATTTAAATTTTTTTTCCACTGACAAATAAATGCATAAACAACTGATTAGTCACACCATAGCAACCAAGGCATTTCGTAGACAATATGATGAACAGAAACTTTGAATCAGTACAAGTTTTTCGAAATTTGATATATCGGTGCGGTAAAATTTTTCCACACCGTGCGGAAAAACGAATTTTCCGCACAAAAAATAGTGTGGAAAATGCGATTTTCGGCAGGCTCGTAGAAAAAAATCAATATATCTAATATTTTCAATTCAATTTAATTTTATGTCCAAAAAGTATGCATACAATACAGACATAAAAACTTATGAAGTTGTATAGAAGGGTCCTTTAAAAAGAAAAACTTACTATTCTTAGTAGAAAAGAAATATTTATATACAGCATAAGATGTAAAAATAATTATAAATAATTGCCTTTATTTATATAGATAATAATAAAAAAATAATCAACATAGCAGCCTGTAAAATTAATAATTAATAAAATCATACATCTGTGTTAAAAAATTCATTTATTTTATAAAACACATTTTTACAGTAGTTTTATTTGATATTTCTTGAGGTAGAAAATTTAGTATTTTAAATCCCATATAAAGTGGACACTTTCTATTCGCTTCTAGGTCAGATCGGGCTTGGATTTCTGGACATTCTGGGAACGTCTTCTTCGGAACATCCCGGGGTCCTACCTTTTAAGATTTTTGAAGATTTTTTTGCTCTGTTGTATATACCATTATTATATAGATATAGACAGCAAAATTATTTAAACTGTGAACTTAATATTATTTGAAAACTCCAGAAGGTTCATTATCATTTGAGGAAAGAAAGTGAATTGTTTTGAGTGCAAAACTTCTTTATTTAAAGTCAACCGACGTGTTTCGGGACTACTGCGCCATTTTCAACATATGAATGTCAAACGCCTAATAAAAAAAGGAGAAAATATTTGTAAAAAATAAACTAACAATACACAAAAACTAACTTACATATTAAAAATGTGTTTACATATAGTCAAAATAAAAATTTTTTAAATTATAATTCCAAAAATGTAGAACATATTTTGTACTTACTCGATGACTAATGAGTTTGCAACCTTTCAAGGAGAGTTGTGAGTTTTTATTTAACATTTTATGAAATAAAAATTTTTAAGAATTCGTGAAAATTTTTTATCAAAAACCACCGGAACAAGGGAAACGTTAAGGGCAAAGTGTGGTTATGTTAAACGTTTACCTAATTTTCTGAAAGTTTACTAAACAAAGAGCTTATGGTAAAGACGGATTATATGGGGATTCGCAAAAAGCAAAGATGGTATTGCTTTTAACAAAAATGGATTAATAAACAAATACTAAAACAAAGCCAAAGTTGGAAATGTTGGTAAAGGGGATAAAGGAGGGATATTTTTAAGGGAAAAAGAATGTTTGAATGTATTACCTATTGTTATGGTAAAAATCAACTCAATGTTGCATAGTCTATTAAAAGTGGATAGAAAATCTCGTTCATTGAGGCAAACAAACATTCCCATGTGTGATGTAGGAATGCAGGAATAAAGGGGACGTGGAGGGGAAAGGGAAGGAAATTAAAGATCTGAGAGAATTGTAGTTATAAAAGCAAAAAATATTAATAAAAGCAAAGTAGAAAGAGAGATGCAGGCTGAGGTTCAATTTTAGTTTTAGTCCAATGTAGGTTTTCAATTATTGTTCTTAAAATAAATCAATGAGTTTAACCGATTCAATAAGAGATTTATAGGCTATAAAGGTGTTTTTATCATATGATTTGAAAAGATTGCCTATGCTTGTAGAAAGATGACCTAAGTATGGCAATGATATAAATTTTTTAGATTGTAGTTTTTCCCTATTAATAAAGCAAGAATAAGCACTTCTGAAGAAAAAAGATTTTGATGTTTTCTCGAAAAGTTTAGAGATTATGTCCATAGGAAAACCATTTCTGTGGGCGACTTGAAAGATTATTTTTTTTTCCAAAGTGAAGTTTTCCAGTGAAAGGGGAACTGATAGTAATCTATGGAAAAACGCATGGAAGGCAGCTAGTTTATGTGAAATGTGATGTTGTGAAAACCAAGGTATGACACGGTCTGTTTGTGACTCTTTCTTAAATATTTTGTAGTTTATTTTGTTGTTTTGTCTTGAAAGAGTTAAATCTAAAAAATTAAGAGAGCTTTCTTTTTCTAGTACCATAGTGAATTTGTTTTTACAGTTTATGAACTCTAGAAAAGTATCTAGTTCCTGTAGCGTTCCTGTTCAAATAACTAGGACATCATCCACATAACGCCTCCATAACTTTATTTTTGACAAAAGATAGTGCTTAGATGAAAAAACTAAATCATTCTCAAAGTGATCCATAAAAAGATCCGCCACAAATGGAGATGGTAATTCTAGACCGTTTAACTTACATACAAAAAGTTAGTGAGTTTATTCATTCAAACAATAGTTTTCAGCATCTTAATAAAGACCCTTGCAATAAATATACAGAAGATCTACAAAAACTCTTAAATTCTGGCTCCAATATTTTCGATTCTCTTAACCTCAGAGCGCCCTATATTCCAATGAATCCAAGCACACCTCTCTTATATGGCATGGTGAAAATTCACAAAGAAAGCAAACCCATTAGGCCAGTTTTTGCTTTTGTTAACTCTCCAGCTCTCCATCTAGCTATATGGCTTAACAATTTTTTTTTAATAATTTTAATACCAACTTCTCAAAAAGCATTAAAAACTCGCTTGAACTGATTAACTCAATCAATAGTCTTAATCTTCCTGATAATTTTGACCTAGTTTCTTTTGATGTGACAAACCTTTTTCCAAGCGTTCCTCGAGCTCAAAGTTTTAGGTTAATAGAAAAGCTTCTATTCTCAAAAAGTAATTTTAATTTAACTCAAAATAACTTTATCTTAACTTTAGTTAAGAAGTGCTTTGATATGGATTTTTGTAGGTTTAATCATACATTTTATAAACAAATTGAGGGCCTGCCTATGGTCTCCTCCTTCTCTCCATTTCTGGCGGATCTAAGCACTACCTTTTGTCAAAAATAAAGTTATGGAGGCGTTATGTGGATGATGTCCTAGTTATTTGAACAGGACCGCTATGGGAACTAGATACTTTTCTACAGTTCTTAAACTCTAAAATCAATAAAATCAAATTCACTATAGAACTAGGAAAAGAAGGCTTTCTTAATTTTTTAGATTTAACTCTTTCAAGACAAAACTACAAAATAAACTACAAAATATTTAGGAAAGAGTCACAAACAGACCACGTCATACCTTGGTTTTCACAACATCACATTTCACATAAATTAGCTGCCTTTCATGCGTTTTTCCATAGATTACTATCTGTTCCCCTTTCACTGGAAAACTTCACTTTGGAAAAAAACATAATCTTTCAAGTCGTCTACAGGAATGGTTTTCCTCTAGACATCATTTCTAAACTTTTTGAACAAAAATCAAAATATTTTTTCTAGAAGCATAGGCAATCTTTTCAAATCATATGATAAAAACACCTTTATAGCCTATAAATCACTTACATCAATACGTACTATGTTTTCATGTCAAAAGGGCACAATTGAACCTTTAGACAGAAATGGGGTGTATAAACTTAAATGCGACACTTGCGAATCGGAATATATAGGGCAGACCGAGAGAAAGTTTAGTGTCAGGATTGCGGAGCACTTAAGGGCCTCCAACACACCGGACCCTAACAATTCTCACTTTGGACTACATCTAAGAGAAGAAAACCATAATTTCCTCATTGACAAAAATTTTTCTATCCTTCACCAACACACAAAAGGTCAAAAACTTAATTTCCTATAAGATATAGAAATCATAAGATCAAAACTTAACCCCCTTTCTAACAACCTAAATAAACCCATAGAAAATGTTGGCCTTATTGAATCGGTTAAACTCATTGATTTATTTTAATAACAATAAAATTAAACCTCAGCCTGCATCTCTCTTTCTACTTTGCTTTTATTAATATTTTTTGGTTTTATAACTACATTCCCACAGTTCTTTAATTTCCTTCCCTTTCCCCTCCATGTCCCCTTTATTCCTGCATTTCTACATCACACATGGGAATGTTTGTGTGCCTCAATGAACAAGATTTTCTATCCACTTTTAATAGAATATGCAACATTGAGTTGATTTTTACCATAACAACAGGTAATACAAAGAAGAAGTTAAAAAACCTCCAAATCAGTTACTTCAACCGAAAAGAAACTAAAAAACAAAAGATCAAAAGATCTTGGGTGAAAATAAAGAAAATTCAAACTTGGATGAGTATTCCACAAGGAACACACAAAAGATCAAAGCGAAAAGAGAAATGAATAAACGATGTTTCGCCCTGGGTAACCAGCGTAGGAAACTACTGATGAGCCTACGCTGGTTACCCAGGGCGAAACATCGTTTATTCATTTCTCTTTTCGCTTTGATCTTTTGTGTGTTCCTTGTGGAATACTCATCCAAGTTTGAATTTTCTTTATTTTCACCCAAGATCTTTTGATCTTTTGTTTTTTAACAGGTAATACATTCAAACATTCTTTTTCCCTTAAAAATATCCCTCCTTTATCCCCTTTACCAACATTTCCAACTTTGGCTTTGTTTTAGTATTTGTTTATTAATACATTTTTGTTAAAAGCAATACCATCTTTGCTTTTTGCGAATCCCCATATAATCCGTCTTTGCCATAAGCTCTTTGTTTAGTAAACTTTCAGAAAAGTAGGTGAACGTTTAACATAACCACACTTTGCCCTCAACATTTCTCTTGTTCCGGTGGTTTTTGATAAAGATTTTTCACGAAAATTCTTAAAATTTTAAAGTTTTTATTTCATAAAATGTTGTTAAATAAAAACTCACAACTCTTCTGCAAAGGTTGAAAACTCATTAGTCATCGAGTAAGTACAAAATATGTTCTACATTTTTGGAATTATAATTTGGAAAATTTTTATTTTGACTATATGTCAACACATTTTGACTATATGTCAACACATTATTAATTTAAGTTAGTTTTTATGTATTGTTAGTTTGTTTTTTGCAAATATTTTTTCCTTTATTAGGAGTTTGACATTCAAACCTTGAAAATGAAACAGTAGTCCCGAAACGCGTCGGTTGACTTTAAATAAATAAAACAAATCACTTTCTTTTCTCAAATGTGAACTTAATAATTAAATCATTATTAAGAAGTATATGAGGTGATGGTGATACATCTCTGCAAGATTATTCTCTTCTGATATCGATATCATCCTGAAATTCATTTTTAGGGATATCTCCAGACGTCTTTATTTGGGTATTTGAAGCATGCACAAGTTAGTACCATTCTTTAAAATAATTGCTTTAATTTAATGACACCTTGTATATATAGTTAGCAGTTGGCGATTAAAGAATGAATATTTTGCACAAAATAAATATCATTACTGGCGCCTTTTATTTTACCACTTTAGATTGCTTGTTTTTTGCCACTTATCTTGTAATTTAATGCATATTTTCATTTGAATTATCTAGTGAGCACTTTGACAGATATTAGATAGTTTTTGGTCGTGCCAAAAATGTCCGACGACTAACGCTATTCGACCAGCGCTTAAATGCCTTCTAAACCTTCCTCCTCTACACCTTATCTTGAACAAAATCATACTACAGAATCATAGCCAACCAAGTCAAGTAGTACCAAATCCTTTAATGCAGGCAATTGAGAGCCACTGCATTCTGGGGCTGCTACCGGATCTAATGCCAGCAACAGTAAACAGCAAAAAGCTATACAACACTATTCCCCCAGATAGGGAGGACTTGTCGTCCATCAATAGAATAATTGTCCCAAGTGAAGATAGCTGCTGGTACACTGACGGGTCCAAAATGCCTTCAGGCGTTGGATCCGGAGCTTATTGTAGCCGGGAAAATGTCAGGATTATACATAGGCTACATAGTCTTGAACAGATGGCTACAATTTTCCAGGCGGAAGTCTTCGCCATTGAAATGAGGGCACGTTGTATGATAGATCGCCGCGCCGCCGTCTTCGTTGGCTTCGAACCAGCCCTTGCAATACCATACAACACAATCAACACTGTTCTCTCAAGCTGGGTGCTTATTTTGACTGTCGGGGAGGTGTATGGAGCAAAATTCTCCCGGGGAGCGAATTAGGGAGTAGTCAGAATCAAGTGATATATCGAGGAAATGCTGCGTTCTTCTAGTTCAATATAAGAGTACTCCAGCCAGGGAGTAGAATAAATATCGTTATTAATTTTTTAATTTTAGTACTTTCTTTATCACTCCCCAGTATGGTCCCCGGAAGCGCTCCCTCACTTTTTAGAATAAGCACCCTGGGAGGGTCTTGAGGTTCGTGTACGAGCTTGAGTAACAACATAATTTCAGATAACCATTTTCTTCTTAAGTTTTGGCGAAAATTCAATTTTTAAGAGTCGATATTCAATGACTTAGGTACAGATATCCTCCTCTCTTAATTTTTCTCATTGCTCCCTTGTTATTGCATGTCGATGAGTATTCAAGGTGCAACCTATTTTTTCTTATTAGGTCAGTATAAATATGGAATGTTTTACAAAAATGTGACCAAGAAATAATTAGTAATTAACACCTAATGAAAGGAAGCGCCGCCCATTGAAATAGACCGAATTAACAAAAAAAACATCTTCTGATAGAAGCCGCGCTCATATTAATTGCAAATCATGGTCAACACGATTAAATCATTTTAGAGTGCTTTTATTTACTGTTTTCATTATATAGTTTTTTTTATATTATTTGAAGCATGCACATTTTTGGCAGAAGTCTACGATATACTGACCGAACCTTAACATTTCCAAAAATAAAACGGCCGAATTTAATATGCCCCAAAAGAAAAAGCCTGAAACTAAAGACGTACACAAATAAAAAATCCGAAAATACGAAACGTAATTATCTTTACCTACGACCAACGAACAATACTAATTTTACGATCATCTCAACACAATTTTAATAGCTCATTTACGGTCCTAGGATAATAATAAAGCTTAGACGTAAACCACAAGATGGCGTGACCAGCGATGAAACTTTATTTTATAAAAGCTTTAATTGACGTAAAAATGTGAATTATTTCTTTTATATTTTTAAGACAATAAATATTTACTAAACGTAAATAAATCCAATATAATTCCATTACCTATCAAAAAATAAGTCATGTTAAATTCACATATTACGCATTTTTAAGGTCGTAGTTACAATCTGGGGAATTGTTTTTAGCACACTGTACGGGAAATCAATTTAACTATGTCGACCTGATTTTTTTGCAAAATTTTACGTCATTGAATTTGTTTTTCATGGCAATGCGGAGACTTTATTTATGTTAATCCACAGTGGGACACCAGAGATTTTTTAGCACCGGGTCAAAAATAT
This sequence comes from Oxystoma pomonae, assembly GCA_963921995.1. NCBI lineage: Eukaryota > Metazoa > Arthropoda > Insecta > Coleoptera > Brentidae > Oxystoma > Oxystoma pomonae. The sequence continues at coordinate 47,929,835 of OY998171.1, read as the reverse complement.
GGGGTTAAGTTACTTATTCTGACTTTTCACGTTCTGCGCCCCTAGAAACCCAAGTCGATACCTCCAACATGGAGGCCAGCCAACACCTTCTATTTTAGTACCCTTTTACACGTATGCCGCCGCCATTTTTGACACTGTTGACAGTTAATACATTATTTAATTGTCAAAATGGCCGCCACATACATTCAAAGCTCACTAAAACGCGAGTAGATAGAAGGCCTATTAAATATCGGAGGCATCGCCCAAGGAAAATACTAAAATAAAAGAAAACCATTTATTGAAGAATTAGGTACCTACTAAAAAACGCTACCCAACTAGGTATTAAAGTAACTGGGTGTAATGTTTAAGGTTGCATTTACAGGTGCATTTATAATTGAATTAGAAACGCTCTCGCTAGCTGATACCGACAACAGGTTAACTTAAAAGCATGCAGATTTAGAAATCGGCTACTGGCGCTAGACGAAATAATCGTATTCTACTTTAAACAGGAGCGTCAAGAGTCTTTCCAACCTCTAAATAGAGCTTTACTGACCTGTTTTGTTCGTACTCAAGTATCCGTGTGTCCAAGATTTCACTAGTACATTTATAACTATGCCGCAATAATTTAAATTAAAAAAAAAAATGGTTGAATCAAAATAAAAACAAAATTATGTGGGGTTATGGGCGCCGAATGTTTCTCTTGGTTCTTTGATAGACTCGGGGTAATGCCCGCGCAGCGCTAAGCCTTTTTCGGTGGGCGATCGCACACGCGGAGTGGTTTCATATTTGTTTTAGAACAATGTTTTTGAAAACACATTTTTGAAAGATAAACATAACCTCGATTGGTTTTCTGTCAGAAAACGAAAAAATACTCTTTTGTCCTACTACGGCCCGATTTAAAGTTTGTTGTCAAAACACCTGCAGTTACCATGCAATCGTATAAATTCTGCGATCTATCGGCCAACACTTGAACTGCGTGTGTCTCTCAAATTCAATGAAGTGCGATTGACTGATCGGTTTTCTTTTCCGGAGTGCAAAGGCTTTTAGAAAAAAGGAAACTTAGTTTTTATTTTCGCTAAAGCCAGGAAATATAAAATGGAAAAATGTAATTCAGAGGAAATTGTAAGTATTTTTCTATTTTTTTTGTAAATCGGGTTTGCTTTAAACCGCAATTATTTTGAGGCTTTTGGGATAGATGACAGCACCAGAGCTTTTATTTTGAAGAAAAAATAATTGGCAATTTTGAAAAATCCTTCAGATATTTTTGTTAAGCATTTAAAAATGATCACGCCTGCAAAATTTCAGATAATTCTGATGTTAAAGAACAAGGCGTTGCCAGTTATACTTTTTTTTACTTTAAATCTGGGGAGAAACTATAGCCTTAAGAAAAAAAATCTTGTTTTTTAAAAGATATATGAAAAGTCCCTTAGAAACCTTATTTATTTAGACGTTTTAGATAGAACTTAATTGAAACTTCAGGTTATGAAGGTTATTGACTTAAGAGTGTTCGCGTTTGATATTTTTAATAATTTCTAATATTTATGACGACATTTTTATTGGTCGTAAACGGTTACAAATTTTGAAAAACGTTGCCATAAGAAATGTGTTCAAGAAAAAAACCACCTAAACTATGCCAAGGTTTTTCTAAATTTGTTCAATAACCGTTCAAGACAAAATGGAATGGAGTTTTAAAAAATATACAGGGTAGTCCATTTAATATAAGAAAGTTGATGTTACTTTTTGACATATGGAATAACAATTGACAACGTCTGACATGTGGCTTTTAAAAAAACTATAAAACTTTTCTATTTACACTTTTTTTCTATCATCAATAATAAAGGCGGGAATCAGGGGTTCAAAATATAGTAAATTACCCGTATTTATTTGAGCGAGAAAAATCTTACTTACTTACTCAACCTTTATTGTTTCTAAGAAAAAATAAATTTTTCTATAACAAGAAGTTCCTAAGGAAAAAGAAATAATTAAATAAAAAATAAATAAATAAAAGAAACCTATCAACTTTAACAGTGAAAAAACTTAATAAAGCCACTTAGCAGATCAAAATTATCAAAAATGTTTAAATAAATGATAAGATAAATAATTTCAAGCCCGACATAATTAAATTATTAACAACAGTAGTAACATTGTTAATAATACCAAGCAATTTAGAGTGAAAAAAAAAGGGGAAAAAAACAACAATCGATCTCAAAAAAAAAAAAAAATTTGAACGCATTCCTTCTTTTATTTTTATCTCTCTCTGTCTCTCTCTCTCTCTCACACACACCCTCTTCTCTTCTCTTTCTTTATCCGCCGCCAAACATTAAAAAATGTCTGGTTGTCAGTATACCAAAGCTTCTGCGTTACGTGAACCTAAGTGGTCTACAAATTCAACGAAACTGTGGATATCTGAGAGGCATGGCGTACGAAAAGGACGATACATTGGGTAGGTGAAAAGTATATGAAAAATTGTTTCTTCTTTCTTTCTTCTTTGTGCAGTTTTCGTTTGGGTAAATATAGTGTACTATAGTTCTAACTGTGAATTTTAAAAATAATTTATTGCTGAGTCGAAGTTGTGTCAATAATCGGACAATGAATATTGGAAGGTTTAATGTGAGAAATCCAGCAGGACGAAGGGAGAATGACATTCAAATAATTTATTTTGGTACGCCTTAAGAATGTGTGACTGCCGCCGCTTTAGTTCCCGATAATCTTGATTATTTCTCCAAGGCCAAGGTAAACAAATTCGCTTTTTAGTTGAACTGCCCAATTGCTATATGGGTAAGCTCTAGCAATCGCTTAAAACAAATTTTTGGCAGACGGTCTTCATCCATCCACAAATTATAACAAGATTTAAAAATCAGGTAACTCAAGTGAGTCGATCCTGTTTCTACCCTTATAAGGGCCGATGAAGTGGATCTGGGGATATAAAAAAGCCTCATTTCCGCACCTATAGCCTGGTTCGCTCTCGACACAGAGAAACAATCTATCTAAGATAAAAATGTTTTCGAGATACAAGTTTTTCCATATCTAAAGTTGGATTTTATACAGGGTTCCTAAGATTTTCCTTAGGGATAGGATTTCAATAAATCAAACAGAAATGGCATAGAAAGTTCTGCGCGCACAAAAGAAACAGGTATATTGAGCAATGATGCCAGTTTGTTATTATCTCCGGACTGCTTTCATGACAAAAAATTGTCGCCACTCTTTCATTGTGAGCATAAATCATAGTTGCAATAATAACCGTTGACAAGATGTCTGCAAATTCCGCTAGATGGCGGCCACACCATGAGATGATCGAGGAAAAAATTAGATGTTTTCAGATCCAAACCACAGCTTTTTCTTGCTTAAAGGAGGCGGCAGGGTCCATTATTTACGATACTGAGCGATAAACTCGTGAGGTTGTTAACATTAGAAAGAAATATCTTCGCTTTTAATTAAATTTCTTTCCATTCTGTTCTACTAGTGACATCTATCAGGAAACGGCCAAACCATGCAGATAGCACTAGCAGCCAAAGAAATCAATAAACGGCGCTGTTTTTCCTGCAGAGCTTTTTGCTTGCGATATTATTGATTTTAAATAAAGCTGGCCCTACACTACATTTGATATTTTCGAGGTGTTTTATGACATGATCTCGAAACATGTAGCGAACCAATTCTTCAAAACCAGCGGGAGGGTAAAAGCGAAAAATAAGGGGCTGCCAATATTTGTAACACCGAAAAAGGGGTGAAAAGATTTATTTTGCTCTGTTTCTTTACAAAAAACGTTTTTTTTACGAAAAACTTGAGCTCTGCCACTTTTTTTATTTTTTTCTTCAACTTTCTCGAAATTTTCGTCATACCGTACTTTTATTCGAAAAAATTTAGAAACAGAGACGGGATTAGTTTTCCTAAAACGGGGGATCTTGGTTTCGAGTGAGAAGATAAAGGGCACCGCAGGCAAAAATTTTTCAATTAAATTAGCCGAACGCAAAAATGTTAGAAAAACAAAGCACGAAATAAAAATGGCACCGCTTACAATTTTTTTTCAAAAATTACGAAATTTTGGGAACGCAAAGAAATAGGTCTAAAGAGTATAATTTTTAAGAAAAAAATATCAATTTTCTCGCCCTCCTCCACTGGGACTACAGGGGCCGTGTACAAATTACGTAATGGTCATAGGGGGGAGGGGGGTTACAAAACTTTACGTAGGGGGGAGGGGGGTTTTCGACAGCGTTTGCATTTGTGTGAAACTAAGAAAATTTGGAATGAAAATAAGTGAAAAGTTTTTTTTGGGGGGGGGGGGGGGGTAGTGGTCTTGAAATTGTTACGTAATATTAGGGGAGTGGCGTGCCAAACCGTTACAAAACATTACATAGGGAGGGGGTCAAAAATTGGTAAAATCACCGTTACGTAATTTGTGCACGGCCCCACATCTGACTGTTCCTCCTTTTTGATTTCGAATCAAAGTGCAAAACCCGGGTTGGACGTTCGAAGGCGTCAACTCGTCCTATTTGCTTGATAAAGTTTCTACGGAAATATCTCAGTCGATTTCTCCGGCCGTGTATGAACGCTTTAGGTTAGGCATTTGCATGAATCTCAGTCCCTAGCCTGTAAACAGTGCGTAAGGACAATGGTTACAAAATGAAAAGCCGAAAAATATTTTTTTTTACGATATCTTTCATCATTTTGGTATTAAAGTCGAGCAAAAACAATTTTTATTCCAGTCCTAAAGGTATGAAAATAGAAAACATTAGAAAACAACAACCTAGAATGGATTTACTACGTGTAAGATGTAGTGACAACATCGCCCCAAGCCCATCCTTTTCTGCCTAATGTGCTTTTCCGTTTGTCTGCGTCTTATACACGGCTGCTTGGCCCCCTAAGGATTTGCTTAGGAACCCTGTATATCTCACATCTAAATTTCAAATCATTACAAACTGCCATCCAAAGTCGTCTGTAATCTATAAGTCGGTAATGATTTGCACATAATTTTATTCAACACAATTTATTTTAATTTTAATTATAACGCGTTTTTTATAATTAACGATTTTATTTAATTAATTATTTCAATTTTCTTAGCAAAATGAACATATTTTCCGATACCGCTTGCGTAAAGTGTAACCATTGAAATAAATTTTACACTGAAACTTTTTTAATTGGTTCCCATTTTCTCAGTATTTTAGTTTACTTCCTTCTGTTTTAAAACAAATGAGTTTTTGTTACAATCCTTGAATTTTCACACATTAGTATACTAATTTAATTTATGTAAAACAAAGGAAAGAAGTAATTGTATAGCTTATTTTCGAGTTTAGATATTAACTTGTAGTAGACACCCTAGTTAATATTTGCAAAAAAATTGGGTAAAGCTTATACAATTAAAATATACAAGAATACTAATTGACGCTCAAAGCTAAAGAACTTAAAAAAAATTTAGAACGCAAACTGGATTTGGTGCCTAACGGTGCTTTTTCACATGATTTTCAACATTTAGCATGATGTATATATGTTTTTAATGTTGACCTTACTAGAATTTTATTTCTAACAGATTTAAAGCTTAAAAATACAACACTATGTATATGCAACAACTTTTTATTTTCTTGTAAAACAAAACACCCATTTTCTTTTTTCCGCACTCTAAACCGGCATAATGCACCATTGTCTTAATCTAAAAAAAAATACAATTTTTTTATTCAGAAATAGAACAAAGAAATGAAAATGTTTTTGTAAACGCCAAAACGGGCACCATCCGAAGGCCGACCAAAAGTTGGCAGGATTTCGGGGGGAAGGGGGAGGGCGAGGAAAGGGATAGGAGAACTTAAACTTGTTACAAAAACAGTTTTCTGCGTGAATTCCAAAAATTTTTGCCTGCGGTGCTAAAACACACATAATTACAATTTCATAGAGTAATTTAGTTTAATTTTAAGTCAAAAATTTAATTTTCTGTAGTAATTTATTAAGGGATGGGGAAATTATCGAAAATCATGTCGAAGATTTTTTGCAGTGGAAACCGTTTTATAACCTATTATATTATAATTATAATATGCAATATTCATCAATATAATAAGGCTATTATATTATTATATCCTGCTTTTATAAAGTATGAGGTAAATAATTAGTTTAATTTCCTCAAAAACTTTTGGTCGCGGAATTTTGTTCGAAAACATTCAGTTACTCGAAATATATTCTTTCGAACGGTAATTAGTTCGAAATTTATTAGTTCGAACGGTAATGAGTGCGAAAGATCGAATGGCAAATACTTCGAATGGTTGTTTTGCTTAATTTTCCTGGTGAGGTGGGCTAGGTTTATTAAAATCAAATTTTTCTTACTTTTTTCCACCGAAATTATTTTTTCATTGCTAAACCTTACTCACCAACGGAAAATTTATAAAAACTCTTGCTAATCCTACTAGCCGGGTTAGCAAAGGTTCTCTTGAATTTTTTTGTGAAGTGGGTTAAGTTTCATAAAATAACATGTTTATTACTTTTATTCCATCGAAAAGGTTATTTCATTAAACCCAACCTAATTGAGCAAATTCTACCATTCGAACGAATGTATCTCGAAGTATACCATTCAAATCAATGTTTTTCACACTAACGTTTTCGAACTTATGGTTTTCAAACAAAGAGGTTTTTGAACAAAACAAAAAAAAAACAGAGGTGCGTTTAGATTGAACGCCGTGTTGCCAATAGAGGACAGCCCAGACCTCTGGGCTGTGAGAACCAAGTCCAAGGGATTGCAGGGAAACAAGGTTCGTGTGTTGTGATAGCCCAAAATATGCATAAACAATGTATTTTTGCATCTGAGTTGTAGTATAGTCAGTCGGGGTAACTTTGAACCATTATGGGTAACTTTGAGCCACTTGGAAAATTCCGAAAAGTTCCAACATATAATTTTTCAAGTTGCTCAAAGTTACCCACAGCGGTTCAATGGATGTAGTAGTATTTTGAAAAAAATAAGTTATTTTAATTTTTTATTTTATTTTTATAAGAATCTACAAGGTTTAAAATATTTTAGTAGATAAAATAAATGCGAATGCCAAAAAAAAAATCTTGAATTTCATCTCCAGCATAAACGCTACTAGACATAAAAAAATACCGTCAACTAAGAATCAATAAAAATTTGGTTCGTTGTTTTCTCAAAAAAAAAAAGATTTTGTGATTTAAAAATAAAACAAAAACCAACGAGGCCTTGACTCTCAAGTCGCCCCGGCTGTCTGTCTACTAAGTATAATGAATAAAAAGCTAAGTATACAGCACTATCCATTATAAAAAAGTATAGAATTCTTGACTTTTGGCGTTCAAAAGGAATCATCACTTTTTCTGACAAATTTGATATTGGAATACTTAGGCGTTGTACATGTATTTTGTTGCTTTAAATGAAACACCCCGTATTTTTTGTAATTTTTAGCTAAGCAGGCTTTATCCCTTACCAACAATACTGAATAACTCAAAAACCAAACGAGATTTTTAAATTCCTCTTAAATTCAAAAAAATCACACAATAATCAAGGTGTTACGTTGAAAATAAGAAAACATACCTATGCAATTTGTAAATTATATATGTCAAATTTCAGATAAGACGATAAGGTATGTAGTGGATAAACCCTTACATAAAAAAAAACTTAAAAAAATCTAAAATATCGCGTTTGGAAATGATTGTCTGTGAAAAATATAAACAAAAACAAATATTTTAACATAAAACAAAACTTAAAGGCTGAACTATAATGCTAAACCCGTCCCTAAGTCTAATTTGGAAAAAATCAGGAAAATGACAGATATATAATAAGAGTTAACTAGAGTAAATCTCAGCCAAACTGTTTAAAATACAAAACAGGCTCTATACATTTCGCACACTCTACTTTCATATTACTTTGAAAATACAATAAAACACGTTAATATTTTTCATTCGTTAACCTGCCGCTGCACCGGCCAGGATACCTGTACATTTGACCTACACTAACTACATCACAACTGGAAATGAAGCTCCAACAGCTGGCAATCCCGAATATGTGCAAAACTCGACATTCGGCAACTACCGCCTATAGTCGGATTCACATGTGTAAATCCCAGGGTTTTACTAGAAGGCGTAAAGAATAAACCATGATCATGAATTAGAACAATTCAGGCCCTGAGTTATCGTAGCCCAGACCGTGAATTACGACAGACCCAAAAAGTTAATACATAAAACTGGGCTTGCTGAGTTCTCCCAGCTAAATTGAAATGGTTTGGGACAATCAGACCGTGTGCTATAGTAACGCACGGTGTGAGTTCTGGTAGCCCCAAATTTTCAGCCCACGGTCGTTGACCCCGTTCTCTCAGTGCACTTTCGCACCCCACGAAATAGGTTGATAAAATTTGTCCCGCATGCGCAGATCAAATGCACAACCATTTCGAACTTTATTTCAGAGACAATATTTTTTGTATTTGTATTTTTTGTAATTTAAAGTCTAGTTTTTGGCAATGGAAAGAATCAGTACACATTTCCATAACTTGGACGAGGAAGGCAATTTTCTTCTAGATGAAGCAATCAAGAGTGGTGAAGTGAGTGAAAAAGTGGCGAAGGCGAATCATCCTCAACGAGTAGTTCTTCATTTATAAACGCATTTACTATTACTTCTTCCATAATTACAAAAAAATCTAAAATCTTAATGAGGTTATGATACTGCGTCTTATCCGTTCGTATTGGACGAATCGCCGGACACACTCGGAGTGCACTCTCTATCGGGTAACGCTCTGCGCTGAACTCTTCAATTTGAATTCACCCCGAAATTAAACAAAAAATGTATGGTAAAGAAAGAACTTAAAATCTTATTGCCCCCCCCCCCCACCTCCGCCTAGATGTGAGGCCAGGTCCTGGCTTGGCGGGTATACCTTGCATACTCTATGTTGCCAATTATAACGTAACATCATATCAACAAATAAAATAGTTTAGGATTTGGTTATTTAAATAATGTTTAGCGGAGACACGTCTGAGTGCCAAATAACGACCTTCATGGTTCGTCAACGCAATTTATAAATGATCGGATCATTTCACATTAACAATCAATGGGAGTGATTTAAAAAAACTTCATTCACTTCAAATAATTTGTTCTCATATTTTGAAACCATATTATAGGGGAGAGAGTCTTTGTCGTTTACTCTAAATGTTAAAAAAAAATATGGCTTAGCTAGATATGCCTAATGTATAATTTTTTGTAGTGTTTTACAAAAAATAAGAAAAATCAAGTTCAGTCATGTGACATTCGTAAGTTAGAGCATAGATTTTTGCGTTAAAAATAATATTTAGCTGTGAACACGTATATCCTAACCTCTTCACCGACTAATTGGGTGCCAATTATCGCTAAAGAAAAGATAGAAAAAGAAAAATAAATAAAAAAACTTGCAAATTAATTTTTAATATTTGTTTACACAATTTTCCTATTCTTAAAAACTAATTCTAATCCTACTTTAATATCTGTTTACCCAGTAACATTTCTGCAAGTTTAAAGTCTTTTTAACCTTATATCCATTCAGGCAGAAATGTACCTCCTTCTGGATAATGTTCATACATGAATTTGCCTATTATTTCGTATATCGAGTTTCCGCAACATAGAAAATCTACTGTATTTTCCTCCTTGTACTTTTTAGACCGTTGTTTCCTGAACACACTGTAATTATCTAATACATTTTTACATTATTTAGCAGAAATTAAACCCATTTAACGTAAAAGTATGTAATTTTTAATCTAAAAAGCATAACAAACTTAAACTAAAAATAAAAAGAAAGGTTCGTGGCATGTCCGATATACATTTTGTTTTTCAATGCATTACGACCAGGCCTCCAAGATCAAATGGATAGTCATCAGGGTAACATTTCTAATTTTCGGCCAAGTGTCCTTAACTATCAGATAATTTAATCCTTGTATCCCGAAGAGTGTGAAGATTGTTTAATTGCATTTAATGGTGGTTATTTTTCCTTTGTTCATTTGCATTCAAACTTTATTAGTATTTATCAAAGTACAATACTATAGTAGTTTTTACAACTAGTGGTTAAATAGTGTTTTTTACAAGCGTTGGTTGAAATAGCGAGCGCAGCGAGGTATTTAAAAACGCGAGTAAAAAAAAGCACAATTTAGCCGCGAGTTGTTAATATTATTTTTTTAACACCTTTATCAAAAAATCCAAGAAAAACAGGAAAATACTTTTAAAAATCTCGAATGAAGAGCACTTCTTGCAACACACCATCTTTACACTATAAATCAAGGCGATAAGTAATTGAAATTTTTTTTCCGTAGCGATGTGCCTTTTTACTCGGTGACGTTCATTGTTGCGACATTTTAACCTCTGTCAGTTTGATATTTTGACGATGTTTTTAAATGATTTTAATTTTTAAGCAAGAAAAATTTTATTTTTTTCAATATTACTATTTTCCGCTATTTCTCTTTAATTTTGGATAAAAAATGGACAGAAATCTTTTTTTGCACCCGTGATCAAAGTTTTTTTGCATCGGTAACCAAAAAAGCCATTCTTTAGTTATCTCCAGACAGTGACTAAAATAAAAAAAATTCCGGCGTAATTTTCAACTGGTAAGAAAGATTGTTGCTTGGAAATTTTTGCGAATAAAATTTTGACCATAAAATCACGAGACTTCAAAAATTTGATAAGAGAAAATTTCCAAACAGAAACAAATTTGAATGAAACCAAGAGGAAATTTTACCGTTACAAAATTTTCTCTCGCGTGATATTCGATAAGAATATTTCACGATAAAAACTGAAAATAATAGTTATATCATCATGTGAGGGGTGTGTCACAGATTGGTCGCTGAAAAACCATTCAATCACCGGGCAGGTAGGTTGCTATGAGGTTTTACCAGTTCAAAATACTGAAATAGTCTCAAATAAACACAAGATAATATTATGCAATACACGTACAATTGTACCTTAGAATAACAAGCCTAGGTCATAGATGAAATGTTGATGGAAATGTTCCCCAACATTTTTGTATGTCGTCAACCTCCCCCTATCCTTTTGGAAGTGAGCTGTAGCCGCCTTTGTAATACTATAAGCCATATGCAAACATTCTGTTTCTGTTTGCCCAGGAATAGCCCACAAATTACTCAAAATTTGTCTATATCTGTCTGTCTTATGGTAAATACTGTAGACCTCTGCCTCATATACGCCTTAAGGTTGTAGTTACAATCTGGGGAATTGTTTTTAGCAACACTGTACGGGAAATCAATTTAACTATGTCGACCTGATTTTTCTGCAAAATTTTACGTCATTGAATTTGTTTTCCATGCCAACGCGGAGACTTTATTTTTGTTTATCCACAGTGGGACACCAGAGGTTTTTTAGCACCGGGTCAAAAATTTGGGGTTAGGTTACTTATTTTGACTTTTCGCGTTCTGCGCCGCTAAAAAATCAAATAAAACACTAAACTAAAAGAAAAACATTTATTTCAGAATTACCTGCTAAAAAAACGCCACCCAACTACGTATTAAAGTAACTGGGTATTTAAGGTTGCATTTACAGGTGCATTTATAATTGAATTGGAAACACTCCCGCTAGCTGATACCGACAACAGGTTAACTTAAAAGCAGGCAGATTTAAAAATCGGCTACTAGCGCTAGACGAAATAATCGTATTCTATTTTAAACAGGAGCGTCAACAACTAGCAAGAGTCTTTCGAACCTCTAAATGAAGCTTTACTGACCTGTTTTGTTAGTACTCAATTATCCGTGTTTTTTTTAAACTAACGCTCTAAAATCTATCCTTTGCACTCCAAGATTTCACTAGTACAATTGCACATGACTATGCCGCAATAATTTAAATTAAAAAAAAATGGTTGAATCAAAATAAAAACAAAATTATGTGGGGTTATGGGCGCCGAATGTTTTAAGCAAATTCCTAGTAATCCCAGCGAGCCAGTAAAGTTCTTTTGGTTCTTTGATAGACTCGGGGTAATGCTCGCGCAGCCCTAGGCATTTTTCGACGGCGACCGCACACGCGGAGTGGTTTCATATTTGTTTTAGAACATTGTTTTTGAAAACACATTGTTGAAACATAAGCATAATCTTGAATGGTTTTCTGTCAGAAAACGTAAAAATACTCTTCTGTCCCACTGCGGCCCGATTTAAAGTTTGTTGACAAAACACCTGCAGTTACCATAGAATTGTATAGATTCTGGGGTCTATCGGCCAACACTTGAACTGCGTGTGACTCCCAAATTCAATGAAGTGTGATTGATTGATCGATTTTCTTTTCCGGAGTGCACAGGCTTTTAGAAAAAAGGAAACTTAGTTTTTATTTTCGCCAAAGCAGGGAAATATAAAGAGGAAAAATGTAATCCCGAGGAAATTGTGAGTATATCTTAATTTTTTTTTTGTAAATCGGGTTTGTTCTAAACTGCAATTATTTTGAGGCTTTTGAGACAGATGACAGCACCAAAGCTTTTATTTTGAACAAAAAATAATTGAGAATTTTGAAAAAACCTTCAGATATTTTTGTTAAGCATATAAAACTGATCACCCCTGCAAAATTTCACATTTTTAGTTTTTCCTGTACACTCTGGCAAAAGATTAAAAAATTAAAGAACGTTGCCAGTTGTACTTTGTTTTACTTAAAATCTGGGGAGGAACTATAGCCTTAAACAGTAAAGTAAAAAATACAAATTTTGTAAAAAAATTGTGTTTTTATCCTAAGAAGCTTTGTACTGGCATAAAGTATCTAAGATACTGTTAGTCTAAGACAAGCACAGTAGACCGTTAAATAATAGTAAAAAAAACTGCTGCAGAATAATAAATAAATAATTACTCTTGTTACACTTTCTTTGGTAAAACATAAGACTATGGTGTCGATTTAAGGTTGACTGCTTGATTTAATTTTGTTATTGTTTCTATAAGCAAATTTTATAACAAGGAAGGAACTTCTACATTAAAAAAAAAATAAGCAAGGGTTAAGAATAGTAATTTTTTGTACACCAACAGGTATTATTATGCCTCAGCAAGAGCCTTTTTTTCTAAACAATATACCACAATGCCCCTTTAAAATCCGATAGGATCACACGATGCCTCTTTTCAAGATCCGATAAGACCTCACAATGCCCCTTTCAGGCTCGACAAGTCCATGAAAAACATGCGGGTACACCTCATGAGAAATATCAAGGTGAAACTCTAATCTATGGGAGAACAAAAAGCTCAATTTTGATATTGTAAAAATTATGTACTAATACTCACAAGATAACTACATTTTTTTTTGTTTTTGTGAGGTGTGTAGCTTAATATCAACGCAAAAAAAATTAAGTTATCTGGAGGGTAGGCAATTTTCTATAAGGGAAATTAGTACATAACTAGTAGGAAATTATGGAATAATTACTTTTTTTAAATCTTTTTCCTAGGCAAAAGGGGTGTGCCTTGATATTAAGCTACACACCCCATAAAAACAAAAAAAAATTAAGCTATCTTGAGAGTGGGAATTTTTTTAGAATGGAAAGAAATTAGTATATAATTAGTATCAAATTCTGAAATAGTCATTTTTGGTCGAATCTCTTTCCTAAGCAGAAGGGGTGTACCTTGATATCAAGCTACACACCCCATAAAAACCAAACAAAAATCTTAGGAACCGATGGTTTTTGTAAACTAAAAGGACCCTTCCTTAAGAGTACATAATAAGTACAAAATTATACCATGTCAGCTTTCATTAAATTTATCTTCTAAGCATGCAGCCCCACCCCCTTTTAAGTGCAAATAACTCCGTAATTATGTAAGTACAAAACTTTTTAAAAGGGGACATTAGTACATAATTAGTACATAATTTTTACAATATTCAAATTGAGTGTCGTTGGGGGGGGGGGTGTAGATTGACTGAACTTAGATCAAATTTAAAAAATAACGGAACTATTGCTCTGCTGCTTCCGTTTTCCTATTGACAGTTGGTCCAAACTCTGCTTCATATAGTTTAACTGCCCTAGCATGGGAGATAGTATAGGTACCACTTTCCGCACTTGTTAGATGTATACAGATTTGTAGGTGCGAATGATATAGGATAAGAAATTTATAAACGTAAGAAATTTTAAAATATTCTTGCAATTAAATTTTGACGAATGAATGCAGTAATTTACTCTTTGAAAGACTGAGAAGCGTTACAATATAATTAGTCATCTATTTCTGTACAGTAATGGATGTAGTGACCCTGCATTTTATGTGCCTTGCAACAATTTGGAACACTGCGAAGTGTATCTCTATTAAATCCTCGGAACCATAAAGAATAACTACATCACCAACTTGAGAACATTTGCATTACATTGCATTACTAGGTAAAATAGTTTATCATAAAATACATCAACAAGGGTGCCGGAAGTAGCAGTGGCCTACTAAACTCCCTCATTTGCTCCAGAAAAAAAATTAGACAATAAAGATGCGGGTGGGAATCCTGAGGTCCTTGGAGAAAAACGAGAAATTGCAGAACGTTCCCTGCAAGACATCCTAGAATCCCTCCACAGTATTTTGGGGCAGTTTGAAACAGACGAAAATCACGATACTAGAAATACAGAACAGTATAATGGACTTTTAATTTATAAACATTTTAGACAAAATCATTTCGGATGTCGTTTCCAAATACTATAAACTGTTTGATTAATACAAAACACAAATCCTTGAACTTTTATTGGGAGAAGTCAGTATTTGGAAACAATATTGGTCAAAGTAGGCAAAAGCTTAAATCAAAACATATATGATAATGTTTTCGAGGCAATGAACAAGTGTGGCGATATTTTTTTTTTCCCTCAATAAAAACATTCTTGAATGTTTTTCGGTAAGTAATGCTTCGTCAAAAAGAAGTTTCTCCTGCCTCAGAAGATTGAAAATATAAGTACTTAAAAACATTATGACGGAAATTCGTCTGACGGGCTTAGCGTTGGGCGAGTTTGTAAATTCATCATTTTTTTGACAGCGGTGGAACATCGATGCCAACATTCGGCTGACAGATGGGTTTGACATCCATCTGAGATCCATTATTGGAGTGTAAAATGTGATATTGTTATGGAGTATAATTTAGAAAGTAGTTTTGGAATAACTTCAAGTTCTCCGGCACATGCCTATAATGATGAAGTAATATTTTTTCCTAGTAGAAATCAAAATAATTATGGTGTATTTCAGCATATAGGATTAGAAAGTTATGGTAGTTAAAATAAAAACATAATAAATGGTATACAAATATATTTCAGAATATTTATTCTCCACCACCTTACATCCTTCACCTTATATAATATTATAATGTTTAAATAAAAAAAATAAAGCATAAGGAAATGGTTTTTTAAGACAATCCTTTAAAAATCCGCAATATTGCCATTCATAAGTGATCATTCTACTTTGAAAAGCAGGATCAGTAGGAAAAACTTTTTTATTACTTAAAATTATTATTGGAGTTCGAAAAACAATAGCATCATTTAAATATTTAACTTTTACATTCAATGAATCTCCACCAAATAACATTTTTAAAGTATCAATGATGATGAAATGTCGTTGTTCCATCGAATGCAAAAAGAACGCGTTGAGGTGTAAACAGCTTAGTGCCAATAACCACACTTAAAATAATAGAATCATAACTCAACTTCGGCTCGAGAAAATTGGAAATGTGACTTATAAGGGCCGTATTCATAGTCGCTCCCAAGTCTCCCTTCTTCCTTGGGAAATGTAAATTTTTTATGGGCGAAGAAAGGAAGGAAGGAGCCTTGAGGAACGACTATGAATACCATCCTTAAAGGCACTTATGCTGTACTTCTGGACATTTTTTTCAAAATGATGATGTCTAGCTCATCAACAGAGCATTAATATTATGGCTCACCACTCCATTAAGCATCCGGTACTATACCTTTTATTAACCAAAATGCATAAAAAATATCTTGGTTTGAATAAGTTATAAAAAAACTGGAAAAAATCAAATAACCATAAAGTAGGGTTATGTTTAATCCAACGAAGATTTTCCACCGACTCCCGAAGCCGGTGGCGATCGGTGCCCACATTTGTTGGATTGGTGAAATCCATCGAAAAATTTAGGAACTCTATTGTTGGACTGGTGAAATTCATCTAAAATTTATGAACTCTTTTGTTGGTACCGGTGGACCACCGGTGGATTTACAAACTCGCTCGTTGCTGCATATCAACAGACATATTGAAATTGACATTAAGCAAGTCATATGCAATATAAAAGGCAATGTTTCAACTTTCAAACAAAAGCTTTTTAGATCTAAAAAATAGGAGTTTTCACAACCAGTGGTTGAAATGGTGCTTTTTTTTTGCAAGAGTTGGTTTAAATAACGAGCGCAGCGAGGTATTTAAAAACGCCAGTAAAAAAAAGCACAGTTTAGCCGCGAGTTGTCAACACTATTTTTTTAATACCTTTATGAAAAATCCAAGAGAAATAGGAAAATACTTATAAAAATCTCGAACGAAAAGCCCTTCTCGCAACACACCATCTTTACACTATAAATCAAGGCGGCTGGTAAATGAAATAACAATGGTTGCCGTGGCGATGTGTCTTTTTACTCGGTAACGTATATTGTTGCGACATTTTAATCTTTGACATTTTGATATTTTGACGATCTTTTTAAATGCTCTTTTCGTAAATACTTTTTTAGGGAAGAATAATTAGATTTTTTCAGTAATACTATTTTCCGCTATTTCTCTTTAATTTTGGGTAAAAAATGGACAGAAATCTTTTTTTGCAGCCGTGATTTAAAAAAAAGTTTTTTGCATCGGTAACCAAAAAAGCCATGCTTTAGTTATTTGCAGAGAGTATAAAAATAAAAATTAAGCTACTAGGTTTTGTTTGTGGTTTGTTTGTTATGTATGTTTTTTATAGGTGCAAAAATTATACATAATAATACAAATAACTCAAGCGCGGATTTACGAAAATATTTAGAAAATAAAAAGTATGGCATAAATTGCGGCGCTATAACACCTTTGATATTACGGTATTAGTTTAATTTTGTGTTAGATAACAATGGTATTTGTAGTGTAACTTTCTCAAAAATTTTCGCCTGCTGCGCTTTAAAAACACCTACAATTTTAGTTTGTTTTAAATAGAAAAATGCATTTTCAGTTCATTTTCTTAGAAATTTTCGGCTGCGGCGGTATGATACATCGATATTTGCGATTTTAGTTTTATTCGACTCAAAAATGGCATTTTTAATGTATGCTATGCTTTTATTCTAGTTTTTTTTCGTATAGAAACTGCTCCCCCCCCCCCCCTTTTCAAATGGCTGGGACCGCCACTGAGATATTTGGCTATGCTCTACTTCTTTTAATTATCGTCTTTTCATGAATCTGAGGCTACTAGTCGGTCGGGCATTGAATTCTTATATAGAATACATGTATAACTCAATTTCGGTAAAAATGTACTTATCGAGTTTAAAATAAAAAACGATCATCAACTATCCAAATACCTACTGTTAGTCAAAAGATAAGTGCATATGACAACGCACACAGAGCCGCGTTCGAGCTTAGGTGTAACTAGCCCCAAAATGGTAAAAAACTGCATCCTTTTAAAATTTTAACAAGGCTTTAGTGACTTGCTATTTTGAAAAAAGAGGTAGGTAGCAACATGAGCAGCACGACATTGATTGTGACAGAGGTCTGAGTTTTTGAGAAAATTCCGCACGGAAGGGATCGATTCTTCGCGATCTTTAAACCATAGTTTAATAACTGGTTGGAAACCGGTGTTAAAAAGCTCAAAAAATTAGGTAGAGCCGTTTCGGGGAACAGGCGTTACCTGCGTGATGTTTTCCTTAGCATATGCCAAGAAAATACTTAGAAGCTCATTCTCTTGATGTTCTTTTATGTTACCAGAATAGTATGTGCGCTAAACGGACCAAAAAATGTATATATATATAATTGATATATTCTTTGCATATGTTAAAGATGTACTCAAAACAACCTGCTCAAATGGTACACTCAAAGATGTTCTCAAAGAGACATCCTCAAAAGGAAATTTAACGCATATGCTATGCATGTAAATGTTCTTTCGTTGCTATGTGGGTTCATACACCCGCCTGTAGCAGATGAACGAGCGCTCTTGAAAAACGATAATCGAGTCAGCTTTGCGCATGTACCAGGCAAGCATGGCAGCTTCTGAGCCCTCTTATCTTTCGAAATGAAGGACGTGAACGTTCCCAGATGAAATTAAAGAAGCAGCCTCCTTGAAGACTTAGGACAAAAACCATGTCGAAGTCGAGGATCGTGGTTCAAGATCCACAACTGGACGTCCTTCCGTTGTGCTAACTCCGTGGTATTTAAGTAGACTAAATGCTCCCAAGTAAAAATCAAATCAAATGTGTTGCGTTAAGGTGAAGAACAAAACAAGTGACTAAATGTTTATGTTCCCAGCGAAAAAAAAACAAGAAAGATAAAAATACAACATATTTTAGATAGGTTTTAAAATAAATTCTGTGTTAAATGAAAAGGGCGTGATTTATTTGGTCCAGGATATCCAACGATTTGGTCCACAACTGTTTCAACTGTTTAGTTCATAAGGTTGTGTAATTTTCCTATACATTAAACAATGGTCTATGCTTCTGTTATTGTCCCAAGATTGAAGGCGCGATCAAAAATGATTTGATCTATAAATAATCACAGTCTCGGTAAATAGGTCACAAATGCATTTGTGCATGTAATTTTTACAACTTACATTTAGGTATCATCAGTTCTGGAAACACAATGAATGAAAAACGATATCAATAAATCTAAATAAATGATCATGATAATTTTCCAGAGTACAAACTTTCAATGAACCGTTATAGAAAACCAACTCAACTAAGCGTTATTTAGTTGCAATAGGACCTAATTAAAAAAAGAAACCCTTAAATCAATATTGCACGGAAAAAGATATTAATTGAGTTGTTTAACTACAAATTGTGTAGATTTATTGCCCAATTGTCTATAAAAAAAAACAACTGTGTGTGAAATATACAATAAAATGTATTTTTTACACAATTTTGTGACCTGTATTCATCCAGTTACAATTGTAAAATTCCAAATCTTTTTTTGTGGTTGCTGGGATTTACTTGAATTTTTTTTTTTAATTCAAAAGTAAAAGTAAAATTTAAAAAAATTAAAATTAATATTAATAATAATATTAGGGACTTTTTGGGCAGTTTATGAAATTAACAACTTTTGTGACTATGGTTATTTGACAAGCCATCATGAATAAAGTTATTTCGGTTATTTTCCTAACTATTTCTACGCTTACCTATAAAGTAATTTATTCAGTAGACACTTAAAGTTAATTTTCAGATTTATCAGCATTCGTATCCTTATCTCTATCGAGTCGACCAATCAAGCAGGTGCACTTTTAAAATCATGGCGAATGCGTGATAGCTCCAGCTGATTAAATGCACGAAAACCTCGTTAGGTACGATAAGGGAGTCGTAACATTACGACCGTCCCTGCATACGAAATGATGTGTTGACGAATTTCATCAGCTGGAGCTGTCACGCATTCGCCATTAGTTTAAAAGTACACCTGCTCGACAGGTCGACTCGATAGAATTAAGTGTCTAGTGTCTCCCTCAAACAAAAACTAACAATTCTAAAGATTCGTTTTGATAGATAAAGATAAACAAGGCGCGCTGCAAAATCACGTAATTTTTTTTATTAACTTTATTTTGTTTATATTAACTTCTGTCAATCCACGTCAAAGTCTTTGAATTTTTGGCAATATTTTTCAAAACGGATGTTTAGAATTGTTAGTTTTTGATTATGGAATATGCAGAATATTTTGCTTTATGGGTAAGCGTAAAAGCAGTTGGGAAAGTAAACCGCAATAACTTTATTCTTAACGATTTGTCAAATAACGATAGCCACAAAAGTTATGTATATATAGTAATAGGTTTACAGTACAAAACCTTAAAATATGATAAAGTCGCCAAAAAAAGAATTAGAGAATTATTGTTAACTAAACCTGAAAGCACTATTCGAAAATAACTTTTCCCATTTAATCCCGTTGAAAATGGGACACCCTGTACAGCCTTATCATATCTCTACCACAACAATTTCTACCACAACAATTTCGTCTCCAATATTTGGCGTAATATCAAATACAAATCCGGTGGCAAACATTGAGTGAATTCTATCACTGAAAAATGCGCAGCAAACAGAAGCTGTACTCGAAACAGCATAGCATTTTTAAACTTAAACGTTTTTAATTATTGCAACCAAAAATTGCTTCACTATTATTAAATTGCCGCATTGCCTAATCCACAAAAAAAAAGAAAATAATTTAAAAATCAGGGTTGGCCCATGGCAAGGCCAAAGGCGCTAAATCTGCTGCGCATGCCTGACGCAGTCTGCTCGCGTCCAGGGCCTGTATTCTTCAATTTCGGGGAAGGGAGTGTTCCCGGTAATTAGAAGCGCACCTGATTGGATTGGATTATTTTTTTGTCACATTTCTGTCAGTTTTGACATTAAGGCCACAAAAACGGCATAGATTTGACAACACTGCTTTGCCATTTTTTTCAAAGATCAACAATAGGTGGCATCACTAATACCATTTCGAGTGAGATCGTTCAGAACATGGTACGAACACCATATGTGAGAAAAGTATAACTTATTAGTAACGTAACCATTTACTAATGCTTCTTTAAAAGGTTTTGATGCTCGGCTTCATGTTTCGTGGATTGCGATGTCTCGAAATTAAAAAGATGCAAAAGAAATATCATTATTCAACATAAAAAAATAACAATTTTTTGGCCGAATCTTCCATTAGACAAGTGGCCGGGGGCTGTGCGGAACCTGAATTCCAATAATCCAATCGAACTCACTTCAGTTTCCTCGGGCCTACTAAATTACGTGACCTTGGCGTTTCAGAGTTCCGGCAGAATATTGCTTACGAAGAAAAAAACCATTACTTTTTTGTTATCAGATAATAGGATTTATAAAAATCTACAACCGTATCCAAAGGATGTTTCAAAATTTTTCAAAAAATAAAAAAATCCAAAAATTGCTGTTACAGATTTCTGTATTATCGACGAGGCTAAAGAAAATGCCAGGTAAGATTTCAGACTATTGTTAGCCGTTTTTATTTTATTTCGAAAATGAGAGAGTCCAGCAAAAAACAGTCTGGATACGGTTGTCAGGAATTCAAAAATAAACATTCCTGCCAAATTTCAACAGATTCCGTTTTCTCGTTTCCGATATTCTGCCCGGTAAATATTGGCCCAAAAACAGCAAAGCAGTGTTGTCAAATCTATGCCGTTTTCGTGGCCTTAATGACATTAGTTGTAAGCGATTTTGCCCTCTTGCCTTATACGAGGAGAACAAACTGACCGCAAATCGCTCACGAACAAAATCATTAGTGCCAAAATAGACAGAATGGTCGCGATTCTTCAGAAACGACGGAAAATCTCACCCGTCAGAATTCTGGAAAGTGGTGATTTTTACTTATCGCCTCATTTAAAATAAAAGCACAGCGTCCTTCATATATATCCTAACGTTGTAAGAGAAACTACGTCATTTTTTTAATAACATTTTGTAAATTTAATATTTTAAAGATATTCTGCAGAACTAGTTTATGGCGGAGCTAAATTGTTACTACGCGTACCAAAAACCGTCAAAAAGTGTCGAAAATTCTCATCATGTAAAAGGAAAGACAGAATTTGTGTGACTTTTCTGAACAGTGACAGCGAAATATTCCATGGTTATCTATGGATTGTATGTTAAAAGTTTTGAAGGGTTGTTTACACACAAAAATAAGCTCAATAACATACATTTTTAAATAAAAAACAGGGTTTTCAGAAAACCAGCCTACAAAAATTAAAACTGATATATTGTTTATTTACTAAAACAGTATTAAGAAACTATTTATCCTAACGTTGTAAGAGAAACTGCGTCATTTTTTTTAATAACATTTTGTAAATTTAATATTTTAAAGATATTCTGCAGAACTAGTTTATGGCGGAGCTAAATTGTTACTACGCGTACCAATAACCGTCAAAAAGTGTCGAAAATGCTCATCATGTAAAAGGAAAGACAGAAGTTGTGTGACTTTTCTGAACAGTAACAGCGAAATATTCCATGGCTATCTATGGATTGTATGCTAAAAGTTTTGACGGTTTGTTTACACACAAAAATAAGCTTAATAACATACATTTTTAAATAAAAAACAGGGTTTTAAGAAAAGCAGCCTACAAAAATTAAAACTGATATATTGTTTATTTACTAGAACAGTATTAAGAAACTAAATTTTAACGAATATTAGCAAATAGTCCTGACAAAAAAGCATTGTGTGTAAACTTGTGTTTAAAAATCGTCAAATTTTTTGCAAGGGCGAGATTTTTTGACGGTTTTTGAAGAATCGCGACTAATAGTGACAGAAAACTGAGATTTCGACAAGTCTGGTGCGTCTCTGATTCCCGGGAGCATTCCCTTACCCGAAATTAAAGAATACGGGAGCAGTGCGTCTATTCTTGAATCGAGATAAAATTTGCTCCCAGGGAGTCAAATTCTCCTGCCACTATGCATCTCATTGGTCCAAATCTTCGGTTTAAACCGGTTTCTCTCATTTTTACCCGATATTGATCGAAAAAAATTCTATTGGTCTTGACTAAAAGAATTACTTTCGATCAACATCGGGCAAAAATGAGAGAAGCCGATTTAAACCGAAGATTTGGACCAATGAGATGCATAGTGGTGAGAGAATTTGACTCCCTGGGAGCAAATTTTCTCTCGATTCAAGAATGGACGCGCGCACTGAAGAGTTTTTAGCTCTGCATTTTTCCCGGGCTAACTTGATTAGGAAAGTTACTATCGCTATGGATTTTTCTCGGGAAATGCAACGGCAGGCCCGTTATAGTATAGCAAAATTTGGCCCATTTTTAAGATTATGATTTTTGCAAATTCTTCAAATAGGATGTGAGGGGAGTCTACACGTCAATCGTACAGAAAGAAGTAATTTTTTTTGTTTTTGGTGCCAGGTGTGTTGGCAGGTATGACATATTTCCACCAATATTGCACAAAAAAAAACAGAAAAAAATGAAAAATCACCACTGGGGAACCCTAAATTTAATCAAAATCTTTAAAATGAGACCTAAATTGCCCTTTTTTTCAACTTGCTAATTATGTCGGTCTAGGTGGGCTTCGCGCATTTCCCATTTCCACTTTCGCATTTAAGACGTCGCATCAGTTGCAAAATTTCTCAGTTAATCCCTCAATTTCGTAGTTTCAATTGGTGACGTGGAACAAGTTTTTTTAACCCATAAAATTCGCATCCCCAAAGGAGAGTTGGGTGGTATGTGTTGCTTTGGAATTAAACCGAGAAATATTGCGTTTGTGACGACATAAATGGGAAGTGTGAAGTGTGAAATAGGCCCATAAATTTGTCTACATGGAAGTTGACTTTAAAAAGACACTTTAGTTCATCAGTTCGAAGTTCGCTTTCTGTTTGGTATGTTTTTTTAGTGATCGTATAGGCTGATAAAATTGCATTTCAAGGCAAAAGATCGGAATTTCGAGTGAAGAACATGTTTCATATTTTATTTTTTGAATTTATGATCATTTTTATGGTTGTTACGATAAACTCATGTTAAAAGCTTTTCTTTTAGGTCCAAAGAATATTGAAAAAAATAACCGACCCGTGTTTTCTTTTGCGGAAAAGCATCAATTAATCGAGAAAGCAGAATGTAAAGTATTGTGTTTATTGAAATAGACAAATTAAAAAAATCCCCTGTCCAAAAAAGACCACCGGCCAAATGACCACCCTGCTAAAAAAAGCGCATTAAATCTCAGTTTTTATAAGGTTTATAAGCTTTTGTGCGAGGTAAAATTTCAGGTTTATTAAAGTTTGTAATAATTTATAAGTTATATCTTTGATTTTGGTGACATTTTGTGCGGTTTCATCTTTTTTTTACGTAATCCTATAACCTGAGAGACTTATAAATGTGTATAAAACTTTATAGTACAAACGTTTTATTTTCAAATATTTCATTTCGTTTTTGAAAGAACCGTTTTCTAAGATATTTTATAATCAAACAGGCTCATTAAATAAATTAAATTAAATAAATTAAATAAAATTTCAAAGGTTTCCATGAACATCTTTTTTTATTAATAGTTTGCTATGTTTTGGTAAAAACATAAGTTTTTATAATTCTTCCTCTAGATTCTATTGTCAGACAAACTCACAAAATTTTATATGCTTTTATGTGTTCATCTTTAAAAAAATATATACCATGGATCCACAATTTTTATGGGTTTTCCAGGGAATATAATATTTTATAGGTTTCTATAATAAATTTACTCTTCTTTTATAATCTCACTTACTTTTATAATTTCACTTACTACATAGTTAAGACAAATCTCATAAAAACTCCGTTATTTTCAACCATATAATTAGTATACTTACTTACTTAGTTATATATACTTTCGTAAATACTTTCAGAAACAATAAACTGATTCATGAAATCTTATAAAATATTACAAAGAAATTCTCACAAAATCTCATAAAAACTTTTGAAAGCAATAAGATCTTACCTGTTCGAACCTATATGCCTTTTGAAACAAATATTAAGTCGTAAGAAAAAAATTCGCGCACCTGAACCTATAAAATCTTATAAAAAACTTATAATCACAAAAAAATATTTTTTTGGCTTATAAAATCTTGCAGTTTTTTTAAAGAATGCCTTAAACAATCTCGTAGAAACTTCAAAGTAACATCTCTCCCACTGCTGCTGGCGACAAATAAATATTTATACGAAATTTTCTAATAGAATGTAAAGCTTGTGCAAGCCGAGGGTGTGTTAGTATATTATAGTGGGTTAGGTCGTCGTAGTTTATAGTTTAGGTTAGGTTATAGTTTAGTTTTCCTGTTTTAATCCATATTATATTACTTCGTATCGTCATATTTGAGAATGTTGCAGGTAGAACTTCTAGAATCTTTTAAACCATTGCATTATGAGAAATTGTCATATTAAAAATCATAAAATATTGTAAACTTTTATAAACCAACTGCCTGCTGAAATATAATGAAATCCTATGCGGGATTTGTGTTTTAGTGTAACTAGTCAAAAATTATAAAATATCAAAAATTTATGTGAGCATAGATCATGAAATCCTATAATGTTTTATGTGTTATTTTTTATAATCTTTAATGAAGTTTTTTTGGCAGGTAAGACTTATTAGTATTAATTATGATTAAAGCTTAATCGGAGAATTTTCACTTTGGTGGACATGGACATTAGAGTTAAATGAACACTAATCGATGCTATAGAGCACCAAGTCCCTGTAGGTAATTTTAGCAAACCTTAAAAATCAAATCTATCAAAATGTATGTATTGTGTGTGTGCTAACTGATGCCATGTGCAAAGAATGCTCAGGCAGTGGCGTAGCCAGGGGCAAATTTTGGGGGGTTAACCCCCGCCCATTAGGTCCATCCTAACCTACAATAAATTAATCAAGATCAAGGGCCCCAGTCCGGTTTGTGACGTGTGTTGGGTGTGATGTCTTAAATATTAAAAATTTTGCCTGCGGTGCTATTATGTCTTTAATTGTTACCATTTTAGTTTAATTGTAAGCATTTAAAACGTGTAATAAATGGCATTCTTAAAGTTTTCATCTGCGGCGCATTTACACTGATAACTTTTTTAGTAAAGTGGTTTTGGCTGGCGCCTACCTTGCCAAAGCTTGCTGTAAATGCAGAGTTTTTTGCTAAAACTCGGATAGGAAAATAATGTTTAGTAGCCCTAGCCAAAAAAATAATTACGATAAATTTAGTAACCTAACATTCTAGCAAAAAACTTTGCTGTCCCATTCAGAAAGATGTTTGGGTAAATAGGCGCCAACAAAGTTGAAAATTTCTCAGTGTATGATTTGGCAACAAATCTATATATACCACCACAAACCATCCCTTCTTGGCATCTAATCCAATCTACATTTAAAAAAATATTTTACAAAAAACCTAAAAAATCTAAATTTTCAAATAATTTTTTGTGTTTTTTGTCCAAGTTTTCGTCTGGGGCACTATAACAATATTAAATATTGTTACAATTTTGTTTAATTTTAATTAATTTGTTTTCAACAACATTTGAAACGCGTAAAAAGTATCATTTTAGTGTAAGTTTTTCAAAATTTTTCCCTGAGGCGAGGGTTAATTTTGAAAAACATCTGCAAATGAGACTAGATGAAACTTGCTTTCAACAATAAGAATTTTTGTTTCGTATACATTAACCCCCACAAACTGCCCCTCTCCCCTCTCTTCAATTCAAGAGCTCGAGTAATACTCACCTACCTAAATTTTTAAAAATTTGCCATAAGTAGGTATTTGATTTTTATTAAATGATGAAACACCCCCAGAGTCAATTTCTCGCTACGCTACTGGCTCAGGATATCTTAGATGGACGGAGTACGCAACGTGGATTTTCTAATAAGATTAGGTAAGGATCTTGAAGTTTTATTCACCCATCAAAAGACGTAAACTTGAATAATTTGGTCATATTTTGACAATTGACAAGTATGAACTATTAAAATTAATAGATAAATAAAAGGTGGGCCCAGTAGACCATAGAGGTAAGAATTGTTAAAATTGGACAAGAGCTAATAATGCTTAACTCCAATAAAGTAGGAGCTGTTTTAACAAAGAAAATAATGTAAAAATCATGGTTACAAGAGTTTACCCCTTTTAAAACAATACACTTATCCGTTTTTTGTTGTTTTGTACAGATTGTCCAGTAAAACAAATTTTTAACTTAAACCGACATAATTTCCTGACTCATTTTGAGGAAGTGCAGCACCTACTTCTTCATTTCTTACTTCTTGTCCGATTTTTACCAGCTGTACCTTTTTGTACACGACTAGAACGTAGATTTCCGGATATTAAAATCAGGTACATTGTCGTACAAAATCTTTTGGTAGGAGTATTAAGAAATGTCACATTTAACACATAGATTTATATAGAACAGAACGTTAGCTTTCCGCAGAGCCCAAAATAACAAAACTCCGACAAGGTTTAACAAATTCCCATTAAAACAAGAATTTTTAGGTCTTACAAAGGGTGTGTGGGAGTTAAGCTTTATTAGTTCTTGTCCAATTTTAACAAACGATACCTTTCCGTACTTGGTAAAGACGTGGTTTGCTGTCAAATGAATTGGCGGGGGCTGTTGGAAATAGTAAAATTTTAAAATCATGCGTCATGACAATTTTGACAGAAGTTTCATGTAGTCTGAGGGTTTAGTTTTTCGCAGAAAACAAAATCATAAAAATCAATTTGACGATACCAAAACTAGAGCCGAAAAAAAATTTACCATTTGGCCCAACTTAAGAAAGCAAAAGTTGAAGGCAGAAGAGGTCCGGGTAGCAAAAAAATTTCATGTTTTAAAAATCTTAAACAATGGTATGGTGTTAGTACTACTATACGACACTTTTTAAAAAGGCAGAACTTATTTAAGGTGCAAATTACACTGATGATAGCCAACGTTCGAAGAGAGCATGACACCTAACGAAGAAAGCGGGTTGAGATAAGGTATTGTTTTAATTAAGTTATGTTATTTTATTGTTGCTTGTTGTCAACCCATAACTACAACGGTATAAACTTATGTATACCTGGTAAAATTCCACGACGGATTTTTTAAACTACAGAAAAAAATCGAAGCCTTTAAAAGGTAGTGCGAGGCCGGCGAGTTGTTGACATGCAAAACATGTACAGGATGTTTCAAAATTACTGTAGTAATCCTTATTTTACATATTTTAATTTATTTAGATTGGTTGGGAGACTATTTACACTGAGAAAAGCAGATAACTTACATTTAAAAAATAATTTTACACTTTATTTAAAATTAGTTTTTTTAACTTTTACGAAAACAATAGGGAAGCGTAGGGGATTACAGGCCGGTGAGGTAGTATCTGTCATTAAGTATATCTTACCCTAGTAAAAATAGGGTTCGTGCGTTAAAAAAAATGCCGATTTTTTTCTTTTATTATATTTCTTTTTGTTTAATTTTTACTAATATTAAGTTTTTGATATTCCATGTATAAATATGATATTAGTTGCTAAGACAAAAAAGTTCTAATTCTAATAACAATACTTTAAAATTATTGCAATACAACCACTTGGGGCTTCCATATAGGCTTTAAGAAAAATGTTTTTAAAATTTTAACCGCGATTTCTAGGAAATCCTGTATATACAGGGTGTTCTAGAATCAAACAACTGGCAGAAAGAGTATTTTATAGATACCTTAATATCATTAATAAAAATTAATCAGTTCAAATAGTATACAGGGTGTGCTAAAAAGTTTTTTTTCTTATGGAACAACCTAAATTTTTGAAATTTTTCAGAAAATTACCTTTTAAAACATGCATCCATGTAATCGTTTTCGAGATATTTCAATTTGAATTAGATATTAATTAATTCGTATTAAATATTATTGTATACATAATAATATGCATATCAACAATCAAAAAGCTGTCAAACTAATAACTTTCGAAATAAATAGTTGGCTGTGAAAAATAAAAATAACGGCGTTTTAACAGCAGTGCGTCATAAATTACTTAGGTTTTATCATAATAGAATAATAAGATTTAATTAATATCTAATTCAAATTGAAATATCTCGAAAACGGTTGCATGCAGACCTATACTATAATGAATTTTAAAAAAGCTTATTTTCTGGAGGATTCAACAGTGTCAAAATATATAGGGTATTACATAAGAAAAAAAGCAATTTTTTGGCACACCCTGTACATTATTTGAACTGAATAAATTTTAATAATGATTTTAAGATCCCTATAAAATACCCTTTCACCCAGTTTTTGCTCGGTTCTTCTGCGGCTATTAGAAAAAGTTATCTCATGGAACACTTATAACCGATCACCTGGATACCGTGTCTACAATACCGGAAGGGATAGACATAGTGGCAAGCGGTACCGTCCAGAGTTGTGACAGAGCAAGCCGTATAAAGTCGGTTCGCTGTATGAAGTACGATATCGGATTAATTATCCAAAAGATGTTATCGCTTTTTAAACAGTAGGTCAGTTAAGTTAGAATGCCCTCGCTGTACTTGATCGTACCAGACATACCACTGGTTCACTGTATTCGGCAAAATATGAGTGGGCTAAATCAGCGGTCTTAGAGCAAAATTATTTAAGAATTACGCGTTATACTTATACCACGATAAATATTTCTATTTTATTTTATTTTTCACTTATACTTTTGAAAAACTTTTTGCGTCAATAAGTTAAAGATTTTGACAGGTATTTTTTCCGAGAATTTAATTATTTCGCGGCTATTATAGGTAAATCTGGAGCTGTCGTCAATGCTAATAATCACTTTTTTTCAATAAATAATTAAAATTTGCGCCAGTTGGGGTTCTTTTTGGTAGGTTCTATTATAAATAAGTAGGGATGCTTTTATTTGCTTTTAGTTTGTTTCTTATTGTGTGCGAATTATGGAATTTAAAGCAGTTATAAAGCAAAGCTATGGAAAATGTTCAGCAAGGTGACACAACGCCTAGAAGGTGTTTATCTCCAGGTAAACGCCGTTTGGTATTACAAGTGGAACGTTATTCTTACGTTAGAAAAAAATAACTCGGGCCCGTTAATGTCTGTTTTGCTAGTGCAAAAACGAACGTCTGATGCTTGTGGCATTTCAGATAAGACCTTAAGAAGACTTCGAAAAAAGAGTGAAGAGGAATTGGACAGACCATATAAAAAGGTTCGACAGTATTCAAAAAATTTTGGTCTATCCAAGGGATTAAACTATCGATTAGAAATATTGTTTATGATATGTATAAGTCAAAGGAATATATTACCCTCAAAGCTATTCTAGAAAAGATTAAGGAAAAACAACTTTGCGATATTGGAATTACCAGTTTGAACAAAATTTTAAAAGTGATGGGCTTTAAATATAAGAAAAACGAACAACAGAAAAGTGCTTTGCGAGCAATCCAATATTTTGTCATAAAGATGGCAATTTTTAAGAGATTACATAAAAAACAAAAAGTCGGAATTGCCAAAGCAAGTTGTTTTTCTTGACCAAACATTGTTACTTGCGCACGGGACAAAATCGTCTTGGCACGATGAATCGAAACAATGCTATTCCAGCACCCGTGCAAGTGAGGGAAAAAGATATATAATAATACATGCAGGCACTAGAACACTAGATGTAAAAACTATTATTATTTATAAAATGTAATTCGTCATGTTCCAAAAATATAATTTATTGTTTGAGAACCACCGACTTACCTGCTCAAGAGGTCTCCTTTACAATAACGTAAGTGTCGCACGCTAATTAAAGTATTTGTCTTGGCAGCTTGTAATCTTGTGTTTTTATTAATTAAATCTTCCAGTTGTTTTTACATTTTTGTGGTATAATTTCGGACATAACCAGCCTAGGGGTTCACCCGTCTCTCGAGGGAGATCCCGTATCTCAACCCCCTAGGCAAATATTCCGGTTTGGGCCAACTTTGTTGACTGAACCCGGTCGTTGAAGCGAAAGATTCAACACTCAGGTTAAAGGTTCCACCGTCCTGGAGGGTTCTCCGAGTATCTTTCTAAAAAGTTGGGAAGTTTTAAAGGGTAACAAATTGACGAACCCTAGAGCACCCTGAAGCATGCGGTGTACCGTTACATGGTACATATCGGAAGGTCTGCCCCGAAAAAATTGTGTTTTTTTGTCGCGCCAATACAATTTTAAAGACAGGTAGGGTTACATATTCCAAGAGTACAATTAGTTTTTCTCTGCATTTTTATGAAACCTATACCTAGTTGAAGCACCCCGTCTAGGGTTGATTAATTTAACAAAGGTAGCTCGTAAAAGAAATACGGAAGTATGTGTATAAACGGCCTAGATTATGTTCCGTTAAACCGAGTCTAATTGAAATTTTTGTACGATTAGGCTCTTCAAAGTGATTATTAGGAATTTTATAATAGGTTTAGAGATAGAGCTATATCACACCAAAAAATAAAACAAAAAAAGATAACTAAAATTAATTCACCACGAAAACGAAGAAGAAAAGTCAGATGCTGAACTTACTGAAGATATTTGTATTATCTGGCAAGAATTTGGAAAAAGTCGAGAGCTCTTTATTTTTTTGCTATATATTTGTTTGTTTAAGAATATTTTATTTTATTTCTAAAGGTCCTCTCTCTTATTTAAACCTTTAGGTATAACCTTTTATATCCAAAGATCTTTGTCATACTTAATATATTCCTTAAGAAGCAGGGACAGAAAAATCCCATCCCTAAATGCACCGTAGGCACCCAATCGCGATTGTCTATCTAATCCAGCCTTTTTCTCTCTTGATCCCACATAAATGAACAAAGAGCTACACTAATCCGAATATTTTTATGGTGCATCTGGGAGCCACTCCCCCAAAGGAAAATTTTTTTAAACCTTCTTTAAAATAAAGCTAGATGCGCTGTTGGTTAACAGTTTTCGTCGGATTAAGACGGATATTGTTTTAATAACAGGAAAATTTTGGAACACTTATTGTACACTTCGTAGTGGTTGTGGTAATTACTGCGTCTGAGCAATAGCTAAACATCATGACGTTGTGGTAATTAACCACTACCACTGCCGTAAGCTATGAATCCATTTCGTTGGGGTTGTGGTTATTTTAGAGAATTTTGGTTCAATTAATTTTAGAAATAAAAAAAATATTACTTAAGTTCCAACATAAAGCATTTACACAGACAAACTTTCCTTTGATGTTGAAATGCCGACAAACATTTACACGAGCCTCTTGAGCAAAATGTTCAAAGAAATGTTCGAGCAAAATCTCGTACAAAAAAACACACCTAAATTTTGGAGAGAATGTTGAGCAAAATTTGTTTGAACAATTGGGGGTATAAAAATTTCTTTACAAATTCAAAATATATATTGTTATTGGAATTCATTGAACTTAACTGAAAATAGAAAAGCAAAGTTTTGAAATAAGGTATTTTTAATCAAGTGCTTTCCGACGGAAAAACGATTTGATGCCGAAATTCACATTTTACCTCATAAGCAACTTCGATTGATCTGATTTTTATAGGGGATATGCCAGTATACTTGTAACTTTTTTGGGGTTGTAAAAAGAACGAGAATAAAAAAAATAATAATTGCCACTTATTTATTGTTGTTGCCTGTAAAATATAATGACAAAACTTTACGTTTAAAAGAATATCCCTTTATTTTACTTCCTAGTTTAGTCTTTTACAATAATAATTAATTCAAATTAAAAAACCTATATACATTTTATTAAATCTCAAATATATGAACAAAAGCAGGTTCGGTTTAAATAATACCCGTTTATTACCCACTTTTACAACCCTACGAACCCGACCCTTGTCTAAAAAATATAATTTAGCAGTAATTTAGTAGACTGTGTCGCCAATCTATCATCCCGCGTTTTGGATTTCGCAGGTAGTAGGCCGGTCACCCTTTTGAATCGCAATGTTGCCCTTTGCATATTGTTGGTTCAGTGTCAGTAATCGACCTTGATTATTACATTAAATTGACAGTAAATATCTATATCTTCAGCATTTTCATGAACCTTTTGCTTTTTTAAGCAACCCTTGGGATCTTAAACTAACTAGGTAAATCTGGTGTGAGGAATTAGAAAACAACAATAAAAGCTAAAGGTAAAGTAAAGTTACAAAAATATGTTTAAAAAAAATCCCCCTCCCCACCACTCCTCGTAGTCGTGAGGCGCGGATTACCGCTTAAAAGTGCAATTTTTGAGTTTTTTGCCGATATTTGAAAAACTCAAAATTATATTGGAAAAGAAAAATTTTCCTGGGTTTTTCCCAAAAAAACGCCAGGCAAAAAAATCCGGGAAAAACCCTAAGAAAAAAATATAAGTAACCCATGTGACAAAACTGATAGTAGAGCTTTTTTCCACAAAAATTTTAAATAAAAGTTGGTGTTCCATTTTTCTAAAGAATTGAGATCACTGATCACTGATTTGAAATTTTATTTATTCTCATCTTTAAAAATATGTTTCCACAATAGATAGCAATAATTTGCTCAAAAATTTACCCTAACAAAATGT
The DNA here is from genome assembly GCA_963921995.1 of Oxystoma pomonae. NCBI lineage: Eukaryota > Metazoa > Arthropoda > Insecta > Coleoptera > Brentidae > Oxystoma > Oxystoma pomonae. Next base: position 47,896,894 of record OY998171.1, on the reverse strand, counting down.
TCAAAGAAAAGCTCACAAAAATGTTCACGCAAAAAATTTTAGATCTTTTGCACGAGCTTTTATTTGAGCATGTTCGTCTGTGTAATTGCGCCTTAAAACACTTATTTCGTAAAATAATGGCCAATTTTGTGTTTCTTCTTAAGGCGCATTTACACAGACAAACTTTCCTTTGATGTTGAAATGCCGACAAATATTTACACGAGCCTCTTGAGCAAAATGTTCAAAAAAAAATTTTGGAGAGAATGTTAAGGCGCATTTACACAGACAAACTTTCCTTTGATGTTGAAATGCCGACAAACATTTACACGAGCCTCTTGAGCAAAATGTTCGAGCAAAATCGCGTACAAAAAAACACACGTAAATTTTGGAGAGAATGTTGAGCAAAATTTGTTTGAAGAAATGTTGGTAATAAAAATTTCTTACAAATTTAAATTTTATAGTTTTATGGGAATTCATTGAACTTAACTGAAAATAGAGAGACTAAGTTTTAAAACAAGGTATTTTTAATTAAGTGCTTTCCGACGGAAAAACGATTTGATGTCGAAATTCACGTTTTACCTCATAAGCAACTTCGATTGATCTGATTTTTATAGGGGATATGCCAGTATACTTGTAACTTTTTTGGGGTTGTAAAAAAAAACGAGAATCAAAAAAAATAAAAATTGACACTTATTTATTGCTGTTGCTGGGTTAGGAGAAGGTAAAAACCGTAGACTAGTGAGAGGGAGTTTTGGTCAAATGAACATTGACACACAAAATTACAGCAGTGTTTGACAGCGCTGCGTTCCGACTGTCTAAACCTCCCTATCCCCCCCCCCCAGGGAACAACTAACTACTCTCCAGAACAGTTCTCTAAAAATATCCACCTGCATTTTAAAAAGTAATTACTTCGAAGACATTTCCGTTTTCTTTTTATAATGAAAGAAAACCAAAAAAGTTAAAGAAAAGAATTAAATGTTATTACCTCCATCATTAACTATTTTAACATTGCATATGACAAAACTAATAGCCAATAATAATGTTTCGCTTGCCGTCGCCTTTTTTTCACAAAAGTTTAAAATAAAAGTTGGTGTTCAATTTTTTTAAAGAATTGAGATCACTGATCAATGATGTAAAATTATATTTATTCTCATCTTTAAAAATATTTTTCCAAAATAGATAGCAATAACTTGCTCAAAAATTTACCCGAACAAAATGTTCAAAGAAAAGCTCACAAAATTGTTCGCGCAAAAAATTTCAGATCTTTTGCACGAGCTTTTATTTGAGCATGTTCGTCTGTGTAATTGCGCCTTTAAGCAAAATTTGTTTGAAGAAATGTTGGTATAGAAATTTCTTACAAATTTGAATTTTATAGTTTTATGGGAATTTATTGAACTTAACTGAAAATAGAAAGACTAAGTTTTAAAACAAGGTATTTTTAATTAAGTGCTTTCCGATTGACCTGATTTTTATAGGGGATATGCCAGTATACTTGTAACTTTTTTGGGGTTGTAAAAAAACGAGAATAAAAAAATAATAATTAGCACTTATTTATTGCTGTTGCCTGTAAAATGTTATGATAAAAATTTACGTTTAAAAGAATATCTCTTTATTTTATTTCCTAGTTTAAAACACAATACAATAATAATTAAGTGAAATTAAAAAGCCTATATAAATTTTATTAAATCTCAAATATATGAACAAAAGCACGTTTGGTCTAAATAATACCCGTTTATTACCCACTTTTACAACCCTACGATCCCGACCCTTGTCTAAAAAAATATAATTTAGCAGTAATAGACTACTTCTGAATCGAAAAGTTGCTCCTTTGCATATTGTTTGTTCAGTGTCAGTAATCTTCATCTTAAGCAACTTTTTAAGCAACCCTTGGGACCTTAAACTAACTAGGTAAATCTGGTGTGAGAAATTAAAAAAAAAAACAGTCAAAGCTAAGGGTAAAGTAAAGTTACAAAAATATATTTAAAAAAAAATCCCCTCCCCACCACTCCTCATAGTCGTGAGGCACGGATTACCGCTTAAAAGTGCAATTTTTGAGTTTTTGTCGATATTTGAAGAACTCAAAATTTTTTTCGAAAAGAAAAATTTTCCTGGGTTGTTTTTTGAATTTAGGAAAAAACCCTTGGAAATAAAAAAAACTTGCAAGAAAATCCCAAAAAAAAACCCGTGCAAAAAATTCGGGAAAAACCCTAAGAAAAAAATATTGTAAGTAACCCTAATCCGTCTGACAAAACTGATAGCCAAGAATAATGTTTCGCTTGCCGTCGGCTTTTTTCCACAAAAATTTAAAATAAAAGTTGGTGTTCCATTTTTTTAAAGAATTGAGATCACTGATTACTGATGTGAAATTTTATTTATTCTCATCTTTAAAAATATGTTTCCAAAACAGATAGCAATAATTTGCTCAAAAATTTACCCAAACAAAATGTTCAAAGAAAAGCTCACAAAAATGTTCGCGCAAAAGATTTTAGATCTTTTGCACGAGCTTTTGGTTGAGCATGTTCGTCTGTGTAATTGCGCCTTTACCTCTAGATTTTTTTACAAGTGACTTTTTAATGTGTTCCAAAAACACAGGTAAAATCGGCGTGGTTGTCGTAATGGTTGTTAAACACTACCATAACGGGTGTCAAAATTGACAAATTTTAAGCGTTCCAAAATTTCTCGAATGTTGTTTGGAATGTTTGTCTTTATTTTTATCAATTAACATATTCAAGTATATTTAATTCGGTGGGGACTTTGGGAATGCCCATGTAATCTGGTTTAATTTAATAAAGGTGGGTAATACACAAAAACCGATAAACATCGGGGAATTACATGCTCAACCAGTTCTTGTAATGTGTTCGTAAATTATCCTAATCACCTTATTGCTATGTAGGTTACAGGGCTAGAAAGTTTTAATGTACCTGTTAGCAGCGGCGGCTCATGGATTTTGATTATGACGGGCGCAAATTTGAGGCGGGGGGGTCACAGACAGGCTTGTATTTTTTTTTAAACATTAACAAAAATAGAATTAAAACTTACCAGACAAGGTTTTTATTTAATAGTAGTTTTTCTACATAACTAACGCTTGGATTTTATTTGTAAATCGGGTGTAGGACGACCCAACTTTTAAATTTCTATTTTGTATTACCTACTCGCGTGCGCAAAAGTAAATTTTACAGCCCTCATTTGCGTGCGGAAAGTAGCACTTCACTGCGAAGTTTGAAGTATAATTACTTTTCCTACGAGCGTGCGGAAAAACGCTTTTCTCGCACTTATTTCCGTGCGGAAAGTGCCACTTTATGCAAGCCGTGCGTAAAAAAAAATTTCCACACGTCGTGCGTGAAAAATATTTTTTACGCACGCTGTTGAGCAAAAAAAATTTGTTGTTTTTTATTGCGACCTTCATGAAATAATATCATGTCGAGTCGAATCGACTTTATTTTGTTTTGAGTAGAACCATTTTGGTGTCAGTCCCGACACCGACACCCAATGTAAATTTTTCATAAAAGCGATCCCAGTGGTATTTTCAATACTAAAACACAGTAACAAAACAACAACCCAAAGAAACAAATTAAGTAAAAAGTATGCTTTGTGTTTGTTTTTAATTAAAATATGACTTGGTTATTCTTAAAACTAGTGTCCGGTTTTAAAACTGGTCTGCATATGGTATGGTGCTATTTTTAGGTGTTCGGTAAGGTTAGTTTTTTTTGTGCCAGGTGGTTATTGTAACTATTTAGAACTCAATCTTGTTTTTGTTGTTACAGCCTTGAATGCAAATAAAAGTGCAACAACAAAAAGGACGCGCGTAGGTCTTAAGTCACCCCACCGAGTGACTCATCCCATATTACCATATTACTACAGAGCCCATGTATATCTCAGAAACTACTGCCTAGTGCAAAAAGCTTAACAAAAGTGCGGGGTCCTTTGCAAACAATTTTTGCCTTGTTTATTAATTAAAAACAGTATTTATTTACAGAAGCATTAATTAGAACTTACCGATTTTACATACCTATTTACAAGTTGCTTTTAAATTCTTCCCCATATGACAGTTTCCGATGTTTAAATCAAGGCGCGACAAAATTACAAAGAAATTGTAGTTCTTGCTTACGCACGTTAAATTAAGGTTTTTAGCATTTTTTTTAAAATACTACTTCCCCATTAATTTATTATTGTAAAGTTGTAGTTTATTCTAGATGGATTGCATCAAAAAATATACATTCTTGATTGAAGCTAAATACTAGTTTTACCCGACTGCCTACGGCACGACGGATAATGTTTTCCGAGTTGAAGTATGTAGTGGCGGTCCCAACCATTTTAAAAAGGGGGGGAGCTTTTATGAGGAAGATGTCAATATATGCAAACAAAACTTAGTAACTACAAGCGCCGATTTGACCTCAAATCTAGGGGGGGTACTTACATTTTAACTTGTTTATTTCATACATATTTTATTTTAAAAAAATGTTTAAAAGCACCGAAAATTTCTGATAAAATTACATTAAAAAGCAATTAATTGGTCAAATTAAACTAAAATCGTAAATATCAACGGTATCATAGCGCCGCAGGAGAAAATTTTTAAAAGAGTTGAAAATTTTTATAAGAAAATGACATTGAAAATGCCATTTTTAACACAAAATTAAACTAACGTAAATATCAAAGTTGTTATTACGCTGCAATTTTGGCCGTACTTTTAATTTTGTAAACGTTTTCGTAAAAAGTTTAAATCCAGGGCGGGTAATTACCCCCCTACCCCCCTGAAATCCGCGCTTGAGTAACTGAGTATAATTTTTTCAGTTATAAAAAGCATAGATAACAAACAAACCACAAACAAAACTAAATAGCTAAATAGTTTTTTTTTTGAGGTCTAAGAAGCTTTTTAAGCTAAAACATTACCTTTTATATTGCAATACCTCAAATATAAGATGCCTACCTCAAAAGAAAGTTCATTTCCGGTTTTTTTGGGCAAACCGGTCAATAACTCACTCAATGTCAATTTCAATTCTTCTGAGGCAGGAGAAGTTTCTTTCTGACGAAGCATTACTTACTGGCAAACATCCAAGAATGTTTTTATAATCGGAAAAATATCGTCACACTTGTTCATTGCCTCGAAAACGTTATCATATATGTTTTGATTTAAGCTTTTGCCTACTTCTGATCAATATTGTTTCCAAATACTGACTTCTCCCATTAAAAGTTTAAGAATTTTTGTTTTGTATTAATCAAATAGTTTATAGTATTTGGAAACGACATTAGTTAATTTTTATTTTGGCTTCACGTTGCATAAAACTTGGTATGAATATCTTCAGGTCAAAAATACTTATTCTCGTTATTGAACCTTAAAAATGCGAAATGATTTTATCTAAAACTTAAAAAGAAATAGAAACTCTATAATACTGTTGTTCACTTCTGTATTTCCAATATCGTGGTTTTTGCGGTAAGTACGTCATGCGTTTGTGGCGTCTGTCCCAAAATACTGTGAAGGGATTCTAGAATGTCTTTAAAGGAACATTCTGCAACTTCTCGTTTTTTCTCCCAAATACTTCAGGGTTACCACCAGCATCTTTGTTGTCTACTTTTTTCTGGTCCGCTCCCCCTTGGGACCGCCACTGAGTATGTATGTATGAATGTATGTATGTTTATATATGTGCCACCATAAAGACCAAATGGCTAAATCTATTTTGATTTAAAAAAAAGTGGTGTCACTAGAAAGCTGAGAGTGCTATAGGCTATATTCTATTCATCAAAGGTAAGGCGATTTTGATAATTTGTTCTGCTTTGTTCACAGCGAGCGATCTTTAGATCATTTCACCGTTCCTTCTGTTGCAGGTTCCAGACTATATTTCCTTTAGTTTGATATCTCACAACCCATATTTTGAAGGATTAAATTCTTATTGGATATAAAGGGGTAATTTCAACCCCTCTGTTGAAATTTTCCAAAAGTCCAGAAACATCTATCAACTTTTAAAATTTAACCTAAATGCTAATTTTCAGCTCTTCATTGCTTTGCCCTTCAAAACAGAATCCCCCCTATTTCTCAACCCCCAGTCAAAATTTTAAAAAATGCAGAAACAGGTTTTGGTTATTTTCTTAGTAGAGTCTAATGTACCAATTTTGAGACCTCTATTGCTTTTTCGTTTTTGAGATATAGAAAATTGTATTTTTTTATACCTTCATCAAAAACATGATTTTAGTAACTGTGTGCAGATAACTAAATCATGACTTTTTTGGTTACGAATGCAAAAAAGCTTTTTTTTATCACGGGTGCACAAAAAGATTTCTGTCCGTTTTTTACCCAAAATATAAAGAGAAATAGCGGAAAATAATAATATTGAAATTTCCGCCAGTATTTACGAAAAAATCATTTAAAAACATCGTCAAAATATCAAACTGTCAAAGACTAAAATGTCGCAACAATGAACGTCACGTAATATAAAAAAAAATCGTTCTCCATGCAACAATAAGCTATGTAGCGGTTAAATTTCCCTATACTTTTCCTTAGAAACTAACAGTGAGATTTACTAAGATCTAAAATAGTACTCCCCACAGGTCTAAAAATTTACACGTGTGGGGAGTACTAAATGTTAAAATCAATTTTAAAAAAAAACACTTACCCATACAGAAAAGATACAAAGTTATTGATTATTTTGTATTCTTATTGCAAAATACCACTGAATATTTTAGGAGAAAATGCCCCAAAACTATTTTTTTTTGGACAGGTTTTAAAATGGCAAATGGTGAATATGGCAAAAATTTGGCACATAATAGCTTCATTAATTATCTGTGTTTGACATTATAAAGTTCGTGATTTTTTCGACCACCAAAGGATTTCTGGGAGGTATAAATTTAAACCACCCCCCAGAGGTGGTCTAAAAAATCACCAAATTTATAACCTGAAACACAGATAATGAAGCTATTATGTGCCAAATTTTTGGCGTACTCACCATTTGCCATTTTGAAACCTGTCAAAAAAAAATAGTTTTAGGTCATTTTCTCCTAAAATATGGTATATTTTGCGAAAAAAAGAGGTGACTCAGTGGTATTTTGCAATAACAATACAAAATAATCAATCAATCAACTTTATGCATTTTCTATATGGATAAGTGTTTTTTGAAAATTGGTTTTAAAATTTAGTGGGGAGTAAATATTTGTAGTAATATTTGTGGTAATATTTAGACCTGTGGGGGTACTATTTTAGATCTTAGTAAATCTCACTGTTAAATTTAATTTTCGGGTTTATCGGCATTCGTATCCTTATCTCTATCGAGTCGACCTATCGAGCAGGTGTACTTTTAAACTAATGGCGAATTAGTGACAGCTCCAGCTGATCAAATGCGTCAAAACATCTTTTAGTATGCAGGGACGGTCGTAACGTTACGACTCTCTTATCGTACCTAACGAGATTTTCGTGCATTTAATCAGCTGGAGCTGTCACGCATTCGCCATGATTTTAAAAGTGCACCTGCTTGATTGGTCGACTCAATAGAGATAAGGATACGAATGCTGATAAAACTGAAAATTAACCTTAACGGTGGGATTTACTAAAAAGGTTTAGTGTATTTTAGAATGGTTTAGGTTTAAGTGAAATTTTTGGTTTTAATCATTTTAAACCAAACCTTCTTGAGTTTTGGACATAGTTTGATTTATAAAAAGAATTTTAATAAATTTGTGTATTGAATAATCACCTCAACACAACCTTTTGTTGGATTTAAGAAGAAAGTTTCAATGTAGAAGAAAAGAAAATTAAAAAATTTAAACACACGCGGGGTTAAATAGTAAACACTCTGTAGAACAAATTAAAATTGGGGTTATGTATCACTTTAATTAAAACTTACCCTTGATAATTAATTTTTCCAATTAATACTTGATGTCACACAACGATTTAGATGGGTAATAATAAAATAAGGAGTAGATTAATTTTGTATTTATTTAAAAGGTGTTTTTATTTATTTCTGTCACTGTCGAAATGTCAGTTTAAAAATATTGGCGCTGCGTTCAATCACAAACAGCGAGTTCGGATCTTTTACCACTGCTTGCACCTTGGCTTGTACCAACCTCTACTGATGAAAGCTACAGCTTTAAAATGAGTGGATTTTGAGTAATGAAAGATTTTTTGACTGAGCTTTTAGATAAACTCAATGTTTTAGTTTCAGTTTGTAAATAAATTAATATAGTTGTTTTGGGATTTTTTGTTTGGTATATTTTTCGTGCATAATCAGTGACCTTCACTTATGTTTGCTTTGCTTCATGGTGCCCTCATAAGTATATTTTTACGGGTTCAAAATATGGCGTTTTTCTAGACAAAATTGGAGGTGTTTTATTGGTTATTGAACAACTTGGCATATTAAATAAGGTAAATTAATCCTTGTAAAAACGGTTACTTGGGGAAATTATAAATGAAATTATTACCAATTGCCACAAAACAATCCTTTCTGGGGGCAATAAAGTTACACCACCCCCCCAGAGGTGATCACAAAAATCACCAACTTTATAACCTCAAACACAGATAATGAAGCTATTATGTGCCAAACTTTTGGCGTATTCACCATTTGTCATTTTGAAACCTGTCAGAAAAAATTAGTTTTAGGGCATTTTCTCCTAAAATATGGTATATTTTGAGAAAAAAGGCAGTTTTTCAGTAGTATTTTGCAATAGCAATAGAAAATAATTAATAACTTTGTGTCTTTTCTGTATGGGTAAGTGTTTTTTGAAAACTAGTTTTCAAATTTAATACCCCTCACAGGTGTAAATATTTAGACCTGTGGGGATTTTATTTTAGATCTTAGTAAATCCCACTGTAAGTGTCTAGATTTTCATAGTTATATGTGGTAACCCCAAACTCAAAAAACAAAGCATTTTGCATCAATAACCAAATCGCAATGGTTTGGTTATTTGCGGACAGTTCTATATATAATCCCTAATAATTTAAATAATTTACGCTACTATACAACGAAATCAAAATTGATTTCCATGACATTTTGGCATTGATATTATTTTGGATATAGCTTAATTATGTAAAAATTACGAGACGCGCCTTGACTTAAATTGGTTTAAAGATTCAAAAAATGTAGGTTAAGGGGAAATGTCATCTTTTAAATAAGCAAATTTATTAAAAACAAATTAAAAAAAATATATTAACTACATATTAAAATGATCGATTAAAATATGCATATATAAGGGTCGCTAAAAAATGACACATCAACACTATAAATACGTAATAGTACAAAGATATAAATTTGAAAATTTGAAATTTTTTTAAATAAATTTCATTTTATTCCCAGAAATTTAATTTAATTCCTTGAAATTTTGTTTTATTCTCCAAAGTTTTATTTCATAGCCTAAATTTTATTTCAGCCACCTGCGTACGCAGGGAGGGGGGCACTGATCAGACTTGGGGAAAATCATATAACTATAAGATACTATAATTAGGGTTGCCATCCCTCCGGATTTCCCCGGACATGTTCGGGTTTTGGAAGCATCCGTGGACGTCCGGGCGGGTTTTTAAAAATTGTCCAGGATTTCTGCGCTATGCACCCCGGCAATTTTTGTACCTTCCAAAATCATTTTGAAACCATAAAGTATATGACTTTTTATCAAATTTAACTATAAACACACATGTTTAGAATTTTATGAAAAAAATTAAATAAAAACGATTTTTTTTTTCATATGCTTATTGGAGCTTTTAAAATAAGCTGGATTTTTTAAATTTTGGTCAGGAAAAACCTGGGAAAATTTGGAGCCTGGAAAACCCTATATAAAATGGTATTAACTGTTGTAATTTTATTTATTGTTATAAAAAATTACATTCTTAATGTAATTTTCTTAAAATTTTCGCCTGCGGCGGATTCAAGACCTGATTTGATTGAACCATTAAGTTGGTTATTTTAAAAAGTGCTTTGTCCTAGTTTTACAATTTTGGAGGTGGCAACCCTTCTATAATGGCCCAAGGATCGCAAAATATGTAACAAAAATAGCTTTTAAAAAGAAAGAAAATAATATAAAAATCAGGGTTGGCTCTGGGCAAGGCCAAAAGCGTCAAATCTGCTGCGCATGCCTGACGCTCGCGCCCAGAAGAGTTTTCGGTTCTGCATTTTTTCCAAGTTAACTTGATTAAGAGAGTTATTATCGGTGCGCCGTATTTCGGATTATTGGGTAAAATTAAATAAATTTTTAAACTATTTTTTTAGTTCTAATTAAATCTACGGACGCTAATCACCTCATCTATATAAAATTTAACTTTTCCTGTTTTATGGTCATATATTGTCCGCGATTTTAATTTAGATGATAACGCAGGAAAAAGTTGTTAAAAATAATTAAACCTAATCAATTTAAAAGTTAAAGTGTTGCAAATTCTTACGTCTTAATAGTGCTGATTTAAATCTTTTTGTTCCCTAGATAATAAAGAAATAAATGACTTTGATTTTAAACAAAAAGCCTTTTAATTAAAATTAAAACAAATTACCTATTTACACATGATGATGGACATTATTAAGATTTATTTATATATATTTATGATTTTTCTTTATTCGATCTACAATGTCGCGGATTCCTTTTAACAATTTTTTCTAAACCAGCTGCCTACTTGTGACATGCAATGATTTGCAATTTATTTAGTAGCGTTTAGATTTCAAGTGAATAAATTGTATAATTTATCAATTTTATTCCTATATAAAACATCATTACTGCAAGCCAGTAAAGACATAAGAATTTTCAAATAAAGTAATTACGCTAAAAATCTAAAAAATTATTTTAATGACAAAGATATTCAAACAAAGCTAAAGTAAAGTAACTCAAGTAACACAGCATGCTGCAAACAAGCCGGGATAATGTTTCTGCAGCAAAAATGATAACATAATATGGGATGGGATATTAAGGGTTTCTTAATCATAAAATTTTTAATTTTCTTTAGTTTAATCCAAAATTTTAGGAAAAAGATCATGACTTGCATAAATAGTTAATTAAAGATGTTTACACTTGATTTGATTTGTCTCAATAGCAAGTTTAGGTCTTGAAATCCCTGATACCACCGCTTATTGTATCCCTTGCTGTGTGCCTTCCTAATCTAAGAGGTTTGACGCCCTCGCGAGGAGCGGCATATTTACACTTAGAGTTGAGCATATTTACTGAAAAAAGATATTTTTTTTCTCAAATTTTTGAGAGGGTATGTTTCGCCATAATATGAAATGTAACATAGCCGCTCGCTAGCCCATGCAACCATGTAAATTTGTATTCTTTTAAACAACACTTTTTTCTGACTTTTTTCCATTTCTATGGGTCGGAGGCGAAAAATTCTGAGAACAAAAATATTTGGCAAAAAAAACTTTCTGTAGTTAGTTTCCAAAAAGATAGAGGGCGCCATAGTTACAAAAAATTTAGTTTTAAGGCCACAAAAACGGCATAGATTTGACAAAACTGCTTTGCTATTTTTTTGAAAGATCAACAATAGGTGGCATCCCTAATGCCGGTTCTACTGAGATCGTGCAGTGTTCAGAACACGGTGCGAACACCAAGTGAGAAAAAGTATAAAACTTATTAGGACTTATCAGAAAAGTAACAAATTTCCGTATTCTTATTTTTATCACTTGACACGTGTCAATTTATTGGCCGAATGTTCTATTATACAAGTGGCCGGTGGCTATGCGGAACCTGAATTCCAATACTCCAATCGAACTCACTCAGTTTCCTTCGATCTAACAAATTACGTGACCTTGGCGTTTTCATTCCGACGGAATCTCGCTTAAAAACAAAAAAAACATAACTTTTTTGCTGTCAGATAATAGGATTTATAAAAATCTACAACCGTATCCAAAGATTTTTTTCAAAATTTGGAGTATTTTTTTTAAATAAAAAAATCCAAAAACTGTTGTTACAGATTTCTGTATTATCGACGAGGCTAAAGAAAAAGCCAGGTAAGATTTTTGACTATTGTTAGCCGTTTTTATTTTATTTCGGAAATGAAAGAGTCCAGCAAAAAACTGCCTGGATACGGTCGCGATGAATTCAAAAATAATCATTCCTGCCAAATTTCAACAGATTCCGTTTTCTCGTTTCCGATATTCTGCCCGGTAAAAATTGGCCTAAAAACAGCAAAGCAGTGTTGTCAAATCTATGATCTATACCGTTTTTGTGTCCTAGATTTGACACCACTGATTTGCTATTTTTTTGAATCAACAATAGGTGTTCAGAACACGGTGCGAACACTATATGTGAGGAAAAGTATAACTTATTAGGAACGTAACCATTTATTAATGCTTCTTTAAAAGGTTTTGATGCTCGTCTTCAAAAGAAAAATCATTATTTATTATTTTTATCACTTGACATGTATCAATTTATTGACCGAATGTTCCAACAACTGACCGGTGGCCATGCGGAACATGAATTCCAATAGTCCAATCGAACTCACTTCAGTTTCCTTGGGCCTACTAAATTACGTGGCCTTGGCGTTTCAGAAATCCGGCAAAATATTGCTTACAAAGAAAAAAACCATAACTTTTTTATTATCAGATAATAGGATTTATAAAAATCTACAACCGTATTCAAAGGATTTTTCAAAATTTGGTGTATTTAAAAAAAATCACAAAATCCAAAAATTGCTGTTACAGATTTCTGTATTATCGACGAGGCTAAAGAAAAAGCCAGGTAAGATTTTTGACTATTGTTAGCCGTGTTTATTTTATTTCGAAAATGAGAGAGAGAGTCCAGCAAAAAATTGTCTGGATACGGTTGTGAGGAATCAAAAGTAACCATTCCTGCCAAATTTTAACAGATTCCGTTTTCTCGTTTCCGATATTCTGCCCGGTAAAGATTGGCCCAAAAACAGCAAAGCAGTGTTGTCAAATTAAAAAAATTTAATGAAAAAGTTGTAGATCTCGGAAAAATCCTATAAAAATATGTGTATTGTTTATAATTAATTAAACAGTCTCTGAGCTACAGCGACTGAAAGTCGGTAGAATTCTTTGAATCGCATGTTGTGGAGCTTAAGGCTACTGCGAACATAGGGGGAATCAAGTCCAATTTACTCTCCGTGCCGTACGACCTAGGTGGATTCGAAGCACGCTGCAGTGTTATCTTTTGGAAATTTATTTTGTTTTTATTATTTTGTTTTATTTCTGCCTTGCTCGAGAAACAGATTGGTAAGTTCTTAAGTGAAATAATACATTTTTAAAACTAAAAATGGATGTCTACGAAGTTGACGAAGAAGTGCAGATGGTTAAATGGTACTATCAAGGCAGACCATTGAGACTTATTCAAGAACTGGAGAATTTTGTAAATCGCCCAGAACCTAGTTATCAACGATTCATAGGTTTGTGCAGAATTTTGAAAAGTTTGGTTGTGTAGCGCCAAGAAACCATAAAAAACCCACTGTTTTGAATGACGAGCAGGAAGTACGAGGTGTGATGATTTGCGCTGCAGTGGAGGAAAATCGAAAGTTAACTAGCCACCAAACTGCCGAAGCAGTTGATACGTTTTCAGCCACTGTCTTACGTGTTCTCAAAAAGAATGGTTATCATTCTTAAAAAGCGTCAAAAACCCATCAAATTTTTCCCGAGGATAACTATCGTCGTATGGAATTTTGCGAAACAATGATGGATAGGGCTAATCGTGCTGAAAACTTTCTGAGATCTATTCTTTTCACAGATGAAAGCACTTTTCCATTATTGAATCGTCATAACCCAACACACGTTCGATATTGTAGGGGAACACGTAATTGGGCCATTTTTTATTCACGGCAATTTGAATGGTACTAGATACTTGGATCTACTACTACTAACATGCTTGGAAACGTTAGAAGGGGTTTTTATAATGGGCTCGGATATTGTCTAGCCGAGCAAGGAGGACTTTTCGAACATTTGCTCTAAATTTTTTTTAACTGGGAGAATCTTTTTGGTTTTTAGAATGTATTATTTTATTTTGAGAATTTGTTTTTATTTTGTTTATCCTTATTATTTTCATTGTAACACGTTGTTAGTTATAAACCTGAGCAGTTTAAAATAAAACGTTCTAATTTATCAGTGACAAAAAAACAATAAAATTACGTTATAAAAATTTGCGTATTTATTGACCAAATTCCGGTTTCATTGTCTACACTCCGCATAGCACCGTGGTTAGAGGCGTACTAAATACAAGCCGCGAACGCGAACGGCGGCGAACGGCGATCGGAAGCCTGAGTGTTGGTTGCTCCACTGATAGGTGTGTCGTGTACACTAGCAAATTGGACTTCTTCCAGCTTATGTTCGCAGTAGCTTGAAGCGGTATGTATATTATAATTTATAGTAAGAGCAGTACAAATGAGGTATCAAATTAAAGCTTTTGATGTACGCTACACAAATGACCCCAATTGATACTTAATCGGATACCGATAGCCGAGTCCTTTTGGGTAACGGGCCGCCATCCATCGCTTACATAAACGCAACAAGAGGGGTTATTAAGATGCTCTTTTGTAGGAAAGTTTTATTCTTACATCGTGGTAAAATATGACTACCCTGTATAGTCAGCTTAAATGATTTATAAATCGTAAACAAGAGCGGTGAACCAATTTCTATTACATAAAATTGTATTCTTGTATGTATAAAACGTAGTTGCCTACTTTTAAAGATGTACTTTCATTTTGAAGTGTAATACTACTGTTCTTATGGAAGACCTGTAGACATTTTATTACTTTAAATACTCTAAAGTAGGTTAAAAATGATTGCGGTGGCTTTAAAGGATGTATTTGTTTTATTTATTTTTTATAAAGAAGAACACAAAGTTTTCTTACGAAGAGAAATAGCTGCTGGTACACGCGTTGCCTTTTAAAACCAGGATAAGTCAAAATCAGCGAAGAAATATTGCTAGAATATCCCAGGAAAAATTTCCAGCCAATGAACTAAAGGCCCCAGCAAACACAAATCGTCGGCATTAAATCGGGTCAATGTCAAAAACGTCGGCAGTGTATCGGCATCGGCGACAACACGCTGTCCCGATGTTGGACAGATTGCGATTTTCAGTTTTCGGTCAATAATCGGCAACTGATGGAGGTCCACATTACTACAGTCGACTTTATGCCGACACCACTTTAGGACCGACGATGGTCCGATTAGAACTTTGTTTAATCGGTCGAAAATCGGCAACTGAAGATGGCCCGATTTACTATAGTCGACTTTATGCCGACGCCCACTTTATCTGCTTTAGAGCCGACGAAGGTCCGATTGGAACTTTGTTTAATCGGACGAGAATCGGCAACTGACGATGGCCCGATTTACTATAGTCGACTTTATGCCGACGACCACTTTATCTGCTTTAGGACCGACAATGGTCCGATAGGAGCTTTGTTTGATTGATTGACGACTGACTGACGATGGTACGTCACGTTAAAATTTTTAAACTGCTTAATAGTTTTTTCCTAGTATGTAGAGATGGCGCTAATGTCACTATGTTCCCTGTACAGTGGAAGATAATATTATATATATAATGAGCAAAGATATTTCAAAAACTAGAATGCGGCAACTTAAACCAGCCTGACTGGTTAAGCACCTGCATTATCGAAACTTTGTAGTTTGCCAATGTCGGGCCGCTTTAAGCTACCACCGACGGACCTTGGTCAATCGCCGACGTTGGACCGCTTTAGGAAAATGTCGGACTAGAATAGTTTATCGATGTCGGGCCGAGACCAGCTTGCCTACGTTAGACCGACCAAATTAAGCAGCTGTATGGGCGGATGATCGGTACCATGTGGTTAAACCATATCGGACCTTAATCGTACGGCGACGGTAAGCCGATGTCAGCAAAAAGTTAAATTTACCATTGGGCCGACGGCGGGCTACGGTCTAAGATTGCGCCGGCAAACATACATTGGGCCTACATCGCAAAGCGGACATAAAATCGACGTCGTGCCGTTGACGGCGAAATCGGCCGACGAAGGTCCGAAGGAACCGTGTTTGCTGGGGCAGCATGGATGATGTCCAAATAGCTCCAAAGACTCCTATTTCTAGGTGCTCATCGAGAACCTGGACAAAACAAACCGATCGAATAAACTTTGTTTACTGGAATTCGGGCATTTGGGTATTTCAGCAAAAATCGAAAAACAATTGAAGAGAAAATAAAACGTCCGAAACGAAATATGAACGAAAGTGAAACTCCCAGAAAATTTACTCGATCCTTAAAAGACACGAATATAATTTAACCGATTATAATTTTCCAGAAACTTAAAATATCAGAATTACAAAAGTATCGAAAATAATTGTCTAGAAACAAAAAACACCCGACCCACAAATTGATAGAAAATAATATGCCCGTTCCTTAAATGAGCAGAAGCACAATTCAGCCGAATCGCTTTAATGCATGCGTCAAATTTAAATCTCTAGAGCGCCGTAGGCCCTGGATTGCGGCGTTGACAAGTTTCTCTATTTGGAAGATGACACGGGGATTTTTTTATCGATTTTATTTAACTTCACAGTTTCTGGCTGTCTAACTGCCCATCAAATTTTGCGATTCATTTTTGCAATGTAGGTCCGATGACAGTACAATATTATGAAGAAACTTGGGGGTAAGGGTAGTCAAAGAATGTAAAGGGCGTAAATTAATACAATATCACATTTTCTTCGACTCTTCCCTGCCGTAAGTCTGGCAACGTAGCAATTGAATTCGTGGCTATCGGTTCAAATCATTCTCGGCCAGATTGGGGTTCTTGAATTTTGTGGTTCGGCATTATTATGCTTCTATCAAATTATTTTCGTTAAAAATATTTTCTAACATTTTGTGTTTCTATAAAAATATGCGATTTGATTTTCCCGTCATTTCATTTTCGAGACAATTTTTGTCGGACCAATTATTTTATTTTCTTTTAAGCAGAAACATTTCTGCCAAATTTGGTTTCGGGTTTTTTATAGGGACTCGTCACAACTAGCTGTGACTTCTGTATTGGTAAAAATACTACCATGTTTGTATAAATAATTTTTTTAACCATAAGTTATGCTATAAAAAAGTATAAAACAATAAGTCTAAACCACAGCTAATACACGAGAAGGCTTTTTGATAACATTTAAGTTAAAAATTAATCTAAATGAAGAATCTGTAAACACAAAATAATTTGGAAACGAATATTTCCTTTTGCTTCGACTTTCAACTTTTTTACACTCCAAAAATAGTAGTTTTCACAACTAGTGGCTAAAATAGTGCTTTTTTATAAGCGTTGGTTTAAAGAACGAGCGCAGCGAGGTATTTAAAAACGCGAGTAAAAAAAGTACAGTTTAACCGCGAGTTGTTAACACTATTTTTTAATACCTTTATCAAAAAAACAAGAAAAACTGGAAAATACTTTTAAAAATCTCGAACGAAGAGCACTTCACGCAACACACCATCTTTACAATATAAATCAAGGCGGCTGGTAAATGAAATACAAATGATTTCCGTAGCAACGTGCCTTTTTAATCGGTGACTTTCATTGTTGTGACATTTTAATATTTGACACTTTGATATTTTGACAATGTTTTTAAACGATTTTTTCCTAAATACTTGATGAAAACTGGCAGAAATGGCTTAATTTTTAGGCAATAAGATTTTTTCAATATTACTATTTTCCGCTATTTCTCTTCAATTTTGGGTAAACAACAGACAGAATTTTTTTTTTGCACCGTGATCAAAAAAAAAGTTTTTTTTACATCGGTAACCAAAAAAGCTATGCTTTAGTTATCTGAAGACGATTACTAGAATCATGTTTTTGATGAAAAAAAGTTTTATAGTGGTTTTATGATCAGGGATCATATTAACATTTTAACTGTTAATTGTTAAACATCTTTCTTTTTTTTTTCATGAAGTGAACACAGTGAAATGGTCGAATTGTCAGTTTTTAACATTAATTCGCGACAAGCGAATTTTTCTACATTTTTGACATTTCGGATAACTGAAAAAACTACGATACAAAATAGAAGGCAATTAGAGGCTAGATATAACAAACTGTCAGAAAAACCATTGTTGTGTCACACATCAGCCACCTTTGATTTAAAACATAAAAATGCTGAGCTGCTTTTTTAGGATTTTTTGATTTAGGTATAAAAACTGTCCCTACTTTTTTACCCGCGTTTTTCGCTTGCACAAAAAAAAAACATTGTGTTGGCCGCTAGTTGTAAAAATTACTATTTTGGGACAAAAATTAATATAATATATTATATTTCACCAGGTATATCTTACTATTACAATGTCAAACATCTGCAAAATACCGAAATAGATTTGTTGATACAGGATTACGAAAAAGCGATTCGTTGTATCTTACGCAATTCTTTGTTTTTAAAGTGGAGGTCAGGTCTTTAATATTTCACAAGGTATTGAAATGTCTACGAAAGGAAAAATACAAAAAACCTCCATAAAATAAGAAACAGTTAAACAACAAAAAGTGACACCGGCCAAGGAAAAATAGTATATCTTGCATACATAGAAAGTGATTTATTACTGAGAGAGTAAACGATAAAAAATAAAAATTAAATAAGGAAAACTATTAAGGATAAACCGCGGTCTTTACCGCGCAATATGACATCGCCGCGTAAACCAACCGCGCAAGACCAATACGCAGTGTTTACCGCGCGAAATATAGAACCGCGCAAATTAAAAACAAAAATAAAGGGAATCTTTGTCAACAAATGTCATAGGTAACTCCGCGCCGCCATCGCCAGCTCCAAACTTTTATTACATTACCGCGGATTGAATTGGCTTAGCTTTATCTTTATTTGTTTCAGTGGGTAAACTAGGTTCCATAAAATAAAAATACTGTAACTAGCTACAGCCCGCCACTTCGTTCCCATGTTTAAATTTGTAACTTTTCTCCTTCCACTCCACTTCACGGACCACCCCATCCTATCCTTCCCCTCCCACCAAACCCTCACCTCCATTCTCCTTCTACAACCTCTCCAGCGCCCCTTACCGCCCCTTAAAACCCTCCCATTCAGTCGAATGCCCGCTTTGCCTGCGGTTTTTTTAGGTTTTTTTGCTTTAAATAAACATATATAACTTCTGTTTCCGTAGACCGGTTGTGATGAAATAAATTATACGTGCTTCCCAGGAGCCCAAAGAATACAGCAGTGAAATTTCAATCAAAATCCGGATTTTTTGTATCTGTATCGTTTGGTAAGAAGCCAACAACAAAAACTTTAAAACAATATTCATTGCACATTGACTGTTCATTCCAAATTCTCCAGACCAATTTCAATAAAGAAGCAGCTCAATCATATTAAAGTACATTAAAGGAAGATGGAATAGGGACATTTTGGACCATATATATAAAATAACAGGAAAAATAACTACTTTTGAGGTTACAGTAATTAGGGAAATTTTGGTCAGGTTTTTTACTCTTACCCTTACCTTTATTCTGGGCAGGCGCAGTAGCGCTGTGTCAGGCTATTACCTTTGTTAAAGGTAACCACTGGCGCTAATTAGCCTTAAAAAGACAACCAACCAAATTTGATGTTCTGTGGTGGAAGATTTTTAGGTTATAAAAGTTTGTTTTGTTTTACAAAATTTTTGTGTATTTTGATTTTATTTTTTGTTAACCGTGTTTATAGTAGTAGTGGGTGCCTTTTTGACCGTTTTTTTTTTTGTAAACAGGAGAGTAAGTACAAATAACTGCAGAGTCTCGATTTCTTCTGTTACTCCACCAAAGATATCTTGCAAAATCATTTGCCTGAATAAATTTTTGTTGGGGTATCCGTCTCCCAGTCCTATCACTAAAATTAATATTAAAAAAAAGGCTTGAGAAAAAACAACAAAAGTCAATAAAAAAGTAAGGTTATGTTTACCGCCAAACGATTGACTACGTTCAAAAGCTCTATTTTAACCTCTTGAAGTTACCTTTATTTACGGTAACGGTAACCATAAGAAGGGTAACGAAATTTGCCGTTAAACTGCCTGACCAAAATCTCCCTATTAACGATAACATTGACAACTGTCAAATTTAAAAGCTTTTCTGGAATATAAAACGAGATAACGTAGAATATCGTTAAATGAAACATAACTTAACTTTTGTGAGATCAGTGTGTGGTGTGAAGTTTGTGGATTTTTTCTTTTTATTTAGAATATATGTTTAGATAGAAAATGTTAAATTACGATTAGTAATTAGAAAATAATGAAAAATATCCGTTCTTACGATAAAATGAATGAGTTAACCAACCAGTTAAGTCTGTGATAAAGATAACCACAAAAATCGTTATTCCTATTTGGCGCAAAAAAGTAACAAGTAGTTATTTTTGCTGTTATTTTAGATGGTCCAAAATGTCCCTCGCAAAAATCTTTATTCCTAAATTATTCGTAGATAAAGTCCGTCGTTATCCTTATTGGATTAGCCTTTACTCTTTCCCTTACTGCGCAGTTAAGTGGACCAAAATGTCCCTAATATTGCGCTATATTCCACGTTTTCGTAACTTAAACCGTCTTATGAATTGTAATTGTCAGCACGGTAATGGATTGGTGGTTTTGGCATGCGTGGTATTTTTACAAAAGCTTCAAAAATATGTCGATTTAATCCATCATTTAAATTAATTTAATACTTAATATAGTCAAAAACAATTAATATGCGCCGTGTTGTCCAAAACCTGATATGTAAGATTATGATGACGACACTATCCGGTTCAAAAGGGCAAAATTATGTGGATTTTTGTAATGAAGACAATTCGAAAAACAGATTATTTTCGAATAAAAAATGACCTAAAACTTAATTACTTTATGGCACTCACCACAAATATCAATAAGTTATTGTGGAAGCTTCGAGAAAGCAGGAAATGGAAACGTGTTTTTAATTTAAATGGTCTAAAAATATATTCTTCGCTGTCTTTCATACTGTTGCTTTTTCTCATGTTTTAAAATTGAATTTTTTTGTTTGTAAAATTACTTATTTTAGCCAACCTATTCAACATTTTTGTACAGAACCACGCAAATTTAAAATACAAAAATAAAGCGAGTCTTTACCAACCCATGAAGTTGTTTCTAAAATTGAATTTGCTTTATCTTTCCTTGTTTTAGTGGGTCGAGCTTAAGGTTAAGTAGAGTGAGCAGATGTTTTTGCACAAAAGGAGGCCAATCAGGACAAAAAGTCCTGGTTTTCGATAAAAAAAAGCCTAACATTTGATTTAAAACAATATTATTTTCAACAAATGTTTTCATTATTTTCATTAGGAAAGACAGACATAAAGAACTAGCACTAAATTTATGAATTATCAATATGAAAAGTTGGGTAAACCCGGACTTACAATAGACACTTAAAGTTAAATTTCGGGTCTATTAGCATTCGTATCCTTATCTCTATCGAGTCTACCTATCGAGCAGGTGTACTTTTAAACTAATGGCAAATGCGGGACAGCTTCAGCTGATCAAATGCGTCAAAACATCATTTTGTATGCAGGGACGGTCGTAATGTTATAACTCCCTTATCGTACCTAATGAGGTTTCCATGCATTTAATCAGCTGGAGCTGTCACGCATTCGCCATAATTATAAAAGTGCACATGTTTGATTGGTCGAATCGATAGAGATAAGGATAAGATTACTGATAAAACTGAAAATTAACTTTAAGTGTCTTATGCCTTTTTGACATATTCTTTGCTTTTAAAGCCCAGGCAAAATAATTACAATATCTAGTTAACCCTTTAAGGCTGATTTTTCACTCTAACACCCGGTTCCCACCTACGACTTTTTCGTGAGTGCTCACTCACACGTCACATGATGTCAATATGAAATGTTATGACAGTTTCGGCAAGCTTTGGTACATGGTTTGGTACCCTTTCAAATGCTTGCCCACCGATTTCGGATACAAAAATGATGACGTCACCGTGACTCTGTGTGTCAAATTGCATACCGTGGAATATAGCATGGTTCTGTGGTTTGGTATAGTGCTATTTCCCTCTGTTTTCGTTTTGTCCTGCTTTAGAAATGTAAACAAATAAGTTTTATTTGTTGTTTTCAGTTGTAATGGATTTAAACATCGTTCATAATTGGACGCTCTGTCACTGTCTTTCTTGATAATAAGAAGTTTAAAGTCCTTGTATATTATATTTTGGATGATTTAATTTAAGAGCGGGAACATGCCAATCTGGCACATTCCACTCCAACTACTAGCGTGGCTCTGTTTTTCACCCTATAGTTAGCCTTTTAAAAGTAGCTTCTATTTATGGGAGGCAACGTTTATATCTTTGGAGTTGATCAGAGCCCTAGTTCTTGAGCAGGAAGAGACATAGATTTGAGTCGAATTATCTCAGGGTTGAGCACAGTTTCTTTTCTTGAGCGGTGATCTCTCATCGCATTCTATCAATTACTCGCTCTCCCCATTTTTTTAACGGACGAAATTAGGACATAATTAGTAGCAAAATATTTGACCTAGGTAGAGGCGGCTGTGCCTTGATATCAAGCTACACACAAACATACATAACAAACAAAAATCTTAGGAACCGATGGTTTTTGTAAACTAAAAGTACTCTTCTTTCAGCGTACATAATTAGTACAAAATTATGACATATCAACTTTCATTAAATTTATGTCCTAAGCATGAAGGAGTTATTCATTAAATACAAAATTTTTTAAGAGGGGACTAAATTAATACATAATTTTTACAATATCCAAATTGAGTTTCGTTGAGGGGATGTAGCTTGACTGAGCTAAAATCCCCCATAACCTGTCGGAATTTCTAGTCCATTCAGTTACAGAGTGTTGACTATATTGTATTATGCTGTTTGGGCGCCTATAAAAGGCAGTGGCACACGAAGAAGCTTTCCCTGGGTGGGCTTGGGTAATAGCATAGTCATGTGTGGCTCTGCGGGGGACATTTGATATTTTTGCGCCGACTTCAAAAAAGTTGAGTTTTATGTTAAAATCAAAATTGTTTTATTTTATATTTTTGAGCGCTTTTTAGTATATTTTTTCTTTTTTTTTTGTAAGTTATCTTACCATTATTTCTGAGTGCTTAGTTTGAAAATATTTGAAGGAATATTGAGAAATATTATTAGTAAGCCATTGATTAAATGTTACTAACGCCGTTGTTTAATCAAATTACTAACGCTTTGTTACTGTTAATAAACTCTTCTCTCAATGTCTGATCTTAACTTTTTCTCGGTTACACTTGACAAGTTAACGTATGCAAATAATAAACGTCCACCGCATATTTGTCCAAACTTAGTTGACAAACGTATTTGACTCAGATGTTTGCGCCATATTTATAAATTTTAAGGTGACGTTTAAACCATTCGAAATAATTATTACCTAAACTTGACTCACGATAAACTGTTTTAAATAATTTGCTCACCTAAAACCCTTCTTTTTGGCTTCTAAACATGAACCATATTATGATTTCCATGAGTAAACTCCATATTTTCACCGGATTTATGTCACTAAAAACTACACTCGATTTAACCACAGTTTAAGTCCGTATTCACAGCTTAAGCTCGAGAGGCACTTTAATCTCGATTAGAAAAAATCGGTGAAATTTCATCCGCGTGAAAATGTCGCAAAATTTAGTCTGTTTTGAAGTACTTCACCCCAGTACTTCAAAGCACTACTAAACATGTACTAAAGAACGGTCGGTAACCGCATAACAAATGAAATCGCGGTGGCCTTTAAAGTCTGCATTTTAGCCGAAGAAGGAGGTAGAACGCAGCAAGCCGCACCATATAGTGGTACCCGCTAATGGATTTGAACAACAAAGAGATCTCTTTTTCTCCGCGGTGTAGTATGTGCTGCATATTTAGTCCAATTAATTCGTGTACACCTCATTCTAAATTTAAACGGATCACTTTTTTGACAATTACATGTTAGTCGCCATATTGAAATTGGTCCGGAGAATTTGGTATTTGACCAACTTTAATATGGTATTTGACATTCTTACGCAGAAATTAAATAGAACTGTATTAAGTGAACTGCAAGTAATACCAAAATATATTAAAAAAAAAGAGTACGCAGTTTTCAAAGGCCTCTTTAAAAATGATTCGTTAAAGTATAATACATACAAAGTGACAAAAACCCCTAATCACTGAATATTCTTATAACTAAATAAAAAGATCAAATTAACGGCCCTGGTGGCCTAGGTTTTTTGATTGCCTGTGTGCCGTGGATTCAAACCCCGCGCAGTCCTAAAAGACTTTTTCTAAAAATGTTTTTTGAAGGTACTTTTTCACAACGTTTCGATTGCTTATGTATCTGCCATCGTCATCAAGTGAATACTTACAAAAAACTAAGACTACCTAATCTTATATACTAGCATGTATTCAGTGAACTATGAGTACACTTGGTTGGCTCCGCCTTTAACAGTTGAAATATGTTACCTCCGAAAAGTATGGGTTTCCAAATATCCTCTATGGTGACGCTCTGTTGAGAAAATACATTCTGGTTCCTCTGTATGATCAGATAGTCTACTCATGGGATCTGTAATTTCGTTTTTTGTAGAGCCTCTTTAATTTTCTGGTTGTAAGTGGTGGCGTCCATTACTACAGTTGCATTTCCTTTATTTGCAGGAAGAATTTTTATCGACTGATCTGATTTAAGATCTTTGAGGCTGATTCTTCTTGCGGTGTTTTTGTCCAATTTCGTTTGTTATTCAAAATTGTTCTGATCTTCCATCTAAATTCCTCTGCTTTTACTCTATCTCCTTCATCGATGTTTGAAGATTCAATGGCTGTGATGATATTGACTACTGGTATGGTGTTGGGGCAATGGCGTAGTTAAGTCCTTTGCTGAGTAACGATGATTCAGTCTGTGTAAGTGGTCGGGAAGAGATATTGGTTACGGTATTGGTAATGCTGATTTGTTCTTGTTTGTTTTGGATTAGGGTTTTCCATTTCTTGTTGTGTGTCTTTTGATGTTCTTCTAATGACTTCTGATAGCGTTTTTTTGGAGAATAGATAGATAGATAGAGGACAGCAAACGTTGTGAAAAAGTAAAAAATAAAGACAATGGAAGTTCGAAACTCTAGTTTACTCTTTTTCTAAAAGTGTTCGGCCTTCGATAAAACTTAATAGGCTAAAAAAACCGAGAAGAGTATAAAAGGTAACCTGGTCCTCCCTTCAATTCACGCCGGTAACCAGGCCAGATGTGGTTCACATTCCCCAAGTCGGTAGACTACTGAAGGACAGAAAGACCACATAAAAAATTACCTGCTCTGGGGTACGACGGTAGTTGATGACCCGTCCGATTAAGCTATTAGTGCCCACGGGACTCAAAAAAGTGACGGTAAACAAAGAGGAACTAAAATAATGACATACCTCTATTAATGTAATGGGACACAGGAATAAATTCGGTGATTCTGCGGCGGGTTGTTGTGCTTCGTTATTAATTAAAACATTAAATGAATACAACAAAACACAAAACAAAATCACTAAAAAACTAATACTCCGCACCACAACACGACGTGACATTCAAAACTGAATCACCTAATATTGTAGTTTGTTTACTTTCTACGTTCCTTACTTCTATGCCCCTACTTTCGCTATAACTCTTTCTCCGGGCCTCCCTGTTTTCTTTAAGAAATTCAGTATGTCCCTCCATTTCAGCTACCTTGATCTGACATATGCATCGCACTCTGCTAACCCCTGTTCCATAAGTTTTGAGAAGAAATTCGAGGTGCTCTACAGAAATACGAGCCCAATTCATCCTTGGAATTCGCTGTTCCTATGGCTTTTGTTTATTTTTTTGGACATGTCATATTCATGACTGTTCATTTCGCAATGGCATGGCATTCAAGATAGATATTCGGAAAAGTATTCATAGGCTTGTTGGGCGAATGCCCAAAAAATAAATAGTAAGGTTTTTTTCAAGGTGAAAATATTTCAAAAGCAACAATATGCGGCACAATTCGAGAAAGTGAAGAAGGAATCCCTTATGTTAACCTCCCAAAAAGTGGACGACCACGTAAGTTGTCCGAAGCACAGCAAGCTAGGCTAGCTCAAATGATGAAAGACGCCATTGGGAAATCTACAAAAAGGTTGCTACTCGTTTCGGAATTTCCAGCGCCACCAGAAATGGTTCAAAATACCGAAAAAGAAAAAAGGCTCCCCAATATACCGATGCCCAGTTAGCAAGAATACCCAGATGTTGTCGCAATTTAAGACGAATTCACTTTGCAAATAACAGATTCATTATTATGGATGATGAAAAATATTTCACCTTTAGCCATGCAGAATTACCTGGAAATTCTGGATTTTATGCAGACAATATAGACTAGACCCCGAATGAAGTTAGATATAAAGCCAAATCTAAATTTGCAGACAAAGTGTTGGTTTGGTGTCCATATCTGATCTGGATACACCCCAGACTTTGTTAGTCGCGTAAGAGGAAAAGCAGTGAATGCTGAGTTCTATATCAGAGACTGCTTCACAAAACAAGTTGATTTTATTAACCAGCATCATACAGATGGTAATTATATGTTTTGGCCGGATCTTGCATCAGCCCATTATACCAGTCCAACACAAGGCTGGCTGGAAGCAAGAAACATTCCGTGTGCCCAGGATTGATACCCTCCCCTCCCAATGTCCCTTAAGCCAGGCCAATAAAAACTTTTTGGGCCCGACTGGCTTAGAAAGTCTACGGCAATGGTTGGGAAGCCCGAAATGAGCAAGAACTAAGGCGGCGAATCTTCTAAAAAATACGAGAAGTGAACATTAATGACGCCCAAAACTTAATGAGACCAGTAAGGTTTGTATTACGCGTCATAGAAGAACGCGTCCCTTAGCGGCATTAAATTTATTGATTTCTCTATATTACAAAATGTCGTTGTAAGATATGTTACGTTGTGACAGTAAAAGTTTATTCAGTTTCAGAAAAGTAATGCCAAACTTTTTCTCAAAACTTATGAAACAGGGGTTATTAAGTGCTGCGCCGATTCCTCTTCCAGCCCGCAAGCGGGACACACGGGATCTCCTGCTACTCTTATTTGCATCATGTAAATCGTCATTTAAAACACCGACCAGTATTAGAAATCATGTCTTAAATTTTTATACATAAGTTATGAAACACCCTGTATATATGGTGCATTTCTAAACCAGCTGAATTAAAAAAATTTAAACTTTTTTTATACCTTCATCAAAAAGGATATCAGATTATCTTATATAATAATACTTTGCTGAATTCAACTGGCTTTTACAAAATAACAAATTCTTTGACAAAATGTCTTTACACATTAAAAAACTGAAATGTGGTCCTTTGGTAGGTACGGGCAAAAAGGATCAAATTCAGCCTTCAAGTTTTTAAACTTTGTTTTAAATTAAAACGCCCAGTATGTTTCAAATTTTCCGGACCAATTTCAATATGGCGGCTTATATTTAAACACAGAAACTAAATGGAAGTGTCATTGTCATTTTCAAAAAAAGTTGTCCGGTTGAATTTGGAATAAAGTAATATATCAGTCTATCTTACACTTACTTTATTTATCCATAAATCTCGAGCGTTTTTGCTCGATTGTCCCATACAAAGTAACTTTACATATATGGAAGTATAATCATGTTTATTTTGTGTTGTTAACTGTGGGTTTTTCCATAACTCTTCAAATGTGTTTTCTTTATTACAAGTGCTGGAATGAAGATGAGTTTCAAGATTTTTGACCTCGCACCCATGAAATATGCATACTTTAGACTTTGCAAATGGCATAAGAAATGTTCGTCCCCACGCAAAAATTCAGTAGAAAATATATTGTTGCATCGAAAAAATCTCTTTGGCATCACTGGCCGTTGAGATTTTTAAAGATATGCGAAATCAGATCAGAATAGTGACCTTTTCAGTTTTCAATAAAAAAAAGTCCTTGCAGCATGACGACTATTAGCTAATTTCATCGCATCTACTTGAACAATGTAAAACTTTATCTAGGCAACTTTATTCTGAATATATCAGTCGCATGGAGAATAACATGAAAGAAAATCCAAGGGCTTATTTAGAAAAAAAAACCAGTGGATTTACCTGTATTATAAACTCGATGTTACTGTTTGACGTTGGCGCATGTCCCTAGCCGTTTTAGTTCCTGTTGCAGATTCAGATCAACTTAATCAAGGTTTATCTTGAGCAGGAGCGTCAGCAGCAATGGTTGATACAATTTATAATGCAGTAAAACCCTTGTTTATAAATTAGTGTAATATTTCCATGTTGTGATTTATTTGTTCGAAACTTGCACAAACTCGAGACCAAATGAGAGAGATTATTCATGTCGTGGTGGTTGGAGCGTTTGTATGTGTTTTAAATGGTTTTTAACGGAATTTTACTGCGTCCGATCTAAGAATACCGGGATTTACGCAACAGCCCAACCGCTATCAAAACTATAAACCCAAAGGCT
This sequence comes from Oxystoma pomonae, assembly GCA_963921995.1. Lineage (NCBI taxonomy): Eukaryota > Metazoa > Arthropoda > Insecta > Coleoptera > Brentidae > Oxystoma > Oxystoma pomonae. The sequence goes on along the minus strand of OY998171.1, from coordinate 47,868,658 downwards.
TCTTGGTTAGGAGGTGTTTTTTTTTGTGTGGTGACGGGGCCACATTCGCAGCTGTCGTTTCACATTGGTTTCAGCTGTATAAGTTAAAAAAATGCTAGAATTTGTTACTGTTTGGGCAGCTCATATTTAGCTTTTATTTTAACATAAAACAAGCTGCAACGTTACTATACAGGATGTAAACGATATGATCATTATTTAAATGGGTGATAGGGGGGGGGGGGTAAAAAAAAAAAAGTTCATATAATATGGGCGTCGGAGATTTAAGACGTTTAAGTTAAACACAGTTTGGCAACAATGCGATTTAGAAAGAGAGAGAGAAAATTAAAGGATTAAAACGGCGCGGCGGGTTGCATTGTAAATATCAACGTATCACCTTTAAGGTCGTAGTTACAATCTGGGGATTGTTTTTAGCAACACTGTACGGGAAATCAATTAAACTATGTCGACCTGATTTTTTTTGCAAAATTTTACGTCATTGAATTTATTTTCCATGGCAACGCAAAGACTTTATTTATGTTTATCCACAGTGGGACACCAGAAATTTTTTAGCACCGGGTCAAAAATTTGGGGTTAGGTTACTTACTTATTTTGACTTTTCGCGTTCTACGCCGCTAAAAAACCAAGTAAAATACTAAAATAAAAGAGAACCATTTATTGCAGAATTACATGCTAAAAAAAAAACGCTACCCAACTACGTATTAAAGTAACTGGGTGTAATGTTTAAGGTTGCATTTACAGGTGCATTTATAATTGAATTGGAAACACTCCCGCTAGCTGATACCGACAACAGGTTAACTTAAAAGTATGCAGATTTAAAAATCGGCTACTGGCGCTAGACGAAATAATCGTATTCTATTTTAAACAAGAGCGTCAACGACTAGCAAGAGTCTTTCCAACCTCTAAATGGAGCTTTACTGACCTGTTTTGTTAGTACTCAAGTATCCGTGTGTTTTTGAAACTGAGGTTCTAAAATCTATCCTCTGCACTCCAAGATTTTACTAGTACAATTGCACATAACTATGTCGCAATAATTTAGATTTAAAAAAATGGTTGCATCAAAATAAAAACAAAATTATGTGGGGTTATGGGCGCCGAATGTTTCTATGCGAATTCCTAGTAATCCCAGCGAGCCAGTAAAGTTCTCTTGGTTCTTTGATAGACTCGGGGTAATGCCCGCACAGCGCTAGGCCTTTTTCGGCGGACGACCGCACACGCCGAGTGGGTTCATATTTGTTTTAGAACAATGTTTTTGAAAACACTTTTTTGAAAGATAAACATAACCTCCAATGATTTTCTGTCAGAAAACGTAAAAATACTCTCTTGTCCCACTGCGGCGCGATTTAAAGTTTGTTGACAAAACACCTGCAGTTACCATGGAAGTGTGATTGATTGATCGGTTTTCTTTTACGGAGTGCACAGGCTTTTAGAAAAAAGGAAACTTAGTTTTTATTTTCGCCAAGGCAAAGAAATATAAATCCAGAGGAAATTGTGAGTATTTTTCTATTTTTTTGTAAATCGGGTTTGTTCTAAACCGCAATTAATTTGAGGCTTTTGGGATAGATGACAGCACCAGACCTCTTATTTTGAAGAAAAAATAATTGAGAATTTTGAAAAATCCTTCAGATATTTTTGTTAAGAATTTAAAAATGATCACTCCTGCAAAATTCGCTAATTAATAAATAATAATAAACAATGTCTAGATAACGACTGCCAGCGGGTTAGAGTTACAGTAACTAAAATAAAAAAATAGTAAAAAGAAATTGTAACTCCATTCTAAATATCCACCACAGAAATCTTATTTGCTAAAATTTATTTGTATTATATAGTGTGCTCCAACGAAAACGAAACGGCTGAAATGCGTTTTTAGGTATTTAATTCACTTTTTGGCTATTTTGAAATTTTTTATTACGCGCCCCCTTTGAGGGCTAAATATTACCCCTACATTTTGCATAGGGAAAGAGGGAAAGTTGGTCTAGTGATATCTTGTTTCGAAGCTATCTTGAATGTCTTTACAACCGTGTAAAAATTTAAAATATATATCGATTCGTTTTTGAGATATTCACTTTCAAATTAAGCTCAAATTGTAAAAAATTAACGAAAATAAAATAAAATTAACAAAAATAAAATCGACGTCTCACGGGAATTGCCAAAAATAAATTTTAATTTTGTAAAAAAGTGATTATCTCGGGAACTAATCGCTAGATTTTTAACACTTAACACTTTTATGAAGGTATTTCAAAGACCTTCAAAACTCGACCCACTTCACCTATTCAAAATTTAAAGGTAAAGTGTACCCCACAAAGGGGGTGCATGCTACAAAAATTTTAAGATCGCCTCGATAAAAAAACACATTAAGACACTAAATACGTAAAAAAGCACCTGTTACGTTTTCGTTAGAACACATATTTTAGAATCTTATTCATTTCTTAGAAATGCATCTAGCTTACACATTTTTAAAACTTGCAGTTTACTCACCTCTTTGCTAGCTAATAGAAAAGTATCTATAAAGTAAATCCCTGTCTATTGACACAAAAAAAACCGTCCGATAACCTATAAACAATATTAATTAATATATTTTTCTATTTTGGTCCGCGATTGTTGTTTCAAATTTCAGAGCCTACTTCCTTTGGTTTTATACCCCATAACCGATATTTTGACGGACATACCTCCAACCCCCCCCCCTACCCGATCCTTAAATTATTACCAAAAAAAATTTAACAAAAAAACTGTTTCAAATTTCAGAAAATATTTGCCTGTTTTCTAGTTTTCCTTCACTTTTATACCCCACGTTCCATATTTTGACAGACATACCTGCAACCCCCTTCCCCATTCTAAATTAATATTTAGGAAAAAACAGTGTTATAGATTCCCTTTAGTTTGATACCCCACAACCCACATTTTGACGGATTAAAATACTTATCGGATATAGGGAGGGGGGTAGTAGTAGTAAATAAAAGGCAGCCCGCAGACCTGGCAATTAGGCCTCTTCATCTTAGAGAGTGTAGCTCTTCCACTTCTATTTTGGGGACACCCCACGTCTGCTGACTCAATTTGGCGTATCCGTCATACTCTCCTATCAGGTGCACCGCTGATTCCTCCACCCACCCACATGCTGGGCAGGTGGAGTCGTTCAACACTCTGATGCATGTCAAGTTTTTACGCAGCCGCTTATGCCCTGTTAACATTCCTACTAACAGTCCAATGCCTTTGCGAGTTTTTCCCAGGAGCCACTTAGTTCTGGCTGCGTCTGGTCCACTCACGAACAGTTTGGACTGTCTACACTCTCGCTCTTCCCTCCAGGATTGGTTGAGCTCGCTCTGCACCTGCTTTCTTCTGATTCCCAGGAGCGGCTCCGGTCCAATATATTGGGTTTCGACCCCAGTTCTGGCAAGTTCGTCCGCCATCTCGTTCCCTAGTATACCCTCGTGGTCTGAGACCCACATCATTGTCACCCTCTTGTCTTCAGCTAATGTCTGTAGCCCGTTAACGCACTTCTCCACCAAGTTACTGAAAATTTTTGGTGAACTAAGAGCCTTAAGGACAGCCATTTCTAACCTCTGGTAAAGTTGCCGCCAAGATAATGGCGTATACCGCTGGCTGAAAGACCGTAGCGTGCTCGCCAAGTGGGTAGCTTTCTTGAACTTCGAGGTCTTCCACATACACTCCTGCGTCTGTTTTCTCTGTCACCCATCCCGTTAAGGTATTGTGACTTTGTACTTTTTGTCCAACCTTCATAATTTCGAAGGAGTCCCTACTGGAATCTTTACAAGAGGCAACTCTTTTGTTACCAGTTCTTCGATTGCCAGATGACCCACTTTTCCCCCTCTGCCCTTCCATACGGCTTGTCCCTCAGTCGACGGTGCGTCGCCATCGCTTCCTTCTTGATCCTAGTAGTTAGAAGCTAGGGGAGACCTAAGATGGTTTCTAGGGCTCTAACAGGGGTAGTCTTTATTGCTCCTGTTATTCCCCTGCAAAAAAGCTTCTGCAGTCTCATGAGCTTTTTGGAAGTGGTCAGTTTTTCCACTATATTGTTTGGATATAGGGGGTGGTTTTATCCTTTGTGTTCAGTTCGAGTTTTCCAAAAATCAGTAAACATCTATCGACTAACTTTAAAAGAGGAAGCTAAATGCAAGCTTTTAGCTCTGTATTGATTTCAAAGTCCACTCAGTCAATAATCTTAAAATCCCTTGACCTATATGTACACGCACGGATGTACATATACGGACTCCCTGCGGTGTATATAGACTTGCCCAAGGCCTAAATTTTTGAACTGTGAGCGCTGAAATTTCATATGAACAATCGTTTGACTTGCCTTTGCCCAGGTGTTTATAGACTCGCAAGGGTATAGACTCGCAAGGGTTTATATAAACTCGCACGAGTATATATAGACCCCCAAAGGTGTCTATAGACTCACACAGGTTTATATAGTCTCGCGCGGGTGTATACGGACCGACACAGGTGTATACACAACCATCCGTGCATAACCGTCAGACGAAGAGTATGTACATAGTACGTACGCTAACTCCATTGTACGTACTTGGGACGTACATATTACGTGCACTTTCCAACACTATGTTCATCTTAGGTACCTACGTCGTATATACGTACATTTGTCTACATACGAAGTAAGTACTTTGTATGTCGTACGATGTACGTGTACAGAGAACGTACAGTGGAAATTTTTGGTACGTACCTTGGAGTACGTAGGACGTAAATAAATAAATTACAAAATATTTTTTATGCATAGGGGGAGGGGGTGGTTTTAAAGCCCGAGGATTGGTATTTTTAAAATACCAATTATTTTAAGAGAATGAAAAATACTTAAACAACGGTTTGCGTTAGAAGTTATGACAACTTAATAACGAAGTAAGTAAAAAAAGACCTAAAAATAACAAAAAATATGTTTTTGCACACTTTTTAGGTACATTGTACTTACCTAGTAGGTCCCGGGACGTAAAGACGTAAACTGGATATAAAATGTACGGGGCTAATGATGCTGTTTGGGTATAGGTCCAGGGATTTTGAGATTTTTTACGGTGCGAATAATTGTAAGTGATTTGTACATCCTCAAAACAGAATCACCCCTATAGCTCAACCACGGGCAAAATTAAAATAAAAATTGAAATACGTGTTTGCTTATTAGTAGTCTACGTACCAATTTTAAGATCCCTATTGCTAGCAGTCGACCCGAGCCGTTACCCGCGAGAAAAATAGACACTTAAAGTAAATATTTCAACGCATCGGTATCGTTATACGTAACGCGTTCGAAACAAAGTCAAAATACACTACATTTTTGACTTGTTCATGCCATGTTTCGAACGATGCCTGCTTTTTTGACGGGTGTGATGACAGAATCTCGTTGCGTACGGAAGGATGTACGTATCGTTACGGAGCCACGAACATACGCAACGAGTTCAATCCGTCATCGCAACCTTCAAGAAAGCGGGCATCGTTCGAAACATCGCATAAAAAAGTCAAAAATAGAGCGTATTTTGACTTTGTTTCGAACGCGTTACGTATACCTATACCGATGCGTTGAAATATTTACTTTAAATGTCTAATGTCATTTGACAAATGTCTTTAAGCGAAATATCAAATAAGAAGTAGCCTATGTTCCAATTCAGATCACATCCTATCTTTCTAACAAGTTTCATCTAAATCGGTTTAGCCGTTTTTACGTGATTGAAAGACAAACATACATACACACCATTATTCAAAAAAAAAACCTTTTTTTTATACCTTCATCAAAAACATGATTTTAGTAACTGTCTGCAGATAACTAAAGCATGGCTTTTTTGGTTACCGATGCAAAAAAACTTTCTTTTTTGATCACTGGTGCAAAAAAGGATTTCTGTTCGTTTTTTACCCAAAATTAAAGTGAAATAGCGAAATATAGTAATATTGAAAAAATCTAATTATTCTTTCATTTAAAAACATCGTCAAAATATCAAACTGTCAAAGATTGAAATGTCACAAGAATAAACGTCACCGAGTAAAAAGGCAAATCGCTATGGAAACCATAGTTATTTCATTTACCAGCGGCCTTGATTTATAGTGTAAAGATGGTGTTTTGCGAGAAGTGCTCTTCGTTCGAAATTTTTAAAAGTATTTTCCTGTTTTTCTTGGATTTTTTTATAAAGGTATTAAAAAAAATAGTGTTAACAACTCGCCGCTAAACTGTGCTTTTTTTCCTCGCGTTTTTAAATATCTCGCTGCGCTCGATATTTAAACCAACGCTTGTAAAAAAACGCACTATTTTAGCCACTAGTTGTTAAAACTACTATTATAATATTAGTAGGATTACACCGCTCATAGCTTCATCAAAAACATGATTTTAGTAACTGTCTGCAGATAAATAAAGCATGGCTCTTTTGGTTACCTATGCAAAAAACTTTTTCTTTATCACGGGTGCAAAAAAAGATTCTGTCCGTTTTTTTACCCAAAATTAAAGATAAATAGCGGAAAATAGTAATATTGAAAAAAATCTAATTATGCTTGCTTAAAAATTGAGTAATTTCGGCCAGTTTTCACCAAGTATTTACGAAAAAATCATTTTAAAACATTGTCAAAATATCAAACGGACAAAAAGGCACATCGCTATGGACACCATTGTTATTTCATTTCCCAGCCACCTTGATTTAGAGTGTAAAAATGGTGTGTTGCGAGAAGTTGTGAAATAGTAGTTTTAACAACGAGTTGCTAATATAGTGCTTTTTTTACAGGCGTTGGTTTAAATAACGAGCGCAGCGAGGTATTTAAAAACGCTAGTAAAAAAATCACAGTTTAGCCGCGAGTTGTTAACACTATTTTTTTAATACCGTTATCAAAAAATCCAAGAAAAACATTAAAATACTTTTATGCGCTTTAGCGATTAAAATTGCACTTTTAATCCCTCATTTTAGGGATAAAAGGGACACTTTTAATCTTTCAGGGATTAAAAATAATATTAATCCCTGCGGGATTTAAAGTAAATTTTTCCAAATTAAAAAATAATTTTATTGAAATTTTATTTATTTGATAAAATGTATGAACGAAAAAAATTATTAGCATATGCATTACTTAAATCTATTGTAGTTCGGTCATTCTGTCTCTTTAGTATATTTTGCGTTTGCTTCAGATATTATCGTGGCTTTGATCATGAAATATTGCCTCCATACAGAAGATGCTTTGAGATTCTTAGACTTCTGTAGGAAGTATGCCAGGAGCACCTTTTCATCCCTAAAATTCTCTGCATGCTGTTCAGCGCACCATTTTCGGTAATCACGAAACTGTTTCTTGTAAACCTCGCGAGATTTTTGTGGAAGAAAGCTAGCGATGGCCTCTTCCGCGGCCTCTTCAATGTTCATTTTCAAAAAAAATTTTGTACGATTTTTCTGAACCCACCGTTTGGTGACGCTGTTTGATAACAACAACTGACTGACATTTGTTTTGTGCCATAGCAACACTTCCATGGCACAATAAATTTTGAGTGAATCCACCATGCCAACAACAATCAATGACAACTATCAGTAATACGAGCTGTCAATCTTGAAACTAGAGTACCGTTAAGTGGTCTACTGTTAGTTTTGTGATTTTTTGTTTTTAGTTTCTCGCATTCTAAAGTGCATAAAATAGTATATAAAACTCGTGACTAAAGTATATTTTAATCTCTTGGTGAATTGTAGCCCTCCCTACGGTCGGGATACAAACCTTTCGACGCGAGATTAAAAGTGGCACTTTAGTCCTTAGGTTTATAATGTACTATTAAAAATCTCGAACGAAGAACACTTCTCGCAACACACCATCTTTACACTATAAATCAAGGCGGCTGGTAAATAAAATAACAATCGTTTCCATAGCGATTTCCCTTGTTACTCGGTGACGTTAATTGTTGCGACATTTTAATCTTTGACAGTTTTATATTTTGACGATGTTTTTAAAAGATTTCTTTGTAAATACTTGGTGAAAACTGGCGGAAATGGCTTAATTTTTAGGCAAGAATAATTAGATTTTTTCAAAAAACGGACAGAAATATTTTTTGCACCCGCGATCAAATAAAAGTTTTTTTGCATCAGTAACCAAAAAAGACATGCTTTAGTTATCTACAAACAGTTACTAAAATCATGTTTTTAATGAAGGTATAAAAAACTACTATTTTGTACGTCTATCTAGCCATAGACTTTGTAAACAATTAATTTGGGAATTTGGATCCTTTGGTTGCACCATATCAAAGTTATGATTGTTTTCCACAAACCAAAACTACACTTCTTTGCACTCGACGCGCGTTTCTTTAACAATGTTAGCATCATCAGGAGACGATAAACAATAAACTAAATTAACCTACACTCTATCTTATATACTATCTTTTAGTGAGCGGAGATAAGACTAATAATTTGTGATTTGTCACGCTTTATAATTCTATCTCCACTCAACTAAAGAATAAAGTGTACTAAACGGAATGGGACCTCTATCTTTATTTAAACTATTTCTGGATTTAATTATTTTCATATTTTTGCATTAAAAAGTCTTTTGTTTGGCACACTTTTTAGAAGATTTAGGTTATCTAATGTGAATTTATCATTGTTTTCAAAAGCATGCTCGGCTTGACTTTTCTGTTCTTCCGTATTTTAAGTGTGTTAAGTTTTCTTTGAATCGTGTTTGAATAGTGCGTCTCGTTCGGCCAGCGAAATTTTTTGTCACAATCAATCAATCCGGAAACACAATAAGAAGTTTACTAGGAAATCCCACGGATAAAACTACAGTTCTAGAAAAAAGTGGAATTTACTAAATTAGTTGCATGGATTGTGACAAAAAATATGTTGGCCAAACGAGACGCACTATTCAAACACGATTCAAAAAATACTTAGCACACTTAAAATACGGAAGAACAGAAAAGTCAATTGTGGCCGAGCATGCTTTTGAAAACAATCATAGATTCACATTATATAACCTAAAACTTCTAAAAAGTGTACCAAACAAAAGACTTTTGAATGCATATAATAGTATGGAAATCATAAAATCCAGAAAAAGTTTAAATAAAGATAGAGGTCCCATTCCGTTTAGTACACTTTATTCTTTAGTTGAGTGGAGATAGAATTATAAAGCGTGACAAATCACAAATTATTAGTCTTATCTCCGCCCACTAAAAGATAGTATATAAGATAGAGTGTAGGTTAATTTAGTTTATTGTTTATCGTCTCCTGATGATGCTAACATTGTTAGCGAAACGCGCGTCTAGTGCAAAAAAGTGTAGTTTTGGTTTGTGGAAAACAATCATAACTTTGTTTTGGAAAACAATTTTTAAAGTGTATGCCATTATAAAAAACCCGATCCAAAAAAAAGTTTGTTTTCGATCACGGGGGCGCAAAAAAAAAATTCCCATTCATTTATATTTCCTTTGTGGATTCCCAATTTTCACTAAAGGTTTCCCGGGAAGATATGAGTTAAATAATACATCCTGCGAACAAAACACAATTGTGTGCGAGTTTAGAGCTAAATATAGTTATGACCCTTCTCTTGTTTTTTTTTCCAAATAAACCCACTTTCAGCTCATTTGCCTAAAAGCATTAGACGAGAAAAAGGAGCAATCCTACTTTCTTTTTGGCTATTTTGGGCTAAATTTGCATGTTATATCGAAGTTAACATTTGAATATTGTTTACGTCTACAATTTAATCAAGAAAGAGAGAGAATTGAATGCAACATGAAAAAAACTGCACCCAAACCAGAACACTCTTTTCATTTCATTCATCAACACTTAACTCAATGTAAATAAAAGTAGGTTAGGACCATTGAAAAACTCTTTTTGAGGTTCATTAGTGGGTTATGAATTAAAATATAAAGGTGGGAAAAAGTTTTCGGTGGGCCACGAGCCCTCAGAGCCGGTGCGAAAACTGAAAAAGTGCACCCGAATGGAACAGCAGCACCGACTCAGTTGTGCACTTCTGGCGCACCAGTTTTACCAAGGGAAACCGCTATAAGATCTAAAATAGTACCCCCCACAGGTCTAAATATTTAGACATGTGAGGAGTAATAAATTCTAAAACCAATTTTCAAAAAAAAACTTACTTATATGGAGAAGACACAAAGTTATTGTTTATTTTGTATTGTTATTGCAAAATACCACTAAGAAACTACTTTTTTCTCAAAATATATCATATTTTTGGGGAAAAATGCCCTAAAACTCATATGGCAGGTTTCAAAAGGGCAAATGACAGGAGCAGTATTCTGGAAATCTTACCCAGGCGAGATGTGATCACTAGGGGGGGCATATGGACTTCCGTGGGCTTTTTGATGATGATTTTTATGTTTTAACCGGTAATAGGCCACTTAACATCACCCTGCCTGTGAACAGCCTCAAAAGTGCTTTTTAAATCTTAACGGTTTGACCTACGATAATGAAATTTGATACTCTTATTATATATTAAAATTATATTATATTAAGTATATTAAAAAATAACATTTAGTGCATAGAGGGCGAAATGTGTTTTTAGATTTTTCTCTGTATCTCCTGAACGATTTATCCTGACCACTTGAAACTATGTGGTTTTGCAGTACATACTATTACCAATCAGCCCGATAGCACAAAAAATGTTTTAGCCTGTGGCCAGAGGGCCCTGAACAGATGCCATTTTTTTGACAATTTCGAAAAAAAAATCTATTTATCGGTTACTTATAGATCACTAAATATTACCCCACCTGTGAACAGCCTCAAAAATGTTGCAGTCCAAAAGTGAGGTTAAGGTGACAAAATATATGTTTAAAATAAAGGGAAAATTTAGCGCCCTAATAAATTTACAAAAAAGATTCGTGGCGTAGAGGGCAAAGGGTGAGGGAATAAATCGGAAAAAAGTTTTGCCCTCTACGCCACAAATATTTTCTGTATATGTTTAAATCCAAACGGTTTTACCTACAGCATATATAGCAATACATAACACATGTAAAAATATCATGTAGGGACCGGAAGTGAGCGAAATTTTTAACGACTAAACCTAAACACTTATAACTAAGTGGTTTTGTAGTAGGGATCCCTAAAGAGAGGCAAAAATGTTTTCTGATTGAAACTCAAAATATTATTTAAGTGAACAAAATTTGATTTAATTTGGTTACTTATAAAGACTGCAAATAAATTTGGTACTTAATAGTATATTGGTATCCTAACAGCAATAAATGTTATAAATTAAAAAAAAAAATAGGGGGCGGAAGAGGGTAAAACGTATTTTTTGATTCGTCCTAGACGTGGTGGTACAAAAAGTGCCGTTTTGTTTTGCTATTAAAAAGCTACCTGTAGGAAACCATCTGTAAAAAAAATAAAACCGAAAACTACAATTAAATTTTATACGACTTGCAATTTCAAACTTGCCAGAGGCACTAGGCATACTTGCACCATTAGAGAAAAGGTGTCAAATAACATTGCTTAATAATGCAACTTGTTAATAATTTTTTGCCTAAACGTTGGCTTAAATATCATAAAATTTTGCCTGTGGCGTTATAACTATGATTTTAAGCAACTTTTTACAATAATAGTCGCGATTCTTCAGAAGCGACAGAAAATCTCAGCCGTCAGAATTCTGGAAAGTGGCGATTTTTACTTAGCGTCCTTCATATTTATCCTAACGTTGTAAGAGAAACTAAGTAATTTTTTTAATAACATTTTGTAAATTTAATATTTTAAAGATAAATCTGCAGGACTAGTTTATGGCGCAGCTAAATTGTTACTACGCGTACCACTAAACATCAAAAAGTGTCGAAAATTCTCACCATGTAAAAGGAAAGACAGAATGGTCGCGATTCTTCAAAAACTGTCAGAAAATCACAAAAACACAAGTTTACACTAGCTGATTTTTTTGTCAGAACTTATTTGCTAATTTTTCTTAAAATTTAGTTTCTTAATAGTGTTCCAGTAAATAAAATATATGTCATTTTTAATTTTTGTGGGCAGTTTTAGTCAAGAACCTTTTTTTATTTAAAAATGTACTTTATAAAGCTTATTTTTGTGTGTACACAAACCTTTAAATAACATACCATAGATAGCCATGGAAGAAAAGTCACACAAATTCTGTCTTTCGTTTTACATGATGAAGTTTCGACACTTTTTGACGTTTATTGGTACGCGTAGTAACAATTTAGCTCCGCCATAAACTAGTCCTGCAGAATATCTTTAAAATATTAAATGTACAAAATGTTATTCAAAAAATGACGTAGTTTCCCATACAAAGTTAGGATAAATATGAAGGACGCTGTGTGGCGATAAGTAAAAATCGCCACTTTCCAGAATTCTGACGGGTGAGATTTTCTGTCGTTTCTGAAGAATCACGACCTTGTCAAAGCCACAAAGTTGACTTGAGGGCTTCCAACCATTTTTGCCCAACATCACTGTAATCTGATGGCTAAAAATGAGAACTCGTCGACTACTTTTAACTTGTATAAGTAGATACATACTAAGGTCGTATGTTACAAAAAAGCAAAACTGATCGTAATTTCGCTGTCATAAATATTACCTTAATGATAACAGCCAATAGCAAGTGACAGTCGAAAATTTGTACAACCATTAAGAAGTTTCTGTGTGAATATGTTTCAAATACTCATTAACTCGTCTTTTAGCGTAGAACACGGGCTTGCGTGATTTTGAAATGTAACGTCACCGGTTCAACCGCAACGTCATCAGTTCTTGATATCGCCAAAATGCACTTTCCAGTGACAGTTTTACAAAATCTAACCTAACTTATTGCTGTTAAGTATTTGTTAGCGTTTTGTTTTTTTTCCAATCCCCGGTTTATAAGTAAATCCGGGGTTACTTTAATGTATAAACCCACCATTAAATAACTCATCTGACGAAAGCTTCCTGGTAATGTCCGAATCTACCTCAAAGAGGAATTTTCCTAAATGAATTTTGCACATTACCAAATCGGACTCCATCATTAGTAAGTAAGTAATTATTTATTGTCAAATAGGAAATCCTAATACATGTAAGACAATGAAAAACAAAAAATAATTTAAAAAAACAACTAAAAGAACTGAGTATAGGTAACTAGCTAGTAAACTAAATAAAAATTAATTCACACTTCATTACTTCACTTAAAAATACACACACAAACATCTTACTCATTTTACATTTACTTAGGTACATATTAAAAGATCAATAATAAAAAAAAATTACGTATGTATAAAACACAATTAAATATTAGTTACAAACATAGCTTAAGATTTTTTAAAAGGTACATAATTAATTAATTTTTACACCAAACATAATATGAGTAATGTCTTATTTTTAGCTATTCATTTATTAAGAATTTCGATAGTGTATTTTTAAAAATATTAAGAGGTCCACTATTTTTTATTTCTTGAAGCAGACTATTGTATTGTTATATCCTTTAAAAAGAGAGTTTATGCTTCTTGAATTAGATACTCTAGGTATAAACAAATTATTCCTGTTTCTAGTAGCATATTCATGATTGTTATTATAAATTATTGGTTCTTTAAAATATTTTGGAGCCAAATTATGTAACATTTTATAGATAAAAATCATGGAATTGTTGAGCAATTTTTTTTGATACTGGTATCCACCTTAAGAAATTCAGCATGAGTACAATTGGCATTTATCGATTACACACACAGCACTTGCAATTTGATGATTTGGTTCAGATTAAAAAGATACAGTTTTGTTGCTCAAAAATTATAATGTAATTCAATTGTTGAGTTGTAGATTAATAATTTTGTGTCGGCAGTTAAATGTTTTGATATTCTACAAAAAAAGTATAATTTTTTCGAAATATTTTTGTGTACGTATTCAAAATGATTTTTAAATGAAAGAACATTGTCTAATGTTCAGTATCTCATATTTGTTACTAATTCTATGTTTTGGTTATTTACAGTTATTTTTATACTGTTTAAGTCAAGGTTATTATATTCATATTTTGTCTTATTAACATTTAGTTTTAATTTATTAAAAGAAAGCAACTTCTATTCTTCCATCAGTGACTTTATTATTGAAAAAACAAAAAAAGAATAGCCGGTGCTCCATAAACCGACATTGCTTGCGTATTTTGATAAATGACAACTCCCGCAATTTTGAAATCGTGATTGGAAGGCTTTCGAAACAGTTCGAGGAGCGGTTTTGAAATCCTTTGTTCTCACGCCAAAAAACGACTTTAATCTATACTAAGCAAAAAAGCCTTGGAGGGGTCGGGCCGCCGCGTCGTAGACTAGTAAACAGCGTCTTAACCTGCAGTACAGAAGATCGCAGGATCGCATTGCGGGACTCAAAGCATAGAGTACCAAAGGTGGACGGCCGAGGACCCCGCCAAAGTTGGGTAGACGAAACCTTGACGGCAACCGGTAACCCAAAAAAACAGAGCTGGACTTCTCCCAGGGCCTTTATTCTTTAACTGCCAGGAGAAGGAATTGCTAGGGAAGTGGGCGTGGTTTACAAAAAATTTAATTAATTAATTTTTTTTAACAGCAAGATAAGTAGCGCATGCAGCACTGCTGAGTAGTAGATAAGACTGCGGTACGAGGTATAGCAGAAAAGGCCCGTAAAGAGGCCTAATTGCCAGATCTACCGAAAGCCCCTATTTTTAAGAGAGCGGAGGAGAAGAATTTCTATCTGTACAAAAAATTAACACACAAAAGTGGTTCATGCTGAGATCTTATTTTATAACTAGCCTTTGAAACGCAATAAAAATTATTTTGCATACAACTATACAAATAGATGATAAAATCATTTTATAAAAACCAACAGGTAGATTATTTCTAATTTGGTCTATTAACATTAACTGTAGTAACATGACTATATTATTGTAAACTAAAGTGATAAGTATAAAATTGTAAACTATTTGCTTTGTTAAAAGTTAAGTGGTACGCGAAATAATGTTTTTAATAATGATTGTAATAATTCTTGTGTCTATTTTAGCCTACATGCTAATATCCAAAAAAATCGACGATTATTGGAAGAACAAAAATGTGTACCAACTTAAAAGATCCAGAGGCTTACGAGAAACTATAAAATCGATCGCGTTTGACAGAAACCAATCATTGTTTGAGATAGGTCAAGAAATTTACGAAGAAATCAAAAGCAAAAACCTCAAGTTTGGCGGAACCTACAGTTTAAACGGTCAAACATTTGTCGTTATCGATCCAGAACTGGTAAAAAACATACTAATTAAAGACTTTGATTCATTTATGGATCATGGTTTTTATCACAACGAGAAAGTCGATCCAATTACCAAACATTTATTCAATCTAGAAGGCACTCAATGGAAGATAATGCGACAAAATCTCACTCCAACATTTACCAGCGGCAAAATGAAAATGATGTTTCAAACCATGCTGGTGTGTACTCAGGAACTTAAAGGTATGTTGGACGAATACGTCGCTAAAAACGAAGCTGTACCAATACTCGATAGCTTAGCTAGATTAACTACCGACATTATTGCGAATGTTGCATTTGGCATAGAGTGTAACAGCATTAAAAATCCTGACGACGAGTTTCGTCAACAAGGACTAAACTTGTTTAGACCACTAAAATGGGGTCCCTTGAAAAAGTTATTTCTTCCGCGTCTACCCAGAGCCTTGATAAAGTTCTTTGGAATAAAAATGATAAAGCAAGAAACGGAAAATTTCTTCATGGAGCTTGTTAAAAAGAACGCAGAGTACAGAGAAAAAAACAACGTCGTAAGAAAAGATTTCTTTCAATTGTTACTTCAACTTAAGAATCAAGGGCAGCTGAGCGGTGATGGTAAAATTTTAAGCAATGAATCTAACAACGATTCCAAACTTACCGTAGAAGAAGTTGCAGCACAATGTTTTCTGTTTTTCATTGCTGGTTTTGATACTTCATCAAACGTCATGAATTTTACATTGTACGAATTAGCCCTTGATCAGAACCTTCAAAAAAATGTACGAGATTCCATAAACGAGGTTTTGTTGAAAAATAACGGAGAAATAACTTACGAAGCGATCAACGAAATGAACTACCTTCACATGGTAATAAGCGAATCTTTGAGAAAATATCCCATTATAGCGGTGCTTCCGAGAGCATGTACCAAAGACTATCAAATTCCTGATTCAGATGTAGTCATAGAAAAAGGTACTACTGTTTGGGTACCAGTTTCTGGTTTACACAGAGATCCAAAATATTATCCGAATCCTGAAAAATACGATCCGGAAAGATTTAATTCAGAAAATAATAATTCTATAAGTAGCAACTGCGTGTATTTGCCATTTGGAGAGGGACCCAGGCAGTGCATTGGACTTAGATTCGGACTTTTACAAAGCAAGATTGGTTTGGTTATGATTTTAAAACACTTTCAAATTAGATTAAATTCTAAAAGTTGTAAATCAATCGAAATTAGAGCGGGAACCTTGGGAACTACCCCCAAGGACGATATTTATTTAGATTTAGTTAAACTATAATGGTTTTAAAATAATTTAAAAAAAATAAAGTAGAATTAGTTGTATAGAATTTTTTGAATGTCCATTACTTAAAAAATTTTTGTCCAATTTGAAAAATTTTAACTTTTTTTTTAAAAAGTGCAGAAAGTCATACTTAACCGCACGTGATGGCAGTTGACCGAACTCGCTTCGTTTCATTCGGTCAAGCCTGCAAGGGCGGTAAAGACACTTAGCGCATGTGTTAGGTAAATATAAATGTCTGTATTTTAATTTTCTGAAATAAAATTAACTTTGCCGCACTGAGTGACCGGAAAACTTTATCATATTGATTTTTCATAATATCAGACATTACTATATTATTGTGAACTGAAGAGGCATAGGTATCAAACTGTAAAAAATTACCAAATCAATGAATAGCGAGCTTTCCCTCAAAAAAGGTAATGGTAACCGTAGATCTGGATTTCGCACTTGTGATGCTCATCAGTACGGTGCTAGGAATTGGGAGATGAAATGATGATGAAAAAATGTGACACAGGATTCATGTAAAAGACAACCATGTGTCACATTGCAGAATCGGCAGATGAACCTTCAAATTCTGGAGTTGATATAGTTATTTACCTAACAAGTGCGGAAAGTGATACTTTACCGCAAGCGACGGCAAGGGCGGTAAAGATACTTTACGCATGTGTTAGGTACAAAATTTTCCTTACAAGCCTCAAAAACTCCCAAAAAAGAAATATAAATTTCTGTATTTTAATTTTCTGAAATAAACCTAGTCACTTTACCACATTGAGGTCGGTAAAGTGCCATAACGTTAACATTACCGCACTGAGTGCGGTAAAGTACTAATTTCCGCACGCAAATGACTGCGGTAAAGTGCACTTTACCGAACGCGAGTAGGTAAAATCTAAAAAGGGATTTAGCGAGGGTGAATAAATAACAAAATCAATGAATAGCGAGCTTTCCCTCAAAAAGGTAATGGTAACCGTAGATCCGGATTTTGCACTTGTGGTGCTCATCAGTACCGTGCTAGGAATTATGAGATGAAATGATGATAAAGAAATGTGACACAGGATTCATGTAAAAGAAAACCATCTGTCAAATTGCAGAATAGGCAGATGTACCCTCAAATTGAAGAAAAATTAAGCGTCTCTACGGAGACAGATATAATTATCTTTACAGATATCCAAAGCTCTGGAGTTGATAAATCTAAAAAGGGATTTAGCGAGGGTGAATAAATAACAAAATCAATGAATAGCGAGCTTTCCCTCAAACAAGGTAATTGTAAACGTAGATCCGGATTTCGCACTTGTGGGTGCTCATCAGTACGGTGCTAGGAATTAGGAGATCAGAATGAGGAGAGGAAGAGATTTTTTGAGAGAAAGTATTCATTGATTTTGTTATTTATTCACCCTCGCTAAATCCCTTTTTAGAGGAAAAAAAATGTCGCAGGTAAAACTTAAGTGTTAATATTTTCATTAATTATAATAATTATTCTGTATATTTTGGTCTACGTGCTAATACAGGGTTCCCCCTCAAATTTTCATTTTAAATTTACTGACATTTACTGACTTTCCAGGTCCAAATATAATTTTTTTCACTGACTTTTTCTATAATGTTTTTTTTTTTATTTTTAGAAATAAGACTAGAAACAAAAATTTCTGTGGTATAAACTCTTATTCCATCAGTGGGGGCAGCCGGAGGTGGGGTATGATCAAGGTTATTGTTCTGGAATTTTGAAAACTTTCTTAATACATTAGGGAAATTTTGGAGCGCTTAAAATTTTGACAACTTTGATGGCCGCTGAGGTAGTGTTTAACAACCACTACCATATCGATTTTACCAGAGTTGTTGGAACACATTAGAAACTGTCACTCATAAAAAATATAAAGATGCGAAAAAACGCAAAATTGGACTGTATTATACAAAATAAGTGTTTTATATGTTGGAAGATGGTTATATTTTATTATTTTTAAAATTAATTGTGCCAAAATTCTATAAAATTAACCATAAAAATAACCACAAACACAACGAATCTATTCGTAGCTTACAGCAGTGGTAGTGGTTAATTACCATAACGGAATGACGTTTAGCTATTGCGCAGACGCAGTAATTAACACAACCAATACGAAGTGTCAAATAAGCGTTCCAAAATATCCCTATTGTGTGGTAATTTTGGCAGCATAGATTGCTTTTCCATGAGTTTTTGATTTAATGTGGCTTATTACAGCATGTATGTATGTTTTCTTTTTCGCCATTTTTCGTTATTCATAATAAAGTTTTAAAAACATCGCAAAACACGTTAAAAAATTGTTGCGAAATTAATTAGGCTATCCGGACAACGTATGTGTGTTTTAAATTTACCTTACATATGTTTTCTTTTTCGCCATTTTTCGTTATTTATAATAAAGTTTTAAAAAAATCGCAAAAAACGTTAAAAAATTGTTGTGAAATTAATTAGGCTATCCGGCCAACGTATCTGTGTTTTAAACATATACAGACCGCTTCAAGCTACTGCGAACATAGGGAGAATCAAGTCCAATTTACTCTCCGTGCCGTACGACCGAGGTGGATTCGAAGCACGCTGCAGTGTTATCTTTTGGAAATTCATTTTGTTTTTATTATTTTGTTTTATTTCTGCCTTGCTCGAGAAACAGATGGGTAAGTTCTTAATTGAAATAATACATTTTTAAAACTAAAAATGGATGTCTACGGAGTTGCCGAAAAAGTGCAGATGGTCAAATGGTCAAATCGTCATAACCAAACACACGTTCGATATTGGTCGAGGGAAAATTTGCATTTGTATTTTGACGTAAGAACACAGTATCCCCAAAAACTAAATGTTTGGGGGGGGGGGTATTGTAGGGAAACACGTAATTGGGCCATTTTTTATTAACGGCAATTGCAATTTGAATGGTCCTAGATACTTGGATCTACTGCAGCAGCACATTATTCCAACTGCTAGGCAGTTGTTAGGTGTAAGATTTGGTGAAACATGGTTTCAACAAGATGGTTGTTCCGCTCACAATGTTGGCCTTGTTAGGGAATATCTTGATAATGTATTTCCTAATCGGGTTATAAGTACACGGGGAACTATTTTATGACCAGCTCGATCTCCCGATCTTGCTCCTAATGACTTCTATCTGTTTTTGAAGAAGCTTTTCAAATTATCACCCCTAACATGCTTGGAAACGTTGGAAGGGGTTTTTATAGTAGGCTCGGATATTGTCTAGCCGAGCAAGGAGGACTTTTCGAACATTTGCTTTAATTTTTTTTGAATGGGAGAATCTTTTTGGTTTTTAGAATGTATTATTTTATTTTGAGAACTTGCTTTTATTTTGTTTCTCCTCATTATTTTCATTGTAACACGTCGTCACTGATAAATCTGAGCAGTTGACAATAAAACGCTCTTATTTATCAGTGACAAAAAATAAGAAATAATAAATAAATAAAATAAAAATTTGCGTATTTATTGACCAAATTCCGGTTTCATTGACTACGCTCCACACAGCACCGTGGTTAGAGGCGTACTAAATACAAGGCGAACGGCGGCGAACGGCAGCGAATGGCGATCGGAAGCAAGAGTGTTGGTTGCTTCACTGATAGGTGGCTCTGCATGTACGTACACTGGCAAATTAGACTTCTTTCGCCCTATGTTCGCAGTAGCTTGAAGCGGTCTGTATGTATGAGGTTAAATATAGGCCTTTCCCATTCCAAACTTGTAAGCAAGATCTAAAATCTAGCAGGCCATGGAGCCGTCTTAGCTCCGCGCCTATGCACATGCGCGAAAATTTTACGAGGCGGCCGGTTTCGCGAACTTCGTCTTCGCCTTTCGGTCGAGACGCCATTTTTGGTGATTTGTTTTGATCACATAGTCGTTTTCCGCGTTTTCGTTTATGCAAATTTTTTTATTGTGATATTTGTAATCTTTTGTTACGCGAAAGTTTTTAGGAGTTATAATAAAAACTGTTTATATCTTGGAGCTTAAGATGTTTCCGCATAAAAAGACGTGCTGTGTTTGTGGATGCCGCCAAACAACAAAAGTCAAGTTCCACAGGTTGGTAGCTATTTTTATATAAATACCGAAAGGTTATTTCTATTCATATATTTAGTTATTTAAAACTAGAAAATACTGATTTTCGAAAAACGTAAACAAATAGAAAAATTTTGATAATAACCAATGACGATGACCGCGCATGTGCAGAAGCGCTAAGCTTTGACGCCAGAAAGAGACAATATAAGAGTCATAAAAGAGTAAAAGAGAAAGGTATAGGCATATATATATATAGGACATCCTGCTTATAAAGTTATGCACGACGAAAGCATTGCAAGGGCGTATATTTAAGCTCATACATATATGGTTTTAAATTTACATTACATTACAGTGCGATACCTCCGATATACAGGCCAGGCATCGACTTGCAGCTGCCATTTTAGACACTGTCGACAGTTATTACACGAGCTAATTGTCAAAATGGACACCATAAACAATAAACGGCCACTGAAACGGATGTAGATAAGCTGTTCATAGGGACATTTAGCGATTATTTAAACGTATCTGGGGGGCAATTCCAGTGGGCTATCGTTATGAGATAACTATCGCTATCGCCATTATTTTCACTGTTACGGCAACATCGCTTATTGTTAATTAAAAAGAAGGCGTGAATAGCACGCAACCCGCAATACTTTCCCAAAAAAACTGTCAAATGCCGACAGTCAGTCAAGTTTGTTTACCTGTTTTGGAACTTGCGGCGAAATTTCGGGAAAATAATAATTTTCATGAACTTTTTGCACGCAATATGGACTAAAAATCTGATCACAATGTGATGGTGGACGACTGTTCTCAATTTTTGATTGAATTTTGTTCGGAAAAGCCACGGTCTTTGTGAAGAAAAACCCACATGGACCTTGTGTGTTGTGTGGAAGTGCCGCCAGATTTTTTGTTTGGATACTTATCCAAACAAAAAATCTGGCTAAGTACTTACTTATACTTACTTTATCTTATGTTCTATTCTGTTCTTTTTGGTGCTTAAAGAATACTACTTACATAATGTAAACAAAAAGAATGATATAGTAGGTCAGTTTTAAGTTCAGTTTATACATTTTGAAAAGAGGTGAGCCAGTGGTAAAAAAACCGAAAAATAATTTTACAAAATATTCAAACATTATAAGAAAAAAAAGTTGGAAATTAAGGCAGGTTTACCCAACTTTTCATATTGATAATTCATAACTTTAATTCATAGTGTATAAACACAATTTTAGTGTTAACGGCCCAATTACATCGTTAAACCGGCAACGCTGTTGGGTCCGTTTATTAGGCAATTCGTTTTCCGCATGTTTCTCGGAAACGAGACTTCCAAATGGCCTGAAATTTTGCCTAAATTGTTTATTGGACTATGTTTTTCCATCAAATCTTGGTACTTTTTTAAAATTTTGTTTATTTTTTGAAAAAAACTGTTTTAGCTTTTGTGGTGTTTCAAAATTGCCGCGTCCATATTACGTCAGAAACAGTCAGAAATACCCTTTATAGAGACCTGTAAAACTAAATTGGAAATATTTGTAATTTTCCAAATAATGGACACCTAATTTCAAAAACTCTCTAGATTGTATTAATAAGCTTTGTAATCCTCTTCCTCTAATAAAAAACAAATTGAGTATTATTTTCCTCTAAAGCTAAAACATGCGGAAATGTAAAAACATGGACTATAAGGGTTACCTATCAATATTAGTTATATGCCTAGCATCAAAAATTACTTAAATGGTTATATTATAGATACCGCCACCATCAAAATTAACCACCCACGTCTTTTTTTTGTGAGCTTACCCTAGGCATAGTTTCTAGTGTTCTCCTTTCCTAAATGTATTCGGCTAAGAGAGATCTAGCATATATACCTAGGTAACACCCCTTACCAGGAAAAAAAATTTATGCCATGCAAACATCGAAATTGGTCGACTCACTGTATTTGCAACTAACCAATGTCAGTGTGTCTGCCTGACATTCTTCATAACCTTAGTTTTGTCGTTTTGTTTTGGAGTTCGTCGGCCTGGTTTTTGTGTTTTATTTAATAATTTTTCCTTTGGTGAAAAGCTACTTTTTAGAACCCTTAAGTGGTCTGTGTGTATGACCATTTGACTAGTTGTCACTGCTCTCAATTCGATCACTTAGGTGATAAATAAACAATCCCTCATAGGGTCACTGGATCCTGAGACCTGCGGTCCCAGCCGCAGGTTTTAGGATCCAGTGACCCTAATCCCCAATGATTCGCGGCGCAATCTGTGAACAGGAGAATACAGTAAAGAAACCAGAGATAGATAATGAGTGGTAGATGACGTATTGAAATCGATTGACAAATTTATATTATCTCTGGATTGTTCTTGCGCCGTTAATACAAAATTTAACAGGACCTGTTTATCCAAGAGTTTATAAGCATAGTGCATTATATAGATAAATTTTGTAAATTGACATACCAAATTGACAAAAAAGAAGGGCAAAAAAAAATGTTTTTCATTACTTAACCTCAACAGGTTAGGTATTCTTCCTTCTTGCTAAATTTCGTTTTCTAATATCAGCTAAAATCAATTGCTCCCATTCTGAAATCAACCAACCAAAATATTTTCTTTGCTTTTTTCATATTGATAGTGCATAAAGTTAAAATTAACCAACTTTTAAATTATGCACTGTGCTTATGATTTGTGAATTATAACTATATATGAAAACTTGGTTAACATTATGACTATGAATAAAATTGTGCTTAGGTTATAAATTATCAATATAAAAAGTTGAGTATATAAACCCGCCATTTAGTCAAGAATGCAGGATTTGTTTGATCCTGCTGTTGACTTTTTATTGAAAAAAATCTGACATCAACTAATATCTACCTATATATTGAAAAAAAATCAAATATAATCTATTTGGACACTGACACTTGCTCGCCTATTTATCATGCATTGTGTTTACGCTTGTATTTTTTGTGGTTATCGCCAAATTACTAAATATTATGCCTTGTATAAACGATAGTACTTTTAATAGAACACATTGAGTACCTAGTTGAAGAGAGGCGGCTGAATCTGAATTGCTATGCACCACTAAGCAAAAATTTTGCATCCATTCTCATTCTATCCCCCCTACTTCAATGATTTCCTTTTGCACAGGATAGTAGATCTTTTGAACTCCCTCCCTCTGTTCGCTATCACCATTTAAATGGATAAATGACAGACAAGAATCAGGTACCTAACTTTCGTACATTCAAATTGATTTTGCTAAAACAAATTCTGATGTACACATTTTATTTTTTTAAGGTTTGCAAAGTTTTAATGTTTTAATGTAATGTACTGTTCTTTTTTTTTTAGGTCAACTGTTGAAAATCTACAAGAAAAGGACCCATGCTGTAGTGCTAATAAGAGAGAAAATTATTTATGAAGTTTGGGAATAAACACTTACCTTAGCTGCTCAATGTATATTGATAAATTATCCATAGAAATCAGTTTTGGTAAGTTTTCAATTCCAATACCTGATTTTAAATTTGTAGGTACACCTATTGTCAAGTAATGCAAACTATCCTAAGATTTTGTCTCAGACAGTCAAGTATTGTCAGTTATTATCGAGTTTTCGTAAACCTATTGGAGGTGTTGGCCTCTGAGTTTTAGATTCTAAGTTTTAAAAATGTTTACTTAAATCTCGAGTTAATAAGTAAACAAAAACTTCTAGTAAATTTTATCATCAGTACCTATAGACATTGGGTCATTACTTTTTAAATCGACCAATTTGGTATTAATTTGTTTCTCAATATTTTTAAAAATTAATAATTTTTAAAACTTATATACTATAATTTACATGTATTGGTTAGAAAAAACCTAGATTTATTTTTTTCTCTGTTTTTAAATAATATGTACTTACTTGCTTATCATTCAATATTGTGGTTTCAATAAAGCCAAGAAATCTGAAATTATATACAGAATAGGTAGCTAATAGTAGCTTTCAAAAGACCCTGTTTAATTGGTCTAATTTTTTTAAATATATTTTTTAGGTAAAAGAAAAAATTTAAAATAATTTAATAATAATAAAATGTTGGGATAATTTCGTTTTTTTAACCAGAATCAGAGAGTTTTCACCTCGACTCCCCCTTCCTTTCGGACGCCACTGGGTAACCATATATACCTATTTAACAAATCTTATGCATTTTTGTTAGAGAACTTTGAAAAACATTGGATTATTTAATTCACATTACATTTTTTATGCATAGATTTTATGGATGTCACTAATAAAAGAAAGTAAAATTGATAATACCGTACCTTAAATGTGTTATAAAAATCTAAACTTTTTACATGAAAAAGTTAGCTCACTTTTTTCCTCGTATTGAAAGGTCAATATCTCAATAACTGAAAGGGTCTCAAATACAGAAATTTAATCATCAGTTGAGCATGAAAGAATAACAATATATGACAAGTTTTATTCATTTTGATTCATGCCTTTATGAGGAGATTAACTTTAAGTTTGGCAAAAAATATTGGGAAAAAACAAAAGAAATAGCACATGGTATTGCTATTGTCTGAAGTATTAATTCAAGTGAACTAACTTGTTAGCTGCTTAGACTATAGATTTGTATACATCACACCTATAATAAATTACTTTTAATTTAATTTCAGATCAATGATTTCTCGTAATTATTAAGATGTATGATGAAGACATTTAAGCAGGGAGCACCCCACCCCACCCCACGCAACTAAACATTAAAATAAAATCCGGCAAAATCATATGAAGGACAAAACACATATGGTAAGCTACCTTCACATTAAAAAGAAAACATTTTAAAATCCAAAAATTCATCAGTAAATTTAAAAAAATTTGGCTACTTTTTGGAAGATTGTTGTCGTTTAAACCAAATATAAATTTCCACTTCTTGTTGGAATAAAGGAAAAAAACATTAAATACAATTGAAGATCTTGGGGTAACTAGGGAATAAGCTACACTTAATTCGTTAATTTACAAGAAAAACTCACGAGTCTTTTTTCACTTGGATCCCAACTTGTTAGATTTTCCGAACTTGTTCCCTTTGTTTCCCCAAGAATTTTAATTATTATTTACTATCTTGACAGTATTTTTGATTGACAGCTTACATTGTTTTTTCTAAATAATTTATACAGGGGCCAAATTCATATTGTTTTTTTACCACCTTAGCCAGAAAGTTGTTTTATCCTCTCCCTTAATTTCTAAATCAAAGTGCGTTGGACCAAATTCACACAAGCATTGACCATCAATCACCAGTTTCTAGTTTATCTTAAATATTAAGATGTGGGGTAAAAAAAAAGTCAATAATAAAATTTTCAAAGTAGAATGTAATGTAAAACTTGGTCCGTACTTTTCTAAAAGAGTCTAAATTGGCAGACAGCAATAAAACCGGTGATCAGAAATTGGTGAGATATAGTCGATGTAAGTCTAATAAGTCGGATTATACCATCGATGTACTAACCTAGTACGTCGATGGATTATACTCTTGTTTATAGGGCGAGGTGATTAAAAGTTACTATTGGTGTAATTGATTGATTTTACAAACCAAACCTGAAAGCTTTCAATCTTAAGTAGCCAGTTCACTGGCTTACATTTTGAAATACATCTTATTTTTTGTTTCAGGTTAGCAGTGCCCAAGCTGATGAAAGAAAAGACGCAATCCACCAATTATTGAAATATTAGAAAACAATGTTTAATTCTAAGTAACATTTAAACCAATGAGTAAAATAAATCAGTTTTTTATCCCAAATTTTATTATTTTTTAATCGCAATATTAAGAGTGACAAAATCAAGTCACATGAATTTTTTCTTTGTAACATAATAAAAAAAAAATAAATTTACCTAAATGCATTGTAAAAAACTAGTCATGTCAGTCAATAAACCTTTAAAGTTAATTTAAAAAGCAGCATGAAGTACTAAGTATAAAGATTGATTTAAAGTATGGTATTTTCAAGGGTATTATTTATAAAAATAGGTTTCTGAGGTTAGCATTTATTTGATTATTTAGAATCTATAACTTTAAGTTATTAGTTTTTCTGGTAGCCGTAAAAATAAGTTGACAAAGCAAATATTAAAAAGTTATTAAAAATTAAAATAATTTGCTTAATTAGCCAACTGTTATATAAATATCATGCTATGCTAAGTGTGTGTGGGAAAAAATATCATTTAAGTAAATATTATACATATATTTTAAAAAATCTTTATCAATTCTTTTTTATAGCAACCAGAGCTGGTAATAACTTAATACTGTACTTAACTTTCTCCACCAAACCAATCTAAAGGCTCTTGAAAAAAAACTGCTTTATTTTAAAAAGTTTGCAATAACTTAAATTAATATGTTTAAAATAAAGTGGTTTTACAGGTGTGTTATAATGTTCTATAACTATCCACAGTTGGTCTAGAGAGGGGTTTTAAGAAAAAAAATATACCATCTTTGTAGTATAGATTTTTGTTTTTTTCGATACGTCGCCTACTACCATTTATCGGAAAAAGTAAAATCCCCTATGTAGCCCTTTTCTGGGAGGCTATTTTTGGAAAATATTCTGAAAACTTTAAATAGCAACTTCCTATTTTGACTTCTCGCTGAAATTTTCATTCCAATGGTACCCCATATCATACGGTTTACTTTACTAGTTTTCAAGATATATAAATTCAATTTTCAAGAGCCTATATCTTAGAAACTAAAGAAAATATCTCTACTGTGTTTGATATCGATTTTAAGTGTTTTTTAAGAGGAATGATAGGGGGTACCATTGGAATGAGAATTTCAGCGAGAATTCAAATATGAAGTTAAAATAGAAGTTGCTATTTAAAGTTTTTAGAATATTTTCCAAAAACCAGAAAAGAGCTACATAGTGGATTTTACTTTTTACGCTAAATGGTGGTTCGCGATGTATCGAAAACAAAAATCTATATTTTAAAGATGGTATATTTATTTTCTTAAAACCCGTCTCTAAACCAACTGTGATCACTTAAGTGACATTTAAATTTTTTGATTTAAACAAATGCGGCCCAACAGAATTAAATTATTGAATTATTTCTGTACTATATTTTACACAACTTTTTAATTCATTAAAAGTTATATTATTATTTTTTTTTAATGGGAGGAAGAATAACATTTAACATACATGTACGTATATTGCATCAGTTAGTTTCATCGAATCTTTGTCTACTTTCATCTAGTGCCTTGGAAGGTTGGTCTATGTCTTACTTGAATCCATCCATACTTAATTTGTGGCCCGAGTTCTAGCTCCATTCACATATCCTAGCATGTTATACCTAAAAAGAAGTATATTTTAAGTTTTATCAAAATAGTACTTATCCAAAATCTGATCACAGCTTTAAGTAGTTATTTTTTCTTTAGTGAACTGCAAGAATCTAAGTCAGTAGTTTTTATTTTAAATAAACTATCTTAGTAGAACTGAAAAGATTATATGGACTCAATGGCCCTCGCTAATGCGCCCATGCATACACGGATGCAAAGAATATATATGTCATATATGCTCACTTGTTAACAAGTCCAAAATTGGTAAAGTATATTGCATAAACTAAGCTTTAATTTCTTTTAAAAAAAATTTGAATCCTACCTTTTGCTGTATAATTTTTTCTACACTCATCTTACGAGTATGTTCGCTAATTACTAATATATTTTTTATCGGTGATAAACATACACACCAAAAACACAAAGAACATGCCTTTTTATTTTTTCTGCATCTGTCATTATTTGTTTTGTTAGACCTATGTTCTTAAAGCTCTTTGACCATTTAAAGCATTTTTTAGCTAACAGAATAGTGCAACCGGTTTTTGTTTTTTAATAAAGACATTTTATATATTAAAAACAAACAATCACCTCAAGGTATCACATTCTCGCCCACCCTGACTTTAATTTAAGTAGGTAATAAAGTTCAGCAAACTCAACTGGTTGGGCCATGCTTATCTATATTCTGCCATAAGGGCTTGCGTTTCCTTTTCCAGAAAAGTATAAAATATAAACCCACCTTAAAAGAGCAGTCTCATAAATAGCTAGTCGGGAACTTATGATGTTTGGGATGAGAAGTAAAACAAATATTTCCCCATAACAAAAGCTAGTTTTAGTTACTGTGCTGCTCTTTGTAGGCTCCAAATATGGTGTGAACTGCAACCATCGCAGAAGAAATCATGTTAATTTTTCTCAATCATTGTAGGACCATTATTAGTCAAAAATTATATTTTTGTGCGAGTTTAGTTGTCAAAGTTGAATTGACACGGTCGCGGCCATTGTGAAACCACAAAACAAACTGCGGTGCTGCCGCGATAACGAATTCGCTACGTAACGATATCGGTATGCGCAACTGGAATAGCCCCCCTGTATACTTATACCTATATAACTCGTTCAAAACAAAGGCAACAAGGCTCGTCAGCTTTTCACTCATCGCCTCCACCATAAAATCCTGCCTCGTTCTAAAACTGGCATAAATAAGTCAAAAATGTAGTGCCTTTTGGCTTTTTTTCAAACGAGTTAGGTATAAGTATACGGATGTGTTTAAAAAATAGCTAAAAGTGATTTTTTGAATGAAAATATTAAGGTCTAAAGGTGACATTCACTGACTTCAAGCACGGTTCCCTTGGTCCTTCGTCGGCCCGATGTCGATTGCCGAATTTTCCGTCATCAGCATGACGTCGATTTACGACATCGGACCAGCAGTATATTTTGTCCGCTTTGCGATGTAGGCCCAATATATTTTTGCCGACGCAATGTTAGACTATAGCACGCCGTCGGACCAATGGTAAATTTTACTTTTTGCTGACATCGGTCAGTCTAACGTAGGCCGACATTGGTTTCCTAAAGCGGTCTAACGTCGGCCATTGACGAAGGTTCGTCGGTGTTAGCTTAAATCGGCCCGACAATGGCAAACCACAAAGGTTCGATAATGGGTAGATAATAAGGCCCCACATCGGCCTCTCAGAGCGGGCGACGTCAGTGATTGACGAAGGTCCGTCGTTGGTTGCTTGACACGATCCAACATTGGCAAACTACAAGGTTTCGATAATGCGGATGCTTAACCAGTCGGGGTGGTTTAAATGGCGGAAGAGGTGATTCTTGTGGAGAAGTACCACCATCTTGTCAAGTCCGCATTCTAGTTTTGAAATATCTGTGCTCATTATATTATCAGGAAACAGTGACATTGGCGACATCTCTACATACTAGGAAGAAACTATTAGGCAGTTTAAAAATTTTAATTTGACGTACCATCGTCTGTTGCCGGTTATCGATCAATCGAACAAAAATCTGATCAGGTCATCGTCGGTCCTAAAGCAGATAGAGTGCGTTTCGGCATAAAGTCGACTATAGTAAATCGGACCATCGTCAGTTGCCGATTCTCTACCAATCAAACAAAGTTCCAATCGGACCATCCATCGTCGGCCCTAAAGCAGATAAAGTGGTCGTCGGCATAAAGTCGACTATAGTAAATTGGGCCACCAACAGTTGCCGATTCTCGACCGATCAAACTAAGTTCCAATCGGACCATCATCGGCCCTAAAGCAGATAAGGTTTGCGTTGGCATAATATCGACTATAGTAAATCGGGCCATTGTCAGTTGCCGATTCTTGTCCGATTAAACAAAGTTCCAATCGGACCGTCGTCGACCCTAAAGCAGTCAGTTGCCGATTTTCGACCGATTAAACCAAGTTCCGATTGAACCATTATCGGCCCTAAAGCAGATAAAGTTTGCGTTGGCATAATGTCGACTATAGTAAATCGGGCAATCGTCAGTTGCCGATTTTCGACCGATTAAACATAGTTCCAATCGGACCATCGTCGGTCCTAAAGTGGTGTCGGCATAAAGTCGACTGTAGTAATGTGAACCTCTGTCAGTTGTCGATTATTGACCGAAAACTGAAAATTGCAATCTGTCCAACATCGGGTCAGCGTGTAGTAGCCGATGCCGACACACTGCCGACGTTGTCGACATTGGCCCGATTCAATACCGACGATTTGTGTTTGCTGGGTTACTGACTTTCACTGACAGTCAGGTAAGAGTGGGAACCCTGTAATATCCAAAAGACTGGTAATATCCGGTTCCCACATACGACTTTTTCGCGCGTGCCCGCGCACGCGTCACATGACTGTCATAATATTTCATATTGACATCATGTGACGCGAGAGTGGGTACTCACTAAAAAGTCGTAGGTGGGAAAACCGGGTGCATTACCCTCTCGTACATAGGCCGATCAGCTCTTATCGTTTTAGTGTCCTTTTATCCACCTTCGCCGCCATTTTGACAGAAAACTAATGGATTATCTGTCACTTTTGAGTGAAAATGGCGGCGAAGGTGGATAAAAGGACACTAAATCGGTATGAGTTGATCGGCCTATCTGGAGAGGGTACTGCCGGGTGTTAATTAATGAAAGACCAAAGGGGAATACCGACTTAAACGATCCAGTTTTTTCCATGCTCATGTCAATATTTTGTTTTTCCAAATTTAGATTTTTTAATAAATGCAGTACCGTCTCTATATAGGCCGATCAACTAGCACCAATTAAGTGTCTTTTAATCCACCTTCGCCGCCATTTTCACTCAATAGTGACAGAAAAAAAAAGTTATTTGGCGGCGAAGGTCAAGAAAAGAACACTAAAATGGTATTGGATATAATTAATAATTATTTATTAAGTAATTAGAACGATAATAATCGATGCCGTTCAAAATTCAAAATTGTCAATTTCGCCCAATGTTAAAAGTATACAAATAAGTTTATTTGATATTTTTTATTTAAGATTCTAAAATTTGTTAATAGAATTTTTTTAAATTCAAGATTAACGTATTTCTTTTCTTGCAACCGATAAAAAAAAGTGAAGGGTGAAGTATGTGGGTAAACAATGTTTATCTTTACCTACTTGTCCTTCTGATTATATTTAGGAAATTTTGTTATGTTTATGTAAACACATGGACGATATTTACTAAGGACTATAGTTCAAGGAAAGTTTGGTTTGAAGGTTGACATATACATGGGTATCTAAAAATTGATTTTAAGGCCATTTTTTCTTAAAACAGTCCAAATAATCTGTAAAAATTAATAAAATATGGGTAAACAAAAAAACTGACACGGGATTTCGTATTACGAGTGAAATCATCGTATATTGTAGACCACCACCAATGGTTTATCTAGATTAAATTTTAAAATAATCACGATACCGTAGCACCGCACTTTTTTGATTATATCTCGGAAAACCCTGCAAATGATTTTTCTCTAAAAACTAATTTTGATAGGTCCTCCCATAAGTATTACATTCCATGAAAGGAAGATGGACCCCCCCCCCTTCCATAGGAGACACAATGTTTTTTTCAAAAGGCCGTCCAACCCCCTAAGATAGGGATATTTGGGAAACTGTGGAAATACAACGAATTATATTTTATAACCGCTTTTGGAATTATTGTAGACAAGAAAAATGTATTTTTTTTGGGGGTTTGTTCGAAAAAATTCTTGTTTTTAGGCACAAAATTATGTTTTTAAGAAAAAATACACTATAAATATATGAACATATTTGAAAGCTTTTATTTGAAAACAGTACAGAAACAAATCTAAACTATTTAAATTTTGCAAAATAAAATACATTAGGTACCAGGGACTCACTAATCCCCAAACTAATTGTCTTGTCTAAAATAGCCCCACTTTACGAAATGGTCAGTTGAATTTTTGTTAATGGCAGTAGATGAACGATACTACATAACCACAGTACCAACACATGTAATAATTTGCTAGCATGGTTATAAAAACATTCAGTTACCTATAAGTACCAGTGTAGAACGGAAAGATTGACCGTTATATTTTTTAATCAATTTTTTGACAGGTTTTCGCACATTTGTCACAATTCAAGGAGCTGCATGCAGCCTGATGCAGCCCTTGAAATACTTGCCGGCGGACTGATACCATAGAAAAAAAATTGGGTTCGGTCTGTCTGGCAGACACTGCAAGTAGTTTGTCTATGACTGATACAAGTCCCCAAATAGCCCCATTCTGCGGTATAATGTAATTTTAAAGTATTTTATTAAACGTATGAGATCTCACTTGATTGTTGTCAGTTGATTCAAGGAGATCACTGCCCTCTTAAATCAAGAAAAAAGCGTTTTACATGTAAGTTTAAAAGTAATTTTAAGTAATTAAATAACGAAAAATTCGCGATGAATGGTTTACTAGCGCGGTAAAAAATTTTCGGTGTCTTTTTTGCGGCACACACCATTAATGCTTGTGCTGTTTAGCAAGCACCCACATAGCAAGCCATGGATATGAATATCCCCTGGATATGTATTTGATATCCATCAACGTATATATTTTTTGTAATATCCAAACTACATGCACCGTATATCACTATGGATATTACTTTTATGTATGATTTTTTTTATATAAACTGCATATTCATTATATGTTCAACTAAAATGGCCCAAGATTTTGATTATCCATGGAATGTGCAAAATATATAATATATATACGTATGTATACAGCGTGGATTCTTTAAACGGAATGGTGCTTCTAGCGGATTAGAATTTGGTTGAATAAAAAAATTCAAAAACACGTCAACTGAGATTTTTAATTTCCTTTAATCGTGCTATCTTGGATCTATCTTTTTTATGTAATTTTTTTTACGTGGTATGGCAAAAATATATATATTTTTTAAATAGTACACCCTGTATATTTTGCAATTTTTGAAATCTGCAAACAATTCTCTCTTCAGCAATACTACACATTAGGATCTATCTTTTACGAAAATCAAGATATTTTTATCTAAATCGGTATGGAAAACTTCGATATTCATTCAAATATCCCCCGTAAAACAGGGCATAGACAACAATTCCATGCAAGTTTAAATGCCTCTATCTTGGAAACCATAAGATATAGAGTATTAGTGTGTGGTATTGTCAAAAAGATATTTTTTTTAGAATTCAAAAATGTCAAACTATACAGGGTGTCCTATTTTTAAAAAAAATTCCAATACCTCGTAAACAAAATGACATAAAAAAAATTCAAGACAGCTCGATTAAACAAAATTAAAAATCTCAGTTGACGTGTTTTTGGAATATGCAACCCAGGTCTTAATTTTGAATATCCACTGTATATGTAAATAATATCCATCCAATAGATATCCACTGCATATCCAGAAAAGTATATGAAAAATGGGCCTTAATTTTGAATATACAGTGGATATGTAAATGCATTGCATGCAACTGCAATATACAGTGGATATGTAAATATATTTACCCAACTAATATCCAGAGCCAAATGTCCGTTGCATATCCAACGAGGTATGTGCAAAACAGTTCACAATTTTGAATATCCACTGGATATGTAAATAATATCCAACCTATTAACATACATAGACGTATTTCCACTGCATGTCTAGCAAAGTATATGAACAATGGGCTTTAATTTTGAATATACAATGGATATGTAAATGTATTCTCCCAATTAATATATACAGCCGAATGTCCATTGCATAACCAGCGAGGTATGTGCAAAACAGGTCATAATTTTGAATATCCACTGGCTATGTAAATAATATTCATTTAATAAATATATACAGCAGTATTTCCACGCAGCAAAGTATAGGAAAAATGAGCTTTAATTTTGAATATACTGTGGATATGTAAATGTATTCACCCAATTAATATACAGAGCTGAATCTCCATTGCATATCCAGCAAGGTATGTGCAAAATAGGTCACAATTTTGAATATCCACTGGATATGTAAATAATATCCAACCAATTAATTTCGTATTTCAACTGCATATCTAGCAAAGTATATGAAAAATTGGCTTCAATTTTGAATATACAGTGGATATGTAAATGTATTCACCCAACTAATATCCAGAGCCGAATGTCCATTGCATATCCAGCGAGGTATGTGCAAAACAGTTCACAATTTTGAATATCCACTGGATATGTAAATAATATCCAGCCCATTAACATACATAGACGTATTTCCACTGCATGTCTAGCAAAGTATATGAAAAATGGGCTTTAATTTTGAATATACATTGGATATGTAAATGTATTCTCCCAATTAATATACACAGCCGAATGTCCATTGCATATCCAGCGAGGTATGTGCAAAACAGGTCATAATTTTGCATATCCACTGGATATGTAAATAAAATTCATTTAATAAATATACATAGCAGTATTTCCACACAGCAAAGTATACGAAAAATGAGCTTTAATTTTGAATATACTGTGGATATGTAAATATATTCACCCAATTAATATACAGAGCTGAATGTAAATTGCATATCCACCGAGGTATGTGCCAGACAGGTCAAAATTTTGAATATCCACTGGCTATGTTTATAATATCCAACCCACTAACATACATAAACGTATTTCCAGTGCATGTCTAGCAAAGTATATGAAAAATGGGCTTTAGTTTTGAATGTACATTGGATATGTACATGTATTCTCCCAATTAATATACACAGCCGAATGTCCATTGCATATCCAGCGAGGTATGTGCAAAACAGGTCATAATTTTTAATATATTCCTGGGTTTCGCTAAAAACGTTCCGAAATCAATTTTTTATTTGGACATTCCGGAAATATCCTTTTATGGATGTCTGTTTGGGTCCTACAGTTTAATAAGTCTGCTCGCCTTCAGATTGAATTATAATTTCTATATCTATCTGTTGGTAGATGGCACCGGATACAATATGTTCCCTATGTAGCAGGTACTATTATTATACAAATAAGAAATCAAAGTTATTTGAACTGTAATATTTTGATAACTATATCAAGTATAGTAGACACTTACAGTTAATTTTCGGCGTTCGCATCCTTATCTCTATCGAGTCGACCTATCGAGCAGGTGTACTTTTAAGCTAATGGCGAATGCGTGACAGCTCCAGCTGATTAAATGCGTTAAAACGTCGTTTCGTATGCAGGGATGGTCGTAACTTTACGACGAGGGACGAGAGTTTCGTGTATTTGCTGGAGCTGTCACGCATTCGTCATAATTTTAAAAGTGCACCTACTTGATTGGTCGACTCGATAGGGATAAGGCTACTACTATGCTGATAAAACCGAAAATTAACTTTAAGGGTCTAGTATCAACATATCAATCAATCAACAATCGTATTGAAAACATATTCAGTTTCACGTGAAAACGTAGTAATTGTGTTTAAAAATCATAATAGATCAAATATATATTTGCCTTGTCGAACTAGTGTAAAAAGTACCTTTTCAGAAAAAGTGGCATGTTCGCAGTAAAAATAGAAATCTCATTTTGCATGATTTTATACATCAAAGAAGGTAACGATAAAATCTTTAAAAACAGTTTATTTTGCTTTGAACTAGAACCTAAAAAAACAGATGTCACAGCGATTTAATACACATTTGAAATATTCTTGAACCTAACCGCAAAATGATAGCTGAACATTACTTGCTCGTTGCCAAAATTTTAAAAATACCAACTGTTAATAGGAAATTATTACAAAGAACGTTTTTATGTCGAACACTATAACGTTCTATACAAAGCGAAAAAATAAATGATCAAACGATGTTTCGCCCTGGGTAACCAGCGTGGGCTCATCAGTGGTTTCACTGGTCACCCTCCATATGCAAGGGGGCCTGTTGGCCGTTTCTGCCATACCCCGTCTTTCTACTCCCGCTACGCGGGCTACGACTCTCTCTCTCCGAGCCTTTCTGTCTTCTTTACAATGTTTAGTATATCGTCATTGAAGAAAGTGCAGGAACCCCACGTCAACTGCCTCAATCTAGTACGTCATACTCTCCTTTCAGAGCCGCGTTCGAGCTTAGGTGCAACTGGCCACAAAAGGGGAAACTGCCTCCTTCTAAAATGTTGATAAGGTGTTAGTAACTTGCCATGGAAAAAAAAGAGAGCAACATGAGTGGAACGACATTGAGTGTGACGGAGGTCTGAGCTTTACGGAAAAGGACGCACGGAAGGGATCGATTATTGGCGATCTTTAAACAACAGTATAATAACTGGTTGAAAACCGGTGTTATAAAGCTTCAAAAATTGGGTAGGAGCAGTTTCGGGGAACAGGCGGAAGTAACTATGGCACATGTTTTCACGAGCACAATGAAAGATTGATCAATCCAACAAACACAGGGCCCTCCAGCCGCCAGTGGCATTAATAAGACATTAAGAAACCAGCCCAGGGGCTAGAGCGCTATGCGCGCCGCTGTTTACTATGCGCCGATGTCCGAAGGGGCTCATATCGGCCGACACCTGGGTCAGCCGTGGGTATTCCACCGGTAATTTAAAAAAAAGTTGTGTACGCACTAAGGATCGAACCCGAGACTCCCGGGTGAGAGCCAAGTACTTTACCACTAGGACAAGACCTGTATGTCAAATGTTTCTGCTAACATTGTGATTTACCATTGTACCGGTTTTAACGAGTCCTGCGGATAGCAAATGACGCTGGTTCTTTGTTGCCCTCTTTTGGAGGCATTACCGCCTGTCCACTTTGGCTGGTGCCTTGTTCTCTCTTTTGGAGTCCTAGCCGTCGGCCAACTTAAGCCGGTGCCTTGGCGCCATCGTATCGACCGCTTATCGCCGGCCCCTTATACGACCCGTCACTAATCTGCTAGTTTCTTGTAGTGGCCGAGTGTTTGCCGCCACTCTTGTATTTGTTGGGAAAGACGGACGTCTACTGCGATCAAAATAATGTTTTTTCTTATTATTTGTCGTAAATTTTATTAACCTACGATCAACGAATAATATTAATTTTACGACCATCTCAACACGATTTTAACGGCTCATTTACGGTCCTAGGATAATAATAAAGCTTAGTCGTAAACCACAAGAGGGCGTGACAAGCAATGAAACTTTATTTTATAGGAGCACTAATAAACGCAAATAAATGCAATATAATTTTAGTATTTAACCAAAAATAAGTCTCGTTAAATTAACATATTACGCATTTCTAGGAAAAAAAAAACATTGTTTTTAAAAAGATTGAAAAGTCCCTTAGTAACACAGCTTATTTGTTTTGACGTTTTAGATAGAAAGTCATTGAAACTTCAGGTTATGAAGGTTGTTGACTTAAGGCTATAGTTTCTCCCCAGATTTTAGGTAAAAAAAAGTACAACTGGCAACGCCTTGTTCTTTAATTTTTTGATCTTTTGCCGGAGTGCACAGGGAAAACTAAACATCAGAATTAGCTAAAATTTTGCAGGATGATCATTTTTAAATGCTTAACAAAAATATCTGAAGAATTTTTCAAAATTCTTAATTATTTTTTCTTCAAAATAAAAGCTTTGATGCTGTCATCTATCCCAAAAGCCTCAAAATAATTGCGGTTTAGAACAAACCCGAATTACAAAAAAAAAAATAGAGAAATACTCACATTTCCTCTGGATTACATTTTTCTTTTTTATATTTCCTTGCTTTAGCGAAAATAAAAACTAAGTTTTCTTCTTTTTAAAGCCTGTACACTCCGGAAAAGAAAACCGATCAATCAACCATAAACGTTTACACTTCATTGAATTCAAGTGTTGGTCGATAGATCACATAATTTTATACGATTCCATGGTAACTGCAGGTGTTTTGTCAACAAACTTTAAATCGAACTGCAGTGAAAAAGAAAAGTATTTTTACGTTTTCTGACAGAAAACCATTCGAGGTTATGTTTATCTTTCAAAAATGTGTTTTTAAAAACATTGTTCTAAAACAAATATGAAATCACTCCGCGTATGCAGTCGCCCGCCGAAAAAGGCCTAGCGCTACGCGGGCATTACCCCGAGTCTATCAAAGAACTTTACTGGCTCGCTGGGATTACTAGGAATTCACATAGAAACATTCGGCGCCCATAACCCCACATAATTTTGTTTTTATTTTGATTCAACCATTTTTTTTTTAAAATTTAAATTATTGCGGCATAGTTATGTGCAAGTGTACTAGTGAAATCTTGGAGTGCAAAGGATAGATTTTAGATCCCAACCTCAGTTTCAAAAACACACGGATACTTGAGTACTAACAAAACAGGTCAGTAAAGCTCAGTTTAGAGGTTGCAAAGACTCTTGCTATTCGTTGACGCTCCTGTTTAAAATATAATACGATTATTTCGTCTAGCGCCATTGGCCGATTTTTAAATCTGCATGCTTTTAAGTTAAGCTGAACGGCGAGGTTGATTTTATCGGTGGAAGATCAATTATTGAAATGCCATCATACCATTTATAAACTTTTTAGCGCTAACCACACACACTTTACGAAAAACGCGAAAGTAAAACATACTTATGTGTTTTAGCGGCGCGGTCGTAGCCAACTTGATTTTGTATGAAAAAAATACAATTAAACTTATTTACTATGGTAAATATCAAAATATGCAAATATCTTTTAAACTATTTAATAAAAATAGGTGTATGGCACATCGTTCGACAGGAAATTTTATTAGAAAACTGATTTTTTAGAAAAATTGGGGGTATCCGATTTAAAGAAATATGACTTTGTGTGATATCTCGGGAACTAAAAGCTTTAAGAGAAAATCGGTGAAACAGGTAGATTTGTCTTTAAAAAATCTTCAAAAAATGTTTTTAATGAAAATCTCTATCTTTACAAATAAAAAAGTTGTAGAAGGCCTTTAAAATCGCACATTTTTGAGAATCACCCTGTAGCTCAGAAACGAATTGACATACCGCAATGCGGTTTTTAGTTTTCGACTTCTCTTGAAAATCGAGCCCGTAGCATGTATATTAGTTTTGGGCTAACTATGCTGCAAAAGCCCAAAGTTATAGAGGCCCCTCGAATTTAGATCACCCCAAAAGAAGTACAAATTTGAAACATGGCATTTTATTATTTTTGTACATTTGATGCTGCACCTTGCGGTGCCTTTATAAATAAATCAATATTTTAGTACTCTAATTAAAGTACTTGATGCCAGTGCAATAGTTACGCTTTTTCGAATTGTTGCTACGCATTGCAGCACAAATTGTACAAATATTGTAAAATGCCGTGTTCCAAATTTGTGCTATTTTTGAACTTGCAATATGTTTGAGGGGTAAATACGTAAAAAGGCTCCTGTTTCAAAATTCTGTGATTCAAAATTCCCTAGAAAGATTTGGTGGTTAGATATCATTGATATAAGAAAAGTTACGTGATTATTTTGTTTAAATTTCATATTTTTTTTTCTGAATTTAGGAGAAAAATGTTCGTATTTTTTTGGAAATCGCCTTTAAAATAATTTAACAAGCAAGTTTACGTGTGCTGACAATTAGTTTGTTTATACGGGCCTCTTAAAGCGCTTTTTATAAGGACGGTTTAAAAATGTTGTCGTATAAACACCACTAAAACCGTTTGAAGCACTAAATCGACTTTATTTTAAAGCAATTTACGAAAGCGGCTTATCGCTTTAAGACCCGTTTAAGGATCGGTATTACGCCATTGCATTTGTTTTCCATGGCAACGCGGAAAGTTTATTTATGTTTATCCGCAGTGGGACTCCAGAGCTTTTTTAGCACCGGGTCAAAAATTTGGGGCTAGATTACTTATTTTGACTTCGCATTCCGCGCCGCTAAAGCACATATTTTTTTTACTTTCGCTTTTTTCGTAAAGTGTGTGCGGTCTGGCACGCGTCCGTTTAAGTCATGATGCGTTGCTGTAGCCCGAACGTGCCTTACTATCATTACCGCCGCTGTACCGTACCACGGCGCAAATAATCCTCTAGGTCCATATGACCGCGTGTTTATTTTGATTTTTCAGACAAAAAGAAAAAGTTTTTCTATTGTGTTTGTGCCTCGGTTTCTGCTAATGCGGTACATGTGCCCCTTGATGTGTGATGTGAAAATATGTAATGCATATCAATATATTCCCTAATACTAAATACTAATACTAATACTAATAATACTAAAAGAAAAGAAAACCATTTACTGCAGAATTACTTGCTAAAAAAACGCTACCCAACTACATATTAAAGTAACTGGGTGTAATGTTTAAGGTTGCATTTACAAGTGCATTTATAATTGAATTGGAAACACTCCTGCCAGCTGCAATCACTGGTTTTAGGACAACAGGTTAACTTCAAAAGCATCCAGATTTAAAAAACGTCTGCTGACGCTAGACGAAATAATCATATTCTATTTTAAACCGGAGCGTCAACGACTAGCAAGAGTCTCACCAACCTCTAAATGGAGCTTTACTGACCTGTTTTATTAATACTCAAGTATCCGTGTGTTAAGGTTGGGATCTAAAATCTCTCCCTTGCCCTCCAAAATTTCACTAGTAAAGTTGCACATAACTATACCGCAATAATTTAAATTAAAAAAAAATTATTGCATCAAAATAAAAACAAAATTATGTGAGGTTATAAGCGTTGTGTTTTGTTGTTTCTATGCAAATTCCTAGTAATTCCAGCGAGCCAGTAAAGTTCTCTTGGTTCTTTGATAAACTCGGAGTAATACCCCCGCATCGCTAGGCCATTTTCGGCAGGTGACCGCACACGCGGAGTTGTTTCATATTCGTTTTAGAACAATGTTTTCGAAAACATATTTTTGAAAGATAAACTTAACCTCGAATGATTTTCTGTCAGAAAACGTAAAAATACTCCTCTGCCCCATTGCGGCCCTTGTTGACAAAACACCTGCAGTTGCCATGGTATCGGGGCCCTTAGGATAGTTGGGAGCTTTAGGTTAGAGGGCGCTTTGCTTATTTTGATTTCTCAATAAACATTTTAAAATCGCTTCAGCGCATTTCTTCCAAGCTAAAGAAATACTCAAGAAATACTGTTGTTAACTAAGCTGTTTTATGTGTTTGTTTTTTAAACTGACATATTTAATGACATTTAATGAAGGACGTACAAACACTCGGAAAAATCGATTTTATTTAAAACCGTCCTTATATAATAGCGCTTTTAGGTGCGTACAAACGTAATAATTGACACGTTTTAGGGTCTATGACAAGCATTTTAAAGTTTTGTTTTCAAAAATTTATGTTTCTACTACGTAGTATAGGGTGCTTCTCAGAAAATATTAACAATTTTTAAATGCAAATATCTCTGAAACGAAAGAGTTTACAAAAATATAGTTTACTAATTCTTGTTCAGAACGACAAATTCCACCTACAGTTAAAGTCGCAAAAGACAACCAACTTGACCGCTTGCAGAGGCGCTTCGTAAAACGGGATTTACACGGTTCGATTTCTGGCACGGCAAAAATCGACCGTATAAATGCGAAATCGTCTGCACCGTAGATCGAATCTGCCAAAAGTTGGGTGCCTCTCGACTTTTGACGCGCGACCGTAGCTCGCATGCGGCGGGACGACTAAGGGCTAATTTTACAACCAGAGGTAAAACTCCAGATTAAACCATAGTTTAAACTTCACTTTAATCTTTGGATTAATCCATCGGTAAACAAGTTGCCCAATTTTATAAGTCGGAGTTAAACCACGGCCATGAAGAAAGACTACATTTTTTTACATATATAGGGTTGATTATTTTAACCAAAATGGCACCAACTAGAGCCAAACTTGATAAAAATCAGTCAAGTAGTTTTTGAGATATCAGCGTTGGTTACAGACAGACATACAGCCAGACGACACAACAAAAATGTTCAGATTTGTCAAAAAGATATACAG
Source organism: Oxystoma pomonae (assembly GCA_963921995.1). Lineage (NCBI taxonomy): Eukaryota > Metazoa > Arthropoda > Insecta > Coleoptera > Brentidae > Oxystoma > Oxystoma pomonae. Next base: position 47,826,722 of record OY998171.1, on the reverse strand, counting down.
TATATATATATACGTGTGAGCTCGATGTGAGAATAAAACTTGCTGGTCTGTGGGATGTTCCAATTAACTGTTGTCGAATTTCCTTGTGCACAATTTCGCATATCTCTTTAGATAATTCAAACCTCTTTTTAAAATCTACATATCGTCGGACTCCTCCAAAGGATTTGTTTTAGGACAAATAATATTTGGTCTTCGGGCTTCGACAATGTCAATAATTTCGTCATTCTTCATCCAGTTGATCAAAAATAAATTTTAAGTCATTGATCATAGCGATTTCACTAAATACTTACACTCTTTTTACCAAAAACAAATTTTTAATAACTTTTTTGAGGTTAGAATCTTTCGGTAACTATTAAACTGAAGTTTAACAAACACCCAGACCGCCGGTAACGGTTAAACCGAAGTTTGTTGGTAAACTGCACCTATAAAACGTAAAAAAGCCGACATCTGTGGTTTAAACTGACGTTTGACGTTTAACTATGAGTTGTAAAATTGCGCATAAAATCGACCGTGTAAAGGGTTCATTGTTAGGCGATTCATCACCGCTTGAAGGTTATTTTTGTTTTTTTCGTTATTATTATTCCTATGTGAATTTATTTGCTTTTTGATAATGAACAAAAATAACATAATAGAGTTTTTAGAGTTTTACGAAAGGCACCCGTGCTTATGGAATCCAAGGCAAGCCGAGTATAGAAAAAATGATGATCCATCAATAAGGTATCCGAAGCACCCAAAAGTTTGCGTCGAGAAATCCATCGGCGAACCCAAAATTCTCGTTTTTTTCTTTGTTTCTCTTTTCTTTGCTTCACTCACTATATGAATTCCAGCACGTAAAAAAACACCTGTTATGTTCAACATTTTTAACGAATGATCAATTCCTTGCGATTTTAGTCGCCTTGTGTAAATGAAGTAGCGATGCGACTAGCCGCACGGCAAGTCGAGGCGACTTGCCGCACGGCCAAAATCGATCCGTGTAAATCCCACTTAAAGATTTTTGCCATTTTTTCAATTTTCTTTAATTGGAACTTTTTAAATTTTACAGACGCATTAGGAAGTTTTGGAAAAATCAAGATTAAAGGGATATAGGTATATTATTTTAGAGCCTTCCAATTTGGATGGAATTGTATAATTGGTTTTTTAGTTGCCAAAATAAACAAAGTTCGGAAATGCATTCATATTTGATTTTTACCGAGTGGATTTTTTTGGCTCGGGACTATATGTTAACATGTTTATTATGCAATAATAATATTGCATTATTTATTATTACTCCATGTTCACCTTATAATAGGAAACTTTTTGAAATCATAATAATAGTAATTTTTCCGCTCGGTGCGGCAAAATTTTTTTACGCATTGATCAATCATGGAAACCCATCAAAAACCGGTATTTGAAAGGCCTATTCATCAGATTGGCTATGAAAATACTTGGTTGCTATGGTGTAACTAACCAGTTGTTTATATCTTCATTTATCATTGTCAAAAACTCCCGTTCTTTGTCAAGACATTCTGGTCACATTTTAATCGAAATAAATGAGTTCTGACAATGAAACGAATAAAAATATCACTGATATCAAAAACCTTTTTTTTATACCTTCATCAAAAATTACCAAGAATTTACGAAAAAATAATTTAAAGAAATCGTCAAAATTTCAAACTGTCAAAGATTAAAATGTCACAACAATGAACGTCACCGAGAAAAAAGGCACATCGCTATGGAAACCGCATTGTTATTTCATTTAACAGCCGCCTTGATTTATAGTGTAAAGATGGTGTGTTGCGAGAAGTGCTCTTCGTTCGAGATTTTTAAAGGTATTTTCCTGTTTTTCTTGAATTTTTTGATAAAGGTATTAAAAAAAATAGTGTTAACAACTCGCGGCTAAACTGTGCGTTTTTTTACTCGCATTTTTAAATACCTATCTGCGCTCGTTATTTAAACCAACGCTTGTAAAAAAGCACTATTTTAGCCACTATAGTTGTTAAAACTACTATTTCCGCACTTAGCTACATGCTTGACAGAACTCCGCTTCGCTGCGCGTCGTTCTGACAACGGCCGTTGAGTGCGGAAAAACCGAATTTCCGCACTTGTTAAGAAAATAGCTATTTCTACGATTGCGCGAAAAATGCCTTTACCACACTTACTTTCGTGCAAAAAGCACGGCATGTACAAAATTTTTTTTTATACCTTCATCAAAAACACGTCCTGTCCGCAAATAAGAAAACCATTGGTTACAGAGTTCCGAGTTTAGTCCTAAAATAAGGAAATAAAATGGTAATTTTGGTCCATAGGGACTAAACTGATATTTTGCATCTCGTTTGCGTGGGTGCCACTCCACAATAAATAAGACGTAAAATAGTATATAAAAGCGTTTTTTTTATTCCTCGGCGAATTGTAGCCCTCCGTCCGGTCGGCCTACAAACTTTTCACCTCGGGATAAAAACTCCCACTTTAGTATCTAGGAGTATAAAGTACTATTTTATTTCTTTAATGCTTAGGGATGCAAAAAAATTATTATTTAAAGATTATTTTTATAAATAATATCAATGTAATGGTGCGAAATTTAAAAATATTAAAAAAGTAGTATTTAAAATTCGCCTTTCTTATTCAATAATCACAATAAAAAAAATAAAAATAATAGTTTTCTTAACAGTGCGCAAAAATGGGTTTTCCCGCACGCGAAAGCATGTTAATTAAACTTTAAGTGCTTTGCGCAGATGCAGGATTTTTTTTCTTTAAGTTCAAGAACTATTTTTTTTTTAATTTTTATTGAAACTACAAACAAAATTTAAATCTCCCAATTTAATGTATTATGTATAATTTTCGTTTAAATAAATGTGAGGGGGGGACCTTGTTCCTTGCGAGACCGTCTCTGGGTTTAGTAGTTTTCCTAACAGTGCGTAAAGTTGCGGTCTCTCGCAAGCGAATGCAGTTAAAAAGAACGACGCGAAGCGGAGTTCGAATAAGCTTTAAGTACGGGAAAACGGCCTTGCACACGTGTTAGAAACAATATTCACTAGTGCGGGAAATTTTTTCCCGCGCTCGGATTTTTTATTATCAGTGTTTTTTTCAGGAGGTCTTTGAATAAATATTGATCCTAAGAGTGAGTTTTTAAATCGACCGGTGGACCACCGGTGGCAACAGTAGAGTATTTCGCACGTGTCAGGTACAAAATTTTTCCTACGTAAAGATCATCTAGAGAACATAATATTTTCATTTTTAGGTATTAAAGTAGCAAAGAAACTGTTTTTCTTTACCTTTGAGTTGAAAAATATATCTAAAAAGTCAAATTGAACTTAAAAAATCGGTAATAAAAGCGTGCGTGAAAGTATTTTTTAAGCATGCCGTGCGCGAAAAATTATTTTCCGCACGCCGTGCGGGAAAGACACAGGGGAAATCCATTCTCGCACAGCGGGATAGAGTTTTTAAATCTCTGATGGATTCACCAATTGTTGGCACCGATGCCCACTATTGTCCACCGACCCCAAAGGTTGGTGGAAAGGTTTGATAAATGATGTAACCTCAAAAACCACCAGCTGAGTTTTGTTGTTTTTTGATCAAGAGGGTTTTTTTTCTGATCAGGAATGGAACATAAATTAAAAGGAGTGGCAGCACAAATCGTTCTGAAACTCTCTCAAGAAACTAGTTCCTCTTGATGTTGAGTAGACAAATATGAGTTAATGTACTTCCCCAGCAAACACAAATCGTCGGCATTGAATCGGGTCAATGTCGACAACGTCGGCAGTGTGGCGGCATCGGCGACTAAACACTGGCCCGATGTTGGACAGATTGTGATTTCGGTCAATAATCGGCAACTAACGGAGGTCCACATTACTACAGTCCACTTTATGCCGACACCACTTTAGGACCGACGATGGTCCGATTGGAACTTTGTTTAATCGGTCGAAAATCGGCAACTGACGATTGCCCGATTTACTATAGTCGACATTGTGTCAACGCAAACCTTATCTGCTTTAGGGCCGATGATGGTCCGATTGGAACTTTGTTTAATCGGTCGAGAATCGGCAACTGTTGATGACCCGATTTACTATAGTCGACTTTATGCCGACGACCACTTTATCTGCTTTAGGGCCGACGATGGTCCGATTGGAACTTTGTTTGATTGGTAGAGAATCGGCAACTGACGATGGTCCGATTTACTATAGTCGACTTTATGTCGAATCGCACTCTATCTGCTTTAGGACCGAAGATGCCCTGATCAGATTTTTGTTCGATTGGTCGATAACCGGCAACAGACAATGGTACGTCACATTAAAATTTTTAAACTGCTTAATAGTTTCTTCCTAGTATGTAGAGATGGCATTAATGTCACTATGTTCCCTATGCAGTGGAAGATAATATTATATATATAATGAGCAGAGATATTTCATAACTAGAATGCGGACTTGAAAAGATGGATGGACAAGAATCACCTCTTCCGCCACCTAAACCATCCCGATTGGTTAAGCACCCGCATTGGCCGCATTATCGAAACTTTGTAGTTTGCCCATGTCGGATCGTGTCAAAAAACCACCGACGGACCTTCGTCAATCACCGACATCGGCCCGCTTTGAGACACCGATGTGGGGCCTTATTAAACACCCATTATCGGACCTTTGTGGTTTGCCATTGTCGTACCGCTTTAAGCTACCACCGACGGATCTTCGTCAATCGTCGACATTGGAACGCTTTAGGAAACCAATGTCGGACTTGAATAGTTTACCGATGTCGGGCCGAGACCAGCTTGCCTACGTTAGACCGACCAAATTAAGCAGCTATGTGGGCGGATGGTCGGTACCATGTGGTTAAACCATATCAGACCTTAATCGTACGGCGACTGTATGCCGATGGCAAAAAGTAAAATTTACCATTGGTCCGACGGCGGGCTACAGTCTAACGTTGCGTCGGCAAACATACATTGGGCCTACATCGCAAAGCGGACAAAAAATACTGCTGGTCCGATGTCGTAAATCGACGTCATGCCGATGACGGCAAATTCGGCAATCGACATCGGGCCGACGAAGGCCCGAGGGAACTGTGTTTGCTGGGTCAAATCCCACAATCCATGTCGTTTCTTTTTAAATAAAAAAATCCGCTAGTATCTGTCAATTGCGTTCTTAGTTTTTTTCGGTGAAACATTTGACATCCATCGGTGCTGACGTCACTACATCAATTTCACCAAACCACAGTGTAAAATAATCTTAGTAGACGGTGACCAAACTGATACAATCAAACTCACCAAGTCGGTGAATTTCAGTGGACTTTAAAAACTCATGCGTAGTGAAAGCATTTTTCATGTCATTGCAGTGACTGCTTCGCCGAACTCTGCTCCTCGTAGTTCGGAGGCGTTTTCTTGCATTGAACCTGTTTTGAAAAACTTTTTCAATAAACACGTCATTGATTAGTGACGTCACAACTCTGAAGTATCTGTAAAAACCATTTACAACCTAGAAAATTCTGTATTTCTTCCCAACAATTTTTGTTTTTTTTTTATTATGTATAGAATCAATTTAAACGTCAATTTTTCCCGCTTGTTATCAATGACGTCACTTTTCCACCAATTTGAATGATTTCGAAACGAGCTTTTTGTTCGTTTCGAACTAGCGCATGCGTCTTTTGCCTAGACTCCACATTGAAATTTTGTGCCGCTGCCATCTATTGCTTCTCACTCTTTTCGACAAAGAGAGAAATAAGGCGAATTTTTCATAGTAAACTACTTATACCATGGTTATGGTTATCCAAACCACTCGTATTTTCGCGTGTGTGGTTGTGTCAATTGTATTGGAAATGGCGCATCATGTGTGACGTCACACTTAACTAAACCATAAACCACGTCATTTTTGCGAGTGGGTTTTCTTACTATGACGTCAGACCAAACTAACCTGGCAAACTACCTCTTGCAGTTGGTTTGTGATTGTAGTTTGAAAGTGAGGTTAGGGAGTCTGCGCTTGGTGAGGTCTGTGTTGGCTGATAAATTTTTGCAGTTTGAAAATATTTTTTTGTGCATTTTCATTATATTTATAAATTATTCTTTAAGTGAGCCACGGGCCATCGAAAATTTTAAAAATCTGTCAAAAAAAGTTTAATATATCCCAGTTTTATTTTTTTCGTATTTTAACCACCATTTATAAAGCCGACGTTACCGTTCGACGTTGACACTTATCTGTGATTCCAACGTCGAGTTTATAAGTGGGGGTTCGCCCTTCTCCATATCTCTTATTTTTTCACATCAATAGGTATACAGATTTATGTGGGTGTAAGTAATAATGCTGGAGTATGCAGTGCTCGTTAACAAAGAACTTTTTATTATCAAAACAGATGACCCATTGGTGTTTGAAAATATAAGAAAAGGTACCTTACCTATGTATCTTATAATTTTCCTGTTGCACGGCATTATTCGTAAATTTTGCTAGGTAGCATAGGATATCATGGTACACTTGGATTGCTTTTGATACTTATTATTATGCTTTATCATGGTATACTTGGATTGCTTTTGATGCTTATTATTATGCTTTATTTTTCACGGGAAATTCCAAGAATAAAAATCTGTGAAGCATATCGATTTTTTTTGTAGAGACTAATTTTTGGTAATTATGCAGTATACGGTATAAAATTCTTTATGGGGGCACCTATATACTAGGGTCCCTAGGGCCCCAGATCCGTCGACGCCGGTTGGTTTTTTTTTATTTTTTTGCGTTTTTTTTTAATTTTTTTCCATCCCAACCCAAAACAATCAAAAAAACACATTACAACCCCGCCCCCCCGGCACCCTTTTTTCTTTTAAAAAAAACCGGCGCCAGCGGATTTGGGGTTCTATTTTTTTTTTATAAAAAATCAAAAATGGCAGAAAACCGTATACTGCATAATTACCTAATTTTTTTACTCGTTTTTGGTCTCTTTGTTTTTTTTTCTGGCCCACGCGCCTCTAAATGCTGTTGAAATTGTACTTCTAAATTTTAATAGAGACCTAGGTAGGTCTAGAATCCATGTGGGTATGCATTTTTGACATATTTGCATAACTGTCTCTAGGTTGGTAAGGCAGCACCATATAGTAGTACCTAGTAGTAGTTCTAGTATGTCCAACCGTTTATTTACATAAAAGTGAGGTTAGAAAAAGACACAAAATCACAGAACATAAATTGTTATAATGTATTTGTCGACCAAATCAGCTGTTAACCAGTGAGTTAGTCGTGACGTCATTCCTGACGTCATTATCCTAAGGGTCATGAAAAATTCGCCTACAGAAATCAGTGGCAAGACGTTGGACTTTAGTTAACTGTCAAATACTGTGGCTAACTTCTCGTCAACTCAGCGTCTTTATTTTTGTTTTTCCATCCTTTCCACAAAGATTTTTTATATAAATAGATTTGTGAAAAGATTCCTTCTATATTTTTGGTTTTTTAAGATGGGCCGATGAAACATAGTTTATTCGAGCCACAAGCGCCCTGTTAGTATGTGACGTCATTGTTTTGAAACTTTTTTGAAATAGTTGCACATGAGAAAACTTCTCAGGTTAACGGCAGTGTCGCGTGCGGGAAAGATTAATTTTCCGTTAATTAAACTTAATAATAATAATATTTGTGGATATTGATGGTTTTGAACTACGTAAAATACACACATTTTGCCATTTCGAACTCGGCGAGTTAAAAGTAGGTCGTATATTCCAAATTTATTTATTTTCTATTTTATTTTAAGCTTCTATTCTCTGGTCACATCCCAACATTAATCACTACTAACGATGTGTCGGTGTGTTGTCATATATGCTGTTTCCTGTACAGGGTCTACCAAAATCGAGACCGAAAACATACATAATATTAACATTGGCATGAGATCTATATCTATTTTGGTTTTTCAAAAAACCATACATTTTTATTCGGCTTTAGTTTTGTTCCCGTAAATTTTATTTTTGTGATTTTAGCTTCTGCTAAAAGCTGAAGCTTCAGACTATAGGAAACTTTTGCCAAAATTGACATTTCGTTAAAATCCAAAATGTTTTTAACACCCCACGCCAAAATTGTATGTGCGCTACTGTAGTCGATTTTAGAGATTTGGCATAAAGACACGTCTTTGTCGTGCACAGAGAGGTATCACTTCTAAAAATTGGACAAGAAGTAATAAAGCTGAACGCCAACGAAGTAAATAAGTGGTGTAAAGTATAGGTCTAAAAACCGCATGCTTTTGAAACTTTTTTTTCTATGCCAATGACTTCAATTATCCGGACAGCCCCGCTTTTCCCATGTACCAAGAGGTATTACTCTTAAAAATCGGACAAGAACCAAAAAAGCTTTGCTTAAAGAAAGAGTGTAAAAACAGCACCTGTTTAAAATAGTAAAAAAACGGAACTCAAAAAGTAATATTGCTTTTTATTACAATTTTAGTTTTCTGCACACTCTGTATAAAATAACAAAATTGGATAGGTCAAAAAAAAATCAGTAAAATAAAAATTTTCTGCATTTTATCTATTTCACACAGGTTTAAAAAAGCACTTCTTTCGTTGAGCAAAGCTTTTTTAGTTCTTGTCCGATTTTTACGAATGATACCTTTTTGTTCTCTGAAAAGACGGCTTTTCGGTTACTTGAAATCAGTTACATTGGGTTACAAAAAAGTTTGGCAGAAAGAAGTGAAAAGTTTCAAAAGCATGCGCCATTACGGATTTTCATAAAATGTCAAATTTGACATATACCGTATAAAAGCCAGAGCCTTAGCTTTCCGCAGAGCTCAAAATCTAAAGAGTCGGATGAGATTTCACAAATCCCTAGTAGAACAAAAACTAGAGGTTTTTAGACCTATGTTTTACAAAGGGTTAAAGCACCACTTACTTCGTTGGAGCTTTATTACTTCTTGTCCGATTTTTAGAAGTGATACCTCTCTGTGCACGACAAACACGTGTCTTTATGGCAAATGTCTAAAATCGAGTACAGTGGCGCACATAAAATGTTGGCGGGGGTGTTAAAAATGGGGAAGTTTAAAATCATGCGCCATCTTGAATTTTAACGAAATGTCAATTTTGACAAAAGTTTCATATAGTCTGAAGCTTTAGCTTTTCGCAGAAGCTAAAATCACACAAATTAGATTTACGGTAGCAAAACTACAACCAACGTAGTTTCTTTTTTAATTTAGGAAATTTGAGCTTGCAAATATATCAACTCCTCTCACCCCCTAAAACTTTTTGTTAACAATTTAATACATGAAATTAACTCTATGTTTCGGACTTCCATTGTCTATATTTTATTTATACACGACGTTTTGATCAGTACAATCTCTAGTCGTCTTTAGGTGTAAACTAAAATCTATTCCTAATGCTACGTACTTATATAATATGGGAAATCACTCAACCGTGGAAGTTGGTTCCGCCCAAGGAGGGGCTTCCAAATATTTGGAACACTTGATTTACCGAAAAACACTCTGATTCTGCCCAATAAAGGCAGCTTCAAGAAATTTTCGTTTACTACAGTGTGACTTGTGCAAAACCTTTGCTTCTGTCCACTTCATTCGGTGTTGTTTTGACCATGCGTGTTCGGCGATTCCTGATTTCGTTGTTTCACCTCATTGGGTATTCGTCTGATGTTCTTTAAGCCCAACAGATAGTGATCTTTTTGTTTCATCTATGTATGATTCACCACACTAAGAAGTCTAATTTGCCAGTATACGTACATGCAGAGACACCGCACGCCTATTAGTAAAGCAACCAATACTCAGGCTTGCGATCAGGACTTGCATGATTTTCCTTTGGTATTTAGTACGCCTCTAACCACGGTGCTGTGTGGAGCGTAGTCAATGAAACCGGAATTTGATCAATAAATACGCAAATTTTTATAACGTAATTTTCTTATTTTTTGTCACTGATAACTAAGAGCGTTTTATTGTCAACTGCTCAGATTTATCAGTGACGACGTGTTACAATGAAAATAATAAGGAGAAACAAATAAAAGCAAGTTCTCAAAATAAAATAATACCTAAAAACCAAAAAGATTCTCCCAGTCAAAAAAAAATTAAAGCAAATGTTCGAAAAGTCCTCCTTGCTCGGCTAGGCAATATCCGAGCCTACTATAAAAACCCCTTCTAACGTTTCCAAGCATGTTAGGGGTGATAATTTGAAAAGCTTCTTCAAAAACAGATAGAAGACATTAGGAGCAAGATCGGGAGATCGAGCTGGCCATAAAATAGTTCCCCGTGTACTTATAACCCGATTAGGAAATACATTATCAAGATATTCCCTAACAAGTCCAACATTGTGAGCGGAACAACCATCTTGTTGAAACCATGTTTCACCAAATCTTACACCTAACAACTGCCTAGCAGTTGGAATAATGTGCTGCTGCAGTAGATCCAAGTATCTAGGACCATTCAAATTGCAATTGCTGTTAATAAAAAATGGCCCAATTACGTGTTCCCCTATAATACCCCCCCCCCAAACATTTAGTTTTTGGGGATACTGTGTTCTTACGTCAAAATACAAATGCAAATTTTCCCTCGACCAATATCGAACGTTTGTTGGGTTATGACGATTTGACCATTTGACCATCTGCACTTTTTCGGCAACTTCGTAGACATCCATTTTTGGTTTTAAAAATGTATTATTTCAATTAAGAACTTACCCATCTGTTTCTGGAGCAAGGCAGAAATAAAACAAAATAATAAAAACAAAATGAATTTCCAAAAGATAACACTGCAGCGTGCTTCGAATCCACCTCGGTCGTACGGCACGGAGAGTAAATTGGACTTGATTCCCCCTATGTTCGCAGTAGCTTGAAGCGGTCTGTATAGGTGAAACGTCGCGTCGTGTATAAATAAAACATAGACAATGGAAGTTCGAAACACAGAGTTAATTTCATCATCATCCTGTGGTTTGATTTTTAAAATATATAAACCCGCTTTCACTTCCTCAACCACCCCCATCAACGGACCTACATAAGTATAAAAAAGAACCACGCACAATTTAAATAGAAACTGGATCTCAGTGGGATTTGAACGCCGTTTAAATATGTTATTGGGACAGCATTTTGTCTCATGGGCACAGGTGTCGATATCTATAGGGTGAGCCAATAATAGCTGCCAAAGTTTTGGGATGAGCTTATTATGATGACCAATATAGGCAAAAAAAGAATCAATTCCCACTAAAATGACAACGCTAAACATGAAAATGTAATTTATTTTGACACCTGTTAAACCCTGTCAAAATGGCGGAAAAATAATTAATAAACTTGAATTTTTTGGAAAAGTAAATACCTTCTTTTTACTCTATTGAAGATATTAAATCGGAAAACATAAAAAAGTGACTCGAAATACACTAAATTGAGGTCGATAAACTCAAAAAGTCATTAATTTTGAGAAACCGTATCAAAATTATGAATAAATAATTTATAAACGTACAGTGACAGTTGTCGTTACTGTCATGGGGAAAACCGTCACTTTTTTACGGTGTCCGATTCAATCTCTTCGATTAAAAAGAAGGTATTTGCTTGTCCAAAAAAGTTTATAAATTATTTCTTCGTTATTTTGACAGAGTTTGACACGTGTCAAAACTAATGACATTTTTTACTTCATCAACCTTAATTTAGTGTAGTTCGAGTGCCCACTCGTAAATAAGTGTCATCGCACCAGTGGGGTTTTCCCCATGGCAGTAAATCACAGTTAAGGCGACTGCTTACTTATTTTTACAGGTTTTGATTCAATATCTTCAGCAGAGTAAAAAGACGGAGTTTGACAGGTGGAAAAATAAATGTAATTTCTAAATTTAGCGTTGTCATTTTAGTGGTAATTGATGCCTTTTTTCCAATATCGCATGATAATAATAATATTGGTTCACCGGCACCTGTGCATGAGACAATATGCTCTCAGGGACTGTCCCAATAATATACTTAGACAGCGTTGAAATTCCACTGATATCCAGTTTCCATTTAAATTTTGCGAGGTTCTTTAATTTATTTTTAAGTTGTCTTTATAAACAGTTTGTGACGAATTATACTGATAAATATTGACCTAATATAAATTTTCAGTTATTCGTTCAATGGACCACTGAAGGTCTAACTTGGGAGTTCTTGTCCATCAGTCACATAACCGATACACCACATCATTGGTCCAAGGGTAAACCGTTGGTGGCGCAATAATGAAAAAATATTGGCATAATGAAGGATTTTTGTCACAAAGTTATTAGTTCAGTGTAGGTGGTCTCGATTAAACCAGCAACTTTCGGTAACTAGTTACTTAAATCTTAAAATAGCTCAGAAATATATTTTTTATATTATTTAAGTTCAATAATATAAAAAATATATTTCTGAGCTCCAAAAACCATGACATATCAATAAATCCTAAAAAAAAATAAAACAAAAAAAAAAGAAGGCGATGAAGGAGGCCAAAGCGTTAACATCCAGATTACCACGCCAATGCTAATTTATTAACTCTGTGTTTCGGACTTCCATTGTCTATATTTTATTTATACAATACACGACGTTTCGATCAGTACAATATCTGATCGTAGTTTGCATCTGAAGACAATCAGAGATTGTACTGATCGAAACGTCGTGTATAAATAAAATATAGACAATGGAAGTCCGAAACACAAAGTTAATTTCACTGGACTAATATTGCGGCTATAGGAAAATTTCCATTTTTTCGGTATATTAACGTTTTGGCTGAAGATAGTTAGTGAGCCAATAATGTATGGTCCAGTATCAGAGAGACATAGTTTTTTCTTCAATGGCCCAATAACAAAGTCCGGTAAATTTAAGATAAATACCTTTCTTCGTCGATTCAACATCGTATTAGGGTTGGCGAAACAACTGCGTTGGTACACCGACTGCACATATTTCGAACGATGCCTGCTTCTTTGACGGGTGCGATGACAGAACACCTGATTCCACTTGCGTGGAGGGAATGAGGGATGTACGTAACATTAAGGACCCATGTACATACACAACGATTTCAATCAGCAGTTCTGTCATTGCATCCTTCAAAAAAGCGGGCAAGGTTCGAAACATCGTATAAACAAGTCAAAAATGTAGTGTATTTTAGCTTTCTTTATTTCGAACGCGTTAGGTATACCGATACCGATGCGCTGAAATATTTACTTTAAGTGTCTAATGTGTGTAGTAGTTTTTTCTTCAATGACCCAACAACAAAATCCAGTGTATTTAAGATGACGATCCTACTTCGTCGATTCAACATCGTATTACTGTTGGCGAAAAAACTGTGTTGGCAATAATGTATGCTCCAGTATCGGGGAGATGTAGTTTTTTCTTCAATGGCCCAACAACAAAGCCCAGTGTATTTAAGACGAAGATCCTACTTCGACGATTCAACATCGTATTGGCGAAAAAACTGTATTGGCACACCAATTGAAGATAGTCAGTGAGTCACTGATGTATGGTCGAGTATCCGAGAAATGCAGTTTATCCTTCAATGGATCAACAAAAACTCCGGTGTATTTAAGATGAAGATCTTTCTGCGGCGATTTAACATCGAATTAGTGTTGGCAAAACCACTGTGTGGGCACAACAATTGAAGATAAGCTAGTCAGGGGCCAACTAATTAAATTCCGTCACAGTCACTCAAAAGTAATTCAGTCATCCAACCAATGCAGAACCATCAGAAATCCGTCACACCTTTTTTATAGGGGTAGTTAAAAAATCGTGAAGAACAGACAAAAAAGCGAACTAATAAAAACGCGGTAAAAAATAAGCATTTGTAAGAAACCAAGTTGAATCTATTTTACCTTTTCCAAAAAGTTCAGGGTGATATCATTTGATAAGCACTGTAACTAGATCGAATTTCAATACATCATTATTACAATATTCAACACACAGATACAGAAATCCATACGTCCCAATTTAATTGAACCGCATAATTTATTAGAAGAGAGCTGTCACAGGCAGGGGCAATTTATTGTTTTTGGGGATGTGAAGCAAAATTTGAGTTACATGTTGAACTGACCTACAGGGTGTAAAAAGTATGAATGCAAATACTTTAATGGTACGTTTTAACTTATTACCATGAAAAATTGTCCTTTTTAATTTTTCCTTAAGGCCAAGTTTCTCCCCAGATATCAAGGTGTGACGTATTTCTGATGGTTCTTCATTGGTTGTATGACTTAATGACTTTTGAGTGACTGCGACGGAAATTATTTAGTGGACCGCTGGCGAACATCAGTTAATTTGCCAACAAAGTTGTTTCGCCAATACTAATTCGATGTTGAATCCACGGAGAAGAATCTTCATCTTAAATACAACGAACTTTGCTGTCATCTCTCGGATACTAGAGCATATATTATTGGCTCACTGAATAACTTCAGTTGGTGTGCCAAAAACAGTTGTTTTGCCAATACACTAATTCGATGTTGAATCGATGGAGAAGAATCTTCATCTTAAATACAACGGACTTTGTTGTTGAGCCATTGAAAAAAAAACTACATCTCTCCGATACTGGATCATACATTATTGGCTCACTGAATAACTTCAGTTGGTGTGCCAACACAATTGTTTTGCCAACAGTAATACGATGTTGATTCGACGAAGAAGGATCTTCATCTTAAATACACCCGACTTTTTGTCGAGCTATTGAAAGAAAAATTGCATTTCTCAGGTACTGGACCATACATTATTGGCTCAGTGACTATCTTCAGTTGGTGTGCCAATACAGTTGTTTTGCGAACTAATACGATGTTGAATCGACGAAGTAGGATCTTCATCTTAAATACACCGGGCTTTGTTGTTGGGCCATTAAAGAAAAAACTATGACTCTCCGATATCCGTTCACTTTGTTGGGTCATTGAAGAAAAAAACTACGTCTTTCCGATATTGGTTCACTAACTATTTTCAGTCAAAACGTCAATATATTGAAAAAATCGAAATTTTTCTATAGCTGTAATGGGCCAGTGGTTATAGCATTGGCTTAGTAAAAGCTTGGTAATCTGGAGGTTAACGGTTCGAATCCCGTCATCGTACCACTTTTTTTGATTTTTTATTGATTAATTTTTGTTTCTTAGGATGTATTGATATGTCAAGGTTTTTGAAACACAAAAATATATTTTTGATTTTATTTAAGGCCGTATTTTAGGATTTAAGTAACTAGTTACCATTACAGCTACAAGTTGCTGGTTAGATGGAGACCATGACAAGAATACTTCATTATGCCAATATATATTTTTGTTACTGATCCAGTAACGGTTTACCATTGGACCAATGATGTGGTAACCGAGTCGACTTCTCAAAAACAGATACCACCAAAACAACGTCATTTCTTCTTCATGACTTAAGAAACAAACTTGCAGATAAGTATACTGAAGTAAATGATATGGTCGAAAGAAACGAACAACTTACAAAAGCCATCGAAAAACTAAATTATGAAATCCAAACAAAAAATCAGGTAATATCAAACTATAAATTTACAATAAACCCTTAAAACAACAACAATAAAACAATAACCAACAAAGATCAATCAGTGCAAGTCGAGCTAAAAGAAATCTCTAAAAAAGTAGGAAAAAAAGCTCGAAAACACAATGATAAAAATATGAAAGTGTTAGAAAGAAAAAATACAAAGTTGGGAGCTCAGACAAGGACACTACAGAAACAAAACCTTGAGCTTGGACGTAAATTACAGGGGAAACGGGAGGAAGAGCGAAAATTACAAGAAGGCAATCTGGAGATAGCTCTGCAGAATAAAAAAAAAAGCGAGACATGTGGAAATGAACTTAAACTAGTAAAAGAAAAACTGATTAAGGTCCAGTCTTATCTGCAAAATGAGACTCCAGACACGCCAAAGCAAGCATTTAGAACAGGTAGAATGGATGCAAGCTGTCAAGTAGAAATTTTAGTTAACAACGTAAAGACTAAAACATCAAGTACAAAAACTGTTAACACAGTTGGTAGGGACAACGAAAACGATCATCAAAGAAAGGCTATTTCCGTACCACAACAACCGACTACCATCGCTAAAAATCCTGAAAAAAATCAACAAAAACAAAAGCCTAGAATATTATTTATATCAGGCAAGCAAAGTAAAAATGTCTCCAACTTCATGGCAAAGCTTCCCGGAGCAATAAGAACAACAATAGAGCTATTCAAAAGCTTTACAATGGCAGACACTATTATTCTCTGGCCCAACAAAACGGACCAATCACTAATTAATACATTTCTTGAAAAAACTTTACACACAAACAGATTAATTCTCAGCGAACCATATAGATACAACAATACAGCTAAAATTAATGAAATCTATAACAGGGACATGTTTTTTAAAGAAATCTAGCGCAAACGAATCTGCAATAGCTGCTTATTGGATACAAATAGCATAGTAAGGCACTCTAATTATTATGGTGACAAAATTAATACAACGAAAGTTGGAAAATGGTTCCTTGCAAAAGGTATCATTAACCACGTCAATGCTTTTTTTTTGGGTAAACCAACAAAAAATCCAACTCCAAACCGTCTGCCAAATTCTCCCTGAAAACAACCGAAATGGAAAGAAGACAAAGACAAATAAAACCCATTTCCCAAACCCCGTTTCTAAATATTTTTCACCATAATATTCAGTCATTGGGAAATGGTCTAAATCAACTAGAACTACTGCTTCAGAGCTTACAAAAACCAGAAATTCTGTGCTTGACTGAACACTGGCAGTGCGAAAATGCCCTACATGCCATGGCAATTGGCGAATATTTTCTGGTTTCCTTTTTTTGTCGAGAAGCAGGCAAACATAGAAACTGTGTTGAGCTCTTTAGTATATACAGGTCCTGCCTGTCTATGGATATTAAATTATTCTTTGATATTATTTATAAGATACTAGAAAAACTATACAATGAAAATAAAACCGTTATTATTGCAGGTGATTTTAATAAAAACTTAGAAACAGAAAATAAAGATAAATACGATTCTTTAAAACTATTAAACGCGTATGGCCTTCAACCAGCCATAAGCGATTATACTAGAATTACAAATAGGTCAAAATTCTTAATAGACAATATTGTTTTTCAATTATCCAAATTTCAATATCGCACAAAAATAATCATTACTGGTAAATCTGACCATACAGCGCAACTTGTCTCTTTTGAGACTATCATACTAAACAGAGCAGAAAATAATCATAAAGCGCGATTCTTTACAGAGCAAAACATGCGAACTTTTTGCAGCTATCGATCTGAAATTTCTTGGGAATCGCTTTATCTTAATAACAACAGTGACGTTGATGAGCTTTGGAATATATTTATGACTATTTTTTTGAAATACTTTGATTTATGTTTTCCTCTCAAAGAACTTAAGACAAACTCTACAACTAAATATAATAAGGAAAAATGGATAACACCAGAGCTCTCAAGCTTTGAAGATCAGGTTGTTTTGCTCCAAACACTTTTCCAAAGAGATGACCGTTATAAAGAGCTATTTAAGACATATAAAATTGAGTACGACCGCGAACTAAATAAAGCAAAAAGTAACTTTATCCTTGAAAATATTCAATCAAGTGATAATATAGCCCGGGCAACATGGCAAACCGTTAGAAAGCTTACGAACAGCAAAAAACCTGTAAAGATACTTCCAGATCATACCGACGGTACTAAACTAGTAAATGACTTGAATGCTTTTTTTACGGATGCAGCACCTAATCTACTAAAAATTGACAAAATTTCTAATAGCAGTTCGGATTATACCAAATTAGCCCAAACGAAATTATAGAAAGCCCAAAAAAACTAAAAATAGTGCGGGTAACGATGAGGTTCCTCCTAGCATAATGAAGAAGTGCATATCTCTTGTCGCTGAACCTTTAGCTTCTATATTTAACCAAATATGAATAGTCGAGTATATCCAAGCCAGCTAAAAGTTGCTTGTATAATCCCTATTTACAAAAAAGATGACCCTAATAATTTTACCAATTACAGACCAATTAGCCTACTTAGTTCATTCTCAAAAATTTTCGAGCTTCTTCTTCATCAAAGACTGCTAATTTTTTTTCAAAAAAACAATCTTTTCAAAAATTTTCAACACGATTTCATCCCAAAAAGATCTACTGAAACGGCAATTATTGCAATCAACAGCTTGCGGTATTTTATTAGGTCTATCGAAAGCGTTTGACACGATAAATCATAATATTCTATTAAACAAATTTGAGGTATACGGCATAAGGGGAATTTCGCAGATTTTGTTTGCTTCTTACCTAACAGACAGGAAACAAAAACTGTCATTAAAAGTACTGTGTATAGTATGAGTCAGATTTTACTATTATGTCAACTGGATTACCGCAGGGAAGCATTCTAGGTCCACTACTTTTCGTAATTTATTTAAATGAGCTTGACATGCTTTATAAAGATTCAGATCTTGCGACTAATTTTGCTGACGATACTAATGTTGTAGCGTTCAGGACAGATGTGCTCAAATCTTAAACAAAACAAAAGACTGGTTAGATAAAAACCAACTAATACTAAAAGGACAAAACTAAAATCTTATTAATAACTAACAATACACATATTACTGATACAAAAGTTTTATTTAATCAAAAAGAAATAGAATAAAGTTATGATTGTTTTCCACAAACCAAAACTACACTTTTTTGCACTCGACGCGCGTTTCGCTAACAACGTTAGCATCATCAGGAGACGATAAATTATAAACTAAATTAACCTATGCTCTATCTTATATACAATCTTTTAGTGGGCGGAGATAAGACTAATAATTTGTGATTGATCACGATTTTTAATCCTATCTCCCCTCAAATAAAGAATAAAGTGTACTAAACGGGATGAGTCCTCTATCTTTATTTAAACTATTTCTGGATTTAATGATTTCCATACTTTCATATGCAATCAAAAGTCTTTTGTTTGGTACACTTTTTAGAAGTTTTAGGTTATGTAATGTGAATCTATGATTGTTTTCAAAAGCATGCTGGGCCACACTTGACTTTTCTGTTCTTCCGTATTTTAAGTGTGCTAAGTGTTCTATGAATCGTGTTTGAATAGAGCGTCTCGTTGGGCCAACATATTTTTTGTCACAATCCATGCAAGTAATTTCGTAAATTCCATTTTTTTCTAGAACTGTAGTTTTATCCTTGGGATTTCCTAGTAAACTTCTTATTGTGTTTCCCGATTGATATAATAATTTAAGACCGGTGTTATTAAATACTTTTTGTAATCCTTTCGTGTAATTAGGATTTTAAGGAATTTATACAAATTTAGAGTCGGAGGTATCTTTTTGTCTGAAAAAAGTGGAATTCCGAAAGGTCTTTTAAAAAGAATATCTGGTTATCAGCTTATGTATTAAGCCTTCGTCGTAACCATTTTCGCCAGCTATATTCCTAATCCTATTCTTTTCTGCTTCAAATATCTCTTTGTTTAAGGGGAAATTTACTAATCTATATGTTAAAAAGTGCAAACTTGCAAGCTTGTGTTGTAAGCAATGAAAACAGTCATTTGGAATATACCTGTTGGTGGCCGTTCCTTTTCTGTATAGGTCAAATTCTAATTTATTTTTATTTCTTATAACTAAAGTGTCTAGAAATGGCATTGTACCATTGTTCTCTCTTTCATAAGTAAATTTAATTGTGGGAAATTTGTTTTTTTCCATAAAATTTTCAACACTACTTACATTAGTGTTGAATACTGCAAACAGAGTTTAGGTTAATTTAGTTTATTGTTTATCGTCTCCTGATGATGCTAACGTTGTTAGCGAAACGTGCGTCGAGTGCAAAAAAGTGTAGTTTTAGTTTGTGGAAAACAATCATAACTTTGTTTTAGTGCCACCAAAGGTTCCAAATTCCCATTAAGTCATAATAACTAGTTAAAAAAGCTTAGCTAAGCGGAAGTGATCGCTTTTTATCCTGCGCAACATGTTAATTTTTTTCCGTTTATTACATATTGTTAATAATAAGGCGATATACTGCGATCTGATGCTGTCACCTTTAGGTTAAGATTTTGATAGGTATATGAAGTATATAAAGTTTCAATATAGACAGAACGTTTCTCTTACTTGTCATTAGTATTTTATTATTATATCTGCGAAACACTGGTTCACTACTGAATATCTCCTACCTAATCTAATAGGTTACGGGCCTAGAAGTCGTTAAAAAAACTAGGAAGACCACAGCAGAAAATAATTAGAAAAGTTAACATGAATTTTGGTCATAGATCACGAATAGAAATGCTAAACAAGAAAAATTATGATACCTGGAAATTAAAAACGATGTCTGGGGCTACGTTAATGGTAACATTGAAAAACCAACGGTGGAAAACGATAGTGATGCAGATAAAAAGAAGTTGGAAGAATGGTTAAGAAATGATAGCAAAGCTAAGTCCGATTTAATATTATCTATAAGCCCTTCTTATACTATATATTTAGTATATAATAGTATTTACCTGTCCAAAGGTCCTGCTCGAAAAGCTACGCTATTAAAGAAACCTACATTACAACGTATGGCAGAAAGCGGTGACATACGTGAACATATTAACAAATTTTTTGATGCAGTTGACAAACTAAGCGAAATGGAAGTAGAAATTAACCCAGACCTATTTTCTATTATGCTGCTATGCAGCCTGCCCGCAAATTTTGAAAATTTTCGATGCGCCATTGAATCTCGAGACGAGTTGCCAACCCCAGATAGTCTGCGTGTGAAGATAATAGAAGAACACGATGCTAGAAAAAATGAATCAAGGGATTTAAACGCCGTATATTTAAAGAAAAGATAGTTTTATAAGCCGAAGCAAAACAAGTCTACATCAGAAAAACCTGAAAATGGTGGGGAGTCATCTGAAACAGAAAGATTTATATATAAATATCACCACTGTCAAAAATTTGGCCATAAAAGTTATGACTGTAGATATAAACAGAAAAATCAAGCTAAATGTGCCGACAAAGAAGAAAGAAAAAAAATATTGTTCACATGCTTATCAAGCTGGATTAAATGAGATAAAAAATAAAAAATTTGAAGAGATAACTGATTCTAACTAAGAAAAGCTGAATTTAGCGAATAACGCGTCAACCAAAATAGTAACAAAAGGATAAGTTTTATTAAATGTAGATGTTGATGGAGATCAGAATCAGATTAATCTTTCTGATGTTTTACACGTACCTGACCTACAAACTAACTTGTTATCAGTTGGAAAAATAACCAAGAAAGGATATGAAATTTTATTTCAAAAAGAAAATGCATTGGTTCCAGATACAACTGGTCGAGTCAAGCTTCTAGAACTAGTACACAATGACGTATGTGGACCGATGCGTTGTGAATCACTTGGAAAACCAAAGTATTTTTTGGAGTTTATTGATGATTGCTCTAGATGGTGCGAAGTACGGTTTTTACAACACAAAAGTGAAGTCCTTGAGCAAACAAAGATGTATCTAGCCATGATTGAAAATCAAAAAGTTATAAGGGTAGTCTTTACAATAGAACGGAGTACATAAATAAGGACTGATTGTATGCTAAAACAGATGGGAATAACATGAAGGTTGACAGTACCAAGAAACCCTGAACAAAATGGTATAGCAGAAAGGAAGAACGTTTTTGCTACTTGTCATTAGTAATTTATTATTACATTTGGGAAACACTGGTTTACCACTGAATATCTCCTACCTAATCTAATACATATTTTATTGGTTTGTCTTGTTTTGTATTATGTATTTTAAATTTATATGGTTTTTGTAATATATTTTTTATTGTTATTTCTTTTATTAACACTAGTGTCTCTTAATAAAGTAATACTTATAGTGTTGATACAAAAAGATCTCTATACAAGAGCATAATGTTATATTTTAATGCATATTTGTTCGAGTTTTGAACTTTAAATTTTATATTATAATATATATAATATTATATATTTGTGTGGCTTTTTTTACAGACATTTTTAAATATTATTATTTATTTAATATTTAATGATGTTGTCCCGTTTAATTTAGTTAAAGTATTGACGAACCATATTTATGAAATACTATTGTATCGTATAATTAATATGGAAATAAAAATCTATCTATCTATATCGGTTAAGTGAGTGATGGTCCAGTATTCGCAAGTTAGACAAAAAGTTACCAGCAAGACATCTGCTACCTTCAGCGGTCCATTGAATGAATAACTGAAAATTTATATTGGCCCAATATTTATCCATCACAAACTGTTTATATTTAAGAACAGGCCATTTTCCTGGTATGTTGTAGTATGCTGGATCTCTCTCAGCCGAATGTATTTAGAAAAAGAGAACAATAGTAACTATAGTAAGCTCACAAAAATTTGCTAAAAGTTGTGCTTACAAGGTACGACGTAACCAAATCAATTCTTGTTCAGTACTTGATGCACAGTTTTACTTCATGCCGCTCACTTCTATTTCCTTCCTTTTCGAAAAAGTGAGAGGGCAATAGAATGGAAAATAGAAGGAGTGAAACTGTGGATTAGGCATTTATGAAAACCCACAGATAACAAAATGGTTAGGATACGCTAACTGCGTAAGAATTAGAGATGGGTAAATCAATTATTTTGTACTGAACGAATCGATCAATGATTCGTTTCTAGAATGATCGAATATTTTGAAACGATCATTGAATCAGTCATTTGAAATTAAATTAAAGAAAATGGTGACCAAAAAAAAAGGTCTATGCAGGATGCAGCTAAATAAAATACGAAATACTCTGTTGACCAAAAAATCTATATATTTTCAGACAGTTTACCCCGCGTGCAGGAATTCGAATCAAAAGAACGAATGAACGAAACGATCGACCTATTCTCGTTTGATTCATTCTGTCTTCGTCGATCATTTGACTCATTTGACTGATTGAATCATATCGAGCAAACATGATTCAATCTCTCAATACTCGCAAGTGATTCGATCATAGTGAACGAATCGTTCACGAATCATACAACTCTAGTAAGAATACTACAAGGGCGGTCGTAAAGATAGGTGAGACGTATTCGCTATTGTATGACGTATCTGTTTTGAGCATGCAGCAGTACTCTCTTTATCAATACTTAAGTGTGTTCAATTGATTAATTTCTTGGTCGTTCTTAGTGTATAGGACTTTGTCTTTGTTACTTCTTTTTGTCTCATAATTTTATAAAATTTTATTATTCTATGCTATTTTAATTTATTTTTCCTACACTCTATAAATGGATTTTTCTCTGTTGAGTAGGTAAATAAATAAATACATGAATACATAAATAAATAACTGGACCCTGTTCGCTTCAAGAGTACCTGGCAAGGATGAAGGTGAAGCAGGACTCAACTAGCAGAGGACGATGGAAGCAGCGTGAATCGTCATTTCACTTCCATGCAAGATGTACAGCCTACGGAGGAACCAGAAGAGAAATCTTCCAAGAGGTCGAAGTCGAGCCTGGCGTTCAAATAGTAGGACGCTCCTTATATCATTTTTAAATGTGGTGTCGCACAAAATGCTTTAAAATATCTAGATACTACCACAAAGTTGAGTTTAAAAAGAGATCAAAATTAGAAGTTATTAGCAATTAAAATCCAAGCTTACCAAGTAAACTCTTCAGCAGTCACTTACGTTCTGAACTTAGAACATTGAACTACTAGAAGGAGTCTGGTCTGTCTGGTTACACTGATTGTTTGAGTGCAACATCTACAGTGGAGAAAGGGGAGAAAGAAATCTGTGTTGCCAATTTTAATAACAAAATTATGCAACAAAAAACTTAATTAATGAGGTTTAAGATATATGTTGAAAAAGCTAATATACACAATATATAATACTCACAACCTATTTAAAACTTTCGAAGTTTTTTGAAAATTTAACATGTGTTTTCCCTAAACATCTTCTTTTGTAGTCAACGTGGCAACATTGATTGTTTGTTGCGGTTTCTCGATTTTTCCTGGAATGTCATTATTGTTTTGAAAATGAAAGTTTCAGCACTTGTCAATAGTGTTTTTTTGATATTTTTGTGAAAAGTTTGTGGCGAAAAATGGTTCCGAAGTTTACTATACCTATGCAAATTAAAACAGAAGCCGGGGAACCGCAGTATTTCGTTTCACAGGTACGTTAAATTAAAATATTAACTAAATATTAGGTTAGAATTCGTCATATTTGGCCACTCATGGTAAACAAAGGCAGGAAATCTGTGTTGCCGGCTTGTCATTAAGGGAGGGATTTCCATAGCACCTTTTTCTTATTTTTATAGTTGTACATCCTACTTGAATACATTTTTAGGTTTTTTTTTTATAGAAACAGATTTTTATTACTATATCTAGACCATTTAATTAAACGGAACTAAAAATTATTGAAGGCATTTTAAATAATATTAAAAACAGGGGAAAACGTATTAGATTAACATGACAACAATGGGATGAAGATGTTGAACTCAAACACCCTGCCCTAGGTCTGAAAAAAAGCTCCTTCTAGTAGTAGCTGGAAAAACTTACGTCAGATTTGACCAACGAGAATCAAGACCAAATTTTAATTCCTATCAAATTTATGTGACACTTCCATTAGACTTAATGGTGCACCTGTGTAAACTGTTTTGACGTTTTGCGCAATGTTCTATTTTGCTTCTTTTGACTTTAAATCTGTCATTTGAGTGAAGGAGCTATTGACGAATTATTTTTCTAAATAGTCGGCATCTTTGAAGTTGAATTAAAGTTGTTTATACTTTTAACACAATTATTTTGATCTTCAGTTTTAAAAGGAGTTAATGGAAGTTGTTGTAATAAATTGTTCTTAAAATATGGACTAGACGGTTATTTTATTATTATGAAAACAGCCCACAGGAGCCCACGCTGGTTACCCAGGGCGAATCATCATTTAATCATTTCTCTTTTCGCTTTGAACTTTTGTGTGTTCCTTGTGGGATGCTCATCCAAGTTTGGATTTTCGTTATTTCCACCCAAGATCTTTTGTTTTTTAGTTTCTTTTCGGTTGAAGTAACTGATTTGGAGTTTTTTTAACTTCTTTCTTGTTTTAATTGCCTTAGGAGCATAATCCTACTGGAAATATTAACACGCCAGGACGAATTCGTATCAGTGCGGAACGATGCCTATTTGTGAGTGGTTCAAGGTTGGAAATCAAAGTGTATGATGGTGTTTAATGATGTATAGTGGAGGGTGACCAGTGAAACTACTGATGAGCCCACGCTGGTTACCCAGGGCGAAACATCGTTTAATCATTTCTCTTTTTGCTTTGAATTTTTGTGTGTTCCTTGTGGGATGCTCATCCAAGTTCGAATTTTCGTTATTTCTACCCAAGATCTTTTGTTTTTTAGTTTCTTTTCGGTTGAAGTAACTGATTTGGAGGTTTTTTAACTTCTTTCTTGTTTTAATTGCCTTAGGAGCACAATCCTACTGAAAATATTAACACGCTAGGACGAATTTGTATCAGGTAACTTGGATAAGTACCAGTGCTGAACGATGCCTATTTGTGAGTGGTTCAAGGTTGGAAATCAAAGTGTATGATGGTGTTTAATGATGTATAGTAGAGGGTGACCAGTGAAACTACTGATGAGCCGACGCTGGTTACCCAGGGCGAAACATCGTTTAATCATTTCTCTTTTCGCTTTGAACTTTTGTTTGTTCCTTGTGGGATGCTCATCCAAGTTTGAATTTTCGTTATTTCCACCCAAGATTTTTTGTTTTTTAGTTTCTTTTCGGTTGAAGTAACTGATTTGGAGATTTTTAAACTTTTTTCTTGATGAAAACAGTATTTAAGAAAAATTAAAACAAATACAATAAATGGCAATCTTTCACAAAATTATAAAGGAAATTCTTCTGTTGTTCAGTAAAACAGCCACCGTTCGTTGTATATATAGTAGTCTTACTGATTTACTTTAAACTAACTATGAATCTATGCTCTAGCTAGGATTTGCACTGATATGCTCCCTTATAATCGATAAAGTTATGTGGTAAAAACAACCCCGACCTATCTTAATATGAGAATTAGTTCATTCAAGCTACACCCCCACCCCCCGAAAGATATTCGAATTTTGATATGCTTATAATTTCGAACCAATTTCGAACTAATTATGAACCACTTTTAAAAATGTTGAACCACACTCTTTCCTGTTTTTTTTTTTATATTCAAAATGGGCGGTGCAGCCAGAAGTTAAGCTACATCCCCCTCATTTAAAGCATAGAAAAAAAATGAAAAGCAACTCTCCCAAAATTAAGATGTAATTTCGAACTCCTAATATCAACAAAAAGAATTTCTAAAAATACACTAGTAACCCTGCTTTTCTTAAAAAATATGGTGGGGGCAGGTTGACGTGAAGCCACACCCCCCTCAAAAAAATTTCGAACTTTGATATGCTTATAATTTTGAACTAATTTCGAACCAATTTTGTACAACTTAAAAAAAATTTAACCACCCTAATTTCTGTGATTTTTTATATTTATTCAAAATGGGGGGTCAGTCAGTTTGAAAGGCATAGAAATATACTAGAAATCACGTAATGAAAAAGTATTTCCATCTTTGTTCGAAATTTATTGGTACCTATGGTCATGTGTAAAGCAGGACCTGATTTTTTGAATATAAAAAAAATAGTTTAAAATTATTAGCATATCAATGTTCGAATTTTTTTTGAGGGGGGTGTGGCTTGACGTCAACCTGCACCCCCACCATATTTTAAAAAGAAAAGTAGATTTTTCGAAATTCTTTTTGGTGATATTAAGGGTTCGAAATTAATTCTTAATTTTGGGATAATTGCTTTTCATTTTTCTCTATGCTTTAAATGAGGGCGGTGTAGCTTGACGTCCGTCTGCACTACCCATTTATATATATAAAAAAACAAGGAGTGTGATTCAAAATTGTTAAAAGTGGTTCAAACTTAGTTCAAAATTGGTTCGAAATTATAACCCACATAGCAAGCAATGGATATTGTATATTACAAAGATATTTAAAATTAGGATATACGTTTTGTATGTTACATGTTTATTTTATATATATTAGAAAAAAAATATGATTCGTTTCAAAAAAGGAAATATGAACGGATATTTACTGTATATTCAGTGTATATGCGCTATAGTACATCCTAAATATATGTTTTTTGTATATAAGCTTTATATTTTTTAACCGAATATCAGTTAATATTTTAAAATAAAATATTACCCAAATACTTGTTTTTTAATATAAACTAAACATATAAATTTTATAATTATCGCGTAATATTCTCTAAATAAGGTTTTTAATATTTTCCTCTGCATTTAAAATACTACATATTTTTTAGATAAAATTTATTGCAAGAAATTATTTAAAAAAATATGAATATTTTCCCAATATTCAGTGTGTATCTGTTTGAGTATAATCTGTTTATCTGTTTTTTGTATTTAAGGCAAATATTTGTTTTGTGGAATGGAATACTTTATTAAATATATTATTATTATAATATATATTAAAATTTTTTTAGCATTAGAGATCACAAGATTTTTCTGCTTTTTTTTAATGCGATTTTTTAAATGTACTTAACCCAGATCCTCCTTGTTTTAAATATCTTTAAAACTTGTCGGTGCACATGGTCCCTAGTCTTATATATATTTTCTTATCTCAGTGAATCAAAAACCACTAAATTAATAAAATGTATTCAAGGATTCCTTTAGTGAGGGAGCCTTAAATATTAACCACTTAGCGGTGTATACGACCCTGCAAGCTCGATTTTCCTCTACGCATTAGGGCGTGTACCACGTGGTTTCAATTCAACCAATCAGGTACGAGATTAATAAATCCTTCCTCTGCATTGCAATCTGAGCAAAAAAGCAAAATCTAAGCTTGTTTCGCTTGTTTATCGAGTTGTGTGCAGTAAGTTTGTGCCGTTTTCTAAAGTTTTGTAGCAAAAAACAATCTTTTTTATTATCGGTTGGATTAAACTACAATGGACTGTCCCCCTGGGAATTGCTATCTTACATCCAGTTGTTGCAGGTAAGTAGATAAACGCGATTGAAGTTGTTTTATTCGTGTGGGCTCAAAATGGTGGCGTCAGATGAAATAAATGCATCTATATATATGGCTGAATTTCTGAATTTCAACTTGACGATATATGTTGCTTTTCGACGTTGACGCACTGCGTAAAAAAGGGACAGAGAAGGGTCAATGTCAATCAGGAACAGCAGGTGTTGTGTTATCTAAAGCTAGGTTTATACTGAAAAATTAAAAGAAACATTGACCTATATGGGAGGCAGTGTATTTTGCATTTTTGTTTCACAGTGTCTAAAGTTACGACGGTTATATCTAGAGCGAAAACAACCTTTTTTAGGGTTGAGTTGGGTTCGCTGGGGTTGTATTTGTTGGTTTTCTTTTGAAAATGTAAAAAAACTAGTTTTTGTGTTTACCAAATATTAAATTAGAAAACAGATAAATTACCTCGGAAATCACTGACACCCACATTTCTGTACATTTATAAAAGTTTTGTGCTGATTAATTTAAAGTTATTTACCTATATTTTTATTTTATTTATTTATGTGTATTGTAAAAGAAGAATCCTTTTGAAACTTTTATTTTTCTGCTTTCCTATTAAACCTCTAAAAGCAAATATATAAGTTGTATGGTTTTATTTTTTGTTTCAGATAGACACTTGATGAAAATTTGGTTGGTTTTTTCCACCATCTTTAGTAACTTTACATCTCTTGGGGACTGCAGGGTAAGTAGATAAAGCCGATTAAAGTTTTTTAATTCATAAATGGTGGAGTTAGAAAAAAATGCACCTTGGCCATTTTTTTCATACCAAAAATCAGGCCATTTTATAAACATAAATAATTTAGGTAAACATTTCAGTCTGATCCAAATCTGGACGAGGTTTCAGAAAATGAAATACCTACCTAAATGGAGACCCACGAACAATATTTATTATTAATTGATTATTATTTCAAAGTTGTAATTTTTATTTTTTCTCTATTTTTTATCCAAATAAATAAGTGACTTTAGCAGTACATAATTCATTTTCTTGAATGATCTGTGAAAATTCCCTGTACAAAATATTAAAGTTTTATTTTACTATCAGCAACAATTGAAGGATTTTGCGAAATTAAGACTACTCAAAAATAAGTTCTGCCCTGATAAATCCGGCAGGAATGGTAACTGTTAATCACCAAATTTCTATTTCAGGTGGACTTTTGATGGAAATATGGGTAATTTTTACCATGCCTCTCAATTTTTAAACAACAAAAATTATATTTTTGGTTCCTCCTGGACTTTGCAGGGTAAGTAGTATAAACTGTCGAGAACTTTCTTTTAAATTCAGCTTAAAGCAAAATTGAGACACTACAAAAGATTTTTTGTGTGTGTGTGTCTTTTTATAGACTGTTGTTTTTAGTTTTTTATGTATTACTTTTGTTAAAAACTAAAACGATGATGTCCGAAAGGTCCCATATAAAAGTGTTCAGGATATTCACGCATACATTTGCCAGAAATTGGCATAATCATTTTTTGTTGAGTCTAGAGAACTTTTATAATTTTTTTCTTTACTTATATTTGTTACTAAAGTTAAACATTACTTTTTTTAAAGTTTTGGTTTTATAATTTTTTTAAAAATTTAATTTTTCCTAAAATTTTTGTTTACAGCATTGTATTTAAAAGATTACAATAACACATTTTTTACCACCAGCAAACTAAGCAAAAACTGATTAAAAAATGAATATGTATTATCTGTTTATAACAATATTTTATTTCCAGATGTAGCTGCAGCAAGAAGAAATTCCCTTTCTTTACGCACCACCACGAATACAAAGCTTCATGTCATAGAAAACTGATTAAGGATGCTGCAGATAGAGACAGATATCAACCACCGAAAAGAATAGAGCTAAACATGAGGATATGTACTGGTAATAATGCGATATGGTGCCTGCGAGTCTTAATATACTGCTTTGCTCTCTTTGACTTAAATTAAATTTTTTAATGGAAAGCTTAATTCTGTATTTTCTAAATAAAATAACAAAAAATGCAATTCAATTAACTGCTTAAATTAAAAAATGAGCCTTAAAAAAATTGAAAACTATTATTGTTAAAAATATTTAGCTGTCCAAGGCGTTTTTATTTTAAAAAAAAAATAGGCACTTTAGGTTTTTTACTAACAAACAGCACTTTTTTACGTGATACCGTATATTTTTGGATATATAAATAACATAAAAAACGATATTTTCTACCATTTTAAAGTACATCTAAAAAATGCTTAATTTTTCTAAATTTAGGATGCGCCCTATTATTGTTATTGTGCTAAGTGGGTATATTGTTGTAATATAAATGACAATATATTCAGGGTATCTACAAAACGTATATACCTTATATATGTGGTCATAGATTTGTAATGGACATTATTCATTGAATACATCAGTGTTATAAGGATTAGTATATTGCAGTAATATAAATCTTATATATGCCGTCAATAAAATATTATGGATACGGAAAGAATATACTTTTATGGATATACCATTGTTATATATATAAACTAAAATTTGGACAAATATACATTTTGTATATCGTGACGGATATCGACAGGATATAATATATAAATATATACCACATGGATATACCATAGAACATGAAATTTGGTGTAATAGAATATAACTCGAATATTTTTGTGGAGTAATTAATACATTTTCAGAATATACTTATCACGTATATTCAGCGGATGTTACCTAATGTGTACCTCTGGATCTAAATTGGATCTTTTTTGGAGCTCCTTTGCACGTCAGGTGAATATCTGGGTGATATCCAGAGCAATATCCTTCTCCGTTTTCGTATATACGCTGGATATACTTGCAATATTTTTTTTTTTCTATGTGGGAAGCATATCAAAATAAGATTAATATCTTTGGGAGGGGGTGTGGCTTGAATGACCTTGTTTATTCGAAGAATAAAAATAAACATAATTAAGGGTAATTACTACAGCCATTCATACCATACCTTAAAAGCCATTATTGGGATCGCCAAAAGAAAACTATAATAACGTCATAGGTCGTCAGGTCCTTAGTTTTTGAAATGTTAAAAAATAGTAGTTTGAGACGCGAGCTGCAGGTGAGTATCTTAATTTATCTGAGCGTCTAGTGACCATAACATGCGAGTTAGTGTACTATACTTTACCTACGACCAATGAAAATGTCATCATAAATAGGGTCAGTCCATATCAAGTCAACCAGGGTATTTTACCACACCATCTCCGATGTTGATGATTTTTAGTATACATGTTTTTCCTACCAAAAAACTGGAAAATCCAAAATTTCAGACTTTTTTGACCAGTTGTTTATTTTGAATTAATTTTTGAAAATCGAAAAAGTCACTTATTTGTCCTTAACATGTGCGCACAAAATTAGGAATATCCAAAGAACCACTTATAATAGAAAAGTAGGTGAAGGTTCATTTTAAAGCTCTTATAAAGACCTTTCATATGAGAATATTGCATAACATATATTGAAAAAAAAAATAAAAAAAAAAATTTTTGATTTTTTCTTTGAAAAATTTCAAAAAGGCCATTTTTAATTTTTTTCAAAAAATTATATTATTTTCTTTAAAGTGTTATTAAACTATTCACAAAATTTTGAGATGGACAAATCATGGGTTCAATGTGAAAAAATTTATTAAAAATGTCACATGCATGAAAAATCGCCTATAAATAGACAATGCATTTTGGTAATTAGAAGAATATAATGGGGTTTAAAGCGATATTATAAAAATATTTAACAATATTTTATTTAATAAAAAATTATATCCTACGTTTCATTCTGTATCAGTAATCAGATTAACATTGCCCCCCATTGTAATATTTACTTACAAAACCTCTTTTCCACCGGAGACGTACTATTGGATGTTCCAATTCTTAGGAAAATATGCCTGTATAAACCTGCCAATACTTTTGTGAAATACTGCCTGTTTATTCCTGTTTAACATTAAGGACACACCTCCTTCATTTTATTGGTCTGTTTAGGTACATTGTGGGGATTTGCTGACATGAAAATTCCTGCATAAATTGATTTTAAATTTTTGGCAAGTATCTTCCTGATACAGCTCCAAATAATCGATACATAATAGTTCGACTGAAGGTTTATCAGAAGTCATCTCTGTGTAATTTTAAAAGTTTCAACTATGGGTGAGGCAAGTGGATGGACTAAATATAAAGTAAAGTGCTGTGATCCACTAGAGTTAAAAATCAAGCATTTTGGGAAATTAAGAAATGTGACCAAGTGGATGTGCAGTTACAAAAATGTCAAAATGGGAATGAAAATCTGTGATGGTTGTAGACTAAAGCTTTCAAAGGAGTTTAAGGCATCTGAAGAAGATGAGGCAGGGTAAGTAACAAATAGTATTTTTTAATATAAAATTAATAAACTAAACCAATTGCGTCAAGTACGGAGTGGAAAAATCTCATGGCATTATTTTGCATGGCATTTTGAGAATACAGACATTATGTACAAATTTCTTGGCATTATGTACACATTTTGGGTCAGCTGTTACCCCCTTTTTAAGTTCTTATAAAAAACTAACTTTTTAAATTTTTTTAGACCCAGTCAAGTTCCAGAAAATGATCCAGATTTTCAAGATCCTGCTGAATCATTTACTCTTTTAAACAAGTCATTGGAGCTTCTTGGTGTGTCGCCGATTAAAAGAAAAAATGTATACAAAGAAAAAATTGATATTGTACAGCATACAATTGCGAAAGCATTTACAAAGGAATCAGATTCAACGCTAGTAAAGGAATGCCAGAGTGACGAAAGTGAAATGATTAAGCAGTTAAAGGACAAATTTTTAAAAACCGAAAAGAGGAGTGAGAAAATACTAGTTTTATCATGTTTACCTCAAAGTTGGAGTAGAAAGAAGATTGAAGAAGAATTTGGAGTTTCTCAATATTTGGCCAGAGCTGTAAAACAGTTAGTTAAGGACAATGGGATATTATGTTCTCCTAACCCCAAACCGGGAAAGACCCTTAGTGATAGAGTGGCCCAAATAGTGGTAGATTTTTACCAAAGGGATGACATTAGCAGGACCATGCCAGGTAAAAAAGATTATGTTGTTATCAGAAAATATGGAGCTGAAAAAGAATATGTACAAAAAAAATTAGTCTTAGCTAATTTAAAAGAAATTTATGCATTGTTTAAAACTGAGTACCCCAATGAAAAAATTGGGTTTTCAAAATTTTGTGAACTGCGACCCAAAAACTGTATACTGGCAGGAAAAAGTGGGACTCATACTGTATGTGTATGTACTATACATCAAAATATAAAACTAATGCTCAATGGCTCCAAATTAAATAAGCTATATGATGAAAATAACAGGCCTCTTGCAATATCTTATCATGATTGCCTTTATAAACTAATGTGTAATCCACCTTCAGTGGACTGTTTTTTAAGCAATAGATGCAAGCAATGTCCTGGAGTAGAACAGTTTAAAAATACGTTAATAGAAAAATTTGAGGAAGAATTAATTGATGAGGTCTCATTTAAAAAGTGGGTCTCAGTAGATAGGTGTACTATGGAAACCGTTGTTAAGAAAAGTGATGATTTTGTCCAGGAATTTACTGATGATCTTGTAAAACTTAAATCACATTCTTTTATTGCAAAAATGCAAAAAGATAGATACAATGAAATAAAAATTAACCTTAAACCTGGAGAGTCTTTGATCACTTGCGACTTTGCGGAAAATTATTCCTTTGTTATGCAAGATGAAGTCCAGTCTTATCATTGGAATAACAGCCAGGCAACCCTCCACCCTTTTGCCATTTATTTTCTAAGTGATGGTAAACTGCACAACCTGAATTATGTGTTTATTTCGGAAAGCTTGACACATAATACAATTGCATTTCATTTATTTTTAAAAAAATTAATGCCTGATTTAAAAATCAAAATACCAGGACTTAACAAAATTTTTTATTTTTCGGATGGATGTGCTGCGCAGTACAAAAACAAAAAGAATTTTCTGAATATATGCCTGCATAAAAAAGATTTTGGTGTTGAAGCAGAGTGGCATTATTTTGCCACCTCGCATGGCAAAAGTGCCTGCGATGGCTTGGGAGGAACTGTTAAAAGACTTGCTGCCAAAGCCAGTTTGCAGAGGCCCTATGACAATCAAATAATGACACCTCTACAATTGTTTACTTGGTGTGAAGAAAACATATCTGGCATTGATTTTAAATATTGCACAGAAGCAGATTATACAAATCATGAAATAATTTTGAATAAAAGATTTGCGGAAGTCTTAACAATACCGGGGACACAAAAAATTCATGCTGTAATTCCTCTTACAGAAAGCACGTTTTTGGCAAAACAGTTTTCTACATGCTTAGAGGTCGAAACACATAATCTTTTTAAAGGTGGAAGCATTATTTTGCAAAATATCGAGTCAGGGTTTGTCACTGTAGAATATGACAGTGCTTGGTGGCTGGCTTGTGTCTTGGGGAAAAATAATGAGAGCGGAGAACTGAAAGTAAGCTTTCTTCATCCACGAGGACCTGCCTCATCATTTTTTTACCCAACACCTCAAGATATTTTAATTATTAAACCAGAAAGTCTTATAAAAAAAGTTGAACCCAACACTGCTACTGGCAGAACTTACAATGTCAGCAAAAAAGAAATGTCAGATTCATCAGAAATTCTTAAAAGAAAGTTAAAAAAATAAATTTAAGGTATATAGTTAGTCTTAGTGTTTTCTGTCTAATTTTTATCAACGAAGTAGAAAAGTTTGTTTATTTCTTTTGCGAGTTTAAAATAAAATAATTTGTAGATAAAGCCTCTGGGTATTTTTTAAAACCTGTATCCATCCAACAAATTTATTTATTTTAATATCCAGTGCACTATTGGTGCTCCTAAAATATGTTTATTTTTTTAAATGCATGATTTTTAATGTACTTAATATTTTTGATATTTTTTTTGACATTGAACCCATCATTTCTCCATCATAAAATTTTGTGGATAATTAAGTAACACTTTGACCAAAATTATATATTTTTTTCAAAAAAATTAAAAATG
This sequence comes from Oxystoma pomonae, assembly GCA_963921995.1. Lineage (NCBI taxonomy): Eukaryota > Metazoa > Arthropoda > Insecta > Coleoptera > Brentidae > Oxystoma > Oxystoma pomonae. The sequence continues at coordinate 47,791,879 of OY998171.1, read as the reverse complement.
GCCTTTTTGAATTTTTCAATTTTTTTTTTCAATTTTTTATTTTCAATTTTTTTTTTTGTTAAAATTATGTTGTGATATTTCATAAAAAAGAGCTTCAAAATGACTTTAAAATGAGCCATTTATTACTTTCCTAGTGTAAGTGGTTCTCGAGATATTGCTAGTTTTGTACATTCTTGTTAAGGTCAAAATGCTGACTTTTTTATTTTGAAAAATTAAAAAAAAAACTACGAATCAAAAAAATCTAAAAATTTGCATTTTCAACTTTTATGGTAAGAAGAAAATATATACCAAAAATCATCAAAATTGGAATTGGTCGCGTAAAATTTTTGTGATTTTTTGGTTGATTTGATATGGAATGACCCAATCAGAAATTATTAAAAATATCAAACGCGAACACTGTTAAATCAACAACCTTCATAACCTGAAGTTTCAATGACGTTGGATCTAAAACATCAAAACAAATAAGGTTACTAACCCAAGCAACAATTTTATGACCAATGACCACATACTTCACCTAAATGGACGTTAATTTGGGTGTATAAATTAGTGATCTTCAGACGATCTTACATATTATGACAAAATTACGTTGCTTTAAGGTTAGATAATACTGCAGTAACATTGTTACCGTTTACTCAACGTTTAGCCGACCTGTCACGCGTTGGTGCATTTTCTAGTAAACCAGTGACGCCGTGTGGACGTTTTTATGAGACTCTAGTTACGTTCTACCGACGTACACTTCCGACCACATAAAATGCGTACGCCGATTTTATATAGTCTATTATGAGCCTCGCAACTCAGTAACCTTTTAGATATTTCACATTGACAAAAAAATGTCACCGTCGGGTTTTGTTGTTGTCATACGCTTATATTTAAATATATTGCTGGAAACGGAGAACGGGCTGGAAGATTTTCCGTGAATGTGTAGAGTTGGATATCCGCGAGAGGACATGGGGCTCTTTTTAGAATCCATGGAAGATTTACGGCTGTGGTTTATGTTGATATTATGAGGAATGTTATACTTCCAGAAGCAACCATTCTTCATCCACAAGGTTTTGTGTGTCAACAGCAAAACAACGTCGCCAACCTCTTAATGGAGTTCATAGTCAGAGGGTACGATGAAGTCATTGTTTGAAATCCAAATTTATTTCAAAATTAGCAGATTCCATGCCACGATGACTGGAAAACATTATCGAGGCTGACGGGGCAATGACACGCTACTGAGGAAACGTTTTCTTGTTTTTTTTTTTAATTTACTTAGTGTTTTTTTAATAAGTTCTTTTTGATTTTGAACATTTTTGGTTGTCTGCAAAGACTCAGATTACTCAAATTTACCGATCCGATCCTGTGCGCTGACTATGATTAAGTTATTGCTTTCCTTTCGCCAAACAGTTACTTCTTCTTGATACGTTTTTCTTATTCGCACAATTGCGGTCTTGTTTCGTCCATAATGAGCTTTAAGAATAAGTTTTTACAATAAAATGTTGAATAATTTAAAAAAATATATATATTTTTTTAATTACTATATTATATTAGTCATAGTAAAGTGTGGGCAGTCTCCTTATGTTTGTGTTTACAATGTCAAAAGATATAACCTGTAATTCGAAAACGTCAAAGTCGTTTACAATAATCAACGCAATTAGCAAAACGATTCAACAGACCTGCATCTAACTTCTGCTGTACGCATTTTATGTGGCCGGAAGTGTATCAATATCTAAACAACTTTCACATTCTGGCCGGTCTTGCGACGTTTTCTGGCCGGAGTTTTGACGAACTTAAGTGCCTTTTTCTTGTGAAGAAGAACAGTTTCCAAAGGAACTAATGGCATTATATTCTCCTTCTCTGCCGCACTTATGTACGGCAGATCGCCCTATCTCTCTCTAGATTTTAAATAACTGGCTCAACTGGTCAGGGGCCTAATTTTTGAATCTCCAGAGAAGGATCGATCCCTCAAGAGAAGGGATCAATCCCGGGGAATGATCCCATCCCTCGAAAAAAATATGCTTTTCCTTGAAACCTCTTCAAAATTTTAGACTGAAAATTATACATTTTACGCGCATGCTTGCCTGAGAAATGGGACCGATCCCTGGCTTTGGAGTCGGGGAGCGCGAACACCCAATTTTTGATAGAATGGAATGAGCGATCACCGGTCAAGAATACGAAATGCGTTCGACGTGGGATCATTCGACACAAATCTATATCGTTCCCACAAAGCATATACCTACGGACTGTCGTTCCCTGCTCAATAATTAGGGTTCTGAAAGAGAGATGACATTATCCTACAAGTATTTGGGCGAAAGAGAAAGACTGGCGCTCTTTAAACAGTAATTTCTGATCCACAGCTTCACTTCTTACCGCTCACTAAAAATACTTCTTTTGCTTCCAAGAAGTAGGATCTTTGATATTTGAAAAAACTAAACTTTATTTCACAGTTCACCGACCATTTATTTAAAACAATGAAATAAAAACTAAGGTTATGGGGACCGTCAACTGTCATCGGCGGAGTTGTTGAAGCGTTTTCCAGTCGCATGTTGGGTTGATAGTCACCAACGGTCGTGGCAAGTGGTTCATTTGGGAATGTTTGACGACTGTACGTGTATTTTTTGGGATTCTTATAATATTTGCCATTTTTGGTGCCGTCGTTTATGTTTGAAGGGGCCATCATTTACTAAACACGGCAAAAAATACTACAAACACCATTGAATTGGAGACGTTTTATGTTCCGGGCGAGATAGGTATTTGACCATGGAATCCTAAAAAGAGGGCTTTAGTAGCATCCATTTTGTTTACGTTAAAAAAAGCAATATTTTTCGTTTCAACACAAACAAATCAAGGGCGCGCGGGTTTTTTCATTCCTTTTCTAAGCATATTTGTCAGTAAACCGAATTGCGTTTTTAAATTTTGCTCCCATAGTGGACATATGGCTATATAACAAACGATAATTATCAAATTATAATTTTTTGTTAGCCATTTTCTAAAGTGTACAAAAATAAGTTCATTTTAGTAACCGAAAATCCTAAAGTTTGAGATGGGCAACATTTTGGATAGTGGAACACCACTAAAAAATCAATAACAAAGAGGGCGCTAGTGTAGCCATTTTGGGTCGTATTTTACGACGTAACAAGAACGATTACTATGTTGGGAATTTGGAACCTTTGGTTGCACTAAAACAAAATTATGATTGTTTTCCACAAACCAAAACTACACTTTTTTGCACTCGACGCGCGTTTCGCTAACAACGTTAGCATCATCAGGAGACGATAAACAATGAACTAAATTAATCTACGCTCTATCTTATATACAATCCTTTAGTGGGCGGAGATAAGACTAATAAATTGTGATTGATCACGATCTTTAATCCTACCTCCCCTCAACCAAAGAATAAAGTGTACTAAACGGGATAGGTCCTCTATCTTTATTTAAACTATTTCTGGATTTAATGATTTCCATACTTTCATATGCATTCAAAAGTCTTTTGTTTGGTACACTTTTTAGAAGTTTTAGGTTATCTAATGTGAATCTATGATTTAAGTGTGCTAAGTGTTCTTTAAAAGAACACTTAGCACACTTAAAATACGGAAGAACAGAAAAGTCAAGTGTGGCCGAGCATGCTTTTGAAAACAATCATAGATTCACATTAGATAACCTAAAACTTCTAAAAAGTGTACCAAACAAAAGACTTTTGAATGCATATGAAAGTATGGAAATCATTAAATCCAGAAATAGTTTAAATAAAGATAGAGGACCTATCCCGTTTAGTACATTTTATTCTTTGGTTGAGGGGAGGTAGGATTAAAGATCGTGATCAATCACAATTTATTAGTCTTATCTCCGCCCACTAAAGGATTGTATATAAGATAGAGCGTAGATTAATTTAGTTCATTGTTTATCGTCTCCTGATGATGCTAACGTTGTTAGCGAAACGCGCGTCGAGTGCAAAAAAGTGTAGTTTTGGTTTGTGGAAAACAATCATAATTTTGTTTTAAGAACGATTACTATTCCGACTCCAGTCACTGCACAACGACGTAAGGACTTAAAAATTATCCACCATTTTGGTGTAAATCCGGGTCGGCATGTTGGCTAAAACGACGTCGCATTATAACGTCGGGTCGCATTTAACAACGTCACTACGCCGTTAAATTGCTGCTTGGGAAGGGAGTTTTCATATATCTTTTTAAAAACAAGGTTTTTTTTTTCTTAAAAATGCCTAATATGTCAATCTAACGGGACTTATTTTTAGTTAGGTAATAAAATTATATTGGATTTATTTACGTTTAATAAATATTTATTGTCTTAAAAATATAGAAAAATAATTCACATTTTTTCGTCAATTAGTGCTCTTATAAAATAAAGTTTCATCGCTTGTCACGCCATCTTGTGGTTTACGTTTAAGCTTCATTATTATCCTAGGAGCGTAAATGGTCTATTACAGTCGTGTTGGGACGCTCGTTAAATTAGTATTATGGGTTGGTCGTAAGTAAATGTAATTTACAAGCCAGAACAATTACAGGGTGTCCACAGATTTTTCGAGAAAAAAATCCCTGACTTTTCTCTGACCGTATTAAAAAATTCCCTGACTGATATTTTTAGCAGAATAAAGAAAAAAAAAATTTAGAATGAATGAAGTGATTTTTCTCATACTTTCACTTAACTCATATTAAGTGCGTATTTATTTAAAAAGCTGACCATTTACCAACATAGATGTTCTTTCCTCTTTTTTGAATTTATTTATTTGTACTAACTTTTAAAAAGCGACATCTAAGAAGTAAACAAAAAATTAAACAAACTACACAAACCTAGTGTCTCTAAAGAACAAAGTAGAAGTAGTTGGAAAAGCAACACAGGTACGTTTTAAAAACGTCCCTGGAACGCTCCGGCGCGAGCAATGGTACGTTTAAGGAACGTCCGTAGACGCCGTGAAACGTTCAGGGAACGTTCCCGGAACGAACAATGTCGTCAATTGTAACGTCTCAGGAACGTTCCTTTGGACGTTCCTGGAACGTTTACTTGGACGATCCTTGGCCGTTCTTATTTGTATGTCCACGGTATATTCCTGTTCCCGGAACGATTAATATTACCAATTGTAACCAGCGTTGCCAGGTCCATTTTTAGAATAATAGTAGATCAAGACAAAAATAATAGTAGATTCTAGAATTTTTATGAAAAAAAATAGTAGACTACAAAAAAAACTTACATTAATAAAAAAACTGAAAAAAAATAATAAATATTTTAATCTTTCAACTCATTCTAAACTTTATAAATTGTTTCTTATCTCGTTTTAGTTCAACACCATAAAAAGGATAGAAGTAATGCGATCCACGTTTCTTTTGAAACGTCTCTTGCTGGTGAATAGCGGGAGCTTTTAATCCCATTAGAAATTTCCTGTGTGATGGAAAAGAAAACAAGTGTTCTGAACTAGCAGCTGTGATTTTGGAACGAACTTCGCTCCTAAACTTTCTGCTAGGTAACCCGTGCGCTGACCGTGCATTCGCTCTAGAGTACTCCAGATGAATGGTCTCCAGCGATTTAGACATAGAGTTTATAATCGAAAATCACCAATTTTTGTCACCATAATATTCACTGTTTATCGAGCTATTTTTGGTAGAGTTTCACTCAAAGAAAAGTATAATAGTAGATTTTCACTTAAGAATAGTAGAATAGTAGACGTCAGTAAAAAATAGTAGATCTACTATTAAAATAGTAGACCTGGCAACATTGATTGTAATGTCTCGGGGACGTTCCTAGAACGTTTACTTGGACAACCTTTGGCCGTTCTTTTAAATGTTCCCGGTACATTTCGGCGCACATGTTCCGGGAACGTCCATAGACGTCGACAAACGTTCCAGGAACGTTCTCGGAACGATTAATGTCGTCAACTGTAACGTCTCATTTATATAAAATATAAAATATATATAATATAATATAATAATATATAATATAAACTCATTTTGGAGTCCTTATACAATAAAATACAAGTATCTCTTATTATATAAAATGAATGTCGAGAAGATAGAGAATATTTTACCAAAGTACGCCATCTAGCTGCTAAATGAGTAACTAATAAAAACTGCAGTACATGCGTCTCTGTTTAGGACGTCCCCTGTACGTTCAACACTGTTTTTAGACCTTTTTCTTGCAACGTTCCAGAGGCGTACTTTTTGGGGCTGTGACTTTCGGGACCTACGGGGATCTAAAAAGAACGTACCGTGAACGTTCAATTAGAACTGTTTTTAGACCTTCTTTTTGGAACGTTCCAGGGACGTATTTTTCAGGTCTGTGACTTTCGCGACCTATGGGGATCTAAAAAGGACGTCCCCTGAACGTTCATTTGGAACTGTTTTTAGACCTTCTTCTTGGGACGTTCCACGGGCGTACTTTTTAGGTCTGGGACGTTTGCGACCTAAGGGAACCTAAAAGGGACGTCCCCGGGACGTCATGTGTTTTTAGGGAGATTTTTGATAGAATAGTTAAAATAAAAATTAGAAACATTTGCGACACAAATAGCCAAGCTTTTTGAACACTCAAAAAAAAGACAGTGCTACATACAATAGTTTATTCACTAGAGTACTGTGAAAAATCTCCTCAAATTACTCTCATTAGGGAAAATTCTCTGACTTTCCCTGACCCACCAAAACTTTGCTGACTTTCCCTGGCAATTTTCAAAGTCCCTGACATGTCTCTGACTCCAGGTTTTTTCCAGGTTGTGGTCACCCTGAATTAGGTATTATAACTATTAGCATACAAGTGTTTTTTCGAGGTGGTTTGTTAGCTATCCATACCAATATGTATTGTATGTAGGGCTATACGTGCCTACTGGCGTCCTTTATCTATAAATAATTCTGAAATTATTATTATTTAAAAATTTTATTTATGTTTTAACAGTACATTTTGTGTCATGTAAAATAATTAGACCTTATCATACATGGTATTAGATATTTACAAAAAAAACGCGTGGTAAATAATAATCAGTAATAAAGACAGGGTATAGACAAAACATTTCGTTGAAACTGTTAAGATTAACGATATTATTTTTGTCTACAATGATACCTACATTAAAATTGTAAAACTGTTATAAAATTCCTAAAACAGTTTTCTAGTGGGTTTTAAATTTAATTTTTTGGTTATTTTTATTCGATATCTCCAGGGTTACAAAAATCTTAGTTTTTTTTTCTACTGGGCCTAGACGCGAAAACCCCATCAAAGTCAAGTTTATTAAAAAAGATGGAAATATCGGTCTTCTACACGCCAGCATTGTTAAAGAAACAGAGGCGCCTTCTGTCCTTGTTTATTTAAAAGCGTTAGAAATTAAAAAAAAACGAAATTGTTTCCTGGTTTGAAAAATGTGTTTAAAAGAAAACCTCAATAGTTTTTCTCCACTTGGTATTACCCAAGGATAAGTATCAGGGCTATAAAGAGGCCTACAGACACGCGAACATGTCTTGAGATACGTACGTGCATACAAATCTGCACGTACATATCTCTCAGTGTGTAGGCAACATCTGCCTAAAATATCTGTCGAAGATGTATTTGAAGATTTGTACGCGCGTACAAGTACACGGACATATCTCTCCGTGTTTCTTTCTTTTCTTTTTATATCTTACCCATGTTTATAGAAAACTAAATTCAAAGACTATATGAATAAAATTGTAAAAAAAAACGATGCTTATAGGATACATAGGATATTGGTGGAAAAGTAGAAAGAAATAGAAAATACGGCTACAAAAGAAACAGTACAAACCAAGATAAATAGTGTACGTGCTGATTTCGCAGAGAAGTTTTTTTTTATTATGCACACACACGCCACTGCTAATAAATTTAAGTCACTGTCTCTGTCTCTGCATTTAAAATTAGACACTTAAAGTAAATATTTCAACGCATCCGTATCGGTATACGTAACGCGTTCGAAACAAAGTCAAAATACGCTACATTTTTGACTTGTTTATGCGATTTAAGGATTACAAAAAGTATTTAATAACACCGGTCTTAAATTAGTATATCAATCCGGTAACACAATAAGAAGCTTACTAGGAAATCCCAAGGATAAAACTAGAGTTCTAGAAAAAAGTGGATTTTACGAAATTAGTTGCATGGATTGTGACAAAAAATATGTTGGCCAAACGAGACGCTCTATTCAAACACGTTTTAAAGAACACTTAGCACACTTAAAATACGGAAGAACAGAAAAATCAAGTGTGGCCGAGCATGCTATTGAAAACAATCATAGATTCACATTAGATAACCTAAAACTTCTAAAAAGTGTACCAAACAAAAGCCTTTTGAATGCATATGAAAGTATGGAAATCATTAAATCCAGAAATAGTTTAAATAAAGATAGAGGACCCATCCCGTTTAGTACACTTTATTCTTTGGTTGAGGGGAGATAGGATTAAAAATCTTGATCAATCACAAATTATTAGTCTTATCTCCGCCCACTAAAGGATTGTATATAAGGTGGAGCGTAGATTAATTTAGTTCATTGTTTATCGTCTCCTGATGATGCTAACGTTGTTAGCGAAACGCGCGTCGAGTGCAAAAAAGTGTAGTTTTGGTTTGTGGAAAACAATCATAACTTTGTTTTAGTGCAACCAAAGGTTTCAAATTCCCAACATAGTTGTAAACTTGTGTTTAAAATTCATCAGATTTTTTGTAAGGGCGAGATTTTCTGACGGTTTTTGAAGAATCGCGACCAAAGTGTCAAAGTCCACTCATTGTCATCTTTTGTTGTCACAGTCTTGTCCTACTTAAAAATGCCACGACAGCTATCGGAATTCGATAAATCCCAAATTTTAGCAAAATTAGGTGGATGTTGGTCTGTTCGTCGGGTCGCCGATCATTATGGATGAGACACGTCCACTATATAGCACTGTTAATGTGTGGAGCTGGATTGGATTTCGTCAAGAGGCTTACAGCGAAGGTTTATGTGAACAAGATGCAAAATATTATGCGTTCAGAAATATCAACTTTATATTCCGATTGTTTTGTGTATCAACAACTGCCCGGTACACATGCCAGGATTTCTCGGCAGTGGTTCAGGGATCATAATATTGATTTTTTGCCATAGTCAACAAATGCCAATCTCTTTGAGAACGTATGGGGGATCATTGCAAAAAAGTTATCAAAATTTAATGTTCTTCCACACAATGCTTAGCAGACTCCATGCCAAGGCGTTTAGAAAAAATTACTCAAGCAAATGGTACAATGACCAATCTGAAGTTAATATTTTTGATTTTTGTTTATCGATAGGTTTTTTATTTTTATTTGTTTTTTAATATTTTGCTGTTTATAACACTGATCCTGTTGATGTGTATTGACCTAGCATAACCCAAAGCCTTTCTAGTTCTTTCTTCTTCGTATTTTCCTTTCAGTCGCATTATAGTGGACTTGTTTCATCCCTTTTGACCGGCTATTCGACGAAGAGACCAAACTTCTTTTAGTTTTGCCAAAATTTGATTAAATTGCTTTGTTTATAATAAAAAATTTGTTTTGAAAGTGTATTTTATGTTTCGTAACAGCAACCTTAAAACTATAGAACCAGTAAATATCGGTAAAAATACTTTCAGTCTCCTTAACGAAATTTGTTTATGTTGTCTAAAAGTGTTAACCTACAAAAGTCGGTAACAATAAGCAAGCAAAATTTTTAAAATATAGACGTGTGCCTAACTTCTGCTGTATGCGTTTTATGTATCGGGAAGTGTACACTTACGGCCACATAAAATGCGTACGCCGATTTTATATAGTATATTATGGGCCTCGCAACTCAGTAACCTTTTAGGTATTCATTAATTGACAAAAAATGTCACCGTCAGGTTTTGTTGTTATCATACGCTTATATTTAAAAATGCCTCAACTAAACGAATTCGAAAAAGCCCAAATTTTGGCAAAATTAGACGGGGTTGGTCGGTTCGAAGAGTAGCCGCCCCTTACGGACGAAACAAGGCTACAATTATAAGAATAAGAAGAAAGTATCAAGAAGAAGGAACTGTTCCACGAAGGCGAGGCACTGGCTTGACACAAGTCAGTACGCTTCAGCAGGACAACACCGTACTCAACTAAAAAGCCAGTTAACTCATTTTCGTTTTAGTATCCTTTGGCCTATGATCGTGGCCATATTGACACCAAACTGACACAAAATCCATGTTTTACTTGTCAATTTGGTTATAAAAATGGCAGCCACAATAGGCTAAAGGGCACTGAGGCGATAGGAGTTAACTGGCTTTTTAGTTAAGAACGGTGTTGAGCAGGATCAGCAACTGATCGACCTTCTTCAAGACCACCCATTTGCGATGGCCTCAGAAGCGAAAATTGAAGCACATTTTTCTGAATCGCGATGACGCGCAGACGGATAAGCCGTTCTAGACTTAGATGTCGCGTTTCTGCCAAGAAAATCTTACTTAGTGCGGAAAAGAAGCAAGCCAGGTTAATTTTTGCACTAGACTATTCACTACAAGAATGAGCTTTAAGAATAAGATTTTATAATAAACTGTTGAATAATTTAAAAAAATTGTTTTATTCATTAGTATATTAGTCTTATAGTATATTTTTGTGTTTACAATTAAATTCAACAGACCTGCAGCTAACTTCTGCTGTACGCATTTTATATGGCCGAAAGTTTACATATACGCATAGATTTGTACGCGCGTACATATCTCAAGAAATGTTCGCGTGTCTGGAGGCCGTCAACATACAGGGCTTAGAAATTTTACGAGCTCGACTGGACTTTAGCTTTGTTGTTTATACAACTTAGTTGATTTTTGTTTAAAAATGTGTTTGGTAGATGTCACTGTCAGCGCTGTTTTTACCAAAAATCTTGTTTGGAAATTTGATCCTCGCAAAGGGGAATCGAATTTCCTTTATCTCCTCTAGAAGTACCCGAAACCCCCCAAAACCATCGAATTTTGGACACCTTGTACTTCCAAAAATAGTTCTCCCAAACTACATTATTCCAGATTTTTGGGAGATACTGTATAAATAGGTACCTCGATTCTAGATACAAAAAGTCCGTAAATATAGAGAAACTAGCTGCGGTGTTTTCGAAATTTGTACAAAAACTTTTCCTTGTAATTGAGATACAAATTTAAGGCTTATGTTTTAAGGCTATTTTCTCCCCAGATTTTAAGTAAAAAAAAGTACAATTGACAACGCCTTGTTCTTCAATTTTTTGATCTTTTGCCAGAGTGCACAGGAAAAACTAAATATCAGAATTGGCTGAAATTTTGCAGGGGTGATCATTTTTAAATGCTTAACAAAAATATCTGAAGGATTTTTCAAAATTCTCAATTATTTTTTCTTCAAAATAAAAGCTCTGGTGCTGTCACCTATCCCAAAAGCCTCAAAATAATTGCGGTTTTGAACAAAACCGATTTACAAAAAAAATAGAGAAATACTCATAATTTCCTCTGGATTACATTTTCCCTTTTTATATTTCCTTGCTTTAGCGAAAATAAAAACTAAGTTTTCTTTTTTCCCCGAGTCTATCAAAGAACCAAGAGAACTTTACTGGCTCGCTGGGATTACTAGGAATTCGCATAGAACAACATTCGGCGCCCATTTTTTTTAATTTAAATTATTGCGGCATAGTTATGTGCAAGTGTACTAGTGAAATCTTGGAGTGCAAAGGATAGATTTTAGATCCCAACCTCAGTTTCAAAAACACACGGATACTTTTGAGTACTAACAAAACAGGTCAGTAAAGCTCCATTTAGAGGTTGGAAAGACTCTTGCTAGTCGTTGACGCTCCTTTTAAAATAGAGTACGATTATACGAGCGCCAGTAGCCGATTTCGATCGATTCGCGCAGAACGCGAAAAGTCAAAATAAGTAACCTAACCCCAAATTTTTGACGCGGTGCTCAAAAATCTCTGGTGGATAAACAAATTCAATGTAAAATTTTGCAAAAAATCAGGTCGACATAGTTAAATTGATTTCCCGTACAGTGTTGCTAAAAACAATTCCCCAGATTGTAACCACGACCTTAAGGATTCAGAAATTAAGGTAATATACAGGGTGTCCAATTTAAAAAAGATAAGTTTGTGCCATATTTTATTTTTAGGACACCCTGTATAAAAGGGTATACATTTTTCGAAACGGCTTTTTTTTATTATTATACTGGGCGTTTTCATCCAATTCAGGATCAATTGCCCAGTCTAGCCAAGAGTTAGCAAGCGTTAAACAAGTTGGAACAAACACAAAATGTCCATGTACCTAAGCCAGGATTCGAACCAGGAATCTTCCGTGCGGCAGACAAATACGCTACCCACTGCTATACGGAGACCGACTAAAATGACCCCATATAAGTTTTTTTTTAAAAAACCCATAGTTCTCTCAAAAAATCAATTATTCCAGACTTTTGGGACACACTCTGTAAATGTTTAGTGTAACAAAAAATAACAACCAAAAAATGCCAGTTTCAGTGACTTTGAATGGATTGCCGCGTCTCTTTTGTAATTTTGACAATACCACAAACTAAGGGTTTAACTCTTACATTTTTCCAGTTATTGGGTATCAAAAACGCTAAAAATAAAACTTTCAAAAGTACCTAATAAACCTCAAAACCTATATTCGTGACTATTTCCCTCAGAAAATATTGACCAATAAAATCGAAGCGGCTGGCAGATTTTAACCAATAGGAAACGAATTACAGAATTTGCAATTTATCGCCTTCCATAAAAAGCCCACTTTAAGATTTTGCCTATTACTGTCAGGTAGAAGAGTATTGTTTATGGTAACACTCGTGGCATATCGGACAAAGCGTTTGTCGAATAAACCGACAAACAAAAACATCAAAATTGAAAAGTGCAGGAGACCGTAAATACAGAATCCTGTACCTTTCAGCAGGTTATAAAGAAGAAACCTGTAAAAGTATAAGGTCACTGTAACATGACTCTTAAAAGGAGGTAACGTTCGCAGCAGCAGCAGCAGCAGTATGAGGCTCCAATTGGGGGCGGTGCCTTATTAGGAATCATCAAGGAGTCATAGGATTGTACCTGGCAGTTGAAGCTACACAGCCAACCATGCACACCTCTCGAATTTAAAACAAAAAGTTTGTAAACCGCGGAGACGTAGTACCTGTGTGCGCCACCTGTCGAATAAACCGAGAAACAAAAACATCAAAATTGAAAAGTGCAGGAGACCGTAAATACAGAATCCTGTACCTTTAAGCTGGTTATAAAGAAGAAACCTGTAAAAGTATAAGGTCACTGTAACATGAATCTTAAAAGGAGGTAACGTTCGCAGCAGCAGCAGTAGCATAAAGCTCCAATTGGGGGCGGTGCTGCTACGAACGTTACCTCCTTTTAAGAGTAATGTTACAGTGACCGTATACTTTTACAGGTTTTTTCTTTATAACCTGCTGAAAGGTACAAGATTCTGTATTTACGGTCTCCTGCACTTTTCACGGTTTATTCGAGAGGTGGCGCACACAGGTACTATGTCTCCGCGGATTGCAAACTTTTTGTTTTAAATTCGAGAGGTGTGCATGGTTGCCTGTGTAGCTTCAACTGCCAGGTACAGTCCTATGACTCCCTGATGATTCCTAATAAGGCACCGCCCCCAATTAGAGCTTCATACTGCTGCTGCTGCGAACGTTACCTCCTTTTAAGAGTCATGTTACAGAGCTTATACTTTTACAGGTTTCTTCTTTATAACCTGCTGAAAGGTACAGGATTCTGTATTTACGGTATTCTGCACTTTTCAATTTTGATGTTTTTGTTTCTCAGCTTATTCGACAGGTGGCGCACACACGTACTACGTCTCCGCGGATCACAAACTTTTTGTTTTAAATCCGAGAGGTGTGCATGGTTGCCTGTGTAGCTTCAACTGCCAGGTGCAATCCTATGACTCCCTGATAATTCCTAATAAGGATGAAACAGGTCTGTAGGTGTCTGGATTCTCCATTAGACATTGGAGGCCTGGTCATAATGAAGTGAGAAACAGAAAAACGCTTTATCCGATATGCCACGAGTGTTACTTTTAATTTTTATTTGCGGACACGAGATTCACTTTATTATTTATGGTGACTGAACAAAGCAGTTCAGTAAATCGCCAGTTGTAAATATTAGGAACTTTATAAGTATAATAGTAGTATATAAGTATATACGTATTATAGTAGTAATTATGATAATTTGTTATGGGTCTAGAATATTACCTATGAAAATAAATATTATTTCTTAAGCAAGAGGTTTTATGGCAACATGAGAATTGAATCGACCGACAACTCGATCCATTTTAATAGAACCGTTTATCTATCGCAGTCAATAACTCGAAAACTGCAAGAGATGAAGCGTTAGCGAATGGTATTGTTGGAAAGACCTTTGGATAAAATGGGTTTTTATCCTTACTTTAATAATAGAAACAAACGCGGCTATGTATTCATAGCACGCAGTAAAATGCAAAAAAAAAACTTCAAGGTAAATGGTTTACATTTAAAATCCACTAGGCGCACTGTAATAGAAAGCATTGTAAAAGAAAGCACAGTTCATTTTTAAGCGCTTTTTAAAATTAAACATAATATTTGAAAGAAGCATTTTTATTAATTGCCATTTACTGTAAACACATCTTTTTGAGTACAAAAAAATCCTGTTTTTTTTTTAAATGTATTGTAAAAAGCAAAATCTTCTGCATTCTTTCCCGGAGGAAAAGGCAGGGGCATTTTTGATCGCTCTATTTTACTTAAAAAAAAATATCTGCGTCGCTACTTTCCAGACTAGGTATAGACGAACTATAAAAAATATATACCTCAGAAAGTCATAAACGTTAACGATATTATCTTTCACACAAGTGCAGTTTTTGTCCCTCATTTTAGAGGTAAAAGTGTTACTTTTTAAGCTGAAATTAAAAACAGAGATGGAAAATAAAAATAGGGATTAAAAGTAAAAGTAGGGATAGAAAGTAAAAGTAGGGATAAAAAGTAAAAAAATACAAACTTTAAATATCTCTAGAAAATATGTCAACAGTAAGTTACTTCATAATTATTATTTTTCTTTCTTCTTTGAAAAGGTTTTTTTTCTCCCACAGTTGTATCTTCGCTTTAAGTTTTGAAAATCGGGATAAAAAGTGCCACATTTATTCCTATATCCATATAAATTTACTAATAATTAACTTTTTATAGGATATAAAAAGTGTATTACTAATTAAAAAAAAATCCTTTTTCAAAAAAAAAAATTGTTTTTTACATTAAATGGCGAGGTTAGTGTACCAAATTACAAAAATGAATGTTTAAAACAATTTAATATTGAATATTTCAAAAATGGTCAAAAGTGAACTGTGCAGGATTTTAAAAATATTCTAATAAAATATAATTTGTATTTTGTGCGTAAAATCAGTTACGTAGCCTAAATTAATAACTACCTATATTAAGAACGATTTACAGGCACTTTTTAAATAACTTAGTAATAATAAGGTAAGTGATAAATAAAACAATTTTATAAATTAAATAAAAAGCATTTAAAAATTAGAATTAAAATGCATGATATATCTCGAAACACATTAGTTCTTTGCAACGAAAATGGCTTATTAAACAGTTATCTATCATCTATAATAATAATTATTTAATATATCAACAAAATAGTAATAATAATTGCACCAAAATATTTACAACAACTTAATATACAAAAATAATTTAGACAAAAAAAAATGATTGGTCGAGATTCGAAATAAGGAAATAGTATGAATTTTCATTACTAATAAAAGGAAGTATGTAGAAAGATCTCATTTTCCATTTAATACCAAACCACTTCGATTATATTGTAAGAACATTAATTAAAAATATCAACAAGGAAATAACAATTTAAAATATTGGATGTGATAAGAAAAATAACATTAAAAAAAAAATCGTGAAAGTATTTAGGCCACTGAATTTGTCACAAAATGAAGAAAAATTAATTAAAATTATCAAGTTATGGATGCTTAGTTAATCCTAGTACTCTACTATACTTTTTTTTACAAAAATACCTACATTAAGTTTAGTTAAGAATATAGAAAAATGACATATTTGGACCATCATTTTTCAAAACATGCATAGCACCATGGTATTTCTGCACAATCGGAGTGGTGTTCAGAAAATTCTCCAAAAGGAAGATTTACCAAATATAAAAATATGAAAACATAAGTAAACAAAAAAAAAATACCTTGTCTATGAATTTTTTAAGCATTTTCAATTTTTAGTAGATTGTTTTTAGACGTTCCATTAATTTTTTAATGACTTTTTTTGTCTAATAAAATAGCCAAAATTTAGCGAATAACCTTTGGTGAATTTTCCTTTTGGAGAGTTGTTTTCAATGAAATTTCCAAAATTCGAAAATGGTAAAATCAACAGGTGTTAAAAATATATCAAAACCCGTCTATTAAAAACTACTTTCAAAAAGCTTCATTCAGAAATGTACTGCCTAGAACCTAGAAAATTATTTCTCCTAAATGTTGGTTAGCATTTTTTTTTTATAAAAATTGAGCTAAAAACTACCACCAGCATAAAAAATTCCTTTTTGTTGTATAATTTTTTGCTTGAGCAGTTTATTATTTAAACAGGAACGAAAGTGTTATTTTAAAGCTTAGTTAAAATACTTATTTAAAAGAAAATATTAAAATAAAAAAGAAAAATACCAAAAGTACTATTTTTTTATAAAAATTTTTATCAAAATATTTATGATATATTTTATTTATACAGTAAAAGACATACAATCCTCCCCATCCGAAATTTGAGATTTCGTAAAAATTCTTGCGAACATTAATATAAAATCTCAAAATAGGGAGCGATGGACTTATTTCCTTTCCGTTTTATGGCCATTTGTTAATTGCCTTATACTAGAATAATGTTTGGCCTTTTTGGTTAAAAATATCAATGATTATTTTGCGTTAGAATTCATTTAATTATCCCCATTAATCTAGGAGTAAGCTCCTATCAAACTTCTCAGTTAAAACGGCCCTTATTCTCAGTTTCTCTGCATATTTTAAGAAATGTTTTGCCACCTGCACCCACGTAGTTAACGATGCCTTAAGCTAATTAAAGTTTAGAATGGGTCTTACCAAATAAAGTTTCCAACCAAATACCACTTGACTTTTCGACGTATAAAATATCCATTATGATGTCACAAAACTCTTCCCTTACGGAAACACTCCTTAAAAATGTAGAGAAACTTAGCGCAGTCAAGTTTGCCCTCGCCTCCCCCCTCCGGAAAATTAAATCAACCACTATGCCATCTTTTGCACACTATTTACAAAATTTTGCACATTTTTTGAGAAGTAACGGCGCCTATTTTTCCATTCCTTCCCTCTCTGGTGAAAATTATCATTAAAATGTCTTATCTTACACATTAATTTAAAATTTTGCAAGCCCCTCAGAAGGGGGCTCAAGCAACCTCCTCGCAGATAATATTTTTGGGAGATTAGCCCCACATAAAACTGAACACAGTTACTTGGTACGAGAGTGTACAAAAATTATGAGTTATTGAGAGAAATAAGGAAAAACCTCGGGAAAATCTTAACTGGCCCGGAAAACATGGCGTACGAAAAAAACTACTTTTTAAAATCGAGTTTAAAATGTTTCGACCCTTTGTTCCTTCTATCAAACCACCATTACCAAAACCTAACTTGCATGGCGATGGTTTTTCTATTTCCCGTACAGTTTTCTTATTTCCCCATACAGAAATATAGGCCCGATAAAGTCGAGTTAGATTCAAATCCGGCAGTTTCGTCCGGAACAACTTACCTATGTTAATGGTGTAAAAAATGTACAAAAATACACTTTTTTTAGTATCAAAATCCGGAGCGTCATAATGTTTGCACTTATTTAGGTTTGGTTTTCCTTATTGCTAATGGCACTGATGTCCTCCAAAGAGTCGGAGTCGGAAGATGGAATACTACTTAATTGACTTGCTTTGCCTAAAAACCATCGATCGAATAAGAGGGAATATTTGCTAAAATAAAATGATCAAAACTAAGCAAGAAACTGTCCGATTTTCATAATATTAAGCTTTTCCCAAAAATCCAAGATGGCGGACCCATTTAAAAAATGGATATTTGTGAACACCGCTAGATATTTTTTTTCGTGCGACACTGTATTAGATTTCAAACATCGGTCACAAAGTCACATTCTTTCCAAGCAAATTGATTTAATTAAAAATTCGGTTAAGGAAGTTTGAAGTGTATAAATAGACCGAAGTGTCAATGTAAAATCACTCTTAATAAGAGAAAACCTACTTACTTGGATAGAAAAACTTGTGTAAAAATTAACCAATTTTAATAAACTTAGACTTTTTGGAAAGCACAGGTTTCAAAATTGATAGAACTTGTGTTAAAATTGAAGATGGCTGGCATGTTTAAAAATAGTTATTTTTGACCCCCTTAGAAAAAACTTTATGTGCAACACTGCATTCAATCTCAGGCATCAGTTACAAAGCTACATTCCTTCCAAGTATTTAAATGTAACACTCAAAAAATGTGGTTAAGAAATAACGTAATTTTAAATGTTCAAATAGACCCGAATTTGGCCCGGTTTCCTTCCCTGCGAAAATCTACTTGTTTGAAGGCAAACCGAGGCAAACTCTGGTCTGTTTAAACATTTATAACTACTTTATTTCTTAACCGAATTTTTTAAGGGTTACATCAAAATGCTTCAAAAAAAATATGACTATAAAATCAAAGTTTTTCTTGGGGGGGTTAAAAATGTCTATTTTTCAAATGAGGCCGCCATCTAGATAAATTGTTTATTTCCCAACAAACCTTAAGGATTATTACAGGGAAATAACAAAAAAGTTTTAAAATAAAGTAAAAAAGCAAACCTAGTGGTTAATTTAATTATATCAACACGAACAAAAAATAAATAAATGGTTAAAAGTCGAGATAAAAGTATTTTGTTTTAATTTTAAAAATATGTTTTTGCATGTTTCCTAAATAGATGTAAATAGTGTATTTGTTTCAATAATATAGGTAGCTTGTTATATATGTGTGTATTCCATCATATAATAAAACATTTTTCCCAGGATTAATGTTAAACTGTATTGGGTGAAACTGATTATTTTGTCTAGTAAAATTGTTATTTGTTGAATTTTGATATTTGATAATTTTTGATCAGAGAATACCTATTGCGTGAATAAATATACTTTTTTAAAGTTTATATAAGTCAGTCACGTTCAGATAACCAAGGGGACGGTATAAATTAATAGTCGGCTCGAGAAATAAAAGTTTATGAATACATTTTATAATTTTGTTTGGCAATTTCATCAATGGATTTAAAATGGTTTTATTAGCAGAGCCCCAGATTGAAATTAAGTATTCGATTTTTAATGGATAGTAAATGTTTTTACATGAGGTGACAAATTTTCTCGGAGATGATCTTTTCAACTTCAATTTTCATCAATGAATAATGCCAAAAACCGAGTAAACTTAAATTTTAATTTGCTTTTGTTTAAAAATAATTGGTTCATGATTTTCATTTTGAATGTTGCTTTTTTATGAACATGTATGATGATTTATCAAAATTAATAGTCAACTTGTTAAACGTTAATTAAATAAATAATAGTTGTATCATCCGCGAACAAAAAATAACAAAATTAAAAATAAAATTGGTGTAGTTTTTTTTGCATAATGTGTTGGTCATTCAGAGAAAATAGGTCTTTTTGAATGATTTCATCAACTTATGGCCGTATCGGATTTCCTCATTGATTTTTTTTTGGAATTTTTTGGGCAATTCCATGATAACTGACGGGACAAACTTGAAGTAATTAATTTTTTGATCTAATTTTTCTCTCTTTGAAAGATATATATATATATATATATATAGGTAGAGGGTTTTTCAGAACAATTTAAAAGTAAAGGTAAATTAATTTTTTATTTAGGATCCAAGATATAACAAAAAATTGGTTATAACTGACGGGACATCAAAAACGGGCAGGCAAAAATCACGGACTTTAAAGTGCCTTTCCTCTTAATATAAAAGTAGTTTCAAAATATACTTTTGTATTATTTTCCTTTGTTTGCCTTGATTTTAAGTTTTATCTAATTTCGTGATAACTGAAGGGACATTTCTTATAAAACGTTGTTTGCCTATATTTGTGCAAAGTTGGGAAAAGTTCTTAAGTTATAATGGTTGTACACGTTTAATTATACCCCAGACACTTCTTGGGTGGTTATAATTATTTAAATACAAAAATCGAACAAATGCCAAAAACCTTTATCGCGCATGGAGTTGCCCTTTAGTGAAAAAAAAAATGTTTAATCACTTTAGAGTTAGATTACAAGATTCGCAAGTATACGACGTGCTTACTACAAAACTTCGTCAATGAAATATCGACGGCATTTCTGTTTGCGATAATATCGAAAAGATGGCGTTAGTGGTTACAAAAAATGAAGAGCGTAGGATATTTATTTTTGTTTGTTTTTCCAATACGGTCGGTGTAGGGTAAACAAACCATTTTTCCGGCGTAATGCTAACTTAAATCAAAAGTTTGGCATAGTGGAAAAATACGCAGATTAAGCAAAGTGATTTTTTTATAGAGTAATCCTTTCTGAATCGGCGAAAAACAAGCATTTTGACGAAATTTTAACAATAAACTCAAAATAACATAAAGGTATAACTTAAATAGAGGCATTATGTTTACCACACTTGCGATCAGACATAAGGTAAACAATTTGGTGACGATGCCAGATTGCGCTGAAAGTTGTATCTCTGCACGTAATGTTTTTACAAACATATTATTTTTATAATTTACCTACAATTATGCAAATTCTACGGTTTGTTTTTTAAAACATGGAAAACATGGAAAGTGGAGGGTGACCAGTGAAACTACTGATGAGCCCACGCTGGTTACCCAGGGCGAAACATCGTTTAATCATTTCTCTTTTCGCTTTGATCTTTTGTGTGTTCCTTGTGGGATGCTCATACAAGTTTGAATTTTCGGTATTTCCACCCAAGATCTTTTGATCTTTTGTTTTTTAGTTTCTTTTCGGTTGAAGTAACTAATTTGGAGGTTTTTTAACTTCTTCTTTGTTTTAATTGCCTTAGGAGCATAATCCTACTGGAAATATTAACACGCCAGGACGAATTCCTATCAGGTAACTTGGATAAGTAAGTATCAGTGCGGAACGATTCCTCTTTGTGAGTGGTTCAAGGTTGGAAATCAATGTGTATGATGGTGTTTAATGATGTATAGTGGAGGGTGACCAGTGAAACTACTGATGAGCCCACGCTGGTTACCCAGGGCGAAACATCATTTAATCATTTCTCTTTTCGCTTTGATCTTTTGTGTGTTCCTTGTGGAATGCTCATCCAAGTTTGAATTTTCGGTATTTCCACCCAAGATCTTTTGATCTTTTGTTTTTTAGTTTCTTTTCGGTTGAAGTAACTGATTTGGAGGTTTTTTAACTTCTTCTTTGTTTTAATTGCCTTAGGAGCATAATCCTACTGGAAATATTAACACGCCAGGACGAGTTCGTATCAGGTAACTTGGATAAGTAAGTACCAGTGCGGAACGATGCCTATTTGTGAGTGGTTCAAGGTTGGAAATCAATGTGTATGATGGTGTTTAATGATGTATAGTTGAGGGTGACCAGTGAAACTACTGATGAGCCCACGCTGGTTACCCAGGGCGAAACATCTTTTAATCATTTCTCTTTTCGCTGTGATCTTTTGTGTGTTCCTTGTGGGATGCTCATCCAAGTTTGAATTTTCGGTATTTCCACCCAAGATCTTTTGATCTTTTGTTTTTTAGTTTCTTTTCGGTTGAAGTAACTAATTTGGAGGTTTTTTAACTTCTTCTTTGTTTTAATTGCCTTAGGAGCATAATCCTACTGGAAATATTAACACGCCAGGACGAATTCGTATCAGGTAACTTGGATAACTAAGTATCAGTGCGGAACGATTCCTATTTGTGAGTGGTTCAAGGTTGGAAATCAATGTGTATGATGGTGTTTAATGATGTATAGTGGAGGGTGACCAGTGAAACTACTGATGAGCCCACGCTGGTTACCCAGGGCGAAACATCGTTTAATCATTTCTCTTTTCGCTTTGATCTTTTGTGTGTTCCTTGTGGGATGCTCATACAAGTTTGAATTTTCGGTATTTCCACCCAAGATCTTTTGATCTTTTGTTTTTTAGTTTCTTTTCGGTTGAAGTAACTGATTTGGAGGTTTTTTAACTTCTTCTTTGTTTTAATTGCCTTAGGAGCATAATCCTACTGGAAATATTAACACGCCAGGACGAATTCGTATCAGGTAACTTGGATAAGTAAGTACCAGTGCGGAACGATGCCTATTTGTGAGTGGTTCAAGGTTGGAAATCAATGTGTATGATGGTGTTTAATGATGTATAGTGGAGGGTGACCAGTGAAACTACTGATGAGCCCACGCTGGTTACCCAGGGCGAAACATCGTTTAATTATTTCTCTTTTTGCTTTGATCTTTTGTGTGTTCCTTGTGGGATGCTCATCCAAGTTTGAATTTTCGGTATTTCCACCCAAGATCTTTGGATCTTTTGTTTTTTAGTTTCTTTTCGGTTGAAGTAACTGATTTGGAGGTTTTTTAACTTCTTCTTTGTTTTAATTGCCTTAGGAGCATAATCCTACTGGAAATATTAACACGCCAGGACGAATTCGTATCAGGTAACTTGGATAAGTAAGTACCAGTGCGGAACGATGCCTATTTGTGAGTGGTTCAAGGTTGGAAATCAATGTGTATGATGGTGTTTAATGATGTATAGTGGAGGGTGACCAGTGAAACTACTGATGAGCCCACGCTGGTTACCCAGGGCGAAACATCGTTTAATCATTTCTCTTTTCGCTGTGATCTTTTGTGTGTTCCTTGTGGGATGCTCATCCAAGTTTGAATTTTCGGTATTTCCACCCAAGATCTTTTGATCTTTTGTTTTTTATGGAAAACTCCTTATTTTTATTTAAATATGTAAAGAAATTTAGGTATATTATTTTAAATCAATAAAGAATTTATAATGTGCAGGTACACGTTATGGTACTTGAAATAAACCTCACTTTTTCGATCCAAATATCAGATAAAATACCTGATATTTTGGGCGAAAGAATAATTCTTTTTATTTCCCAATACATATCGGGAATAAAACCTACAACAATATGACAACTTCGCATTTGTGGCGGGTCAGCCACATAACCGTGTGTACGCTGCTCCATTCATAATTTCTCTTCGGCGTTGTAGCTTTAGCATAATCGAGGTTTTGGTATATTTTACAGATTTCTGGTCAGTTTTTAATATTTTTTCGATAGAATTTTAAGTGTTTGTGTCAAAAGTGATATGACAAAGTGCGTGGTGTGACGAAAACTGAAGATTGCAGGTGAAAACCAAACATTTCACAGGTTAGTTATCATATGATTTTCCGACGCCATCTTGTCATAGGACGCCATAAGCGTGCAACTAGTGTTGCAATAAATACAAAATTTAATTAATAAATATAGGAAAGAAATGATTTTTTGGGATATTTTTGCGAATTTCTGATAAAAACAATATGGTAAGCACTTACAATTAATTACACTATATTTGGTATAATGAACCAACCCCAGCTGCGATATTTTTAAATATCCTATATGAATAGCAAAAAAATGTAAGATGTGCGTATGATATCTATCTTCCTTTTTGAAAATACCACTATTTTTAATCGAATTTGGTTATTTTTTCAACATTGGTTTTTTGGTAATTTGCCTAAACAGTGCGAAAAGTTATACTTTTCTGCACGCGATGGCCGTTAAGGGCGAAAAAGGCACTTTTGACACGTTTTTAGAACAACAATTTCCTACTTGCATAAAAAAAACTTCTTCCTAAGGTTATATATATTTGGTATTTTTAATATTAAAAAATGCATTTAAAAGCTCCAATTAGAATTAAAATTCCCGCCGTGCTAAAAAAATGCTTTTACCTTTTAATAAAGTTTTGCAGGTCACTTGACATTAAATAGGTAAAAACACAACTTCACAAATGCGTGTGAAAAAGTATACTTTTACATACCAATTTTAATATGGAAAGTTCAACTTCCCACACGCCGTGCGTAAAAAAATAAGCACGGCGTGCATAAAAAACTGTCCTAGCGTTCGTGAAAAAACTTTTAACACACGCATTTTTTTGAATGGTAATTTATGGACCAAATTTTTAAATTTTGAGTTTGAAATATGTGTTCTAAAAACTATTTTTGGATCAAGAGAGTCATCATAAACACTCGTAGAAAAAAAATTGTATCTAACTCTTGCGGAAGTGCCTTTCCCTCACTTTCCGCACCGGTTAGGCAACTAACTATCTTGAAAGCATTTAAAAAAATTAATATTTTCCATGTTATTTCTTTACATAAATATTTTCACAATGACAAATATAATACCTCTCGATACCTAGGTATCAATTATTAAGTAAAAAAAAATTAAAGATTGTATTTCCAAAAATATTTGCAAGTCTGAAAATAAAGATCAAACCTTTTTATATTTATAAATAACGAGCAGCTTGTGGCCGCTGGTAAACGTGACGTGGTATTGCCTGGGCCAGCATTGCCAGTGGAATATAAAATGGTTTTCCCTTAGTCTAACGACTGATCGCGTTTCAAAGTGATTTATGAATGACTTGATGGATCTATTTTAGTGGAAATGCCTACCTTTGTTGCACCCGTGTAATTACAGATAACGTCATCTCTCTCAAATCAGATAGCACAACTGTCTCTCTTCAAGTCGATATGTCCCGATCTTCAGGCTGAACTGAAAGAGACAATGCCTATCCACACTGTGCAACTTCGAGAGAGATAAAAGTACAAACGTGACATTGCCTCTTTAAACTGCGAATTTTCAGTTTATTTCTAAAATTTGGGCAAAATGCTCATTTCTCTCCGATTCGGAAAGGATTACTCTATAAAATAGTCATTTTGTTTAATCTGCATCTTTTTCCACTTTTCCAAAATTATAAAAAAACGCTTTATTTACCATACACCCACCACCATTTTTAAAGGGCCATCACGTAAATAATGGCTGACTTTGAAAATTTGTTAGACAGCCCTATTCCTATATCCAAACTCGCTGACGAACCCTGTAGATCGCAGTACTGTTTTCCAGTGTTCGGTCGAGGTCATTTGGCGGATTCTCTGCGGTTCTTATAGTAATTACCGTGAAGTGCTGCTAAAAATCTTAGATCGAAGGGCTAATAAAAAATACTCACCCTCTCGCTTATTATAACTCTCGGCCGTATCGGAAAAGTGCTTGAACCACATTTCTCTACTCGTCTCGTCCTCGGCCACTAGATCGTACATTTGGCTGTCATTGGTTGACGTGTTGACGAGAAACAGTGCGTTTTTACAAACCGCATTGTTTCGAACCAGCAGCGTGCTCATTTTGATTATAGGGGAGAACGGTTGTGTTTGGGCGGGTGATCTGTAACGAGAAAAACCTAGTTTTTGAGATATGGCTTAATAAAAACACAAACTTGGTTATATCTCAAAAACTACTAAAAAGATTTAAGAGCTATGTGGGAAAACGGTGTAACGAGAAACACGAAATTTTTAAGATATGGCTTAATACACAACAAAATTGGTTTTATATCTTAAAAATTCTAAAAAGCGAGTTGAGGTTTGCTAAACTCTTCTTTCTTTTTTGAAAACAAAACATTATTGCTTGTAAAAAAAAATGTATTTGTTGTACGTCAAAAATAAATAAAAAGAAAGGTTCGTGGTGTATCGGACACACATTTTGCTTTTCAATTCATTACGACCAGGCCTCCAAGATCTAATGGATAGTCCAGAAACCTACAGGCCTGTTTCATCCTTGTTAGGAATCATCAGGGTACCTGGCGTATGAAGCTTAACATAAACAACCACACCTAGCAAATTTACACAACTTTCGTCGTCAAACAACGCGGGATGTTGGATCGCTATATGCAGCGCGCCGCCTATCGGAATAAAGCCAAAAGCAAAACATTAAAGGATGCAAATATCAATAACAATGAAATTTGCGAGCAGGACAAAAAAAAGAAACCTGCGGAACGGTACCGGTACGGTTACTGAAAGAAGACCGTTCAAAATACAACGTTCGCAGAAACTTCAAATTTTATTTTTGTAATATATTACAAAAGGATGTAGGGTTGCCTGGCTATTTGTCCAGTGATAGGACTGCACTTCATCCTGCAAAATAAATGAATAATTTTCAGCGAAGTCGCATGAGATTAGTGCTTCCCCCTTTTTAAATTGCCTTTTACCTCACTGTAGTATTCTTTTTGCATGTGAGTGTAAAAAGAATGAGATTTTAATTTAATCAAGTCGTTTGAAAATTCTTCAATGAAGTCCTCTGCTGGTTTAATTAATGTCTCCATATTGCATCTATCTACAGATATCCACTTCTTAAAAGTCACATTGTCAATCATTGCATCTTCGAACTTTTCATTCAAAAAGTTTTTTAAATTCTCAGTTCCTGGGCATATCTCACATTTGTCCAAAAAGCAGTGAACTCCTGGTGGGTTACAAATCATTTTTGAGAGGCAAGCATGGTAGTCTGGTAAAGCAGGATTACCCTTATCATTTAAGATAAACTTGTTTATTTTAGAGCACTCTATCATTAACTTCATATTTTGATGTATTGTGCACACACACACTGTATGTGTACCGCTCTTTCCTGCTAAAATGCAACTTTTTGGTCTCAATTCACTAAATTTAGACAAACCAATTTTTAGGTTTGGATGCTCTTTCTTAAAATGCAAATATATTTCTTTGATATTAGCCAAAACTAACCTTTTCTGATGATGCTCCTTAGTTCCTTCTTTTCTTACAACAACAAAATCTTTTTTTCCAGGCATAGGTCTACTCACATCATCTCTAAGGTAAAATGATGTTACCATTTCTACAACGTTTTGGTCAAGAGTTTTCCCAGGCTTTGGATTAGGTGTGGATAAAATTCCTTTTTCTTTGACCATTTTTTTTAACCATCCTGGTCATGTATTGGGAAACTCCAAATTGTTGCTGAATTTTTGCCCGACTCCAACTCATAAGAAGACAAGATAGAATTAACATTCTTTCGCTTCTTTTTTGAACTAGCTGAATTTTTTTTTTTAATTGTTGTATTATTTCGCACTCGTCCATGTTTTTTCTTTGGTCTTTTCTACTATTGAGTATTGTTCCTGACCTAATCTTTTTTCGATCGCTGCTTTCACTTTTTCAGCCTTTTTTTTGTTTTTTTTTATTTTTTAAAATCAACCCAACCCAACCCCACTTAAAAATACGCATACCAACCCAACCCGACCCAAAACAACCTAAAAAAAACCCTCACAACCCCCCCTACCGGCACCGGCGACACCCCTTTTAGCATCAAAAAAATTAAAAAAAAAATTTTCGGCGGTTGCGGATTTGGGGTCCTAGGGACTCCAGAACAGACAAGACAATAGACAATAGTTTATTTCCAAATTGTTTACAATAGGTAAAATCGGATCGTCATAAAAATCTACAAAAAAAATTGTAAAAATAACAAAGGTATATAAATAAGTTGCAGTTACAACTTCGTTAAAAATTATTTCTAATAGTAATCGGTTTGAGAGTTTGTGACCAGAAAATTTCTCAAAATTGTTAAAATTGCACACACACAAGTCAAAACATAACATTAGAACAGACAATAACGTATAGTAACAATATAATATAAAATTAGTTAAAATATGGTTAAAACATTGTAATAATATTTAAAAAAAAAAAAACAGAAACCAGATGTGGCGAACATTACTTAAAAGACACACATATACATTACCAAAATAAAAGACATTAAAATTCATTAAAATTTAGGAACTCACTAATGCTGTGGGGTTCTATCTTACAAATTAGATTAAAGCATTCTTTTTTGTAAAGTTTGTAGCTTTGGATATTTTTTATTTTGTTTGGAAGTTTATTAAAGAATTTAATTGCAGCATAATCCGGGCTTTTTTCAGTAGTACTCAGTCTATATTTTGGATATATATACATGTTGTTTTTGTTTCTTGTGTTACAGGTTCTGGTACCGGCATATTTATCAAAAAGTAATGGATTTTTTCCCAAATACAGTAAACATTCCAAGATATAAATACCCGGGACCGTTAACAACTTATTTTCTCTAAAATTATTTCTACAAGAAGCATATGGCTTGATTCCTACCAAGATTCTAATAACACGTTTTTGTAAAATAAAAACGTCATTTATGTGACTACTATGGCCCCAAAGTAATATACCATATTTTAATTGAGAGTAAAACATACCATAAAAATTTTACTTAAAACTCTAATAGCATAGCTTGCCGCTGATAGTTTTTTACATAGATCTCTGATGTGTGAAAAAAAATTTAGGTCTTTATCAATAGTTACTTCCAATACCTTCGTGTGACTTTCAAAAGTTAATGTGTCTCCTTCCTAAGTAAGGTTTTTAGGGACATATATGTCCATGTTAGAGATAACAACTGCTTTTGTTTTTTCTGTGTTCATAATGAGTTGGTTGTTAACACAGTATTCAGACACTTTACGTCAAAATATTCCTCATGGATGTTCCCCTCCCGATAAACCGGCATCACTACGTTGGCATCATCTGCGTAATTGGCCAGAAGGTTTGGATTTTTGATAACATGGTTTAGATGATTAAGATAAATAACAAAGAGCAAAGGACCAAGAATACTTCCCTGCGGAATTCCTGTCATTATGACGTTTGATTCTGACGTTATTTTATTGTTGTTCAAATTTATTGTAACTTTTTGTGGTCTTTCAGTCAGATACGAGCAAAATAAATCCAAAGCACTTCCTCTAACCCCGTACGCTTGTAATTTTTCAAAAAGAATTTCATAATTTATTGTATCAAATCCTTTTGATAAATCCAAAAAAAGTCCAAAGGCCGCTAGATTCAAGAGTCGAAATTATTGACTTGTTCAACTCTAAAAGAGCCGATTCTGTAGACCTTTTCGGGAGAAAGCCATGTTGAAAATCGTTTAAAAGTGAATTTGTCAGAAAAAAATCTAACAGCCTCTTATGTATTAATAACTCATAAATTTTTGCAAAGGATGAAATCAGACTTATAGGCCTGTAAGTGCCCCCATAAAGAATTTTTCACTTAAAACCAAAAATGGCAGAAAACCGGATACTAAATAATTACCCTAAAATTATTAGCAGAGCCACAACACACAAAAAAAAAACAAGTAAAAATGTAGGTAGGTATTTGTTCTATTACTTACCCTGCTACAGGAGATAGTTGTTTATCTTGTGCCTTGTGTTCCTTGGAAAGTTTCATTCGACAATTGTCACAAATTTTCATGCCAGTCTCCACCCCTTTAAAGGAAGTCATCCAATTTGTGACATTCCGTAACTTTCCGGAATGTTTCTCCTGACTTAATGGATCACAACACCTCCCAAAAAATTTTGTCCATTGTTTTGGCTTATTTTGTGCCATTTTACAACACACGACTCCGATAAATGTTTTAAATTAAAAAATAGCAATTTATCACATAAACCGCAGGTTTGCAATTAATTATTGTCAAAACTTTTCCTGTCTGAACCAGAAATGATACAAATAGGGGTAAGGGCCAATAAAAAGTAATGGGAGGAGCTAAACATTTTGCACGAATTAACATGTTTAAATGTATAATAGGTGGGTGAAAAGATCTTGGGTGGAGGGGAGGACAATTGAAGAAATACTCAAAATTTTGCAAGAATAAACAAGTTTGGAAAAACCTTTTATGTATCTTATTTACAAGACTGGGAGCAATTGACAAGTTTTTAGATATAAAGAGTAAATATATAGGTATTTATCAAAAAATGTATGGTTTTTTCCTGCAAGGTTTTTTATATTATTTTTTTAAAAATAGAACCAATAACTTCTCCATCCTGAAATTTTCCAAAAATATTTAAAAAATACTGAAAAAAATAGTATTTTTTTGAAAAAAATTCAAAATGGTGTTTTCAAGATTTTTCAAAAAAAAAATATTAAAAAAATTAAAAAAAAATAAAAACAAAAAATTACATGGTGATACACATCGTTAAGGTCTTTAAAAAACCTTCAAAATAAGCTATAACTCGCTTCTATTGGATCAATAGTTTTTGAGATATTGCTATTTTTGTAAGTGCCTGTCAAGGGCATATTGGTCAATTTCTTTATTTTTAAAAATCAATAAAACAAAAACCGCTTATCCAAAAAATTTAATTTTGGATTTGGATTTTTAAGTTTTTGGATCAGAAGAATAAGTGTACCAAAAATCATCAAAATCGGAGATGGTCAAAAAGAAAAGTGCCTTTTTTTTTGGTTGATTTGATATGGTTTGACCCAAATGTGTGTCCGATATGCCACGAACCTTTCTTACTATTGCTTGTGTAACTACTTCAAGACTATCTAAACTAGTGAGCAAATGAACTGCAACACATGAAAATTTCGGAAAATTTACAGTTAAATATTTTCGTACAGAATATACATTTTGAACTGCGGTTTTCACTGGCGTATAACTCGACCCTTTGGGTTTTTACTAGGGGGACGCAAAAGCTTGTCTAATTTGACATTTAGATTATACAGGTTGTCCATCTTGATTCTTCATTTTTGACAAAGTTTGGTAAGTGCGAGAATTGATAGAAACGAAGGTGGAGTTGATTTTTTCTTTTGATTATAAAGGGTTACCTAATATCTTCTTCTTCTCCATTTTGGAAATTACAGAAGATTTTTGAAAAATTGCCATTTTTTCGTTATTTTTACACTTTTTAAGGTTACCACAATTTTTTTCAGTTTTAGTTAGAGTAGAGTTTTGGCAAAAAAAGACACCAGAAATATTTGTTTTTCACGATCATAGGCGTAGCAGATGAGCAATGAACATTTCTCTATGTGCTAAGACGAGTTTGTTAGTTATATTGTTCTGTGAAAAGTTGTTTTAGCACTAGTCAAATTTGCACATGTTCATTTGATTCGATTGTCTCGAAACGGTTTTTTTAATTTTTAAAAAACGTCAACCATAGGCGGAGTAAAAAAAATAAAATAATTTTGAAAATAATTTAGTGTAGTGTGGATAGTTAGGCCTATGATAGCAACAATTGTTTGTTGATTTTGTTAAAATGTTTATTGACATATTTTTGTCAACCATTGGCGGAGTTCAAAAATATTTTTAGTTACTTAAAAGAAAAAGGTACTTGCAGTTAACATGGATTATTATATTTTCAAAAGGTTATTTACAGTGTCGCTGTGTGTCACTCATAAGCAGAGCTGTTAAAATAGTTTTAATATTTTAATGAGATGGTTGACATCTATTGTTTATGTTTTTCACCTCACAAGCTTGCATTTTTTAGGAATCTCTTAATTGTAATTATTGGCGTAGAAAATATTTAGTTAAACTTTAATTTTTTTATAACATAATCGCATTTCATAGACGTACATAAAATGCGATTATGTTATAAAATAAATTAAAGGATAACTAAATATTTTCTATGCCAATTGTTAAAATTGAAAGATACCTAAAAAATGCATACAACCCAAACCAAAAACAAAAACATAAACTACAAAAACATAAAATGTCTAAAACAATGGATGTAAAACATCTCATTAAAATATTAAAATTATTTTAACAGCTCCGGCTATGACTGACACACAGCGATGATAATAACCTTTTGAAAATATAACAATCCTGTGTTAACTGCAAGTATATCAATAAACATTTTAACCAAATCAACAAACAGTTGTTACTATCAAAGGCATAACTATTTATTCTACACTAAATTATTTTCAAATATTTGAAGTTTTTTAAAAATTAAAAAAAAACGTTTCGATATCATGGTCGAAACTATCAAATGAACATGTGCAAATTTGACTAGTGCTAAAACAACTTTTCACAGAAAAATAAAACTTTAAGAAACTCGTCTTAGCACAAAGAGAAATGTTTAATGCTCATCTGCTATGATCGCGAAAAACAAATATTTCTGATCTATTTTTTTTGACAAGAATCTACTCTAACTAAAACTTTTAAAAAAATTATCAACCATGAGTGGTAATCTTAAAAAGTGTAAAAGTAACAAAAAAATGGTAATTTTTCAAAAATTCCCTGTAATTTACATAAGTTATCAAAAATCCAAGAATTAAGTTTTTAGATATTATGTAACCCTTTATAATCAAAAGAAAAAATCAAAATTCTCGCACTTACCAAACTTGGTCAAAAATATCAAATTAGACAAGCTTTTGCGTACCCGTAGTAAAAACACAAAGGGTCGATTTATAAGGCGAGTGAAAACCGCAGTTTAAAATGTATATTCTGTACGAAAATATTTAACTTAAAATTTTCCGAAATTTTCATGTGTTGCAGTTCATTTGCTCAACAGTTTACATGGATTCAAATCAATATTTCGAATTGGTGACCTTACAAAGAAATTTTAGCTCAGCGTTTTGAACGTCATTCCGACATTTCCTGAGCTAAGGTCGCTGACAGAAAAAATATTAAATTAACACACACAAAAATTTTCATTACCAAATATGAATTTACTTTATAAACCAACAAACGAATTGAATTGAATAAAGTGATGTGAACTCACCCAGACTGGAAGAACTTCAGTAAAAACTTCTCGCTTTCTCTGTGTAAAATGACGACCATTTCTTCCAACAGCAATACATGGACCGTAACAGGAGCCTTGTTCGGCCGCCTCAGTTGCATACTGCCTTCCAGTATCAGCTGGTATTTTGTAAGGTCTATGTTTCGGAATTCGTTAACCTAAATATGACAAACAAAACATAATTTTGTTAGTAGGCCTGGGTGCTTACTCTTAAAAGTGAGAGATGGGAGAATCCCCGGGGAGCTCCCAGGGATTGATCCCTAGCTCAGGATCCCCGGCAGAAAATATCTGCATTCTTGAGATATGGGGGGTTGGCCGGTCAATCTAGTCCCTGGGAACACTGTTGCCAGTTTGTGCAACCAATCAAAACGCAACATATTTTGACCTACCAAACCAACCAACCTTTTTCTCAATGTACATAACGATGTTTTTCGTTTGTTGTTACTTTTTACAAAATGAAGAAACAAGTTGCAAAAGAAAACTTGGACAAATCCAGGCCTTTATCGAGCCAACAAAATGATCTGCTTATAGAATTTGTCTACGCTAGACCGAATATGTACAGGTGAACTTTATCTGCTACATTCACGTATGGTTAGGTTAGGTTTGTTATGAGTGGTTCAATTTACAGCTCCCTCCACTGCGACCTGAGATATCTATTGGCTCTACATTCACGTATGCGGCAAGCAGTATTTTATGGAAAGAAATATCCGAGTAATCGGACATATGCTATGTTTTCATGGATATTGAATACGTTTTCAATATGTTTTGAAAACTTTTCTTTCATGAAAGGTTTCCAAATATTCCTTTTTGAGTTTTGGTCCTTTTTTTAAAAAATGTATTTTATTCAAAAAATGATGTTAGCCCTTGCCACACATTTTTTTTTTATTTTTAATTATTACTCTGTTTGCAAGTGGAATCCAATACAATACAATACATGGATATTGAATTCGTTTTCAATATGTTTCAATATTTTCCATAATTAAGGGGGCGTTTCAAGGCTTAAAAAGGTTATGTTATTAGTCTTCTTTTCTCTATACACTGGGGGTATCCACTCCACCAAATTTTAAAATGCCGGTTCCACAGTTTCATTTCTATTTCTCTCTCTCTCTCTCTCTCTCAAAAAGAGTGAGAGCAATAAAATATATTTTTGTAAACCCAATCCCCGTTTTCATGAAAAATCGGTATTTCGATCTCAATACGATCTTGATCCAACCATAAAAATTTTCAGGGTCGGATCTAGATTGAAATCGATTTGAATACTGGAAAAACAGGCGTTTGGAAATCGTTTAGAGAACGAACTCAATTCCCATGAAAACGTAGCGATATTTATGTTCTGTTAAATCAAAGAGGTTTATTTTGTCCAAAACATCCCTTGGAACCCTAGTTGTTCCACTGCATCTTCCACGTCTTCTCGAGCATCTTCCACTACCATATCATTTAAAATGATGTTGTTGAAGTCATCAACATTTATTTTAGCCTTGTATGATTACGCTTTTACTCAGAAAAAACAAAAACAGATAAAATCAATATAAAAATTAGGTTAGAATACCCGGGGATCGGCGTCTACCACTGGGTCTTACTAAGAGAACATGGCTGCTCTCTCGGGAGCAGCTCCCTCTCTTAACTTTTTTTCAAGAATACAGTGTCGTCAAATTTTAAGTAAACCCCGCCTCTTTTACTCCCTACCCGTCAAGAATAAGCACCCTGGATGGAAGAGCGCGCTCCCTACTAGGCAACTAGTAGGCAATGCGAATCCTGACCTCTGCCACTATTTATTATGATTTCTAGTTGATGTAAATAGGATTCTGTATGAAATTAACTCTGGGTTTCGGACTTCCATTGTCTATATTTTATTTATACACGACGGATTCTCTATAT
Source organism: Oxystoma pomonae (assembly GCA_963921995.1). NCBI lineage: Eukaryota > Metazoa > Arthropoda > Insecta > Coleoptera > Brentidae > Oxystoma > Oxystoma pomonae. The sequence continues at coordinate 47,757,518 of OY998171.1, read as the reverse complement.
TTTGTACCTTAAAAGCATTTATTATATATATTATTTATATCATTATTACTATTATTATTATTATTATTATACCCGTTACTGGATCAGTTACAGGGTTCGTACGGTTGTTGAATTTCCTGATTTTTCCCGGTTTTTTCCTGAAAAATATTTTCTTTTATTTTCAGATGGCATCACAAATCTTCTTTGACTTCGCCTGTTTTTGTCAAATTTCCTAATCTTCCATGAGTTTTAAATGAGACAACAAGTTTCCGGTTGATACTTATCCTGTGTTACTAATTTAAATATTTAGGGTGGGCTTAAAAATTTTGGACTAATTTATTTTTCTAATTACGTTTTTGTTCCTTGTGCTATTTTTATAAATTTTGGCATTTTGAAAAGGTAAAAGAACAAATTTTACTATTTTGGTACAAAAAAATTCCAAATAATAAAAATCCAAGATGATTGAAAAAAGAGCTGGAACTTTTTTTTATCTCCGTGTAATTTTTTATTGACGTTTAACGAGGTATTACTCTGTGAGTTAGGTAGTACAAAAGTTGTATTGGCGCAAAACTTCCCATATTTTTATTTATTTGTATTTAAAACGTCAAATGTTCAAATTCCAATATGGCGTACACAGCCAAAAATTTAGTCTCGAAAAAAAGAGCTGGGACTTTTTTGACCACCCTGTAATTTTTTACTGACAAAAATTTTTGGGCGCACCCTATAGTTTAATAAAGGATATTTAGACAATGGTACATGGGTATTTCTGAAAAAATCGTAGGGTTTTTTCGAAAGTTTTTTAATGCTGTTTTGCTCCCAGGCTTTCTTTAAACAAAGATAATTTTTACATGACTTACACCCGGTTCGCTCCTAGCGTGCCCACCCTGCATCAAAAAACGCATCACGTGGCTCTACATTTAAAACAAGTCGAAGTCCACGTCTCGTCACTTGGTGCGTTTTTTGAAGCAGGGACGCGTTGGTGTGTTTGAGGCTTTATAGGGTGCTCACTAATATTTCAAAATCTCCTGAGTAAACTGTAAAATAAATCCTCATTCTTTTTGAATATGTTTGGTTAAAAGACCATCATAATTATGTTCAAAATGTTTGAACGATGGATTTTTAAGTTTGAAAACCGCGACGTAATGCATTTTTAGGTTTGATAATCACAATTGACATATTTTTAGCATTCCATTTTCACTAGCTTCAAGGATTTAAAAATGCAAGTAGTACATTTTCAATACTTTAATTATCCTGACTTTTTCAATAGTACCCCCAACAGGTCTAAATATTTACACCTGTGGGGGGTACTAAATTTTAAAACCAATTTTCGAAAAACACTTAGTTATTCATTATTTTGTATTGTTATTGCAAAATACCACTGAAAAACTGCTTTTTTTCTCCAAATATACCATATTTTAGGAGAAAATGCACCAAAACTATTTTTTTTACAGGCTTCAAAATTGCAAATGGTAAATATGCCAAAAATTTGGCACATAATAGCTTCATTATCTGTGTTTGAGGTTATAAAGTTGGTGATTTTTTAGACCACCTCTAGGTACCGATTCTGGAAGTCATAGGAAGTGATCGTTCGCCTGAGAGAAGGGAAGCAGGTTTAACCAATAAACGCGCTTAAAAGCAGTGACGAGACGATCGAAGAATCACCAATCTATTATGAGCACGCGCAGAGCTGCCTCGAACAACAATTTTTGAGCGAAGCCGTTCTCTCGACTAGACCCAGTAGTATGAACTTGTAGGAAAGCTCGTGTGAAAAACGTCTCTCGTATGATTTCAGAGCACGCTATTGGATGAAACCATCACGTGACAGATCTCGCTAATGGGCATGCTACGGCCAACTTGACCGTCTCGTAAAGTACGTTGTCGCACAGTGGTCGATTTTTGTAAAAACGCGGACATTATAAAAAAAACTTCTACATTGTAAATTAATCGTACAAAATATTTAGTTTTAATAAAAAAATAAATAGTTTACAATATTTAAATAAGTAAGCATTTATTTTTTTTAGCTGATACACAGGATGATCGTGTGAATTTTCACATTTACCTTAAGACATTTTTAAGAAGGTAAAAGTGACATATTTATTAATTGGCTAAATTAAACTAAAAATGTTAGTTTAGAACAATCAAATTTACTTTAAAGTAATTGACACAATATATAAGTGTTACAGTATACTAGTATTGTTTTATGTATATAGGGTATATTAAAAAGAATGCCGACCGAAACTTTCAAATGAAACACCTAGTATATTATTGCATTTTTGCATTCTGTTTTGAAATTCTAAGCATTTTTATATAACATACCCTATGTCGATCTTCACCTGTTTTCGAGATATCAACAGTTGAATACTGTCATACTTTGGGTCTTCTATTTGAAATTTGATGTTGAATACTGATGCATAATATCAAACTCGTAAAAAGCATCGTTTGTTCTTTGGCCAACTATTCGCCTAGTATCTTGACAACCATATAAGAACATTTAGACACATTTTGAATTTTTTAATTTTTCGAGTTATGTCCGCGTTTTTCTGAAAATCGACCATCGTGCGTTGTTCGCATGATTTTTGTGCAATGGATCACTTCTCAGGGTATGATCGTTCTATTACGCCCAGAATCGAGCCCCTGAGGGGTGAGTGTTTACTATTTAAAACCCGCGTGGGTTTAAATTTTTTAATTTTCTTTTCTTCTAAATTAAAACATTCTCTTTAAATCCAACAAAAGATGTTCTTAAGATAATTATTCAATAAACAAATTTAACAAAATTCTTCTTATAAATCAAACTATGTCCAAAACTGGTTTAAAATGCTTAAAATCAAAAATTTCACTTACACGTAGGACCGTTCTAAAATAGACTAAACCCTTTTAGTAAATCCCACCGTTAGAGTTTTTGTTTAAGTAAAATCCCCTGACTTTGCCTGACTACCCTGACTTTCTCTGACCCCCTGACTTTTCCTGACTGGTAAGCACCATGTATAATCACTATGAAGCTTAACAATGAAGCAGAATGATAACGGAACAAAAATGTATATAAAAATTGTTTTATTTCTAAAATACTGTTTGAGTCTTAATCAACTTTTGTAAAAGTATTTTTTTGGAACAACCAATAAAAAAATAAGCAAACTGTTTTTTGCTCTAGTTAACCTCTTAACGTCAACCGAGCCGATTTTTTTTTAATCAACTTTATATTTTTTTAAGGTTAGGTGTAAGAATAATCTTTGAGTAAACCTCGCCTTATTTATATTATATTTATATTGTAAATAAAAGACGATTAAATAAATTTAAAAAAATAAACATTTTCACATTTACCTATTTTTTTCAGATCACGAACAATTGAAAAGATAGGTCTAACAGCGTCAAATTTTATCAAACAAACGGCTTATCCAAAAGGTGCAAAAAATTGAACTTTTTTGCAGTTTCAGTTAAAAATTTTGAACTTCAGGGTTTTTATTTTAACAAAAGTGGGTCGGGTTATCTGCCAAGAGGGACAAAGTTGGGTAAAAATCTAGTTTCGGTTCTAGATATGTTTGGAAAATGATGTCATGAATGCCGCAGGCGAAAATTTTATAAAAATTTTACTAAAGATACCATCTTTAATACCTTTTAAATGTTGCTGAAAAAACAATCCTTAAAATTTATCTAAACTTGTAACAATCAATAACATCTTCTTTACATTTATTATGAAATATTTTTAAAAAAAATGCGTTAAGTTACCTGCCAAGGACTGGGTTGGGCTAGTCAATTTTTGATACGTTGGAAAAATCAAGTCACTAATGGACGGTAGGCGAAAGTTTATAGAAAATGATATTAAGAATGATATTATTTACACGTTTGACATTATTTACATGTTTGACATTATTTACACATTTGACATTATTTACACGTTTGACATTATTTACACGTTTGACATTATTTTTTTTAAATTAAACTAAATGTAAAAATCAATGCCATTATAGCGCTGCAGGCAAATTTTTTGAAAAACATGGAGAACATGGGCCAATGGCCTGCGGTAAAATGTACCAAAGGTCAAAATAGTGAAATTCTGAAAGTCTCGTATATGATAGGAGCCGTCAAATAACGTAAGACTGGCAAACATAGACTTTCTCTCTTAACTCTTTATTTTTTTCTGAATTTAAAGGTACAATTATGGCTTTTGCTGATGATATTGCAATTACTTATAAATCAACAAATTGGGAAACAAATAAAACAAATATGCAGAATGATTTAGAACTACTTCAAAATTGGTATACAAAAAATAGTATGTTTATAAACTCTTTTCTAATCCCTTAAAGTATCACTTAAATTGTAAAAATAATAAAAATTGTAATTGTGAAATATTAGAACAAAAAAATAATAATATTATTAATTATTATATTTAGGAATAATATTTGATGAGAATCTAAATTTTATTTTTCTTTATAAAACATACCATACCAGTATCGTTAAAAAGAACATTCTATTTTGCAACGGAAACAGTGTATGGGGTGGAATTTATGAGGAAACTTTATATAATATAAAAATTATTCAAAAATCTTTTATTAGAATTATAGAGGGATGCAATAAGAGAGAGCATACATTTTCAAAAAACATAAAATTTTAAAATTTTCTTAATTATTCTGCATAAACGTTTGTAAGATTATTAAAAAGAATAGTGAATTAAATCTTAAAGAAATCATAATGATCAAAATTATTTTATACCACGAGTAACAAAAACACATAGTCAAAGGATGTTTAAGTATTTATCACCAAAAATATTGAATTCAGTTCCAAAAGAAATTCAAATTTTACCGTTTAAAAAATTTAAAATAAAGATAAAAGAATTAGTTTTTTCAAACTCCATAGTAGAAGCAATTTTAAAAAGACAATAAACAAAAAAAAGAGTGTCTAAATAATTAAATAGCAATAATTTTAATTTGTTTAAATTAACATTTAAAAAATTTGAAACCTATTATATTTTTAATATTTTTTACTAATTTTAAAAAGCACACAGGATTAATTTCCTTGCTTTTTGAAATGAGAAAATACTATGAATACGTTGAAATATCAAATACAAAAAGTGAATTTAATAATTTTAAGAAAATTTAGAAATAAATAAATAAAAAATAAAATAAACTGGAATACTGCATAGGGACTTTACTGTCTGAGATGTTTAATTTAAAAAAAATTACGATAAAAGAAAGTTGTGTTTCATTTTCCCTGGTGGTTTTTTATGGGTTTAAACTCATTCGAAAGGCAAGTAAATGGCGTAGGCAGGATTTAATTTGAAGGAAGGTATAAGCTTTAAAATGCCAATAAATAATAAAAACGTTAAAAGTAGCTAGAAGACAACCTTATTATTAGGAAGTGGTGTACGCAGGGCTAAGGTTCTTTGGAGAGAAAGTTGAGTAACAGCATAGTCTCTGATAACCATTTTGCTCTTAATTTTTTGAGAAAATTCAATTTTTAGGAGTCAATATTTAATGGTTTGTACGCCACTATATACCCTTAAAGGGTACCGAATTGAATAAATGTGACAAAAAATGTAAATGCAAAAAATACTGTTGTCCTCTGTTTTTAAATTTTTTCTTATTTATTGACTTTTCAAGGCTTATGCTTATGCTTAAATTAAATCCTGCCTACGCCATTTAATTACCTTTCAAATGAGACCAAACCAATAAAAAAGCACCAGGGAAAAAGAAACACAAAAGCTTTTTACGTATTTTTTTTTTTATTAACCCTCTCAGACAATAAAGCCTTCGTAATATAAAACCCTGGATACGCCCCTACGCAGTATTCGAATACCTTTTATTTGAGACCCAAATACGAAAATCTACAAAGTACTTTTCAAGTTACGAGAAAAAGTCTTCGTAGGTTTTTGCCAGACATACGCGTTTTGACGGCTCATATCTCCTATCACAGACATACGATCCTCATAGAATTTCACTATTTTAATCTTTGGTGCAATACCTTTAAAATATGGTTACATTTTACCGCGGGCCGTAAGTCCATGTTTTCCATGCAGGCCAAAAATTCTTTAGAAATATAAGTTGGGTAGGCTGTAAAGCCGAGGGACCGATTTTTTTTGTTTTCGCCCTAATCAAACTCCACTTTGCAGTGCGTGGCTTGACTCTGGACCCCGCCCTTAGCTTAGTGGTTTTGCTTGTGTGCCCACCTTGTCGTTAAATTATCTGTCAAGTTGCCATAAGAAATTTAAAATAAAAAAAATATTCAATTAAAACTTTTTTAAAGAATCAATCAGTATGTAAATACCTACTGTTGCAAGTTAAAACTATGAATTTGTTAAAAACTTTTTTACAAAGTAGACATTTTTAAATAAGTCTGTTCCCACTAAACAAAACAAAAAAAAACTGTTATTTTCACAGTGAAAAAATCGCCGAATATCCGCTAAATAACGTTATTTAGAAAAATACTTTTTTATTATGCTGACTTCCCTGACCGTCGAAATTCCCTAACTTTTCCAGGTTTTCCGGGTTTTCCAGAAAATACCCACCCTAATTGATTTTTTAACATTTATTTTACCCATATTCCTTAACAAGAGCTTCTCTCTGTCGGAAAAGATTTAACAAAACAAAAAACAAATTTAAACATACTTACAATACTATGCTCACTAGCCTTGAAGCTGGAAGTATCAAGATGCTTTTGTATCTCTTCTAATCGATGCTGGTTTTGCGCCGTCTTAGCCGCCTCGTTCACGAAATTTAACATATCTTTACTGTGGTTGTGAGCTAAGTGGTACTTGGACAATTCATCCTGAAATTCAAAACAAATATTTTTTTTTATCGACACCCGAGAGGTTAATCACCTCAGAAAAATGTGTACGCGTACTCCCAAAAATGGTAATTTTCTAAGTACTGCGGGTACTGCTAAAGTATTACAAAGCACTGTGAATATACTGAAAAGTTATGGGATCGTCATTTACTGCGAAAGTTATGAGACTGCCAAGTACTCAAAATAGGGCTAATTACTGCACAATATAAAGATTTTGCTAAAGAAATCTTGACATTTTGACTTTCTGTCAAATGAGGCAGAATGAATGAATGAATCGAAGGTGGTTACCCTCTGGCAAACACCTTCTTTATTTTAAAACTTTAAATAATTGTTCAGTTGATGTAAACCAAAAAAGTTATACGTTACATGGCGGTTAAAGAAAATTATTTGAACTATCAAAAATTTGGATTTTTTTCTATCAATTCCTGAAACTTTTTTGTATGTAAACCTAATGAAGTATCATATCTTGAGTTTTTCCTAGAGGCGACTTGTCGTTTGGCCTTTTTTGGTTGTGGTGTTTTAAACTCTTGTGTAGATAGAGGTACCACATTCCAAGTCTGTGATTCCAAGTTTAACTTCCGTTTGACAGATGGTGCCGTAGATGGGGTTGGGCTTATCAATTGATTAATTGGTGTGGCTCCATACCCATGATCTAATAAATGCGGACTTGGTGTGAATTCTGACTTGGCAATGGTTCGGTCTGGAGTGGAGTTGGATGGAATTGTTCTATAACCCCTAGGGCTGTCACTGCGACGGACATATGGTTTAGGCATAGTTTTTTTGGGCTTGGTTTTATTGTTAGATCATTTGTGATTATAAATGTTTCGGAGCTTCCAGACCTTCCCAGAGACACTGGCCAGATCAGCTATCACGATATTTGTATTTTCCTGTCAATTTTATGGAAAAGTCCACATGTTTTTCGACCTCCAACAAAATGGTTTCCGACTGATAGCTGCGCGTGAGAACCTCGGACGGGACCGACAAAAACGGGCTTAAAATCATCAGGTACGTGAATTATTATTGCTAAAAAGTTCAAAGATGCCGTTTGGACGGTTTTTGGGCAAAAAAGTCCCAGAAGTGCACTGCAAAACGTTGGTAAAATCGGGACAAAATCGAGTGTCGTTGCAATCTACCGTGTACACTTTTAACTATCACAAATTTTCGAATGTCTCCTTTGCCTGTGGTGCGTGGATTGGCTATACGTACATACATACATATATACATACGACATGTTTCATTGATCCTTAAACCGCGAAAATTTTGAGGTCGTACGTTAAGCAGATTGCCAAAGAATCATGTGAATTAAGAAGAAATCAATTTTATTCTCTAAATCTCACGGTTGGTTTAAAAGCATTTATAAAGTACAAAAAAAGTGAACTTTCTGAATTCAGTTTGACTAAAAATAAAATAAATCGAGTAAAGCTTTACTCTAAAACTTTCCTCGCTCAAGAACATATACAGACCGCTTCAAGCTACTGCGAACATAGGGCGAAAGAAGTCTAATTTGCCAGTGTACGTACATGCAGAGACACCGCACGCCTATCAGTGAAGCAACCAACACTCAGGCTTCCGATCGCCATTCGCTGCCGTTCGCCGCCGTTCGCCTTGTATTTAGTACGCCTCTAACCACGGTGCTGTGTGGAGCGTAGTCAATGAAACCGGAATTTGGTCAATAAATACGCAAATTTTTATAACGTAATTTTCTTATTTTTTGTCACTGATAAATAAGAGCGTTTTATTGTCAACTGCTCAGATTTATCAGTGACGACGTGTTACAATGAAAATAATAAGGAGAAACAAAATAAAAGCAAGTTCTCAAAATAAAATAATACATTCTAAAAACCAAAAAGATTCTCCCAGTCAAAAAAAAAATAAAGCAAATGTTCGAAAAGTCCTCCTTGCTCGGCTAGACAATATCCGAGCCTACTACCCCTTCCAACGTTTCCAAGCATGTTAGGGGTGATAATTTGAAAAGCTTCTTCAAAAACAGATAGAAGTCATTAGGAGCAAGATCGGGAGATCGAGCTGGCCATAAAATAGTTCCCCGTGTACTTATAACCCGATTAGGAAATACATTATCAAGATATTCCCTAACAAGGCCAACATTGTGAGCGGAACAACCATCTTGTTGAAAACATGTTTCACCAAATCTTACACCTAACAACTGCCTAGCAGTTGGAATAATGTGCTGCTGCAGTAGATCCAAGTATCTAGGACCATTCAAATTGCAATTGCCGTTAATAAAAAATGGCCCAATTACGTGTTCCCCTACAATACCCCCCCCCCCCCCCAAACATTTAGTTTTTGGGGATACTGTGTTCTTACGTCAAAATACAAATGCAAATTTTCCCTCGACCAATATCGAACGTGTGTTGGGTTATGACGATTTGACCATTTGACCATCTGCACTTTTTCGGCAACTTCGTAGACATCCATTTTTAGTTTTAAAAATGTATTATTTCAATTAAGAACTTACCCATCTTTTTCTCGAGCAAGGCAGAAATAAAACAAAATAATAAAAACAAAATGAATTTCCAAAAGATAACACTGCAGCGTGCTTCGAATCCACCTCGGTCGTACGGCACGGAGAGTAAATTGGACTTGATTCCCCCTATGTTCGCAGTAGCTTGAAGGGGTCTGTATAAAAAACCACTACTTGTATAGACATGGATTAGATTGGGTCGGTCAGACTTTTCCAGAATATATCCAGAATTTCTTGGCTGTATCCACACTGTTCAGGGGTGTATGCAGACTTTTCCAGGGTCTTTCCAGACTTTTCCAGAGTGTATCCAGGGTATTTCCAGACTTTTACAGGGTCCTTCCAGACTTTTCCAGAGTGTATCCAGACTTTTCCAGGGTCTTTCCAAACTTTTCCAGAGTGTATCCAGACTAATCCAGGGTATTTCCAGACTTTTAAATGGTCTTTCCAGACTTTTCCAGGGTCTTTCCAGACTCTTCCAGAGTATATCCAGACTTTTCCAGGGTCTTTCCATACTTTTCCAAAGTGACCCAGACTTTTTCAGGGTCTTTCCAAACTTTTCCAGGGTGCATCCAGACTTTTATAGGGTGTATCCAGACTTTTCCTGGATGTATCCAGACTTTCCAGGGTAAATCGACTTTTCCAGGGTCTTTCCAGACTTTTTCAGAGCGTATCCTGACTTTCCTTGGGTGTTTCCAGTTTTTCCAGGGCGTATCCGGACTTTTCCTGGGTGTATCCAGACATTCCGGGGTGTATCCAGACCTTTATGGGGTTTATCCAGACTTTTTCAGTGTGTATTCAGAATTTCTTTCGAGTAGACGGACTTATCCAATACATTTTATATGTGCTATATATATATATATATATATTCAGACTCTATTGTTTCTAAAAACATTTCGTTTTATATACTTTTTCAGCTAATTTCGATGTTTAGGGTACCCTGGCAAAGTTGTGGAAACAGACATTCCCCGTGGTAGTTTTTTTTTCTTAAATATCTGGGAAGAAACTATGGCCTTAAAACAACTCCGCTATGCCGCCCGGTCCTAAGTCAGGGGTACCGTTGCACTAAGGGAAATGAGAGGGGATCGAGGGTACAGGACACAAGGCTTAATCATGTGACCCGTGCTGAGGGATGAATGGCACCTGTGCCTTAAACAGGTATTTCAAAACGGAACCTCTGGGATACCAGGAGACCTCCCAGAGTAATTAGCCTGACCCAGACTACTGGGCGGACTTATAAACTCCATCACTAGTGGAGACTGAGGCCCAAGAAACCTTCCTCCGCTAGTGAAGCCAAACCAATGGAGGTCGTGGCCCAACAAACCACACCCGCTGATTGTTTTGCAGAAACAGCAGGTAATAAGCCTGCAGGTGAAAACCCCCACCCACACACTTCTAAGGCAAACCCTGACGGGCAAAACCTACTTAAATTGGGTTTGGAGAAAAAGTGCATGTCAGGTGCACAAAGTCGAAAGCAGGCCATAGCGGCGGCGAAGGCGAAAGCCTATTATCAATGTATTTTTTTAGAAAGACCATTGAAAAAATAATTTAAACAAATTAAATAAATGTATCTATATATCTATCTATAGATATGTATGTATCTGCATATCTTTCTATAGATATAGATAAACCCACCACCAGGGAAAGCTACCTCGATGGCTGAAAAACCATCAGGTAACCAAGACCTGGGAAAGAAGTTACCAACACAAGTAAAACAAGTCAAAAAGAGCAGGTGTAGTCGAAGGACAAACCCAGTACTCCAACTGGGGACAAAACCTTTAAACAAGCTCTGACGGGGCCCAAAATCAAAAACTACTGGAGAACTCGACACCTTCTAGAAGAGGCATCTTCTCAGGATGGAGGCTCTCAGAGGCAAGTGTCCTAAAGAGGGTACTGAACCTAGCAAGGCATCGAACCTGTTTTAGGTGAAAGAATACAGCAAAAGCTATCAGCTGCAGTGTCAGGGAATTCCTGAACCATACCTTGTCTTATTAAGTAATCAATCATTATCCAAAATTTAAATCAAAATGCCAAAAACCATTCAATTCTTGTCGGTTGCTCTAAAAGGTGTACATTTTTCTTAAACAAAAATTTGAGAGGTGAGAGAAAATAAGTTTAGTAGCTAATAAAATGCTAACTTGTTGCGGCATGTGGCTTGAATCCTTATGGCCTCAAGGTCTTCATCTATTAACAGATTTTTGCCTACCTGATATTTACTGGAATCACTTTTAACGGCGGCCTCCACACTTTTTGTTAGTCTGTCAAGCAGTAGAGGATATTTAACTAAGCGTTGCATTTCCGCTGGAACGATACCTAAAACAAGCAATTAACAGTAAGTGAAAAATGAAATTAAAACTAGGGCGGCACCTCCGAGCGCTCCGAGAGAACTAGTTCCAATTTAGTGCTCTTTTGGTCGACAACAGCCGCCATTTTTGAAACTCTTATGACAATGTGATTGACCAACAGTAAACCCGTCCCACGTTTACTCCAAACCTATACCTGTATTTTTTCATCTCGTTCAAGAAAAATCTATACATATAATAAATCTCTAGATAGACCATTTCTGTACATTAAATATTTTTTGAAAATGTTTGGTTTCGGATTCTGTTTTTTAATATCATGTGTGTTGATACAAGGGCACACCTACTTTTTTTATTTAAAACAATACAATACCATTATAGCAAAAATTGGTCAATTTTCCAGAAATAATAATGTATTTCGATGTGGTTTACCTATTTATGGTATGGAGGGCTACACGTGCTTGCTAGCGCCTGAAGTTAGAAATATCGGGCACACACGATAGTGTTGTTATTTGTTCCTAAATAAATAAATTAGTTACCTTGCAACTGAAGTCTCCTACATTGCCGCTTTTTCTCGCATTCCGACAGCAACATGTCGAACTTGGAATCCCTCTCTCTTCTTTTCTTAATAAACTCCAAGGCCAATTGCTGTCTCTCGCAGAATTTGGCGGCTGCGTTTTGAAGAACTTCTCCGTGGGGACCGCCGAAAGTGTCCACTAGCATGTCACCTAGTTTAGAAGAAAAAAAAACAACGTTTTATAACTGCTAAGGGCGTACCCACGGAGGAGGATGGGACAGTTCGGCACCGCCGATTCTGCGCGGAGACGTTTCGGCGCCATTTAAAAAATTGCACAATTAAATTTTTTGACAATTTTAGTAGCGGGAGTTTTTTTTTAAATATTTAATGTAAGTTCTACAAAAACGAATCAAAATAGACTTACTAGTAAGAAGTAACCACTATTTTTTATGACAACGTTAGTTACATTTTTGAGAGAACTACTCATTTATAAAATGGGACAGAGTGAGTTGGGGTGACTTTTACTGATTAATTTTATTATTATATTATTATATTCAGTACCATGAAATCAATAGAGAAATAAAAAACAAGATAAGGTCAGCAAAACAAGACTGGATGACACAGCAATGTCAAGAAATAGGAGATCTAGATGCTAAACACGATACTTTCAATTTACACAAACGAATAAATGAAGCAGCCAGATTATTTAATAGAAGATAAGTTGGAATCCTTGTGGACAATCAGGGCAAAATCATACCCGATACCAAAGAAAAACTAAAAGAATGGTGTAGCTACATAGAACATCTCTTTACCGATAACCGATCCGAACAGCCAGAAGAATTCTCAAACCAAGGCATAGATATAACACCAGAGGAAGTACAACACGCAATATCTTCAGCTGAAAACAGAAAAGCGGTGGGGCAAGACGAAGTATACACTGAAATTTTAAAGCTAATAAAAAACGAAGATTCGGTAAATACGCTGGTCAAACTTTTTAACTTGATTTATCGCAGCGGTAAAATCCCTGATGACGGGCTAAATTCAACCTTTGTTACACTGCCTAAAAAACATTCAGCCTAATGAGCCAAATGTTAAAAATATTTCTAAAGAAAATTCGAATCCTTTATGGGCAACACGCAGTTTGGATTTCGTGGTGGGTTCGGGCTGTTTGTCATTCAAGTCTTAGTTCAGCGGTCTAGGGATGTGTCGGTGCCAGTATATGCCTGGTTCATAGATTATGAGAAAGCGCTTGATCGAGAATCGCTAAAAGAAGTTGGTCTAGATGACCGAGATCTAAGGATAATTGATAATCTATACTGGCATCAGACTGCTCAAGTAAAGGTTGATGGCCAACTGTCCGAAGAGGTCCAAATAAGAAGAGGTTTGCGCCAAGGTTGTATTTTGTCTCCGCTGTTGTTTAATATCTATAGTAACAAAATAATAGTTTAATATCTATAGTAAAAACTTCATAACTGCGAAGAGGGTAACTAATGTGGATGTTTTGCTTAGAATAAATAAAGATCTTGAAGTTTTAATCAAAAAAACGAAAACTTGAATATTTTGGTGATATTTTGAGAAATGACAAATATAAACTTTTAAAATTGATAATAGAAGGCAAAATTAAAGGCAGAAGACGTCCGGGTCGTAGACGGATATTATGGCTTAAAAATCTTAGACAATGATATGGTATTACTACTACGACACTTTTCCGAAAAGCAGTGGACAGTGTAGAGATCGCGCTGATGATAGCCAACGTTCAAAGAGAGCATGGCACTTGAAGAAGTAGTTAATACAAATTTTAAAAAAACCGACGATTTGGCCAATGGACTAATTCAACAAAGATCGCGTTGGAGCTTTCAAAATTTTAAGCGATCTTTTACTGACCTATTTCACCAACTATACGGCTTTCCTTTCGTATTCGTTTCATCTCCTTATCCATTTCCATGTGGATATCCAACAGTTCTTTGATATTCGGAAAAATAAGGTTTAGTTCGTCGGGTTTCAGAATTTGACTCTCGTGTAACCTGTCAAAAAAGATTAGTTCAGATAACCTTCATTTTTAAGAAGCTTTACAAACAACGATAAAAAATAAATTAATGAACCAAACAAAAAATGTATCAACTTTTACAACAAAATACCATGTAACCTAAAAGTAGAAAAAAAAAATAAAAATTTCAATTTCTACTTCCTAGTTATTTTTTAAAAAATATTTGTATTATTTACTTGGTTATTTATTTTTTTGCAAGCTTTTTTGGTTTTCCGGTGTGGCTCGAGTCATATATAGGTGTTCTAAAAAACCTATTAACAAGTCTAAAAATATTTTTTTAAGAGACAAAAAGTGACTTAAAACTTAAAATGTGAATTAAGTGGAAGCCCTGATTGGTATAGCAGCTCGACACCTTCAATATACAGACCTCCAAGTTCAATCCCAATTCAGTACCTTTCATCCCGCCATTCATACATTAAAGCACGGATTTATGTCAAGATGGCGACGACACTTGGGGCAAACCGATATTGGGTTACCATGCTGTTGGTATGATCACCGAAAATAGGTTTTTGATATGGTCTCGAAAAATAGGCTTTTGTGGTTTGTAACGTTTTCGTCGAGGTTATGGTATTAGCATCAATTGTAATCAACTAAAATTAAAATATTATTTATTGTTCTCTATTAGGTAAGCTGTTTTTTGACTTCCGGTTCTAGAACTTTTGTGGAAATGCCAGAAAATTCGCGAATTATTTTAGCTATAAATAGGGACCGGAAATGTGAAAATAGGCAGATAGATCCAGCTAATAGAGGAAGTAACATATTGTAAAGCCTAGATTTTATTAAATATAAAATACTTGAAACTTAAGAAAAGTGCACGTTCATTTAATAAAAAATACCTAAAAACATATAAAGGGTTCCTAAGCAAATCCTTAGGGGGCCAAGCAGCCGTGTATAAGACGCAGACAAACGAAAAAGCACATCTTACACGTAGTAAATCCATTCTAGGTTGTTGTTTTCTAATGTTTTCCATTTTCATACCTTTAGGACTGGAATAAAAATTGTTTTTGCTCGACTTTAATACCAAACTGATGAAAGATATCGTAAAAAAAATATTTTTCGGCTTTTCATTTTTTAACCATTGTTTACAGGCTGGGGACTGAAATACATGCAAATGCCTAACCTAAAGCGTTCATACACGGCCGGAGAAATCGACTGAGATATTTCCGTAGAAACTTTATCAAGCAAATAGGACGGGTTGACGCCTTCGAACGTCCAACCCGGGTTTTGCACTTTAATTCGAAATCAAAAAGGAGGAACAGTCAGATGTGGGGCCGTGCATAAATTACGTAACGGTGATTTTACCAATTTTTGACCCCCTCCCTATGTAATGTTTTGTAACGGTTTGGCACGCCACTCCCCTAATATTACGTAACGATTTCAAGACCACTACCCCCCCCCCCAAAAAAAAAAAAACTTTTCACTTATTTTCATTCCAAATTTTCTTAGTTTCACACAAATGCAAACGCTGTCGAAAACCCCCCTCCCCCCTACGTAACGTTTTGTAACCCCCCTCCCCCCTATGACCATTACGTAATTTGTGCACGGCCCCTGTAGTCCCAGTGGAGGAGGGCGAGAAAATTAATATTTTTTTCTTAAAAATTATACCCTTTAGACCTATTTCTTTGCGTTCCCGAAATTACGTAATTTTTGAAAAAAAATTGTAAGTGTAAATTTCTATTTCGTGCTTTGTTTTTCTAACATTTTTGCGTTCGGCTAATTTAATTGAAAAATTTTTGCCTGCGGCGTCCTTTATCTTCTCACTCAAAACCAAGATCCCCCGTTTTAGTTTCTAAATTTTTTCGAATAAAACTAGAGTATGACCATGGGGGAAATAATTTTTTTCTAGGGTATGACGAAAATTTCGAGAAAGTTGAAGAAAAAAATTAAAAAAGTGGCAGAGCTCAAGTTTTTCGTAAAAAAACGTTTTTTGTAAAGAAACAGAGCAAAATAAATCTTTTCACCCCTTTTTGGGTGTTACAAATATTGGCAGCCCCTTATTTTTCGCTTTTACCCTCCCGCTAGTTTTGAAGAATTGGTTCGCTACATGTTTCGAGATCATGTCATAAAACACCTCGAAAATATCAAATGTAGTGTAGGGCCAGCTTTATTTAAAATCAATAATATCGCAAGCAAAAAGCTCTGCAGGAAAAACAGCGCCGTTTATTGATTTCTTTGGCTGCTAGTGCTAGCTGCATGGTTTTGCCGTTTCCGGATAGATGTCACTAGTAGAACAGAATGGAAAGAAATTTAATTAAAAGCGAAGATATTTCTTTCTAATGTTAACAACCTCACGAATTTATCGCTCAGTATCGTAAATAATGGACCCTGCCGCCTCCTTTAAGCAAGAAAAAGCTGTGGTTTGGACCTGAAAACATCTAACATTTCAGGGGTGATAGAGTTGCCCGCCTCCAAAATTTTCGCCCTCAACTCCTGTATAGTCGTAGGCCGTAAGTGAGGATGTTGGAAAATTTTGTCATTTGGCGCAAGATCTGGTGATCGAGGAGGCCATCGGATATTTCCATACGTGGAAATAATTCTATCACCAAATACCTGACGAAGGTAATTTGTAGCCTGGCGTGAATTGTGGGATGAACAGCCATCTTGCTGAAACCACAATTCGTCCAAATTTATGTTGAGTTCCCTCAACCGTAGTAAAACCTGGTGTTGGAAAAGATCAACATATTTTTGGCTATTCAAATTCCCTTCAATGAAAAAGGGTCCAATAATGTGATCCCCGACAATAATACCGCTCCAAACATTTAATTTTTGAGGATGTTGCGTTCTAACACTTGCGTGCAGATGTTTATTTTCGCGGGACCAATAGCGGCTATTTTGTGGATTGTGAGAGCTATGAAGTTCAAATGTCTTCTCGTCACTAAACAAAACTTTTGATAGGAAATTTTCGTTACTGTCACATTTATCCCTCATAACCTCGCAATATTCTAACCGGCGAAAATAATCACCTGGTTGCAATTTCTGCGACTTCCCAATCTTAAACGACTTGTAGCCGTATTTTTTTAGGATCCATTGGCAAGTACTGTTGGGAATATCCAGTGCCTCCGCAATCGGTTTCGTCGAACATGGTTCATGTGCCTCAACGTAAGCGCATACCATTTCGTCTCGTTCCACCCTGTGTGGAAGAACGGGATGCTCTGGTATTTCGCCGTCGTGGTAACACTTTCTACAACCATTTATGCACCCGTACCTTTCAAAACGATGATAAATAATAAAAATCTTTTCTTCTCGAGTATACGGCAAGGAAATAAAAATGCAATGCCTGTGAATCCCAGTTTTTCCTCGATCGTCTCATGGTGTGACCGCCATCTAGCGGAATTTGCAGACATCTTGTCAACGGTTATTATGAAAGAGTGGCGACAATTTTTTCTCATGAAAGCAGTCCGGAGATAATAACAAACTGGCACCATTGCTCAATATACCTGTTTCTTTTGTGCGCGCAGAACTTTCTATGCCATTTCTGTTTGATTTATTGAAATCCTATCCCTAAGGAAAATCTTAGGAACCCTGTATAGTAGTATATCAGTAGAAGAATTTTTACTTAACTCGCTAAGGGAAGTAATGTTATCATCGAAAAATCGCACTTTGAGATTTTCATGATCCTCCACGAATTTTAAGGTTCCGAATAGTGATAAGCAAGAATCCAGACGCCGTCGCTCAGTCTGTCGGTCGGACGGTCTGTCGCCTACTTTGTAGCCACTCTAACTCAAAAACCCCTTCACTAATCATAACAAAAATTTACATAGTGATTACTTGTATTGACGCGCAGACCCCTATTGTTTTTGAGCATTCTTCTAGACCCTTCGGAGCTACTTACCGTTTGATACCTCTTTGAAACGCTTATAAAAATTGTAGTTGAATAGCGCCAAATTTTTTGACTATATATATATATATATCATATAAAAAATGCAAAAAACTATTGAAAAATTCAATTTTCTGTGCTATATATCTCGAGTTATGAAACGAAATTTTAAATAAAAAGTAGCTTAGGTTAAGGTCCAGGTCACACCCTATTGTCTTATCAAATTTCATAAAAATCGGTTTAGTTGTTATTGCGTGATTAATGGACAAAAATCTTATATATACGAGTATATATATATATATATAGATTGAGACTTTATTGTTTATAAAAACATTTCGTTTTACATGTGCTATATATATATACATATATTGCTTCTTTATAGTTAAAATGTGGGAATATTAATAAACGTCTTTATTAAATATTATAGTACTACGACACTTTTTAGGAAAGGCTGCAGTTCGCGCTGAAACAATTCAGACCGGGGCTTGTTATGAGGAAAATTTTTTACTAAAAAATTTGAAATTAAAACAAAATCTTTAATATATTTTTTGAACGAAACCTAAAGCTGCTTAAAATATAAAGTTACCATAGGCATGTACATCGAAATCGTCTTAGTAAACGCAAGAGCTTTTGTAACAACACATGTTGCTTCCTTTTGGGTTTCATACAAATGTCAAACCAAACATAGAAGGGTGGATTTTGCATGAAGATAGAATCTTCATTTTTCTATAAAAAACCAAAGCTCACATGTGCGGAAGAACAATAACGAGAGTAGAGGCCAACCGATTATTTTTCTTGTTGCTCTGTCTTTTTAAATTTTTAGTTTTTTCTTTTAAGGGAAAAGGGTAAAGGGAAATTTTGTTAACCGACGCTCCAACGAGTTACCCTAAATCCGAGATGCGTTGATCTTTTTTTTTCCAACGTGCTACCCCAAGTCCGAGAAAGACAAGATATAGTTGTTTTGTTATTAAACTTAAAAATGGGAAATTTCGTTAACCGACGCTCCAACGGGTTACCCCAAATCCGAGATGCGTTGATCTTGTTTTTCCAACGGGCTATCCGAAGACCGAGAAAAACAAGATAATTAAAAGGGAAGGTGATACATAATTATATTTACCATCAGCACGAATAGAGAGCACTAAGAAGTTCAAATTATTTTCTTAAGGCATTCTAAGTTTTAAATCAACCTGACCTCAATTAGAACTAGAAACAATGCAGCCCCGACAATAACGTCGAAAACCGTTTTTAGGTAAGCTAATTTCACGGGTGGAAGGAATAGCGAAATAAGATCCTTGCTTAATTTATTACAATACACATTTCCAGGGTAGTTTATATGATTATCCGTATCTTTTGATTATTGTTTTATATAAATTATGCAAATATTTATACTCCGTATAATGATAGTGTTTTTAGGTAAAAGTCATATTATTATTCCTTGGGGATCATAAGAACTGTAGTTTTTATCCCATGATAACATATTCTTAATATGACTTTGTAAGAAATTAACTCTGTGTTTCGGACTTCCATTGTCTATATTTTATTTATACACGACGTTTCTGATCGAAACGTCGTGTATAAATAAAATATAGACAATGGAAGTCCGAAACACAGAGTTAATTTCAAACACATCATTGTCTCAAACTTTCAAACATGACTTTGTAACTTTGCCACAGTAAGGTTACCTAGGTCTTGTAATATTCTAGTGTTCTAGGGTGGCCTAACGTGTCATTTGCCTAGACGTTTCAAACAAGCAGCTCGATACTCACCTCTATTGGACCTCAAAGCAGACATAGACAGGTATAATTTGATTCAGGGGAATATGAAGAAATCTCTCTGTCGACTAATAAATATTGGTCTTCTCTAAGGGCCGTATTCTTATTTATTTTGTAAAGATTTTTGGTATATTTGCTGTATATATTTTGGATAATATTGTTAAATGGATTTACTTGATTTTTCCTGAATTTTTATATATTATATTTTTGATAATTTTTTTTTTAATAAAAGAAAAATCGATTGTATTTTAATGGTGTGATTTTATTTGACCTCTGGTAGGAGGTTAACTGTGTCAAACTCTTTAGAACCGTAAAAGCAAAGATGAAAAAAAAACAAACACAACGTAGGGACTTGGGATACTTGTATGAAAGCAACACCTGGCCAGTGGAGTTTTCATAATTTAATAAGGCCCGGGTAAGAAATGTCTCAGCGCTGATGATAAACAACGGTCGATTACACTGAAAAAGAAATAAACAACACTTACCTTTTATAAAAAAGCCTATACAGTACTTTCAACATCTGACAATGCGAAGACTCCGTATGAAACAGTTCGTTTATAACATCCTGACGTTTCTTTTCGAAAGGGTCCAGGTTGTTAAACTCCTCGTTCGATATCCTTTCGTGCCAGTTCACGTGATCGGCTTCTTGTTCTATCTCGCTGTCCGATTGTTTCGATTGGCCGGCGGTTTGATTGCCTACGCTGGCCGAATGACAGGGGCTTTCGGAAGTCCTTAGTAAATGATAATGAAGAATTAAAGGGTGATAGTAAGTCCAATAAAACAAGCCTTATTTTACACATAAATTTCGCAGTTTTACTAAGCTAAAAATGATATTTTGTAGCTGGCCAAATGGCAGCGACTGTAGGAACTCCTTAGTAAAGGAAAGTGAAGAATTTAAAAGTTCCAAAAAGTTTATGTTATTTTATTTAAATATATTTAATTTTATTAAAATTTGAGAATTATTATTGTTTGTTAATTTATATATATTTTTTTTAGTTTATCAAAGATTTATTTCTTTTCTTTTCAAACACAAAAAATCTGATTTTGTATGAAAGAGAATTTAATGTTAAATAGTCAGCACAAAAAAAGTTTTAAGTAAATTAAATGAAAAAAAAAACTTTTTTACTAAGCAAAACTTTTTTAAATTCTGTCTTAACACTTTCTAAAAAGCATTTTGCAAAAAAGTGCGGTGACTACCGCCTAATCGGCGATTTGAATTTCGTTTGGTAACCAAATCTAATAGGCTAAGCTACATAGGAAAAAAAGCGTTTTTCTTGGACATCTCCTAAACCGTGACAGACTGTCAAAAGTGACAAATAGGAAAGATGTTGTAAACTTAATTCTCTATTAATAAGTACATAGTGATAGTGTAGCTTCAACAACTTCTTGCATATTCCTTTTTACCATTTTCATCAAGATTTCTCAACCTACGAGTACCAAACTTGGCAGGGTTAATCTAAGAACAGTGACATAAATTATACCAGAAAATTAAATTTTTCCCGTGGCGTAGTCCGATTTTCTTAACTAGAAAATTTCAAAATGTACCAAAACTCTTATATATGCCAAAAAACCGCACATATTTTTTATGGTGTAAATTCGTGCCCACTTGTCGTATTTCAAAAATTTTGGAAAGCTTAAGCTTTAGGCTATAGGATCCTGTCACCAGAATTGACATTTCGCTAAAATTCAAGATGGCGGAATACGCCAAGAATGTGGCTTTTTAACTAATGTTAGTCAGGAAAGACAGTGGCGCAGACAAAAAATTGGCAAGGGGGGGGGGCGAAAAATTGGCATTTTTCAAAAGCGTGCGACATCTTGAATTTGAGTAAAATGTCAATCCTGGTTACAGGATCCTAGTTTGAAGCTTTAGCTTTCCAGTAAAACAAAAAAAAATTTAAATCGGACAAGTGGTAACGAATTTATACCCTAAAAGAAAATGTGCGGCTTTTTATGGGTCACCCTATACAAAAAAAGGCCCCGCTTTTTACTGGATCTTATATTAGATAAAATTGCATTTCCAACGACACCTTCCGCTTGTATTTGCTGCTTCTAGCAATAAAATAAGAATTTTTTGAAATCATAATTGGAAGAGTAGGGAACCAAGTGGCTCTTTCATTTAAAAAATTTACTAAAAAATTATAAAAAATTATGATTTAAAAAAATCTTATGTTATTACCGAGGTTATTACTAGAAGCAGCAAATACAAGCGGGAGGTGTCTTTGGAAATGCAATTTTATCTAATATAAGGTCCTGTGAAAAGTGGGACCTTTTTTTGTATATGTCAGTAACAGTGGCGTATCAAAGAGTTTTGGTACATTTTGAAATTTTCTAGTTAAAAAAATTGGACTACGCCACTGGAAAAATTAAGTTTTTTTGACATAATTTAGCTGATTTCTCTTAGATCAACCCTGCCAAGTTTGGTACTCGTAGGTTGAGAAATCTTGATAAAAATGGTAAAAAAGAAGATGCAAGAAATTGTTCAAATTGGCATCATTTCTGCTTGGGTTTTTTCAATTTTTCTGGTAGAAAGAGTGGTTTAAGCTAGACTATCACGATTTACTTATTGATAGAGAATTAAATATGCAACATTTTTCCTATTTCTTACTTTTGACAGTCTGTCACCGTTTAGAAGTTATCCAAGACAAACTTTTTTGGAGGTTAAAAATGACAGTTCCCGAGGAGGTAGGAATGGGGACTTTTAGTATGTTAAACGGTGGACCTTCCTAAGCTTGTAAATGAAAAAAAAATGGATTTCAATTTTTTTCTCTATTCAGAAAATTTATATCAAATGTGTCGGTGCCAGTACATACCTGGTTCACAGATTACAAGAAAGCCTTTGAGTGAGCCCAATACGAAAAGATCATAGAATCTTTTAAAGAAGTTGATCGAGATTTAAAGATAATTTGCAACCTATACTGGAACCAGTCAGCTCACATAAAGTTGTTGGGCAACTGTCCGGATAGACCCGAATAAGGAGAGAATTGTCTCCCGCGTTGTTTAATACTTACAGTTTAATAAAATAATATGCAATTCGCAACTAGCAAAGTGAATGGCCCATAAAGAGGCGAACACGTCTATTTGTAAAAATACCTGGGTTGCAAGCTCAATGCAACATGTTTGCTTGTCTTCTTTGTTAGTCATAAATAAGTTTGTTTTGAAATTATTGGTTTTGTTATCTAAATTTTTTATTTTTAAGAGGTAAAGTAAACATAAACTGATTTGATCCCCCTTTTTTTAACTAATTAACTTCCCAACCAATCAACCAACCAAACTTCCCCAAAATGTCCAAAGGAGGTGCAGTTCTGATATTATTTTTAAAAAATATATATTTTTAGTGGTTTTAAGGTCCTTAAATCTACCTAGAACGGGCTTTAAAAATTATTCAATTTTTATAAACTTATTTCGATATAATTTTTTTTATTGTTTGTCATAGTGGCTTTGTGTTTAGGACGTGTAAAGAGATTGTTGAAATCTCTATATTTTCCATTGGTAAGGAGCCAATTGGAGTACTGCTGCATTCACCTCACTATGAGGTACATAAAGCTAGAATTAAGAGAGTGCAAAGAAAGTTTTTTAACATCTTGCTGTACAAGTTAAACATAGACATCACAACTTTCATACGAGCAAAGACTATCATTACTTAACCTTGATAGCCTTACTACACATCGGAACAAGAATTTAACTTTGGTCATAAAATAATAATAAATTAAATTCTTCATGTCCCTCTTCGCCAAAATAGAGGAAACCAACTATTCTATCCGAAATCAAATAGAACAGATGTTGGTAGAAACTGTTTAACAAATACGTGCCAGACGACCTAGATATTTTTAATTGCAGCACTAGCTCATTCAAATCTAAATTGGATAAAAGTATGTAGATATTTTTCGTTAATGTCAGAACTTTCTATCTAATAAATTCACAAAATGGGAAATTTAATAATTTCTTTTAATCTAATCTGTTGTCATTGTCTTTTTGTCTAAAGGTTAAATTTTATATGACTTATTTAATTAATGTTAGTACTGTTACTGTACCGTACTGTACACTTGATTGAAATAAATACATAAAAGATAAAACAAAAACTAAATTACTTGTTGCTGTCTGTCACTAGGTATGACGTAGATCAATCTTAATTATTTTTTTAAATTCCGTTCAACACCCTTCGGGTATGCCCAGGGGTATACCATTAAATAGTTTTCAAAATATTTGCATTTAAGAATTTAACAAATTAAAATTTAAAAGAAATCAATTTTGAATTCTTAAATGTTTAAAAAGTGATCTGTTTAAAAGAAAGTTTTTTATAAGTGAGTAATTACTTCCCCAATGAAATAATAACATAAATTCAACAAATTTTTTGTTCCTTAACCGATTTTTATTCATTCAAAGAGGTAAAAGAAAAAAATTTACTATTTTTTTTAAAAAACATGTCAAAATTCCAAGATTATATGAGAAAAAAGCTAAAACTAGGTTTTATATTTTATTTCGATCCCCCTGTAATTTTTTGTTATTAAAATAGGAAAGCCCATATCATTTCACGTTTGACGCGGTACCACTCATAAAATTCGGCTTATTTATATGTTAGTTACGTTAGCTGAAAGTTCCTGCAATCAAAGTTCTAAAATTTATAAAACTTAGTTAAGGAACATAAAAGTTATTAGAAAATCAAACCACTCGAATTTAAGATTTTAAATATATACAGAAAAAATAATCAGAAACATCGGAGTGGAACCAAACTTACCCCTACCTACTCATAATTCCAAAATGGCGGCGAACCCACAAGGAATTTTTTAACATGAACTGTTATGAACATGAACTTATTCCTGCTGTACAAAATTTGGCGGTTCATTCAGTTTTATTAAAAAAAACTAGCCATTTTATGACTTTTTTTAGCTATTACATTCCCGGCAGAATCCCATCAAAAAATACTTTACCTTTAAATTGTTTTTTCACTCCTGTGGTACTCCACTATCAATAATTATATAAATCCACTCACATTGACTATTTTCTCCTACCGACTTAGTAACCTTTAATCCACCTTCGCCGCCATTTTCACACAAAAGTGACAGAAAATCCATTAGTTTTCTGTCAATCTGGCGGCGCAGGTCGAGAAAAGGACACCAAAATGGTAGGAGTTGATTGGCCTATGTGGAGAAGGTATTGGATGATCGATGGATTTATTTTGAACGAGCATAGATAAGTTTAGGATTCGATAGATCTTTCGTATTTGGCTTTTGTTGAATCAAAAAATTATAATTTGATTATTACAGACCAATATATGTTTTCCAGGTTCCCATATCATTTTCCAGGTTTTCGTCGATTTTCTTTAAGCTTTCTGACTTTTCCAGGTTTTCTTTAGGACATTTTTAATTTCCTGACTTTTCTAGGTATTCCAGGTTTTCCAGGTCGCTACGAACCCTGAACATTTAAATTTAAATTTTATTCAGCTTACTTACCTTACAGACATACTACTATTGGAAGAGCTCTCGGAATTTTCCTTCGACCAACCCGGAACACTTTCCAAGTTCGTACTCGAACTGGCATTGTACGATGGGTCACTAATATTTCTTCTTGGTTTCTTCTTTTCTGACTGCTCTTTCACACTAGAAGATCTAAGGAGAGAATAACAAAGAATACATACGTTATTGAAAAATGTGCAAAAACAATTAAGAAATTATCCTAACCAGCATTTTTTTCTCTGTAAGAGCCGAAAGAACATTCTTACAGCAAAAACTGCAGGAAAAAATACCTGTATAATTGGCTTATATAAGGGTTCTGTAAGATGCTACTAGGCCGGTTATAAGTGCAAAATGGGCACCACCATATAGAGCAAATTATTGATAAACCAATAAGAACTGTATAAAAGATATGCGTAACTTTTATGTGGTATTTATAGAATAGTTTCAACACATATCCATACTATGAGGGGGATCTTCTGGAAACAATTATACAGTATTTTCCTTCTATTGATAGAACCTGAACTCCTAAAGTAAGAGAAGAAATGTTTTTTTAATGTGGTTTGAATAAATATTTAAATAACAAAATAGGCTTTTAACTATGACTGATTTCTTTTCCACAGTAGGTATTAATGGCGACACCAAAACTATCTTGACAATAAATAAATATTATGCGTAAACTTTACCTATTTTGAAACACGTACACCACAATTTTGTTAACGAACACCACTTTACTGCTATTATCCCTATCATTTATTTAAGAAAATTTTCACGCGCCATTGAAATATCTTTGTTTGGAGCTTAAAATACTGTCTGACTAAAAATAAGAAGGGACAAAATATATACAGAAGACGTTTTTTTAAGCAAATTATGAAATATTTTTGTATGGTTTATCGCTTCTATGTATTTTTGTGAATTATACCTTCATGTTATTGAGGTTTTTTTGCTTTTGGGTTAGATTGTTAAATTTATAGAAAGACAGAACATTTCTAAGACGTCTGACTAGCAAGTATACAATAACCATAAAGTAATTTTTAGTTGTAGGGATTCCCGTCCGCCTTGGTTTTTCATTATCCGCATCTTTTCCAATTTGAGTAGTCCATGTTTATATTTTCAGGTCCTTTCTTTAAGGCGGATTTATAAAATTAAACTTACTGTTTACTGTTTGTTGTTTAAGGTTATGTGGGACTGAGAAATGACGTTTAATTTCAATTGGGCAGTTGGTCAAATATGAGGATAACACAAAAGCAAGAAAAAATTAGAGAAGTAGCTAAATATTTTCATCCACCATCAACCACTTAAGTGCATTTTTGTTTTATTAGAGAGATCGGATATGATGGTTATCACCTTTCTGCTCTTGTAATGTATCTTCATAAAGCAAAATTACTAATTATAGGGCCTTTTTGATTTAAAATTGTTGTATTATTGGGCCTGAAACACTCTTATAATATATAAATATAATAAAATATAAAATATTTTAAGACCCTAAAGTACTTTGCAGCCATTCTGCCCTATAGTAAAACCGTTTAAATATTCTTACAGAAAGAAGCAGAGCTTTTATAGGACATTCCTTTAATTGTTGCTGGATATACATTTTACAGAAAGCAAAATTACAGGTAAAACCTTATAGAACCCTTTTGATTTAAAATTGTTGTATTATTGCGCCTAAAACACTCTTATACAATACTTTAAGAGCCTAAAGTACTTTGCGGAAATTCTGCTCTGTAGTTATACCGTATAAATGTTCTTACAGAAAGAAGCAGAGCTGTTACAGGATATTCCTATAATTGTTGCTGTAAGGAATTCTTACAGAGAGCAAAATTACAGGTAAAACCTCATAGAACCCTTTTGATTTAAAATTGTTGTATTAATGGGACTCAAACACTCTTATAATATATAAATATAATAAAATATAAAATATTTTGAGAGCCTAAAGTACTTTGCCGCCATTCTGCTTTATAGTAAAACCGTTTAAATATTCTTACAGAAAGAAGCAGAGCTTTTATAGGACATTCCTTTAATTGTTGCTGGAAATACATTTTACAGAAAGCAGAATTACAGGTAAAACCTTATAGAACCCTTTTGATTTAAAATTGTTGTATTATTGGGCCTGAAACACTCTTATAATATATAAATATAATAAAATATAAAATAATTTAAGAGCCTAAAGTACTTTGCCGCCATTCTGCTCTATAGTAAAACCGTTTAAATATTCTTACAGAAAGAAGCAGAGCTTTTATAGGACATTCCTTTAATTGTTGCTGGAAATACATTTTACAGAAAGCAGAATTACAGGTAAAACCTTATAGAACCCTTTTGATTTAAAATTGTTGTATTATTGGGCCTGAAACACTCTTATAATATATAAATATAATAAAATATAAAATAATTTAAGAGCCTAAAGTACTTTGCCGCCCTTCTGCTCTATAGTAAAACCGTTTAAATATTCTTACAGAAAGAAGCAGAGCTTTTATAGGACATTTCTTTAATTGTTGCTGGAAATACATTTTACAGAAAGCAGAATTACAGGTAAAACCTTATAGAACCCTTTTGATTTAAAATTGTTGTATTATTGGGCCTGAAACAATCTTATACAATACTTGAAGAGCCTAAAGTACTTTGCGGAAATTCTGCTCTGTAGTTATACCGTATAAAAGTTCTTACAGAAAGAAGCAGAGCTTTTACAGGATATTCCTATAATTCTTGCTGTAAGGACATTCTTACAGAGAGCAAAATTACAGGTAAAACCTTATAGAACCCTTTTGATTTAAAATTGTTTTATTATTGGGCCTGAAACACTCTTATACAATACTTTACGAGCCTAAAGTACTTTGCGGCAATTCTGCTCTATAGTAACACCCTATAGATGTTCTTACAGAGAGAAGCAGAGCTTTTATAGGATATTCCTGTAAACTACTGCTGTAAGAACATTCTTACAACAATATAATCATCGATAAATTGCTTTTAACACCTAGATGAGTTTTTCGAAACCGTAACACAGCAAACTGTTATTCTGGTGACATTTCTAAGGCACTTACATGCCAGAACTGCCCTGTAGTACCAATTGTTAGTTGGGATTTCATAAAAACTGCTTAATTTAAAACATTTTCCCAAATTTTCTCCGTAACTTACCTATTTACATTACTCGACGGGCGCCTACAGTGACTACTTGAAGGTAGATTCATCGATACCGTCGATATGGAATCTTGCTTGTTGTCGGCCGTTAACCTGTCAAAATTACAGTTGATTTAATAAGTGAGCGTAGTTTTTTCGTGCAGTGTTGCAGACAAATATGGAGAAATGGGTGTCATTTTTTAAATTAAATTTAGACGGTTTAAGCTAGAGCAATTAAACTTGCCACATATATTGGCCTTCCGGAAACGTACCCTTGTGTGCCATAAAAAATACATATGTGGCCCCTAGGGGACAACAGGTGCCAAAATGTGTTTTTAAACTATCCCTTATACCTTCGATACTAATGCACCTGCACATCTAAATCTCAGTCAGTAGCTGGTTCATACTATTATCTACTAGTCTACTATACCGAATAAATTTTTGTGGTTGTTAAAAAGTGCATACCCCCAACTTTGCCCCAGCCCCTAGGGGCTGTAAGGGGGCGAGATTTAATTTTCATGCATATGCATATTTAAAACTTATGAATTTGGTGTAGCAAATATTATGAAATATAAATTTTTTTTATATCCGACTTTGCAGCAGCCCCAAGGGGCTGTACAGGGCAAGATTTTTACCATGTCTATATTCCAGAAAACCACTCAATATGCACATCTAAAGCTCATCAAAAAGTGGGCATATGTGCATATGGAGTGTTATCTGGAATATGAAAATGGTGAAAATTAGATCTCACCCCCTTACAGCTCTTACCCAATGAGCATTTTTGTCTATATAGAAGTTACAGCAAACAATATAAAACCTTCATAAAATAACTAAAAGTTATATTATTTAGTGTTGGTGATAATTTTATAACTCTAATATATCTCTTAAATGAGTAAAAAAAACTTGAAAAACAACTGACCAACACCAGCTTATAAAAATTTATGGTACATAGTAATGGATAGAAAAATAACATATAGATTTTATAAAACTTCCTTATGAACCCTCAAGTCTAGATATTATTATAAAAAGGTTATACAACTGTTCTAACAATACTACATAACAAATTAAAGGTTTTTATCGATTTAGAAATATAAATTTTCCATCTTTCTTCCCTTTGCTTGTTATGTATTATTCTTTTTCTTTTTAAAATAAAAAATTTATAAAATGGTGTTTACCAATCTTCTAAAATAAATTAAAATGGAAGTGAGATAAGTTGAAGCAGGAATATGAATATTTATATACTATAGGTTAAATAAAAGCTGTTTTCCCAGTCATCCTACTCTGATAATCAGCTGCGGTCCCGTGTGTACTGTATAGTTTTCGAATACACTCACAAAATTTTCATGGGCTCCAAAAATACTTGAGAAAACGGGAAAAAAAAATATTCATTTAACCAATACTTTTTTTCACATATGTTTTTTGCTTTCTGGGAGAAATATTGAATTTTGTATTTTGTTCTTAACCCTAAACAAGCAATATTTCGATTAAAGCACATGTTGAAACCCCATAAATAACGTTTTTATTTTGGTCAAAAACCTATTGTTGGAATCCAAAATGGCGAAAATTTACGACAATTCTATAAAAAAAAACAATACAATTATACCACTGTTTACCTCTTTCAACACTTTTTTATCAACGTTTTAAAACATGATGCTAGTTGGAACAAAAGGCTGCAGGTGGAGCAGTGTTGAACACTGAAGGTCCGTTTCTGCGAGCTTAATATAGTTACCATTGTTCTCTTTTCCTAAATGTATTCGCATAACTGTCAGAGGTAACTATCTCAAGAAGATAGTTAGATTCCGGGGTCGAAGGGTGTACAGGCAGGTATTTCCCTGGTATGCTGGATCTCTCTCAGACGCATTTAGACAAAGAGGATAATAGTGACTATGTCAAACTCGCAGAAACAGACCTTGAGGCTGCATTCCGTCGCGTCGTAAGGTCATGTGTTCACAATTGCCGCCGACCAGCCGTGCGAACTGTATGCACCGTGAATCGAAGTTTCACGGTGCATTTTTGCAAACTTAACACGGTTACTATATTGTTCTCTTTTTCTAAAACCCGGTTCCCATCTATGGGTTTCTTATGCGTGGGCTACCCGAATCAAAACACGGATCACGTAGTCTAAGCGAGATTTGCTTATACAAGCTCATATCGGTCCACGTGATGAGTTTTTTGAGTCAGGGTGGCCGCGCATGGGAAACGCTGGTCGGAACCGGGTGTAGAATGCATTCGATCCCGATATCTGTCATCGAAAACTATCTCAAGAAGATTTGTCTTATGTCTCTCCTAAGATTGATGTAATTAAAACCAGATAATGATAGTATGGTATCTCGCAAAAACGCGCCTTTTGATTTCGCAAACACGCACCTTTTAAAGTCGCAAAAACGAGCCTTTTGATGTCACAAAATTAACCTAAAAAATCTTGTTTGTTTTGTTATAAATTAAAATTGTTTTTTTATTGTAAAAACAGTGGTATTATAACCACTATACAAAGAAATTAATAAAAACATTATAGAAAGAATGGGCAAAAAAGGTTTATGAATGAGTTCATAAGAATATTACAGGCACCAATTTATATAAAAGTGTCTCTTTGTTGTTGGTTAATTAAGTTTTTATAAGTGAGTTGATAGCAACATTTTAAAAACCAATCTATATATCTTTAATTGATAGTTACTTACGGTTTTATAGATGGGTTAACAGAAAGATTTCAAAAACCAATTTATATAACTTTTGTCACTGATGACTTATATTTTTATAAATATGTTGGTGGAAACATTGTTAACACCAATTTATATAACATTTGTTACCGATGACTTTAATTTTTATAAAGATGTCCGTGGAAATATTGTTAACGCCAGTTTTATGTTACCTTAGGGTACCATCAATTTAGAACCTTTAATAAAACAAATATACAAACTCAATATAATAATCTTTATAATAATTATATAAATTTTTGTCACCAGAGGTTCCTGAAAATGCTCATTGGCTAGGGACAAAGTTGGGGGTATTCAAAATTGAGAAATGGCACACTGCGCCCCTAGTGGTGCATTTTTGTTGACATAGGGTGAAAGAGAAGTGAAATATAATTTTTTAATTGAAATCGAAAAAATTTTTTGCCCCTAACATTTTTTCGGTATAGTAGACTTGTAGGTAGTAGTACGAACTACCAACTGACTAAGATTCAGATGTGCAGATGCATTAGTATAGAAGGTGGAATAGTTTAAAAACATATTTTAGCTCCCTAGGGGCCACATATGTAATTTTTTATGACAGACAAGGGTACGTTTTCGGAAGGCCAACATATGTGCCAAAAGTTGCTCTAGCTCAAACCGTCTGAACTTAAGAAAAAAATTGACACCCTAACCCTACTTTTCTAGAATTTCGGTGGAATTAAATATAAATATAACGCACTGATGACTCTCTAATAAGGGCGACACTAGTATCTGCGTCTAGTCTTCAAGTCGCACCCGGTATTAAATAAAATTAAGCAGCAGACAGTGGAGCAGCCTCCACCCTGCAATGGTCCATCCACAAACCGTCATTGCAGGCTCAGAAACTGTCATTTTTCAAGAAAACTGTTCCAAAAATGTCCCTCACTGGTTATGGGCACACGAACAGCTTCTCCTAAAAAGGCTCTTCAGCTTTGCGCGAGCATTGTAAGAGCTTGGCAATTCTTTAGCCATCTCGTGACTTCTTTGGGGCCTGTTTATTTATCGAAACCTCTTCTCTCTCTACATATAGTTTTATCAGTCCCAGAAATAATGCAAATGTCTGATGACTGCATGTCAGCGTCAACATTTATTCAGTAAGCCCCAGTTATACTGCAAAGATCTGAATGATACCTCACCTATAGAAGTAGCAATGCCCCACAGTTAATTTTAAAGAAAAAAACACTGCACTAATTATGCACCACCATTAAAACTTTTTGCACTACTTTCGTCGAGAAAATACAGCGACTTTTATGTAGGGGGGGCCAAATGAACGCTGGCCCCCTCCCGAGTGGTTGAAAAAAAAAATATTGCACCAGACTGCACTATTTATGCAACAATATGCACCACCAATAAAACTTTTTGCACCCCCTCCTTAGAGAAGTTACAGCTGATTCTTTAACGAGAAGTTCGCCCCCCCCCCAATGATATTTTTGAATAAAAATATATTGCACCAGACTGGACTATTTATGCACCAATATGCACCACCAATAAAACTTTTTGCACCCCCTCCCAGGAGTAGTTGAACCTGTTTATTTACGTGAAGTCCCCTTTTAATGATATTTTTGAAGGAAAAAATATCGCATTAGAATGTAAGACTTTCTTGGTTTTTGAGTGCGATAAAGTACAACTTTCCGCACGAAAATAACTACAAATGTCTTTTACCGCACGCGAGTAGATAATAGTTATTTACCACTTATATAACTTTTAATAATCATAAATTTCAAAATTACCTATGTAAAAAAATAACGCACAGAATAGTGACATAGATCATTAAATATAATTTATGAAAAACAACAATCGTAAAGAAAAGTAAATTTTCAACACTAGTGCGGAAAATTATTTTTTTTTTGCAGACAAAAACAATAAACTCGATATATTTTACAGAGTACATACACAAATCATATTTGCTGGTTTTTTTTTAAAGTGAAAAGCATATTATAATATAGTTATACTTCATTCCAGATTCAATCGGACTATTGCTTTGACGTTTTTGCGTTAGTTTCTGTGGCACATATTGAAATTGTTGCAGAGAATTTAGGATGAACTAGTAGAAACTGCACTGCATGCGTGAAAAACTGTACCGACTTATCGCACGCAAATCCGAGTTCGAGAACACTATAGGTACCTAGAATTATTATGAGTGGTGCAATTTACAGCTCCCTCCACTGAAAACTGTGAGATCTATTGTGATCTAGGAAGGCAGTTTTCTTTTCCTAGAGGGATTTAGACCTAAACCCCTTTGTCGGGGCTAGGGAACTTTAACGTGCTCCACTAACAATATATGGATCACATGGGACCGTCCTCTTAACGTCCTCTTCGAGGGACGGTATGGAATCGAATTAGCCTGCCTTCTAGCTAACTCGGCCTACTCCGCTTTATACTGCGTTTTACCTTAATCTTACAAAATTCTGTAATTTTATAAGAAAAAGTCCAAGTAGACTACCTGCAAGACCCGGGGCTTGAACCCGGCATCTCCTGCTTGAAAGTCGCGGCGTTAACCCCAACACCAATCAGGCAGGTGAGAACACTATAACAAAATCAATTAAAATGTAAAAAATACAAAACTACCTACGAAAAATTCTTAGTGTCAGAAAAACCATACCGGGGAAAAGAGCACAAAGGACCATTTTTATGTGCAAATAGCTCATAACGTTACAAAGTTCCTTTCTTTTTATCTTGAATTAATAGAAAGAGATGTAGATCTGTTGAATCATTAGAGGTGTCTAATTAATATAGAATACCTATATATACCAAAATAATTGTCGGTGAATATAAATACGTTACAACCTATCCCAAGGGTATCTACTTATTATTATTATTAGCGTTTGTTTGCAAAAAAAACTACTTAAAGAAAGGGATGACAAAATTTTACTGGTAGTGCATAAATACTGCAGTTAGTACAATACTTTTTCTTCAAAAATATCATTGGAGAAAGGGGGTAAATTAACGATAAAAAAAACAGGTATAACTACTCATAGAAGGGGGTGCACAAGGTTTTATTGGTGGTGCATATTGGTGCATAAATAGCGCAGTCTATTGCAATATGTTTTTCTTCAAAAATATCATTGGTGGGGGGGCTAATTTCACGATAAAGAAACAGCTGTAACTACTTATGGAAGGGGGTAAGAAACGTTTTATTGGTGGTGCATATTGGTGCATAAATAGTGCATTCTGGTGCAATATTTTTTCCGCAAAAATATCAATGGGGGGGCCAACTTCACGGTAAAGAAACATCAGTAACTACTCAAGGGAGGGGGTGTACAAAATTTTATTGGTGTCTGGTGCAACATTTTTTTTGCAAAAATACTTACTGAGGGGGTCCAGCGTTCATTTGACCCCCCCCCACATAAAACTCGCTGTAGTTTCTCAGAGAAAGAGGTGCAAAAAGTAGTTAGTGCATTTTAGTGCAATATTTTTTTCTTTAAAATTATCACTGGGTGATAGATCCGCATACAGCCGAAATAAATCAATCAGTACAATAATTCTCCAAAAAAAGCTATTATAAAATTGTCAAAAGGTTACCTGTCGTCTAGAGAACTGTGTGCCGACACATCCAACTCTTGGTGATTAAGTCTTACTTCTGTAACCGTGTCCGGACGCTTCCCGTCCGAACTACTCCTCGAGACACGGTTAGAATCTTTGGTTTCTCTGCAAAAAATACGAATTGAAATGAAATGTTTATAAATCGGTTTAAGAATAATCCCAAAACAACTTTTCGGTATTTCCCTAGGGTTAGGTTTACATATATGAATGATGTATTCACCTTTGTACAAAATTTAAACAGTATCATAAAATTTACCTTTGAATGTAACATAACAGTAAACTCTTCTTTTTAAGATATATTTATTATCAGAAATAGCGAAAACAAAAACGGAACAAGAAACACTACTAATTGCATTCTTTAGTATCTAGATTAGTGTCTTATAGATAAGAAAATCGTTTTCATTCAACAAGTTTTGATCAAGTTTTTAAACATCTAGATCTGCCAATGAACTACCAAATAAGTAAGCAAGTAATTGAGGTAGGAATTTTATAGGACAAACTCGAGGTTCAGTCAGAACTAGATTTAAGAAGTACATTGGTCACATCATGCGGTTGATCAGGTAAGTGTAGTGTAGCGGAATATATAGTAAAAACTAAAATTCTTAAAATCTGTAAGTACTAATGGAAATTAGATGCGTATAAAAGCTTAGAAATCGACAATAATCATATAACTGTTATAAATAGAGACAAGGGTCCAATACAGCACATTGTACTCCTTAGGGTAAAATAAAGAGATAGATATATTCGCCCTCTTCTTCTCTAGTGAATATGACTAGTACATTATATAAGCTTTAGTGTTAGACATAAGAATTTATTTTTAGGACCACAAAAACGGCATAGATTTGACAACATTGCTTTGCTATTATTTTGTGCAGTGTTCAGAACACGGTACGTATACGTAAGTGAGGGAAAGAATAAGTTATTAGGAACGTAACCATTTAAAAGGTTTTTATGCTCGGCTTCATGCTTCATGGATTGCAATGTCTCGAAATTAAAAAGAATCAAAAGAAAAATCATTACTCAACATCAAAAAAATTACAAATTTCCGTATTATTTTTATCACTTGACATGTATCAATTTATTGGACGAATGTTCCATTAGACAAGTGTACGGTGGCTATGCGGAACTTGAATTCCAACTCACTTCAGTTACTAAATTACGTGACCTTGGCGTTTCAGAATTCCGGCAGAATATTGCTTACAAAGAACAAAACCATAACTTTTTTGTTATCAGATAATAGGGTTTATAAAAATCTATAACTGTATCTAAAGGATTTTTCAAAATTTGGTGTATTTTTTTCAAAAAATAAAAAAAGTCAAAAATTGCTGTTACAGATTTCTGTATTATCGACGAGGATAAAGAAAAAGCAGGTAAGATTTTTGACTATTGTTAGCCGTGTTTATTTTATTTCGAAAATAAGAGAGTCCAGGAAAAAACTGTCAGGATACGGTTGTGAGAAATTCAAAAATAAACATTCCTGCCAAATTTCAACAGATTGCGTTTTCTCGTTTCCGATATTATGCCCGGTAAAGATTAGCCCAAAAGCAGCAAAGCAGTGTTGTCAAATCTATGCCGTTTTTGTGGCCTTAATCTTCTTTTAAGTTGCTTGCAAAAAATCTTACTTAGTTTCATGAACCTCAACTCTGGCATCATCACCCTCGAGATGTGAGATGTGTTCCTTCTCGTTTTGAACAAAGCTGGTGGCCATTTTCTTCAGTTTAGTTGGGTCCATGCTGACGTCACGGATGCCCATGAATTTTCCGACTAGACGACCTAAAAATGAAGTTATGGATATGAAAAACCCAGAAAAAACCTACCGAAAAACTAAAGCAATTATGTTAATTTTATTTGTTTACTAAGGCCGCACTAAAAGTTCTAAAAAGTCCAAACGTGACATCTAGACAGACTAGTGTGGGCAGCAAAGAACTAAGAAACTGGCTTCACACTTGTTTGCAGCTTCCTTCTATCAGAAAAACTTTGTATTACTTGGGTCGTGTTTATTGGCTTACGTGTAACTCGTAAAAGTATATTTTTTTCTATCGAATCAAAATTAAGAGCACCGAGCTTTAAAACCCCAAAAATCAATAGATTACAAAATAGAGCTGTGACATATGGTGGAGGTGCCAGGTAGGCTTTATTGGAAACCTGAAAATGCTGAAGAAATGAATCGTCAACTCAGGCAAGAGTAACTATGATTCTCTTTTGTGTCGCTAGTTGTGGTCAAACCTAACCAGCAGTAACGTGGAGTAAAGTCTCACGCTACCTGACTATGTGTGTAGGTATAGTATGTTATTATAAAATCCACCATAAGAATAAAACGTAGCAAAAGTAGGGTTTTCGAGCTGGTACTCGAATGAATTAAAACAAACAATACTTAACAAGAAAATAGCACATAAAAAATACAAAATTACTCATTCACAAGAAGATTATTTAATCTCGAAGAAACTGCCACTAATAAAAAGGAATTCTTGAACTATGTTAACACAAAAATAAAAAAATCATGATATTCCAAACTTAGTAAAACATCCAATGACCCTAATGAAATAACAAATTACTTCAAATAATTCTTTTCCTCAGTGTATACTAAATAAGATAAAACCTTAACGGAAACACCCTACTTCGAAAAAATTATAGATCTAAATGACTGTAGTATAAGTCTGATATTTTGAAATGTATAGAAAAACTTGATCTGAAACTATCAATAGGTCCTGATAATATTTCACCAGTTTTAATTTTTCATTGCCGTTTTATTATTTCTCATATATTACACAAAATCTTCTCACAATCACTGTCAACTGGCATTTTTCCAGATCAACGGAAAAAATCATTTTTAAAACTAATTTTTAAGAATGGGAACAGTGTCATATAAATATATTGGCTAAAATATTTGGACACGGTTTTATGAGTGGAAAATCCACCATCACGAATCAAACTGTACTCCCAAATTATCTGTTGAAAGCCTTGGAGAAACGGTGTCAGATCGACGTTGTCTACACTGATTTCTCCAAGGCGTTCGACAGAGTAAACACAAAAATACTTCTTCAAAAGCTGTCTGCTTTGGGTGTCCATGGAAGTTTGCTCACATGGATTGGGAGTTTTCTATCTAATACAGAGCAAAGTGTTAAAGTTCACAAGAGCCTATCTGATCCAATCGAAGTTTCTTCAGGCGTTCCCCAAGGGGGACATCTTTCTTCAATTTTTTCAATTGCTTTCTAAACGATATTTTAAATTGTTTCAAACATTGCGAAGTTTTGTTCTATTATGACGACCTTAACATTTTAAGAAAAATATCAAATATTGATGACTGGAGGAGAACATATGTGAAGGAATTTGTCAAAGGACCACCGAAACAACTACCCAACGAACTACTCGCAATGAATGGGAATCAATTATTAACAATATAAGGTCTCCTTACTCGTTTGATGCTGGCTATATGTAGGAGAGCACCTAAACAAAATGAAGCTGTACAACAGGAATATAAGTTTCAGCAGGGAAACAGAAACAGCTCTACACATCATAAAATGTAACTGTGAGGCTTCGGACTACATAATACACAAAATCACTGCATAAAACCTGTAAAAATTCTATAAAAAAATAGTGTTTTGCACAAGATTTCTACACTCAAATGGGTGCAGTGGATAAAATAACTGGCAATTAGGACAGAAAAAAGCCCTTATTTTATTCTTACCCCTATTGTTCCGATTTATCGGCCCCGGACAGCGGTCATCGTACAACTTAATACAGGGTCGGTGCAAATTAATGAGACACGCCGAGCACTGAAAGCCTTGGGGACTGATGCCTCCGATAATTTGATGACAGGTGTTACAAAACGTCACCGTGTAGAACTGCTGTGATACGAAGGTGTGGTCTAGGTAGTTTAGTTTTCTGGTATACCTATAATAAGACACGTAATGGAAATTTATTGTAAGGTAATTTTTAGAATAAAAATCTTTAATACTAAATACGTTCAAGTATACCCAAGCAGCATTTGGATTTTTGAAAGTTTGAGACAATGATGCGTTTGAAATTAACTCTGTTTCGGACTTCCATTGTCTATATTTTATTTATACACAACGTTTTGATCGGTACAATCTCTGATCGTCTTCAGGTGCAAACTACAATCTATTCCACATACTTATATACTATGGGAAATCACTCAACCGTGAAGTTTAAGAAGTTGGCTCCGCCCAAGAAGGGCTTCCAAATATTTGTAATTTCAATACTTGGTTTACTGAAAATACCTAAAGAACTAAATGGAGAATAAGTCAGTAAATGAGTCTTATTAGAAATGAGTTTCAGTCAGTTGCCAACGTTATTTAACGTTTGATTTCCTCCACTCAAAAATACTCATCATTGCACACGGATGAACGCAAATTGTATTTTTAAAAGTAAGGTTATTATTAGGAAAATTAGGCCAAACCGTGAAACCTTTTGGGGCATATTCTATCGACCATCACTAAACGTAATCGATTTCGACGACGATTGGTCGTTGGGCAGGATAACTAATTTAACGTCATAGAAACCAACGTAAGACCGACGTTGGGAAATCAATAGAAAGTTACGGTGTAGTAAACGATAGAGACCAACGTGAGGTCGACAGGTCGTTCAATACACTGACTTACGGTTAATGTTGGGTTTGATTTAAAAGCAACGTCGTTTACCAAATAACGAAGAAGTGACGTAAATTTGGACTTAAAACGTCGCATTACGTCAAATTTAGTTGGAAGCCAGAGAAATGTTGCTTGGGTAGTTGTTTCCGAATCGAACTGGACCACTTGTTTGACAATTACATTTACATCAGCTGTTCAGTAATATTAATATGTAATACGAGCATTTATTTTTAACTCTAGGCCTTTCAAACAAAAAAATGTTGAAAATAAAACTGCTTTAACATTTTAAGAAACCTATAAATGTTTGACCGATGTCAAAAATAAACGAATTGGATACTCTGTATATTATTTCATTTTCTGAATCCTTATATCAAACACTGTGGGTCTATCTTTTCCAAGATATTCAAGATTAAATTTGTGTGGAAGAGATAATAACTAAAAAAATTGGATATCCAATTTATTAACTACCCATTATTAATACTTATGATACTAATGTCTACGTTTACATGATATACAGGGTTTATTTTTGACATAAGGCAAAATAATTTTTGTTCTAAAAATGTTTTATTTCATTAGATTTTTGTTTAAAAATTCTAAAGTTAAAAATAAATGCTCTAGATGGGGTAACCACATATAATGGATAGTACTGTACAACAGTAGAATAAAACTATTGCGAAAATTAGATATTTAAATATTTGTTTCATAAAATAAAATTCAATAACTAAAAGAAGTTTTAAAACGGGTTTGCATATTTATATTCTTTTTCAAAAGGGAATTTTTTTGTCTCATTCGTATTGATGTTAGTTTAGATATTACAAGAAATTGATGGTGAAGAATTTTAAAAAAAATTTAAATCGGTACGACATTAAATTATAATTTGAAGTTAAAAATAAAATAAGTTGACAAGTGTCTGATCCGTAATTATGCGATGTGCATTAAAGGTAAACTCACCTGGCGATAATTTTGTTTTTAAACTTTTCTTTGCTAACAAACGTTGGACTTTTTTCCACATCGGGGCTCCAGGGTCGCACTTTAAATATTCTAAAAAAAAACGCATTGCTTCAAAATTGGTTAAAAGGGTATTAGGTTTTTACTAAGGATTTTCAAATAGCTGGTATTCTAGAGGTTCTGGGTTGAAATCCCGGTCGAGGAAAACTTTTTCCAATTTATTACCTACTTCTCGCCCTCTACACCATAAAATTTTTACAGGTTTCTAAAAGAATCGAAAATTTTAAAAATTGCCATACCTAGTAATTATGGTAACTAAACCAGCGGCCTTGTAAAACGTTTGTGGGTCAAAATTTTCTTTCTCTATTTCCTCCAAGAACGGCTCCACCTTCGGTATGAGCCAGGTTTCGTAAAGCTTTTGTTCCCTTACTTTGTCATGGTAAGTTTCTTCTAGATCTTGATCGCATGGTCCGTATAACGTACCTATGCAAAAAAAACGATTGTATGTAGTGATCAGACCACATTAAATCTAAGGGCCCCGATTTTAGGATTTGCAGTATGTGACCAATCGATTGACAGAAGTCATGAGTGATTTCGATGATTTCGTCCAATATCTGAAGAAGAAGAACTTTTCTACCTGTCCGCTCTAGCACGCATCTACCGAAGTTAAACCAATAGAATTCCAGATCAAAAAGATGTCACAAAAAGAAAAACATTACAGAGCTTCAACCACAAGATCCAGACGGCAGACAGGAAAGGAAAACACGGAAAACATAGATAATAAAAGAGCAACGCGAAAACACATTTGAAATATGGCAAACAAGTTGGAATAGTCTCCAAGAAAATGCTCAATAGACAACAAGATTTATACAAAACATAAAAGCATGGAGTACAAGAAAACACGGAAATATAACATATTAAATGACACAACTGTTCGCAGGATACGAATGCTTTATGACATACCTAAATAATATCTGTAAGAGATAAGCAGCTTGCATGAGAGTAAAAAGTAGTTTCGAACTTCCATTGTTTTTAATTTTTACTTTTTCACTTTTTACTTATTTTTTCACTTACTTAGAATTCCATACATCAAAAGAATCTTAGAAAAGATAAGTAGAATAAGCAACCGATACCATCTTCGGACCAACTACCAGGTAACACGCGAGTATGGGGATATCTACATCGCAGAAACTAGCCGATCCATGGAAATTCACCTTACACAACACAAACGACAAAGTCGACAAGGGGACACAACTGGATCAAAAATAGCTAAGTATTGCTGGGAAAATCAACATCATATGAAACGGAAAGAGGCAATTCAAGTAGAGGTCGATATGAACACTTTAAAAACGCTTCCAACCTAAAGAAATACTCAACCCTGGTTTTCTGAAAAATCTGTTGTTAACTAAGATGTTTTATTTCTTTTTTCTTTAAAATGACATATTTAATTATATTTAATGAAGTTTGTATAAATCCTCGGAGAAAGCGATTTTATTTAAAACCGTCCTTATATAAAAGCGCTTTTAGGTGCGTATAAACGTAGTAACTGTCTACCACCTTCAAACAAAAGATACTTGCATGTATGACAGCGAAGCAGATATAGCAGACGATATAATAGCGAAAACCTTGCCACAAAAATGCTAGCCAGGAAAGAAAACTGGGAAGCAACAAAGACATTTAGGGAAAAAATAATGAAACAAAAAGAAAAAGATGACCAGGTAAGAGCTATAGAAGGTACAGTAATAGAGGCAACCGGTGTCTTCGCAAGCGAATCTTATTAAAAGTGGTGTTCGCAGCAGCTCTGCACCAGCTCCATAGAAGCTTTGCGAGTCATCGGTCGTCTTGTGACTGCTTTTGAGCGTGTTTATTGGTTGAAAACACTTCGCTTATCTCAATCAATACATGATATCTTATTCTGTTGGGCTGCTTGAATATTGAAGAATATTTTAATTTTAGTCATTTCGACAAGACATTTGTTAACTAGCCCATACTCGCTCGAAAAAAAGTAATGTACTATTTAAAAGATGATATTTTTGGGTATAAAAGTTTTAGATATTTTGATGGATATAGTCGCAAAAAGTATGTTTGATTTGAACTGAAAAATAGGTCATATCAAGTTTTTTTTGTATAAATTGGTGGTTCTGGTCGCAAAAGAATTTTTAGGGTTTTTATTTACGCTTTTTCTGGGTCAAAAGTTTAACTTATAAACTACTTACCTAAACCAGCCGTTCTTTTCTGACAAAAATCCGTCAGCTGTCGCCTGATGTCGTCTTTGGCCAATACTCTTGCATTAAAAAATATCTTCCGCATTATTTCCTCCCTCTCGTATTCGTTTGTTAAATCCTGGTCGATTTTGGTGGCTATAATTTCGTTTACGTTCTTTAACCTAAAAAATAATACATATATAAGTTTATACTAAGTGTTTAAATATAAACTAACATTCTAAAAAACGGTTGTCTTTGACTATGATCAAATTATGTTTAGAAGTCGTTGAAAGATTAACTTGAAAATTTTTGAATAAATCTGTGGTATATTCTTTTTTTGTAAAACTTAATTTTAACGAACAAAAAGGCATTTCAAGGTTCGACATGTGTCAAAAAATCCAAAACGGCGAAAATACATGAGGATTTAGATTTCATTTGGCTAACCTGCTATTCAACGCCAACTAGATCTAGGGATCGGATCGTGACAAGTTATTATTTTTGAGGTTTTTTCAGACACAACATAGTAAGGTTTTTTCCCATTTTCGT
The DNA here is from genome assembly GCA_963921995.1 of Oxystoma pomonae. Classification (NCBI taxonomy): domain Eukaryota; kingdom Metazoa; phylum Arthropoda; class Insecta; order Coleoptera; family Brentidae; genus Oxystoma; species Oxystoma pomonae. Next base: position 47,714,704 of record OY998171.1, on the reverse strand, counting down.
TCTGGTTTTTGTTTGCTTGCGAATATTTTAAGTGAGCGATCAAGTTGTAAAAATAGGGGCAAGTAAAAATATTACCTACGTTTTTTTAGGGTTTGTTTATACACCAAAAAAAAAACAAGATGTGGCTACATATCCGTCCAACGAATTTTTGAAAAAAGGTGAAAAAAAGCATTGAAAAAAAAATATTTTTCGTACTCGAAAACTGGCCCTACATAGGAAATAAGTTTGACAGCAGCTTTCACAGGCCTCAACGCGTTTTACCAACAGGTATATTGCGAGTGACGTTACTCGCTTTACTTTGGGTTTTTGAAAGCAAACGAAAAAAAAAAGGTAAGGTAGAGGAAAAAATTAAGAAACCCTAAAAATTCTTTAGTGGAATAAGAAGAAAAAAATGAGTTTTTTTTGCAAAGACCTCAATAACACTAATAATAATAATAAAAAATGATTTATTTATCAACCAAAATAACATACATAAAATACAGTAAACAAAATAAATCATAATAAAGTAAATAAATCGACCTAGCCACAAAAAAAAATAATTGTTATTTTTTAAAAAAATTCTTGTCCGTTGCTTGTGTGCGGATAACTTTTACATAATTAACTTTCATATATGGTTAAAAATTCACAATTGGGTCAGAGTTTCACAAAATCGGTAAAAAGTCACTATTGGGGTAAATCGTCGCATCCGGTTATTTTTATATTAACTAAATTAAATTATTTTTTCTTCATTTTGTATATTAACTAAGTCATGTCTCCTATTTCTTTCGGTAATTTACATAAAATCCTTTAACATTTTTTTTAAAAATTGGTAATCTTATATCAGATTTTAAATTATTTGGTAAAAAGTTATAAACTATGTCTGTCCTATTACTTTTCTAAAAGACAGTACTATCAGTAAATTATTGTTGGCCTTAGTATTTGGATTATGACTAACTCTTCTACATTCGTTTTTTGTTTGGTATTGTCTCATTACTAATGTTTTATGATTGATATGATAAGATTGTCACTGGGATATCTATAGGGAGGGTTTATCAAAAATAATTCTGATAATTCATTTCTGGACTACCTCTAGTGGTTTAAGGTGACGGTGCTTTACACCTCCCCATCCGATAATTCCATATGTCAAATGTGGGTTTACTAACTTATAATAAAAACTAATCAGATTTTTAGTGTCCATCATGGCTTTTAACATTTAAAATTTGGATATTAAATATCGAAGTATTGAAAAAAATATGTTAGACATGTAAATCCAATTCCCAAATCCCAGAGAATGCTAACATTTAGTTTTGGGCCAGTTGACACTCTCAGGTTTCTAGATTGGATAAACCCAACCAAAATTTAAAAATCATCTCTTGCTAACCTTTGTGCTTCGTCAAGGTTTGCCGCTCTTTAGAATATAGCAGTATCATAGGCAAAACTTAAGATTTTTCTTTGATGAGGTAGTTTAAAAATATCGTTAACATGAAGGGTAAACAAGATAGGTCCAAGAACAGTTCCTTGAGGAACACCATAAACAACATTTTTAGATGTGCTTCATCATCATTAATTTGAGTTAATTGTTTCCTGCCATTTAAATATCTTGCAAGTAAAGAGAGTATTGAACCTCTTAATCCATTCTGTTATAAAATTTCTATAAGCTTCACATGATTAACAGTGTCAAAAACTTTTGATAAGTCGACAAAGATGCAAAAGGATTCCTGACTAGAATCAAGGGTTTCGTCAAAACCTTCTCCACATAGGCCAATCAACTCCTACCGTTTTAGTGTCCTTTTCTCGACCTTCGCCGCCATATTGACAAAAAACGAATGGATTTTCTGTCACTTTTGAGTGAAAATGGCGGCGAAGGTGGATTAAAGGACACTAAATCGGTAGGAGTTGATCGGCCTGTATGGAGAGGGTACTGGTTTCATAAATGCTTGAAGTCAACGACCCTATTGCATCTTGTGTCGACCTAACCCTCTGGAAACCATATTGATTTTTTGAAATTATCTCAAATTTCTCTAAAAAGGTATTCAGACTTTCTCAAATATTTTTGAAATCGTAGAAGTAAGAGACACTGGTCTATAATTGGACATATCCTGTCTATCCCCAGACTTATGTGATGGCTTAATTATAGCAGTTGTGATTTAAAAGAATAAACAAATTCAGCCTATATACCATCAATACCTGGGGCTTTTTTCTTTTTTAATGTCTTAATTTGTCTTAAAACTTCTGCTTCCTTTGGCGATGTTACGGGTGTAAGAGTTTATAAATTTAAAAACATCGTTTTGAAAACGAAATAGAAGGATAGTGCACCCAAAGGCTAGATTATCCAGCGATAATAAACTCTCCAAGTAATAAATCACCCTGTATTACAGTGTAAGATATACTCACCTTAGCGGCGAATCGGGCATGGTAAAACAAGAATGAATTTCGTAGGCCCATTTTCGCATTTCTTTGGCGGTGCCCTCCTTGTACAGGTCGGTAATCAGGTAGAATAATAGACTGTTCGGATTTGAGTTGGATATGACGTAGTTGATAAAGACTGCTAGGTGGGGTAAGTGCTCTCGTAAACTGAAAATAATTATTAAGGAATGGTTTAGTGGCTGTCGGACCCACATTTTGCTTGTCGATTCATAACGGCCAGGAATCTAATGGAGAGTTTAGAAACCAACGGACCTGTTTCATCCTTATTAGGAATCCTTAGAAAATTATAGGACTGTAACTGGCGTATGAAGCATACATAAGCAAATACGCTCATCTTAAAATGCAGGAAAGATGATATGATATGCGCATCACCTGTCGGAACAGAGCGAAAGGCAAACTATTTTTTTCTGATCTTTACAAAAAACCAAAAAGGTATTCCTAATGATTCCCAAGGTATTCCCAGTGATCCCCCTTCCCCGAAAAGGTTATCAAAACTTAACAAAATGCAATTTGATTTCGATTTTATAAGTAAAAAATTAATTAAAAATTTTACTGTATAAAATAAGAAAAAATATTAGGCTACTAAAAATACAAAACAAAAACAGTTTAAACTTTTATTATTAATTTAAACATGTTATACAGGGTGTTCCAAATTCGATGCTGACCATGGGGATCTCCTAAACGGTAGGAGATACGAAAAGGTTTAAATTAGGGCAAAGTTGCGCAATTTGATGCTCTGCTCAAAACCAAAAAAAAGTTTAGAAATTCCGGGTAGTTCCGGCGAAAAAAACCGATATCTTTATTTTTAGTTTTTATTTTTCTCCGCCATTATTCTTAAAGCTGTGAAAAAACGCTTAAAACTTTCTACGGGAATTTTTTTAAGATCTATCTAATGAGAGGTCCGTTTTCAAGATTTGACATTTCAGTGTGACAGTAGCACTGTCAAGTTTTTTCATTTCATTTTTTCTTATGGACACATGCTTTTTTTCTCCTGACGTTTGGTCTATAAAGATTAACAGATATTTTACAACCTCATTAAAAAAGTACTGCAATCGGGTTTCCAAAATATCTTGAGTAAGTTAAAAGCAAAAATTAAATTTGGGCTGATGATGGTGTAAATAAACCCACAACGTCAGGTGACTTGTCAAAATAAAGTTGCAAAATATTATCTGTCATCAAAAAAAGGATGTGTCCATAAGAAATTTCGGTTTTTTTCCGCCTATCTCCGGAACTATCCGGAATTTGTAAAAAAATTTTTTAGTTTTGAGCAAAGCATCAAATCGCGCAACTTTGCCCTAATTTTAACCTTTTCGTATCTCCTACCGTTTAGGAGATCACCCTGTATAATAAATAACTTCGAAAAAAAAACTGATTTTATGAAAGCGTAGATATTAAAAACTAAAAAAGTATAATATAAAAAAAATATATTTTGTCTGAATTTTTTTTACATTTTTTTAATGCTGTCAAAATCATTGGAAAACTTAATTCAATGTAAAATGTTTGCTCTTTTAACTAGTTTTTCAGTAAAACATTTTTTACACGTTTTAAATGTGTTAATTTTCTCTTGAAGTTTTTGCAAAGTTAAAGACAATACAAAATATCCATGCACCTAGCCGGGATTCGAACCCGAGACCTTCCGTGCAGTAGGCCGATACGCAACACACTGCGCTACGGAGTCCGGCATCAAAAATGTTTTGATAATGATGATAATGGTTTGATAATGGGCAGTAAACATGCCTTGTTTGTAATAGGTCAAGTAGGAACATAATTTTAATTTAGTGACCGCCACTTTGTTTTGACCTTCATTTTGATTTAGTAAACTTTGTTATCATTCACGGTGTGCCCGAATGGGCTGTAGGACACATGAAAATGATACCAAAATTCGTCTTGTGATAATTGATAGGGAGGGACCATTCCGTAAGCTCAAAACTGGATTTCATGAAATCCTAGCTGATCCCTTTTTTGAAATTTTGCACAAAATATAAATTTTTTGAAAAAAAAAATCTAAAAAATTTAAAAAAAAAACGGAAGTTGATTTTTGCTTTTCAATTCATTACGACTAAAGCAAAATATGTGTCCGATATGCCACGAACCTTTCTTTTTACTTATTTTTTCACGGACAACAAATTCCTTTTTTTTAAATTTTACTTGGCTTTGCTTTGCGCAACAAGCCTCCTCCGGAGTTATTGTTGCTAAGCCTTAATATAAGGCGACGTAGTATAAACTCCAATTGGGAGTGGAATTGCTGCGATAGTTGTATTTTGAACGGTCTTCTTTCAGTAACCGGTACAGTTTCGCAGGATTCTTTTTTTTGTCCTGCTCGCAAATTTCATTTTTAGTGATATTTGCATACTTTAACGTTTTGCGTTTCGCTTTATTCCGATAGGCGGCGCGCTGCATATAGCCATCCAACATCCCGCGTTGTTTGACGACGAAAGTTGTTTAAATTCGCTGGGTGTGGTTGTTTATGTTATGCTTCATAAGCCAGGTGCAGTCCTATGTTACCCTGATGGCCTGTAGGTTTCTGGACTATCTATTGGATCTTGGAGGCCTGGTCGTAATGAATTAAAAACCAAAATGTGTGTCCGATATGCCACGAACCTCTGTTTTTATTTATTTTTCCACGGACAACAAATTCCTTTTTTTTAAATTTTACTTGGCTTGTTTTGCGGAACAAGCCTTCTCCGGAGTGATTGTTGCTGAGCCTTAATATAAAGCGGTGTAGTATAAACTCCAATTGGGGTGGAGTTGCTGCCAACGTTGTATATTGAAAGGTCTTCTTTCAGTAACCGGTACAGTTTCGCAGGTTTTCTTTTTTTTGTCCTGCTCGCAAATTTCATTCTGATAGATATTTGCATACTTTAACGTTTTGCTTTTCGCTTTATTCCGATAGGCGGCGCGCTTCATATAGCCATCCAACATCCCGCGTTGTTTGACGACGAAAGTTGTTTAAATTCGCTGGGTGTAGTTGTTTATGTTATGCTTCATACGCCAGGTGCAGTCCTATGTTACCCTAATGATTCCTAACAAGGATGAAACAGGCCTGTAGGTTTCTGGACTATCCATTAGATCTTGGAGGCCTGGTCGTAATGAATTGAAAAGCAAAATGTGTGTCCGATATGCCACAAACCTTTCTTTTTATTTATTTTTTTCACGAACAACAAATTCCTTTTTTTTAAATTTAATATTTTCGAGAATATTTTATTGTAGACCAAAACAAAAATTTACTGAAAATTGATACTATGGACATAGAAATATCTTCTGAGAACCATAAAAATTTATTTGACGTAATTTAAAAAAACTGAGATAACTAAAGATTTTTATTTGGTAATATAAGCTTAAACAATTAGCAACAAGGTACTTCAACTTTCAACAATTAACAAAAAATATAACCTTTATTTGATAACCATTTTCAGCAATTAAATATTTTTTAAAGAAAATTCTTCCACAGCAACTTAAAGATTTCTAGCATGCTTCGGATTTTCAATCGTAATAATTTTGTATTTTGAGCAGTACTTCAAAAACTCCCGGTGAACCGATTTAGGTAATCCAAACTGTCGGCCAAGTGATAGACAATAACACGGATTTTTAATGTTTCTGTCACTCCTGTGGCAATAAATGAACTTTCTAAAACGCCTATTTGTTAAGTTCCGCAGTATCGGTTCATTTACTTGAAAAACTGATTTGCACTATGGAACCCGTAGGTTTGAATGACTGAACAAAGTTTTTGAAAGCAATGCGTGCCGAAAACTCTTGAAGCACCCCGACTGGCTATTTTCTCAACAAATGTTGGAAACTATCAGTCCATTGGTGGTCGTACCAATTGTTCAGTCATTCAAAGCCATGGATTCCATAGTGCAAATCAATTTTTCAAGTAAACGAACCGATACTGCGGAACTTAAGAAACAAATAGAAAATTGTCACCAAAACTGAGTTTTCAATAATGTGAAACTTTACCTTGTTAAAGACTTGAAATACTTGTGATCAGCGGGCGGGTTGTTCTCGATGTCAAAAATGTCATCGTCCTCCATGGTGATGATGTTAGTTGGTGAACCGGCCTCTCGTTCCGGGGTACTACAGCCTGCCTGGTCAGTCCCAAACCTATTATAGAGGGTAATACATACTGTAATGTACTTTTTCTGATCTAGGCCACAGTTTGGATCTAGGGAAATTCAACTTTATCGAAATCAAAAATTACTTTACTCTAATTTCACGGATGACGCTACTTCTATTAATGCTTATTTTGGCTGTGTTAGACAAGCAGCTTTTCCTGCGGTTTTTTCGAAATTTTTATAAAAACTATTTGCTTTCTTTCTGTCTATTCGCTTAGAGGACTCTGTGTTTTTTGCGTGTTAATGCAAATTTGACTCCAAAGGTTGAAAGTCCTTACATTTTTTTTTATATATATAACGTTGAATTCCCAACAAGCTTAAATGTTTATTACAGGGAAATCATTTAACTAAAAAGAAAGAGATTTAAAAAAAAATTATAAAGAAACATATATAAAACATTTAAGAATCATATAATATAATTAAAAAAAAAGCGAATACTATAAATAATAATATAATCAGTATGCCACTTATTGAAAAATCTGTCAAACGCATGCCAAATACAAGATGGCGGCTCAAACATGAAAAAGAGGACAATTTTGGAAAATTGACAACTTTTTCATTTGTGAACCGATTTTTTTTTAAACTAATTTTATTTCGTTTGAATCATAGTGCATTTTTAGCGAAACTATCAACCACTTGCATTTTTGATCTTTTTGTGAGAGAAAAAAATATTTCCTGCAATTTCCTTTTATACGTATTTTTTGCTTTTTATACAGTAACTGTCGATTCTATAAAAAACTCACAGGGCACTTAAAAGATTTGTATTAACATCAAGTCATTCATAAATCGCTTTGAAACGCGATCAGTCGTTAGATTTAGGGAAAACCATTGTCTTCTCCACTGGCAACGCTGCAGCAGACAATACCAAGTATGCTCCACCTCAGACATGCTCCACCCACCTTACGTTTACGAGCTCGATTCTACTAAAGCGTCAACTCTGACGACAAATAATGAATGAGGCAGCGTAGTACACGGTTATACAGGTGACCCGCTACAAGTGCGAGGTTGTCACATTGTGTAGGTTTTATTCCCATTACATATTGGAAAATTAAAATAATTATTTTTTTGGTCAAAATATCAGATAATTATCTAATATTTCGACCAAAAAAATGAGATATGTACCATAACATGTACACTTGTTGTCAAAAACGGTTCATTAAATGAGTGTCCCCTTTCTTAGGAACAGATGTGTATATACCGACACATTATGAATTATTTATGGAATTAAAATTGTGAATATGTGAATAAAAATCAAGGCGCCTATACTCACAGGTGAGACCAACATTTACAAAATGGCGTTGTGAAGGTCACGTGGGTACCGATTGAAATTTTATTGTATGATACTATGTCCAGTTTTTTTTTATTACTTTTTTGAAAAACTAGAACATTTTTTTGTTATTTTTCACAATAAAGTTTATTTAAATTCGTCACTTAATTTGTCTAAAAAAGCACTTGAAGTTCTCTCAACTTTTATACACACATCTTAACAAAACATACAAATATTTAAAAAAAAATAATTAATTTAGTTAGTTAATAAAAAAGCGTTTATAGTACCCAGGTGACGTTTCAATATAGCGGTCAGTCAAATGTTGGGCTCACCTGTGAGTGTAGGCGCCTTGAATACAAATAAGGTGTTTCTCTATGCTTTAAAAAGCAAACCAGAGAATTTGCATAATTGCAGGTAAATGATCTGGCAATCTGGTATTGTCGCCGAATTGTTTACCTTATGTTTGATCGCAACTAAACATAATATTTCTATTTTAGTTATACCTTTACGGTATTGACAAATTGTATCCATAGTGGGTACCATTTATGCCATAGGTTAAAAGGTTCCGGAGTTATGCTTACAAAACTAATAAATTGACCTAGGGGTACCCCTAACATTAAAAATTAACATTTTCATCAAAGCGGGAAAAAACTTAAAGCTGATACGATTTCTAATAATCTAAACTGGTTTTTAATAAAAAGAAGTCGATATCCGATTACTTTTTGCAACTTAGGGCAATCTCTAGGACCCCGAAAAGAACACCGATGGAGAGAAATTTCCTGCTCTAAAAAAAGGCACTTAGCACTTTTTCTTATAGTGTAGTGTTAAAACTATTATATCATTTAGGGTGAGCAGAAAAAAACACTTTTTAAATGATTATAAGTAAGCAAGAAACTGCCCGATTTGAATAATATTAAGCTTTTTAGAAAGCCATCCAACTTTATAGATCCGATGTCAAGTTTGACATTTCCTGAAATACCAAGATGGCGGACTTATTTTTTTTTAATAGGCATTTTTAACCCCCCTAGAAAAATATTTTTGTGTAACACTGTATTCAATCCCAAACCTTAGATACACAGTTACATTTCTTCTAAGCATTTTTATGTAACACTTAAAAAAAATCAGTTAGAAAAATAAAAGATTTAAATGATAGACCACAATTTGCCTGCAAAAATGTACTTTTTAAAGTGCCTATTTTTGGCTAACTTTTTTAAAAATGAAACAATTTTAATAAGCTTGTCAAAAAAAATCACAACCAGTGTAAAATCGTGCCTCACCTAGCAACATTAATATCCATATAAGGCGCCAAGTCCTCAGTGATGGGCATATTAAAAATATTTACGCTCGCTCCGGACATTATTCTCTCCCACGTGTTCCCGGGCGATGGTTGAGGGCTTGCCGGGTGACTAAACGGGTTGTTAGGGTTCACTGGGCTGTTGAGAGAGGTTGTCGGGTTAAACGGGTTATTCGGGTTAAGGCAGGAAGGTTGCGAAGTGGCGGTCGAGTTAAGAGGGCTGGGATAAGGTGGAGGTGGGGTGCCCGGCGGTGTTTCTCGTTGTTCAGAGCTTCGGTTGGAAGAACTCTCTCGGCTGGGTGTATTTTCTATCGATCTAAAACAAAATTAGGGGTTGCCAATACCGAACTTTTCAATTTATTGCTTATATTACATGGTATTTTTGAAAATAATGTGCAATAAATGTACACAAAAAGGGTAGTGAATTCCCCCTCGAAAATTTCTAATTTTGCTATAGTTTTAAAACCAATAGTTCAAGTGACCGTCATTATGACTATAGAGAAAGTTTATTATGTTGTCTCTGATTACGACCATCCGTCTATCAGAAGGTTTGTCCGTCACGAAAAAAAAGTCTATTTTTGTCCTTCTGCAGAAAAATTTTCTAAGCTTGCCAGTTATGAGCAATTTTTTTCGTTATGCTAGTTTCCATCCCTGAGGAGATAGGGAATTCCAGAAAACGTCCTCACTAAACCCTTCTGCCCGCCTAGGAGCATCTAATTAACTACACCTTTAGAAGGTGGTAAGTACGCTGCCGCTGGGCAAAACAAGACAAAACGCGCACGGACAAAACAGCGCATAGATTTTATTCTTGGTTGATGGTCGAAAATTCTAGGAACTCATCAATATCAACGAATTGTTTAATTTGTTTATGCAGCATATTACTAGAATAAACTGTAGATCGATAGCCTCATTAGCATATGTACAAGTAAGATTGCAAATTTGACATACACCGTTCGTCGCCATCGCACTCTACTATTAAATACTGCGCCGATTCCTCTTCGAGCCCGCAAGCGGGACACACGGGATATCCTGCTACTCTCATTTGCGTCAGATGTTTGTCCAGCCGATTATGCCCACTCATCATCGCTCTCAGCAGTCCAATATCCTTTCGGGTCTTGTCTAAAAGCCATTTAGTTCTGGCTACATTCGGACCATCCACGAATAGCTTGGACTGTCTGTACTCTGACTATTGCCTCTGGGACGTCTTCAGTTCATTGTTCGCCCATTTGTTGAGCTCACTCTGTACCTGTTTCCTTGTTACCTCCGGTAGGGTTACTGCCATGCTAATGGCATATACCTCCTCTTGAAACACTGTAGCGAATTCTCCAAGTGGAAACTTCTAGGTTTTCCGCGCACACTCCTGCGTCTGTTGTCTGCCTGGCTGACAGTTTAGAGCCATCCGTGTAGCAGACCGTCGCCTGTTTGCTTAATTCCGTTCGGAATTCTTCCCTTTGACACGCACTCCGTTCTGGTATTGTGACTTTGTACTTTTTATCGAACCTCCAAGGTTTAAGCTGTGCTTTCACTGGCAGTCTAGACCGCTAGATGGCCCACTCTTTCCTCCATGCACTTCCATAGTTCCTGGTCGCCATCGCCCCTTTCTTGATCCAAGTTGGAAGCGAGGGGAGACCAAAGATGGTTTCCAGCTTGTGGATGGGGGTCGTCTTCATTGCGCTGGTTATTCCTCTGCAGAAGGGCCCTTGAAGGCTCGCGAGCTTTTTGGAACTGATAAGCTTCTCTACAGCGGGGCACCAGACCACTGATCCGTATCGGATTCTTGGTCTTATGATAACCGTGTATATGCAGTGTAGGATCCTCGGGCTAATGCCCCAAGTTCCACCGACCACTCGGCGCAACTGCCACAATGTTGCCTGGACTTTAACGGTCATTTTCGCAACATGCTCGCTCCACTTGAGTTCCTTGTCCAGCGTGACTCCCAAATACTTAAGCTGTGATACCAAAGTTAAGGGTCTGCCTTACATTATGGGAGCTCTGAATCCCTCTAGTTTTCTCTTTCTGGTGAAGAGGATCATCTCGGTCTTTTTAAGATTCACTGAAAGACCGTTCTGCCTGCACCATTATTATATGATTCTTACCACCCTTTGCATTCTTTCGCAGACTACCTATAAAACGACCGTTCACTTTCACTACGCCGTCGTCCGCATATGCTTGTGCGTCGAATCCCTCCTGTGTCAGGCGATTCAGTAGATCATCCATTATTAGGCACTACAAGTGGGGAGACAAGCAGTTAACCTGGGGGCAGCCTTGCGTCACATCCATCTTCACCTTGGACTCTCCTAAGCTGGCCTGTGCTTCCCTCTTTATTAACGCGGATTTGACCCATTTAGTTAGACTTGCTTCTGCTCCTCTGTCCTGAAGGGCAGATGTTTTAATCCGCGTTCTTGCCTTGTCGAAGGCTCCTTCCACATGCATTATATTACTTATACTTATAATATTTCGTTCGATTTTTAATTAATTGGTATTTATTTAGCCTCTAGTTATTACCGATTTTAACTGATATAAAATTCCGTAACATGGTTCTTTTTTTAATCGAAACATTAAATTTTTATAATCAATGCGTTTTTTGTGCCGTTTTGTTCTTGCAAAACTTTATCTAAGCGCACTTTTGACCGTGCGCTATGTTGTTCACTCGTTGTTTCCTGTGTTTGGTCTTGCGCGGTTTTGTTCGTGCGATGTTTTGTCCTGCTATCTTTTGGGTGCGTCATTTTGTCCTGGACTTTTTTGAACCGGGACCATTACAGACGTTTAAATATTAAAACAGCTGTCCTTTATTTTGATACCTGTTTTCTTCTTTACACCATCTCACTTTATAACTAACAGTAGAGCGCCTTGAGCGTCTAAAACTATAAAATCTCCAATTCATCATTTTTAAATTTAAAAAAAAGCAAATTATAGAAACCGGCCGTTACTTAATAATAATGTACTACTATAATTTATAAATACATGAAAACTACAAAAGACAGGCAACATAATTCTACCTGTTTTATAAAAACGATAAAACAGTTATTGCGAATTTAGACAGAAAAGTATGCAAGGAATTTTTCAGTATTTTTGATAATCTGGTTTATGTTGATAATAACAAAAATGCATGCAGTGACAAGGTGATATCGTTTATTAGGTTAGTTGTTTTTATTTACTTGTATAAAAAGTTAGGAATTTTCTTAACTAACAAAAACAGGCATAATCTTAAAAACTTTAAAAGATAAGGAATTAGATTTGCTTTGTTTAAAATTAGATCCAATAAAGCTTAGAGTCCAATATTTGTAGGGGGGGGGGAGTAACACGAGCTTCAGTCTTGCCAAAAATTAGCCGCAATCATCCGAAATCAACCGCAATCAAAGAAAAAAGTTCCGCATCATGTCACATTTTTTTTTGTTCGTGGTTACCCCCCCCCCCCCGCAAAAGAAAAACCGCACACTACCGTCTCTAAACTGGGCCTATTGTACCCAGGAATCTACTGCGATTTAGTATATCGTAATTGAAACACATACTTCCTTACATAATTTAGGAAAATAGAACTTCTGCAAATTATAAAATTATTCTTTCTCAGTTCCCTACTAAGGTATTTGACCGATTTTGATGATATATTAAGCCCAAAATGGTCTGAGAAAAATGTACAAAATAGCAAATTATTAGAAATAAAAATGACACTGATGGATCATTTTTATGCACAATCAGGCGTAAAAGTGCACTTTAACGCCCGCATTTTCAAGCGTGAATTAGAACTTTAACGCCATAGGACTTACAATAACATTTTTTTGTCTATTGTGTTCTTTTAAAAATAGCCTTTCACTTCACTCTAATTTTTTTTTAACAGAAAAATCTGGTCAAAAATGCAATCTGGTGTACAAAAAATGACGACCGAGCCACTCCTTGCTGTCTGTAGAACTTTATCTCTTGTGTGTTAAGACCTTAGATGAAAAAGAGACAAGATACCTGACACGGAGACTTTGATTATATGGAACAATGTTTACCTTTCTGTTGTTTACAGTAAACACACAAGTGGCGTACCGACTTAAATATAAATTTACACATGGATTATATTATTAAAATTTTACTATAATATGAAATCTGCAAAATATTTTAAAAAACATGCAAAAAATAATTCTGCCAATTTGAGCTTTAGAAGCTTCAATAAATGTTTGTAGTATAATTTTATACAAAATAAATTTATTACAAAGTTTGTATATGATTTATAGCAATTTCAATTTTCAACACAATAAAATTATGCCAAACATTAAAACAAAGAAACACAGTTCATAGCACCTGGAATATCAAGAAAAAAATATATTACCCACTAGAAAAAAATTATGTTATCGTGTTTGTTAATTTTGTTATTTTTTCTGGTCATTAGCAGAAACTTACTTATACTGACTTCTTCAGTACACAAAGTCAATAATGCTTAGGGTATATAGAGACATCTAGGACAGACAAAAAGATTTAAATATCAATTCAAAGGGCGAGCGCAGATGACAACGGCGGCAGTATAAATCAACCTTAATATTCTGATAAGAGGTAGGAATTCAATATTATTACAAACCTGAACATATGTGAATTAACTTTTATTGTTGTTTGCAAGATAAGCACTTTACCTATCTTTATTTTAGTCTTTATAAAAAAAAACCTTCGAAAATATCTTATTTGCGCATTAACTACTTCGTCAAAAGTATGCTTTATTTTATCGTCTTTATACAAAAAAACCTCGAAAAAAACGTTATAAAAACGTTCGAAAATATAACGTTTGACGCATTGGGAATTCACTACTTCATCGAAAAAAAAAAACGTGTTTGTTGATATTTTAATCTGAGGATCTAATAATTTCAGTATATTTCATAAACTTTTTTTTTTATTTTCTGTGTACCTACCGGCATTTACCGCCACTGACTGATTTCACTTGCTCTCCCTTTGGTTTCAAAACATTGGACGATTTGTTCCAAAATATCACCTTAAATGCACTGAAATATTATCCTACTGGTAATAAAAACACACTATAAACGTTTTTTGACAAAATTTGGTTTTAAAACGACTTGTAAACTGCTTAAAACATCCTGAAATTTTAAAATAAATAACACGAAAAAGCTTATGTCAATAAAAATATCATCCGACCGTCTGCGCTCTGCCGACTTTCCCGACCCACAAGCCAATCACGACCTAAAGTGGTTGAGACAGAATTCTCTGTCCATATCGTTGTAACGTCGTTTAAAAGGATAGAAAAATAATCGATATTTCTCACCTTTGTTTTGTTGTGATTTTATTTGTAAATAAACAGTGGTTATTATTTGACAAGAAGATTTCGTTGGACCAGATATCTTGTCTCTTTTTAATCTAAGGTTAAGACTTATTTCATATTTATTCGTTTTTGACTCTTTACTTTGATTATTCTATTACTTGTCTGTATTATTTTAATTGTTTTTATACATCTGTTTTCTGTGTACCTGTGTTGTGTAACAGGCAAAGATTTTGCAACCTAAATGTACCTATTTAATTGACAGTCTTTAGTTTAATGTTTTTAATTTTAATTGACATTTCTTTTATAATATTAATATATAAGCTCTATTTATTGACCTATGTACTATGTGCACTTACCATTACTAGTTTTAAGGTTACCATTGCACCTTGTATTTTTTTTATTATTATTTAGTTTATGAGCTGTGTCCACAATAGTTTATATTATTCTAACAATAAAGCATACTTTGATTTGATTAACAAAAACAACATAATCCTAATAAGCAGTGTGAAAAAATGCCAAGCAATGCATGACAACTACAAGCAATTCATTACTAAAGAATGTATATATACTTACTCTTTTCCTTTGCTATAAATTAAAAGAGATTCTGGACTAGATTTTGTGCGCACGTGCTTCCCCTTAACGACGCCCTTGGTTCCGTCGACCATGGTTGTCAGCGTTGACACTAGCGGGTATGACATTTGGTTGTTGAGCGAATTGACTGCGTCCGGTGCAGAGCCATCTGGAGGTTGATTATTGTACGGTGGGTAGGTTCGGGGTGGAAGCGGTGGAGGGACGTCGCCCGCGGCTCTGGAAATGAAAATTGGTTTATTGGTTTTTAAGATATTAAAATTTAAAAAAAAGTATGTACAGAGGTCTATTTCTGTCCCGATTTGTGTAGTCTAGCGTACGTTCGTAGTACCGCCATTTTAGCAATGTTTTATCAGATAAATAAAACGTAAATATTTTAAACAAATATATCTTATTTTAAGAAAAACCTGATCGACTTAGTATATATATATTATTTATAAATTAAATTAAATTATTATATAAATAAATAAATAAAAAAGAAATACATACAAAGTTCTCAGATAACAAAAAAATGTTAGAAAGTTTAATTCGGCGACTGTTGCATTACAAAATAAACAAAATGCCCCGCTTAAGTTTTACCTTGACTGTTTTTTCATCTACTGAAATAATAATAATAATAATACAATAATTTAAGTCTTAAGATACTTATCTAAATAAAAAATAGCAGATTTAAAATGTATTAATCAATAAAAAAAATTAAAAATATATTAAAAAATATCAGACAAAAAAAAATGGTAAATATTGTAGTAAGCAAAAGAAAAAAAATTAATATTAAAATCTATACATAAAATAAATCTCTAAATTCTCTTTTTTTGTTTTTCTGTTCGTTTGTTCCAGCATCACGCAAAAAATACTAAAATAATGTTGATGGATTCTTTGGATTTCTGGACAGGACATAGGCCTTATTTCATCAAAATTGGTTTATGAAAACCAAAGTTGTATCTATCAAAAATAAAAAAAAAACCGGGGAAAAAAAAGCGGGTGTTCGACTGGATGAAAGGATTTGAGGGGCAGAAGATGAGGGTGAAGGGAGAGGGGGGTGGGGGCAGAGAGGGATGGGAAATGCTACAATACCTAGTTTTTACGTTTTAATGTCTCTACTTGTTTGTTTGTGTTCGGTTATTTTTTTTATAATTATTACAAATTTTTACAGACAATATTATACTTTTTCAAAACTGAGTAAATTTATATATTTTTTTTACTGTATAAAGGTAGTATTAGTAACAAACCAAAAAATAACCAAGTTTTAGAGAATAAAAATCAAAAATGTAGATACGATAGAGAAAAAAATTGTAAAACAATAATACGAAATCAAGAATATTTTAAAGAAAAAAATGAAATATCAGTTCTGGGAAAATAATGATATTTTTACAGAATCATTTGATTTTTTTTAAATAGTAAACTATTTTATAACCGAACTTAGTAAACAGGGACGTATCCATTGCTACAAATGAAAATACCATGCGTGTTAAAGGTGCGTCATATGTGGCGGCTTTAGCTTGAGATGCATTGTGGTTAAAGTAACATCGAATCGATAAGATCACATAAGTTGAACACACCTAGACATTCCTAGAGGTCCTGTGAAGCGGGAATGCATATTTCTCAAACACAAACTGCATACGAAGCATAGTTTTATTTGTAAGATACAGAGCTAAATGTTATTTCCAGTTAAAAACTTGTTTAGTTAGACAGCAAAAACCTTATCCTCTGGTCTAGTCCCAAAAAACTTTAAAAAAATAATATTTAATTGATATTTAACCAAAAATTACATCTTTATCAAAAAATGTATCAAACGTTACTTAAGGCTATAGTTTCTCACCAGATTTTAAGTAAAAAAAGGTACAACTTGTTCTTTAATTTTTTAATCTTTTTCCACAGTGCACAGGGAAAACTAAACATCAGAATTACCTGAAATTTTGCAAGGGTGATCACTTTTAAATGCTTAACAAAAATATCTGAAGTATTTTTCAAAATTCTCAATTATTTTTTCTTCAAGATAAAAGCTCTGGTGCTGCCATCTATCCCAAAAGCCTCAAAATAATTGCGGTTTAGAACAAACCCGATTTACCAAAAAATAGAGAAATACTCACAATTTCCTCTGGATTACATTTTTCCTTTTTATATTTCCTTGCTTTAGCGAAAATAAAAACTAAGTTTACTTTTTTCTAAAAGCTTGTGCACTCCGGAAAAGAAAACCGATCAATCAATCACACTTCATTGAATTTGGGAGTCACACGCAGTTCAAGTGTCAACAAACTTTAAATCGGGCCGCAGTGGAACAGAGAGTATTTTTATTTACGTTTTCTGACAGAAAACCATTCGAGGTTATGTTTATCTTTCAAAAATGTTTTTTCAAAAACATTGTTCTAAAACAAATATGAAACCACTCGGCGTGTGCGGTCGCCCGCCGAAAAAGGCCTAGCGCTGCGCGGGCATTACCCCGAGTCTATCAAAGAACCAAGAGAACTTTACTGGCTCGCTGGGATTATCATAGTTATGTGCAAAGGATAGATTTTAGAACCTCAGTTCCAAAAACACACGGATACTTGAGTACTAACAAAGCAGGTCAGTAAAGCTCCATTTAGAGGTTGTAAAGACTCTTGCTAGTCATTGACGCTCCTGTTTAAAATAGAATACGATTATTTCGTCTAGCGCCAGTAGCCGATTTTTAAATCTGCATGCTTTTAAGTTAACCTGTTGTCGGCATCAGCTAGCGTTTGTTGTGTTTCAATTATATATAAATGCACCTGTAAATGCAACCTTAAAAATTACACCCAGTTACTTTAATACATAGTTGGGTAGCGTTTTTTTAGCAGGTAATTCTGCAATAAATGGTTTTCTTTTATTTTAGTATTTTACTTGGTTTTTTAGCGGCGCAGAACGCGAAAAGTCATAAGTAACCTAACCCCAAATTTTTGATCCGGTGCTAAAAAATCTCTGGTGTCCCACTGTGGATAAACATAAATAAAGTCTCCGCGTTGCCATGGAAAACAAATTCAATGACGTAAAATTTTGCAAAAAAATCAGGTCGACATAGTTAAATTAATGTCCCGTACAGTGTTGCTAAAAAAATTCCCCAGATTGTAACTACGACCTTACGTACAACTTTGCTCTTTTAGACGTGTTTCAATTTTTTCAACACAATATCTTTTAATCCTAACAGTTAATTTTTAGAAAAACAGGTGACCCTGGATCTCTAATTTGCTTGTCACAATGCCAAGTTTTTACATATAATGCTAACTTAAATTTGGTTTTTTTTATTTAGTCAACCGTCATGTGAAAAACTACAAAATGATGGCTGCCTCAATTGTTTTCATAGTCGTGGATACTTTTAAAAAAAAATATTAATAACACTTTATTTGCAGATATCTCGCAAACGGTTGAAGGAACCATAGGCATGCAATATATTTTTGGAGAGAATTTCTGATTCATTAAAATAATCTGCTAGGAGCAAAGATTCCATTTAAAAAAAAAGGTAAATATGTCAAAAAGTGACATTTAGTAGATATGTAGTGAAAAATCATTTGGACAGACTAAAATGTATTGGCAGCAACTATTTTTTGACAACAGAATTATAATTCTATCCCATCTAGTAATTGAGATATAAGCGTAAAAATATAACGGATCACCCTGTACCTACCTGGAGAGTTTTCCAATTTCATGTGTTTTTCTGAAGCTACGTGAGATTTAACTTGCCGAATTCCCCATCCATCAATTTTGAATAATTTCTTACCAAGTTTGCAGTAAGCCGAAAAACAGACTTTTCTGTGCAAATTTTATGGCAATTTCGGAATTTTATGACATTCTGGGCATATCTTATGATATTTTGGGCATATCTTATGACATTATTGAAATTTTATGAATTCATGAAATTTTCGGATACGCACTAGGGGGTTGAAAAACTCCAGCCATCATCCTGCATATTCTTAGGTAAATAACCAGTGAAAAAAGGCCCATAAGTTTTTCTTGTAAATTTTACAAGCTCCAATGGATCTTAGCCCCTGATTTTAATGAATCGTCTTCGATTGGTAGGCTTTTAAAAACTATTGACTATTTTTGACCACCATCTTAAAAAAAATCTTGTGACTTTATTACTCACCTAATCTCATTGTTTATAAACGCCGAATTAATATCAACAGGTTTATTCCTCCTCGGTAACGGCGGAGGAATATCTGTCGTATTTTGGTAGGTAGGAAAACTCCCGGCCGGCTGACTATTGGGCCTGTTTGTCTTCGGATCCAAATGCGGCAACAGTGCTTTGGTTCTCAGTAGGTTGTCCTAAAGAAAAAAATATGATAATTTCAAAGATTTTCGAGGCAACCCAAACTACCAAACGAAACACAGACGTAACAGAAGAGGAGATGAACTACGTAATAGAGGCAAAGAAAGCACCCCGACCCGACGGAATTCCTCCAGAAGTTGCAAAAACAATAACCCAGACAATTTAAAATTAGATATAATCAGAAAGCTTTTCAAAACTATAATAAGCGAGAGACTCAAAACAAACCTAAGTGAAGGACGAGCAGTTTATTGAAAATGCGAAGACAAAAAAAAAAGAACACCTGCAACTTGCAAAACTTTGTTGATCAGAAACTAAATAAATTCACACAATTCAATTCAATTCATTTTTGGTTTATAAAAAATTACATTTTCATAACAAGAAAATCCAGTTCAGAACACTACAGAAAGAAAATAAGTATATAAATTATAATTAGACCTAAAAAGATTACTTAATAGTAACAAAAACAAAAAAAAACATTATAGTTAAAAAAATAAGTATAGTAAGTAACATGAGAAAAGAGTGAAACAATATTTATTTAATATATTGACTATATGAAGGTAGCCGTGGGTACTACTCGTTTCTAAGAAACGCAAGTAGTTTTAAAATACTTAGAGTTGTTCTACAGATCTCATTCGCCAGATTAGGTGTAAGATCATCCAACAAGACGAGAAAACTGTCGGGATCACACCAGCTAGCTGGACGCAGATTTTTGTATAACGGACAATAAAATAGTAGGTGGATAAGGGACGCTGGTGGATGCATATTGCAGACAGTACATAACTCCTCTTGGTTTAATCTATAAGTAATTCCCCTAAAGCTAAATTTACAGAAAAATTTATTGCACAGGCGAATCTGGGCCAAACATATGAACTGTACTTAGGTATACTGTATGATAAGTAATTTGACCTTAACGAAGAGTGATTGAACGAGGAAAAGAAAACCATAATTCAGAAATACTTTTACCGGTAAAAAGTAGTTTAAGTCGCTTGACCCAGTTAAATTTTGATGGGGTATTGTAGTCTAAAAGGGCAATTTGGCGTTGCAAACATTTGTCTGGATTGTTTCAAGTATTTCGGTATATCCAAGCCTCCAAACAGGTAGACATGACCTGAATGTGTTGAGTACAGATGATTGAAATAGTTTGAAGCAAGAAAGGCCACCTAGTTTTACGTTAGACAATACGTTAATAACCGCCCCAGCTGCCTGCCTCGAACGTAAAACGGAGAATGCAACACCCAAATATGTGAAGTGGCTTACCACTTCCAACGGCTTGTTTTTAATCTTGAACAAGAAGTCTCCACGATAGGGGCAGCCAGATCTGGAAATTACAAGAACCTTGGACTTTGCCTCGTTAACAGTGAGTTGGTTTATTTTTGCATATTTTTCAAAAACGGTGAGTTTTTTTTGCAGATCTATTTCAGAGTTAGCCAAAATGATCAGGTCACCTGCGTACAACAGCAACATAATTAAGGTTCTTGCATCGAGACTTAGTCCGGAGACCTCGTGCTTCAAAAAGAAATCCTCGATGCTCGCGATAAACAAATTAAAGAGCATGGGGCTCCAGACCATAAGAAGCTTTAATCTGGACCATTGCCCATATCATAGAGGCTCTTTATTATAGTAATGAAATAGGAGCTGACACCAAAATCAAGCAATTTAGACCATAAAAGGGAATGTGATATCGAGTCGAAAGCTGTATCTATAAAAGCTGCAAATATTTTCCGATTTTTTAAACGAAGATGGTTTGATATTGTTATCTGAACAACCGCGGCCCTTTCTGAAGCCTGATTGTACCTCAGGAATTACCTGTTTCTGGTCCAGCTGAATAGTGAGCCGATTTGTTAGAATTTGGGTGAAAATCTTAAGACAGCAGTTTACGAGTGCAATTGACCTATAATTATCAGGGTTCTCACGATCGCCTTTCTTGTGGAGCATAGAAAATTGAATTTGGCACCAGCCCTCAGGAATCCTACGAGTCTTCAGAATATTTGAAAACAAAGTACATAGGTATAATTGCCAATTCTGCGGTAAACATTTCAAAAACTCATAGGGGACTCCATCTGACCCCGGCGCTTTATTATTCTTACAATGTGTCATGATGGACTTCAACTCACTCAGCTCAACCGGTACATCCAGAAATGGATCCAGAGCTCCAAAAAACATAGTTTCGTTTGGGATACGTTGTGTATAGATGTTTACAAAAAAGTTTTCCCAGGTTTTCCTGCTAAGCTTGAACATTGGGGGTATGTTTCGAAACTTTTTTATGCAATTCCAAAATGATTTTGTGTCGCGTGTTCTTGATAAAGTTTCAGTAATTTGAAGATTGTAAATGTGCTTTTTACTTGATATTAGCTTTTTGTATGATTTTTTAATTTCAAGACGTCGAGCTTTATCACTACCTGAAAAATTGGCCTTTTTGAGGTTCTTTAGAGCAAGATGAAGCTCTTTTTTAGAGCGATGACATTCAGCATCAAACGATGGCTGACTTACTGATGAATAGTTTGACACTTTTTTACCATACGAAACCAAGTCGCTGGCCTCAGCAGCGCTGTAAACTACTTCATAGAAGTTTTGAACACAAGCATCGATATTTTCAATAAAAGAGGATCTATTTGAGTAGGCCATTGCCCGCTGAAATTCACTTTTACGACGGTCGTCCCAGCGTAAGAGTCGAGCCGATTGACCGCAGCTTGTTGTGACAGGTTGGGTTTTAATGCCTCCAAAGTTCAAGCTTAAGCAAACTGGAAAGTGAGAGGATATTCCTACCTCAGTTAAAACCTGAAGATCGGCGACCGAGAATAACCCTTCAATGTTGGTCAAAAACAGATCAACCGCACTATTTCCTTGTGCAGCGCAAAAAGTAAAGGTGGCTGGGTGATCGCCGACAGTTCTGCGATTTAACACGCCCAGCTCATTGATGGATATAAAATCTAATTTCTCGCCCTCTGGTGCTTATAATTAGATCGCTAGTTGTACGTGGACGCAAGAGATTTGATCCTTCTATCAAGTCCTCGATAAATATATTTGAGTTACCAATACGCGCATTGAAGTCGCCACAGACAAAAAGAGGTACATTTGGGTTCAAAGCTTTTACATTACTAAGACTAACATCCAAGAGTTCGAGTGTTATTTCAAGATTAAGTGTGGGATTAAAATACGCAAAACAAAACAAAAAAAGAAAATTCGAACCCGAAACTCTTAATATAATCCACCAATTGGAGGTTTCGGAAACCTCGGCACGCAAAGTTTTTTTACTTAGAAAAGAGACAACACATTAAAACAATTCTTCACTCATGTCAACAGCATAAGAAACTGCACCAAATTCACTCTGGAAAAAGAAGAAAGTACTCAGCTTCCTTTTCTCGACGTTCTAGTCACCAAAAAGAATTCTATCATAATCACTTCCATCTATCGCAAACCAACTCATACTGGACAATTTCTAAACTTCAAATCAAACCACTCTACAACAGCCAAACTGGGAATTGCAAAATATCTCATAGATCGAGCCACCTACATCTGCAATACCTAAGAAGCTTTAAATAAAGAAAAGTCAAAAATTCGATCCGATCTTCGAAGGAACGCTTTCTCCTACTACACGATCAAGAAAACTCTTCATACCACACCACCACAACTATTGCAAAAAAATCTTATTATACTATACCACACCAACACAAAGGAAGATAGACGTAAATACTGAAAGAAAGGCGACACTTATAATTCCGTAGATCAAAGGAATCTCAGAAAAGACAAGAAGAATAGGCAACCAATACCATCTTCGGACTGTCTTCAAAACGACCACAACAATAAGAGGTCAATGAACAAAACTGAACTACAAAGCCACGACACCAAGAACTTTATCTACCAGGTACCATGCGAGTGTGAAGATATCTACATCGGAGAAATCAGCCGACCCATGGAAGTTCGTCTTACAGAACACAAAAATAAAACTCGATAAAAGGAGACACAACCGGATCGACATTGCTGGAAAAATCAACATCATATGGAATTGAAAGAGGCAAAGATCGTCGCTAAGGAAGAAAATCTGTTCAAGCGGAAGTTCAAAGACACAGCATTTATACAGAGGAACCAGAATGTATTTTCTCAAAAAAGAGTCATCATCAAGAATATTTGGAAACCCATACTTTTTGGAGGTAACAGATTTCAACTGCAAAACAGCAGAACCAACCAAATGTTGTTGTTGTTGTTTACTGAACACAAGTTAGTTTTGTGGTTTACTGAACACATGCTACTATATAAGGTGGTCTTAGTTTTTTGTTATTATTCACCTGATCATGATTGCCGATTCATAAGCATTCGAAACGTTGTGAAAAAGTCAAAAATAAAGACAATGGAAGTGGAAGACCACCTCCAAACAACAGTAAGCACTGGAGACTGGAGTCCTACAAGGCTCGGTGCTGGGCCCGAACTTGTGGCATATTCTATATATCTTACTTGACTTGCCCCAGGCAGAACACATTAAGCTGTAAGGCGAAAAAACCAGCGATTTTATAAAAAAAAGCCGAACGTACTCTAAAACGCATAAGAGAATATAGAGTATGCAATAGAAAAAAACGGGTGCACCTATAAAAGCACTTTCGACGCTACTACCAAATCTTGGCGGTCTAAGTATTGGCTTTGTCAATACAAGCCATTCTACTACATGCGGCAAAGATATGGAAAAACGGCGTAAAAGTGACAAAATACAAAAAAAAATAAAAATATTTCAAAGTACTCTCCTAAGAGTAATCTGCGCATATAGAATGATATTAGCAGAAGCAGCAACGGCATGCACCGGAGTTATACCAATATGTTATCTATATCAAAGAAAGATCATAAATAAAAACAAAATCACAGGGCTTTAAACTCAAGATCCACAGTAGAAATAAGATAAGAGCAGAGGGAATATATACTTGAAGCATGGCAAACAAGTTTGAATAGTGAGAAAACCTTGTCACAAAAATGCTGGAAAAGGCAAGAGCTAGAAAAGGAACATATAAGAGCAACAGAGAGACAACCGGCAACTACCTGTGTATAATGTGCAAAGCTAAACCTGAGTATAATATGCAAAACGAAAGCAGGGCCGGAAAGGGGGTGGGATTGGAGGGTATGACAGACAACTAGAAAGTCTCAATCTGGTATAATAACTAAAAAAAAACTTGAAAAACATCCTTTGAAAGTTCATGACATTCTTCTCTAGACTGAAAAAATAATTACCTGTAATGTTCTTAAGTTTTTCTCCGCTTTTTTTAGATCTGTGCTCTTCTTTTCATTGGGCGTTATGGCTATTTGACTGCGAAGCTTATCTATATGTTGTTGTTCCTTTTCTATCATCAGTTTAAAGTATTGTTCTTTTTCTTGTTTGTAGTGACATTGTGTTTTGTGATCCACTGGCTGAGGGCTGGTAATTCTAAAATTTAGGAAGAAGACTACGATTGAGAAGATTTGAATTTGTTTACGTACATACAATTGGCTAATGAAGTGCTCTTTTCATTCCCAAATTTTGGGCTCTTATGGTTTTTTATATATGGCTTGTAGTGCTAGCCACCAAATAAAATAAAATATTACAATTTTATCATGTTCTAAACATTATAGGCGAATTTTTCACGACCCTAACCACTCTGTGGTTTGTTAGGATAATGACGTCAGGAATGACGTCACGGTTAACTCACTGGTTATTAAGTGATTTGGCTGACAAATACAGTATTCCAATTTACGTTTTGTGATTTTGTGTCTTCTTCTAACCTCACTTTTATGTAAATAAAAGGTTGGACATACTAGAACTACTACTAGGTATTACCAACCTAGAGACAGTTATGCAAATATGTCAAAAATGCATACCCACATGAACTCTAGACCTACTTAGGTTCCCTATTAAAATTTAGAAGTACAATTTCAACAGCATTTAGAGGCGTGTGGACCAGAAAAAAAAAACAAAGAGACCAAAAACGAGTAAAAAAATTAGGTAATTATGCAGTATACGGTTTTCTGTCATTTTTGATTTTTTATGAAAAATTCTTTATAGAGGCACTTGCCTACTAGGGTCCCTAGGACCCCAAATCCGCCAGCGCCGGTTTTTTTTAAGAGAAAAAAAGATGCCGGGGGGGGGGGGGTGTTGTAATGTGTTTTTTTGATTGTTTTGGGTTGGATTGGGCTGTGTTGTATTGGGTTGTTTTAGTGAAATTTTTTTTAAAAAAACACAAAAAAAAAACCAACCGGCGTCGGCGGATTTGGGGTCCTGGGACCCTAGTATATAGGTGCCCGCCCTCATAAAGAATGTTTCATAAAAAATCAAATAAGGCAGAAAACCGTATGCTGCATAATTACCAAAAATTAGTCTCTAGAAAAAAAATCGATATACTTCACAGATTTTTATTGTTGGAATTTCCCGTGAAAAATAAAGCAACACCATCAGCCTTTCGAAAATTCATAGTTATTCAAACACTCGAATACACCTTCAGGCACACTGCAATTGCATTTTTTAAATAGGTAAGTATCAAAAGCAATCCAAGTGTAGCATGATATATGCTACCTAGCAAAATTTACGAGTAATGCCGGGCAACAGGAAAATTATACGATATATAGGTCGCACCTTTTCTTATATTTTCAAACACCAATGGGTCATCTTTTTTGATAATAAAAAGTTATTTGTTAACGAGCACTGCATACTCCAGCATTATTACTTACACCCATATAAATCTGTATACCTATTGATGTGAAAAAATTAGAGATATGGAGAAGGGCAAACGGTCACTTATAAACTCGACGTTGGAATCCCAGATAAGCGTCAACGTCGAACGGTAACGTCGGGTTTATAAATGGTGGGTAAAATACGAAAAAAAATAAAACTGGGATATATTAAGGAATCTTATATAGATATATATATAACTTTTTTTTGTCGTCACTTTAAAGAATAATTTATAAATATAAAGAAAATGCACAAAAAAAATGTATTTTCAAACTGCAAAAATTTATCAGCCAACACAGACCTCACCAAGCGAAGACCCCCTACCTCACTTTCAAACTACAATTACAAACCAACTGCAAGAGGTAGTTTGCCAGGTTAGTTTGGTCTGACGTCATAGTAAGAAAACCCACTCGCAAAAATGACATGGTTTATGGTTTAGTTAAGTATGACGTCACATATGATGCGCCATTTCAAATACAATTGATTATGGTTTGCAAACCACACACGCGAAAATACGAGTGGTTTGGATAACCATAACCATGGTATAAGTAGTTTACTATGAAAAATTCGCCTTATGGCAATATTTACTAAGGACTATAGTTTAAGGAAAGTTTGGTTTGAAGGCATACATATACATGGGCCTCCAAAAATTAATTTTAAGACGATCCATGCCGGAATTGATAAGATATTTTTACCTGGATGGACGTCAAAGTGCACTGGAAAGAAATCGAAAACTCATTAACAAATTCCCGGTTTTTCCAGGACATTTTTTTTCTCGGCAGTATTTTATTTTACTTAATATGCACTTTGTTCAAGGGCGGACCTAGTCTCAAATCTAGGGGGGGGGGAATAATCAGATTCCGAGTTGTTGATTTATATTAATTTTTTTGCCAATGACATGATTTAAAACCCGAAATAATATATAAATAAAAAACTAGGAGTGGTTGCAGTTTTTTTTTTAAGCAACAGCTGACCTACTCTCAAGAATGTCTTAGAATTGTCTCAAGGAAAAATAACAGGAAAAAAAATGCTGACAAAAATTACGTAAAAATAATAGCAAATTTTTTGCACCTATTTTTGAGAAATATTTTTTAAAAAAATTGGTGCTAGAAAGCATGGATAGTCCACCAAAGGGGGTTAAAAACAAAAATGTCTATTTTCGTGCCATACTTATTATGTTGAAAGGAAATTAAAATATCTCGAAAACTGTAGCTTTGAAAGATTTCAACCTTATAACAAAATTTCTGGGTAATATTTACGAAAACCAAAATCTGAAAACCGCTACCCGATAACCGATAACTGCTTTACTTCTAAAGTTATGATTTTTTAAAATATTTTAACGTTGTTTAAAATAACTCAGAAACTAAAGCTCCCACGAATTTGGACTTTATAACAAAAATTGTAGTCCATATTCATGGAAACTTAAATCTGATATATCGCTACTTGCTTTTGTTACAAAGTTACAATTTTTTTAAATATTTTATCCCCCTTTTACCCCCTTCAACCCTCCACCACCCTACCCAAAAGTTAATCAGTTCATGGTCAGCCGATAGAGGATTTTTGTACCAAATTTCGTTAAAATCCATTAAGGCGTTCTTGAGTTATCGTTTACACAGACAGACAACAGACAACTTTTTTTTTCGTCGATTAAACTGTTTTGGACCCTTAGTAACTCATTTTTGATAAAATTAAGAAACGTCAAACTTTCACGATTTTAATAGTCCCCCATACCATATTGGTATGGTGGACTAAAACGTGGAGTTGATAAATTTAGAAAGGGATTTAGTGAGGGTGAATAAAGAACAAAATCAATGAATAGCGAGCTTTCCCACCTTTTTTGAGGCAAAGCTCGCTATTCATTGATTTTGTTCTTTATTCACCCTCACTAAATCCCTTTTTAAATTTATCAACTCCAGAGCTTGGGATATCTGTAAAGATAATTATATCTGTCTCCGTAAAGACGCTTAATTTTTCTTCAAATTGAAGGTATATCTGCCGATTCTGCAATTTGACCGATGGTTGTCTTTTACATGAATCCTGTGTCAGATTTCATCATTTCATCTCCTAATTCCTAGCAGCGTACTGATGATCACCACAGGTGCGAAATGAAAATGAGGGAAAGCTCCCTATTCATTGATTTTAAAACGTGGATATCTGCCAAGGGGGGCTGGGCTGGGTGAAATCTAGTCTCAATTTTAGACTTGTAGCCATAAGTGCGTGCAGCCGAAAAATTTGAGAAAATTAGAGTAAAATTTAATTTCTACATACCCCCTCCCCTAAAACCACAAAAAACAAATGCACATTTACTTTGTTTATATGAGTCTCCTAAAGCGCTTTTATAAAAGGACGGTTTAAAAATTTTGTGTTGCTCATTTATAGAAAAATCAAATTCCAGGCTTTTTTCTACTTTAATTGGCTATTTCAGCCTGTTCTTTAAGGCCACAAAAACGGCATAGATTTGACAACACTACTTTGCTGTTTTTGGGCCAATCTTTACCCAGCAGAATATCGGAAACGAGAAAACGGAATCTGTTGAAATTTGGCAGGAATGTTTATTTTTTTGAATTTCTCACAACCGTATCCAGACAGTTTTTTGCTGGACTCTTTCATTCCCGAAATAAAATAAACACAGCTAACAATAGTCAAAAATCTTACCTGGCTTTTTCTTTAGCCTCGTCGATAACACAGAAATCTGTAACAACAATTTTTGGATTTTTTATTTTTTGAGAAAAATACACCAAATTTTGGAAAATTCTTTGTTGTAGATTTTTATAAATCCTATTATCTGATAGCAAAAAAGTTATGTTTTTTTTCGTTATAAGCGAGATTCTGTCGGAATTCTGAAAACGCCAAGATCGCGTAATTTGGTAGGCTGAAGGAAACTGAGTGAGTTCGATTGGAGTATTGGAATGCAGGTTCCGCATAGCCACCGGCCACTTGTATAATAGAACATTCAGCCAATAAATTGTTACTTTCCTAATAAGTCCTAATAAGTTAAACTTTTCCTCACATGGTGTTCGAACCGTGCAGCTATTGTTGATCTTTCAAAAAAAATAGCAAAGCAGTGTTGTCAAATCTATGCCGTTTTTGTGGCCTTAAGTCAATGCATAGGAACATATGAGATCTCACTTAAGTTGATTAAAGGAGATCACTGCCCTCTGAAATAATGAAAAAAGCTTTTTACATATATAGTCTAAACTCTGGGTTTGGTAACTAAAAGTAATTTATGCAGTTTTTTTAATCGTAATAAAACGCAAACTTTAAAATGCAAGATGCTTTCGCAAAAACCTAACCAAACAGCCGCTAAAATCATAGCTGTCATATATCATGTCAATAAATCGATAATCGCGCCACAGGGGCGGTAATTTTTTTGCGGTTCGCTATAAATCCTTGTGCTGTTTAGCAAGCAGAAACATAAAGATTACCGCGCAAATTAAAGAAAAGCGCATATAAAAAATACGTATAATAAAAGGTCCACGGCTTTAATCGCGCAAGCAAAAAAATGAATTTTTTGGTGGTTAGAGATTCGCCTCATTCAAATGTATATTTTTTGCCTCATTTTTTTTTGTTTTGGCGATCCTGTAAGGTAAAAGTCTTTCGCGGTAGGGGCCGGAAAAGTGACGCTAGATTTTAGCAACTTTATTAAATTTTTATGAAAGGTCGGAAATTTTTTGCAAAGCTGTAAAAGAAGGAGAACAATCATCTACTCAATGGATTGCAACTTATAGTTGGCGCCGTCCATAAATTACGTAACGCGGCGCAGGGTAGTAAGTGAAGTGTTACGAGAGGGTGGGGGAAAATTAGTAATTGCCTTCCGAATGAAATAACTAACACTTCAAAATAATTGTTACCTAATTTAAGGAGGGGGGTAGAAGGAAGTTTTGAAAATGTTACAAACAAAAAGACACAGTCTAGATTAAAATTTGGTAAAATTGTTTACTGACATGTAAAAGGCCTTTTTTTATTTAAGAAGGTAGGGTCGAGGGTAGGGTACCGTCGAAGGTTATGAAGGTACTCGTCCAAACGTCAGCGAGCAAAACGTCAGTTTATTTTTACAGTTTTTAATTATTCTTTGATAAAAATATATGAATTAAAAATATCAGTTTTTGTTTCTCATTAGTGTGAAGAAGTGTGTTTATTGGTAGTTTTTCCTGAGTAAGTCTGAGTACTATACAGTGACAAACCCAAATCCAATAACTTTTTACCATTTTTTTCTCAGAATACCTGTGTTTTTTCCTTGTAAAAACACTTATATGATTATAGTCCAAAATACCAACAAGTTTCACTCAAGTTTGAAGAAAAACCCGCATAGTTAGATTGAATTAATTAAACCTTATTCCATGTTAATAAACACCGCCTTATAGGTTAATTAAAGGCTTATCTTAATTGGGAATAAGGTACCTTTTGTATAAATAAAAATACTGACTTTAATGATCAATTTATTCCATAACTAAATAAATACTGACATCTGTCACTGGTGGGATGGGTTTTTTAAAAAATAACATGTATTTTTTAATTCTTTGGGCTCCATAAAATCATCCCTTTTAAACAACTTTTTTATAATTTTTACTGGCTGCAGTTGGTGCAGATTTTTACTTACCCTGCATAATAATAATCAGATCTTGGCTTAAAAGACAATTATTTTATTTTTATAAAGTACTATTTATAAGCCAACCTGGATAAGAAATGAAAATTATATAAGCCAAAATTACCAATGTTACTAACTAAAGTGTGATAAAAGCTCATAATTTCTTTATTTTTACTTAAAAAACATAAAAAAGTGAACATCAAGAGATCTTGGAATAACGAAAATTCCAAATTGGATAGGTAACCCACAAGGGACACTCAAATGACCAAAGGAAAATAATAATTGAATGACGGTCCTTCTTATGGGATATTCCACCCAAGATCTATTACTCTTTTCTTTTTTACCTTGGTGTAGTGGTTCCCAGGTAAAAAAACCGCCTAGGTTCATATGAAAGTTAGCGAGTTCTCATACTGTTTGATAGAAAAAAATCAGTACTTCATGAGATTTGTTTAGTTTTTACTACAAGTTTGTTTCACATATCACATAGAAAACATATGTATTATGTAAAATCTTGTATATACTTTTCTAAGAGTCTTGGAGCAATTTTTTTGGCAGGCAGGGTTGGTATATCTGCTTCTTATATTCCCGGCTAGTCATTAGATGTTGTCAATGTACTGTTTCTATTAAAACCTTTTAAACTTAGCTTGGAAAACTGTGCATTGGTCCTAAATTGCACAAAAAAGTCTCAGTATAAAAAAAATTGATATTTCTTGTTTATATTCTTTTGAATGTATGCAGATTTTAAATGAATGTAGAAGTGCGGTCAGGACAATTCATATGTATGTAGGCCACCTTGCTGGCCCATTGCACGCCCACTATCCATGGTTTAGCCCTGGAAGCTTTCACAAAAGAATATATTTTTCTGGACTGCAACCTTCTTACATCGCCTGGGACCAATAGATAGTTCCCAAGATGTGACTCTTGACCTGGCCAGAGCCAAACACTTCCAGCATCTCTAGGTGCTTATTTAGGTAACAGTGTCCTGTTAGGAGCCCTATTGCTAGTCTCACATCCTTCCTGCCTAGATGGAGAAAAGACTTCAAGCAGGTGCTCTTCAGTCAGCTCTGTTTTGGTTGGACCGTCCATGCTGCAACCACGATTTTGACCTGGACCTTCCTGAGCTTTTTGGCCAATTTGTTTACATCAGCGGCGTCCGTAGGCACCCCTGGTGCATTTGTAGAGTGTCCAATGGGTACTTGAATAGTTCCTTGTTGATCCTTATGTTTAGAGGTTCCACTGGGTACCTGTTCAGTTCCCTGTGTTACCACCTGGTTGTCAGGGGGTCCTTCTGCAATTCTCTCACAGATGAGTAAAATCCAGCACTTTGGGGAGGAAAAAAAAAAAAAAAAAAAAAAAAAAAAAAAAAAAAAATCCTTGACTTATCATGGGTTTGTTTTGATTTTTTTCAATTTGTAGGACTTTTAAAAAATGCTGGGATTTGTAAAGAAAAACCAGTCATTTTTTATAACAAAAAAATGACTATAAAATTTATTCTGGCAAACATTTTGTTTTTTTTTATAAAAAAATGCAATGCAAATAGTCAAACTTTTTGAACTTGTAGGTGTAAATGTTTGACTTTTCTTCTAAAGAATGCTAGGTTTTTTTATAAAAAAACCTTCATCAAATTCTCTGGCTCACTTTATCTTTAGTTTTTCGTCACAATTTGTGAAAAACTACAGCCATTTTTTATAACAAAAAAATGACCACAAAATTCATTCCAACACTTATTTTTTTATTTTATAAAAAAATCAACTTTTTTCTGGTTGTTTATTGTTTTTAATTTTTTCCAGATTTTCTCTGACTTGCTTGCTCACTGGTTTTTTTTTCAAATTCTCTGAGTTTCAGACAAAAAATCACCCCTGTAGAGCAACAAGGTGCCAAGCTCCAAAACCCTATGAGATATTGTAACGGCCTTGCTCTTGCATTTTCCAAAAAACATCTGTAGCTATATAATAACTCTCAAGTTAGCCTGGAAAAAATGCAGAGCTACAAACTCTTCTGGGCATGAGCAGACTGTGTCAGGCATGCACAGTAGATTTTTTGCCTTAGGGCTTTCCCAGGGTCAATGCTGATTTTTACATTATTTTCTTTGTTTTTGTTATTGTTATTACACATTTTGTGATCCTTGAGCCTTTATAGTATCTCATAGTTCCATAGCAAGTTCCTAGAACTGCAGAAGAAGAAGCACCAGAAAACCCATTGGAAAAAAAGCAACTAACTAAGTGAAAAACTTTTAATCAGATTAGGAGCAAAAAAGTTTGAAAGCCTAAGAAATGCAAACATTTTTATTGGTGCTTGGCATCTTTTTGCTCTACAGGAGCAAAATGAAGAATCAATAAAGTACAGTTTGTTTTAATTTTAAAAAAATGGCTTTTTACATCTTACCTTGAATTGCTGTTGGATGATGCAGCACTCCAAGCTAACCTCTGCTGAACTGTCAACATGACAGGTGAAAATGACTTGATCAAATCCACCACTTCTGTATGCTTGGCTTGCACCACATGTTTCCCATTAACCTGAATAATTTTGTCTCCAGCATGCAGGCCTGCCCGTTCAGCAGGTCCCCCTGGCTTGACACTTTGAACATAGACAGGGTTGTCACCAGAAACTTTCATGCCTATTGTTTTAATAAAAGGCAATTTTAAATCTTTTATAAGTGTAAAGGATTATATTTCAATAATATAAAACCAAGGTATGATTTTAAAAATTTAGTTGACTATCACTTGGTTGAATTAAAGCTTTTTGTAAGTTTTTAAATACGTTTCTGCAATCAATCCCTAGATTAAAATATGTTAAACTCAATGTTAAGCATTATAAGTGGCTCCAGGCGATACAGAGGACAATACCTTCAATATACAGGCGAGTCAATGACCAATTTAGTACCCTTTTAGGCATGCATTGCCGCCACAAATCTGAGTTTACCCATTAATGTAATAAATACTGTATGAACCTAGTCTTTCCCTCTTATAAATAAAAAAAGGAACAGAGGGGAATTTATGCATTATTCATCACATTTGTAGGTAAAAACAGCTTTGGTTTTAATCAATTTGATTTAATCCATTCCAAGTGCTTCAATTATAAACTAAATAGGCATAGACTTATTCTAGTTTTTACATACCATAACCACCACAATCCCGAGTAACCACAACTTGCACCACATTGGGTGGCAACTGGTTATTCATGTTGGCAGGGAAGACTTGACCAACCCCCAGGGCGTTGGTCAGGGGCCCGACCCATGAGCTGAGCAACCCATTTGCCTGATTCGAAGACCTTAATGGAGATACATCCACCCTTCCTACTTGACTATTGTTATCCATTTGCATTGTTGCTCACTGCAAAGGCGACGGAGATTGTTGCAACAAAACACATTAGATTGTTGGGCGCCGAGACAAACAAAAAAGCATCGCGAATATATTAAATAATGGCCAGAAATCACATTGTTCCATATTTTTTATTGTAAAAAAAGGTAAAATTATAAACACAGACAACGTCAACTTTATTTTGGTCGTTCTCTGCTTGTGACG
The DNA here is from genome assembly GCA_963921995.1 of Oxystoma pomonae. Taxonomy (NCBI): domain Eukaryota; kingdom Metazoa; phylum Arthropoda; class Insecta; order Coleoptera; family Brentidae; genus Oxystoma; species Oxystoma pomonae. The sequence continues at coordinate 47,680,707 of OY998171.1, read as the reverse complement.
TAAGGCCACCATTGAAAAAGTGGATGGTTCGTTGTAAATTAAAACTTGAAGATAGGCATATTAGAGAATTTAAGCATGTTTTCAATTTTTGATTTTTGGTTTACGGAACAAGCATAGAGCATTTCCATGGTAATAGTAATCCTTAATGCATTTCGTTTCAATATCGGTCTTTGAAAACCAATTTTGGCCTTATAAATATTTCTGGCCTGCTTTTACAACATAGCTGACCCAAAGGTAGCCACTTCATAGGTCCTTCCAAAGTCACGTGCCGCAAATGTTTTGATTTACAGGTTATATTTTGACAATTTCATGAAGATTTTCTTTGAAAGAGTATTTTGCTTAATTTGTTGCATAAAAGTATGAGAAAAAATAATGGGGAAATTTTTGACAAGTCAGTTATCTACTGGCCAAAATTTGCTGCATAAGAAAGGCGGAAAATCCGGTCAAAATGTGAAAAAATTGGCCCCTTCAAAAAAAGTAGAAAATGTGAGAAATTTGCGTATTGGAAAGGTTAAGAGAAAAATTAGCGAATCTGGTAAGTAAAGGGCCTTTGCGCAGAAGTTCTGCAGTCCAGGACACATGACTTACACAAGGTTGAGACAAGGGGACAGGTGTATTAACAAGGGTCATTGTTTGAATCAGTTTGTTATTCCTCCAAGGTTTGAATTGTTCCAACAATGACAATAAAAAATCTAAAGTAGTAGTAGTAATCCTTTACAATGGACTTCGGCGTGACCTTCGGTCACTAATCATAGCCTATCAATCAGCTGTTGATAGTGGTTTCTCCAGTCAATGTCGGTCAAATTATTTCTTTTAGGTTACCCAATATTATTGTCATGTTCATTGGTGTTTCATGATAAATAAGAACTCCTTCATATAATTAAGGACACTAGACATTTTCTTATAAGTGTGCTAATCGTTTTTATATTATTTATTATTTACTTTTTACCTATAGGTATGTATTATTATAAAGAAACAGTATAAAGTAGGTCCTTCAAAATCTTTGTGTTTCAATCCAGTTATAAAGTAAGTAATACTTTTTACCTATAGAAACAATTTAAGTAGGGAGTTTTAAAATCTTTGTCTTTTAATCTAGCTAGTAGTTATAACTACACATAGCTAATAATAATAAACAACTAATTCTTCTGTCTGATTCTTCTTAATGGTATTGATAAAACTTCTCCCAATTTCTCATCAAAACTCTTCATCGATGTTATAAAGTCGCTTGCTTTGAAATGCAATTCTTGTTGTTCATAAGAGGTTGATCAGGATTGTGATATAAAATAATAAAATAGGTAGTTACTAATTTAGGTAAATGTTAAAATTATATTATTAATTTTTTGTTCTAGTGAGTAGTGTTTATAAATTATTTTTACTATTGGAATGGATTTTGTTGTAATGTTGTAATTTTCATTGCTAAAAAAGAATTATCTATCTATAAGTATCATATAAAAATAAAAACTTACCCTAGAAGTTTTGGTCGGCACTAAATGTGGTCGATCTATGGCATTGATCCATTTTCCACAGATATCGGGATCATTTGGAAAGCAAACACCGAAACCTTTGGCCTGTACCTATAATTGCCTTTGCAATTAATAATACAGCAAATGTTTGGAATTTTTTAAACAAATTTTAAGAAAAGATGCACTGGACTGTTATTTTTTATTGTTCCGACGGTTATGGTGAGAGTGTCATACTTACAGGTTAGAAACTTCTATCCACAGCTGATCTATTCTGACAACCGAGAAGGTCACGATTTCGGGCTGTAAAGCTCCAGCATCCAGGGGTTGTCTCACTTGAAGGTGTGAATTTATCAGCAACATTTAAAAGTGATATTTATAAAAACTGATAAACTGAAAACAGAATCAAAACTTAAAACTATATACAGTACTATTATAGGTACAATCAAAAGTAATACTTATGTATTTAAAAATACCTTGTGGTTATTTTTTTTTAACCATTGTACAATATATAGTATAAAATGAATCAAGTCAATAAAAATTATCAGCAACAAAATAAAAGCATTTAGTACCTACATACAGTTAACCATTATAAACAAAGCAAAACAATAAAATTGCATTACTAAACTATTCATTAAAAGGTAAGAACAAGAACACAGTTTAGTGTATATAACAATCAAACAAAATAAAGTATACATTTAGTCAAGTTTAAAAAGTGGGTTTAATCATTACATTTTCAAAATAAAAACATTTAATAGTAAAAGATAAAACCAATAGTAGACACACTTTAGTGTATATAAAAAATCAAATAAAATGTAATATAAAATTGTTCACGGTACAAAAGTTGTCTATAACAAAATAAAATGTTAAGTAATATTAAAAACATTATAAATAATTAAAAAAATAAAATTGACGTACAAAATTATCTAAAAAGATAATTTACACTAAAAGCAATTTTAGAAATTGTAAAGTTTGCATGATCCTTGAATGTCAGTTTTCTGTCCACAATTACACCCAATTATTTAATTTTTTGAACCATCTTAATAATGTTTGTTCCAATAACTAGATTGTATTTGTTTTTGCAATATTTGGAGTACCAAGTGTCATTACCAATAACCAAGTATTTAGTTTTCTCGCAATTAACCTTCAATTGATTTGCACAAGTGTATGTATAAAATTTTTTTAAATCGTAACTAACCTTCTGAAATACTTCATCCAAACCATTAAAAGAGAAAAATAGCAACCCATCGTCTGCGAAAAAATTAAATTTACAATAACGGAAAATGTCAGTTATATCATTTAAATATAATATAAATAAAAGAGGACCCAAAACACTCCCTTGGGGGACTCCTTGATCATTTATTTTTTCTTTTGATATATTACCCCTGATAAAATCAAGACAAACATAAAAACAGGCAGGCAAAATAGCTTGATCTAATTTGAGTAACTTTCAAAACAGCAATTATGTGGAGATAATTAGGGACAAACATCTGACAATGGGTAGGGTCTAGGGTAGTGTAGAGCCTGAGTCAGAGCTCCTATTCTTAATGGTACTGATGAGTATAGGTCCTAAGTGTCAAGCAGCTGTTTATAAGAGGCAGACAAACAGAAAAGCACATTAGGCCTACTATTAGGCAGAGAAACACAATTCAATTCAAAAATAGCTTTATTTGTGCTAACATACACAAGGTATTCATTAACAAAAGCCATGCTTATTAATTAATTATATGGTAAATATTTGTAGTAAGTCAACAGTTAAACAAACTTATACAGACAAAAAAAAATGTCCAATCAACCCAACAAATAAAAACACGTATGTAAAAACAAACACTAAATGAAACGATTACAGTTAAAAGAGAAACATACGTAAATAACAAAACATTATGTTAATTACAAATTGTCAGTAAGATACTCATCCACCAAACAGTAAGCCTTTGTTAATAGGAGCTTGTTAGTTTTTTTCCTGAAACTTTTTTGGTATGTTAATTCTCTTATAGAAAGAAGCTTATTACATATCTTTTTGCCTTAATAAATAACAAGATTTTTTACAAGTTCAGTATGTGGCGAAGGCCATTTCATTTGAAGTGGTCTTCTGTTGCTATACTTTCTGCTAAGGTGTAGCTCGCTTTGATATTTCTTAAAAGCAATACAAAAGGTTTCGAGAACATAGATGGAACACAGTGTTAAAATACTATGCTTAAGAAACAAAGGATGACAAGATTCTCATGCTCTCTTTTGTCAGATGTTTCTTATAGCTTAATTTTAAAAACGGTGTAAAATAAGTTTTTGGAACAAGAGACCCAAAAACAGATTCCATATTGTAGGTGAGACTCTATAAGGCAGAAGTAACATGTTTTGGCTAGAGAAACACCCAGATTTTCTGCAATAAACGTCTCTAAAGTTAGCAGTAAAAAGTCAGCAGTGCAAAGACTTTATGAATGAAAAAAATTGTGTTAATTAAATACCAAGTCACAAAATTTTGTGCTGTTGCTGCCTGCACTGCTAGCTACTGGTTAAAGATAGCAGTGTACCATGCTAGAAGGTCCCGAAAAGTGGTAGAGTGGTCTAAATGGTCCAGAAAATGAAATGCTAATTAAATGCTGCCATATCAATAATAAAATTCTATATTTTTTACTCTGTTCTGCATATTTTTTAAAATTAACTTGGTGCACTGCTAACTTTAGGTCATACACATATTCGAGTTCTCATGAAAGAAGATGGTGGTGTTTTTGATATTGGAATATATTAGTGCTATTTAGGTACTAATTAAATGCCAAGTAACCAAATTTTGTCAATTGTCACCAACAATGTCATCTTTCATGAGAACTCAAATATGTGTACGACCATATGACCTAAAGTTAGCAGTGCACCGCTTTAAATTTAAAACCACTCTACTACTTTTCTGGACCATTCTAGCATGGTGCACTGCTATCTTTAGCGGGTAGCTAGCAGTGCAGGCCATACCTCGGAAACTGCAAGCGCACAAAATTTTGTGACTTGGCATTTAATTAGCACTCTATTAGCACTAATTTTTCCAATCATAAAATCTTTGCACTGCTGACTTTGTACTGCTACCTTTAGGGACGTGTTTTCTAATGTTTTCCACTTTCATATGTTTAGAACTGGGATAAAAATTGTTTTTGATTGATCTTAATAACAAACTGATGAAAGCTTTTATAAAAAAATACATTTTTGAATATTCATTTTGTAACCATTAGACATATGCACTGTTTACAGTGCGCAGACTGAGAAAAATGCATTTGTTGCATATCCGCAACCTAAAGCGTGGTTACAAGGCTTGACTGTCGCAATGAGACAGGTTGCATGGGAAAATTGACTGAGCACATTTGCGTAGAAACTATTGAGAAAATAGTGATGGAGTGACGCCTTAACAAACGTCCGCCCTAGATTTTGCCTTTGATTTAAAAGCAAAAAGGAGGGGAAAGTCATTCGTGATCCCAGTATCATCATCTTAAAAATCCTAAACGTCAAAGCTATTTTTTGCTTTTTTAATAAAATATTTCGCTTACGGTCCTATTTTGTTCCTATAATTACTTCGAGAATTACTTATTTTTTTTAAAGAAACTTGTCAGCAGCGCCATTTTTATCTCTTGCCTAATTTTTCTAAGATTTTTGTGTGCACCTTAATTTTTAAATTCAAATTCAAATAATTTATTCCTTTAAAGATTACAGTTCAGTAATATAAGTTTGTCAAGCAAATGTAATGCAAAATTTACAAACTAACCTAAATTAAACTAAAACTAAATGCTTATAAAACATACAAATTTGTTACAGTATATAAAAAAAGCTTACACATTTTAAATTCTGAATAACAAGAGTTAAAATTCAGTGCAACAAATAAAATCCAAAATGTAGTGCAACAAACAATTAAAATTTTAACATTTAACAGTAAGGTCAACTGTAGCCAAAAATTTATAATTTGTGATCTAAAAATTGGTTTTTAGAATAAAATGGATGTTGAGTAAAAAAGTTTTTATTTTATTTTTGTACATTTTGTAACCCCCAATATTTTTCACCTCATCAGGCAATGCATTATAAATTTTGACACACATGTAATATGGACTATCCTCATACAATTTGGTCTTATGTCTGGGGACTGTGAAATTATGTTTGTTTGAAAAAGATTTTCATTTTTATATGAAAAACAGCATATTTTATAGAGATAGAGAGAATAAACTGTCATTACTCTCCTAGTCTCTGAAACAGTGGGGCACAATGTTCCAGGTAGGGGGCTTTGCAGGCTGTCCTAATTATTCTCTTTTGAACAACAAAAATTATTTGCATTGTTTCCTTGTAGGAGCTCCAAAAAATGATACCATGTGCTATTTTTGAGTGAACATATGCATAGTAAAATTAAATAACTGAACTCCCACTGACAATATCCCTAATATTATATATTGCAAAGTTTGCCGATGTGATTTTTTTGCAAATCTCATTCCCATGATTCCTCCAGTCAAGATTTCTATTTATGTTGAGTCCTAAAAATTTACTTTCCTCAGATTGTTAGATGTCAATTCCATTAATATTTAGTGTCAATGTACTTTCATTTTTGTTAGTTATTTGAAAATGAATAAAGTTGGTTTTGGAAGAGTTTAATATGAGTAGTTTTTTATCACACAACTTTTGCATTTTACATGCTGTTGAATTTGGCAGATTGAGTGCTGTTTTTTCATCTTTGTTTGATACTACACATGATTTCTCATCGGCAAACTGTGCAATTACAAGATCAGGGTCATCAAGGACATTTTTTAGATCATTCCAAAAAGAAATAAAAAGGAGTGGACACAGTAATGATCCCCAGTAATGATTTAATTTCGCCAATTATCTTCATACTCTAAACTAAGATCTATACTGAAACGCCTCCCCCATTTGGAAAAACTTATCCTGTGTCCATCCAATATTGTATTGTAAAGAAATGTTTCTTGGGTCATTTCATATGAAATCAACCAAAAAAAGGGAGGTTTGGCAGACCATCTCCCTGATTTCGGTAATTTTTGGTACCTTTATTCTACACATAAAGGGGATAAAAAATACCAAATTTGAAATGTACTTAAAGAAATTGCAATATCTGGATATCTACCTGCTTAAACTTGGACTGTGGTTTATAGCTCGTTTTAAAGTTATTTTAAATACCTTTCGAATGATGTATCACATGATGTACTTTTTGTTTAAAAAGAAATTGAAATTAAAAAAAACTTTATTTTTAATTTTTTAAAGACAGCAGTTTTAATTTGGTTTCAATCTGGATATTTCGCCAAACTATTTACAAAATTTCAAGATGGAGAACTGATAGGTTCATCAAAAAAAAAATTTTTTTTTCAAAAAAAAATGAGATCATGTGATACTTTATTAAAATGGCCTTTAAAATAACTTCAAAGCAAGCGAACACTAGCTTTTGTAGTATGTATAGTTCTCAAGATATTCATATTTTTATAAATAACTGTAAGGAAAGTCAATTTTAACCAAATGTATACCGTAAAAAACCGAGTAATATTGATTTTGATAAAGTATCACATAACCTATTTTTTTTTCAAAAATTGTTTTCAACTTTTTAAAAATAATTTTTTTTTAACCTATTAAGTCTCCATCTTGAAATTTTGTAAATAGTTTGGCGAAATATCTGGAAACAAAATATATTTAAAAAAAAAAAATGCTGTTTTTCAAATTTTTTTTTTATTCATTTTTTTTAAACAAAAAGCACATCATGTGAAACATCATTCGAAGGTATTTAAAATACCTTTAAAACGAGCTATGCTAGTTTAAGTAGTTAGTTTCTTTAGGTACATGATTGAGCAAAGTGGTAGTTTTTTTTGATTTTCAAGAATTTATTTAAAAAAACTAATGGTCAAAAAAATTTTAAATTTGCGATTTTTAAATCCCTTTATGGGTAAAATAAATGTACAAAAAATTATCGAATTCGGGGAGATGGTCTGCCAAACTTCTAGTTGATTTGATATGAAATGACCTTATTCCTAGATTTTTTCGAAAAATAATAGAGTATCACCAACGAAAATTTCAGGGAAGTTAAAGAAAAAAAAATCAAGAAAAAAAAATAAAAAAAGGGAGTTTAATTTAATTTTTTTGGTAATAAATATTAAAAATACTGTTTTTCAAAAATTAAAAAGAAAGTTATTTTTTAATTTAATTTTTTTTTTAAACAAAAAATACATCATGTGATACATCATTTGAAGGTATTTAAAATACCTTTAAAACGAGCTATGCTAGTTTGAGTAGTTATCGAGATATTTTAATTTCTTTAAGTACATGACTCGGTTCATGATTGAGAAAAGTGGTAGTTTTTTTGGATTTTCAAGAAAAAATTAAAAAAAAAAGTAATGGTCAAAAAAATGTTATGAAAAAACAGAAGATTTTTGTACTTAGTGCAAAATGAACATCCTGATCTTCGACTTTTGACACAGAGGGTGGAACCTAGAACGACGCCGTTTCGTCCTTATTAGGGACTCATCAGCTAGTTGTACCACAATGACAGACAATTCACTCGCACTTTTACGTTAAAAAATTCGGAAAAGCGCAGAGAATTTCTGTCGAGTATCGACCGGGGAGATGGTCTGCCAAACCTCTGGTTGATTTTTTATGAAATGACCCTATCCCTAGATTTTTTCGAAAAATAATAGAGTATTACCCACGAAAATATCAGGACATAAAAAAGTTACCACGTAAAACAGTAAAAGTTATTTCAAAGCTACTACCATCGAAAGTTGTCCGTGTATTCAAAATGAATGAAATTACATTATTTATTGATTTCTTTGTGTTATAGTGTGTACATGGCAATTTTATTTATTGAAAAAATAGTTCATTTTCTCTCAGTGGAGCTTCTAAATTAGGAAAGTAGAAGTAAATCTCACAGTCTTCTCCACAAAATGATTTATGTAATAAATCAATTACTTATTGAGTACATGTTTCGAGCTCAGCAGAACCCATCCTCAGCTCTTAATGATCAAAGAACAATTACGTTTGTCCCTCCGCAATTAAGTGGGAGACGGAAAATGAAGTGGAATACAGCCTTGAAGCAGACAAGTTAGTTTAACCAGGCAAGAGTTTGTTTACCGAAAGTTCGTTACACGCTTGCTTGCGCAGAAAATCTTCAAAAATGAAAGGTTAAAAAACCTTCAAAGGGTAGTTTATACCCGGTTTTCAATTTAAAATCTTAGATTTCAGAAATATTTTACATAAATTTTGATTTCTCCACAAAACAATGACCCGGTAAACAAACTCTTGTCTGGTTAAACTAATTTGTCTGCTTCAAGGCTGTATTCCACTTTATTTTCCGTCTCCCACTTAATTGTGGAGGGACAAACGTAATTGTTCTTAGATCATTAAGAGCTCAATAAGTTATTTATTTATTACATAAATCATTTTGTGGAAAGACTTCTACTTTCCTAATTTGATTTATTTTTTGATAAGAGTAGAGCATTTAAGGGACATCCTATACCATTACCCTTAGTTATTTGTGCTACCTAATTCTGCAAGTGTCACAATAAGTTTTTCACAAGTACTTTAATAGACTTTTTGAAACCTTGCAATGGTTATATTTTCTAAACTATATAAGATAAATCAGTAAAATTTTTCATACTTAGATGGTTTACAAAAAATTATTATTATAGATAAGTGAGCGGAGCTAGGGCGTCAAAGTTACTTTCTTTTTGAATCCAAAAATACCTAACATGTCACCTTTTTCTCCACCGGTTTTTAAATAAAATGGAAAAAGCATCTCCATAAGACCAATGATTTGAATAAGAAAAAAGCGTATGTAACTCGGCCTTGATTTTTATTATTTTTTGCTCTTATTGAAAACCAATGGTACTGTTTATTCAATTTTTAATGCAGTATTCGGCAATTTAATGTGTAATGATAGTTGATTAAGTTGAGCAACTTTTAACTTTGTGCATTAAATTTAATCAAAGTAATAAAACGCGTTTGCGCAATCCGTCACTTGTCATATTTTCGACCGTTTGAGCGTTTTTTAGGCAGTATAAACATTGCATAAAAAAGCAAAACCATTTTAAATGATTTATTTATTGTTTATTTATTTAAAAAAAAAACAGAAAAAATTCAACCAACCAAAACATTATTCCCTTAAAAAATTGTGATTAACTATTGTGCATAAAATTTTGAGTACACGTCTAACAATTACGCATTGAGCATTAAAAGTTGACTAAACAGGCCTTAATTCGTCTTCACGATGGAGTTAGGACGGATTCGGAGTTACGTAAGGTAAGCGGTATAAGGTATGCGGTAAGACGCAAGGAAAATAAACTTACGGCAAACGCATTTTGCTCTTACCACTTACCGCTTGCGGCTCACGGAATACGGAACAGCCGAGGGGAAACGCGCAGCCCTAAAAAACGTACAGGGATTTCCATGTTTCCACTGATTACCACCCGCGAATTCCTCCCTGGGACAGCAGCATGCGTTATTGCGTTTGCTGTAGTAACTCCCAATCCGTCCTTGCACTACTGGCGTCCATGTATGAACGCCTATTGTTTATCAAACCAGGAATTTATTCGACCGTATTTAATAAAAAAATTCTTCGTAAGAACGATTCACCATAGAAACTGCAATTCCCAAACCAATTTTTTATCCGAACCTTATTTCATCAAACCCATTAAATAACAACTTCGAAATTTAACATAAACGTTTATAATCGAACCATTGTTTATCGAACTCATTCAATATCAAACCCGGAATCCGTAAAACCCGTGATTTATCAGAAAATTTTTGCTAAATTGATTGCACAAATGACGGTTTTTACGAATTCCAGGTTTGATGCTGAATGAGTTTGATGAACAATGGTTTGATTAAAAACGGGTCTTATAAATTTCGAATTAGTTATTGAGTGGGTTTGAAGAAATAAGGTTCGGATAAAAAATTAGTTTAACGTATTACTGTTCCTATAGTGAGTGATTTTATAATTGAACTCTCTTTTATTTAACGGGTTTGATTTTGCACATTCTGATAAACCGTGGGCGTCTCGATGTACACTATCGGCATCATAAAAGTGGTACACAATACTTTTTGTTGTAATACCTTAGTCTATTTTTACAAACAAAGTCACCCATTATTGTATTTGTATTAAACTGTCAAAGTATGTCATTCTGTATTTCAGTCTGACAAATAAATAAAAAATGCCTCCACAAATTTCTTTATTTGATAAAGCCCAACTCCTGGCAAAACTACAACTAGGATGGTCAATTAGGGACGTGGCTAGACATTATGGACGCAGTAAAACTACGATATAAAAATTAAAAAACGATGGGAAGAAGATCAGACAATAGAGAGAAAACAAGGGACTGGTTTATTGAAAGTTTCAACTGATGAACAAGATTATGACCTTATCGCTTTTATGGAAGAAAACCCTTTTGCATCTGTTGCCCAGGCAAAGAGATTAACCCAATTTCCATGTGTAAGAGTGGTACGAAATCGCGTAAGGAAAGGCTCTAATTTAAGATGTCGTGTAGCTGCTAAAAAAAATTAAACTTACGAATGAAAAAAGACAGGCCAGGTTACTTTTTGCCCTTAATCACTCTCTAAAGGAACCAGAGTTTTGGCGAAAGGTAATATTTTCCGATGAAAAAGTTTTCCAGTTCTGTAGTGACAGAAAACAAATTCGGGTATATCGTTCACCAAGAACGCGCTATGAGGAAAGATATATTGCTGGTAACAACGATCGCGCTGGAAGATTTTCGGTAAATATGTGGGGTTGGATTTCTGCTGGTGCTCTATTTCGAATCAATGGAATACTCACAGCACAGCTTTACGTGGACATTTTAGAGAACACCATGCTTCCAGCCGTCACAGAACTTTATCAAGACCAGTTTATTTTTTAAGAAGACAAGTGCCCTGCTCATACAACCAGAATTTGCCAAACTTGGTTTCAGGAGCAAAATATTGAAGTTTTTCCTTGGCCTGCGAAAACCCCAGACGTCAATTCTATGGAAAATATCTGGGGTTTAATTTCAAAAAAGCTGGAAAGCTTTAATATTGTACCGAGAAATCAACATCACTCGGTCCAGTTAATAGTCAATGCTTATGAAGAAGTTATTGGTGAAAATGAAAACCTTTTTGAAATTTTGGCTGATTCTCTACCAAGAAGATTAAACGATATAATTGAGGTGAATGGCGCAATGACTAGATATTAAAATTTATATACCTTTATAATTTTCGTTACAGTTTTTTTTTTAAATTTTTGTTACAGTTGTTTTATGCGTTAGCGTATTATTGTAATATACAAATTATTTTTAAAGCCATCTTTGATGTCAATATTTTCACATTTTAATACCAATCTGTAGTTAACCATACAATTTAAAAAATACCTATGTTTATCACGTACCACTTTTATGATGCCGATAGTGTATCTGTCCCCCGTTGCATTTTTCGTTGAACCGAATCTCTTTAAACTACAAAGAACCTTGCTATTTTCTTATGTGATTCGGTTAATTTTTTTTGTATTTTAATATATTATAGAGGGGTCCCAATGAGCAATTTTCGTCATGGGCACTTTTCCCAATATGTAGAGGGTGAGCTAGAAATTAGATTTAAAGTTACAAAAATGGCCCTTTTTTACTAAACTTAATCTTTGTTTATGGCAAACTAAAGTTAGTATAATAATGATTTCTACAGATCTGATTCAACATATAACGACTTACATTTTTGATATTAGTATTAATGTCCGTATCTGTACAGGGTAAGAAAAAAAATACGACTGAAATTGCTCAAAATCCCTTATTTTAGAAACACCTTTGGTTTTTCATACCATAAAAAGGATGTCCGAGTACCAATCAAGTAACACTTATTTATTTGTTGTTATTCTACGGAGCACAAATAACATTTTTTACCTTAATTTCGGGTATCGTATACATACAGGGTGTTCCTTAATTATCCGCTTGTAAATAAACGTTATCTGGAATTAAGGTAAAATGTAAAAACCAAAAGATCAAAAGATTTTGGGTGGAAATAATGAAAATTCAAACCTGGATGAGCATCCCACAAGGAACACACAAAGAACCAAAGCGAAAAGAGAAATTATTAAACGATGTTTCGCTCTGGGTAACCAGCGTCAGCTCGTCAGTTGTTCCACTGGTCACCCTCCCCATACATCATTAAACACGTACGTACGTAAAGAAGTTAAAAAACTTGGATAAGTACCAGTGCGGAACGATGCCTATTTGTGAGTGATTCAAAGTTGGAAATCAAAGTGTGTGATGGTGTTTAATGATTTGTGGGGAGGGTGACCAGTGGAACCACTGACGAGCTCACGCTGGTTACCCAGAGCGATTAGGTTTAATCATTTCTCTGTTCGCTTTGGTTCTTTGTGTGTTCCTTGTGGGATGCTCATCCAGGTTTCAATTTTCGATATTTCCACCCAAGATCTTTTGATCTTTTGTTTTTTAGATTATTTTCGGTTGATGTAACTGATTTGGAGGTTTTTTACCTTCTGTTCTGATTTTTTTAAAGGTAAAATGTGTTCACAAAAAGAAGTTAAAAAACCTCCGAATCACTTACTTCAACCGAAAAGAATCTAAAAACAAAGATCAAAATATCTTTGGTGGAAGAAAAAATTCAAACTTGGATGAGTATCCAAGAAACACACAAAAGGCCAAAGCGAAAAAAGAAATTATCAAATGATTTTTCGCCTTGGGCAACCAGCATGGGCTTATCAGTGGTTTTACTGGTCATCCTGCCCAAACATCATTTAACACCATCATACACTTTGATTTCCAACCTTGAATTACTCACAAATAGGCATCGTTTCGCAGTGGCACTTATCTAACTTATCTAAGTCACCTGATACGGGTTCATCCTGGCGTGTTAGAGCTTTAACCAATGCTTCCTATTGATAATAACTTCTTTTTATTTTAGTCGCCTTAGGAGCGCAACCCTATTGGAAAGATTAACACGCCAGGACCAACCCATATCAGGTGACTTAGATAAGTGCCAGTGCGGAACGATGCCTATTTGTGAGTGATTCAAGGTTGGACATCAAAGTATATGATGGTGTTAAATGATGTTTGGGGAGGGTGACCAGTAAAACCACTGATGAGCGCATGCTGGTTGCCCAGGGCGAAACATCATTTGATAATTTCTTTTTTCGGTTTGGTCTTTTGTGTGTTCCTTGTGGGATACCCATCAAAGTTTGAATTTTAGTTTTTTCCACCCAAGATCTTTTGACCTTTTGTAAAATGTGTGGTTGTGTTTTTCGCTGTTCCTACAAGCGTCAAATGTGTTTCTAAAATAAGGGAATTTGAGCAATTTCAGGAGTATTTTTTGGCTTACCTTGTACACATACGGACATTAACACTAATATCAAAAATGTAGGTCGTTATGTGTTGAATCAGATCTGCAGAAACCATTATTATCTTATTTTAGTGTTGTCGTAAGCGAAGGTTAAGTTTAGTAAAAAAATACCATTTTTACAAGCTTTTATTTAATCAATGTATGTAACTATCTATGTAACGAGATATACATATTTGTTCGGGTGGAATCTTGCAACTGAATTTTGACCAAGTTCCCGACCTCCGATCGGCTTCAAATTTTGCATGCTTATATAGTTGCGGTGACAACACAAGAATATAGTGTGATTGACAGCTCCCCCCTACTCGAAGGGGGTGGAGGGGGGTACAGTTTTAAGTTTTACCGCCCGATTTCGTTGACATTTGGTGTGTTGGGGCAAATTTGGCATGCATTTATAGTTCCGGTGGCAATACAATAATATGTCATTATTAGGCCCTCCCCCTACGAGGGGAGTGGAGGAGGGAAAACACCTAAGTTTGTCCGATTTCATGTTCTGCTAACCAATTTTCACTGACTTATCCTTATCCGATTGTATTAAAATTTGGTATGCGTTTATAGTTTATGGTAAAATTGGCATATATGGATTTTAAAAGAGGGATTATGAATTTTTTATCAGATTTGAAAATTCCAATATGGCGGATTCAAAATGGAGGATTAAGATTACAAATCTAAAAATTTAGGGTGTGTGTCTAAATTTGGTATGCGTTTATAGTTCCGGGACAATACAATAATATGGTATTATTAGTTACACACTTTCCACTAACGAGGGAAGTGGAGGGTTGAAAAGATTTAGTTTTTAATTGGCACACAGGGGTTTTTCGGGAAGGGGATATGAATTTTTGATAAGATTTTAGGTAAAAATCTAAAAATTCAAAAATAAATTTTCATTAAAAAAAACTTTTAAAGAACAGGCTTTTATTAAATACACTTAAAAGTAGAAAATAATTTTTCTTATGCCATAATAAAAGCGATGGGCGCAAATTAAAATTTTAACTTTACGGTGACAAAGAGAGAACTACAAAAGAACTAAATTGTTCTTCTGTTCGAATGATAAACATAATGCTTTCATCTAAAGAAGCTGAGAACGGGTGAGATTGCCGTGCTTGCCAAGCTTTTAAACTGTTTCTTAGGTGAATCGTCGATGTGAACGATATGCAATACCTAAAGTTAAAATTTTTAATTTGCGCCCATTGCTTTTATTATGGTATAAGAAAGATAAGTGCATTTAATAAAAGCTTGTTCTTTAAAAGCTTTTTTTTAATAAAAATTTATTGTAACTTTAAGTCTAATTTCGAGCTCACCCTGTACATATTGGGGAAAGCGCCCATGATGAAAATTGCTCATTGGGAAACCCTCTATATGCTACTAAAATATAAAAAAAAATTAATCGAAACACATCCCCCATAAGAAAATGGCAGGGTTCTTAAGAATGCATCTAATAATTAATTTGGTTTCAACAGAAAAACATGATCTGTCCTCCAAAAAAACCAAGCTTACCATTTCACCACCGCAAGAAAGTGAAAATGACGAAACGGAACTAGAAGATGATGTCCAAGAAAGTGAAAATGACATTCAGAAGCCTAATGTCACTTTCAAACAATTGGACAACTCCAATGAATTTGTTTTGAGCGAGGACAATGAAATTGATTTGTTTTGCAGTGATGAGTACAATGGTCGGTAAGTATTTTGTTTTTTTTTCAAGAAACGGAAAAGTAGGCACTTTTCCGGATGATTTTTCGTACGGAAAGTTTTACTTTGCAGGGCGTTCTCATAATTGACCTTTTTTTATGCAATGATTGTTTTTCTGATCCCAACTGGACCATGACTTGTGTTCACAAGGCCACAAGGAGGCTGCTTTTAAATTAAAAAAAAATGTTGTTTTATGCTATTACTTACCAACATGAACTTAAATTTGAAAACAAGTTGATTCTTAAAACAAGGAGCTTCATGAGCGTTTGCGGTAGGTTTCGTTCATAATTTTTAATGTTGTTTTATGTCGTCCTTTAAAAAAAACTTACGATACACTTAATAAACTAGTTGAATAACCTCAGCTTTGCGTGGCTTTTTCCTCGTTTTTTGCTTTAAATGCTCCTAACTTTTGCTTTTGTGAGAACACTTATTTATACAGTATGTTTTTAAAAATATGTTTTAAATATGTTGTAAATAATAGTCCAAGGTAAACATAAAAAAATGCATATTTAAGTCATAATAAATAATAGTTATTTAAAGGTAGGACCAACTGGAGCCTTAACCCCTAAACCCAGCTTACGTACCAGATTTCTGCAAACGTTTTTTAGTTATAATCTAGAGTCAATTACTATCTTTGTAGGTTTGCTGTGAAAGCTTTAAACAAAATTTCGATCAGCCGCCATTTCGGTGCTCATTTTTGCTGTCTTCTGATGCCATTGCACGGCAAGATTCCCTGCTCTAAAACGGGTCCCATACACTATAATATATATTGCGATGCTTGGCATCAACTCAAAGAATTATGAAACTTGCATCAGTTGCAAAGTAACCCACATACTATGAAACATGTTGCGATTCTTGGTAGAGACTCAAAGAATTATAAAACTTGCATCAGTTGCAAAGTAGCCCACATACTATGAAACATGTTGCGATTCTTGGTATCGACTCAAAGAATTGTGAAACTTGCATCAGTGGCAAAGTAGCCCACATACTATGAAACATGTTGCGATTCTTGGCATCAACTCAAAGAATTATGAAACTTGCATCAATTGCAAAGTAGGCCATATGCTATGAAACATGTTGCGATTCTTGGCATCGACTCAAATAATTATGAAACTTGCATCAGTTGCAAAGTAGCCCACATACTATGAAACATGTTGCGATGCATGGCATCGACTCCAAGAATAATGAAACTATGATGCATGTTGCGATGCTTAGCATCAAATCAAAGAATTATGAAACAGTTGATGCTCACACGTCAAACAGACGACTTGATCAGCGCAACATTTTTCATGTGTGGTTCCCCTGGGTAAATTGTTTCTGTAGCTTTTTATTTTATTTGTTCCAGATATGACCAATACACCCAGTTCAACTTCATGTTCAGAATTTTCGACGAAATCGCTCTGGAAGGTTTGGACGGGATCACGCTAGAGGCGCTGTGGAAAAGAATAAAATACCGCCTAAAATTCCCTACTATACTCGACAATTTTAGAAACGTCATTTGGAAAATAATCTGTGGCAATGATCTAATCAAGTTCTATCAGTTGCCAGAACCCAGGGGGGAATTGGTTATTTCCGAGTATGTATTAAATATAATTTAAGACTTCAAAGCTAGTAGTGCAAAATAAGTAGTGCATGGGTAATTAAGGGCCCTATTCCCAAAATTGGGGCTCTTGTAGTTTTCGAGATATGGTCTATACTGCTAGCTACCTAAAAAAGTTAGTAGTGCAAATGATTTACATTAACAAAATGAAGTCTTTAGTATTTCTATCATATTCTAAACATTATAGGTTAATTAAAAGCTCTATTTTCAAAACCAATTTTTTAAAATTTTTCCTCATTTTAAAAAAACAACCTTTTTGCCTTGCTTACTGCTAACAGTAAAATTAAGAGAGAACTTATTTATCCACAAATTGTGAGCTAACTAAATGCCCCATTTCCATATTTGTGGCCACAAACATGTTTTTACAGAACTCAATTATCTCTTAAATTAAGGGAGATATCATCAATTGGTAATTTCGACAGAATAAATCTGTGTTAATACCATTTTTTAAAGCTTAAAAAATCAAGACAATAACAACGAAAAATAAATAAAACAGATAATAGATTAACAGGATATTTTTGTAAAATAGTATGTTACAGAAAAAGTGCAGTTATTTTTTGCCGGACGCCATTTCATTTCTTTTATAATTTCTTAACATTACTTGAAATAAAAAGAGAGTTTTATCAACAGAAAACTGTTGGATTTTTCGCCTTCTCCACCAGTTCTACCACTGACTGGTTTCAGACACAGTCACTAGTCGGGCTTTCTACTATGACGAATCGACAGCAAAAAAAAACAACTTTATAAAATACACCGGAGTACCACAAGAATACATACCGGGTGCGACTTGGAGACTAGACGCAGACACGTGTTTCACTCTTGTTAGAGATCATCAGTGCGACATAAGTTTCTAAAGTCGAATAATATGAACGATCTAATCAACAAACTTGAAATAATGAAAAATTTAATTTAATCAATCAATCATTAAGCGTGCAAAGTGTATTGCACCTATAATAGAAAATATTTTAATAGTGTCGGAATAATGACCGAAGAGGGTATCCTACAAGAAGTTCATGTTCCAAACATTTACAAGGCGGGCCCGCGGCCCAAGGATTCCAAAGACCTAGGCAGTTGCCCAACGTATACCACTCGCGAAGACATAACCGCTGCCGTTCGAAAGATGACGTATTTCGAGGCTTACTACACTTTCGGAAATAGATTGGTTATCGTCGCCGACCAGGAATTACGAACCAATGCCTTGTTCGACGACCAGTCAGACCCTACTAGAGAGATAATGGCGTCCAACGAGTATTGTATGCTAGAGAGAATAGGTTAGTGCCAATCTAAAATAAAACTAAAAGTAGTAGGACAGTTGAACAAAATATATCTTGGAGCACACACTATAGCCATTTATTAGCGGATAACTAATTTTGACCAGATCATATTAGCAATCGAGGTTTTAACCAAACCTCTGCTGTGAATAATCAGCTGTTTCACTTTTGGTTCAAACCAAAAATAACCCTGCTCCGGAGCTGGGTTACCCTTGGTTAACTTGACAGCACAGTGTTGTTTGGGGTTAGATTTTTTGTCCGACTTGTCTGTGTGAAACAAAAAAAGGTATGTAATGTAATTACTAATTTTTTAATAAATATTCCTAGCGAAAACTGCTTAATACTGCCGTGGGTGGGGAAGCTCAGGAAGCTCCAGGTCAAAATCGTGGTCAGCATGGACGTTCCAACTGAAACAGAGCTGACTGAAGAGCACCTGCTTGAAGTCCTTGCTTCACCTAAGTGGGAAAGATGTGAGACTAGCAACAGGGCTCCTAACAGGACACTCCCAAGGTTAAAATTTGCTAAAATATTCCCGAGTTAAGCTAGTAATTTTTTCTTTGAAAAGCTGGGAGGTCAAAAAAAAGGGAAATTTCCCACCTTTTTACCAAAGTGGGGACAAAACCCAAGGTAATTTGGTGGGATCAAATAGGTAATTAATTTTTTTTTCCGGAAGGTGAATTTGCCCAGAGGACACTTTTTACCGACTTTAGGGACACAGTTATATTTTAATCATAGGGGTTAAACTACTATTTTAAACTATTAATAAATTGTTTACTTTTACTTCCATAAAAAATCACCAAAATTATGATTCGGGAAAACACTAATTAACTATTATTTCCAATTGGTAATCATAATTTAATATTTGGGTATGAAACAAGTGTAAGCAAATCATTTCCATAAAGATTTTGTAGTTTTTTTTTTAATAAAAATAATAAAAACTTGTTAAAAAAGAAAAAAAACATGGCGCCTTACCTTTTTTTGGCGACCGACCAAACACAAAATTTCCAATGTTGAAGTCAAAATCTCTTATTAATTTTGCATCAAGGACGGTTTATCCATTTTTCGAATTTATTGCCAATTGTTCCCCGCACACCCCCTGCCCATTGTTCGGTTGTCAGTTGTCATGTTGATTATTGACATAAAGGCGGATTTACGCTGGTGAGCAATTAAGCAAGCAAACAGTTCGAAAAAGTTCCATCATAAGGGAATACACACAATCGTTTACGCTCTCAAATGTCATAACTTGACATATGACATTTGCGAGCGTAAACGATGCATGCATGCATTGGTTGTGTTCGGCCCTCCATCCACTAGGACTTGTTGGGTCCCCACTATCACTTTTAATTTCTTTAACTTTTCTGTAAAAACTGCTTGATGCTGTGAAAGGTTTATTTCTTTTTTCTTTTGGCATGTTAAAACACAAAACCGTCAGGATCACCACTACTAGGTAGGTACTTTAACACAGAGTATCCTTTTTGACGATCAAAACGTGAATACCCTCTCTTCCTTAAACCCAAATTTTACCTAAACATTACTTTCTTTGTTTAAATTTTGAGCTTCCATCTGGTTTTTCCTATCCCTTTTTATGAGGGTATAGGATAGGTATCTAATAGCCCAAAATCCAAACAAGGGTTGAAGATACAATAGTAATTAAGAAAATATCTTATAATTTGGAAATACTGAGAAGGAACATGAAAGTTATGATTATTGATTAATCTAAACAACTGGTCATGACAGTTCTTTAGAGGACACGTGACGAAAAGGAGTTTTCTTGTTTTCTACCAGAACTACTTTCTTCCCATCAAGAAAAACAAAACTGAAGTTTTAACCTAATCAAATCTTAATATATATAAAATAGAATAATTTTCCAAAAGGTTCGGATATATTTTAGGTTGTACTTATTTCTTCAAAAAACCAAATTTTTGTCCTAAAACTCATTTAAAAAAAAACCCTAACTTTGAGCAATAACTGTAGGTCAAAAATAAGTAACTTTGAGTTCAGTTTTAAACCAAAAAAGTTCTTAACATTGAGGGATTTCTTCAGGACATTATTAAAAACTTTTGACAAGCAATGTTGACCAAGAAATGCCCAAACAAGGCGGGGACCTCAGAATAGAATCTCAAGTCAAGTTTAACATCAATATACCTTCTCTTTTAGCTTTATATTCAAAACAACTTTGAAGACATGATACCAGGAAAATAATTCGAAAAATATCCTAAAAGAAAACCTTTAAAATGTCGTGTATATAATGACGGTTTCTTAAGGTTATTTGTTCCAATTTAAAACTTATTTTCAAACCTCAAACTACAAAGTAATTTTCTGAAGGAAAACGGGGGATGTTTTGACGTATGATTGGTTATCTTAACCTAGAGCTGGGAATTGCCAGAGACTCAGAGATCGTCCTTGCATATCCTGCTGGAGTGTCCGGCTCTAGCCAGGTCAAGAGAGTCGCACCTTGGGAATCATCTGTTGGCTCCAGGCGATGTAAGAAGGTTGCAGCGCAGAAAAATCTGTTATTTTGCGAAAGAGGTAGGCTTCCTGCGCTAAACCCTGGATAGTGGGCGTGCAACGGGCCCAGCAAGGTGGCCTATGTAGATGGGAATTGTCCTGTCCGCACTTCTACATTCATTTATTCATTCATACTGCCGTGACTGCATTTTCGACAGTGAGATATTATTCTCCATTTTTTTTCAAGTAGCTTTAATTGCTTGTTTTAGAAATATAATTTCTTTGGTCTGTTTATAAGATCATGTTTTAAAGGCACTTTATGGTAGTTTGTGGGATTGGGATGCCTTAAAACCATGACCTTAAAAACGCAAATGAAGGCATGTTTAGTCAACTTTTAATGCTTAATGCGTATTTGATAAATGTTTAATGCGTAATGCTCGGCGTAACGTGTAATGCTTAATTTATTTATTTATGCACAATAGTTTTTATACAAGGAATAATCTTTTTGTTGAAGTTTTTAAGATAAACAATAAATAAATTATTTGAAATGGCTTTGCTTTTTTTATACAATATTTACAGTATTCTGTCCCAAAAAAACGCAAGAACGGTCGAAAAAGTGACAAGTGACGGATTGCGCACGCGCATTATATTATTTTGATTAAATTTAATGAACAGTTAAAAGTTGCGCAACTTTATCAATTATCCATGATACATTAAATTTAATGATAATGTATTAAACATTGAGTACACAGAACCATTAGTTTAATTTAACTTTAAAAATTTACAATTAAGCAATATCCATTGTGTTTTATCAATTACCCGTTGGGCCTTAAAAGTTGAGTAAATAGGCCTTATCCAACAATAATCAATTCATATTGGCGAATTTAATGGTTATTAGCATTTTGATGGAGGGGGTAATGACATGACAAGGATAACCAAGAGATTTTGGTTATCTGCTAATAAATGGCTTATGTTTCAACTTTGGTTATACAACCGCTATAAGACCTAATCTAAGGCAGTAGAGAGTGAAGTTGTGTTGATTTTGATACAAATTGGCATAGTTGTAAAATAGACCAAAACTAATTTAAAAAGTATACTTTTTAGTTCGGCGTCACATTACAGATGGCGTCGCGGCGCCACAAATTACTTAAATGTCTCTATATATATCTCAAAAACTAAAGAGCTCGACTCATTTTTTTTGCAGATTTTGTTGACTAATAAAATTACCTTTTTATCCCTGTATTAAACTTTGTTCGTACTCTTCACCACTGTGTATAATATTGGATCAAATTTCAATATATGTAAAATTCCGTCCTTTCAGTTTTTCTTGAAATCCAGTAAATTGATTTTTTTGGAGCCATTTTAGGGGAGATTTTGCTTTACCATTCAAATTATTTTTTCTTATGAGTTTCTAAAAATTAATAGATTTTAGCAAAGTCCATATTTCATCAGATAAAGTGATCACAAAATCGCAAAATTGCCAATATCGCATTTTTACTAATTATCGTAGTTTTTTTTATCATTTCCTATTTTTTTGTAACATTTTACTCTAGCTTAAATTTTTCAAAAATTTTTGTTAACGATCATCTTTGTCATTTAAGTGTTCAAATTTTGCTTTTGTACATCTTCAAACATAAAAAAATGTGAATAAAAAAAACGCTCCAAATTTACATACTTTTACCTTTGTCCCTGGAACTTTTACATTTTACATATACAAAAAACTGCTCCTTAGGCAAACGACATTGGCATGTGGCGATTTTTTAATCACTTTATCTGATGAGATATGGTCTTTGCTAAAAACGGTTAATTTTCAGAAACTCAAAAAGAAAAAATTATTTGTATGGTAAACCATGATTTTGGTTTACCATACAAATAATTTTGGAAAAACTGAAAAGACGGAATTTTACATATATTATAATTTGATCCAATATTATACACAGTGGTGAAAAGCAGAGATAAAGTGTAGTACATGAATAAAAAGGTAATTTTATTGGTCAACAAAATCTGCAAAAAAAAAATTGTGTCGGGAGCTTTAGTTTTTGAAATACATATAAAAACTAATGTAAGGGCATTTAAGTAATTTACGGCGCCGCGACTAAAAAATATTATGTTCGTTTTTTTTTGTCTACTATATTATCCTCGATATTATCGTACCAAAATATATCAAAATCACCACATAGCACCGACTAGCTGTGTATATGCTGTGCAGAGGCCAGAATCTTTACCTGTGAACGCATATGAATGCACACACGGATTATAATTATTGTAATATTAGACACTTAAAGTAAATATTTCAACGCAGCGGTATCGGTATACGTAACGCGTTCGAAACAAAGTCAAAATACACTACATTTTTGATTTTTTTATGCGATGTTTCGAACGTTACTCGCTTTCTTGAAGGTTGCGATGACAGAACTGCTGATTGTGAAATCGTTGCGTATGTTCGTGGGTCCGTAACGATACGTACATCCTTCCGTATGCAACGAGATTCTGTCATCACACCCGTCGAAGAAGCAGGCATCGTTCGAAACATGTCATGAATAACGATGCGTTGAAATATTTACTTTAAGTGTCTATTCTTGAATACGATTTGTTAAATAGTCATTTAGTTTCCCAGTAGCGCCCCGAAGGGAGGGGGGAGGTGGAGGATATGGGTTAAAAAAACTAAATGACTTTATCTGAAACTGAAATTAACACACTAAAATAATTGCCGCGTAAAATTACCAAAAAAATATATTTTAAGAAACTGCATTTATGTCGAAAACGTTTATAAAAGTACCTCCTAGCATATTAGACCAATTTAAAATGTTCTTTTGAAAGCTAATATCAGCTACATATTCTGTATGGAATATTGGATTGTTAGGTTGTATAAAAACTATACAATAAATTGATAAAAAAGTGCATGTTTTTACGCAAAAATAAACGCATCGTAAGAAAAAAACGGCCGCTACAAGCAAACTGAGAAAAAAAATTAAATCTATGTTTTTTTAACAAAGACGTGTTATAGTTGTCATTATGGAAATGTATTTAATTGCCGGCCTCCGTAGCGCAGTGGGTGACGTATCGCCCTGCCGCACGGAAGGTCTCGGGTTCGAATATCGGTTAGGTGAATGGATATTGTGTATTGTCTTTAACTCGGCTAACACTGAGCATTGATCCTATAAAAGATGGAAAGTCCCAGTATAAAAAAAATTGGGTTTTAAATGCTTTTAAATATCTCGTAAATATCACAACTGTAGCTGAAGATTTAATACCATTTGTCTTGATCTTAGGTCGTTCCCGAGATATTGGCGACGTAACCCACGGAGTTGGCTCCATCAATAGCGTTCTAAACTTGGACGCGCCCACAGTATTTTACTACAAAAAACACCTGATCGAAAATAACTTGATTGTCGACCAAAAGATCATTTTAAGAAGTATGATGGATCATCATCAACCTAAACACGGACGGTTGATGCATTTAAGGAGGTATTTTCATTCCGCAATAAACAGAGTGATTTTGAGGGGTTTTATTTCTTGCAAAAGGTCGATTTTGGAGAATAGGAGGAGTATTAATTTCTCGTGGATTTCTGCCAACCGCAAAGCCCGAGATACAGGGTGTAAACGATATGATAGACATTATTTAAATGGCTGATAGGGGGGGGGGAAACAAACAAAAAAGTTCATATAATATGGGCGTCAAAAACTAGTGGTTCCGGAGATATACGACTTTTAAGTTAAACACACTTTGCAAACAATGCGCTTTTACATGCGAGAAAATTAAAGGAGATCTCATGATAGAGTGGCGCGGTGCGGCGGGCTGCAGCGTAAATATCAACATATCACCTTTAAAATGGTTTTTTTTCACATCTTACAAATTATTAATTATTTAAAAATAGTAAAAAGCAAAATAATAAATGTGTACTTACCAAAAATTAGTTTTAGCGCCTCGTCTGGTTGTAAAAGTTTATTTAAAAGTCCTTTTCGGTACGAAATAAAGTCTTCCATGGTTCACTTTTATTATAAAAAAAAAGTACGACACTTGTCACAATTTTCAAAGCACTTTTTAATTTGTAAAAACTCTTTTTGTTATTATTTTTTTTTTGGCAAACACTTAAAAAAAAACACTTCTTTTAAACATTTCTTTGTACACTATGTTTTAAATTGAAAACACCTGTCACACAGTTTTTAAACTGTTTTTAATTTGAACCGAGGTAGAAACTCTTTTTTTATTTTGAAAAACACTCAAAAAACCAAGAAATTGTCGCGATACATTTGAGCTGCAAGATTTGAGTTTCTGCGAACTTCAACGTATACTAATAGGATGAAACAAATATGGTCTTTCTCCACTTACTTTTATTTCTTAATATCAAAAACCCGACATGTTTCGGCAGTTTAGACTACCATCATCAGGGGGTTCCTGGTTTGAGCTACAGTAAAGCAGTATGGCCGAAAAAGAACCAAAGAAAATTAAATGGACCGAATCAACGGACCATCAGTACCATCAGCAATGGAGAAAGAAAAAAAAACTGGTAGGGAAACCCATAGTTAAGAAAAAAAAAATATATTTAAACATCACGTTTAAAAAAAAAAACAAATAACGTAACTATGATTGAGTGAGTGAGCTCTCTCTCTTCTAGAATTTTTCACGAAAAACCGTTCCAATTTAAAATTTCAATTTAAAGCGTTATATATGTTGTATTTTTGGTTTTTTAAATTAAAACTTGATCCCTTCTGACATGGCCAGAAGGGAATCATAGTTACGTTATTTGTTTTTTTTAAGTGATTTTTAAATATATTGGTTTTTTTTCTCTACTATGGGTTCCACTCCCATTTTTTTTTCTTTCTCCATTGCTGATGGTACTGATGGTCCGTTGATTCGGCCCATTTAATTTTCTTTGGTTCTTGTTCGGCCATGCTGCTTTACTGTAGCTCAAACCAGGAACCCCCTGATGATGGTAGTCTAAACTGCCGAAACATGTCGGGTTTTCGATATTAAGAAGTAAAATTAAGTGAAGAAAGACCATATTTGTTTTTTTTAATTTTCAACTCCACCATCATGGACTACTTCAACAATTTGTATACTAATAGCATGTCAACCTTTTCCTGATTGGAGAACATTTTTAATTTAGTTTAGTTTCACACCAAACTGCAAAAAAACTCGCGAAAATAATGGCGTCAGGTAGACTCGCGCGACTGACAACCTTCACAACGAACAGTGGAAGATGAACTATGCACTGTGCTGTAGAGAGGAGAGAGGGTTGGGAGATCAGAGACTCACGTATGCAGCGAATTGCGTTGTTTCCAAGTATTTTTTAAATCCAACTCAAGAGAAATCATAATTTTTTGTTTATTAATTTTTTTAAATTTAGAGGATTTAGAGGAAATATTTATTTTTATTTATTTGGAAATGGCTCTGTTGTAAAATGGTTAAAGTCCCAATGAGCATTTTTGTCTATATAGAAGTTACAGCAAATAATATAAAACCTTCATAAAATAACCAAAAGTTATTATTTAGTGTTGGTGATAATTTTATAACTCTTAACTTAAATGAGTAAAAAAGACTTGAAAAACAACTGACCAACACCAGCTTATAAAAATTTATGGTACATAGTAATGGATAGAAAAACAACATATAGATGTTATAAAAATTCCTTATCTAGACATTATTATAAAAAGGTTTTACAACTGTTTTAACAACACTACATAACGAATTAAAGATTTTTATCCATTTAGAAATATAAATTTTCCATCTTTCTTCCCTTTGCGTGTTATGTATTATTCTTTTTCTTTTTAAAATAAAAAATTTATAAAATGGTGTCTATCAATCTTCTAAAATAAATTAAAATGGAAGTGAGATAAGTTGAAGCAGGAATATGAATATTTATATACCATAGGTTAAATAAAAGCTGTTTTTCCAGTCATACTACTCTGATAATCAGCTGCGGTCCCGTGTGTACTGTATAGTTTTCGAATACACTCACAAAATTTTCATGGGCTCCAAAAATATTTGAGAAAACGGGGAAAAAAATATTCATTTAAATAATACTTTTTTTTCACATATGTTTTTGGCTTTCTGGGAGAAATATTGAATTTTGTATTTTGTTTTTAACCCTAAACAAGCCATATTTCGATTAAAACACATGTTGAAACCCCATAAATAACGTTTTTATTTTGGTCAAAAACCTATTGTTGGAATCCAAAATGGCGAAAATTTACGACAATTCTATAAAAAAAACAATACAATTATACCACTGTTTACCTCTTTCAACACTATTTTATCAACGTTTTAAAACATGATACTAGTTGGAACAAAAGGCTGCAGATGGCGCAGTGTTGAACACTGAAGGTCCGTTTCTGCGAGCTTAACATAGTTACCATTGTTCTCTTTTCCTAAATGTATTCGTCTGAGAGAGATCCAGCATACTACACATACCAGGAAAAATACCCGCCTGCACACCCTTCAACCCCGCATAACTGTCAGAGGTAACTATCTCAAGAAGATAGTTAGATTGCGGGGTCGAAGGGTGTACAGGCAGGTATTTCCCTGGTATGCTGGATCTCTCTCAGACGAATGCATTTAGAAAAAGAGGATAATAGTAACTATGTCAAACTCGCCGAAACGGACCTTGAGGCTGCGTTCTGTCGCGTCGTAAGGTGATGTATTCACAATTGCCGCCGACCAGCCGTACGCACTGTATTCACTCGAAGTTTCACGGTGCATTTTTGCGAACTTATCACGGTTACTATATTGTTCTCTTTTTCTAAAACCCGGTTCCCATCTATGGGTTTCTTATGCGTGAGCTCTCCGAATCAAAACACGGATCACGTAGTCTAAGCGAGATTTGCCTATACAAGTTCATGTCGGTCCACGTGATGAGTTTGGGTGGCCGCGCATGGGAAACGCTGGTCGGAATCGGGTGTAGAATGCATTCGATCCCGATATCTGTCATCGAAAACTATCTCAAGATTTGGATCTCTTATCTCTCTCAGATTGATGTAATTAAAACCAGATAATTATGGAATGGTATCTCGCAAAAATGCGCCTTTTGATGTCGCAAAAACGCACCTTTTAAAGTCGCAAAAACGAGCCTTTTGATGTCACAAAATTAACCTAAAAAATCTTGTTTGTTTTGTTATAAATTCAATTTTTTTTTGTTGTAAAAACAGTGGTATTATAACCACTATACAAAGAAATTAATAAAAACATTATAGAAAGAATGGGCAAAAAAGGTTTATGAATGAGTTCATAAGAATATTACAGGCACCAATTTATATAATTACCTATTGTGTGTGAGTTCCCAAGTTTTTATAAGTGTCTCTTTGTTGTTGGTAAATTAAGTTTTTATAAGTGAGTTGATAGCAACATTTCAAAAAGCAATTTATATAACTTTTGTCACTGATGACTTATATTTTTATAAATATGTTGGTGGAGACATTGTTAACACCAATTTATATAACATTTGTTACCGATGACTTTAATTTTTATAAAGATGTCCGTGGAAATATTGTTAACGCCAGTTTTATGTTACCTTGGGGTACCATCAATTTAGAACCTTTAATAAAACAAATATACAAACTCAATTCATGTAAGAAACCTCTTTATAATAATTATATAAATTTTTGTCATCAGAGGTTTCTGATAATGCTCATTGGGGTAAGACATAAATATTTGTAAAATTCTGGTAAATTTTACTTTAACTTTAAAGTCATCTAGACACAAATCTGTTGAGTTTTGCCTCATAAGTCATATGAACTTTTTGACTTGTTTTGATTCTCCCTTTCATCAGTTAAAAGAATGACTTTGGTATTTTTACACCCTGTGTAACACTAAGTTGGATTTTCAAAATCAGCATGAAATTTCCTTTAAAAAGATGTGTAGCACATTTTTTTATTGCATTTTTTACGAGTTTTTTTATTTTCTTCAAACATTTTTGATTACATTTTATCGTCGCTTTTCGTTAAAAAATTCGTTCTTATTAAAACAAAAAATTAAACTTGATCTGCATTACATTACATACATGCGATTTTAAAAATCAAGTAAAAATAAGTCATTCCATAAGAAAATTACCAACTTAGTGTTATTTATATCTCAAACACTAACTAAACGTTACAGTTAGAAAAGCAATCTACACCGAAAATAAATCTTCATTAATAAAAATTTTACAGGCCAAATTCTACAAAGCATGTATGTATCTCAAAAACGGGTTGACATACTGACATTCTCAAAAATCAAGCCCGTCACATGCATATTAGTTTTTCGCTCCCTTAAAAATATCCAAAACCCCACAATGCTCTTGGATTTGGGCCACCCTGTACAGTCAGTTCCACTTTTTTTTAGACAAAACCAAACCTTAATTTCCCACTGAACAAAACCTGCTCTAAAAGTTGGTACAAATCCGAACGTACCTCACCAGTTTGACCTACATTCTTTCCTTTGTAGCAGCGTTGAAAAATAGCCCTGTTATAATATACTGGAGAGCAAAAAAAATGCAACACCAGAAAGGACAAATATTTTGAAAGTAATTTATTTAGATATTAATACATTAAGATGCTTTTAGTAATAGATTATATTTCCGAGAAGATTCCTTCTTGATAATCATCAAAAAAATAATAATGATTGGCTCCTCCATGGTTATTTATGCACTCGTTGTTGACAAAATAAGATGGTTTATATCATATTGAGGAACACTCATCCAAATTCTCCTTACGGCATACCAGAGTTCATCTAAATTTCCAGGGAGACGTGGTAATCGACTAAGATTGCGCCCTATCATAACCCATACGTGTTCGATAGGCTCCACTATCAATATATGGATAACACGGAACCGTCCTCTTAACGTTCTCTCCGAGGGACGGTATCGAATCGTGTTAGCCTGCCTTCTAGCTAACACGGCCTACTCCGCTCCATACGGCGTTTTCCTTAATCTCACAAAATAATGTAATTTTATATTTATAAGAAAAAGTCCAAGCATACTACCGACTGCCCCGGGTTTTGAACCCGGGTATCCTGGGATATGTACCCACTATACCAACCAGTGCGGTTACTGCTTTATTTTCATACCGATTGTGAATTCTCCTGTTACTGTGCGGCAAGATTCCCTACTCTAAATACAAAAGCTTCTGTTTTTTCGTTAGATTTTAAAGGGCATATGGTCATTCTCCATTTTTATTCTTATTTACTTTAATGTGTTTATTTAGACTATCAATTTTAGATTTTACAATCAGCGAAAGTCCAAAACTCAACTGATGACCGAAAATATCATTAATTATTTAAAAACTCAACCAGATTTCTGGATGACACGAGCCGCAATGATAAAACGTTTCCACGTTGACAAAAGAAATAGCAAAAATTTGGCTTCTTCTAATTTTACAAAATATGTTTCCTGTACGGTAAGTAATATGGGGTTACATATTTTATGTACAGTGTGATCCTTTATAAACTTTTACTTTAGACAGGTTATTACTCGAGAGATTTTGGGTCAGCGCTTATTTTTATTCAGGATAAACCTTTGAATAAACACAAAATTTAAATTTATTTATTTATTGACGGACAAATTGTCCATTTTTTTACAAAAAAAAAATTAGCAAAGAAATAATTTTTAAAAAATACTTAATACTAAGGTTCGCAACTTAAAAATTTTAAGGTACAACAAAATTAGTTATTTAAATTATAATTTGTAATAACATTTCAACTTAAACAATAAATTATTCATGGATATATAACTGGAATAATTTGAGATAGCTTACTGAGGAACTGTTTTTCTGTGCAAGAGAAATCTAAATCAGGAAATTTGTTGGCTAATGACATGGTTCTAGGGAAAAATGGGGTTTTACCATAGTTAGTGCGATAAAATGGCATATGAAAAGACAGATGATTTCGAGTGTTGAGTTGAGTAACATTTAAAGTAATTTTACAAATAAGTTGAGGGCAATCAATTATTGAATATAAAAATTTTAAAAATATTATGCGAATCATGGAGATCTCTGCGAGTTTCCAGTGGAAGGATATTCAGATTTTGGTAAAGAGCTGGATAAGTGCTGTCGTAAAGAATTTGTAGTTAATATAGCGAAGAAATTTCCTTTGAACTCTCTCGATTCTTGAAGAATGTATTTGATAATAGGGATTCCACACTGAGGAGGCATATTCAAGATAAGATTTAACAAGACTGCAAAAAAGAATTTTAAGTGTCCGGATGGAGGCAAAATCATGAGTGTTTCTCTTTATAAAACCGAGCATTCTGAAGGCTTTGTTAACTATAAAAGTAATGTGATCAACATAGGAGAGTTCAGGGTTCAGTATGATACCGAGGTCTTTTATAGTTTCAGTTGTTGCAAGAATCTCATTTCCTATGAAATAGTTATAGTTAGTTTTCGGGAGAAGATCATCAGCTTGCACTTGGACGCATTCAGCTCCATTCCATTAGAATCGCACCACTCCACAAACCTATTGAGATCCTGTTGGAGGTCTTGACAGTCTTTGGAATTTGAAATAATTTTAAATGCTTTCACATCATCTGCAAATAAAAGAATGAAGCAAGAAAGAAAACAGGATGATGCATTATTTATAAAAAGATTAAAGATCAGTGGAGCTAGATGGGATCCTTGTGGAACGCCAGAGGTTACTGTTATTTCACGAGATATAAAATTGTTAACTTTGACCCTTTGGATACGACCCGTTATGTCACTTTGAATCCAGTTAAGCATTGGACCAGAAATTCCATAATGTTTTTAGTTTATTAAGCATGATGTTGTGTGGCACTTTATCAAAGGCTTTAGCGAAATCTGTATAAATTGAGTGAACTTCTAATCTATTTTCTAATGCCTCTGTAATATTTGCTGAGTAGGTTGATGAGATTTAGTTCTGTATTTCGGGCAGCACAGAAGCCAAACTGTACATTAATTATTAAAGGTGATAGCATTGATGTTAAAAATTTTGTTAAAAGTTTTTCAAACAATTACTCATAATATTGATAGGTCACCCGATTTATTGATAGGAATGACATAACTGGTCTTCCAAATGTCAGGGAAGTAGCCAGAGTTTAAAGGCTGATTAAAAATTATGTGAAGGGGTCTAGAAAGAATAAATGCACAGTTTTTTAGGAGAATTACATGAATGTTTTCTGGAGCAGGTTTTTTTGACATATTTGACATATTTTTAGGAGATTTTAGACATGCCTGAAATGTAAGAAATAACGCCATGTCATCTGTCCTACCTGATAATAGCGAGCTCTATTTCTTATTTTGTAACACTGATAGTAACACAAATTACAAAATGTCGGAAATTTTCCAAAAACATTGACAAAATCAAAAATAAATGTATTAATTTGGGGTTACAAACAAGCAAAAAAGCCGTGTCTAATAAAGTTTTTCGTTATGCCTATTTCATTTACCTCCCCTATTTTTACTTAGTGCTTAGCATTAGCATTTGAGGTAGCCCAAAAAGTCCCTACTATTGGAAGTTTAAACTAAAATCACTCAGGAACTCCAAGTAATAAATTTAATCTAGAATAAAAACTGGGGCATATGATAATAAACGAGATTTTAAGGTAAAAAATTAAGTTATTGTCAGTCAATAACAGATTTGTGTATAAAAATTGATTTGTTTAAATTGATAAGCTGGCGGTTTCAATTATTTCTTACTGAAAAGTGAGGACATTCCTATACTTATTATTGTATAGATAAATTAACTAGTTGATTTTGTACTTTGTTTAACTCATTTGATCATAGTGTTTAAACGCAAAATAAAAATTTGGATTTATTAACATTTAAATTTTTAAAAGAATAGGGACTTATCGGTAGATAAAGTCGGCATAGCCTGACATCAATAAAGTTAAAACCGGAAAACAAACAAAATAAGGACTGCATTTACCAAGTTCCTTGTGAGTGTGGTGAATCATACATAGTCGAAACAAAAAGACCGCTATCTGTTAGGCTTAAGGAACAATTTCATACGTTAAAGGAGTATCAGAGAAAATTCGAAAAGTAGCGAAAAACTTTAATATTAAAACAGCTTTTAAATCTAGAAATACAATTCGAAGCCTTCTTTGGAGGACAAACAAAATAAGGAATGCATTTACCAAGTTCCTTGTAAGTGTGATGAATAGGCAAAACAAAAAGACCACTATCTGTTAGGCTTAAGGAACATCAGACGAATACCCAAAAAGGTGAAACAACGAAATCAGAAATCGCCGAACATGCATGGTCAAAACAACACCGAATGAAGTGGGCAGAAGCAAAGGTTTTGCACAAGGAGTCACAGTCAGAAACGAAAATTCCTTGAAGCTGCCTTTATTGGGCAGAATCAGGGTATTTTCAGTAAACCAAGTGTTGAAATTCCAAATATTTGGCGGAGCCAACTTCTTAAATTTCAAGGTTAAGTGATTTCTCACAGTATATAAGTACGTAGCCTTAGGAATTGATTGTAGTTTGCACCTGAAGACGATCAGAGATTGTACTGATCGAAACGTCGTGTATAAATATAGACACAGAGTTAATTTCAAACACATCATTGTCTCAAACATCAATAAAGTCGGCACTACTTTTGACAGTTCCGCACGAAGTTTAAAAGGTTTCTGACATTGTTGCCATCTGAACATGTCATCTAGACATGCTCATATTGTGCCATCCATAAAGTTGACAAATTAAATTTAATGCCGTCCTTTATTAAAAGTAGGCACAAACATTACACCCTGTTTCCACCTACGACTTTTTCGCCCACTCACGCATCACATGATGTCAATATGAAATGTTATGACAGTCATGTGACGCGTCCGCGTGCACGGACGAAAAACTCGTAGATGGGAACCGGGTTTTATGTTACGTCAACATTATTTTGACAGCGTCGCGATCAAAAAAGCTCGCCGTCCCATAAGTGTCTAAAAATATGTAGTAATTGTTTATTTTTGTGCGGAACTGGCAAAAATAGTGCCGACTTTATTTAACTCAGCCTCTAATGTCCGATAAGTCCCTAGTATGTAGGATATTGGTTTTAACTTAAACACCTATGTCTATATCCACCAATGTGAAAATTCTCCGATTAAGCTTTAATCATGATTAACACAATGGGAGATTGAAATGAGTCTTGACAAACAAAGTTTCAATATAAAACACCACATTCTAAACACCAATTAGGATCTAATCATGATTAAGTCTTAACGCTTTGGTAGATACGGGCATTATTAACGTTAAAACCAATGTTTTGAAAATCAATCATGCTTAAAAGTTGTTATTTACTGACATAGATTGTCCATGTAGATGATAAAGTGTTGAAATAAATGGTCAA
The DNA here is from genome assembly GCA_963921995.1 of Oxystoma pomonae. Lineage (NCBI taxonomy): Eukaryota > Metazoa > Arthropoda > Insecta > Coleoptera > Brentidae > Oxystoma > Oxystoma pomonae. The sequence continues at coordinate 47,646,642 of OY998171.1, read as the reverse complement.
AAGTCAAATAAAATTTTCATGTAATCAAAAATGTTTTAGTTGGAAATAATTGGAATGAGTAGTAGAACATTATTAGATATTAGTGCATATATTCTTTCCAAATAGTAAGAAACTTAAAGAAACAATGTTACCCTATAAAAACTTCGTGCAAAAAGGGGTGGTCTAATTTTATCCCAGGCTTGCTGGATACGGCAAGTTCCAGAATTTCCTGATAACTGCAAAGCTTGCCCTGAACATGGAACTTTAACAGTGTGACAAATATTTTTTGGTTTTCCCAAGCTTGTGGTGAGGGAGTTTCATGTTGTCCATTCTAGTGACAGTAAAACCTAGGGACAAACTTTTCATTACCACATCGTTGCTGAAACCGTTGTACGAATAGCGTTCTAAGTAAAAAGAAGTTAATAAAAGTAGTTTTTTTTTTGTAAAAAAATATTTCTGAATATCAAATTAGTGAAATTTTGGGGTTTAAAATTTGTTTATAAAGTGTGGTTGGAGGGATGTTAAGAAAAAACAGTGCATATGTTAAAGGCCATTTTTTGAAGAGTGCAGGGAAGAACGAGTTTATGGTGGAAATGCGTAGCTAAATACCTATAGAAGTAGTATGTAGGTAAACAGAGAAAGATCGAGGTCTGTCATAGTTATTTACCTAACAAGTGCGGAAAGTGATACTTTACTGCACGTGACGGTACGGAACGAAGCGAAGCGAGTTCGTTCAAGCCGGCAAGGGTGCGGTAAAGTGTCATAACGTTAACTTTACCGCACTGAGTGCGGTAAAGTACTACTTTCCGCACGCAAATGACTGCGGTAAAGTGTACCGCACGCAAATGACTGCGGTAAAGTGTACCGCACGCGAGTAGATAAATATTAAAACGTGCTTATTAATATACCGTATAGTGAAGAAAAGGGGAATATCCATGCGTACAGCAAAGAAATGGGAAAGGTCAAAATTTTCAAGTCAAGACAAAATGGGAATTTGCTTGATTTGACGACATATTTTCACTGTTTGTGTTTACTCGAGCAATCACTTATTTATCAATTTCTTATTTAAATCATTTAAATTATTAAAGTCCCTTCATTTGTAATCAAAATAATATAAATAAAAAACTTTAAAAAATCAGGAGCTTTTGAAAAAAGTACCGGGGGCATCAAGTTGCCCGCGTGATTGAGAATGGCCCATACCTTTTTTGCAATCCACGCGCAAAGTTCAATTTCAATTTATTTGCACATTTTTCAGACGATGCCTTATCGGACCATCTACCCGGGGGCGAAGAAATCGGAATATAAGAGAAAGAACTCGGACACAGAAAAGGAGATCCATGTGGTGCAACTAATCGATCCTTATGTTAACATATCGGGCATGAGTCATGGTAAAAATCACGATTCCGCGGATGAGGAAGACGAAAATGGTACGTAGTAGTAGTAGTAGTAGTAATACCAGGATATGTTCCAAAAATTAAAAAAATTGATCCAAAAATGTCCCATTTTTTTTTAAACTGACAGGTTATCGAGATATAGACTGTCAAAAAATATCTGCAATGGGTAAAAAAGGATATTTGAGTCAATTAAATTTTTAAAGAAAAAAACCTTAACATTTGGAAAAATACCAGGATATGTTCATGCTATTTATAACAATTTAATACCAGAAATTAAAGCAGTCAAAGGAACCCTTTACTTTTTTAACATTAGTACCAAAAAAAAAACAAGCGCTTTCTTTAAAATTTTGACATTAATTTTTTATGCAAATTATTTTAATCGAGGTTTTTATACTCAATCCATCGTTAAGCTTATTATGCTGTGCGAATCAAAAAAAAATTGTTTTTTTCTTGTGGTTTTTTACTTTATTACCCTGTATCTCAAAAGCAGTGGCCTTTTAACCCCCATGATATATAACTTTTTTTTACTTTTTATACCATAGCCGCACACTCTTCCACAGACTAGTGGTGCGTCGCTGCTTTGGAAAACGCGTTCCCATGAGGGACAAATGATTGCCCTTTAGAAGTTAAGAACATTCTTGTAGCGGTTTGGTTTCGTTTTTCCTCTTTCAGTTGAGCGTAGAGTATCTGTCATGAAAGACTTGTTCTACATTCTGCAAACCCGAACAGAAAGTTAAAATATTCCTTTGTATAGTTTCCACGGTAAGCCTTTTTTCCTTTTTTAAATATGCACTCATCTCTCAGTTGATATTCGTAATACAGGATAAATAGTAGTAGTAGAAGTAGACAGGGGCGGTCCTAGAATCTGGTACATAGGTCTTTATGGATCCTTTTTAACTCTCCCGGAACTATCCCTTACTCCTTCAGCTTCAGCGGATCTCGCTGACACTGCAGATATTCCTGTTTTTTGTGTGTTTTGACCGCTTTCGGTCCGAGCATAAATTATTTGGCCTATCTGCAACCTGGTTATCTTCATACCATATACTCTATACAAGGTGTTCCAAATTCGATGCTCCTAAACGGCAGGAGATACGAAAAGGTTCAAATTAGGACAAAGGTGCGCAATTTCATTTTTTGCGTAAGCCCAAAAAAAAAGTACAAAAAAGATACTGCAAGCAGGTGTCCAAAATACCCTGAGTAAGTTAAAAGAAAGAATTGAATTTGGACTGATGATGGTCAATTAACCTAAAACGTCAGATAAAATAAAGTTGCAAAATATTATCTGTCATCCTTTTTCAACCAAACGGCTGCCCTTAAAATAATTTAGTTAAATACCTGTTAAATGATTTTTAGATGTGCTTAAATACGCTTACAGTAGGACACGTTTTTTGGTAAACTGTAAAGAAATTTGATTGAAAGAAATTAATACCATGTTATGTCTCACACACTTTATGCTTTGAAAAATTACAATTTTTGCTGTTTTTATGTATAAAAATGGCAAAATAAAAATCATATGCACGACACTCAAGATGACAGATAGATGACATAACAGACATTTTCTCTAAAAGACTTTTTTATAACCTGCTGTCTCTATTCTTACCCAACCCAACCCTAAATATTTTTGCACTTCACTAAATTATCTCTCCATCTACCTCTAAAATTTTGCCATCTCTCTCTAATATTTTAATAGAGAAAAAATATTTTTTGACAGTACTTTTTTTGAGCGCTAAAAGAACAGTGAAAAACTGAAAAATTTGAGTGTTTTATGCTCAAAATCAAAAGTTTGGAAAGAACGCTTTAAAATGCGAGCAATATCATGGCATAAAAATGTGAAAAACATAGTAAAACTTGCTTAATCAAAAACGTTACCCCTTAAATTATGCTAAAATATTTGAAGCCTTAAATTACCATTATGGCTTTACCATCATGGCTTTACCATTAGTAATAAGAAACTTTTACATTTTTATGTGACTGTAGTCCAGCAGACTGGTATGGCTTTACTTGTTTAGAAGGCTGTCATACATAGTTTTTTGTAAGTAATTTCTTTTTTCTCCATAAGAGAGATGCCCCGAAGATGACTTTAGTTAGTCGAAACTCGTAGGCAATAAAAATTAAATTTAAAGAAGAATGGACTTTCTCTTTCACCCACTTGCTCGAAACATGAAAATAGGGAAAATGAAACCAAGGAGGTCAACAAAAACGTTACAAAGCTGTTAAAGAGCAATTTAACCCAATGAGCATTTTCAGAAACCTCTGGTGACAAAAATTTATATAATTATTATAAAGAGGGTTCTATTAATGCCCTAGGGTATTTAGAGGTTTCCTACTGGAATTGAGTTTGTATTTTGTTTTATTAAAGGTTCTAAATTGATGGTACCCTAAGGTAACATAAAACTGGCGTTAACAATATTTCCACGGACATCTTTATAAAAATTAAAGTCATCGGTAACAAATGTTATATAAATTGGTGTTAACAATGTTTCCACCAACATATTTATAAAAATATAAGTCATCAGTGACAAAAGTTATATAAATTGGTTTTTGAAATCTTTCTGTTAAACCATCTATAAAACCGTGAGTAACTATCAATTAAAGATATATATATTGGTTTTTAAAATGTTGCTATCAACTCACTTATAAAAACTTAATTAACCAACAACAAAGAGACACTTTTATATAAATTGGTACCTGTAATATTCTTATGAACTCATTCATAAATCTTTTTTGCCCATTCTTTCTATAATGTTTTTATTAATTTCTTTGTATAGTGGTTATAATACCACTGTTTTTACAATAAAAAAACATTTTAATTTATAACAAAACAAACAAGATTTTTTAGGTTAATTTTGTGACATCAAAAGGCTCGTTTTTACGACTTTAAAAGGTGCGTTTTTGCGACATCAAAAGGCGCGTTTTTGCGAGATACCATACCATCATTATCTGGTTTTAATTACATCAATCTGAGGAGAGACATAAGAGATCCAAATCTTCTTGAGATAGTTTTCGATGACAGTTCCGACCAGCGTTTCCCATGCGCGGCCACTCTGACTCAAAAAACTCATCACGTGGACCGATATGAGCTTGTATAGGCAAATCTCGCTTAGACTACGTGATCCGTGTTTTGATTCGGGGAGCCCGCGCATATGAAACCCATAGGTGGAAACCGGGTTTTAGAAAAAGAGAACAATATAGTAACCGTGTTAAGTTCGCAAAAATGCACCGTGAAACTTCGATTCACGGTGCATACAGTTCGCACGGCTGGTCGACGGCAATTGTGAACACATCACCTTACGACGCGACGGAACGCAGCCTCAAGGTCTGTTTCTGCGAGTTTGACATCTATTATCCTCTTTTTCTAAATGCATTCGTCTGAGAGAGATCCAGCATATCAGGGAAATACCTGCCTGTACACCCTTCGACCCCGCAATCTAACTATCTTCTTGAGATAGTTACCTCTGACAGTTATGCGGGGTTTTCCTGGTATGTGTAGTATGCTGGACCTCTCTCAGACGAATTCATTTAGGAAAAGAGAACAATGGTAACTATATTAAGCTCGCAGAAACGGACCTTCAGTGTTCAACACTGCGCCACCTGCAGCCTTTTGTTCCACCTAGCATCATGTTTTAAAACGTTGATAAAAAAGTGTTGAAAGAGGTAAACAGTGGTATAATTGTATTGTTTTTTTTTATAGAATTGTCGTAAATTTTCGCCATTTTGGATTCCAACAATAGATTTTTGACCAAAATAAAAACGTTATTTATGTTAAGAACAAAATACAAAATTCAATATTTTTCCCAGAAAGCAAAAAACATATGTGAAAAAAGTATTATTTATATGAATATTTTTTTTCCCGTTTTCTCAAGTATTTTTGGAGCCCATGAAAATTTTGTGAGTGTATTCGAAAACTACACAGTACACACGGGACCGCAGCTGATTATCAGAGTAGGACTGGGAAAACAGCTTTTATTTGACCTATAGTATATAAATATTCATATTCCTGCTTCAACTTATCTCACTTCCATTTTAATTTATTTTAGAAGATTGGTAAAGACCATTTTATAAATTTTTTATTTTAAAAAGAAAAAGAATAATACATAACAGGCAAAGGGAAGAAAGATGGAAAATTTATATTTCTAAATCGATAAAAACCTTTAATTTGTTATGTAGTATTGTTAGAACAGTTGTATAACCTTTTTATTTACAAAGTTACAAAATTATCACCAACACTAAATAATATAACTTTTGGTTATTTTATGAAGGTTTTATATTATTTGCTGTAACTTCTATATAGACAAAAATGCTCATTGGGAATCAAATCAATGATAGTCAGCATATCAACAGATAAACTCACAACTAAAAAACTTTTATTGCTTCCTTTTGTCTCAGAAAATCGTGTTTTTCTTGTTCATACATCTCAAGTGCATTGATTTCTAAGATTTTATTTTATTTTTTCAGAGGAAACCGTAAAAACATTGGGGACCAAGTCGATAAACATGGACTTTTATCGAGATCTTTTTCTCACGATTTATGAAAAGGGGTTGGAAGGAGAGATGACGACTGAATTGATGGCCAAATACAACGTTACTTTTTACACTGTGCGACAGGCTCTGAGGAGAATGACAGATAAAAACATTATCCAGACGAAAAAGGTGGATTTGGGAAAAACAAAAGCTAGTGTGTAAGTTGTCATTTTAATTTTTACTCGGTGTTGTCAACACTTTGCGATCCATTCCCACAGTATTGTTAATTTGAAACCGATAGAATCCGCGAAAAGTATGATACAATAATTTGCAATTATTTTTTTTTCGAAGAAAGTGTGGCTGTTAGCATAATAACATTTTGTTTAACAAAGTAGAAAATGTTGGTTTCACTCCTACTACATATGAACCTACAGACATGCCTTTAAAGGGTTTTCTCGAAAAATTGCAGGAGCCCTTTCAGTACGGTTTTCAGGGAACCTCCCTTCTGAATACTTTTCTCTCCCAGAAGGTGTTAAGTACTCCAGCCGGCCGCTAATCGTCCACCTTCACTACCAGTCTGATCTCCGGAATTTTTTTCTTTTTGCAAAGTTCAGTAATTTGTTCCGTTCAGTAATTTGTTCCGCATTTCAATATGTCACCCCATCTTCGAGCTACAGGAGTTATTTGAAAAGTCTGCATTTTGGGATAGGCCCAATATTTTTATTTATGAGAATATCTTCGTAGTGTTAATTGCATTTTTGTAGAGTTTTTAACCTAGAATTTAATTACCAAATCAGATTTCATGAGTCACTTTTAGTTTTTGAGATATAACACAAAGTTGGTGTTTTTCTTATGGAACACCCCAATTTTTTTAAATTTTTTGAATGCTTTTTTACAAAAATCGGCTACAGGGGCTTTTTGAAAAGTTTGGCATAGGACCTATAACTTTTTTATTTATAAAAATATCTTCGTGATGTTAGTTGTTTTTAAACTAGAATTTAATTACTAAATTAGATTTCATGACAGGGTTCCCACTGACCTGGAAATCCTGGAAAATCTGGAAAAGTCAGAGAATTTTGAGAGCTACCTGGAAAAGTCAGGGAATGACCAAAAAATTCTCAAAAGTCAGGGAATTGGCACACAAAACCTGGAATTTCTCTTTCTTAACCTATTTTTTTAATCCAACTTTGTAAAAAATATTATGTGAGTTCTTCTCTACTCACCTCGTATATAAGCTCAACATCTGTTTCGCGCTCAATCAGTTCCAGTCCACCTAAAATCCAAGAGCAAAAGAAAAGAAAGAGGAAAGCTTTTTAAAACGTGTGGAACAAGAACCGCATCATTACCCAGGGTGGCAGATTGTGTTTATTGAACATATTTGGTTTTTGTTTCGAAATAATAAAGAACACATCGCGCTATCTTCTCTTACAACTATCAAGTGTAGTCTAGCGCGTTTTTTTTCTTAACCTGAAAACTATATGGAGTGCAACTGCGATGCGAGATTTTATTTTATATTTTTTTTAGAGCAGAATCCAAAATCTCGAAAAAACCAGTTTCTAATTTAGTGTGAAAATCAATAAATAGCAAGCATATGGTAAGCTTTGTTTAAAAAATATTGAATTAAGGCGTCAGGCCATCTTGAGCCATTTTAAGAGCAGTGGTCATGTAAAATATGTGGAGACTTGTTAATCAAGAAAACTGATACACTATTAGTCTTGGCCCAAAATGACAATGGACCTACATCTACACCAAATACTGAAGGTGAAGGAACCTCCCCACCAACTGCTTACACTGCCAAAAAGAGTTCTACTCCTTTTTTGTAATCTTTTCTTATAATATTATTAATAATAAATAGTCCTTATTGTAAGGTTGCATCACAAATTAAAAATAATATAAATATTAAAAAATTGAAGCAATTTTCAAAGGGGGAAGTCTAGCTTAATAAATTCAGCTACTCAACATTAACCCTTTTAAGCAATCAGTTATGGATGCAGAAATATTGTGGTGCAAGGAGTCTTTAAGATTAATCCTGCTGTTTCCAATTATGTCCACATCATCTGCGAAGCCCAGTAGTAGGTTGGGTCCTTCCTGGTGGAATATAGCCGTTGGTGTCTCAATCTTGGCTTTCCTAATTGCATATTCTAATGCTCTGTTGAAGAGTTGGGGCGAAAGAGAGTCATGACCCTGCTTAAGCCCATTGCTGATACCAAAGAAATCAGAGTAACTCTGTTCCAGCCTTATCTTGCACCTTGTATCCTCCGTACACATTTTTACCAGGGATATCAGCTTTTAAAAGACCAGTTCCTGCATTGCTCCATTTCTCTTTTTATATTTAGATGGTGGTCTCTCTTTTTCCTTTATGTCATTTTGCGTATTTCAGATCTTTGTTGTTTATACTCTTTTATATTAGATGCTGTTGGGTGTTGAAGTATTTTTTCTCTGGTCATATTTCGTCTTTCCGTCGCTCTGCTACAGTCGTCATCTTAGATTAAAAAGAGACAAGATACCTGACAATTGCGGAGACTTTGGTTATATTATTATAGGGAACAATGTTTACCTTTCTGTTGTTTACAGTAAACACACCAGTGGCGTACCTACTTAAATATAAATTTACACATGGATTATATTATTAAAATTGTACTATAATATGAAATCTGTAAAATAATTTAAAAAAGATGCAATTTATTACAAAGTTTGTGTAAATCAGCAATTTCAATTTTCAACACAATAAAATTATTCCAAACATTAAAACAAATAAACACAGTTCATAGCACCTGGAACATCACGAAAAAAATTATTATATATATATTATACAGACCGCTTCAAGCTACTGCGAACATAGGGCGGAAGAAGTCTAATTTGCCAGTGTACGTACATGCAGAGACACCGCACGCCTATCAGTGAAGCAACCAACACTCAGGCTTCCGATCGCCATTCGCTGCTTCGCCGCCTTTCGCCTTGTATTTAGTACGCCTCTAACCACGGTGCTGTGTGGAGCGTAGTCAATGAAACCGGAATTTGGTCAATAAATACGCAAATTTTTATAACGTAATTTTCTTATTTTTTGTCACTGATAAATAAGAGCGTTTTATTGTCAACTGCTCAGATTTATCAGTGACGACGTGTTACAATGAAAATAATAAGGAGAAACAAAATAAAAGCAAGTTCTCAAAATAAAATAATACATTCTAAAAACCAAAAAGATTCTCCCAGTCAAAAAAAAATTAAAGCAAATGTTCGAAAAGTCCTCCTTGCTCGGCTAGACAATATCCGAGCCTACTATAAAAACCCCTTCTAACGTTTCCAAGCATGTTAGGGGTGATAATTTGAAAAGCTTCTTCAAAAACAGATAGAAGTCATTAGGAGCAAGATCGGGAGATCGAGCTGGCCATAAAATAGTTCCCCGTGTACTTATAACCCGATTAGGAAATACATAATCAAGATATTCTCTAACAAGGCCAACATTGTGAGCGGAACAACCATCTTGTTGAAACCATGTTTCACCAAATCTTACACCTAAAAACTGCCTAGCAGTTGGAATAATGTGCTGCTGCAGTAGATCCAAGTATCTAGGATCATTCAAATTGCAATTGACGTTAATAAAAAATGGCCCAATTACGTGTTCCCCTACAATACCCCCCCCCCCAAAACATTTAGTTTTTGGGGCTACTGTGTTCTTACGTCAAAATACAAATGCAAATTTTCTCTCGACCAATATCGAACGTGTGTTGGGTTATGACGATTTGACCATTTGACCATCTGCACTTTTTCGGCAACTTCGTAGACATCCATTTTTAGTTTTAAAAATGTATTATTTCAATTAAGAACTTACCCATCTGTTTCTCGAGCAAGGCAGAAATAACACAAAATAATAAAAACAAAATGAATTTCCAAAAGATAACACTGCAGCGTGCTTCGAATCCATTGGACTTGATTCCCCCTATGTTCGTAGTAGCTTGAAGCGGTCTGTATAATATTACCTAATAGCTAAAAATTATGTAATTGTGTTTGTTAATTTTGTTACTTTTTCTGGTCATTAGTAGAAAGTTACTTATACTGACTTCTTCAGTATACAATAAAGTCAATAATGCTTAGAGTATATAGATACATCTAGGACAGACAAAAAGATTTAAGTATCAATTCGAAGGGCGAGCGCAGATGGCAACGGCGGCAGTATAAATCAACCTTAATATTCGAATAAGAGGTAGGAATTCAATATTCTTACAAACCTGACCACATGTGAATTAACTTTTATTGTTGTTTGCAGGTTGATTTAAGGACTTTACCTACCTTTATTTTATAGTCTATAAAAAAAACCTTCGAAAATATCTTATTTGTGCATTAACTACTTTATCAAATGCTTTATTTTATCGTCTTTATAAAAAAACCTCGAAAAAAACCTTATAAAAACGTTCGAAAATATCTCATTTGATGCATTAGGAATTAACTACTTACTACTAATTTTCTGTGTGCCTACCGGCATTCGCCAGTGACTGATTTCACTTGCTCTCCCTTTGTTTTCAAAACATTGGACCATTTGTTCCAAAATATCACTTTAAATGCATTGAAATATTCTCCCACTGGTAAAAAAAAAACTAAACGTTTTTTTTTAGAAAATGTGGTTTTAAAACGACTTATAAACTGCTTAAAACATCCTGAAATTTTAAAATAAATAACACGAAAAAGCTTATGTCAATAAAAATATTATCCGACCGTCAGCGCTCTGCGGAATTTCCCCACCAACAACCAATCACGACCTAAAGTGGTTGAGACAGAATTCTCTGGCCCTATCGTGCTAACGTCGTTTAAAAGGATAGAAAAATAATCGATATTTCTCACCTTTGTTTTGTTGTGATTTTATTTGTAAATAAACACTGGTTATTATTTGCCAAGGAGTTTTCGCTAGACCAGATATCTTGTCTCTTTTTAATCTAAGGTCGTCATCAAACTACTTCCTTCTTTATTTTCTCTTTTTGTCGAGCACTTGACTAGCCACCCTAGTTCGATGTTCTTCCAATAATAAATAACTGTAATTTTTAAAAAAATCGTCAGGGAAAACCTGGAAATGTCAGGGAATTTGGAAATCAGAATTTGGTGGGAACCCTGCATGAGTCACGTTTAGTTTTTGAGATATAATACAAAGTTGGTATTTTTCTTATGGAGCATCCGAATTTTTTTACATATTTTGAATGCTTTTTTAATTTACTTCAAAACGATGTACCTCTTACGAACATCGGATAAATAATTGTCGAGTTATTAATATTTTCCATAAATCATAAATTTCACATACAATATGTATATAAGGATAAGTCACAATATCTATTAAAAATAAATGAATTAACAAAAAATAAATAAGTAAATAAATACACAGGAAGAATAAACTTCCTACGAAGTCAGTGAATGGTTAAAAAAAACAAAACAATTGTAAGTTTACAACAATATAAATAAAAAAAAAAATTATAAGTAAGGGAGAAAATTAAAATAGCATTCAAAATATGTAAAAAAATAGGGTGCTCCATAAGAAAAATACCAACTTTGTGTTATATCTCAAAAACTAAAGGTGACTCATGAAATCTGATTTAGTAATTAAATTCTAGTTTAAAAACTCCTAACACCACGAAGATATTTTCATAAATAAAAAAGTTATAGGACCTATCCCAAAATGCAGACTTTTCAAAAAGCCCCCGTAGCTCGAAGACGGGGTGACATATTGAAATGCGGCTTTTAACACAAATCTTGTCTTGAAATTTGAACCTCGCATAGGGGGATCGAATTTTTTCTATCTCCTCTAGAAGTACCCGAAACCCCTCAAAACCATCGAATTTTGGACACCTTGTACTTCCGCGATCTCTCCAGGAGCAATTTAAGTTAGGCGGCCCTCTACGAAGTCTTTGGTCTGTTTGCAACCTGTTACTCTTCTCACTTGATACTTGAACAAAAGAAAGCGACCCCTTTACCACTCAATTCTATTTATTTCTGAATCAACATATGTCCTACCGGTTTTGGTTAATAGCGATTATCAATGACTGCGATAAACCTATCAAAAAAACATGATTTTATGCATTTCAGGGATTAAATAGGTACTTTTAATCCCTCTTTTTAGGAACTAAAGTGACACTTTTAATCCCTAAGGAATTCAAAGAAAATTTAATCCCTAAGGGATTAAAAATAAATTTCTCTCAGCTTAAGGATTAGAAGTAAATTTAATCCCTCAGGTATTAAAAAAAACTAATCCATGGAAAATTATAATTAAATTTATGGCAAGTCAAGCCAAACAGCACTTGCTCTTGGCCAAGATTTCATTCTTAGCACCCTTTCTTGTAGTTGACGAACCATTTGGCGTAGAAATAACGTAACTTAACAAAGATCTTTTCCTAAAGTGCATAAAATAGTATATAAACCTCGGGAGTAAAGTGTCGTTTAATACCTCTTAACCTTGGATTTCAGTTATTTCTTTACCATTTGCTCTCATAACCAACCAAATTAAAATATAAGGTTGATTAACCACACAGAATTAAACTCAAAAAAAAAAAAAAAATTTACTTGTCTCCTTTTTTTCAAATTTGTTAAAATATAATGTCGTCTGACCATTTAATTAGTTTTAAGAGCAACCGGACGAAATAGATGATCGCCTTTACTTGTAAGTCCTGTTTATATATTTATCACTTTAGTGTTTGTAAGCGGGTTTAGCTCGGGGACACAATGGATGGTGCACATCTTTAGTACATATCACATAATTACTTAAGGCCTAATTCGCTATTCATGAATCTTACAACTTGCAAAAAACAAATAGAGTTGATGTGGTCCATCCTTTAGGTGTCACTTATTTGCCCCCTCCCAAGGATTCTAGTGCCTCGCCAAATTCCTCCACTAGGGTAGCATTGGTGATCCAGTGTTTTATGTATTTTTCTTGTTTCAACTTTCTAAGCCAGGTTCAGGGCATTACTTTTTTCTCATTCTTGCCAAGTTAGAGTGCATTTTCAATGTCGGCCACACGCAAGAGATACTTTTTTGTATCACAATTGAGATCACAATATTATTTATTCAAACATTTTTTAGGTATTTTGCAACTTGTCATCTAAAGGGCGACAATACCCATAACCCTGAAAAAATGGAACAGCCAAAAATAGCAACTAAGCAAAATAGTGTTTTGGAAAAGTTAAAAGCAAGACAACAAACAGCAATTAAATCAGCAACAAACATCCAAACATATACCAAAGACCAATTTTTGAAAGACCAAGAAAACTTTTTTGAAAACAATTTATCTTTTCCCATTATCTTTGCTACTCCCAACGTAAAATGTACTTATTTAGTACAACTGTTTAAAGTTTTGGATTCAAAAGTGCAAAAGAAGGAATTGAAACCCTTGATATTTAACGAAACTAGACAAAAATGCTCTTTAAAATTGGCCTCCTTAAATTACACCACAGAAGATATTATTAAAGTAAATATCATTTGGCACAAATTTAATAAAGACTTTCACTGCTCGCCATTAGAAATTAAAAGTAACTTCCATAACGCAATTATAAACAAGCGAGAGATAGACGGGGTAACTATGATTTTCCTTATAAGAGCTCTTTTCGAAGAAATCGAGATAAATAAGGTTGACGTTTTAAATATGTTGGGCGACACAGGATATTTGGTTCAAGATCCGAAAGTAGTGGAAGAGACTCAAGCACAAAGTAGTGTCACGAAGCCAGTGGCGAACAAAAAAATGGATCAATTTAATATCATGGGTAAGAATTGGAAACATTTAGGATGCTGAATGTGTCACATTTTACAATATTATCGGAGTGTTTTCTATAGTTTCACGCTTCCGCATGAGTGAAAAAAATTATTTAATTGATTTTGAAGCTGAGTGGGATTTAGAGGAGAATATACTTTGTGCATATTAATAACTGGTAATTCTTTTTTGGATTAATAGGTGGAAATCTTTGGAAATCACATAACATTGGTCAAACATTTCCAAAATTAGATTTTCTAATGTTTTAAATAAAATTGGTCCTCTGATGGAAATATGCCGTTTCACTCGGTATATTCTCTATCAGAATATAACGCGTGCATGTCAGATTTCCTTTACGGAAATATGACATGCACTAGGTATATTACCCCTGATTATTTCATGCACCAAAACACAAAAAAGTATAAAATAAATTATAAATTTACTAACCGGTTTACTTTAACAGCGTTAAGTTGAATTCTTTCTCTGTAACAGCTCTTAAACGATTTATTTTACGAAATTAAAAAAAAAATCCGAAACTGTCAGAATGTTGACAAAAAAAATTCAATAAAAAGCCCGGTTGCCAATAAAAATAAATAATAAATAAACAATTTTACAACAATAAAGTACCCGCTTTAACAAAGGCAATTTTTTTTGTGTAAAAAACTAGTATAGTAACATAGGAAAAAAAGCAGTGTAATTCTTATCCCATAACGTAAGTAAAAAAAATTATCGGGGGGTAATTGCACAATTGCATCAAAATAACCGATAATTTTTGCATCAAACGTATTTTTTTATAATTGCAAGAGTTTGTTTTCAAATTTTCGCGAAAAAGCCCGACTCCGCAGGAAGATGCCATTTTCGCAAAATATGAGAACAATCGAATGCAGTTTTTAATAAAAACTCGTTGAATACAAAAATTATGTGGTTTATTTTGTTGCAAGAATATAATTTATTTGAACAGTCAGAGGAGTCCCTGGCAGAAACATAATTTGTCAGAATTTAAAAGAAAAGAAAATGATTGGTCCGAAAAAAAATGTCTCGAAAATGAAATGACGGGAAAATCAAATCGCTAGAAAATATATGCATAGAATTAAATATGGGTCGTTTAAACATATTTTTATAGAAACACAAAATGTCAGTAAATATTTTTTAACGAAAATAATTTAATAGAAACATAAGAATGCCGAACCACAAAATTCAAGAAACCCAATCTGTCCGAAAATGATTTGAACCGATAGCCACGAATTCAATTGCTACGTGGCCAGGCTTACGGCAGGGAAGAGTCGAAGTAAGTGGTGATATTTAATTTACCCCCTTTACATCCCTCAGTCACCCCCTACCCCCAATTTTTTTCATAATATTGTATTGTCATCGGACCTACATTACTGTTCCAAATTTCATTAAAATCGGTTCACGGGAAGTGTGTCAAAAATGAATCGCAAGATTTGATAGACAGTTAGCCAGACTATGAAATTTTATTTTAATAAAAAAAATCCTCGTATCATCTCCCAAATAGAGAAACTTGTCAACGCCGCAATCCAGGACCTACGGAGCTCTAGAGATTTAAATTTTACGCATGCTCAATAGCGATTTGGATGGATTGGGGTTCTGCTCATTTAAGGATCGGGCATATTATTTTCTATCAATTTGTGATTCGGGTGTTTTTCGTTTCTAGGAAATTATTTTGGATACTTTTGTAATTCTGATATTTTAAGGTTCGAGAAAATTATAATCGGTTTAATTATATTCGTGTCTTTTAAGGATCGAGTAAATTAAAATTCTATAAAATTATATTCGTATCCATTATTTTCTGGGTGTTTTACTTCCGTTCATATTTTGTTTCGGACGTTTTATTTTCTGTTCTCGGTTTTTGAAAATTCAGCTCTTTTGTGGGTTCCCCAGAGAAGCAGCAGCCGAAATGTAAAGAAATGCAGTTTTTGTTTTCCATGATGAAATAACCGCTCTAAGTTTTAGAAAATTGCACACCGCTTATGAGAGTTTTAACGCAAGAGAGAAATATTCGCTGTAAATTTTCAAAATCACACTTGTCTTGTAGAACTTTTAACACGACAATAATTATTGGGATATAAAGTCCACTGAGAGTTACGTAAGTGCAGTTTAAGCGTCCTTTATAGATCTAGCCTCAGGACTGTCTGTCAAACTATTTGGGGGTGACGCTGACAAGGGACTCAAGTGGAGCGAGCATGTTGCCAGAATGACTGTTAAAGTTCAGGCAACATTGTGGGAGTTGCGCCTAGTGGTCGGTCGAACCTGGGGCATTAGCCCGAGGATTCTACACTGGATATACACGGTCATCATAAGACCAAGGATCCAATACGGATCAGTGGTCTGGTGGCCCGCTGTAGAGAAGCTGACTATATCCAAAAAGCTTACGAGCCTGCAAGGTCTCTTCTGCAGAGGGATGACCGGCGCAATGAGGACGACCCCCATCCACGCCCTGGAAACAATCGTGGGTCTCCCCTCGCTTCCAACTTGTATCAAAAAAGAGGCGATGGCGACGTACCTGAGATTAAGGGACCAGGGACTGTGGAAGGGCAGGGAGGAAAGATACTCCTAAGACTGCCAGTGAAAGCACCGCTTAAACCATGGAGGTTCGATAAAAAGTACAAGGTCACAATACCAGAACGGAATGAGTGGTAAAGGGAAGAATTCCGAACGGCATTAAGCAGAGTGGCGACGGTCTGCTACACGGATGGGTCTAAACAGTTAGCCAGGCAGACAACAGGCGCAGGAGTGTACGCGGAAAGCCTAGAAGTTCAGAAGAGTTATCCACTTGGAGAACAGGCTACGTTGTTTCAGGCGGAGGTGTATGCCATTATCATGGCAGCAACCCCACCCGAGGTGAGAAATGGCAGGATATGCTCAGACAGCCCTCCAGGCTCTAAGTGCATCCAAAATAGTCAGTAGTCTGGTGGAGGAGTGCGCTGAAGCACTGCAAACACTGGCTCAAGACAAAAGGGTGACACTGATGTGGGTCCCAGGTCATGAGGGAATACCAGGGAACGAGAAAGCGGACGAACTTGCCAGACTAGGGGCCGAAACCTAATACATTGGTCCGGAACCTCTTCTGGGAATAACAAGGAAACAGGTACAGAGTGAGCTCAACAAATGGGCGAACAATGAACTGAAGACGTCCTGGAGGCAAGAGTCAAATTGCAGACAGTCCAAGCTATTCGTGGATGGTCCAAATGTAGCCAGAACTAAATGGCTCTTCGGCAAGACCCGAAAATACATTGGACTGCTGACAGGGATGCTGACTGGGCATAATCGGCTGAACAAACATCTGACGCAAATAAGAGTAGCAGGAGATCCCGTGTGTCCCGCTTGCGGGATCGAAGAGGAATCGGCGCAGTGAGGATTTCACACGATAGAGGAATAAGAGGTGCACTCGCTCAAATAGACCGATATACTGAACTTCGTAAAGAAGACAGGAAGGCCCGGAGAGAGAGTTGCAGCGGAAGTAGGGGCATAGGGGTAAGGAACGGGGTAGGGCAGAAAGGGCCCATGAAGAGGCCTAATTGTCAGGCCCACGAGCCGCCCCTATACTACTACTACTGTCTGTCAAACTGGTCCAACAGCTGTGGAGTTCTAGGATGAAAGAGAGAGATAGGAGGGAAATGTAAACAGAGAAAGAAAGGAGTGCTTTATTTACAAACAGTCATATGAGGCACCTTCTTTCTTCTTCAAGTGCCATGCTCTCTTCGAACGTTGGCTATCATCAGCGCGATCTGTACTCTGTCCACTGCTTTTCGGAAAAGTGTCGTAGTACTAACACCATACCATTATCTAAACGAACACCATACCATTATCTAAGATTTTTAAGCCATGATATCCGTCTACGACCCGGACCTCTTCTGCCTTTAAAATATGGCCAATATATTCAAGTTTTAGTTTTTTGATGGTAAATAAAACTTCAAGATTGTACTCTAAACAGAACATCCACATTAGTTGCTCTGTCGATCCAAGATATTCTTAGTATTCTAGTGGTATTGGATCGCGACTATACAACACTGATTTTATTTTGATAAAAGATGATCTGGCCTGTTCGATTCTTGCACGAACTTCTTGCATGTTGGCCCAGTTCTCATTAAGGAGGCAACCCAAGTATTTGTATGAATCTACGCTTTCGACTTGCTGCCCATTTACGTCTAACATGCCTCTGATGTTCTTTTCCTTGTATATGACTATCCATTTTGTTTTTCCAACATTTAAGTTAAGTCCGAATTGTGAACTTTTGGCAGAAATTTTATTCAACAACTCTTCCAGCGTGTCTGCTATTATGAAAGTGTCGTCGGCATCTCGTAGGTTGTCGTTATGAGGTGCATTCTCTATTATTTGGTTACTATAGATATTAAACAACAGCAGAGACAATATGCACCATATGATTTATTTATGATCCTCAGGCTAGATGTATAGAGAGCATAGGCAGTTTAAAAGAACTTGTTAATAATCAAATGCGATTTATCGCGGTTCTGATTTACCTTGTTCTAAAATTTTCCATAGGTCTAAGCAAAAGAAGAGGATGGTGTATTTTTTTTGAATGTTGTTTAAATTTACAAATAATTGTTTGTACAGTGTGTTCAAACGAAAACCGAACAGAGGCGTTTTCACATATTTAGAGTCTAATTTTGGAAGCATCTTCAGACACGTAGATTTTTGATTCAAGGGCATATAACTATGAGATAATATAACGGCCCTGCATTTCCCGAAAAAATAATAAGTTCAAAAGGATTCTGACATTGTTGTTGTCTAAATATGTCATCTTTGCTATCAAAATTATGTCGACTTTCATAATGTTTGTGTCTGCCTTTAATAAAGGACGGCATTAAATTTAATTTGTCAACTTTAAGAATGGCACAATATGAGCATGTTTAGATGACATATTTATGTGACAAAAATGTCAGAAACCTTTCAACCTTCGTGCGGAACTGTCAGAAATAGTGCCGAGTCAGGCTATGCCGACCTCATGTACCGATAAGTCCCTAATAACATAAACAAAATGGCGAAATCACACCTTATCAAAAATGTAAACTTTTCGACGATGACGACGAGTTGTGCAAAAATTCCCAGAGCAAAAAATGTTAATGTTGTTTTCTTAGATTAAAAAGAGACAAGATATCTGGTCCAACGAAAACTTCTTGGCAAATAATAACCACTGTTTATTTACAAATAAAATCACAACAAAACAAAGGTGAGAAATATCGATTATTTTTCTATCCTTTTAAACGACGTTAGAACGATAGGGACAGAGAATTCTGTCTCAACCACTTTAGGTCGTGATTGGCTCGTGGGTGGGGAAAGTCGGCAGAGCGCAGACGGTCGGATGATATTTTTATTGACATAAGCTTTTTCGTGTTATTTATTTTAAAATTTCAGGATGTTTTAAGCAGTTTATAAGTCGTTTTAAAACCACATTTTGTCAAAAAACGTTTATAGTGTGTTTTTTTACCAGTAGGAGAATATTTCCGTGTGATAAAGTGATATTTTGGAACAACACGTTTTTTTTTTTTTTGATGAAGTAGTTAATTCTAATGCGTCAAATGAGATATTTTCGAACGTTTTTATAAGGTTTTTTCGAGGTTTTTTTTATAAAGACGATAAAATAAAGCATACTTTTGATGAAGTAGTTAATGCGCAAATAAAGACTATAAAATAAAGGTAGGTAAAGTCCTTAAACCAACTTTCAAACAACAATAAAAGTTAATTCACATATGTTCAGGTTTGTAAGAATATTGAATTCCTACCTCTTATCAGAATATTAAGGTTGATTTATACTGCCGCCGTTGCCATCTGCGCTCCCCCTTCGAATTGATATTTAAATCTTTTTCTCTGTCCTAGATGTCTCTATATACCCTAAGCATTATTGACTTTATTGTGTACTGAAGAAGTCAGTATAAGTAAGTTTCTGCTAATAACCAGAAAAAATAACAAAATTAACAAACACAATAACATAATTATGAACTGTGTTTTTTTTATTTAATGTTTGGCATAATTTTATTGTGTTGAAAATTGAAATAAATCATATACAAACATTGTAATAAATTTCTTTTGTATAAAATTATACTACAAACATTTATTGTAAGGAAGCTTTTAATAATATAATCCATGTGTAAATTTATATTTAAGTAGGTACGCCACTGGTGTGTTTACTGTAAACAACAGAAAGGTAAGCATTGTTCCATATAATAATATAACCTAAGTCTCCATAAGTGTCAGGTATCTTGTCTCTTTTTAATCTAAGGTTGTTTTTGTGAATTTTTCTACTAGTTTCTTCATTAAACCGGATAAATTTTACTTTCAAACGATCCCAATGCGTTTAAAAAGCTCTAAAATGGAAATTATATTGTGGTTAAAGTACATTTAAAGTAACATAAGGGTCAGTCCATATCAAGTCAACCAGGGTATTTTACCACACCATCTCCGATGTTGATGATTTTTAGTATACATGTTTTTCCTACCAAAAAACTGGAAAATCCAAAATTTCAGACTTTTTTGACCAGTTGTTTATTTTGAATTAATTTTTGAAAATCGAAAAAGTCACTTATTTGTCCTTAACATGTGCGCACAAAATTAGGAATATCCAAAGAACCACTTATAATAGAAAAGTAGGTGAAGGTTCATTTTAAAGCTCTTATAAAGACCTTTCATATGAGAATATTGCATAACATATATTGAAAAAAAAAATAAAAAAAAAAAATTTTGATTTTTTTTTTGAAAAATTTCAAAAAGGCCATTTTTAATTTTTTTCAAAAAATTATATTATTTTCTTTAAAGTGTTATTAAACTATTCACAAAATTTTGAGATGGACAAATCATGGGTTCAATGTGAAAAAATTTATTAAAAATGTCACATGCATGAAAAATCGCCTATAAATAGACAATGCATTTTGGTAATTAGAAGAATATAATGGGGTTTAAAGCGATATTATAAAAATATTTAACAATATTTTATTTAATAAAAAATTATATCCTACGTTTCATTCTGTATCAGTAATCAGATTAACATTGCCCCACATTGTAATATTTACTTACAAAACCTCTTTTCCACCGGAGACGTACTATTGGATGTTCCAATTCTTAGGAAAATATGCCTGTATAAACCTGCCAATACTTTTGTGAAATACTGCCTGTTTATTCCTGTTTAACATTAAGGACACACCTCCTTCATTTTATTGGTCTGTTTAGGTACATTGTGGGGATTTGCTGACATAAAAATTCCTGCATAAATTGATTTTAAATTTTTGGCAAGTATCTTCCTGATACAGCTCCAAATAATCGATACATAATAGTTCGACTGAAGGTTTATCAGAAGTCATCTCTGTGTAATTTTAAAAGTTTCAACTATGGGTGAGGCAAGTGGATGGACTAAATATAAAGTAAAATCAAGCATTTTGGGAAATTAAGAAATGTGACCAAGTGGATGTGCAGTTACAAAAATGTCAAAATGGGAATGAAAATCTGTGATGGTTGTAGACTAAAGCTTTCAAAGGAGTTTAAGGCATCTGAAGAAGATGAGGCAGGGTAAGTAACAAATAGTATTTTTTAATATAAAATTAATAAACTAAACCAATTGCGTCAAGTACGGAGTGGAAAAATCTCATGGCATTATTTTGCATGGCATTTTGAGAATACAGACATTATGTACAAATTTCTTGGCATTATGTACACATTTTGGGTCAGCTGGGTAACAGTTTTAAGTTTTTAAGTTCTTATAAAAAACTAACTTTTTAAATTTTTTTAGACCCAGTCAAGTTCCAGAAAATGATCCAGATTTTCAAGATCCTGCTGAATCATTTACTCTTTTAAACAAGTCATTGGAGCTTCTTGGTGTGTCGCTGATTAAAAGAAAAAATGTATACAAAGAAAAAATTGATATTGTACAGCATACAATTGCGAAAGCATTTACAAAGGAATCAGATTCAACGCTAGTAAAGGAATGCCAGAGTGACGAAAGTGAAATGATTAAGCAGTTAAAGGACAAATTTTTAAAAACCGAAAAGAGGAGTGAGAAAATACTAGTTTTATCATGTTTACCTCAAAGTTGGAGTAGAAAGAAGATTGAAGAAGAATTTGGAGTTTCTCAATATTTGGCCAGAGCTGTAAAACAGTTAGTTAAGGACAATGGGATATTATGTTCTCCTAACCCCAAACCGGGAAAGACCCTTAGTGATAGAGTGGCCCAAATAGTGGTAGATTTTTACCAAAGGGATGACATTAGCAGGACCATGCCAGGTAAAAAAGATTATGTTGTTATCAGAAAATATGGAGCTGAAAAAGAATATGTACAAAAAAAATTAGTCTTAGCTAATTTAAAAGTAATTTATGCATTGTTTAAAACTGAGTACCCCAATGAAAAAATTGGGTTTTCAAAATTTTGTGAACTGCGACCCAAAAACTGTATACTGGCAGGAAAAAGTGGGACTCATACTGTATGTGTATGTACTATACATCAAAATATAAAACTAATGCTAAATGGCTCCAAATTAAATAAGCTATATGATGAAAATAACAGGCCTCTTGCAATATCTTATCATGATTGCCTTTATAAACTAATGTGTAATCCACCTTCAGTGGACTGTTTTTTAAGCAATAGATGCAAGCAATGTCCTGGAGTAGAACAGTTTAAAAATACGTTAATAGAAAAATTTGAGGAAGAATTAATTGATGAGGTCTCATTTAAAAAGTGGGTCTCAGTAGATAGGTGTACTATGGAAACCGTTGTTAAGAAAAGTGATGATTTTGTCCAGGAATTTACTGATGATCTTGTAAAACTTAAATCACATTCTTTTATTGCAAAAATGCAAAAAGATAGATACAATGAAATAAAAATTAACCTTAAACCTGGAGAGTCTTTGATCACTTGCGACTTTGCGGAAAATTATTCCTTTGTTATGCAAGATGAAGTCCAGTCTTATCATTGGAATAACAGCCAGGCAACCCTCCACCCTTTGGCCATTTATTTTCTAAGTGATGGTAAACTGCACAACCTGAATTATGTGTTTATTTCGGAAAGCTTGACACATAATACAATTGCATTTCATTTATTTTTAAAAAAATTAATGCCTGATTTAAAAATCAAAATACCAGGACTTAACAAAATTTTTTATTTTTCGGATGGATGTGCTGCGCAGTACAAAAACAAAAAGAATTTTCTGAATATATGCCTGCATAAAAAAGATTTTGGTGTTGAAGCAGAGTGGCATTATTTTGCCACCTCGCATGGCAAAAGTGCCTGCGATGGCTTGGGAGGAACTGTTAAAAGACTTGCTGCCAAAGCCAGTTTGCAGAGGCCCTATGACAATCAAATAATGACACCTCTACAATTGTTTACTTGGTGTGAAGAAAACATATCTGGCATTGATTTTAAATATTGCACAGAAGCAGATTATACAAATCATGAAATAATTTTGAATAATAGATTTGCGGAAGTCTTAACAATACCGGGGACACAAAAAATTCATGCTGTAATTCCTCTTACAGAAAGCACGTTTTTGGCAAAACAGTTTTCTACATGCTTAGAGGTCGAAACACATAATCTTTTTAAAGGTGGAAGCATTATTTTGCAAAATATCGAGTCAGGGTTTGTCACTGTAGAATATGACAGTGCTTGGTGGCTGGCTTGTGTCTTGGGGAAAAATAATGAGAGCGGAGAACTGAAAGTAAGCTTTCTTCATCCACGAGGACCTGCCTCATCATTTTTTTACCCAACACCTCAAGATATTTTAATTATTAAACCAGAAAGTCTTATAAAAAAAGTTGAACCCAACACTGCTACTGGCAGAACTTACAATTTCAGCAAAAAAGAAATGTCAGATTCATCAGAAATTCTTAAAAGAAAGTTAAAAAAATAAATTTAAGGTATATAGTTAGTCTTAGTGTTTTCTGTCTAATTTTTATCAACGAAGTAGAAAAGTTTGTTTATTTCTTTTGCGAGTTTAAAATAAAATAATTTGTAGATAAAGCCTCTGGGTATTTTTTAAAACCTGTATCCATCCAACAAATTTATTTATTTTAATATCCAGTGCACTATTGGTGCTCCTAAAATATGTTTATTTTTTTAAATGCAT
This sequence comes from Oxystoma pomonae, assembly GCA_963921995.1. NCBI lineage: Eukaryota > Metazoa > Arthropoda > Insecta > Coleoptera > Brentidae > Oxystoma > Oxystoma pomonae. Next base: position 47,622,998 of record OY998171.1, on the reverse strand, counting down.
GATTTTTAATGTACTTAATATTTTTGATATTTTTTTTGACATTGAACCCATCATTTCTCCATCATAAAATTTTGTGGATAATTAAGTAACACTTTGACCAAAATTACATATTTTTTTCAAAAAAATTAAAAATGGCCTTTTTGAATTTTTCAATTTTTTTTTTCAATTTTTTATTTTCAATTTTTTTTTGTTAAAATTATGTTGTGATATTTCATAAAAAAGAGCTTCAAAATGACTTTAAAATGAGCCATTTATTACTTTCCTAGTGTAAGTGGTTCTCGAGATATTGCTAGTTTTGTACATTCTTGTTAAGGTCAAAATGCTGACTTTTTTATTTTGAAAAATTAAAAAAAAAAAACTACGAATCAAAAAAATCTAAAAATTTGCATTTTCAACTTTTATGGTAAGAAGAAAATATATACCAAAAATCATCAAAATTGGAATTGGTCGCGTAAAATTTTTGTGATTTTTTGGTTGATTTGATATGGAATGACCCATAAGATCCTTTCAATTTAGTTTTCATGGTACATCTGGCAACGTTAATATTTTTTGTATTATCTGGCATCACGGTCCCTAGAATAGATACGGTCTAGTAATTTTGCCCGAATCTTCGACCCGATGACATACATACATTCATACATTTAAAAATTGTATGAAGGCTTGACAAATTAAATTTACTTTTCGGATTTTTCTTTTTTTTTTTGTTTAAATGATTGATGCAAGACCTATTTTTGGCTTGTATCTTTTGTTATAACTTTATTCGTTTATCTTTCAACAAATAGAAATAAGATCATTAGTTGGTAATCGATTCCGTCAAGAAACTCATCGGATCAGTTGGAGTTGGTTATGTAGTTGTTATTTTTCCTGTTTTGGAAGCTATTTTATGTTGTACTTGATTTTTGCCAGGCATTTTTGGGAGAGTGATTATTTTGTTATTTAGAAGGAAATAGTTCTGATATGAATAAATTTGATTGCAAATTTAAAGCTATAAGGTGCCTTGTTTTTTTGTTTTTTTTATTATTTAATAATGAACCTTTCCACTAAAAAAAACGCATAAATGCAGCTACCTATGACGAAAACAATGTAAGTAATATCACAGGGTATTTAATTAGGGCCAGAAGAAAAGAAATGATAAACAAATGTAAGTTTTATTACAAAAAATTATGCAAAAATAATATAACCCCAAATGTTACCCATCAAAAAAATCAATAAAGAAAGCAGCTGATATCTTTATGTCGTCATCAGGTGGGCGGTGCAAAAAAATGACTAGACCTGTTTATTCTAGAGACCGTGATCTTGCATGGCTTTGTTAGTTCATGCCTTTGACCTGAGCAGTTTTCTTTTTGTCGCAAGAATAAGCAAAAGAAGGAGACCTCGATTGTGTAATATCTTTTAATATTGTTTAAATTTACAGATAATTGTTTATGTTTATATATATATATACGCAATCAAAAAATGCTATGACGTCACCTATCAGCTGACATTAACAGGAAAAATGGACTTAGATAGCACATCCTGTGAAGGTCCAACCTTGAGAACCGCTATCATTCTCAACCAGCAAAATAGGCTCTAGTGTAGGGGCATATGTCGATAATTTCTATCCCGTGGGATTTTCAATGAAGGAGATTTGTGGCTATGACGGATTGACAGCTCTTTAGTCACACAATCAAGTGTTACCGGGTGTTTTGTTGAGATGGCGGCCAAAAATCAACTTTCGCAACCTGGGCATAATGTTACTTGATTCCATATAATTAAAAAACGGGGATTCCAAAAAATTCATTTTCAAGGTCAACTGACTAAATGATCTTGAAAATAACAAAAAACAAGACCTGCAATTTTCTCTTTAAAAAATCTTAATAATAATTCGAGATTTTGTCAGTTCACTTTCAACCGTACCTCAAATTAACTAGCATATATGTTAAATTCGATCCTTAGAGTTTGAAGCTTTTTTACCTTGAAAAATATCCCAGTAATATTAATAACATAATATAATAACATATTAACACTATTTATGAATTGTAGCTGCTTACTATGAAAAAAAAGTTTAGTTGATGCATGACCTTGATCGACTTTGAAAATATTATGTAAGTCAAAAACCAGCTTTTTGTGATGTTTTTTCCAATTTAACACTACCCAAAAACTTTAAGCGTCGGAGATGAAATTAACATCTTAGCCATAAACAAACACTTCATTTTAAACCTACCTACCATTTTTTTTTATATGGCGTGCCAGATGTTTATGCTACACCCCGGTAAAAATGACCTATATGCCTTTAAGTTTCGGATCTTCTACAGGGATGCGCTGGCACATGAATGTGTGACTAAATAGCTGTTAAATCCTCATCCTTGAATTTTATTATAATTTTTTATGCTTTTTTGACCGCCATTTTGGAAATGGCATCTAAAATCACTGGTTCCGTATATGGTATTATATATCTAACTTCTGCTAATTCTCTTGTAGGTTATTTAAATTACTTTGTTGGCTAGACAAATGAGTGCAACATAAAATTGACATTTCCTAAACTTAATAAAAACGACATGCATATAGGTAATTTTTACCGGGGTATGGCATAAACATCTGGGACGCCATATCAATTTAAAATAAAGTGTTTATTTATGGCTAAGGTATTAATATCATCTCCGGCACTTAAGGTTTTTGCGTAGTGGTAAATTGGAAAAACATTACAAAAAGCTGGTTTTTTATTTGTATATGTTACTTTTAAGGTCAATTTTGATATATACATCAACTAAACTTTTTTCATAGTAAGCGGCGATAAGTCAACAAGAATTAATGGCCACCTTGTCGTTTTTGCTTTTTTACGAAATTGGATAAAATAAAATGTGGTTTTAGGTCGCCGTTTTGATATATCAGCCGCCATATTGAAACGCGTCAAAGCTGAACCTAAATGTTTTAAACAATATTGTTAGACCTGACCTTCTTATCTCTCTTACCAAATTTGGTCCTCTTCGCTTTAATAGATGATGAATAGCGCCCTTTAGTATGTTATTTTTGCAATATGTTAATTTTACTGGGGTATATTTCAAGGTCATGAAGCTTCAAACTGCATCAAACTCGAAGGATTTGAGGTAGATTTGAAGTTGGACTGACAAAACCTCGAATTATTAAGATTTTTTGAAAAGAAAATGACAAAAATCTTGTTTCTAGAGATATTCAAGGTCATTTAAGGTCCGATGACCTTGAAAGTGATTTTTTTGGAATCCTCGTTCTCGAATTATATGGAATCAAGTATAATCATGCCCCGTTTGCGAAAGTTGTATTTTTTATGATTTTTGGCCGCCATCTTGAAAGATGACGTCATATCAACCCCTTCTACACGGATTCGAACCAAACACCCGTTAATAGTCGGTTGTTTGACTAAAGAGCCTAGCTACCTATCCCACATAGTCACAAAACTCCTTCATTTAAAATCCCACGGACTTACACATGTCCCTTCACTACTGGTTCCGATTCGATTCTCAAGGCATGGAACATGACAGGATGCGGTATCTACATCGATTTTTTCTGTTCATGTCAGCTGAAAGATGACGTCATAGCAATATTCATTTGAAAATTTAAGTACAATCCCGAAATTCATTAAAATAAAAAACTTGACCAGATATATATTTAAATATCAACAATTACCTGTTATTCTTCTGGGAAATTTTAGAACCAAGGTTAACCGTAACCGCGACAAAAAGAAAACTGCTCTGGCCTAAACAGTGCAAAAGCCAACCGCGATTTTGAATTTTCTTCTTTGTTTTTTAAAGTTATTTTCGTTACACATTTTGCGACCATGAAGCCATTATAGTATCTCATAGTTATATGTTCGAAGGGGACACTTCACAATTCACTTATTGATTGATTTTAAGAAAAAAAATATACTCTTTTCGAAAGGCATATTTTTGTGTAGATGATGACGTCCCTAAATAGTTATTCTGATAAAAATTAAAATCTTTAAATTTAATTCCGCCAGAGGCTTTTCAAATCTAGTCGGAACTTTTTTACTGTCGTTTGATAGATGATACGAGTAACTATTTACCAAATAATTGCTTTTTTAGAGTTTAGTTTTATAGAAAAATCTTGGTGCAAAGACGTTCAATACAATCGACATGATTTTAGCATTTTCTTCAACTAATTTTATTTTTATATAGAAACTATAAGTGATGTAAAAAACATTGTACCGTTTTTTTAGCGAAAATATGTTCTCTTTCAGTCAATGTGACAATTTTTTCCATTTTTCAAACATTTAAATGACGTTTATAAAAAAACGGTTAGTACTACAAAAATGCTTGTTTGACTTTTTTTGTTTAAAATGAAATGCTCTATAAGCCGTAATTTTTATTTTTTTTTAAATATTTTTTTACATTTTGGGAAAAAATGACATATTTTTGACAGGTTTTGACAGTAGGACGTAGATAGAAGATTTTAATATTTATCAGAATAACTATTTAGAGACGGCACCTACACAAAAATATAACTTTCGAAAAGAGTATATTTTTTTTCTTAAAATCAATCAAAAAGTGAACTGTGACTTGTTGTCTTCAAATCTTTAAATTTTTGTAGCACGCACCCACTTTGCTTATAATGGCACCTTAAAAATATTCGGCCACTTTAAAAGTAAAAGAGTATTTTATAAGTTGGTAAAATATCGGATGATATTAGTGTAGATCCTGGAAAAGTCAGGGAATTTGTATGCTGTCAGGGAAAAGTCAGTAAAAACCCAAAAATGACTTAAAAGTCAGGAAAAAGTCAGGGAATAAGATACCCATAGTGTTTAACTATTTATGATTATTTTAGAAATAAACCTGGTACAACCAAAATATTAACTGTGCGGTATGGTGCAAAAAAAAAGAAACAGAGTGAATACGTTGGGTTGGTCTGAGCTATATTCGTATTTTTGACGAGAGACTAAAACCCACTTTGCGTTCCACGTTTTCATTGGTCGACTCAATGTTAGGGCTTTTGTGTTTTCGTCTTTTCGAAGTCGTTTTTTTCTGGCGTGAGTCCACTGAAGAGAAAAAAATTCAGAAAAACCGCAGGCAAAGCTGCTAGTAAAAAATATGTTGTTAGGTACGACAAACAGTTTTTAAGTAGAAATACAATAAAGTTTCTACCTATAAGCTCAATGGGTACAACTAAGAGCCACTTCAAAGTATTTATCAAAATGTGCTACTTAAAAATACAATTAAATGTATGGAAAAAAAATGGTCGTTTCAATATGATAATTCGTTTCTAAATGATTCAAAATAAAAATGAGATTTTTTGACATTCTCCGAAAAACCGAAATCAAAACATATCTATAACCTCACATTCATGTAACCTTGCGTCGACCAATGAAAACCTGAGTGAGTGAGTAAAAATATACTTTATTGTCCAAGAAAAAATTGTACATGACAAGATATTTCTTATTGACAAAGCATTAAGGTTACGAGATAAAAAACGTAACATACAAAAGTAATATTATAGCATAATAATTTAAAAAAAAGATCGGAGGAAAAAATTTATCACAAAAACAAATATTGAAGTTATTTAAATTTGTACTGTATAAGGATACATAAATTTGTAAAAATCTCGTCACATAGTAAAATTACAAAACAAACAAAAATGTAAAAAGACTTTTACGATAAAACGAACACAGCAAAAATAACATTATTGTTCAAAGAACTCGTCTAAAGAATAAAATGCCTTTCCTATTAAAAACTTTTGTAATTCTTTTCTGAAGCATTTTAGATCTTGAACATTTCTCAACTGCAGGTCAAGATGATTGTACACTTTAATGCCATTGTACAATAGAATTTCTTACTAGACTTGTGTGAGGAATTGATAAAGTGAAATTATTTGATTGACGAGTGGCGTATACTTGCTGGTGATTAGAAAAGTAAAGTTTATTTTTATGGATTAAGTAAGATGTTTCCAAGATAAATAAAGATGGCAAAGTTAAAATGTTGTGTTCAATGAAAAGTGGCTTACAATGTGTTCTAGGAGGTGCGTTAGACAAACTTCTGACAGCCCGTTTCTGTAAAGTAAATACAGATTGAAAATTAAATTGTGAGCAAGAGCCCTAAAATGGTAAAGCATATCTGATGTGGGACTTAACTAGGGCAAAGTAAGCATCCGGCGCAACCTCCCTGCCAAGTTCATGAACACAGTAGCACCCTGAGGCTAATTTAATTTCATTTCATCAATAAACAAACCAAAAAACTTTGAATTATCTACGGTGTTAATAGATTTATCCCCAAGGGTGAGATTATTAACGGCACAATTAAATCCAATAAGGTGAGTTTCTGACATATTTAAACAGAGCCTATTTGTATCACACAAAACTCCAATTTTTGCAACATCGGAAGCAACGTCCAACATCAGCTATTTAGGGTCTTTGTTGTGTTGTGTTGTGTTAAATCGTTAATATAAATTAAAAATAAAATTGGTCCCAACACAGAACTTTGCCTCGAAACCCGTAGGCATACAGCTTCCGCAGCAGAACTTTATGACTGACGCAATCAAAGGCTTTTGACAGATCACAAAGCACCGCCGCAGAAGCTTCTTGCTTGTTTATAGCTTGAAATACCTTCGCCAATGTGCTTTTGTTGGCTTGAAAGCCATATTGATTTTTATTTAGAATATTATATTTATGTAAAAACAATAACAGACGGTCTTTGACTAAGCATTCTATCAATTTAGAGACAGTAGATAACAATGAAATTGGTCTGTAATTTGACGGATTTGCATGATCACCACCTTTGTATAATGGAATTACTTTAGCAATTTTTAAACAAGTAGGAAAACATCAAGATTGAAAAGAAATATTGATTGCTTTGGATAGAGCTGAGATGGCATTATTTGGAAGATTTGTTAAAATTTTTAAAGAGATTCCACCATCTGTTGCTGCATTTTTATTTTTCATGAAGTGCATGGATTTAATAATTTCTTCGGGAGTAGTTGGAGAGAAAATCTCGTGGAACGCAAAGTGGGTTTTAGTCTCTCGTTATTTACGTCTGCACCAATGAGGATGTAAAAAACGTGCCAGTGTATTTGTTGTTTAATTCCGCCCTTATTGCACCGGCTCTTACCCCCATTTTCACCGACTTATTTTTGTGTGTCTATTAGCTAAAATATCCACTAAAACGAGAGATAAAGATGGGTAGAGTTTTCGTCATTTCCGCAAGTTTTAGTAAAGGACAGATAAAAAATATTTGGTGCAAATGAGGGTTAGAGACTCTTTTTGCTTATCATAATTAAAGCGCGTAAATTTTTTTTTCCTGCAGAAATCTATTTTTTGTTCTGTAATTTAAGTGGTTTTTTGGTCTGCTACTGAAGAATTTAAAAAAGTCAAATAGAAAAACTACACCTGATTGGGTAAGTGGCTTAAGTCAGTAAAAAAAAACAATTTTTGTGTGTCCTGTGTGATAAAAATAAGCCATTGGAACTATCCAACATCTGTCGCTGGTAGTAAAATCCCACTTTGAAGGATCCAAACACGAAAATAAATTTGAACTTTTTCAAAAAATGCAAAAACTAAAAGAGCTTGTTAAAAATATGACATCAAATGGGCTGCAGGATCATGAAGAGGGTGTGATGACAAACAAAAATAATGAAATCCCCTCACCCTTTGCCCTCTACACCACAAATCTTTTCTGTAAAACTAATGAAGCTAGTACCTCAAAAAATTCTAATAATATTTGTGATACTCGGCAAAATGTATTTATGGTAATATGATTTTATTCTAAAACAAAAACATGCCGATATATTGTGGTTCTTAAATACTGTAGTGACTGTTATTATACCCAATTTTTTTGTGTTAGGTTTACGGTTTGGTGTATGCATCAGAAAAATGCGCAAATTCGTAAGAAAAAAGTAAATTTGCTTAAGTTTTATAGTTCAGTGGAGACGTTACTTGCCTATATCTGCATTTTCAAAGAATTAGTAAGTTATTATAACCATGTTAAAGGTTTGGCGAATGTGTTAGGAAAAAGTAAATTTGCTTGTATTTTATAGTTTGGTGGAGGCGGTGATAACAGTTTTTTCAAATAATAACTTAACTAATAAGGGAAAAAGTTAATGTAACATGGATAAAAATGTCAGGATATTTTTTAAAAAATGGTCAGGAAAAACCTGGAAAAATCAGGGAATTTCAAAATTGAAAATCCCTTTGAACCCTGATTAATAACATGACGGTGTATTCTTCGTCCGTTTAACGTTTTATTTTTATTAAAATTTTTATTTCTATTAAAATGGCAAAAGCATAACCGTAAAAAACACCATTTTGAACATGTCAAATAAAAACCGCTCACTACATGCAGAGATCAGAAATAAGAAATGACAAAAACTAAAGAAAATAAACAAATAAACTTCAACCAATTAATCGTGTAGTTCCTGCCAGCGAGATTTTATCTGTAGTGCAGCGATGATTATGACCTTCTGGTTGCCAAGTTTATTTAATAGTAGTAGTGTCGGAAAAACATTACTTTTGTTATTAGGAAAGTCTGGATATAACTTAATAATAAAATAAGTGAGTAGCTGAGACAACATGCGTGTGAGCAAGTGTAAGTCAAACCTTATTATTTTCAATAAATAATATAAAACGAACTGGTTTGCAGCCGATCCCTTTTTTATATTTTTCTTGAATACTGTTTGGTTTAAGCAATGACGTAAATACAACAAGGGGGAAACATTACTCCCTTGTCCACTCCTCCCTTTCTAGGCCTTGAGTCCAAGAGAACGAACACATCTTGCTTTGTTTGGGTCGTATTTGGGCGGAAATATTTGTCTTTTTTATAGAAAAGAAAAATATGACAGAATTAAACGCTAAATTCCACGTTAGATTACGAATTTAGCTTACGCTTAGCTTAGCGAACTTAAAAGGGTCTATTATCGTATTAATTGTAGGAAAAAATCCAACAACGTTACTATTAGAAAAAAAAGACGGGATTGACATCGAAATTCTGGAATCCACGCCATCAACTACAAAAACAATTGAAGACCTTCAAAATTATCAACCAAAGTGGGCTGTGACCGAGCGAATGCTGGATAGGGCGAAGAAAATCGTTAATATAGTTTCTGAACGCATAGTTGTCGAAGAAATCATTAAACTGGGCCATGAAATAACCGCTTTAGAAGCAAAAGAAGGTACGGTCAGGTCACACAGGGACAACATCCAGCTACTATACTTTACTAGATGCAGTGGAGATTACAAAGTGTAAAACATTCAAATCATCTCTATTTCAATTATTTCGACTTGCCTTCAGCTGCACTTGCCTTCACCATGTGACAATAACATCAAAAAGAGAGATGAATACTTTGAGGATAAATAATGCACGTATGGTTTGGCGCATCCACCATGTCACAGTAAAACGTAGCTGAGATATAATTATTATTGTCCTTCGCTATTCCTACTTTATTTGTTAAAGCTTACTTTTAACGGTCGGGTCATGTCAAAAATAAGAAATAGGATCGTATAATTAATGGGCGGAGGCGACGGACTTCGTTTAGTCAAGTTATAAAAAAAAACAAAGTTATGATTGTTTTCCACAAACCAAAACTACACTTTTTTGCACTCGAAGCGCGTTTCGCTAACAACGTTAGCATCATCAGGAGACGATAAACAATGAACTAAATTAATCTACGCTCTAACTTATATACAATCCTTTAATGGGCGGAGATAAGACTAATAATTTGTGATTGATCACGATTTTTAATCCTATCTCCCCTCAACCAAAGAATAAAGTGTACTAAACGGGATGGGTCCTCTATCTTTATTTAAACTATTTCTGGATTTAATGATTTCCATACTTTCATATGCATTCAAGTCTTTTGTTTGGTACACTTTTTAGAAGTTTTAGGTTATCTAATGTTGTTTTTAAAAGCATGCTCGGCCACACTTCTTCCGTATTTTAAGTGTACTAAGTGTTCTTTAAAACGTGTTTGAATAGAACGTCTCGTTTGGCCAACATATTTTTTGTCACAATCCATGCAACTAACTTCGTAAATTCCACTTTTTTCTAGAACTGTAGTTTTATCCTTGGGATTTCCTAGTAAGCTTCTTATTGTGTTACCGGATTGATATACTAATTAAAGACCGGTGTTATTAAATACTTTTTGTAATCCTTTCGTATAATTAGGATTATAAGGAATTGATACAAATTTTGAGTCGCAGGTATCTTTTTGTCTGAAAAAAGTGGAGTTCCGAAAAGTCTTTTGAAAAGAATGTCTATTTATCAGCTTATTTATTAAGCCTTCGTCGTAACCGTTTTCGCCAGCTATATTCCTAATCCTATTCTTTTCTGCTTCAAATCTTTCTTTGTTTAAGGGGAAATTTACTAATCTATATGTTAAAAAGTGCAAACTTGCAAGCTTATGTTGTAAGCAATGAAAAGAGTCCTTTGGAATATACCTGTTGGTAGCCGTTCCTTTTCTGTATAGGTCAAAGTCCAATTTAGTTTTATTTATTATAACTAAAATGTCTAGAAATGGCAGTGTACCGTTGTTCTCTGTTTCATAAGTAAATTTAATTGTGGGAAATTTGTTATTTATTTTTTCCATAAAATTTTCAACACTAGTTACTTTAGTGTTGAATACTGCAAACACATCGTCTACATACCTGAACCATACTCTGGGGAAATACTCAAATTCTTTACTTATATCTGATTCAAATTTGCTCATAAATAGGTTTGCGATAAAAGGTGATAAACTATTACCCATTGTGGTTCCTTCTAATTGCTGGTAGTAGTTATTTTTATATTGAAAGTAATTCTGATTCATGCAGAGTTTTGTTAAAGATAGGTATTCTAAAGTCTGTTTGTCTTCTAGATTTTTTTTTCTTAGTAGTTCCTCCAGGTATTGTAAGGTATTGGGGATCGGCACACTATCATATGAAAGTATGGAAATCAATAAATCCAGAAATAGTTTAAATAAAGATAGAGGACCCATCCCGTTTAGTACACTTTATTCTTTGGTTGAGGGGAGATAGGATTAAAAATCGTGATCAATCACAAATTATTAGTCTTATCTCCGGCCACTAAAGGATTGTATATAAGATAGAGCGTAGATTAATTTAGTTTATTGTTTATCGTCTCCTGATGATGCTAAGGTTGTTAGCGAAACGCGCGTCGAGTGCAAAAAAGTGTAGTTTTGGTTTGTGGAAAACAATCATAACTTTGTTTTAGTGCAACCAAAGGTTCCAAATTCCCAACATAGTATAAAAAAATATAACGTATTTCTTTCTTTTTTAGGATATGACAAAAAAATCGACAGAAAATCGGTTATTCGATTAGTTAAACATTTGGTAGAAGATGGCTTTATAAAAGTTCTTGTACTAAATATTAAAAGAAGTGATTTGCTAAAAACAAAGAAGTTTGTCTGCGTTCCACAGGTATGATATGTTTGACAAAATAAGATTGACGATATTTCTCAGGCAGAACTTATATCCATTGAAGATCGGTGGTAGATTACTACTCGAGCAATAGATCAATCCGTTAATTATTGTGTAATTGGTATGGATTCTGGAACATTCTGGTTCATAAAAAGAGCATGAAGCAGCCTCCTTCATTTTTATCGGTCACTGCTCTAACTGGACGGACCTTGAGTCAGCACTAGGGGGGTCTTGCCTGAACTGACACATTCCAGAGAATTTATCACAAAACTTTGCAGGAAGTGGGCAGGAACTCGTAGAGCTCACCAGTCAAGGGACCCGGACAATGGTTGGGATTTATACCAGACCTTGCATGCTGAGAATGCTACTGCACAAAATAAGTCAAACCGAGGGCATAGAATATAAACTAGCATACTAGGGTGCTGAGCCAAAATCAGTAGCTAAAACTCGGATCCAAACAAACTAATGTTCTGATCACAGACTGTTCTAATTTTTAGGCAACCTACCGTCATCTCTACATTCAATCGCAAATCGATCAGCTCTGTCACAAATATTTCTTATCAAAGCCAGTGCTCAAATCGGATTATGACGGCAATCAAGGTACATTAACTTTGGGCGGCGGCAACCAAAAGGTCAACAAATCGGATTATGACGGCAGCCATGGTACATTAACTGTAGGCGGCGGCAACCAAACGGCTAACATTAGCGTTGCTGTAACAAGTAGACAGAAAAATAATCCGGCTGAATTTCAAATAGAAGGAGTCAAAGTTAAACAATCCCCTTTTGTTGGTAAGTTAACACTTAAAAAAAATTATTGCATGTTTGCTTTTTAAAATAAACGATTTACTTTTTGAAGTGTTGTAATAATAAAACAGTATCAAAACAATACAGAATGTTAGATTGATTAAAAGGGTGCGAAAGGTACAAAGTAATATTACATTGGCATTTTGAGGAATTCTCCTACCCTAACTGCAGCAGGGATTTTGGCACCCTACTATTAATTTTTGCGAATGTCGTCGACAAGGTAAAAACAACTAACGTATTCCTTGTTTTTTATTTATTTATTTCTCTCTCCATATGATGCATTTTGTATATTAGATTGTTAATTGTTAATAGTTAATATGAAACGCATATTTCGTACCGTATACCGTTGGGGGATTCGCCATCAAATTGAATATGTGTTGTAAAAATAACAGCCACTGTAAAAATGGTTTTTGATATTTCAAACCAAATTTGCTTACAAAAGAAATTTTTTAAGATTAAAAATGAGCCTTTTAACTAGGGACATCTACTATTTTATCCCGCAGCTTTATCTTTTGCAAATGTCATTGACTAGATACAAATGACTAACGTATTTCTTAGCAGTTTATATGGACGCATCTTTACGTACCATATATCAATGGTGGATGTGCCATGAAAGGGAATATATTTTGTAAAAATAACAGCAACGATAAAAATGATTTTTAACATTTTAAACTCTCAAACTAACCTACGAAAGAATTTTCTAAGGTTAATATTGTTAAGTTTCTATTTAGAAATTTTTTCCTTTATGTTGATTGTTTTGTGATTTTAAGTTCAGAGGTCAGTTCAGTGTGGTGGCTTATAGCCATTAAGAGAGAAATTACAAAATGAGCCATATAAATTCTATAATCTTATAAAGTATTTACACTTACAATAATTTTTTTTTTAGCAAACGACGTACTAGAAAGCATATCGAAATTTAAAGAGTTAAAGGTCGAACTGAAAGAAGAGGACAAGCTTTTACCAAAACATGATGCATATTTTTCTAAAAAGTATTACGGATTTCAGCAAAAATTCGTTAGAATGAGCATTTTACACGAGGTGTTATTTTATTTAATTTACGAGCAACCAAAATTTGTGGAAAAATTGAGCACAGATGAAGTTAGAGAACTATTTAGAGAATATCAGGTGTGTATGTGTAATGTGTAGTATTTCTTTATATGATCAATTAATTATTATGTAGGTATATGATTATATAAGGAGCAAAGTCCTATTCTGTCCTGGGAAGAGGTGGCATAATTTATAAAAAAGCACCACATGATAATAATGAGATTTCGTAACTATACGAAAACTCTCGCATACTAGTACTTTCTGCTGGAAACGAGTATGCAACTTTAAGGTCTGTCTTTTTCTTTACTGTTTAGAATCAAAGGCAAAAGACATGATGGTATGTCGTCGCATGGGTAGCACGTAAAGGTGTAACTGTCCCTGAGACGGATCTACGAGCGAAACAATCTGGGTGCTCTCTACCCATTCGATGCATGTTGGCCGGAACTACGCGAATCCGAACATATCGGCGCTGCGGCGTGGCTTTTGACTCTCATTCATCATTCTACACAGTATAGAGTTTTAGGAGTATTTTTACATATATCTGCAGGATCCCCAACAGTTTTTCATTTTTTTTTTGGTTAGCAGCAACACTTTTTCGGTGGCGATCGTAGTAAATAGTATTTTTATTAAGATTAATTTCGTTCATCGACTAAACTTAATTTTCTTTAGCAGTCGAACCCATACTAGCAACGTCTGAATTTTGTTCGTTCTTTGATATTTCCGTATAAGTGCAAACCGCTATTCTACTCTTCGGTTTACGATGGATTTCGGACTGTAATGCTCCAGCATACTTGAAGGTGTGAACTTATCATTCAGGTCTATCGACTATTTCTCCAAGAAGTATAGCAATTATAGTATAAATTAATTTTTTCACACACATGTGGTTACCGTCCAGGCCAATTTAATTTACGGCGACGTCTGGTCGCCCACGTCCTTTAACCGGCGTGAATAAAAGAAACCGACACTGACTATTATTTAACACTCGTTTTACAACATGGACCGATACCAATTAAAATGTTTGCGCAGGCTGACAATCTCCAATCGACGACAGAACTTGGCTTGTACTAGTTAAAGAAAAATACTGAACATGTATCTTTACCTGTAGGTTGAATTTATTAAGTTTGGTGATGCTAAAAAATGTTAGTTCCAAGAAACTTGGTTAAAAAAAGGTAGCAATAACTATTTAATATCTCAGTGGGCAAACAAGCACAGTAAAATTAATTTTTTTGCAATGTTTGTGTCAAAGTGCGGCAACATATTGATAGTGAAAAAAAAAATTCGTAAAACTTTCATCACATACCATACAGCAGCATTAAGCATTCACCATAGGAGCGCAGATGTGGAAAAAGGGGTTTGCTTTTCCAATCAAGTTTTGGGAGAGCTTTGGACGAATATGAGGAGGAGAATGCTGTATTAAAAATCTACTATGTATTTAAAGAAGAGGTACATGAGTTAAAAAAGAAAAAAAAAAGATGTCAAGCTTTAAGCTGTTTAAGAGTTATTACTGAAGCATCTGTTAGACTTAAGACTGTTTTAAAAAAGGGTGACATAACAGAAGCAAAAATGACACAATCCATGATAAAAAAAAATTATCATCAAAAAAATAGCTTAAAGTTTAAAAAAGCCAAAAAGTCTAATTACTAATTTTTTGCCAAGAAACCAAGGAAGGGCTAAGAGAGATTGAGATTATTTAAGATGGTTTTTTTTTGTATTTTGTTTCTGTTGGTTAGTTGATGGGGATTATTTATTATTCTTTGTCTCTAAAAATATGTTCGTAAAAAGGTAATATTAATAAATCTTTGTCATCCGCCAAATTCCACTTTTTCTGTTAGGTAAATAATCTGATAAAATTATTTTTTTAAGAAAAAAGGTGACTTTGCCTTAACCGGCCTGTTTGGTAGGGGATAATAAAAAAAACGACGTAAAAAAGAACTTTTCATTTTTTCTCATCTGTTGGGGTCCCTGTATTTGCCATTTACCACACTAGAACCCTAGAGGGCTTTTATTCTCAATTCGGGAAAAGAGTATCCTTTCCTCTTCAAACTTTTATTCTTTTACATAACTCCATTTTTTTTTAAACCGCGCCCACATGGAAAACATCAGGTCACTCGTAGACTTCACCAGGAATCCGGACAATAATTAGTTTATACAAAGGACATTGTAGCCTCTAGAGTCTCACTGCACAGAATGGGTTTAGCCGAGGACACATGTATCTGGCAAGCTTCAGTCATTTTAAAGAGTTGCGCTTCTTTTATAAAATTCATCTTTTTAAAAAAAAATTATCGCAATGTTGTTATTTTTTACATTTTTCTTTTAGATAAATCTGTTAGAAGAGGATATAGAAAGTTTACCCCCAATATATTGCAGGGAGATTTCTTGGAAAATGTTTGTGCCGCCTTTACCTGTCCATTTTGGTTAGTAAAATAGTTTCTAAAGCTTAGTTATCAGTGTCTCTAAAAAGCACAGAAGTGTGTATTTTGAAATGCGCTAAACACAAAAGTCGAGCATAATAAAAGTCTGTCTAAAAACGTGGGAAACATGCAGGTGCGCATGAGAAAGATAAACTAGTAATGAGTGAGATGGAGAGGCACGTGTAAGATTTGACTTCTATTAGAGAAATTGAGACGCTGGACTAAAAACATTTTAAATAGGGTATTTGTTGTCTTTGTCTTTAAACTATTTCTGTTCAACTAATTAGGTCAAATGTAAATTAGATTTAGGTAACGCTAGGTACGCTATTGTTTGGGTTCTCCAGAGTTTTTACGAGACCAATCTCGCTTTTCATATAAGGCCTTTCTCCCTCTTATAAAAAGGCAAGTGTTCAGAAGCTGATAGTCGCAAAATTTAAAGTTTTGAAGAAACTTTTAACCCTGTATTCAAATCTTTATCAATCATTAAATCAATCTTTTACTGAAAGTTAATGAAACCAATTAGCACTTGTTTAGTGATATGTAACAAAGGGTTATTTATTAAACTTTACATTTATTGCTCTAATTTATTAAAGTCAAATTAAAGTATTAAATTAAAGAGCTAAGTCAGTTATCACATACGACTAAATTTCGTTCGTACAGCTCGCATAAGGGTAGGTTTATAATATCTCTTGTCTCTTGTTTTTATCTTAAAACTGCAAAGGGTAGAATTACCCCACTGTTGCACTAATTGTTTTCACAGAACTCGCTAAAATGAGAAAATGAAAATGGTGGCCCGTCAGTGGTTTTGGGTTAAGTCAGTTAATAAATAGTGCTTAAAACTCGCGGCTGAACTGTTCTTCTTTTTTCTTTTTAGTCACTTGCTGCGCATAAACTGATGCTCGTAAAAATCTCCATTTTTAGCGACTGGTTGTGAAAACTATATAATATAATAAATAATAATAATAATAATATGTAATTTATTGCTAAATTGTTTTTTTAAAACTAAAATTTGTGTTTTTAGGCTGGCCAGAAGGTTGGGCTCTAATTTGCGATATCGTCTTAAGGCTTCCGGTATCTCTTATTCTTAAAATTTTTAACTGTACGTTTGTGTCACGTGAACTGGTAGACGTCATAAACCACCCGATCAAAAGGTAAAGTACAATAGAATGTTTGTGATTAAATTTCTATCTTTTTTTTTTGGAGACATATTATCGAGCATATTATTCATATGTTTCACCTTTTACAAACGGATTCAATAAAATTTGAATAGAGGTTTTACTCAAATATCCGCATTTTAAAGTCTCAGTCAGGACTAATAGTTCAACCAAATTAAAATAAAAGACAAAAACATTTTTAACAGCAGTTTGATGAGTGAAAATGGTAAAGGGGCTTCTGATAAACGTTTTAAAGAAATGCGTGAGTGGGGCTCTTGCGGGGTGGATTTGGTGAGGGGAAAGGGAGAGAATTATTGTTATTTCCAGCAAAACTGAACGCCATAGAGTAAAAACTTCTATACAAAACTTGTAGATGGTACAACTTTTGTACTACTCAGGAAAATTCTCGTAGTGTTTTTGACGTTGCTCATTTTTTTGTTTTGAAATATACTTTTTGGTGGTATAATAACAAATTATAGTTACACTCAGAAATGCGAAAAAATAAATAATGGCTTTTGCAAAAATTAATTTTACAGCAATTGTTGATAATTTCTTTGAGTAAAAAAAATCAGCAACCGATTACAACATCTATTTATACGGAAAAAATACAAAGGAGACCAGTTTTATATAAGAACGGTTTTAAATAAAGTCTCTTTCTCCTTCGTTAAAATCGTTTTCTAACAGCTGATCGATGTACTGTCCTCTTATTTTACAGTTTCTCACAGATTAAAACATATCAATCAATCAAATGAAAAAACGTTTATTGTAATAAAGTGTTAACAGTTCACTTAAAAACTAGCCCTATCAAGAAATAAACGTTGGGTAGAGCCACTGAAGCATTTTCATGCTTGTACGTGGCTTAGGATGTCGAAATCGATTTATTTTATCACAGATTGGTAGTAATGCCACAAATTAGGTTAATTGTCACTAATCGGGTAAACACGTCAAAATCGAGCGAAATTTCTAATTAATTAACATTATTTTGATTTATGAAACCATTGTGAAACTCTGGGGTTTATTGGAAATTATGGAAAAATTGGAAGTAGTTTACAGTTTACAAGATCATTAAAAACTTCGACCTCTGTCAAGGATCCATGTTTGTGTCGCTTTTTTAAACTGACCAAACTTTCTAATAGAAATAATTGGTTTGGGAAGCATGTTGTAAAGTCTTGGAGAGAAATATTTTACTGAGCGTTGCCCGTGTGTCTTTTGAGTTGTGGATGGATATGCATTTTTCCTATTTCGTGTATTTATACAATCATTTTTTAATTTTAAATCTATTTTGCCACTATTTATATATTTAAGAATCTCAAAACAATACAACTGTCTCAAATCCATTAACCCACTCTCTTGAAAAAGGTTATCTGTAGCATACATCTTATTTTTGCCAAATATAATTTTTGTAAAACCATCTATGAATTGTGTTCAGACAATTTATATGATTTTCATCTATGGCTCCCCACCCAAGAATTCCATAAGTAAGATGACTTTGAACGAGAGATAAAAACATGGTCTTTAGTTCATTTGCAGTGAGAAAATCTTTTAAGCATATAAATTTTGATAACAGTCCTCTGAGCTTGTTTGATATGTCTTTAGAGTATTGTTTCCAACTTAACTGGTTATCTATGGTTACACCCAGATATTTGATACTTTTGACCTCTGGTATTATACTATCGTTGATTTTTAAATTGCCTAAAAATGGCAGATTGTTCCGGTGTGTCGAGAATGGAACGTATTTAGTTAAACAAGATTCAGCTCTACAAAATATGATGGTGCTGTTAGTTTCTAATTTGAGCATATCATTTATGTAGATAGTAAACAACAAAGGACCAAGCACTGTTCCTTGAGGAACACCAAAGGTAACTTCTCTTTCTTCGCTGATGACACCTTCTGTATCTACTTTTTGTTTTCTTATAGAAAGATAGCTTTTAAGAAAGTTAAGAATCTTTCCTATTAACCCACAACTGTCCAGTTTTTGTAAAAGCGTTTTATGACAAACTGTATCGAATATATATTGTCATATTAAAAAATCCTTGTTATATTTTTTTTAAACGCAAATAAAACAACTTAGTTAACAATTTTTTGTTCTGGTTTAAAATAAAATTGATTTACTATTTAAAATTGTTTTAATGGTATGTTTAGAAAAAGCATTTTCAAACCGTCCTTTGTTTAAAAGCGCTCTAAGAGTACCGTAGAAACCTAGAACTTTATTTTTGTGCAGTATTGCTAGTAACACCTTATTTCGATTAATAAAGTGTCATACATAAAAAAAATTGTTTCTTGTAGAATCGATTGGTGGCACTTTTTACCTTATAGTTAAATTTGAATCTAAATTTCTTTTTTATATGAATGTAATTTTTATGTAAAAAAAATCAATCCGATTTGTGCTTTCAAAAATAGTATATTTTTCTTAATCTTTACGATAAATATTTATATTACTAGCTCACGAGAAATCGCCGGAATTGCAAAAGCAATTGTCGTTTTTAATATTTATTTATTTTTTAATTTCCAAAAAGAAGCTAAAATTTTGAGCTATTTCCGTCCAATAATTATTTCGATAGAAATAGAAAAAATACGGTAATAAAAAGCAGTTTACATAAAAAAAAATCATATTGACAAAAATGATCAAAAAACCTGGATTCTAAGCTTAAGCAATCCTACACAAAAATAACGTTTTTGCATTTTTTCCGTACAACTGAATAGGTCAGTTCAACCAACACCTGCTTTGTTGAGAACGGTGTTGGTTCAACGATCTGGACGTCGCTGTCAATTGATTGACAAGTTACGGAGGGCAAACAGCGATTTTCCATAAGTCGAGTGATTTTCCGGATTTTCCAGTGACTTTCAATAAGTGAAAATGCATAGTTTGTTCTTTTTAAAAAACGGATAAAGACAGTTTATTAGTGGATTTTTGCAGGAAGAGCCAAAAAACCGTGCCAAAAGTCACAGTGTTTGTTTTGTTTACATTGGTTTTTATTTGTATTTTAAGGAATTTAGAGGAAGATTTAAATAGAAAATGCCGCTTTTGTGTTACCCCACCAAACCACCAGACCCAACTTAAGACAAACTGTACAATGAAAGACTATTTAAACAAGCTAAAAAGTGTGTATCCTGATGTGGCCCAGAGATACATAGAAAAATGTAACTTACGTTTTTATCTTTTTTTAAACTTCTTATTATTGCTCTTTGATAGCGGTTTTGAACTTCAGTTTTCAAAATGTTTTGCTTAGAAAATCTTAAGTTTAACGATGCCCTACAATTTAATAAAAAACAAACCAAAATGCTCGCCGAAAACTGGGTAAAACATACAGAAAATATTTTTAAATCTGAAACAAAATGTCTGGAACCGACTCATGCATAATTCAGTTTAGTTTCTGAAAACTTTTGCCCCTTAATAGCTATTATCGATTTTTGTTTTCTTATTTTAGCCAATCTCGCAAGATAAGAACTCAATTTATCTCGTGGATTTCTACAGCCACAATTCATAATGTAACACGAAAGCAGCATTTTCTACTGAAATATTCCTTTAAATGCCCTAAAACACAAATAAAAACCAATATAAACAAAACAAACACTGTGACTTTTGTCACGGTTTTTTGGCTCTTCCTGCAAAAATCCTCTAATAAACTGTCTTTATCCGTTTTTCAAAAAAAAGAACAAACTATAATAAAAATGCATTTTCACATATTGAAAGTCACTGGAAAATCCGGAAAATCTCTCGAAGTTAACACTACGGTTTTTTTGCCCTCCGTGACTTGTCAATGAAGGGACAGTGACAGATCGTTGGACTGACCTATGGTATAATCAATGACAAGATAGGGGTTAACGTCCTTGAATTTCATATGTTGTTGGGTTAGCGGGAATAAAGGACCGAGCTTATTGTTGTACCTTTTATTTCAACGGCAACGTTTCGGTGGCTTGGTTTCCACCTTTATCAAGCTATAAAGAACCATGAAAAATAATAAGTCTAGCACTAGATACTATGTAGTTACATATTGTAAATAAATCTATTATTGTTTAACATTAAAAAAAATAAATAAATATATTATTTAATAAAATATTAATGAGAAGCTAGTTAACCAATTTTTTATCATTTTTTTTAAATAATTTTTATGCCTTCTTTTTTTGTGTAAATTATGTTTTTTCCTACCCCCTTACCATATCAATGTAGAAAAATTATATTTTACCACTTGAAAACTGTAAAAGCATTACCTGTGTTTAATAAATAAAATCTAAAAGCAAACGAAAAAAGTCACATGAAACTCACACAATCCATAATGAAAAAAATAATACTATTAAGTTACCCTCAAAATTGTTGGTAATGCCATTATTTGTTTTTTTGCATTTCTGAGCATGTTTTTGTAACTAAAAAGTATATGTCAAAACAAAAAAAATGAACAATGTCAAAGAATTATTGAAAACGACAATTGCTTTTGCAATTCCAGCTTAATAAGTTCTAATATAAATATCCATTGTAAAAATTTAGAAAAATATAATATTTTTTTGAAAGCAAGAATCGAAATTTGAAATAATTTATTAAAAAAACGGCCTATTCATTTCATTTCTTATTTTTCTTTTACATAAAAATTACATTCATATAGAAAATGATTTAGATTAGAGTTTACTTTCAAGGAAAAAAAAAATTTGAATAATATATTAAAAAAATATATTGCCATTGTTAAAATCAAATAAAAAATAAGTGCACCAATCGATTCTACGAAAAACAATTTTTGTTTATGTATGACACTTTATTAATCGAAATAAGATGTTTATAGCAATACTGCACAAAAATAAAGTTTTATGTCGAACAATTACTTTGTTTATACGGTACCCTTAAAGCGCTTTTAAACAAATGACGGTTTGAAAATGTTTGTCCTAGACATACCATTAGAACAATTTTATATACTAAATCAATTTTATTTTAAACCGGAAAAAAAATTGGTAACTTAGTTGTTTTATTTGCGTTTAAAAAGAAATGCAATATAAGGTTTTTTTTTATAATTTTTGGAAAACTGTAAGATAAGAGGATTGGCAGTACATCGATTAGCTTTTAGAAAACGATTTTAATGAAGAAGAAAGCAACTCTATTTAAAACCGGTTTTAGGCGCGTATAAACGTAGTAATTTTTTTTTTCTAAATAGATGGTGTAATCGGTTGTTGATTTTTTTTTTAATTGAAAGAAATTATCAACAATTGAAAAATTCATTGTTGCAAAACCCATTATTTGTTTTTTTGCATTTCTGAGCATGTTTTTTAATCATCATATTTTATTATCTCACCAAAAAGTATATGTCAAAGGAAAAAAAATGAGCAACATCAAAAAATACTACGCGCAGAGAGGTATATTTTCACCAAGTTTCGTCACAATGCAATTATTTTTGCGGAAATGAAAAATAAAAAACGAAAAAATTAAAATATTAGGATTTTTCGCATT
Source organism: Oxystoma pomonae (assembly GCA_963921995.1). Lineage (NCBI taxonomy): Eukaryota > Metazoa > Arthropoda > Insecta > Coleoptera > Brentidae > Oxystoma > Oxystoma pomonae. The sequence continues at coordinate 47,600,780 of OY998171.1, read as the reverse complement.
TTTGTCGAAAATTTTGAGGCTATATTAAAAATGACATTTACAAAATTTGTAGATCTTTGCACCGCCTACAACTTTTATAATTGCAATAATACCATTTTTCTCCACCTTTCCCTGCACCAAATCCACCCCGCACTCACGCATTTTTAAAAGTTTATCAGAAGCCCCTTTACCATTTCCACTCATCAAAATGCTGTTAAAAATTGTTTATTTTTTTCTCGCTAAATGAGTTAATCCGATTGGTCTATAATAAAAATGGTGTAGTAAGGAAATCACAAGAAAAATGGTTAATGAGGTCAGTCCTCCCTCTGGATTAATACGCCATAGGCCTTATCCGTTAGCTATCTTGTACGGATAGTGGCCCAGCGGGAATCACGAGGAGATGTATATAGGCACTACGACTAGGTACTTATTCTTTCGCCTTTATCGCAACTAGCGACGAAGAGAGTTATAGTTGTATGTATTCGAAACTATTGGTTAGCACTCTTACGAAAGCTGAACCGTGCACTGCGGCCTTAATGGGCCTATTGTGCCGAGGAATCTAATGAGATTTGGAAGATTGCAACTGAAGGAAATACAACCCAGAAAAATAAAACTCCTGAAGATTACAAAGCTTGATTTAGTCTTGATACGTTATCTTAACTTATTCCCGAGCTTATTCCAGTTGAGGCTTTAGTGGAAGCCACACAGAGTCATAGTTACTTCCGCCTCTTTTTGCTGGGTGGCCTAGAGATCGGGAAGTTGGAATGAAATGAAGTTTTTTCGGTTTATTAAACCGCTACGGTATCCCTGAAAAAAAGGAAACTGATCTTATCGGATCGGATTGTTACGTTTATAATTCCCTTAAGCAAATTTAAAAAACACAAGGTGTCTAATTTACCTCCTAGTTTATCTTACTTTTGCTTGCTTATTGCAAATTCGACTTAAAAATATTTTATTTTCGGCAGAATGTTGTTATCTCAAATTCTTTAAATGGTTGTTTTTTTATTAGGTACTTCTTACTGGGCTACCAATCCAATCATATAAAGCGGATAATAATGGCGAAAAGAAAGTACGTTCATGAGGTCTACCAAAACATTTGTAACCAAGCGTATTGTGGCCTGATACAGTTTGGACCGACTAAATTGCATCAGAAAGATCAAGTAAGTAGATAATTATAGTAAAAGTAGTAGAATGGGGTGACTTGTTGCGTGACAAATAGGTCTGCCATATATGCATCTTATTTTGTGTCCAAAAATCTAACGCTTCTTCTGACGGACAGTTTTATTGGGGGGATAGTTGGCCCGCTTCTTGGGGTTGGGTCGGGTTGGGTACCCCCTCGAGGTACTTGAACCTCTTGCAGAGTTGGGCGGAACAGTCGCAAAGTAGGTGTTCTGCGGTTTCAGTTGCGATTTCGCAACATCTACAGTAGTAGTGATTAACTCTTTTCTCTGTCTCAGTCCTTGAGTATTTCTTCAGTATTTCGAAAATTCGTATTTTCCCCATTTGTTTAGACGCGCCGACGTGGTTCTTCTTTATGCCGAGGTCGAATTTTTGATACCACACGATAAGTACTCGTATACTAGGCCTTTTTGGTGCCAACTAACAGGCAACTTTCAAGTATTTCTCTTTTTATACCAAAGCACTGAAAATCGTGGGTTTCGGTCATTTGAATTATTTATTATTTGTTTACTACGTACGTTTTGGATTAGGCCATCATGAGGTAAAAATGATATGCTAAAAAATTATAATAATGTTAAGTTAATGTAAATAATATTGTACAAGAGTAGTTAATTATAAAAGAATTTTGATGTACTCAAATTTAAAAAAAGTTTTTGCAAATTTGAAAAACGGGGACATTTAAACATGAAAGACAAATTGTGTTTGATCTATAGAAATTATTTGTGGTGGTATTTTGTTATCAAGCTTTTTTTACTAAAATAAGAAAAAATTTTAGCCATAGTATAATTAATTTTATTTTAAGGTAGTAAAGATGAAAAGAAATTGCAATTAATTATTTAAATTATTGCAATAAATTTTAGAAAGGTTATTAATGTCAGTTCTAAAGTTGATGGAATTTTTATCTTCCTGTATATTAATAATTTCAAGTAAATTTCTTTTAAGATAGTCATCTTCCTTTTCAATTATTTTCACATTATTAAAATCAAAAGTGATTTTTATCAATAGAATGTTTACTTAATGCAGTGGCACCTTTGTTTCCCTTTCTAACAGCATATTGGTGTCTATAGATACGTTTATGTTAATATTGTTGTGTCATACCAATGTATGTGGAAGGACAGTCCTTACAATTTATCTTGTAAACAAGGTTAGTTTGCTTTGAATTGTCAATTTTAGATTTTAATTTAGTAAATCAACTTTAGAACTAACATTAATAACCTTTCTAAAATTTATTGCAATATTTTAAAACAATTAATTCCAATTTCTTTTCATCTTTACTACCTTAAAATAAAATAAATTGTACTATGTCTAAAATTAATAATTTCTATAGATCAAACACAATTTGTCTTTCATGTTTAAATGTCCTCGTTGTTTATAATTTTAATTTATGTTTTGAAAAATTTTTCTAGTTTTGCAAAAACTTTTTTTAAATGTTCCTATAATAATAAAATAATTTTATAATTAACTACTTTTGTACACTGTTATATACATTAAGTAAACTTTATTATAATTGTTTTGCATCTCATTTTTACCTGATGATGTCGTAAAACGAAACGTACGTCGGGAACAAATCATAAATAATTCAAATGACCGAAACCCACGCCTTTCATTGCTTTAATATACCAAACGGTGAGGAATCTATCAATAAAATCTTTCTATACCGGTATGTCGAAACACGGCAGTAGCGCAGCGAGTAAGTCTATTGGGTATGGTTAAGCATCGCCAGTCGCAATTATGTTTCGGATGGCTGACTGCAAGACAGGTTTTTGGGGTTTTCCTCTTATTTTGAGCAAATGCTTTACCAGTACCAACTGTGTACATCCCCAGCCCAAGGCTGTAATAATAATAATTAAATAAAAACAAAATAATTTAAAAAATAATTGCATACTTTTGATGGCACCCATATGGGGTATATATAAGAGGGGAGAAGTAATATTATTCGATGCATCTTGACCGTATTCGAACTTTAATATACCAAACGGTCAGGAATCTGTCAATAAAATCTTTCTATACCGGTATGTCGACCCACGGAAGCAGCGCAGCGAGTAAGTCTATTGGGTGTGGTTAAGCATCGCCAGTCGCAATTATGTTTCGGATGGCTGACTGCAAGGCAGGTTTTTGAGGTTTTCCTCTTATTTTGAGCAAATGCTTTACCAGTACCAACTGTGTATATCCCCAGCCCAAGTCTGTAGTAATAATAATTAAATAAAAATAAAATAATTAAAAAAATAATAATAATTGCATACTTTTGAGGGCACCCGTATGGGGTATATATAACAGGGGATTATTTTTTTTTTTTCGATGCATCTTGACCGTATTCGAAAGCGGATTACAATATAGCAGCATGTCTTTTGACATACGTGAAAATTGCCTATTATATTTAGCACACGTAAGTACTAATATGAGAATATTTTCGTTTGGTTTCGAGAATAGTGTTTTAGCCTCTTGTCTTGCAAGGCTGTCTGCTTCCTCGTTGCCATGCGTAGATAGTAGGTGTACAGGGTCCTTCATTATAAACTTTGTCTGAACAAAAGCTTTTTACTACTAGTCCTACGAGGTTCAAACCAAAAGCATTCAAAAGAAGGTAGTTCTCACATGTGATCACCTCTGTGAAATCTGACGTTTATAGTTTACACGCTGAGGGCAAATTATGTATTTTTTAGATTTTTTTGAAATCTACGAAAAATTCTCTTTCCAACGGTTTGAGAGATATCGATCGAGTTGAGTTTAATAAAATGTATAAGATTGTGATAAACAACCCAGTATCTGAAAAAAACTGCATGAAATTTGAAATGTTTTTTTCGATTACTATTACAGACATTATTTTCTATCAAATGAGTGTTGACAGTAAACGAACTGTGCATCGAAGTGGAGGATCAAAAAGGTACTGAAGCTATAGTAGTTTTAACTGCTGGTTTCTGAATGCAGCGCAACCGAGTCGTTTTCTATGAGCAATGACGACTTAAGTTTTTCCAAGTTCTTCTAATGCATATCTGCGGATTTTTTATATTTACTTTATTTCAGTCAATGAAATAATTAAATAATTAAAGTTATAAAAAATATTTTATTAACTCAGTAATTCAATAAAGAAATAATGAAATATCATAACAATAAAACGTCGATTTACTCTTCAACTCTTCAACTCTTTCAGGGGCCCAATTCTTGAATCACTCGACTTTTAGTCGTATACGAATCACATTTTAGCAAAAAATTGTCGAAAAAAAGAGTAAATTTTTACTAATTCAGTATAATGCACAATATTTAATTAAAATAGACCCAAAATTTAAATATTGCGGGAAAAATGAAATGGGTTTTGACGCTTAGATGTCATTTTCGCTCGAATTTACATCGAGTAGGTAGAAGCAATCGATGCAAATCCGAGCGAATATGACATACGAACTTCAAAACTTGCGAAATAAAGAGCATCACAAACGTGAAAGTATAATTTTCAGTAGAGTTCAATGTTGTGCGTGCGTTAACAAGTGGATAAGAGAAAATTTACCCCTTTTTTGTCAATTTTTGTCAAAATGGCGTTCTGGATCATTACTGACTGGATGGTTTAGGTTTGGTTGGAAATCTCCGCTCTTATACGTGCTTTCAGATGATCAACATTTTCGATTAGCACAAAAAATACTCTGTCTTTAAGGTAGCCCCAGAGCCATGTATATGAAGGGGTAAGGTCAAAGCTGTTTGCAGACCATACGATTGTCCCCAATCTTCCCATCTATTCACGGAAGTGGTCACTCAAGAATCTACTGACAGGTGCTTTATGCGGACCAGCACCATCTTGCTGGAAGATGGTTTGCGCTTATAAATTTAATGGCATACCCTCAAGTTCTCTCTCTCCTGGTGATCTGGAAAAAAGAGGCCTATGATCCGATTGCGCATTATGCCACACCATAAATTACTCGGTAATCGTCCCTGGTTTTGGATCTGGAGCACCTCTTGTTTTGGAGGTTAGGAATACCGTTGGTGCAGAATGTGGAGTTGCTCCAAAGAGTTTTAATCAGAAAATCTGGGTCTGAATTCCAAGCACCCACATTTTCTAGGGTTTGAAATGTTCCTTTTTAGAAGAGGGTTTTGGACCATCATCAACGTTCATTCAAGATTTGCCACCGACTTCTGAGGATTTATAGTGACGTGCAGTAGTATGTTTAGATCAGCATTCTCATCAACTCTTGTTTTTTTTTCTGTTTACGCTTGACGTCTCTTCGAATTCTTCATAGATGCTCTTATTGTTGGCCTGGAAGGGCAAGCCTTATCAGAAAATCTCTTGCAGCATTTTTGTGAATTTGAGAATTTCTCTTTTTTTCTTCGTCAGAAAAAAACCATTTTGACAATCAAGATTTTGATTTTTAGTTTTGATATTTTCAAATTGAGGGATGTCATTTTGATAGGAAAACATCTTGGTAGTAGAACTGGGTTATTTATCACAATCTTATTGTACATTTTGTTAAACTCAACTGTCGATTTCTCCCAAACCGTTGAGAAAAAGCCATCATGAGTGGTATTGCCGGAAAGATTTTTCATTTCAGAAAATCTCAAAAATACAGGTTGTTCTATTTAGAAAAATACATAATTTGTACTCAGCGTATAAACTAAACGTTAGATTTCACAGAGGTGATCTCGAATATGAGAAAAACTACCTTCTTTTGAATGCTTTTGGAAAGTGTTTACATTACATTACATACATACATACATTTTATTAGAGTTTAGCACCAAAACATAAATTCAACCAATGAAAAACCTTCTTCAGGGGCCATGATTTATTTGAACGCTGGCTATACACTGCATTTCGGAAAAGTGTCGTAGTACTAACACCATATCATTGTCTAAGATTGTTAAGCCTTGATATCCGTCTACGATCCGGACCTCTTTTGTTTTCAAGGTTGCCTTCTACTATCAGTTTTATTCAAGTTAAAAATATTCAAGATATCCTAAGTGTTCTACAATAACACCACATCTCGAATACCTCCAACTTTTCGCACATGGCCCCCGTCGTTGTTTATGCCCCCGTGCCGTAATATTGTAACGATTGGCCGTAGCAGGAAATAGATCGTTGAGAATTCCCTAATAGAATTTTAACATGCATACTATCAAGGTATTATTTAGAAGATTGATCAACCGAAAACAAAATTAGCGGGGATTTCAAATAAAATTTGTGAAGACTTAATAGGATTTTTCCTTGCCGTCTTAATATGAATAATCTTTACTCTGGAGATCTCACTCAACTTAAAATTAGCGGGTTGCTCGGCAATCTTTTGAATCGGAAAAAGTTTGGGAGGAAAGCCTACCTGCTGGGTGATTGGCAATGTGTTAAGTAACAACTATTCCGCGGGCGAACCTTGAAAAAAGTGGGTTCGCTCAGCGAGAAAGTCAGCGGATGCGAAGGAAACGAAAAGGGGTCATAGTGGCGACTGAGAACGGGTAGATCGAGCAGCATGGAGTAAATAACGTAAGTCGAAATTTTTTAACGTCAAATCATCATCTCTCTTCATTTAGTGTTTCTCAGACCAACCCTAGAGTTTTTGTATGTTTAGAAATAAAACCAATTATTCGTGTCAGTTAAACCCATATGCTAATTTCATCTAGTCAAAGGGCTTACCTGGGTCCAATTGGCATCCTTAGGCAAAATCGTCCGGTTCGTGTCAACTCTATTGACTTAACCCGGACGTTAAAAGCTTTTAACGAAATAAGCAGGATAGAGTTAAGGGTAGCAAGTAGGCACCCCAGAGCTCCTATTTTACTGTGACAATATAAGATAACAATGAATTGTGAACTTTTGGCAGCATTTTAATTCAATTACATCGTGTCTGTTATTATGACAGTGTCGTGAGCATATTTTAGTTTGTTGATTTTTATGCCGTTTATGGTCGCAGTTACGAAGTGCATTCTCTATTATTTTGTTACTGTAGACATTAAACAACACGGAATACAATATACCACCTTCTTCTCTCTTCGGACAGTTGGCTATCAAGTTATTTGAGCTGTCTGGTTCTAGTATATGTTAGCGATTATCTTTAGATCTCTAGAAAGAAACATGAAGTATCTCTACTTATAAATGTAGTGCTTTGATGTGCAGCAAAACATGTAGAACTTTCACCAACATGTCAAGCAATCTATTGTGTTAACTTAGTTCCCTAACATACTGACAAAAATTATGTTAATTGTGACTCATTTTGTTTCGTAACCAAATAGTACAAGCGTCCGAAGCCATTTTATGCTGAGATGTCCATTTTTCCGTCCTCGAAACAAAATGAAAGGACAGTCTTGCACTTCAAAATTATGCCTAAGGGCTTGGCACACCACCCTAAATGTGGGCAAGTTTGTAGGGCCTGTGATGCATCGGGTAACCCCACCATTTTCTCATATTGCGTAGTACCCCCTCACCAAAAATCACCTGGGCCTGTCCTCATTTAAGACAATTAATTATATCATGAAGGTTACAAATACTACAAAGTTTAGTGTGATTGATGTCGGTAAGATATACTATTTGAGGTAAAGCTAGATTGGTGGTTATTAGCAATTATATCTATTTGTATATATATTCGTATGTCCGTATCATATCCAAGAGAAATTATTTCCATACCCGGACTTGTTAATCAACCCACTTAACCATCCAACCCCACAGGCTGCTAGAGATATTTGTGCTGGACTAACAGATCATTTTTCAAACTCAGATCATTTCTTACAAATCATTATACTTTGTTTTGTTACTTTTTCACATAGGCTAAACAGACATAGTTTACTAGTAAGATAACTGTGGGGTAACGATATATGACAATGTTTTATTTCTTTACTTTCTATGCCATGTAGGTAGGCAGACTCTTGTTAGAGGAATAATTTTGTAATATTGTTTTTAAACAATAAATTGAATTGAATTGAATTAATTATCTCACTTACTGTTAATATTTTTAACTGTCAATAAAACAATTCCAATCAGATGTGACCACCCTTACACCCAGAAGGTCAATTGTGCACCTTTAGGATGGTGTGCCATGCCCTTAGTCAGAATTTTGGGGCGCAACACTGTTTATTTCGTATTAAGGAAGGAAAAACCCATATATCTCAGTAAGATAAGGTGAGGGTTGCCTAACTATCATAGTTTATATCATGAATTTTTGCTCTAAAACAATATATGAGAGAGTTTAAACGCAGACTTTTCCAGGTTTTTATATACCTCAACCGAAAAGCAAGCCTTCTGAACACCGTCACCTCATCGCCCGGTTACCACAAGGTCGACGACAGAGAATACCCGAGGGTGAGCTTCATATTTAACAGCATCATGGACGTTCAGCAGTACTGGTCCACCATGTACGACATCAGCATGAACACAAAGCTAAATTCGCGAGACGCGGTAAAGGGTCGGACCATAACGGTTTTCTCGACCTCTGCCAAACCCGATTTGCAAAAAACTCTGATCGCCAAGACTGCCGAGGAAGCACTGAAGTAAGTCCGTTTAATTTTTACATACCCGATCAACTTCAAAGGATATTGCTCTCTTTAAATGAAAATTTAGATTCGGTAAAATTGGGAGGTTAAAAACGTTTATAGGTGCTCAAGCATTATTCGTTCGTTTGAGGTATGCCGGATTTTTACCGGCCAAAAACTTCCTCTCTTCTTTTGAAGATCCGGATGTGTTAGTGGAACCATTTTGTCGAATATAACGTCACTATCACACCGTTGCTGTGTTATTAGTCTATCAGTATTATTTGTTCTGTGTGTTCCCGGCTTGTTGTATTTGCATTATGTCTTGAATATATTTTGTTGCATGATTTCATCCCTCTTTGGCTCTCATACCATATATGTTGCCTATCTAAGCCAAGGCATTCAAAAGGTCTCTGCCTCATTTCAGTGAATCTAGTGTATAAGTGTATGTTTTGCGTCGCCAATACCCATAAAATATGCTCATCTATCGGTTATTTACCTTCCGATATGTCTGGTGTAGGCCCTGAAACATCCGTAATTTCTTAGAATTTGAGTAAGATTGGTTTATTAGTCTATGTTTATATGAGGTTCGCTTTTCAATGTTTGGAATTAGTATTTTTGTTTATTCAGCTTTTCCTGTATTCATTTCCCATTTTCTTTGCCATTTTTGTTGTGTTGTCGATTTCGCTATTTCTCTTGTGTTCGATCTAGGTTTTTAAATAAAAGATTTCGTACTTCGATTATAAGATCGATTGAAGGTATTCCCGCAATGATCTGTAAATCTTCGCAGTAAGGTGTGCACATGTGACCCGTAGAATTGCTTTTCTTTAAACACTAATAAGTTTGTCTCTGTGTTTCTGTAATTTAGTAAAAACTGTCTATATAGTATCTTTCTGTTAACTGTGCTAGGCCCTTTAATATTTTGCATTAGTCGTTTAAATCGGAGTTTTTCTCCAAAAATTTTCCCAGATATCGTATTGTTTTTTTTTTAAGGTAAGATATTTGTCCCAGTTAGTGATAGGACGATATTCCTTTTACCCTTTTTTCCAGTGAGCACTACTGTATCAGTCTTTTTTGGTAATATTGTTAAAAAGTTGGCCTTCATCTGCAAGTCTACCTTTTATAATCAGTTGGGTCTTTCTTTTCGTGCTTATTTTGAACACTAAGTCGTCACAGTATCCCACTACTTCTACTCCTTCTGGATATTTCAACATAACTATGGAGTTGTAGTGGGTACTCCAAAGCACTGATGCAATCACGGCTCCTTGAGGGATTCCGGATGAAGTTTTAATATTCTTTCTTTAATAAGTTATTTTATTATTATTTTTTTTTATTTGCTTTATCGTTTCTAAAGAACCTACAAAGGTAATTCTTATAACAAGAAGATCGTACAGGAAACTAAATATTATTTAACAATTTTTTTAAATAGACTTAAACTAAATATAAAACAAAAACAAAAAAGAAGATATTGAAAATGTTTAATGTAATGCCCACTAAGAAAGTGATCAAAAAAGATTAATCCATTAATAGCAGTCTCCCTATATCCCAATCTTGATCCCAATAGGTAGAGAGAAAAAAAATCTAAAAAGTTATGCAACAACGTAGAAGAAGAAGAATAAGTAAGGTCAAGAGGAAAATTGACCATTCATTTATTAAAAAAGCTCTGGTTTTTAAAATATTAAAGATGGTTAAAGCTATTGATCTTGTACTGAGTTGACTAGAGTGATCTAGAGAGTTAATAAGAGACTCGACATTTAAGAATTCTACAGTACGCAAATGCGAGTTTACAAACTGAGCATTTTGTATGTGTATCCTTTAATACAAAATTTTAAAAAAACATTATTTGAGGTGCGAAGTTGCCCTATTGTCCTGACTATGAAAATAGGAAGATTCAGGTTGAGATATTTTGCTGGAAGAGCTGAAAGGGCCAAGTTAGTATAAAGATTTGCGTACCTAGAACTCTGGGCTATCACTAAGTCACGCTCATAACACTATGTTTTATGTTTGTCAAGTATTTCTTTCTTAAGGCGTTTTAAATGTGCATAGTTCAGGTTTTCCCACACATGTTCGTAACCTATTTCAATGAATGTCTGTTTCACTTGTAGAGCCCAATTAAACTTTGATGCAGAAGAGTTAATAGTCTGCAATTGATGGTTAAAACATATCATGGGAAGTCGGTCATCAACCATAGAAAAGAGTTTGGGAACAAAATTATAACATAATTTAAATACAAGGTGCCTAATGTGCGAAGTCCGAGTTTCTATTCTTAATATAGCTCCAGAGGTGGATTGTGGAAGAAGAAGTAATTTTTTGTAAAAGGAACATTGTGCCCTTTTTTTTTGTAGCTCCGGAGGCTTGGTTTGCTTTGCCCACGGCTGACTCAGCCATTTCTCGGAACACATATGTTGGGATAAATATAGTGCCCAAATTCTTCTTTCATAAGTTATGTATCTTTACCTAGGTAGAATTATGAATTTTCATTAACCTCGATATTAACCTTCTTATTTCTTTAACCACTTCGACGTCACTTTCCGGGTACTTCTAGGAGGGGTAGAGAGTTGGCGCAATTAAACAAAAATCTTCTTAGGGCGACTACTACAACATATAAAAAATCAGGCAATTCTACCGAATACAAATTTCCATTTAAAAAGTTCGGTATCCTTTGGTTTACATTTATAGTTCCGGTGTTAATACAATATTATGAAAAAACTATGTTGAACTTTTGAATGAAAGCTGCTACCAATATGCAGTTTACAGTTATATTTTACACCAAATATTTTTTGATTTTAGAGCTAATATTTTCGCAGTCTTTTTGAAGTACTTCACAGTGTAAATAACATTCCCATAACTTTTCAGTACATCCAAAATACTTCGCAGTACCTAGCAGTAGTTTCGAAACCACAGCTGCTACGAATATGCAATATTTGGATTGGGAGGGAAAGTAGTCAAGGCCGTGATATTATGAAGTTTACAGCCCCCCTCCTCCTTCCTCTTTTAAGGAAGTGGAGGGAGTCTTACCATCTTAGATAAAAATTGTTATATTGTCAGCTCCTCTCTTTTCGAGGGGATATCCCATGCAGCCCCGACTGCTTCCCGTGCCTCTTGGGATGCAAGTTTTCTATCTCTAAGAGGGCTTAATTTTGCCTTACATCTCTTTGTCGAAGGCAGAGATCTTTAGACTGGGTAGCAAGTATACACAGTGGACAGCCGGCTTTATGCCCCTTCCCTAAAGGATGTTCCTGGGATCTATCTAATATAGCTACCAGCAGAACTTGGTTTGGAAGGTAGGTTATTTGTCCACAGCATAGTAGCTCGAAGTCATATGTCTTGACCCAAAAACCTAGTTAGGAGTTTCCCACCTCAAGGGATAAATTCATTTGCATTTTTTTAAACTTTAGATGCGATACTGGCGAGATACCCGGCGATAACAGAGGCGCGTCCGGCTTAGACTCGGCCCTCTGGCCACATAAAAACATGAACTGGATATCTGGCTCCATAAGCATGATGCCAAAACACCTGCCCCAGTTCCTGCAGAGAGACATGTTTCAGGTAATTTTATTAAAAAAATCATACATTTTAAAAATTGTCATATAAATCATTTTTCTACGACCGTGCGATAAATACTACTTTCCCGCACTTTGCATTTCTCACAAGCTTGTACTTTAAAAAAAAATCAGGTTTGGAAAGTTGCCTTTTTTTAGGTAAATCGTCAAAATAAGCAATCGTTAACTAATTATTTTTTATGTTTTGTTATACCATGATTTATACATTTGATTCCAAATTCAATTGGACCAATTTTTTGACAACATTTACATTTAGTTTCTGGTGTTTAAATCAGCCCTTATATCAAAATTGTTCCGGAGAATTTGAAATAAATAGTACAAATCTATAACTTTAATGGTTTTATTTGAACACGCACGGCCATAACAAGGAAATAAACAAAAATGTTAAAATACTTCGTTTTTTTTTATGCAAATTAAATTTTCTTATGGGGGATGTGTTTCGGTTAATTTTTTTTATATTTTATTATGTTATAGGGGGGGAGCAATTTTCGTCATGGGCACTTTCGCCAATATGTGCAGGGTGAGCTAGAAATTAACTTAACATTCGTTCACGACTATACCAAAGATAGGATAATAATGGTTTGTGCAAATCTGATTCAACGCATTACGACCTACATTTCTGATATTAGTACTAATGTCCGTATGTGTACAGAGTAAGCCAAAAAATACGCCTGAAATTGCTTAAAATCCCTTATTTTAGAATCACATTTGACGCTTCTAAGATCAGCGAAAAAAAATGGTTTTTGATATTCTTATAAAGAAAGCACATAAAATGAGCGATAAACTTTTAAATATATACGGAGTACGCCAAAACATATGAAACACGCTTTTTCAGCATATTTTATATTGTGCAATAAACAAATCCTTCTTCGAAGGTGCATTACCTTCTAGCCTCAAGGAAGCTATTGTTGTGCCTATCCATAAGAACGGAGACACAAAAGATCCATCAAACTATCGCCGGATCTCCCTTTTGTCAACAATTTCCAAGTTAATTGAAAAACTTGTCAAGAAGCGCATGATGGATTTTTTGACAGATGTCTTTAACAGTGCACAATTTGGCTTTATAAGTAATTGAACAACTTTTTAGAAATTACAATAATGGTCACGCTACAGCAGCAGTGTTCTGTGACTTTTCTAAAGCCTTTGACTGTGTGAGTCACTGGATTCTGTTGTAGAAGCTAGAGGTTTACGGATTTAGGGGGATTTCTCTAAAGTGGCATGAGTCCTTTCTGACAGGGCGCATTTAGAGTGTCTAAGCGAATAACAAGTACTCCTCAAAAATGTCAATAGATTGTGGGGTACCACAGGGCTCAGTCCTGGGGCCTTTACTGTTTCTTTTGTATATTAACGAGGTCTTACAAATTGACATATCGGAAGTATTTGCAGTCTTTGCTGATGATACGACGATTGTGTGGCACAAAAAGGACTCCCAGGAACTAGTTCAAGTGATATCTCGAGATCTGACAAAGATTAAACAATGGAGCGATGCGAATGGGCTTCTGCTCAACTTTGATAAGACACAAGTCCTTGGGTTTCGTTGCAACATTGGTGATATTTTTTGTGATCAGTTCTCAGTTGGCAGTTTGCTTAACAAAAAGCTTGCTGGCTGTTACTGTGTCCGGGCGGTGGCTATTAACTTGGGGACATCTATTACAAAAACAGTTTACGACGCTGTAATTAAATCACATCTTTCCTACGGTTTACCTTTCTGGGGATTCAGTTTCCAAATTCCAAAAAAGCCTGCCATCACTCTTTATCTTAGAAACAGTTAGTTTAATTCACAAAAATATTTCTTTGTTTCCATCTAATCAAAGGTATTACACCACACGTCATTCTAACACATTATCTCTTCCTACACCACATACTACGCTTGTTCAGAAATCTATTATTTGTAACAGCCTAAAGATCTACAACCACCTTCCTGCAACACTCAAATCTATTACAGATCTTTCAAAGTTTCGGAAAGCACTAAAAGATATTTTATTAAAACAAGCCTTTTATTCTATAGAAGAAGATAGAACTTTATTTTTTTTTAAATAACTTTATTTTATTTTTTTTTTGTTATTCCTTTGTTTTTCCTCTTTTTATGATTGGTTTTTTTATCTTTTTTATTTGACTATTATTGACTATTAAATTTTAAATTGACTTTTAAAATACCTACAACGACAACGACACCGACTACGACGACGACAACAAAAACAACAAGAACAACCACCACCAATCGGGCAGCACTTATTTTAATCATTATTTCTTGTTACAAAGAAACCACCAATCGGGCAGCACTTATTTTATTCATTATTCACCACAAAAACATTTTACCTTGATTCCGGATATCGTATATATACCTGGTGAGTCAAGAAATATTTTTAAAATTACTCCAAATCCATTAGTTTTAAACTTGATTTAACGTTTAAATAAGCGGATAACTCAAGAACACTTAATTTTTATTACTTTACTCTAGTCGAGTTTTATATTAAAAGAGTGCCAAAACGAAAAATAATTTTTATTTCCCTAACAGGATTTTGAAAAGATGATGATTTTGTTAAATACAAACTTTTGAATTTATACAGAGTACGCCAAAAGGCGGTTAAGCAACCCGCGAAAGACAACATTATAACGTGATTAACTATTTTTTACAAAAAAAACACTAGCTAAGAAACGGAATAATTTTTTTAAATATGATTTTACAGACCTTAACCTACATTTTAACATTACTGATTACACCTCTTTCGAATGTATACAAAAGGTGCGTTCGGGTAATGCACTCCATTCTTTTTAACTCCTTTTACGCCAAACCGTTCGGGTATTCAAATCGGAGTGAAAAGTGCAGCCAGCGGCTTTTGGCGTTCGGGTATTAGGAGTAGAGCAAAAAGAACTCACTCTATAAGTCCTACCTCCTGAAGGTAGAGTGCCGGTGCGGGCATGCGCAGTTAGTCATTCGGCCACATTTTGTGCTTTTTCGAGGCTTTTTTTTATATTATTTTGTACAATCAGTTTTAATTAAATGAATTGGCAACCTTTTCTAAAACCACGGGTCCTTTATTCGACGATCATCATACCAAATTTAATTTTGGAAATTAATTGAGGAAAATTTTCGATAAATTGCATTTGGAAATCAGCAAAGATTTGTCTTTATTTGTTCACCAAACGAAAACACGCAGAAAACACCTAATTAAAGGTTAGGTTAGCTTACATCTTGCAAGTTTTACTCCAAAGCGTTCGACTATTACAATTCACTCCAAACACTCTGCCGCACTCCACTCCTACACCACACCACTCCTACTCTTTATTATTACCCGAACGTACCTAGAGTGAGCAAAGAGAGGCACTTAAAATTGCACAAAACCAATTTACTAACTATAAACTTTTGGACTGATACAAAGCCAAAAAAGAGATTTTAAACACTTTATTAAGGTTTTTAACTCTTTCTACTTTCAAAGACCATAACTAGCTTTTTTACTTTATCCTATATATACAGATACGTCCAAAATTGCTCATTTAGATTCACTTATTCGATCTAATCTCAAAAAAGTGGAACAATAAATATTTTTAGAATAAAATAACAAATAAATAAGTGTTGACTGATTGGTAGTTTCTTTGTACGGACAATTTGAAAAGGTTAAAATGTATGTTATGGTGTACTCTGTACATATATTTAAAATCTGATGGCTCATTTTGTGTGCATCCTTTTTAGGGTATAAAAAAACATTTTTTTTTCGCTGCTCTTACAAGCGTCAAATGTGCTTCTAAAATAAGGTATTTTGAGCAATTTCAGGCGTATTTTTTGGCTTACCCTGTACACATACGGACATTGGTACAGGGTGTTCTATTATAAATGTGACCCCCCTTTATCTTCGTTATTATGCATGGTACAAAAAAGTTTCAAATACAAAAGTTGCATAACTTTTTAAAAAGTTTTAAAATGTACAATTGTCAAATTTCATGGGAAATGTCAAATTTTGACAGCAACTTTTTTATTTTAAATAGAACGCCCTGTATTTTATTATGTTTTGTAAATCTGCTTTTTATTCTGATTCCAAAAATATATAACATGTGTAGGCTATGACAGATAGTTTTGGAGATATACTAATCAATAATCATTATTTTAACTTTGAACAATGCATTTTATATTTTACTGTATTTTGTATTTCTTTTATTGAAAGAAGTTTTACCAATAATATTTCGAGAAGTATTGCGATATGTTATTATATTCTTTGACTTATAATACCTATTTTATAGCAACTTATAATATAACAGAAATGAAAATTCCCCTAGTTCAATAAAGGTGTTCAAACACATCCCCATTTTCTTGAATGCAAAGCTGAAAGCGCCTTCTTAATCCTGATATGGTTGAGATTACCATGTGCCGTCGATTTGCATCAATGTTATTAACCACATCACGCCACTTATTTTCTATTTGTTCAATTGTAATAGGACTATTAGTATAAACATTATCTTTAATGTCATTCCACAGCCAAATGTCTGGAGGATGGGATGGTTCCGTGCGTTGCCATATAATTGGGTTTTCTTGCAATTCCAAAGGCAAGTTATTAATGGCGTCTTCAACGTCGTTTTGCAGTAATTCCAAGTATCTCCTGCCGTTCAGATTTCCTCTGTAGAAAAATGGCCCAATGATGTGGTTGCGTAACATACCACACCATACGCCCACCGAACGCCTTCCTGATCGTCTTCTTTTGACCGTTTTCCTGGGGTTATCCCTTGCCCAGTGATGTGCATTTTTTCTGTTTTTTTCTCCCGCGGTACTTAAAGAGGCTTCGTCTGTCAAAATTACGTCGTATATAAAATCGGGGTTTTCCTGAAGCTCTGCCTCCATTCTTCTACAGAGAATCAATCTCTTTCTTTTGTCTTCCTCTGACAAGTGTTGCAGAGGAGTGTATCTAAAATCCCTATATTTGTTCTTTTTCATAATTCTTGCAGATTTGTTAAGAGATATATCCAAGTCCCTGCAGCAGTCTCGTAGAGATTTCGTCAGATTTTCTGGAACAACATACTCAAACCATGTATTATTTATAAGTAAAAGAAAAACGAAAATCGAAACTATATAGATGAACGCAAAATTAATAAAAATAAAAAAATTACTACTTTCAAAATAAAGTAAAATTCTCAACTCTTCTTCGTCATTGACAGCTACCTCTCTTTTCTTTCTTTTCATTGTGTGGTTCTGGTTCATTTTGTCAAAAATTCGTTTAAAAGTCATGTAGCTTGGCAATTGCCGTTCAGGGTTTGGACGACTTCGCATTATTATTATTCTTTATATGAATTGTATATAGTAATATAAATTAGGCAGTAAAATGCACAATATGACATTTTGACAATAATGGCGTTGCTACGTTACATTTGTTGTTGTTTCATGTTAAGGCATAGCCTACTTACTTAAAAAATAAAAACCTCGGCGGACAAATTTTCATTCGCTATATCTCGGAAAAAATATAATAAAATAAAATTTGACATTTCCCATAAAATTTGACAATTGTGACTTACATATTTTAAAACTTTGCAAAAAGTTATGCAACTTTTGTATTTGAAACTTTTTTGTACCACGCATAATAACGGAGATAAGGGGGGGTCACATTTATAATAGAACACCCTGTACTAAAAATCTAGGTCTTTATGTGTTGAATCAGATGTGCAGAAACCTTTATTATCCTATCTTTAGTTTTGTCGTAAACAAAGGTTAAGTTTAGTAGAAAACGGCCATTTTTGTAACTTAAGTCTAATTTCTGGCTCACCCTGTACATATTGGGGAAACTGACGAAAATTTCTCATTGGGACCCTATCTAACACTTATTAAAATATAAAAAAATTTAACCGAAACACCCTCATAAGAAAATGGCTCGGAAAATGGCAGGGTTCTTTACTTACCAAAATCTCTAATCTTCTATTTTCTAGAGGCCCTCTATACATTTGACAGTTATTGTTTTACCAGAGTTGGGCATCTCATATTGCCCTCTCTTTCTAGTTTTTTCATATTTGCATGTAAAAGCGATTTTATGAAATGGACTGATGTTTTGTTGTCTCTTTTTTTGATTGGTTAGTAAAATATGTCAAGTTTTGACAAAAAAAAAAACAAAAACAAACAGTGAATATAAACGCGGAAATATAAAGATCTATATTTTTGTTACTTTTATTTTCCAGCTTGATAAACGCATGTTTTCTTTCCACTTTTCTTGAGTTTCTTTCTCCGTTGGACAACGGAACAATACAAATTCGTCGAGGCACGTGTTTTTACAGTTTTTTTGATACAGCAAAATTTCATAATCAAAAATGTGACAGTGAAAAAATTATTTATTGTCAGGGGTTACCAACTATCATTGCCAACACACAATTTCAAATATTTCCCTAGCAACTGTCAAATCCAGTTGCTCATCTCTGTTAAAACAATAACTGTAAAAAATCATATACAGAGCCTCTACTATTTTCTGATGCTAATATTGAGGCCACTAAGCACTTCTTCTGCACTTAAAGGGGCAGTTCACCAAAATGACAAGTTAAGCTTAATCGATGGCGAAAAAAATGTTACGATGAATGGTGATTCAATAAAAATGAAAAATGGCTTAAATGACGGGTGCACCGCACCTGGTATAAACCTGCTTATATCTCATTAATGGGGCTTCAGAGAAAAAAAAACGAAGATCATCATTCATCGTAAAGTTTGTGTTGCCATCGATTAGTAGTAGTTCTTGGTATTTAAGCTAAAACTGGCCCCTTTGAACGGTAAATAACAAAATTGTCATATGTCACCTAAAAACAATTGAAATATGTCATCCAAAAAACTCGAAGGACCATTTTTTCGTAATTTTTAGAACGACGCTTAGGGAACAACGATTGCAATAAATTTTGTTTTTATTCTTTAAACTATTTAAGCAATTATTATAATTATTAAAAACAGTAATTGATTGTCATTTAAACTCGCCTTGTAAAAACATCATAAATGCCACTATCTCCTATACTATAAGCGCTAGGACAATAAATCTTTTTTAGTTCGATTAGTATTTTCTTTCTACATAAAAAATTTCTTTTACGTTTAGTGTAAAAAACTACGTTTGGGCACTGAAATATATAAAAAACACATTTTTATTATTTAAAGTTATTTTTTTTTAACTAATTGGTATTAAAAAATCCCACCATTGTAAAAAAATTTACGAGTTTAAAGTGAGTTAAAAATAATTTTAATTGTTTTTGATAAGTCGCGTAGTTTCCAAGATATGACCCAAAAATTACCAAATCTGCGAAAAGAATTCATTACATAAGTGCTAGACAATTGAGCTGTATAATTTGTGCTGCGCCTTTGATATGATTAGTACAAGTTCAGAGTCATAATGGTAATAAAGTCATTTGTTTTTTTTTATATTTCAGTGCTCAAAAGTAATTTTTTAAACTAAACGTATAAGACTTTTTTATGTAGAAAGAAAATACCAATCGTTTATAGTGTAGTAGATAGTGGCGTTTATAATGTTTTTACAAGGCGAGTTTAAAATGGCCGTCAATTACTTACTTACTTACAAAGTGAACTCAGGTGGCACCCCCATTTTTTTAAAATAATAATTGCTTAAATAATTTAAAGAATAAAAACAAAATTTATTGGTATAAACCTGCCTGCAATCGTTGTTCCCTATGGGTCGTTCTAAAAATCACGAAAAAATGGTTCTTCGAGTTTTTTGGATGATATATTTCATTTGTTTTTGGGAAAACATATGACAATTTTGTTATTTTTCGTTTAAAGGGGCCAGATTTACCTAAAACACCAAGAAAAAATTTTTCAAGTAGGACCTACAGATTTTGAAATAAAGCCATTTAAAATTTTAATGTTTACAGTGTTGCCATATTGTAGTGCTACACTTTATAGGTGGCAATTTTGTATCTTCTAAACATACCTCTATCTATGATAAAAATTTCAAAGTGTTAGCCCATTTTTTTGTGCTCACCTGCCTGGCACTTGGACTACTATAAAATATGTGTTAGCGTTTTGTTTTTTTTCCTATCCCCGGTTTATAAATCCGGGGTTTTGCTATTTTGATGTATAAACCCACCATTAAATAACTTGTTTTTTCAATAATAAAATGATGGGAGTCTGATTTGGTAATGTGCGCCAAATTCAATTGCGAGAATTCCCCTTACAGCGATTTCCTTTTGTTGCAGAAAAGGATAGAGATACACTTAGTGCGCATCGGTGCTTCAAAAGGAAAACGCTATTAGAGGTAGATTCGGACACTGCCATGCAGCTTTCGTCGAATCGTCAAATCAGACTCCCATCATTTTATTATTGAAAAACCAAAAAAATAGCCACATCCATAACCCGACACTACCCACGTATTGTCAAGAAACGACTTTAGTGGTCTCGATATTACCATTAGAAAATAGATTATCGATTTAAGTAATTTGTTACAATTTTTTAAAGTCATTTTGGTGAACTGCCCCTTTAAGCTTATTCTTTTGAAATGGTTAGCTCTGGTTGAGGTTTTAACCGCAAATTTGCATTTTTGCAAGAACATGTGCCCTGTGAGGTATCAAATGAATGATAAAATCTATCTAGATATTTAATATGATACTGGCTGATGTTGAAGGTTTTAAAAGTTTTATTATTTTACTTGTTCAGATCCAAAACGAGCCCGTCAACTACAGCAACTTAGAACAAAAAGATAGACTGCCAAGAAAGATATTTTTGCCGAGAAAATTCCTGCCCGTGATACCGAAATCAAAGCGCACCGTTCTGGTTAAACCAAAAACGAACAGATACATCAGAACAAAACTTGTCACGGGATACCCGAAAAAAAAAGGTGGTCGCGCAGGCTACTACGATCATGTGGATTTATTGATTCTGAAGAGGATGCGACCAGCAAACGGTAAAGTCCAACTTATACATATTTTTAAAGACGTCATAATGGCGGCCAAAGAAATGGCGGTATGTTCCCTATCATTTATCTTGCAACAAATGACTGATGTCTAATCGACAGTGACACTTGATGATGCATCTGCTGCCTTAAATTCCATGATTTTGCTCACATTTTAAAGCTTTCTTTCCAAAATTTCACTCACATTTTTCAAATTTTCACTGTTTTTTAAGCGTTCAAAAAAAATACTGCAAAAAAACATTTTTTCTCTGTTGATATTAAAATTATTTAAGGTTATTGAAGAGAGACAGCAGGCTATAAAAAGTATTTTAGAGACAGATGGAAATAATTTAAGGCAACTGTTTAATAAAAATTTCTGTTTTGTCATCTGTCTGTCGTCTTTAGTGGTGTTGTGCATATGATTTCTATTTTCCCATTTTTAACCAAAAAATAGCAAAAATGGTAATTGTTCAAAGCGTAAAGCGTGTAAGACATAAGGTGGTAGTAATTTATTTCAATTCAAGTTCTTTACAGTCTTTAAATTTAACAAAACACGTGCCCAACTAAAAGTATATTTTAGCACATCTGAAAATAATTTAACAGGTATTTAATTAATTTATTTTAAGTTTCATCATGGCTCTACCATAATACATTCTCAACTTAAAGTGGGATTTAGTTTCGGGCTTGTTCCTTTTCCAGTTGAAAAACTCGAATGGACTAATTTTTGTGTCTTTTTTCATGGGTTTGACCTTTTCTCACGTTCGTGTTTTAATATATGTTAGACTATATATTTATCGAGATATTTATTTACATTATGTTTTTTTCGCGGATTTTTTTTTTAACTTTCAAAAAGGACTTTGACTACAAAAGGACAAATTAATGTTATTGATTGGCAGTGACGTATATTTCTGGTAAAAATATATAGGATGTATATTTATAAAAAATAAACAACGCTCAGACACCAACTTGACTGCTGTTTGAAATGTATAAAAGAAAGATAGACAAAAAAACTATATATTATATGTAAATTAGAGTTTCGAACTTCCATTGTCTTTATTTTATACCTTTTTCAGGGTTGCCACAATCCTTGAAAACCGGGAAATCCGGGAAAAAGTCGGGAAATTTGCTAAGAATCCTTGAATTTTTCAGATATTTTTGAACTGGTTGGGATATCCTTGTACCCATATCAAATTTATGTATAACTCTTTTTGCCGGCCTCCGTAGCGTAGTGGGTAGCGTATTTACCTGCCTCACGGAAAGTTCCGAGGCGTTTTCTTATATGCAACTATTTCAAAAAACAATGACGTCACATACTGTTTGACAAGGCGCTTGTGGCTCGAATAAACTAATGTTTCATCGGCACCATCTTAAAAAACCAAAAATATAGAAGGAATCTTTTCACAAATCTATATAAAAAATCCTTTTTTTGGAATGCCAACGTTTCGCAAAATGCACTTGCTTCTTCAGGGCTATTCAAAATGGCCGTTCCATATGTCTATTTTATTACTCGTAAACGTCATCTTTTGGTAAAAAGGCATTTATTTTAAAAAAGGACACGTACAATTTTAGTTAAAAACTTTTAAAAAGACATAAACACACACTTTAAAATTTGATTACTACGGCGACTATTTCTTTCGCATTTAATTTATCACTGTGATAAAAGATCCAAGATCCAACTAATGACAGATTTCACATTTTATTGTGACTGAAGCACTGTTAAATTCATTTCACTCCTGCTGTTTGGTTTATTAACTATGATGAATAATATTTCGCAACCTTATTTTGATAAGTCACCGGACATTTTGTGATAATTGGCCATCATCAGCTCAAATTCAATTTTTGCTTTTTACTTCTTGTATTAACTAGATAATTTTGCCTAATATTTTAAAATATGTTTTTTTTCTTTGTTTTTAGTTCTTTAATTGTATAACTTATCTTATTAAAATTTTGATGATTTATAAATAAGAATTTTAGAAGTCAAAACCTCGTTCAAAACAAATTAAACATATTTTTAAAGTATTAGGCAAAATTTTTTGTCCGTAGCGCAGTGGGTAGCGTATTTGCTTGCCACAAGAAGGTCCCGGGTTTGAATCTTGGCTAGGTACATGGATATGTTGTATTTGCACGAAAAAACGCACTCTCTGATCCTACAATGGATGGAAAGTCCCTTTAGAAAAAATCGAAACGTCAAAAAAACTGTCAAAAACGGTACTGCGAGCGGATTTTCAAATTATCTTGAGTAAGTTAAAAGAAAAAATTTAATTTGGACTAATGATGGTCAATTAACCCAAAACTTCAGTTGACTTGTCAAAATAAGGTTGCAAAATATTAACAGTGAATGAACCAAACGGCAAGAGAAAAAAGCACGTGTGGTGTAAGAAAAAATGAACTTGACACTGCTTCTGTTACACCGCAATGTCAAATTAAACTAAAGTTGTAACAATCATAGTGCCACAGGCAAACTTTCTTGCAGTTTAATCAACATTCTTTAAAAACTTTGATCTTTTTTGCGTTTTTTATGATTCATTAAAAAACTGAGTTGAGACCTGGTATTCTAGATTTGTTGCTAAAATTATGTCATAAATTGGCCGCAAGCGGAATTTTTTTAAAAATTATATTAAAAAGGCAATTTTTTACACGTTTTGAAATACCTGAACCTGGTAGATAAAGTTCTTGGTGTCATGTAGTTGTGGTTTAGTTTTAGTTAATTGCTTTACCTTCTTATTGTCGTGATCGTTTTGAGAACAGTTCGCAGCTGGTACTGGTTGCCTATTCTTCTCCTTTTATGTATGGAATTATAAGTGTCGCCTGTCCTTTGTCTTGGTGTGGTCTGAAGCGTTTTATTGATCGTGTAGTTGGAGAAACCATTCCTTTGCAGGTCGGATCGAATTTTTGCTTTTTCTTAGTTGCAGATAAACTTAGGTTTATTTATTATTATTTATTTCCTTACCCTTCCATTAAGTTTAGTTCTTGTTAGTAAAAAACGCTTGGCACTCTCTGATCCTACAAAAGGAATGAAAGTCCCATATAGAAAAAATCGAAACGTCAAAAAACTGTCAAAAACAGAACTGCAAGCGGGTTTTCAAATTATCTTGAGTTAAAGCAAAAATTTAATTTGGACTGATGATGTTCAATTAATCCAAAACTTTAGGTAAGAAAAAATGAACTTGACAGTGCTCTTGTTACACTGAAATGTCAAATTTCAAAAACGGTTTGTTAGTATTCACCTGGGGTAGTTAGTATTTTTTGTAAATAATTTAAGAAAACATGGGTTGGGTCAGCTACGAAGGAGGGGCATTTGCCCCCCCCCCTTCTGTATCCACCACTGGTTTACGCTTGGTTGGTTCCGCTCTTCGGCAGTTGAAATTTGTTACCTTCGAAAAGTATAAGTTTCCGAATATCCTTGATAATCACACTTTGTTGAGAAAATACATTTCGGTTCCATTGTATGAACGCTGCTTATTTGAAGTTTTGCTTGAATCTTGAGATTGTTTTAAGGCTTGAATAGACTTTCTTCCTTGGCGACAACCTTTGTCTTTTTCCCTTCTATGTTGATTGTCCCAGCACCGTTGTGGTTATTTTTGATCCAGTTGTATCCCCTTGTTGTGTTTGGCGTCTGTGTTCTTTAAGGCGAACTTCCATTGGTCGACTTGTTTCCTTATTGCAGATATTCCCACACTCGCACATGGTACCTGGTAGATGCTGTTCTTGTAGTCATGTCTTGCCTATTCTTCTTCCTTTGAGGTATGGGATTATAAGTGTCGCCTTTCTATCAGTCCTTTGTCTTGGTGGGGTCTGAAGTAGATGGGCTGCCGTAGGCCTGGCAATTAGGCCGCATAATGGAACCTTTCTGCCATACCCCCCGTGCACCCCCGACTGATGCACGTGGCCCTTAGGATGCAAGTTTTCTTTCTCTAAGAGGACTTAACTTTTGCCTGACGCCTCTTTGTCGAGGTCAGGGATCTTTAGACTGCGCAGTAAGTATACACAGTGGACCGCCGGCTTTACACCCCCTCCGAAGAGTGGTCCTGCTACATGTTAGACTAGCATCTATCTAACATCGCTACCGTCCCAGCAGAACTTGATTGACGGTAGACTTATCTACCCAGCAGCCCGCCGTCATATAGGCTGACCCGAAAATCGAGGTTTAGACCCGGTTTCGCTGGTCGAGGTCGCCGTCGGAGTCTTCAGACGCATTCCTTGGAGTGGTCCTGCTACCCGAAAGTACTATCGCCTCTTCCAAGTCACCCTCTGTCGACTCCCGCTACCAAATCTGTCGGAGTCCAGTCGCGTTCCATGGGTTTGGTGGGGTCCTCGTCCGTCCATCTTTGAGTTCCGCAAAGTTTTCGGTGCAGTGTCAACCGTGCCGCCTCCTTCTACCTCGTTTGTTGTTATTCTATGCACAACGTTGACTGCAGCTGAGAAGTTGGGCCGCCCGTCGGTCGTCTCGAGTCGCATTCGGTGTTGTGTGAAGCAATGTGTACTTGCCGAGATCCGATCCTGCTATCTCTGTTCTGCAGGCTAAGACGCTACTCACTAGTCTACGGCTGTCCCTCGGTGTGGTCTGAAGCGTTTTATTGATCGTGTAGTTGGAAAAACCACTCCTTTGCAGGGCGGATTGAATTTTTGCTTTTCTTTCTTTCCAGATAAGCTTAGGTTTATTTATTATTATTTATTTCTTTATTTTTTCATTAAGCTTAGGTAGTTTTAGTTTTTGTTAGTATTCACCTGGGGTACTTGTGAAAAAGTAAAAATTAAAGTTAATGGAAGTTCAAAAGTCTGGTTTACTCTCAAGTTCAACATTGTCTACCTTGCCTTTAAACCATAGGTATATTATATGGCGCGCATAGTGTTTCAATGCGAAATTTTGCTGGATTTGTTTAACATTTTACTAGCTCGTTTTTAAGTAATGATCTCAAAATATTTGTACTCTAACCAATTACAAGAAAGGGCGGAGTTTTGGTTATAGAGTTATAGTGTATACAGACCGCTTCAAGCTACTGCGAACATAGGGGGAATCAAGTCCAATTTACTCTCCGTGCCGTACGACCGAGGTGGATTCGAAGCACGCTGCAGTGTTATCTTTTGGAAATTCATTTTGTTTTTATTATTTTGTTTTATTTCTGCCTTGCTCGAGAAACAGATGGGTAAGTTCTTAATTGAAATAATACATTTTTAAAACCAAAAATGGATGTCTACGAAGTTGCCGAAAAAGTGCAGATGGTCAAATGGTCAAATCGTCATAACCCAACACACGTTCGATATTGGTCGAGGGAAAATTTGCATTTGTATTTTGACTTAAGAACACAGTATCCCCAAAAACTAAATGTTTGGGGGGGTATTATAGGGGAACACGTAATTGGGCCATTTTTTATTAACGGCAATTGCAATTTGAATGGTCCTAGATACTTGGATCTACTGCAGCAGCACATTATTCCAACTGCTAGGCAGTTGTTAGGTGTAAGATTTGGTGAAACATAGTTTCAACAAGATGGTTGTTCCGCTCACAATGTTGGCCTTGTTAGGGAATATCTTGATAATGTATTTCCTAATCGGGTTATAAGTACACGGGGAACTATTTTATGGCCAGCTCGATCTCCCGATCTTGCTCCTAATGACTTCTATCTGTTTTTGAAGAAGCTTTTCAAATTATCACCCCTAACATGCTTGGAAACGTTAGAAGGGGTTTTTATAGTAGGCTCGGATATTGTCTAGCCGGGCAAGGAGGACTTTTCGAATATTTGCTTTAATTTTTTTTTGACTGGGAGAATCTTTTTGGTTTTTAGAATGTATTATTTTATTTTGAGAACTTGCTTTTATTTTGTTTCTCCTTATTATTTTCATTGTAACACGTCGTCACTGATAAATCTGAGCAGTTGACAATAAAACGCTCTTATTTATCAGTGACAAAAAATAAGAAAATTACGTTATAAAAGTTTGCGTATTTATTGACCAAATTCCGGTTTCATTGACTACGCTCCACACAGCACCGTAGTTAGAGTCGTACTAAATACCAAAGGAAAGTCATGCAAGTGGTGATCGCAAGCCTGAGTATTGGTTGCTTCACTGATAGGCGTGCGGTGTCTCTGCATGTACGTACACTGGCAAATTAGACTTCTTCCGCCCTATGTTCGCAGTAGCTTGAAGCGGTCTGTATAAACATTAGATAATTCACGTAAATCCCTTATTAATTCAAATTTAATTAAATTTGTTTTATCAAAAACTAATGCCCGCGACTTCGATAGAATACCCGCTTTGCATGTGGTGTTTTCCGTTTTTTTTTTGCTTTAAATGATAATTACTTTTTTTCCTGTAAACCGACTTTGATAAAATGAAGTTGAAAAATTTGAAAAAGTATTCGTGAAACGAGAATTGGCGGAACAACCTTCACTCCGAAGTCTTTTATATTTATCCCCGTTTAATGAATCCTTTTTTAAATGTTTCAACATCATTTCTTTTCCTATTTTCATTAGGTAGTACAGTACTGAAGAACAGCACTATTTCGAAACATAAATGTACTGTTACAATTTTATTTTGTGAGGGAAAGCTCAATTTGTTTGTTTTTGGTATTTATTATACTTTTATTTATTTTTAGTGGGCAGATCAGTGATTAAATGGACCCCAGAAGAAGACAAATTGTTGGTGTTGCTAAAGGTGGCCACCATTTTGTTGACCAAAACGTGCGGCCTGAAACAAAACGTCTCTTATACGACAATTCGAGACGTGCTGCACATAATGAATCCTGCATCCGCCAAAAGCAAGACTTCGAGGTAAAAAGAACTTTTTAAAGAAAATTTGTACGAAAATCTGTTTTTATTAACCACCTTTGGGAATACATGACCAGCATTACTTTTGCGGTACTTCACAGAATGTATAGGATGACCGTTTAGAAAGATCCACTTGAGAAAACTTTTTTGCTATTTGTCACAAGACGATAAATCAAAAAGTGAATGACTTATGAAATTAAATAGATTTCTCTATCATTTTCAGTTTTTTCCCTAATCACACTCTACATGCAGAGCGGCCTTGAGGTTTTGTTTTTTCAATTGAATACCCGGTATATTTTATAAAATTTTGATAGATCTTTTCTTTCTGATTCCAAAAATATATCTTACATTGAGTTTATCTTTGGCGATTCTCGACTAAAATCAAAAATAATTTGCCAAGGGACCAAGTAACATTTTTGGTTAAAATTTGGTAAAATATTCCTTAGTTAAGTTAGTAATTTTTTCTTATGAAAAACTGGGAGGTCAAAAAAGAGGGAAAGTTTTCGCCTTTTTACAAAAGTGGGGACAAAAACCAAGGTAATTTGGTGGGATAAAATAGGTAATAAAATTTTTTTTCCTGAAGGTGAATTTGCCCAGAGGACACTTTTTTCCAACTTTAGTGTGTCCTATTGTACACAATGCCCTTTCAGTGCCCTGTTGTTTGTCTGTGACTGAAGCGCCCTCTACGTGTCAGAATAGAAGGAGATGAAAACATTTTTAAATAAAAATAAAAAAGAGAAAAATAATAATTATGTTCATGGCCTACAACAACGTTGGAAATAAAAAATGCTGATGAAAAATCACAGTTATATTTTAATAATAGGGGTTAAACTACTATTTTAAACTATTAATGGTAAGAAACCGACATGCGCCCGAAAATTTTTTTTGTTGAATTGTTTACTTTTACTTCCATAAAATACACGCGCCCATCGAAACATGCAGTTTTAACAAGAAAATAACCAAAAGTATGCTTCGGAAAAACACTAATTAAATATTATTTCCAATTTGTAATCATAATTTAATATTTGGGTATGAAACAAGTGTAAGCAAATCGTTTCCATAAATATTTTGTAGTTTTTTTTTCAATAAAAATAATAAAAACCTGTTAAAAAAGAGAAAAAAACATGGCGCCTTACCTTTTTTTGGTGCGTGCCCTAAAAGTCGTGTTAACCATGTTTTTTTTTCCCTCAAACACAAAATTTCCAATGTTGAAGCCAATATTTCTTATTAATTTTGCATCAAGAAGGGTTTATCCATTTTTCGAATTCTTTGCAAATTGTTCCCCGCACACCCTCTGACCATTTTTCGGTTGTCAGTTGTCATGTTGATTGTTGACATAAAGGTGGATTTACGCTGGTGAGCAATTAAGCAAGCAAACAATTCGAAAAAGTTCCATCATATGGGAATACATACAATCGTTGAGATATGACATTTGCGAGCGTAAACAATTGTGTGTATTCCCATTGGTTGTGTTCGGCACTTGTAGAGATCCACTAGGACTTGTTGGGTCCCAACTATCACTTTTAATTTCTTTAACTTTTCTGTAAAAACTACTTGATGCTGTGAAAGGTTTGTTTCTTTTTTCTTTTGGCATGTTAAAACATAAAACTGTCAGGATCACCACTACTAGGTAGGCACTTTAACACAGAGTATCCTTTTTGACGATCAAAATGTGAATGCCCTCTCTTCCTTAAACCTAAATTTTACCTAAACATCTACTCTCTTTGTTTAAATTTTGAGCTTTCATCTGATTTTTCTAATAGCCAAAATCCAAACAAGGGTTGAACATACAATAGTAATTAAGGAAATATCTTAGAATTTGGAAATACCGAGAATAAACATTAAAGTTATGATTATTGATTAATCTAAACAGCTGATCATAACAGTTCGTTAGAGGACAAGTGACGTAAAGGAGTTTTCTTGTTTTCTACTTTCTTCCCATCAAGAAAAACAAAACTGAAATTTTAACCTAATCAAATCTTAATATTCCATATGGGTAAATAAAATAGAATAATTTTCCATAAAGCTCGAAATATTTTTAGGTTGTACTTATTTGGTCAAAAAACCAAATTTTTGTCCTAAAACTTATTCCAAAAAAAACCCTAACTTTGAGGAATAACTGTAGGTCAAAAATAAGTAACTTTGAGTTCAGTTTTAAACCAAAAAAGTTCTTAACATTGAGGGATTTCTTCAGGACATTATTAAAAACTTTTGACAAGCAATGTTGACCAAGAAATGCCCAAACAAGACCTCAGAGTAGAATCTCAAGTCAATTTTACCATCAATTTACCTTCTCTTTTAACTTTATATTCAAAACAACTTTGAAGACATGATACGAGGAAAATAATTCGAAAAATATCCTAAAAGAAAACCTTTATAATGTCGTGTATATAATGACCTCAAACTACAAAGTAATTTTCTGAAGGAAAACGGGGGATGTTTTGACGTATGATTGGTTATCTTAACCTTCCAACTTCCCAATATGCCCTAAAATGTCACTTGGGTAGGTGGTTCTTTGTTCAACACATTACTCATATAACAACGTTTTTGTGAATTTCATGGACATTCAAGACAAGGGTAACATAATAATATGGTATATTTTTGGAATCAGAATCTATCTATCGAATTTAAAAATAAGCTCCATGGCCATCCTGCATGTAACATAATTGCATATTTTTATGATTAATTCACTTTTTTGTTTATCTTTTTGTGACGAATAATAAAAACATTTTAGCACATTTACAGTTCTTCGCAGTACTTTTGCATTACTATTTTTTTTCCGGCGTAAAACGAAAGACTGCACCAAACCCAGCACCAACATTTTGCAGGGTGCCTTATTTTGAAAAAGGATTGTTGCCTTATTTTTCAAAAATATTTCCCGTACAAAACTATTATAAATGTTTTTATTTTTCGCATAACTTGAAGCAAGTATAAAAAATCTTCTGGATTAAGTTAATACCTTCCAAAAAAAAAAATATGTTTTGTTAGAATTTCTCGGGATTTTCTTATTAATAGTCCTTCTGCCAGACCCACGAAATTGACCAGCTAATTATAATTTGAGGGGACTGAATGAAACTTTCACCACGTGCTTATGGGGTCATGTGGAGGAAAAAACTCAGGGGGGGGTCAATAATATAGAGGAAGCTTTCAAACATGGCGACCGTTCAAAATGGCGGTTCCACTGTATAGTTTTAAATTAAATTATCTCGACATTCGTTAAACCAATCTTAAATTACTTTTTTTAAAATATAAGTTAATTGACTGACTAAATATTTGCTTTCATGGTTATGGCCAAAAATAACAGTATTTAGTTCTCATAACCTCAAAAAACAAAATATTGTTTTTTTTTAAATTTACGTTTTGCTGTTTCTTGAAGTAACGGTTAAGAATATCAAAAAAGTGTTTAAATAAAAGTTGTAAAGAAATACCTCATTTAATACTGTATTAAAATAATTACGTTTAATTTTATTGTTTTATGCATTTTTTTTTTATAATTTCTTTTATCTAAAACTACTATATTACTGCACGGCGTGCGGTAATAAAAAGCTACAGCGCGCTAAATCGTTCGGTGACCATATTAGGGCCTAAGTTTTTATTTGACTTTTTTTGGAGTCTACCATATGTAAATAAAATACCTATTGTATATAACAGTAATAATGTTATTATATAATATTCTATTTTTTTCAAATGCGCCCAAGTAATTTTTTGTTTTAATATAGTCACTAGCTAGGGCTTCAAAGGTGTAATTGGAAGGAGCTATATAAACCTTGTTGTTAACAGTTACATATCTTAACAGATCACCGAATTCTTTGTTTAATTTATATTGAAAATTTGTTTTCGTAGATGCCTTAACTTGGAATCTACGGTCTGTTAGATGATAGGTAACTGTTTCGATCAGTTCTGATCTAGCAATAAAACGGGTTGTTAAACAAATCAATTCGAATGTATTCATAAACGCTATTAAAAGCCTTAGTCTCTTCTTTTGAGTACGGATTTAAGGCATTTTGCTTTATCTTGTGTGGTGTGTGTGTCAAACAGCAAAACGTAAATTTCAATTTTTTTGTTTTTTGGGCTTTTGACCTCTAAATACTGTTATCTTTGGCCATATCCATTGAAGCAAAAATTTAGTCAGCTAATTAATTTACATTTACAACAAAAGAAAATTAAGATCGGTTTAACCATTCTCGAGATAATTGAATTTAAAAATCTACAGTCTGGCCGCCATTTTTAGTAGCCGCCATATTTGAAAGCTACTTATCATGATTGAAAAACACGTGGTAAAAGTTTCTTTCAGTTCCGCCAAATTATAATGACTGATGGGTCTGGCACAAGGACTATAACGACTTAAGTTCACGTTTAAAGTAGAATAAGCGCAAAGGAGTCCCGCGCTCGATCCTAGTTTCGCAGCGATGGAATATGTTATACGAGTGCGTTTGTAATATTAGGCTTCCTCTTTCTCCTCTTACGCACTGTTGAAAGACACGGAGCAGTGTCACTTTTTTTGACGAAACATAGATAACACAAGAAAAAGTCGGCTTCATCTCAGCTAATTTTTTCTTCCAGCATATAAAACAAGTGTTGGATAAACTTAGCAAACGTTGAAAATGAAGCAACTTTTATATACCAAAGAATTATTAAACCTCCACTATGCATTAGTTTATTTTCATCTGACATATAGTGATTTTATGGGGGCAGACCACAGAATATAAAAATAATATACTAACATTGCCATGTATCTACATTTACAAGAATCTATTATTTGCAGAGCACCATCCAAACAATTTTACAAAAATTTGAGACCATCACAATTATTCAACCCGTTATGGTAAAAATTATCTGCTACAAAAACTCAATTTAAAAAAAAATTGTCCAAGTTACTCTGCAGCCAAACTGTATAATGTCCTGCCAACAGAGGTCAAGGTACTACCTAGAAATAGGTTTAAAAATAATAGTTAAAGATCTTTTGACAAAAAAAATGTTATTATACAGTGACAGATTTTATTAACGATAGAATTAATGCAACCGATTTTTAGTCTTACTTTATAATGCCAAATATATACTCCATTATTATGGTTAAGTTAAGGTTTATTTTTAAAAGATAGTTTTTCTTCGTCAATATTGTATATTTTAGTAAACTATTGTTTGTTTAATATCGTTCTTGCCGTTATATACGCTGTAACTATCTCTAGGTATATTCTATCTATGTAGTAATTGTAGTTCTAGTTTTAATTTTATTTATATAAAACTAGTCCTGCAGAATATCTTTAAAATATTAAATTTACAAAATGTTATTAAAAAAATGACGTAGTTTCGTGTGACTTTTGACAGCTGTTTGTTGAATTTCCTTTGAAATAAATCAAAGTCAGGCGGATAGGATAACCTTCTTGTACCCCTTTTTTGTTTGGTCAAGTGAACATTTTAACCAGCCTCACTAAATTACAGTGCATTACATTACAAAACGATAATTAAAGTACGGTTGGTAACATTGACACGGAAAGATCCTGGCGTACATCTAGTAGGGTTTGGATAGCCAATAAGTTTTAACCATTTAACTATGAGTTACTATAACTGCCCTTACATTTTCTGCCTAGAAAAAATGCAGAGCCAAAAACTTTTCTGGGCGCGACTAGACGCGACTTTGGCCTAGGCCCAACCCTGATTTTAACATTATTATTACATAGTAACTAAGTTTTAGAAAATAGGTAATAGTTTTTGACTTAAATTTATTTAGGAAACTTATGGTTACAGTTAGAGGTTCTTTTGAGGATATATTGAGTTTTCAAAGCTACGCCAATGTTTTCGTTCTGGAATTGTCGATAAATGTCTACGTTATTCTTGATTTTATGGTATTTGCATTATTGTTATTGTTAAGTTTTGATAGATCCATGGAGACTGCCTTCTAGAATTTTCACGATTGTTCGACAGCGTCTGATGGGGTTATATAAACACACGCGCGAACTTTGAGGCTAGAAGACAGGTTATTAAGAAGGTGTCAAATAAAACGGTCACTGAAGAATCGACTTTCATCTATGAGTTGAATAACGACCATACTTCAGCCAAGTTCTTAAGTCTCATTTATCTTAATGAACCCATAGATGAAGTGTGCTTTGGCAATTTTAGTATCTCATAGTTATATGGTTTTGACGAAGGACGGAGTGATATGACTTCTTTGGTATCGTAACAAAACCGTATGCAGATGATGGTCTATTTCCGACTCTTTTTACGGCGTGCAGATAAAGAGAACAAAACAATTTTTCGTCGATTTTTGCTGCTGTGCTTTTAATGAACTTTGTCAGTTTCAAGAAACTGACAGAAGTCGAAATGAACATTCCGAACTTGTTGAAACTTGAGCCAATAGCGCTCGGCGCCAAACCTTTGTATGGTGCTTTTAAATATAAGCAAATTGTTTTAGGGCAGTACAGCGACGGTTTAAAGTGATCTTTGTCAGTTACAAGAAACTGACGAAGATCGAAATGAACATTCCGAACTTGATGAAACTCGAGCCCATAGCGCTATGTGTCAAACCTCTTATCGACAAAATGAACGACGCCGACAGGTCGTTGAAATTGACACAGCAGCAACTGGCCAGCGCTTTCCTATTTTTGATGTCTTATATTTCAAGACATATACAGGAGGTTAGTATATTGTTTCGGTAAAACTTATATCTAAGTGGGTCTCTCTAGACTGATCTTTAACGTAAACCCGGCGCCTCCACCATGTCACTGTAAAACTTGGATCTACATTTCACGTCAACAGAGTTGCTACGAGCCGAGGCGATTGAAAGGAAACAGATATCGTCCCCTTAATGTGAATGTAGATCCCAGGGGGTCGTTCCCTTGCTTTGAGGCAGGTTCTCATAAGTACAATGTGCTATACAAGTAAACATGTTTCTTCGTTCAACTCTACTATTACTCCTATTTGAAAAAAAAAATATTCAGGGTGTTCTATTTAAAATAAAGAAGTAAATGTCAAATGGATGGAAAATATGGTGAATCACCCTGTACAGGAGGTGAGTGTATTGTGTTGATCGCCAGAGGTATCTAACAAATTGTCAAAGTCAGCCAAAGGTACCAAAGCGACTATTTTATGAAGTAATCCTTTCTAAGTCAGAGAAAAAATAGCATTTTGCTAGTATGTAAAAAATAAGCTCAAAAGTCGCAGTTTAAAGAGGCAATGTGTACTTTTATCTCCCTCGCACTTGCAAACTGTATATAGACATTGTGTTTCCTCAGTTCAGCCTGTCTTAAAGAGGGGTGCCCGTTTTAGACAGACACAAGGGACAGTTCCCTATTTAACTGCGATTTTGGACTTGTTTTAAAAATTTTTAGAAAATGCTCATTTTTTCCGTTAGTCATAAAGGTTTATTCTATAAAATCACTCTTTTGTGACCGTATCCCTTTTGTTAGCCAAAATTTTGATTCAAGTTAGCATTACGTCTTATGAAAAAACAGTTTTTTACCAGATAATTATACATCATATTGAAGCCCTCAAAAGTATAGCTTGTGCGAGGAAGCATGGGCAATTATTGGGCGAGTTCGTAAAGTCTACAGTAATCCACCGGTCGGTTGAGTTCAATTGCACCAATAGGTGGAATGACGTCAACATCGGTTGAGCTGTTAGGTGTTGGATCTGAATTCTAAATAAAGGCTATCGTTGGCCACGGTTTTTTTCTACATATTTCCGGGTTTAGATTTTTTGACTGAGCTTTTGCTACAAAAACGGAAGATCATCGGAACTTTTTCCAATTTAATAATTGCCCAATAATAAGCAAAAAGCCAAAAAAAAAAGTTTTAGACAGCCGTTTTTTTGAGGTTATGTTAATCCACCGGAAAATTTGAAAAACGTTTTTGATGGAGTCGAAAAAGTTTCAAGAACGCTTTGGTTCCACCGGTTGATCCACCGACTTTACGAACTCTCCCATTATAGTCAACTGCCTTGGACTGGGGAGATACCGGTCATATTCGATCGATCGAGAGTAGCTTATAAAAATAAACGAAACCTGAAACTAGAAAATTATAAAATATTAACTACAACAACAAGTCCTTAACTACAACAATAAAATTAGAATTTGACTCGGATTAGATGAGAGATGAACCTCGACCTTCTCAGATCTATTGTGGTTCCACTTTCTCCTGCCCTGCTTTGCTAGAACTACAAATCAAGTTGCACCCCCGTCCTTGTCATGAAACCCAGAAGCTTTGCCAGTGTGCTCTGTATATAGCTTTCTGGACCCGGACATTCTAGGTCCCCAGTAAGACCCTGTTCTACCTAGGCCTTCCCATTGTGTGTCCCCCAATGACCTGTTAGAAGCCCCACTATTTGTCTGAAAAGCTTTCTTTCCTTACTAAGAAGTTCTTTAGTCAGCTTTAATGAACGTTCTTTAATTAACTGAACGGACCGTTCGCCCTGTGAACTTTATTGCGGAGCCTTGTCTGACCCATTCATTCGTTTCTAGAGTATCCCCGATGGCGTGGAACCCAGGCTAGTGTCACCCTTTTGTTGCTTGCCAGCCTATTTAGAGCTGTTCTGCAGTCCCAAACCAGTTTGGCCGCCACTTACACTGCTTCAAGAGCTTTAAGTGTAGCTTGGCTATCTGAATATATAACTACCGAATGAGAGTTTTCCTCCACTCTTTATATTTCTTCGGCACAGTGATGTATTGCCGCTACTTAAGTTTGGAACACTGCAGTCGTTTGTTAGACGTACAGAGACTAAAGTCTCGTATTTTGCACTCTCATCGTTCTTGGAGCTTCTGTGTACCAGATGGATTCCGATCCGAAGGGAGGACCTCCCTCCCAGTCGGCTCTATCTGGAATTTTGACTTTGTATTAATTTTCGAAATTGTACTTGCAGACCATTGTAGATCTTCTAATTTACTTTAAACTTAATTCCGGTCTCTACCGAGCCCAAACTACGAATGCGCAAGAAATGTTGTTTCGTGAGTAGTGCGTAGCGCGAGGAGCAACGATCGAGCGGTCAATGATTTATTGGTTCGCTACTACGCGTGCCCTTTTCGCAAAACCCGGTTTTCTTTTATCCTTCATTATAATAGGC
The DNA here is from genome assembly GCA_963921995.1 of Oxystoma pomonae. NCBI lineage: Eukaryota > Metazoa > Arthropoda > Insecta > Coleoptera > Brentidae > Oxystoma > Oxystoma pomonae. Next base: position 47,563,961 of record OY998171.1, on the reverse strand, counting down.
AAGGACGGCTCCTCAATAAGTGCACATGTGCACGTGTACTTCCAAATTTAATGTGTCTCTTCTCAAACACATTGAAATTTTATAATTCTTCTTTCTTAAACGTCCCTAATCTACTACCAATATACAAACGAGCTCCAGCGCGTCGCCTAACGGCTTCGTTCACTGCTCATGTGAATCTTCAATCTAATTGGTCGAACCTTTGCCTCCCGCACTCTTTTCCCCGCGGCAGTCCTGCGACGTAAGGTGGTCTATGTGCACATAAAATACGTGCACTCGGAGCTCGCAGACGACTCAGACGAGACAGTTCGGGAAATTTTTATTTGCGAATAATGGCTGAATTTACATCACTTTCAGTCACTTAATTTATAATCTCCTTCTGATAAATTAATCTCTAGAGGGATCATTTCTGAACATTTGTGAATATTTTATTAAAATTTTTATTGTTGGCTTCTAAACAGACCGTATAGATAACAAAAATCCAATTAGAATTTTTGTCTGTTTGTCTGTTTGTTTGATCCAGCATCACAACTACTGGACCGATTTTGATTTGATTACCACGGCTCCTGTGCAGGGCGTGGCACCAAAAAAAAAATGTTTCGCCTTTGGCACTTTACCAACGTCACTCGCCCCTTATTCGGAAAGTTGTGCACCACCAAAAATTTAGACCACGCGCCGCCACTTCTGGGGTAAAATTAGATTAATGTCCCATCAGATGGGGTTCCTCCTTTATTTAAGACGTTTTTTTTTTTTAATTTTAACAGGTCGAATCAGTCCTACAAGGTGCCAAAATAGCCAGATCTGATTATTTGTCAAAAGAAAATATCAAATTTACGGAAACCAATTTGCTTCCATTTGCCGAACAACGTTTGACATATGTAGACCCTTACCGCGAGGAATATATTGTAATTGAAACTCTTAAGTCTGCTTTGGTTAGTGCCCTTTCCAGCAGAGCGTTGATAAATGGTAAGGCTTAAATAAACTACTACCAACGTTCATACTCGAAACACAGTGGCGCACCGAGGGGGGGTTGAGGTTAACCCTTCCCCTCCCCCCGAGAAGCCTGGTTATGTACAATTGGCACAATCAAATATACAGACCGCTTCAGGCTACTGCGAACATAGGGCGGAAGAAGTCTAATTTGCCAGTGTACGTACATGCAGAGACACCGCACGCTTATCAGTGAAGCAACCAACACTCAGATTTCCGATCGCCATTCGCTGCCGTTCGCCGCCGTTCGCCTTGTATTTAGTACGCCTCTAACCACGGTGCTGTGTGGAGCGTATTCAATGAAACCGGAATTTGGTCAATAAATACGCAAATTTTTATAACGTAATTTTCTTATTTTTTGTCACTGATAAATAAGAGCGTTTTATTGTCAACTGCTCAGATTTATCAGTGACGACGTGTTACAATGAAAATAATAAGGAGAAACAAAATAAAAGCAAGTTCTCAAAATAAAATAATACATTCTAAAAACCAAAAAGATTCTCCCAGTCAAAAAAAAATTAAAGCAAATGTTCGAAAAGTCCTCCTTGCTCGGCTAGACAATATCCGAGCCTACTATAAAAACAGAGGGATGATAATTTGAAAAGCTTCTTCAAAAACAGATAGAAGTCATTAGGAGCTTACACCAAATCTTACACCTAACAACTGCCTAGCAGTTGGAATAATGTGCTGCTGCAGTAGATCCAAGTATCTAGGACCATTCAAATTGCAATTGCCGTTAATAAAAAAATGGCCCAATTACGTGTTCCCCTATAATACCCCCCCCCCAAACATTTAGTTTTTGGGGATACTGTGTTCTTACGTCAAAATACAAATGCAAATTTTCCCTCGACCAATATCGAACGTGTGTTGGGTTATGACGATTTGACCATTTGACCATCTGCACTTTTTCGGCAACTTCGTAGACATCCATTTTTGGTTTTAAAAATGTATTATTTCAATTAAGAACTTACCCATCTGTTTCTCGAGCAAGGCAGAAATAAAACAAAATAATAAAAACAAAATGAATTTCCAAAAGATAACACTGGAGCGTGCTTCGAATCCACCTCGGTCGTACGGCACGGAGAGTAAATTGGACTTGATTCCCCCTATGTTCGCAGTAGCTTGAAGCGGTCTGTATAGGGAATAAAATACAAGAGCCTGGACTTTAATTTTTAACCAAAATCTTTAAAAAATCATAAATTCCAAAATTTTTCTTTCATGACTGCTATAAAAATGTTTGATTTTTTTATTTGTTTTCAATTTGGATCACCATCAAAATGGTCTTTTTAATGTAATTTTATCAAAAAATTTTGTCTGCGATTTGGTATCAAAAACGTATTTTTAAGTGTCATTTTCGCAAAAATTTTTGAGAATTACTTTCAAAATAGTTTCCTTTTTATTAGAAATTAACCTTTAATTTAAAATTAATTAACCAAGCGCCAAGCAAAGTCTACTGACAATGACATGTTTTATAGCTTTTGTCAAGAAAATTGAAGTTGTCAAAGTTTTGTGTTCAACAATTTTTCCTGGTGATTAGAAACGGGGCTTCTCAGAAAATGGTAGCAAATTTTAAATGCAAATATCTCTGAAACCAAAGGGTTTTAAAAATAATTTTTTACCAATTCTTGCTCAGGAAAACACAAGTTCTCACTTAAAATATTTCCAGGGAATTTTATATCACCCTGAATAGTGAACGACAACAACGTCCCTATTATTATATCCCTATAGTAGACACCTTAAAATTTCTATTGCCAATAGAGCTATAGAGCTCAACAAAATGTATTTTATATCAATATTTTTTAAAAAGCCGGAAAGCTATTTTTCTATATGTCAATAAAGATCTTTTGTTTTTTTCAGTGATTCGAAAGCTCAAGGAATTTGAGGCATTGAAATTAATAACTTTATAGCGGGTCGGTAAAATTGTGTGTGATTGCACATTTACCAAAAACTAGTTTAAAAGCGTTTTGGTTTTAACAATTTCGCAAAAGAAAAAACGGGTGTCTTTCAGAGAAGTTTAATATTATCGAGGAAACTAAAAAATGTCGCACTAGTTGTGAGAAAACTATGGGAGAGGTTTAGTGTTTAGTCAACTTACCTATTAAAAGAAAAAAGTGAACTGAAAAACTTTTTGAGCAAGGATTACCAACAATAGAAAAGTAGATTAAATAAATTTATAGACAAATGTATTCTAAACATTTCTTTTTATTTCTTACATCCTTCATCAAAAGTTTGGTGTCCACTATGGAGAGGATTTTAAAAAATTTTACCTGCATATTTTTTAAATCTCATTTACATAATAAAAATGGTCAAACTGAGATGGACGCTGTACTACCGATATTTTTTTATTCTCATACTAGCTGGGTATAACTGTTTATAAAAGACTCAAGTAAACTATAGTCCAATTTTTTGATGAGCAGACTGACGTCATGTTTTTGGATCTCTATTTGATACATTGTTTTAGAAAGCGACAATAAATATGTAAAAAAAAGTCAAAACAACAAAGAAATACGTTTTCAGAGGCAAAAATGACGTCAGTTCGCTCATCAAAAAATTGGACTATACTAGAGTCCCTGTATGCATTTTTGACATATTTCATTTTTAAAGAGCCGAAAATCGATTGTCATTGTCTTTTTGAAATCGTAAAATAGGTTAGAATTTTTAAGTGCCAAAGTCATTGGCGCAGCTTTCAAAATTTTAAAATGTTTAAAAGTATGTCAGTGTCGAAAAATTGTTACAATTTTTGTCAAGATGACTTGCTCGCTCAAAACTTGTACAAATGTTAAAAGTGGCGGTTTTCGCATGTTTTTATGTCCGCCGTGGTAGGAGGAAGATTGGAAACATGCCTTAAGGTTGCCCAATCTTATAATAGGCCCAAAATCTCAGCTGTGTGAGGTAAGCATTTCTATAGGTAAACACAATACAAGTGATGAGTAATTTTAAGTAAGAAAATCAGAAAAAGGTTTACGTGTGCTTTTGAAAAGGATATCTTTGTTTTTATACATTTTAGGAATTAAAAGTACACTATTAATCCCTCATTTGAGGGACTAAAGTGGCACTTTTAATCCATTTTTAAATTTTTGTTCGTTTTTATTTACTGCTATTTATGATTGTTACGCAAAGTTATCACAGAAAAAGAAAATCCAAACCTAAATAAACTTGTGTATCGTTGTATATTTATTATGCAAAAGCCAACATTTAAATATTTGCCAAAATTTTAGTACCTTTTTAAAAAAAAAATGCAATCAAAACCAGTTGCTGGCTTTTTTTTAATCAATTTTAAGTGGTAATTTGGCTACCTTTGATTAAATGCCCGAAGATATTTTAATTTAATATAAATGTAAATATATTTACGAATTCTGTTTTTTAAAATATTTAATATTGTTAAATAAACTCATTTGAATATCATTTTTTTGATTTATTAAATATTTAATTTACATATAGTTGTCCCTGACAGATAATGCGGGGTCGAAGGGTGTACAGGTGGGTATTTTCTGGGATTGTGTTGTATGCTGGATCTCTCGGACAAATCCATTTTGAAAGAGAAAACAATAGTAACTATGTTAAGCTCGACAAAACGCGCCTTATGAATTTGTTTAACCACTTTATTAAAATGTGACTAAAATCCTCTGTGAAAAAATCCCTTTTTATCTTATTTTTTTAAACACGTGATATTGTTTAGCTTTTATTTTTGGTATTTATTATTTTTCCCCTGCCACTGAGAGATATATTTTTTTCGAAGGAATTACGCCAACTAAAAAAATAGGGGGTTTTGGCAACGACATTGACAGTCGATTTTCGACACTTTTAAAATGAAATATGTCAAAAATGCATACAGGGACTCTAGACTATACTAACGTTTTTTTTATTCCCATAGCGACCAGGTAAAATAACTGTTTATAACAGAGAATCCAAAAAAAAGAACTAGTAATTAAATATAATATAATATGTATTATTAATATAATTATGTAAAAATTAATATAGTGCAAAAGAAAACCATCCATTTTTTTACTAAGAGTAATTGAACAAATACCTAAAAAATTAAAACTGCGTTTTAATGATAAAATTGTTTTTAGAATCTCTGTGGAGCTATTTGGTTTTCGGCACCTATAGAAAATTCAGAAACATCGATATTAAAAACGCCATAGACACCCTATTTTTGCATCAGTTGATTACTCGAAGAAAGTAAGTATTAAAAATTGGCACCGTATAATTTAAGAAAAAACGGGAGCTTTGGACTTTAAGTGCGATTCTTTATTTTTAATATTTTTGCAGCTGTAATATACCTTTCGGTTATTTTGCGATTTATAGTCGCAGGACTCGTCTTGGAAAACTTGGAATACCTGGAATTTCATAAAACCAAATTCTAGGCCTGGAATTCATCGGAAATTTCAGAAAAAAAATCATTTTCATAAAATTTTGTGAATTATATCCTTGTTGGCGCTATCAAGGTCGTCATATTACCGCTGGGGGTTGCAACGGGACTGTTCCAACACAGAACACCAAAGACAATCGGTTAAAATAACTTTTTGTTGTTACCTTCTAGTATAGATTAGTAGATACTCGATTTCTAAAAAAAGTATGTAATTCTTTAAAGAAAACACAGTTTTCTATTTAATTCGGAGTAAATTATAATTGTTTATTTTATAGTTGAAAGTAAATTATCTCCAGTAGTGTTAGCTTTTCAAGAAAATCATTTTTTTGTAGTAAATTTGTAACAGAATACAATGATTAAACTTTTTTATTTTAGCCCTTGTTAGGGGTGATGTTTTAAAAATATGTCTGCTTTTTTACTTTTATTTAGTTGTATCTCCATAAAACTGCTGTGTATTGTTTTTATATTTTAGAGTTAAAAAAAAAATATTTAAATTAAAATTTATAAAAAATAGATATTTTCTTCTGCAAAACCGAGCCAACTTGGGAAAACTAACGGTGGTTATGATATCAGGGCACCTTGACGAGTATGAATTTACAAAAAATTTTCTTGCAACATTTTGTCTGTTGGGCAGTGTTATCAATCAATGTAAATCGCAAGGTTATCTTATCAATTTATGTAAATATATATTTTACTAGGGTAGGTTGTAGGGGAGTAGAGAACCTACAGTTTATATCTATACGTATTCAAGAGAAGAAAATTGCCTGCGGCGTTTTAACACCATTGATTTTTTTTGTCAACAACAACATTTAAAACGTGTAAAAAATTGAGTTTTTAGTATAATTTTGCCAAAATTTTTGTCTGTTTCCCATTTTTAAGACATGCTTTTGGTAACAAATTTTGGTTGAGTTAGTACTCAATCGCTCTTGCTGTTAAATATATGTTTGCTTGTGTTTGGTTGGATTGGCAAGATACAAGCATTAACCCGGCCTAAGGGGACCTAGAGCTTCCTTCTCTGAATCCCACTTTGGTAATTCTCATCAGGTGCGTCCAAGTCGCGGGGATGGACCCGACTGAATAAGTTATACCGCACCCCCTGGAACGCAACTCTTTGTGGTCGGTGTGCTGGAGATAGGGAGCGCTTGGGTGAACCGTGAACCCAACTCTGGCTTGCTCTCGGCTTCTCTGGCCTTGGCTTGAACGCCCGGGCCGCGTGGATGAGGCACCACAATAAAAACCTTCCTCAGGGAACCAGGCGTACCCTGTTATATACAGGGTTCCTAAGATTTTCCTTAGGGATAGGATTTCAATAAATCAAACAGAAATGGCATAGAAAGTTCTGCACGCACAAAAGAAACAGGTATATTGAGCAATGGTGCCAGTTTGTTATTATCTCCGGACTGCTTTCATGAGAAAAAATTGTCACCACTCTTTCATTGTGAGCATAAATCATAGTTGCAATAATAACCGTTGACAAGATGTCTGCAAATTCCGCTAGATGGCGGTGCTGTTTTTCCTGCATAACTTTTTGCTTGCGATATTATTGATTTTAAATAAAGCTGGCCCTACACTACATTTGATATTTTCGAGGTGTTTTATGACATGATCTCGAAACATGTAGCGAACCAATTCTTAAAAACTAGCGGGAGGGTAAAAGCGAAAAATAAGGGGCTGCCAATATTTGTAACACCTAAAAAGGGGTGAAAAGATTTATTTTGCTCTGTTTCTTTACAAAAAAAACTTGAGCTCTGCCACTTTTTTTATTTTTTTCTTCAACTTTCTCGAAATTTTCGTCATACCATAGAAAAAAATTATTTCCTCCATGATCATACTCTACTATTATTCGAAAAAATTTAGAAACAGAGACGGGATCAGTTTTCCTAAAACGGGGGATCTTGGTTTCGAGTGAGAAGATAAAGGGCGCCGTAGGCAAAAACTTTTCAATTAAATTAGCCGAACGCAAAAATGTTAGAAAAACAAAGCCCGAAATAAAAATGGCGCCGCTTACAATTTTTTTTCAAAAATTACGTAATTTCGGGAACGCAAAGAAATAGGTCTAAAGAGTATAATTTTTAGGAAAAAAATATTAATTTTTCTCGCCCTCCTCCACTGGGACTACAGGGGTCGTGCACAAATTACTTAATGGTCATAGGGGGGAGGGGGGTTACAAAACGTTACGTACGGGGGAGGGGGTTTTTCGACAGCGTTTGCATTTGTGTGAAACTAAGAAAATTTGGAATGAAAATAAGTGAAAAGTTTTTTTTTTGGGGGGGGGGTAGTGGTCTTGAAATCGTTACGTAATATTAGGGGAGTGGCGTGCCAAACCGTTACAAAACATTACATAGGGAGGGGGTCAAAAATTGGTAAAATCATCGTTACGTAATTTGTGCACGGCCCCCCATCTGACTGTTCCTCCTTTTTGATTTAGAATCAAAGTGCAAAACCCGGGTTGGACGTTCGAAGGCGTCAACCCGTCCTATTTGCTTGATAAAGTTTCTACGGAAATATCTCAGTCGATTTCTCCGGCCGTGTATGAACGCTTTAGGTTAGGCATTTGCATGCATCTCAGTCCCCAGCCTGTAAACAGTGCGTAAGGACAATGGCTACAAAATGAAAAGCCGAAAAATATTTTTTTTTACGATATCTTTCATCAGTTTGGTATTAAAGTCGAGCAAAAACAATTTTTAATCCAGTCCTAAAGGTATGAAAATGGAAAACATTAAAAAACAACAACCTGGAATGGATTTACTACGTCTAAGATGTAGTGACAACATCGCCCCATGCCCATCCTTTTCTGCCTAATGTGCTTTTCCGTTTGTCTGCGTCTTATACACGGCTGCTTGGCCCCCTAAGGATTTGCTTAGGAACCCTGTATATAGCCCCTTCCCCGAAGTGCTGGGGAGGTGATCCTAGCCGGTTTACTCAAGTGTGAGGGAACTCCAGAAGGACCCTTCGATAACCAGGAGGTAACTGAACAGGTGTCCAGTGGAACCTCTAAAGATAAGAATCAACAAGTAACTGTTCAAGGAGCCAGTAGATCTTCTTCAACACAAGAGGCTCGATAGGGAACTGCACAAGTACCCATTGGACACTCTACTAACGGATCAGGAGCGCCATATGGGCGCCGATGATGTAAACAAATTGTCCAAGGAGCTCAGGAAGCTTCAGGTCAAAATCGTGGGCAATATGGACGGTCCAACCGAAACAGAGCTGACTGAAGATCACCTGCTCGAAGTCCATGCCCCACCTAAGTAGGAAGGATGTGAGACTAGCAACAGGGCGCCTAACAGGACACTGTTACCTTAACAAGCACCTGAAGACGCTGGGAATCTCCGGAGACCCAGAGAGTCGATCGTGCATGGAGGACGAAGAATTATCCTTGCATATCCTGTTGGAGTGTCCGGCTCTGGCCAGGTCAAGAAAGTCGCACCTTGGGAACTATCTGTTGGCCCCAGGCGATGAAAGAAGGTTGCAGCCCCGAAAAATCTGTTATTTTGCGAAAGAGGCAGGCTTCCTGGACTAAACCATGGATAGTGGGCGTGCAACGGACCCAGCTAGGTGGCCTACGTACATTGGAATTGTCCCGCTCGCACTTCTACATTCATTCATAACCCCCCCCCCCCCTGAAAATAAAAACCTGCGACCACCTCTGTACTTTTAAATATTATTCACGCAGTTTTTTGTACTATTAAATTCTGCCACAGAAAAAATGCCCTGAAATTTGTGTAAAATGTCCTGGAATTGTCCTAGAAAACACCTGGAAAAAATTATTGGGATTTATGTGCTTATAGACAATATCTGCAGACATATGGCGTTATAGATGTCTCTTGTAGGCTCGATGCTACTTTTAACAATACAGTGGTCGGTATAGTCAAAAATCAGGTAGTTTACTTTGCACTTAAAGTACAAAAGGTTTCATCATTTGTATAAATTTCATGTTATCGTTTACGTCTTTTGCACCACTGAAACTATCTATTATTTTTAGGTTTAACAAAAAGTCCCAAATGCAATTTGTTATATCCAACAATTACGTTTATGGTCAAAACACGTCTTACAGTTTTAAGATAGCCGAAGAAACCTACAGAATTTTCGATGCTTTCATGAAAGAGTTGTCGATATCAGTAAAGGTAAGTGATTAATTATTGATCAGTATAAAAAACGGTTGAATTTAATATACCCGAAAATAAAATGCCATCATAAATTATTTTTAACCTATAAGGTGTGCTATAAAATAGTATCTAAAAATAAGTTCTAACTGGTTTGAACAATAGCTAATAGGGCAATTCTTCAAACTGTAGAGAAACTATTTACTCTGGGGGTTCTTTGGGTAAGTGAAAAGAAAACTTTGGTTGGAACTTGTTTGTATTTCAATATGGAGAGCTTTAAAAAAGAAAATAAAATACAGTTAGACAATATGCAAGAATAATTTGAGAAAACAAAGTTATAAATATGTTACAGAAACTTAAGTATTCAATGCTTACTTATATATTAAAATAAAAACAAAATTATAAATAAGTGTTAATTACCTTGAAAGACCAGGCCGTACTTGTTCAAAACGTTTTTAGGAGCGAGGTTGATAACGGGCAGTCACGGTAGTACGGTAAAGCAAGAAGTACTCCGCAGTTTCCCTCTCTCTTGAAGTAAACAATGCGCGTCGGTTAAACAGCAAATGGAGATTTTGAATAAGCGCGGGAATATGCAAAATGGTTTTAAATTAAATAAGGCCGGCCGTAGCGGAGTGGGCAGCGTATCTGCCTGCCGCACGGAAGGTCCCGGGTTCGAATCCCGGCTAGGTGCATGAATAACTTCGCTAATACTGGACTTTGATCCTGTAATGGCTGGAAAGTCCCAATATACAAAAAATAAATAAGGAATGGGATTTTACCCTTCTTTCTTTACAAAACTTTGGGATGAACAGGTCAATAAAAAACAAAATTTAATTTAGTCTATTTTAATTTTTCTATCTTTTAATTGGTTTGGAAACATGTTTTATCCGGACTTTATCAAACTAAATTGAAGGCAGCGGAATTAAACAAGAAGTCATTTAAGTAACATTTATGCTGAAAATTATTGTAAATCAAGAATCTGGAGCTTTTATTTTGGGACGGACAGCTTCCTCTTTGTTTTTCTTTTTTTTAATGGAGTGAAACTGACCTAAAATGGTCGCCAAATTATTTTCGTATGGAATATTTTCGAGCTATTTTAGTATCGGCAGAAATACGTCTTGGGTGGATTAGTCGGCGAGTTTTTTTGACCTCTGAAGAGGGTTTCAGCCCTAAAAACTATTTTTGCAAGTTTGGGCTTTTTGAAAAACTTAAGAATTTTATAAGAAAATCTCCAAATGTTAAAAGACAAAGATACGTAACTACCTAAATGTTTGTTTCAATCCGTGCTTTAACGCCAACTTTTTTGTTTCCCAGGACTTCACCACCATCCACATGCCTAAGCGGTTAGCCCTTGGCGAGGTGTCCACATTTTGGTGGAGGCATCTAGATTTTACAGTCCAAATACCCGATCATATGATCATTTTGAATCCGAGCAGCGGCGATCACAGTGAGGTTATCGATGAGCTGGCCAAGAGATATCATGTTAAGCTCAAAAACGAACAGGAATTGAGGGCTTTTAAGGCTGGGTAATAGATTTTTAATTTACACGACACTCCCCGATTACTAAATGTCATACAGGATATGTATTACATTTAGTAAAGAAAAAAAGAGACGCTTCAACCTTTTCAAAGTGACTGAAACTGAAATTTTTTGGTTATGTAATTTTCTTGTCAAAATGTCAGAAGTGCATTGGCGTTACATGAAAACGCTTATAAAAATAGGCTCGATGCTAGAGTCAAAGGGCGGTACGTAAATTGTATTTTTTTATCATTTCTTTTCTTCTGGCCCAAATTAAATACAATATTTTTGTCGTAGGTAACTTCATTTATTCGTTTTTTTTTAGTGAAAAGACTCATCATCAATGAAAAAATCAAAAAACAAGGCACCTTTATAGTTTTAAATATGCTCCTAGATTTTTTGCCTATAATATTCACAATAAGTCTGTCCTTCTGAATAATAAAAAATAAAATAATCACTCTCCCAAAAATCAAATACAAAAAAATAGCTTCCAAAACAGGAAAAATAACAACTACGTAACCAAACTTCTGAACCAGGAGTTCGAACTAACCCCAGCTTATCCGATGGGTTTAATTTTATTTATTTGTACACAAAAATTTATAATACAAGATAACAGCAAAAAGATCCCTAGTATCAATCATTGAAACAACAAAAAAAAAATGGCGGACAAAAATCAGCTGCTTTCTTCATCATTATTAATTAAAAATTTTTTTCATGATCAGGTCGAAGAGTAGGGCAAAATTACTAGACCGTATCTATTCTACGGACCGTGGTATTTACTAACATGGACTAAGGTTTAAGACTATGGGACGCATGTCTTTTTTAATCTAATTATGCGGGTTTTTCCTTAAACTTGCTAGAATGTCACAGGAAAACACTAGTATTTCAAGGGTAAATACACATAAACAGGATCAGTTTTATAAAGAACAAAATAATAAAAAACAAATAGAAATAAAAAACCTATCGATAAACAAAAATCAAAAATATTGACTTCAGTATCTGGTCATTGCACCATTTGCTTGAATAATTTTTTGTAAAGGTCTTGTCATGGAGTCTGCTGCTAACTTTTCAAATAAATTTGGATTTTCTTCAACGATCTCTGCATAAACTCTACTATTAGCTCCATCAAATGGTTAGCATTCCGTGGACGAATATTAAATTTTGATAACTTTTTTACAATGAACATACGTTCTCGATGGGATTAAACATTTTTTCATCGGTAAAAGCTACCTGTCGCCAAAATTTTTTTTTCTGTCTCGCTTGCTTTTTTTATTTACTTAGCCGTATCTTTTTAGCTGCAACACGACATCTCACACTCGACTTCTTTATTCGTCTTAGTGCAGTTCTTACTATAGCAGGAAAATGAACTGAAATTTTGCTTCTCTGGCCGTGGAAAATGGGTGTTCTTCCAGGAAATTAGTGTCTTGTCTGTTGGGGTGTGCTGACTTTGGTCAAGCCAGTTCCTTCTTCTTTGTATTTTCTTTTTAGTCTTACTATAGTGGACTTGTCTGGTCCATAATGATCGGCAACCCGATGAACAGACCAACCTCCATCTAATTTTGATAAAATTTAGTTATCGAATTTCGATAGTCGTGACATTTTTGAGTTGGACAAGACTGTGACAACAAAACATGACAATGAGTGAACTCTGACACTTTGTGACAGAACAGGTTGCTAAATCGTAAAGGACATATTGCATATAAAATCAGCGTATGCGTTTTGTGTGTCGCGATGTGTACCTATTAGCTTAAATATACGCCTTACCCAGGCCAAACTTTTAAGCAAATCTAGCCAGCCATGGAAATACCAAAACAAAAGACATTGGCTTACCTCTGACCTTTTGCACATGCGCGACCTACGTCATAGGTCTTCAATGGAGGCGACGCCTTTTTGTTGTTTATTAGTTTTGATTTCTTTTTTGTGCTGCGCTTATTTTTCACTGTTAAAAATTAGCCGATGACGATAACGCGGCGTATGTGTAAAAGAGCGTTTCTAAGTCAAACGAGATAATAGAGAGAGAAAGGAAAATAAATAAGAGAGAGACTAGAGGGAGATCTTGCCATCAACTTCGTGCATGCTGCATTGAAAGGGCGTATATTTAAGCTAACCATTTAACAAGTTATCTTTATTAGTTTGCTGAACGAGAGGGTTCCAAAGAGGACGACCTTCAATGTTTGCAAATTTAAAAATGTATTCGAAGTTTCGTCCCTGGTTTGAGGCTTTTTAAGACGTAATATATGACTAACTACAAACCACTTCTTTCGTCACAGGTACATCTATGTAAAAAATAAAAACACTTAAGAGTAGAGATTCTTTTTTTTTCGTCAGTGACCTTAGGTCAGGAAATTTTTGACATTCAAAACGGGTCATGTGATATTCATACTTTTTGGAGTCAAATAAAGATCGGAATTGGCTGAACTTTGAATGGAAAGCACAATTTGTTAAAACTAAGACACGGCACTTTTTTGATTTTTAGCCGAATAAGCTACAATTTCTTTCTTTAGTCTTATAAAGACGTTTTAGTTTATTCGGCAAAAAATCAAAAAAGTGCTCCAAGCCGTGTCTTATGGTTGGTCTTACCTTTAAATTTAACAGTAGTGTCAAAAAAGTTAAGTATGTACAAACACATGGACCTGTTTACTCAAAATTTAATGTTAATCACAAACACATTAAGAAAAATCGTTGGATGCGCATGTGTCAATCGAAATAAAATATCGCGCCACGTCAATTGTCAATCACAGTCAACATAACCTCAAAAAAACTTTGTCTTTTTTAAGGGATTAACGCGTTTTTTTTCGAGTTTTTTAGGACAAACATGGATATTCATGAAGAAGGGCTTTTTATTGAGATTGTGGAAAAGTTTTCATGCATATGGAATATAATTTTGGTTGTTACAGATAACTAACCAAATTTTATTCTACCAATTGTCCATAAATTTGTGTTTGTGTTTACAGAATGGGTAAACAGGCAAATTTTTTTTAAGCCTAAATTTAAAATTACTTTTACTACTAAATTTAAAGATACTGATAAATTTCTGCTTAATTGATGGGTAAACCCACCATTAGTTTTTACAAAATGTGCCTTCCATTCAACGTTCAGGGCTGCGTTCAGAAAGCCCACACCATGGTATGAGTGCCCGCACTCGGTGTGTCCGCAAGTGTACACACCACTTATAATCTGTCATTCTTATCTAATGTCAGCTAATTTACAAAGACAAAACAAGGGGATGTTGGGATAAATGATAAAATAGGCTTCTTGTTTCCTCTTATTTTCGAAAGTTGGGTTGGTTTCTGGGGTTGCTTTTCTTATGTGACATGATCTAATAAGAAATGACCGAGTAGTAGGGGTAACTGACAGGTCAACATGTCGTCCACGATTAGCTGCGGAATTTGCGTAAAAACTATTGCAAAATCAGTTTATAAAATAATGTGTGGTACCTGCAGGAAGTATTTCCACCTGGGGTGTGTTGGTGTAAGTGAAATTGATGCCAAAGTTTGGCTCCAATAGAAAAAAGCTTGGATTTGTGAAAAGTGTACAAATGAGGTTAGAATTTCTACAACATCAAAACAAAACGCGGACAAGGTCGGCCAATCCGTCGATGACGTCACAAACAAGACGTCGAGCACTTCGAGCAGCTCAGGGATCTCTTTTCAGGAACAGACCCAAGCGGCCTTAGGGCCAAACAGGTCAGAAAAAAGAGGAGAATCAGCTGGTATATGCGCCCTAACCCAAGCGATTAAAGATCTTCAAAAAGAAATAGCTGAAATGAAACATTCCTTAGAATTTATGAGCGATCTTTTTGAAACAGAACGCGTTCGTAATACTATTTTATCGGATGTGGTAGACAAAATGACCATCGAAAATAAAATGTTAAAAACGGAGCTAGCTTACGTAAGTTCCTATATAAACAAACAAGAATATCAAAAAATTAAATGTAATTTGATAATCATAGGTATCTACCAAAACAAAACAAATGACAGTGTCCAGGCAACTACTGAAAAAGTGGTTAAGGTATTGCGAACGGTGGACACCAGTTTTACAGAGGGTGATGTTAAATCGATCCGAATACAAAACACTAAAATGAAAAAACCACTGGTGGTGGTCTCAGTTGGAAGTGAGGAAAGAAAAACTGAAATATTAAAAAACAGAAAACATATTGGGCAACTCACTGGCGAGAAATGTAAGTTAATGGGAAACTCAAATAAAATTTACTTAAATGAAGAGTTAACCTTACTATCACTTAATATTCTTCGTGAGGCAAACAGGCTTAAACACACAGGTTTTAAGTTTGTTTGGTCAAGATGGAGTAATCTATGCACGCCAAAAAGAAGGAGAACGCACAATTAAAATCACTAGTATGGCACAAGTCAAGGAGATTATGGATGGGGAGGCAAGTTAAATATGTTGCTTCATTTCGCATCTTACTGGCTAAATATTAACGTTTTTTTCCTTTGCCACCATGGATCATAACTCCATTTGTGATGAAGTATGCGACTACAAGACTGAAACGTATGATTCTATAGATAAAATAACTTTTTTTAATAATCCAGACAGGGACTTTAATATTATACATCTAAATGTTAGAAGTATAAGTAAAAATAGGGATAATTTAGTCACTTATTTAGATTCTTTGAATAAAAATGTCATAGCACTTTCCGAGACAAATAATGTCACAGAAAAAATAAAAAACTTAAATATTAATGGGTACACTCTATGCTATAATGAAAGTATTATAAACAAATGTGATGGTTTTATTTTCTACATTATGTCAAACTTATTAATCAGAAACAGTTAAAATAAATAGGTCAAAATTCTTAAGGGTAAAAATTAACAAAAATGGTGTTGACATTGGGTTAACAGGCATTTATAGATGCCATGACTTGGAACAAATCAACTTTATAAATGATCTGGAACTTTTTTATAAAAATTTAAAGGATAAATGTTCAACTGAAGTATTCTGCGGAGACACTAATGTCAATATTTTAAAAACAGAGCAAACTAGTCAATACTCTATAAATGCCTGCAATTATTTAAACACCTTAAACTCTTATGGGTTTAGGAGTACAATAAATAATGCTACTACGATTGAAGGTCATACAAGGTCATGTATAGATCATTACTTTTTAAAGACTGATAGAATTTCTAATGCTGTGATACTTGAAGGTAGTCATTCGGACCATTCCCCCATTCTACTCAACATTATTTTAGACAAAGTGCCACAAAGTACAAATAAGTACTGTAGTTTTTTTAACAAGATTAAATTTGAAGCTTACCTAGGGAGGGAGAAGTGGGAGAGTGTTCTGAATGAAAATAATTCTAATATATGTACAAAAAACTTTATTGATACTTTAAAAGATTGTGTTACTAGATCAACAGATCAAAAATATATTAAATGTAGTCTTAGGCGAAAAAAACCTTGGGTGACAATAGGTATTTTAACATCAATCAGGAAGAGAGATAAATTAAAAAGAAAATGTACTATGAACCCTAATAATTTTGAAATAAAACAAGATTATATAGCATATAGAAAACTTCTCACTAATATAATTTCCAAGGCTAGGGCTGCTTACTTTAAAAACTTGTTTGAAAATAACTGCAATAATCCGAAAGAAACCTGGAAAACAATTAAACACATAACAAATGAAAAAAAAATAATTACTGGTATTGCTGGCGAAGATGGGTCTATATTAACATCAGAAACCGAAATCTGTAAAGAATTTAATAAATATTTTAATAATGTTGGTGTCAACTTGGCCAAGAAAATAAAAGTGCCCCAAAACTTTGACTTTAAGGTTGATCGAGTAGAAAATAATCTGGAGCTAAAACCAATAACAACTCCAGAACTAATTAAAGTAATACAATCTTTAAAAAATAGCCATGCAAATACAGGTGATAATATATCTAATGTTATCATAAAAAACTCTTTTAAATACTTAATTTCTCCATTGATTCACTTAGTAAATGTTATATTTTTGTCTGGCATTTTTCCCAATATATTAAAGAATACAATTATTATTCCGATACATAAAACAGGAAACCGCGAATGCGTGCAAAATTATAGGCCCATAGCCATAGTCAACAGTATTAGTAAAGTTGTTGAGAAGTGCATTAGCTTAAGATTAAATACATTTATAACTGAAAATAATTTAATAAACAAGAACCAGTTTGGTTTTAAACAAAATTGTGGTACTGAGGATGCGCTCATCAGGGTGGTCGATCGCATTGTCGGTGGCTTTAACAACAAGAAAAAATGCATGACTATTTTTCTTGACCTGGCTAAGGCCTTTGACACTGTGCCGCACCATATTCTAATCGATCGATTGGAAGTCAAAGGCATTAGAGAAACAGCTCAAAATCTTTTTAAGTCTTATCTTTCTGAAAGATATCAGGAAGTTAAAATTGGGCAAAGTTTGAGTGACAAAAGATTGGTGGAGTATGGTGTGCCACAGGGTACGGTGTTGGGGCCTATTTTATTTACTCTTTACATTGATGGTATTTTTTCTGTGTTGCCAGTTGACGGTGGGGTTGTCTACGTTGATGATGCGGTGCTAATTATTGAGGATGACACTTGGGAAACAGTTTTTGAGACAGGTGAAAAAACTATTAGCTTAGTAAAAAAATGGCTGGATTTGAGTCTATTATCCTTAAATATTGAAAAGTCAAATTTTATATGATATTCCATGACAAAAGCGAGCGCTCCTCAGATTTCTCCTATCAAAGTACATGATTCTGATTGTAAAAATTATGTTAACTGTAATTGTAGTTTGGCTCTAAATTCTGTAACTAGTACTAAATATCTTGGCGTCTACTTGGATGACCATTTAAAGTGGGAAGTACACATTGACTATGTGTGTAGTAAAATAAGAAAATTATTATACAAATTTTATATTCTTCGTCAAAGCTTAACTAAAAAAAGTATTATAAATATATATAAATCTTTAGTGGAATCAATTATAACTTACGGAGTGTGTGTCTGGGGTGCTGCAACTGACAGTGTGCTTCTACCACTAGAAATAACTCAAAAAAAAATTCTGAAAGTAATATTATATAAAAATAAAGGCTATGCAACTGAATCTCTCTTCAAAGAGGCTTTGGTGCTAGATGTAAAAAAACTGTACATAAAAACGGTAATAAGATTGGTTAGCAACAATAAAATTGAAAAAAATGTCCAAAATCATGAAACAAATACAAGATTTGCAACGCAGCAACTACTAATTACACCAAATATTTATTTCAGTGCAGTTCAAAGAAGCTTAGTTTTTACAGCTCCCAGAATACATAATGCTATGCCTATAGAGTTTAGAAATAAACCTTTTGTTAAAATAAAAAAACAGCTGAATTCTTGGCTCTTAAATTTGAATGACAACATTTTGCAGTTGATAGTGTAGGTTATATTGTGAGTTAAAAATGTGGAAATGTGAAATGAAAACTATACCTAGTGTTCAAGTTCCTCTACAATGCTTAATTATTTTGTTGTAGTAAAAACGAATAGGTGCACACACAAATTTTTCTTAATTCATTGTGTATCTATTTTAATATTTTGTAAAAGCAATTCTTGGTTTAATAAAGATCTATTTATTTATTTATTTATTTATTTATTTATTTATTTAAATGACCCAAGAAATATATTTTTTTTGCTTTACAAGTGGGTAGGAAAATGTAAAAATAGGCTTTTTGTCCTCTCTTTTAGGTTGGTTTCCGGAGTTGCTTTTCTTTTGTGGCATTATCCAATGACCCTTTAAAGGCATGTTTTTAGGCTACAAGTGGGCAGAAAAATGTTGGATAGTTTTTAAAACCGCCCCCCCCCCCCCCCACACTTTTTTATTTCTTAACGGATCATTTAAATATGAGGTCATTGAAAAGCTACATAAAATCATCTCAAAATTTTGAAAATGATCAAATATCAGCAAGAACTTTTTGAGACCTCCTATAAATAAAGTATACTTATATACTAGACTAATAAGACATCATATTTAAAAATAGAAAGAAAAATAAAAAAGTCACATTTTTTTTACTTCCTATACTTATTAGGTGTATTGGCATAAAAACGACTCTAGAAAAAACAATCTTGAAAAACCATATATCAACAGTTAGTTAAAAAAAAATTGAATTAAATTAAATTTTGAAACAGTCTTGTCGTTAAAAATTATCAAAATTTCACCATATCATAACCTCATTCCAGCACACTATCATCGCCCAAGTCGAAACAGGGGTGACGGTATGGTGTGATAAGCTCACTAAAATAGACATAAATATGTGCAATTTTAAACCTTTTTGCCGCATGTTAGTGGCCTTGCTAATGACGCTATAAACGCACCAGTGGACACACCACCTTTCCTGAACGACGAAAATGAGACGCACCGGTCATTTTAACATTCCTGAACGGCGAAACACCACGCAACGGTGCGTTTTTTACACTGGTGTGGGCATTCTGAACGCAGCCCAGCCAATTATAATGTTTATTTGACTCTAAAAAGTATGGATGTCAATTAACCGGTTTTGAACGTCACTTCGACACTGATAGAAAAAAAGAATCTCTACTCCCAGATAACAATTTTTTAACCCCTGACTAAAAAGGGGGCTGTATCTGTGTGTCTGTGCGCATGTTGCTATAGAACTAGTGAACCGATTTCGATGCAGTTTTTTCTGTTTGGAGCCTATCCTTCAGTGTTCTTATATAATAATAACATATTAAAATTTTATTAAAAAAGCATAATTTTTTATAATACAGTTTTAAGACGTGGAAGACTCTATATTCAAAATGTACAATCAGTTTATGTGACCTATACCTCGTTCAGGCACACCGTGGGGTTGTCACTTCTGAACCGTTCATCCGATTATTATGAAATTTAGTGTGTAAATATCAATTACCCAAGCAGCATTTGGACGTTATCTTACGTTGTGCATGCGTGGCCCTTGAGAAACGCGACGTCGTTTCGACTGCCTGACGATCCTCATTCGCACCTCACCTAAATTTAGTTACTAAACAAGAACGTTACGTTTGGTTTTGATTCGACTACTTAAAATATATAAAGTTTGTGTAAAAGAAATTCTTGAAGATTTACTTAAATTATACCCAACACATACATCCCATATACACAAGAATAATATGTAATTATTTTATTATAATTATAATTCTTTATTTACTCTTCGACCACCCTACACATACAAATTTGTAAACGAAAAGCCGTTTATTGATCAATGTAATTAATATCCTTCGAAAAAACCGGACGACCTGAAAATTTGAAAGATCTAAGAAAATAATATATTTAAAAAAATTGGGTCGAAATATTTTTTTTTGATGATGTTGTTAGTTTTGTTGTAAAAATGATCTAACATTCCTTAAAATATATAAAAAGCAAAAAATTAATTTACAATGGCCGACAGACGCCAACCTGTTCAGAATGCCGAATTTTTGTGTTCTACTTAATCTGAACTAACATTATACCAAGTCGGACCGGGTCTCCAAGTTAAGTCGTCAAACCACACCAAAGTTCACGACGTATTAAAACCGTAGGTCCGCCATGATGTACCAATTTAATATTCAAAACCCCTCGTAAAATTTGCCATCGGTCTGCGTACGTATTAGAATCTCACGTCTTGCACGGAGTATGTATTAGAATCTGAAGTCGTTTTTAGAAACATCAGTCGAGGAATCTGTCTGTATCTCGGATTTGTCGGAGGTTTTCATCTGCAAAAGTTTAATTTTTTTCTGTAGAAACTACTTGAATATTTGAATGGTCGTTTTGGCAATTTCAAGAGTACTTGCAACTAGCAATAAGCAGATCCTGGATCCAAAAACTCCAAGAAAAAAAAATAAAAACTTGAATAAAACTTGGCTTAACATTTTCAAAAAAGTTAGGTTAGAAACAGATAAATAGTTGTTTTAAGTTTAAATCAGATTTTTGCTGCTTGTGTAGGCAATTAAGGATGGAGCAAATGGGGGTAATTTGTAGAAAAATTCACATGATTGTCTAGGGGTTTAAAATTGTTTAATTTTACTTGCCAGTGCCAATCCAGAAGTGATGGAGATCAAAACCGAACCGCCAGATTTGGACATTATCGACATCGACGAAGATAATGACGTACAAGTGACCAACGATTTGAGATTTAAATCAGGCAACACTGTCAACCTAACGGATTTGAGAAATTGGATAGAAGGATGCATCGACGTCGACAGGAGCAGAAGCCCTAGCCCCGAAAGACTGATTAACAGAGAGGTAAATTATATTTATTACTTCATAAAAATGCAGATAGTTCGGACTGGGCGAATAAACTGAATTCAAAATAATGCTCCCCCAGAGCTGGGTAAAAAATCCTTGACGTGCGCATTGCAGTCACTGTTTGCAGTTGTCACATAAGCCATTTATTAGCGGCTAACCAATTTTGACCAAGCATATTAGCATTCGTGGTTTGAACCAAAGTAGAGGAAATTTTGATGTCAATAATCAGCTGTTTCACTTTGCACAGTGTTGTTTGAGGTAAAAATTTTTTTTACCGACTTGTCCGTGTGAAATAGAAAAAGGTATGTAATGTAATTGCTAATTTTTTAATAAATATTGCTGACGAAAACTACTTACTGCCGTGGCTGTATTTCCGAGAGTGCAGTGAAATATTATTTTTCATTTTTTTTTAAGTAGGTTCAATGGTTTTTTTTGTAATGCCCGCAACAGTAAACAGCAAAAAGCTATACAACACTATATTAGTATAATACGTACAGATAGGGAGGACTGGTCGTCCAACAGAATAAGTTTCTCAAGTGAAGATAGCTGCTGGTACACTGACGGATCCAAAATGCCTTCAGGTGTTGGATCCGGAGCTTATTGTAGCCGGGAAAATGTCAAAATTATACATAGTCTTGGTGGCTACAATCTTCCAGGCGGAACTCTTCGCCATTGAAATGAGCGCACGTTGGATGATAGATCATAACTGACGCAACAGATCAATAAGGATACTCTCCGACAGTCAAGCGGCCCTTAAGGCTCTTGAATCCTATAGGTGCTCATCGAGAACTGTTGGGAGCTGCCAGGGCACACTGAATAAACACTTGTCGCTGGTATGGATTCCGGGACATTCTGGGCATCGGGTAAATGAGACTGCCGACCAGCTGGCGCGCGAAGCGGCCTCCGCCGTCTTCGTTGGCCCCGAACCAGCTCTTGAAATAGCATACAACACAATCAACACTGCTCTCTCTTAAGCTGGATGGAGAATAAGATCCACCAATACTGGAGATAATTGCCGGGACTGGCACATTCCAAAGAGTTCATTACAGAACCCTGCAGAAAGAGGGCCGGGAAGCTCATTGACCACACCAGACACTGCAGGCTGAAAGTACCATTAAACAGAATGGGTCTAAGTGAGGACACCGAATGCGGGCTCTGTATGGAGGAGGCAGTGGCGGCTCGCCCGATGACGCAGGTGAAGCGCTGCTTCACCTCTTATTTGCAGTTTGACTAAATAATTTTCATTTAAATATTTCTGAAAAAATAAAACCCTTCCCCTTCCATAAAATAACGTTTCCAAATTTTGTAAATATTCTATCTTTTATTCGATCATCAGGATCGAGCAGAACGACCGCGTGTCCGACATGCGAAAACTCTCCACGAGCCAAAACAAACGGTAAGGCACTCTGCGAAGCAGCTTCCTCGTGTCTTTCAGGCTGCTTTCAGTGTAAATTCCCGAAATAAATCGGTTACCATGACGACCTCACGCGCGTTTCGTTTCCGCCGAGGTTTGGAAGTGTTTGCATGTGATGAAAACTTTTAAGCTGGCTCTATTCTAATTTTGTGACTGTAATATCGAGGGTCACGTGCGTGCTATTGTTTCTCTTCAGTTGCGGTATTCGTTTTTATTTTTTTTACAATGTTTCCTGTGTATGATGGAGTTTGTGTGCTATTTGTAAAGTTACGAGTCGCCACTGGGAGGAGGACGAGACGGCCAGGTATGTGTTGTGTGAATGTCCGGCCATTGTCAACGTATTTTCGATAAACCACAGATCGACGGACTGGATTTAAAAGATGCCTCACCACTCACTTCTGTAGCGACAAGCAATGCCAAGTCAGCCGCAATAGACCCGCTAGTGGTCGCAGTGGACAGTTTATGGTTATTTGTGGGATTGGATTGTCTTAAAATCATGACCTTAAAAATGCAAATGACCAATGGTTATTAGTATATTAGTGACGGAGGTAATTACATATCAGAAATCAAAGATAATCAAAAGGTTGAACCAAGGTGTTTTGGTTAATTGCTAATAATTGGCTATAATTTTGTTATTTGTTAAATTTTCAAAAATTAAATTAAAAACCCTTGACGATGTTGAACTTGATAGAGCTTCTCAAGGTAACTTTGCAAAACGTTGCTTGGCTGGTCTTCCCACTATAATACTTCAAAAAAATTTAACATGAACAATAAAATGATATAACCTGACTTGTCCAAAACCGTTTACAATTGAAACACGTTCATCGATTTGTTCATGACGTCATTTGCTCGACAAGCCGCCTTGTCCGACGTTTAAATCTGAACACACCTCTGAACACGTTCCGCTACTCTAAAAAACAACAATGCCGTTGCATTTCTTTAGAAATAAAATAAATTCCTAAAGTGCGGTGATAATTGTTTTAAACCTGTTTCAAAAGTAGTCGGTGTATGTATGTACTTTGTCTTTTAAGCACGTTGAAACTGAAAGAAATGAAGAACAATCCGGCCAAACTCTAGATGAACCAAACGTGGATACGTGCCCGGAATCAGGAGAAGGAGTTTTATCTATTGCAGAAATCAGAGAAGGTATGTACTGGTTTTTACATGTCTATGTATAATTCACTTAGTTTTTTTAGGTAATCACAGGGTGACCACTTGTCATAAAATCTTATGAATTCATAAAATTTCAATATTATCATAAAATATGCCCAAAATGTCATAAAATTTCGAAATTGTCATAAAATTCATAAAATTTGCACAAACAGCTGAATATTCTAAGTTTAGTGTAAACAAACTTTTGATATTCCCCCTGTACATTTTCTCATGGGATAGTTAGGCAAATTCTTGTACAAACCGCACGTCAAATTTTAATCACACTTGTGTAGCTATTCTTGAGAACAGGGAAAAGAAAATAATTCCTCACAAATGCGCAGTTCTCATTGGTCGATGCCGCTGATTTCTCCCACAAATGACACTAAAGACAATATTTTACTAGAAATTGGCATATTTTATTTCTCTCACTAAAAACCAGTAGAAAAAAATTTCATCAAGTCATGTTATTAGTATCATTTTCGAGGGAATCGGATAGGATCTGTGCGTTTCAGGGAGATAATTGTTTTCTCCCTGATTTCAAGAATAGCTAAACTGGTAAATTAGCGCAGGAACATTGTTGGTTAAAATTTGGTAAAATATTCCCGAGTTAAGCTAGTAATTTTTTCTTATGAAAAACTGGGAGGTCAAAAAAGAGGGAAATTTCCTGCCTTTTTACCAAAGTGGGGACAAAAACCAAGGTAATTTGGTGGGATAAAATAGGTAATTAATATTTTTTTTCCTGAAGGGGAACTTTCCCAGAGGACACTTTACCAACTTTTGGGACACATGTACACATCTGCATAAATGCTAAACCTAATTTGTGTCCTATTGTACACAATGCCCTCTCAGTGCCCTCTTGTTTATCTGTGACTGAAGCGCCCTCTACGTGTCAGAATAGAAGGAGATGAAAACATTTTTAAATGAAAATAAAGAAAGAGAAAAATAATAATTATGTCCATGGCCTTGACAACTTTGGAAATAAAAAATTGTGATGAAAAATCATAGTTATATTTTAATCATAGGGGTTAAACTACTATTTTAAACTATTAATGGATAGAAACCAGCATGCGCCGGAAATTTTTTTGTTGAATTGTTTACTTTTACTTCCATAAAATTCACGCTCCCATCGAATCATGCAGTTTTAACAAAAAAATTACCAAAATTATGCTTTGGGAAAACTCTAATTAAATATTATTTCCAATTTGTAATTTAATATTTGGGTATGAAACAAGTGTAAGCAAATCATCTCCATAAAGATTTTGTGGTTTTTTTCAATAAAAATAAAAAAGAGACCGTGCCCTAAAAGTCTTGTTAACCATGTTTTTTCTCTCAATCACAAAATTTCCCATGTTGAAGCCAAAATTTCTTATTAATTTTGCATCAATTCATTGCCAATTGTTCCTCGCACACCCCCATTGTTCGGTTGTCAGTTGTCATGTTGATTGTTGACATAAAGGCGGATTTACGCTGGTGTATTCCCATACTCCATACACCAGCGACCCACTAAAACTTGTTGGGTCCCCACTATCACTTTTAATTTCTTTAACTTTTCTGTAAAAACTGCTTGATGATGTGAAAGGTTTGTTTGTTTTTTCTTTTGGCATGTTAAAACACAAAACTGTCAGGATCACCACTACTAGGTAGGTACTTTAACACAGAGTATCTTTTTTGACAATCACAACGTTTCCTTAAAACCAAATTTTACCTAAACATCTACTTTCATTGTTTGAATTTTGAGCTTCCATCTGGTTTTTCCTATCCGTTTTTATGATAAGAGGTTAGGTATCTAATAGCCCAAAATCCAAACAAGGGTTGAAGATACAATAGTAATTAAGGAAATATCTTATAATTTAATAATATAATTTAATAAATACCGAGAAGGAACATGATAGTTATGATTATTGATTAATCTAAACAGCTGATCATGACAGTTCGTTAGAGGACACGTGACGCAAAGGAGTTTTCTTGTTTTCTACCAGAACGACTTTCTTCCCATCAAGAAAAACAAAACTGAAGTTTTAACCTAATCAAATCTTAATATTCCATATGGTTAAATAAAATAGAATAATTGCCCATAAAGTTCGAACATATTTTTAGGTTGTACTTATTTGGTGGAAAATCCAAATTTTGGTCCTAAAACTTACACACATTCCAAAAAAAACCCTAACTTTGAGGAATAACTGTAGGTCAAAAATAAGTAACTTTGAGTTTAGTTTTAAACCAAAAAAGTTCTTAACATTTCTTCAGGATATTATTAAAAACTTTTGACAAGCAATGTTGACCAAGAAATGCCCAAACAAGGCGGGGACCTCAGAGTAGAATCTCAAGTCAAGTTTACCATCAATTTATCTTCTCTTTTAACTTTATATTCAAAACAACTTTGAAGAAAAGAAAACCTTTAAAATCTTGTGTATATAATGACCGTTTTTTAACGTTATTTGTTTCAATATAAAACTTATTTTAACCTTCCAACTTCCCAATATGCCCTAAAATGATACTTGGGATAGGCAACTCATGACTCAAAAGACATAACATTCTTGGTTGCCTTTTTTACTGCACCAATCAGTTGTGTGCGTACTTGTGATGTGATAAAATAACCCCTATTATATCCTTGCAAAAGGTTTCGCTTGGCTACTTGAGGAAATAAAAGACTTTTTTTTTGCTTACTGCACCTCGTAAAAAAAATAATAAAAAGTTAAATTAAAGTTAAATCCCACATATATCCACGCAGCTTCCGAGAAACACATGAAACTAAATTTTCATAATAGATTTCTTTTTATATATTTGTATTAGTAAACGTTTTAATTTTAATGATAAACGAACAAATGAAAAAATAAGGTGGATTTATTATTTCACACAATTATGCCTACTTCGAATTCAATTTTTAAAATACATTTATCATTTTAATATCGATTTACATCCACTTGGTGATTGGTAATAGTTATTTACCGGTGAATGATACATTTCCGCATGCACCGGCGTTTGCCTGAAAGACGCGCCATCGGAGTTTGGGCAAGCCGTAAATTTGGAAAGGCGCTTTCCGCACCCGTTAGGTACAACAATTTTCCTATGAACATAAGGAAAATTAAAAAAAAAATTGCCTGCGTGAAAAGGCTTTTTTCGCACATCGTGCGGTAATTTATTTTTTCAAGCTGTGCAGAAAAGTGACACTTTTCGCACGCTCATAGGAAAATGTTATTACAAAAAAATGTCATAAGATTTTTCAAAAATTGTCATAAAATTATAAAAAAAATTAGTTTTTTCCCAGTGGCTGCCCTGTAATCACAATGGATGGGAAATATTTCGAAAACCTTTTCCGAAGTTTTTCAATGCACAACCCTGAAGGAAGATTTTCAGATTATTATCTCATCCCAGGAGATATTTTTTAAATTATTATTTACCGAATAAATTGACGAAAAATAAGACCGACATTAAACTTCACAAAATTCTTTAATGACAATTGTTAGTTTTGACAAGGTAAATTATCAGTTTTTGGGGGATGATTTTCGCTCTTTGAGATGGCGAATTTGTTGTGGTCAAAAACTGGTATAATTTTGTATATTATGTATTACTTTTTGAAATATTTTTTATCTTTTAAATTTATCTGGTAACATTTTAATTTTTAATAATAAATTAAACATAGGGCAACACCTTCTTAACTAAAAAGCCAATGAACTAATTTCATGATGGCCGCCTAGGTTTGCTGATGTAATTTACAAATTTTTTAAAATATAGTAATATACTTTATATACAAACCTTTATGTAATTTTTAATCCCTGTTTTTAAGGAATAAAATGGATCTTTGAATCCCTGGGATTGATTTTTACTTTATTTCCCTCGTTGTTTATTACTTATGTGGTATATATATATATATATATATATATATATATATAATAGTCGAGGTATTTTTAATAGGATATCAAGAGCATCTCCAGTAGCGGTATAAAATTCTTTATTTTTCTCAATTTCACTTTTTCTGAAGTTCACAAACCTTAAAATAAACAATATCAAATTTAAAAAACTTTCCCTCAAAAAAGGTAATGGTAACCATAGATCCGGATTTCGCATTTGTGATGCTCATCAGTACGGTGCTAGGAATTAGGAGATGAAATGATTATGAAAAAATGTAAAGTATAAAATTTAACAAAATTTTTGGACCATCAACATAAACTATTCCAAAGACTATCTTAGCACTGGCATTGACTAAGAGTGATCACCGATATGCTCGATTTCTAAGACTTACAACTACATATTATGCATTGCCAACTTTATTATTTTATATTTAAAAAACAAATTCACCTTTTTCATATGTTTTTTAGCCATATTTCCAAGGCATTTTCAGACAAGAAAATCAGAAAATTAAAACTCAGTCCTAGAAAAACGCGGCTAAAGAAATTATTCTAATAAACCTGAGGAAAAAAAAGGAAAAAAAGGAAAAAACCAGTAGGTTATGTCTTAGAAGCTATAAAACGGGTAAATTGTTGCAAATCTTATCCTGGAATTCTTCGTGATTGCAAAATTCTTCCTTCTTATAGCATACACACATTTTTTGGATAAATTAGCGTCTGATGGGATGTCAAAAACATAAACCTTTGCCCCCCCCCCATTGTAATTTCCGCGACACTTTGGCACGCAGCACTCTAACTGCATATTGCTTTTACTAGTTTATTATCTTTTTTAACAATTTATAAACCACTTTTCGCAATTTACTGGAAAAACCATAGAAAATCAATAACACATCAAAACAAATCAAGTGGAAACGTCAGCCAAACTTCGACGCCATATTGATGACGTCAAATCGAGTGCAGTGGCTTTTTAGTTGACTACGGTACGGTGTTGCATAGAGTCGATTCCAAAGTTCTCCATACCAGTTTGACAAAACAACTGCTGTCATCGAAAAATCAGCTGATGAAAATTTTGATAATTTAGTATAATTATATTTATACACTTTTAAACCAAACAAGAGTTTGATAATTTTAACAATAAAGGAAAATATAAGAAATGAAATCGATTGTTACAGATTTTAACCTTATTATCATGGTTCTATGTAAAATGGTAAAGCCATGATGACCCTTAAAATAATTTAGTTAAATACCTGTTAAATTTTAGTTGTGCTTAAATGCACTTATAGTGGGAAACGTTTTTTGGTAAATGTAAAGACTGTAAAGAACTTTGATTGAAAGAAACTAAATTATTTTAAGGGTCATCATGTAGGGTCACAGGATCCTGAAACCTGCGCAGTCATCATGGCTTTACCATTACTTAATTAAATTTAGCGAATTTAAATTTGCTAATTATATGCTTTTTTAAAATTCTGCTAGATAACTGATGTAATAGCCATATCAAAGGCAAAGCAAAAGTATCGCGAAAAACTTTTAAAAAGCGGCAAAAATTTCTCAAAAACGCTTCGTGATTCTAACATTAAGATCTTTTAAAATAATTTGGCCGGTACCCAATGTCTGTTATTTACAGTTGCTATCGCTATGGTTACTATATACTGCTCTTTTAAATCGATTTAATTTGGTAAACTTTTTTTTTATTTCTATGTAGTATTTTAAAAGGAATTACCTATTAAATAACAATTTACAATCCTCATTTTGCTCCAAATTAAATGGGAACAAATTGGTTTTCTTCCAGGAGTAAATTGAAACTCAATGTAAGTACAAGAAAACACGTAGTTTAAGTAGATTTTAGAAACATTTGCTTTTGGCGAATCTGCAGAATTTTAAATGAGTTGTATAAGTAATTGGAATTACAATGACATGTTTATTGTCCTTAATGACTTCACAGTTTTAATTTTCTGTTATTAACAGACATTTTTATTTTAACTAGAAATGATGAAAGAACCTTCACCGGCAAACAAAAAACGACCCGTACCCTATGTGTTGGACCTAATAGGCCTTTTATCCGAGCATTTCGAAGAAATCGATTCCGATTTGGAGATTGCCAAAAAACATTTTATTCCACAGTTTCCAATTCTGGAGGAATTCCGCATTGAAAACACTGACGAATTTAAGGATCATCATTTGGTTAAATTTTTGGACGATAAGTTGCATTCCGAGGAGGTTTGGAGGAAAATAAAAAGGTAGGGATTTATTTTAAATTATCAAAAAACAAATTTTTCTAATATAGAAAAGTCCAACTAAATGTCGCGATCACTGGATAACAAACAAGGCAATACTAACTTAAACTAAATTTTTGAAATATGGAAAAGGATCTACCTTAAACAAAATACTAATGTTAAAGATAAAGATTAAAGTTTGCATCTTCCGCCCTCTTGTCTGTTGTAGATAACATTAACTCTCATACAGCAGGTATATCCATTTTTATTGCCGATCTTTGGGCTTAAGTGACAGTGACAATGCTTATCAACAGTAGACAAGCGCGAGAGAGATAAAAGTGCATCTTTAAGCTGCGAATTTTGAGTTAATTGTTAACATTTTAGCAAAATGTAAAAACTCCGAATTTTGAGTATATTCTTAACATTTTAGCAAAATGCTTATTTATGTCTGATTCAGAAAGGATCATTCTACGAAATAGTCATCTTGTTTAATTAAGATGGATCCTTTTTCACATTTTGTTGTCAACCACATGACCGTGGCAGTCCGTTGTCATATAAGAGGCTTAGTGGTATAATTTCAACTGGTGCTAATTAGGTTGTCCAAGTGACCACTGCGGTTAAAAACAGTTTGGAACCTCTTCTGCATGCAGCAAATATAAAAGATGGTCCAAGATACTGAAAATGTCAAACTGATACTCGCAAATTTCGAAAATATCCTAAGGAAAAGACAACCATTTGTTTAAAATGTGGTTGCAAATATACGACATTAAAAGAATAAAAAATCTGAAGCGTTAGGGAAAAGCCAGTCCGAGTAGCGGAGGGGCCAGCGTAGTCGCTCGGTTGTTTGTACCCAACGGTTCCGCCAGATATTTTACCATCAGCTGAGCCCTTAAAAACATATTTACTCAGGTTCCGAATGATGAATGTCCGATCTTTTTTAAAATCGGTATTTTTAGAGATAAATCGTTATCTTTTGTGAGGCATTTTTACTGCTGATTTTAAATTAGAGAAGTGTCTAAGTGAAATTTTAGGGCTTATAAGGCATAATATTAGTAGAATACTATAATATTGTGATTTATAGTATTATTATTTACCAAAAAAGGAAATAACAAATGCAACCAACTATACCTAATGCTGGTTTTTGAATTTGGTTTTTAAAACCAGATAATTATGGTATGGTATCTCGCAAAAACGCGCCTTTTGATGTCGAAAAAACGCACCTTTTAAAGTCGCAAAAACGAGCCTTTTGATGTCACAAAATTAACCTAAAAAATTTTGTTTGTTTTGTTATAAATTAAAATTGTTTTTTTGTTGTAAAAACAGTGGTATTATAACCACTATACAATGACATTAATAAAAACATTATAGAAAGAATGGGCAAAAAAGGTTTATGAATGAGTTCATAAGAATATTATAGGCACCAATTTATATAATTATTGTGTGTGAGTTCCCAAGTTTTTATAAGTGACTCTTTGTTGTTGGTTAATTAAGTTTTTATAAGTGAGTTGATAGCAACATTTTAAAAACAAATCTATATATCTTTAATTGATAGTTACTTACGGTTTTATAGATGGGTTAACAGAAAGATTTCAAAAGCCAATTTATATAACATTTGTTACCGATGACTTTAATTTTTATAAAGATGTCCGTAGAAATCTTGTTAACGCCAGTTTTATGTTACCTTAGGGTACCATCAATTTAGAACCTTTAATAAAACAAATATACCAACTCAATTCCTGTAGGAAACATCTAAATACCCTAGGGCATTAATGGGACCCTCTTTATAATAATTATACCAGAGGTTTCTAAAAAATGCTCATTGGGGTGTACCGCCAGATATCAAGAAATCGGGTCGCTATAAAAAATAGTCGCCACTTGAATCGCTCTCCTGGTATTAAACGAGTTAACAGGGGGTTCAAAATATAGTGAGACACCCTGTGTGTCTCCAGATCTTAACGTGCTGGTCATTTGGAAATTTTAGAGGAAATTCTTGAACGAGTACCTTTTCTCGCGTCATTCTTGTCTTATTGAATTATCTTGGTTATGTAGTGGACAAACAAAGTGTTCACGTTTATCCTGACAAAGAAAGTGCAATTTAAAATTTTTTTTTACGTGGATTTGTTCCAAACTTTTCAAGTAAAGCAGTGTTTAGTTCTGCTCCTATATTGACAATTCCTGATTTTACTATTCCTTTTATAGCACTGATTGATGTTTCTAATTATGGCATAAACCAACAACACAATGATGGTAAGTATGTTATTGCATATAAGCAGATCTCTAACTTGATGTGAAACAAGTAATTCAACCACGGAGCGAGAGTGAGAATGAGAACGATTAAGATCCTATTTGGAAGCATATAGACACATAGATTCATAGTAGTAACGGACTACGCAAGCTTAAAATGGTTAAACAATCTTAAAAAACCGAATGGTTGTTTAACAAAGTGTGCCGTACTCTTTCAACATCGCTGAAGTAACGACCATCTATTGCCAGAACTGCTGAGTAGAATGATTTCAAAAGAACCTGTTCCTGAAGAAGATACAGTCAGCTTAAAAGGTGAAGAAAATGATCTGTGTTAAAGTAACTTAATGAAAAAGGTCAAATATCAAAATTTTAGAGTAGAAAATGGTTATTTTTTCACATTTCGTATAAGCCAAAATTATCACACACAAAAACCGAGAAATACTTTAATGAAAAAAACCACCACACACCTATTTCACCTTAGTAGGAAAATGACTATCACAACGTCGTGAAGACGTCGTTTCGACCACATGTCGGTCAAATGTGGTCGACGTCTTCACGACGTTGTGATAGACATTTTGCTACTAGGGAATGGCCAAAAATGAGAGCAGATATTTCTAGGTATATCAAAAAGTACCACATATGTTTAGCTTCTAAACCAGAACAATAAAAATCAACAGGTTTATTGGGTAGATCTCTAACATTTTTTTGAGGTTATTGGCACACTTAGGAAGGTCGCTGATGACTTCTCGGTGTTTTTTTTTAATGGTCAAAACTTTGTTTACGTTAACCGATTTTAATAAAAATAAAGCATATGTACTCCCCAGAAATTCAAGCAATGCAATAATGAAACTCCCATCGAAATCGGTTTACTACATTTTGCGTGATTTTAAAACAAACAGACGACGGCAAATTTTTATAGTCCTTCCTAAGTTTGCCAGCTTATACATTTGTAACAAATTTACAAAATGTTGTCATTTCATTCCACTTCAAACAGCTATTGCAACCAAAGTTTGTTAAATTCTTGACGAACAATGGTTTTTAATGTTTGCTGTACCAGAGTTCATAATAAATGACAATGGAGTGCAGTTCCGAAGAAAAGAGTTCACCAACTGTTACGTAATTTTTGTTTTTTTTTAACAACGTTTGGTTACGGGGCTCCAGAAATATTTAATGACCTTTAAATCAAGGTGGTAAAAAAATAAGGGTGCCAAGTGGTTTGTAACTACGTAACCATATCTAAATAAGGCTGGTAGCCATATTCTAAGCAGAAATCTTAAACCACTAAATATTTCCACTATCTATCGATAAGTACGCTCCACAGTATAAAAATTAATTTCAAAACCTAAATGATTGAAAGATAAAATGACAAAAGTTAAAATTTAACACCATTTTATATTGAACTAAGGATGTTATAATTCTGAAAATTTGGTTCAAGTCAAATAATACGGATTCTAACTTAAAACTAGTAAATCGTTTTAAATACACCTAAGACTCTGCAGAGCATAGAATCAGGGATAAAGGTACTTAAAGATTCTACGTAAGTAGTTTGTAAGGTAAAACGCGTACAAAGCAGCTTTATTCCTGATATATTATAGCTGTATATATATCTTAAAACTAAGCACTTTAATTTGCATTAGCCACGAAGCCAGTCATTTAATTAACCGCGTATAAATAAATAAAGAAATAATGCCCCTGAGAGGTACTTATCCTTGACCGCTGAGGATGGAAAAACAGTTTCGCAACTAACTTCCAGCTACAGGAGGAGACGGTGTAGAATTAATATTTACAGGAAAGGAACCATGTAAACTCGTAGTTTGCGGGGCGAAATGTAAAAGTACATAAAAGTTCCATAGCCAAAATTCAACCATATTTATTTTATAGAAGGCTTTATATTTTTCAACTAGTATTTTCTAGCAAAACGTCTTCGACTTATCGATAAACCATAAAATCCATAAAAACGTCTGAAATAGAGAAAGAACAATAAGGCGACAGAAAAGGATAGAAATATGCTTACCTCTATAGCTAGTATCTCACAAAACTATTAGAGACGTTTTAGCACTATTATGATCAACATCACACAAAAACTATTATGCTAGCAACTCAGCAAGATCTGGAAAACCAAAGTAGACCAAAAACCATAAGATCTATGCCAAAATAGAGAAACTGGTGTGAATCCAAATTAATGACACATGTTTCTTTTAGTGCTGCAAAACCATACTGACCTCTAAAACTTATTAGTTAAGTACACCTGTTCAGTGACCTTCATTGAAGTTTAGAGCGAGATAGACTTACAAAAACGATGGTTACACCGTCGACCAAATTTATCTCCCAATTAACTTAAAGAATATTAAAACTAACTATGTACAAAAATCGGACGTATCGTAACTTATGTAATGGTATAAAAGGGTAAAATTTGTTATAGTCCATATCATCCCCAAGCTAATCCGATAGACCGGGTTTATCGTATTCTCGGTACAATATTACGGATAATCACACTCAGTGAAGTTTGCTCTTGCCAAAAGTGGGTACAGCAATACGCTCAGCGGTTCATGAAGTCCTTAAAGTGTCTCTATACTTTGTGACATTTGGTCGAGAATATTTAGTTTTGCCTGTAGACAGAAAAAACGCATTCGAAGAGATGTACAAAGATAAAAGGAAATTGGAATTGGAAATAAGACATGAAATGATAATAAAAAATGTGAAAAAGGAATCATGAAACGTGCATAGGTATGTGCAGAAGATAACCAACTATCAGTCTGCAGAATCGGCAGAGGCACCTTCATTTCGAAACCTAAGCGTCTTAACGTCGACAAATATAATTATCTTTATATATGTATTCCATGTACTTTTTTTGAGGGAATGCTCGAAATTCAGTTGTTTTTAAAAATATTTTTGGTTGATGTTGCCCCCATATTTAAGGCTTATTTAGATGGTTGCCATTTGTGGAATAAATTTGGCAGACAGATTACCTATTACAAGAAGATTAGTTTAAAGTGACACTTTCGTGATTCCTAAAGCCTTAAACAAGATGGCAAAACCAACAAAACGTTTTTTAGTTGGAAATTCTCCCAACAGAGGAGGTGCACTTATAAGGAAGTAATCAAAGAACGACAAATTGTCCGATTTCAATAGAAATATTAGTTTCGGAGTAAAGAAGTTTTAAAGTTGAAAAAATTAGGAATCGGAAACAAATAAATCAATTTTCTTTAAAGCACAATTTTTTCTGTGGGGGAATATGGTGTAAAATTTAGTGGCGTACAAGTAAAATCTAAAACTAGATACCAAATTCCCTATTTTAAAGACCCTAAGTTTGAAGCAAAAAAAAAAGGAATAAAGTAGTGAAAAAAAATTGTTGTAAGAAAAGCTTTCATTAAGATACAAGATAAGGTTAAAACATCTGGCTATTATTTTTTTTAGTGATCACCTAGTGGGTCCCCCAGGAGCTCTCGACGAAATATATGAAGTTCTGATACAAAATGGCGGCTCACCGCAAGACGTTTCGTTGGTTGACGATCTAATCAACTTCGTCGCCCGCAGTGAAGCCATGGGTGTCCAGGCAACTAGTTTAAAAGTAGGTGAAAAAATCGATATTTATTATAGTTTTCAATCTACTGTATGTAATTTATTTCTTCTTTAGAGCTTGAGCTGGACGATAAAAATTCGCCCTCCTCCCATTGTTTTTCACTTTCCATTCCATTTTTTCTCGCATATTTCCGTCATATGTTAAAACTCCCATAAGAAGTGTGCAATTCTCGCAAACCTACATGACGTCAAAGTATCTCAGCTTCTGTTCATAAATGTCAGACTTACATTGTTATAATTTTGATTTATTATTTTTAATGAGCTGTCAGTAGATAAAAAACAACGCCAGTGACATTTTTCAAAAACCTTTAGGACACTAGTACAACCAATATTTTCATTCTTCAAATTTTAGTTGCATTTTAGCGGTTGGTAGAGACTAGAGGCCCTCTATACATTTGACAGTTGCTGTTTTATCAGAGGTGGGCCACTCATATTGCCCTCTCTTTCTAGTTTTTTTTTTCATATTTGCATGTAAACCGATTTTATGAAACGGACTGATGTTGTTGTCTATTTTTATAATTTCCCTAGGCAGATTTTGAAAGATTGATTTTATTTGGTTAGTAAAATATGTCAAGTTTTGACAAAAAAAAACCAGTGAGGTAGATATTAAAAACGTTAATAATAGATAAAATATAAGGAATCTTACTGATCTATAATTTTGGTTAGGTGTAGATACTATTTTTCTTAAAATAAAACACAAAAACATGTATTTAAACTAATCCTACTTACCTCCCAATTTTTCTTGTGTTTCTTTTTCCATTGGAAAATGGAACAATACAAAGTCGTCGGTGCAAGAATTTATACAGTTTCTTATACCGCAATATTCTATTTTTAAAACGCATGTAATATAAGTAGGTAATCAAATTTAAAATTTAGTGTACGTTTAATCAAAAATGAGACAGTGACAAAATTATTTATTGTCAGTGGTTGCTATCAACTATCAATGCCAACACACAAAAAAATTGTAAACATTTCCCTAACAACTGTCAAATCGAGTTGCTCACCTCTGGTAAAACAATTACTGCCAAAAATTGTATACAGGGCCTCTAGTAGAGACGTGTGATTTTGAGTTTTGAAAAGGACAATTATCAGTTTTGAAAAGGGAGATTTGCAGTTTGACAAGGGATATTTTCACCTGAGCGGAAAATTTTCGCTGAATAATCAGCTGAAAATAGACCTGTTTTTATAATGTATGAGGTAAATATAAAATAAATTACATTTGTGCCTCAAAATGAACCAGGTAATTTTTGTATTCAACGTGTTTTTATTACAAATTGCATTCGTTTCTTTTCATATTAAATGACCTCCTCGTGCGGAGTCTGGCTTCTTCGCAAAAATTAAAAATGCTACGAGTTTGCACCTGAAGACGATCAGAGATTGTACTGATCGAAACGTCGTGTCTAAATAAAATATAGACAATGGGAGTCCGAAACACAGAGTTCATTTCAAATACATCATTGTCTCAAACTTTCAAACAAAGGTTAGAAAGTGTTGAAGGGTCCATTAGTAATCGATTAAAACCGGTTTCGTAAAATCTTCATCAAAAGTCCCACGGAAAACGCTATGCCCCCCTAAGTATAGTCAATAAAAGCGTAATAAATGGGTAGCAACAGGACACTTTTGCAATCCCTGATAAAAAATTATCCTTTTTTTTCGAAGGTTGTTCTGATAGAAATCTACCGTACCTTAGAAGATTTAAGGAGTTTTTATACTTGCACCAACAGCCCATAGGCTCTTCTAAAGCCAATTTTAAAAAATCTTCTAAAAACTGCCGAAAACATATAAAATATCTTTTGGGATTTGAGAATACAAGTTCTAACAATAAAATATTTAAAGAGATAATTTTTGGCCTACTCCACTATTTATACCACTAACTGGTAAACATGTAGTATACTACCTAAATCTAACATTTAATTAAAATCTGTTTCATCCCAAACTTTTCGCCTCAGAATAAAAGTGCCACTTTTATCCCTTGTGTCATAATGTACTAATTTGTTTCTAGGCCGCATTTTTCCACCTGACCGAAAACCTTTCTCTAGAATTTATACTGTCAACTTTGTCCAGGAACAATATCTTCATACAAACAGGGGTGTGTTCCGTAGTCTTCGTTTACTATCTTTACAAAAACCCGTGGTTGTTAAACGTGACCGTCCTTTCGGAAGAAGAAAAGGAATTGATCGAGAACACCAAAGTCCACGATAGAGAAGAAAAGACGGTGAAGATGGAAACAAATTTGGAGTAAGTCCTTTTTTAATTTCAAAAATTTTACCAATTTTTTTGCCCAAAAATTGTGGTAAATGCGTAATTTTATGAGGGGTTATCATCTTGCAATACAAATCACTCACATTACACTCGCACTATATCTCCATTACGACATTATGTTTGCATAACATGACATTATTACGGTGATATTACAGTAATTTCATCGTGGCGTATTATTTGTGCATTACAGCACATTACTTGCATATTGCCCCACATTATTTACGCAGTACGTTACATGGGCATGGCAGTAAGTATATGGTTGTAGAACGCAATTATTTTTTGATAGGATAATGTCCTCTATCAAAAAATAATTGCGTATTGGCATTACGACATTACATTTTGGAATTATGACATTATGGCACATTACGGCGCATTATTTAAGCATTACGTTATGTTACCATGGCAGAAAATTTCTTTCGCACATTTGTTAAAAAAATACTTTTTGCACTCTAAGAAAAAATATTCGCACAAATTCGTTTTCCCGAACTTAAAGCTTATCCGCGCTCTCCTTTCTTTAACTGCTTTCGCGTACGAGAAAACTTAACTATTATATAAACTATGTTGGGAATTTGGAACCTTTGGTTGGAGTAAAACAAAGTTATGATTGTTTTCCACAAACCAAAACTACACTTTTTTGCACTCGACGCGCGTTTCGCTAACAACGTTAGTATCATCACGAGACGATAAACAATGAACTAAATTAATCTACGCTCTATCTTGTATACAATCCTTTAGTGGGCGGAGATAAGACTAATAATTTGTGATTGATCACGATTTTTAATCCTATCTCCCCTCAACCAAAGAATAAAGTGTACTAAACGGGATGGGTCCTCTATCTTTATTTAAACTATTTCTGGATTTAATGATTTCCATACTTTGATATGCATTCAAAAGTCTTTTGTTTGGTACACTTTTTAGAAGTTTTAGGTTATCTAATGTGAATCTATGATTGTTTTCAAAAGCATGCTCGGCCACACTTGACTTTTCTGTTCTTCCGTATTTTAAGTGTGCTAAGTGTTCTTTAAAACGTGTTTGAATAGAGCGTCTTTTTTGAACTAACGTTGACACCAATGTTCAACGAGTCGTGTAGCGCCGGTTTAAAGGCGACACTCTTGGTGTTGAGTCCGAAGATGGTATTGGTTGCCTATTCTTCTTAATTATCTTTTCTAATATTCCTTTGATATATGGAATTATAAGGAATGTCGCCTTTCTTTCAGTATTTACTGAAGAGTTTTGTTGATCGTATAGTTGGAGAAACCGTTTCTTCGCAGATCGGATCGAATTTTTAACTTTTCTTTATTAAAAGCTTCTTCTGTATTGCAGATGTAGGTGGCTCGATCTATAAGAGATTTTGCAATTCCCAGTTTGGTTGATGTGGAATGGTTTGATTTCAAATTTAGATATTGTCCAGTATGAGTTGGTTTGTGATATACGGAAGTGATTATGGTTGAATTCTTTTTGGTGACTAGAACGTCGAGAAAGGGAGCTCACAATTTTTTTCTTTTTCCAGAGTTAATGTGATGCAGTCTATTATGCTGTTAACATGATTGAAGATTTGTTCTAGTGTATTTTTGTCCTTTTTCCAGATGATAAATATGTCATCCATGAATCTTAGCCATAGTTTGGGTCTTCTTCAAGGGATTCCATAAAGATGTTGGCCATAGGTAGACCATCTTCCTGTCGAAAATATCTGTCCTTTTCCTGAAAGTAAGAATTCTGCAGACAGCATTTCAACAAATCCATAATGACATTGATTGCTTCTGTTCAATGATTTGTAGTGATTGTTCCAGTGGTACGTTCGCGTACAAACTTTCGACGTAAAAAGTAACAAACTGGTCGTCAGGTTGTCGGTTGACGTCTCTAAGGAGGTCTGGTCTACGAAGTGCTTTGAATTTTTGACAAATAATGGTGACTTTCCTTGAAGAGGCTGGATGATTATTAGAAGATATTTAGCAAGATTATAAATCGGAGAATTGCGAGAACTGGTTATCGGTCGAATAGTCATGTTTTCCTTATGTATTTTTGGCAGTCCATACATATGCGGTTTTTATAGTTCACTGAACAAATGCTAGTATAAAAGATTAGGTAGTCTTAGTTTTTGTTAGTATTCACCTGATGATGATTGTATATACCTAAGCATTCGAAACGTTGTGAAAAAGTAAAAAATAAAGACAATGGAAGTTCGAAACTGTGGCTGGTTTTTAGAAAAAATCACATGGTTGCTGAGGGTTTTAAAAATTTCTAATTTTACTTGTATTTACAGATCCAAACCAACGATAGACATACGAGTATTTCCTTGGGTAAATCTAGATGGCGAATTAAACACGCTGCTAATGAAAATATGGTTGACAAACATACTGTCTCACTGCGTCGAGAGCCCGAAAGTTTCTCTCAGAAGTTTGTTCCAGAAGTACTTTATGTTGAAGCCAGTTGATGCGTACTATCTTTTGGAGGTAACGATCCGTTGCTCTATATTTCTTGTCCTTATATAGGCAAGTAAAGTAAAAAAATAAACAAAAAATATTAGAAAACACAAACTTGGTATTTTTCTTATGGAATGATCCCTTTTTTTATTTGATTTTAAAAATCAGCTTAAAATTTTCGTTTAAATGATGTGTCACACTCGTGTTTTATTTTTTGTATATTTTTATTTATATATATTTTATTCAGCTACTTTTAATATTTTTTTTTGTACATTTTTTATTTTCTAGTATTTTATAAAGGGAGTGAAAAAAGTAAATAAAAGGGGAATAAGGTAGTAAGAAAAATAAATGAGTAATAAAAAAATTATAATATAAAAACAATGAAACCCAAGGTGTGATGCATCATTTTAAAGGGAATTTTAATCTGCTTTAAAAAATTAAATAAAAAATGGGTCATTCCATAAGAAAAATACCAATTTTGTATTATATCTCAAAAACTAAAAGTGAAGAAAATCCAGTTTGACAGTGACTCTTAAAACCTGTTCAAGTCTTCAACAGATATTAAGAGATTTGATTAGCTTGACGAGATTTCACCAGCCAGATTTTTGCGTCGTGAAAACTTGTGAAAACTGATCAGCTTTTACCATATTTTCTCGAATAATTTTTGACCCTAAATAATTGATAAGATTTTAAGATATCCTATGAGGGATGTTTCACAAACCGCATCAAAAAGATCTTAAATCTGGTAAAATCTTATCAAATTTCTCCAAGAAATTTGATGCGGTATTATTGGCAGGGACCACACCTCAAAATGCACTTTTTAAAAGGCACCCGTAGCTCGGAAATCGCATGACATATCAAGCTGCAGCTTTCACTTTTAAACTTCTCTTAAAAATTAGGCCTCGCAACTGGCGGTCAGTTTTCTTCTATCTCCCATTGAGGTACCTTAAACCCCCCCAAAAGTGCCCAATTTGGAACATCCTGTACGTTGAACTTGCAAAAATAAGAACAAAACTAAGTTCAACGTGGTTCGCCATGTCTTTTTCCAGTCATTTTAGATGGTATAAAAAGGGCTGTCGGGAAAATTACCTATTATGCGAATATTTTTGTGTGGTTTTGCAAATACCACCATTGTTAACCACACAAACTTCTCGCCAATAATAAAGAAAATAAAAGAGATGAGAGGGATTAGTGATAAAAGCAGGTATGTCGTGATTCGTTTTAAATTTTGTGTCTTTCCCAAGTCGAATACAAATGATGCAGAAATGGACATCACCTAAACTTTGAACCCTTCCCAAAAACACCGGCACTGTCGACTGCAGGGTGCATAAGTTTTTTTTAGCATTTTACACCACGGAATCTGTTTTACCTCAACAAGCCTTTAGTTAAAAAGTGAGTCCCATTTTATAAATCTCCCCATGCCATGTATAAGGTAACTTTTTTATACAAGGTGTTTTAAAATTCAGTATCAAAATTTTAACAGCGTTAAAAGTTTCAAGATTTTTTTAGTTTTTTCTTTATAGCTCTTGCAGTTTTCGAGATATTAAATAAAAGAAATTAAATTACTTTTTTGTAGTTCGCTAGGTTTAGAGGGTAACCCCTATTATGAAACTTTATCGCTCTGTAAATGATAGCGCAGGTTATAATAGCGCATGGTCATAACGGCGCATGGACAAAATAGGGCAGGTCAGAATAGCGCATGGTCAGGAAAGCGCTTATTCGGTTAATGGTAAAATTAAGTTGAATTTAGCTGGTTTAGGTTTGGTTTCATTGCCTTACTACTATTACAAACTATTCCTATTATACGCTGTTATGGCCATGCGCTATTTCGATCTGTGCTGTTCTAACCTGCGCTATTTTGACATGCCCGATTTTGTACCAGGGACCCAATTCTTGAATAACTCGAATTTTTCGTCGTATACGACTAAGATTCGAACGTTTTTTCGAGTACTCGAAAAAATTCGAACGTTGCTCTTGGATCATTTCATCAACGGGCCGTCGAAAAATTTGGCGGGGAGATGACAAGCACATGAAAAGTGTCAAGTTTGACGTCGAATTTTTTAATTTTTTTCTCGTACAATCACAAAAAGTATGTAGTGAAGAATTTCTAGAATTTTTGGGGCAATTTTTATTATTTCGCTGGTAAGTACGTTTTCTACAAGCTGATGATAGTTTTTCATATATTTTTTTAAATAACCAACTTGAGAAAACTTAAATTATGTAGGTATTAGGCGATTTATTTATATATACTACTAACATTACACATTACTTTTCCGCGACATCTTTTTTTTAAATAAACTTATTTTTTCTAAAATTTTCGTTTTGCAGCATTGTATTCAAAATATTAAAACAACAAAGTAACAAAAACTTTTTAAAGAAAATTTATTAACATCCGTTAAAATTATATTAAAAGTTTAGATCCACACCCACTATATAGCAAACTATAATTAAAGCCTCTTGAACAATTATTTAAAAACTAAATGGAGTTTAATAATAATAGTAAATATTTTGTTTTCAGATGCAGCTGCACTAAGTAGGAATTCTTTTTCAGCGACATCCATAGCAAACTGGAAGATGATGCAGATAGACAGAAATCTACTACATACCAAAAAAAAAGTTAAGAAGAAGAGAGATAAATATTTAAGGATGTAATGGCATTAATGCGATATGGTGCCTGCCAGTCAAAATATTCCGTTCTCTTTGACCTGAACTAGATTTTTTAACGTAGAGCTTTATTCTATATTTATAAATAAAATTTTTAAAAAAATTTATAGAAAATGATTTACTTAATAAACGAGGAAAAAGTGGGTGTTTTTTTTAAAAATAAGAATGACAATATTGGATCTAAATGGGACTTCTGTTGGAAGTCCCAAAAGGTCATCTTTAAGGACATCCTATGTAGGTCTGGTTCGGGCGTCCCTGGAATATCCGTGCAGGATGTGCATAGGCGATCAGCCCTAAATGAGACTTCTATGCGACATTTAGGACATCCCCGGGACGTTTGTAACATCCCAAATCATAAGTGTTGGTATGTCCTTGGGATGTTTTGTGCTATTAGGGGCGGCGCGCTATATCGTCAAAAATTGAATTTCTATTCAACACGCGTAAATTTTCAATATTAGTTGAATGTCGTTGGTAAATGTTAACAACTTTGCAGAAAAAATGGAAAAAAGTTGGTCACTAGATTCGTATGTAAAAATCTCTATCCAAGTGGGTCAGACCACTCCACTCAAACTTCGAGCGAAAAAGTCGTGTACGAGCGTTCAATAATTGGAATTTTCGAAATCCGTATACGTTCTACGAAATCCGTGCACGGATTTTTTTCAGGAATTGGGTTCCTGAGCCTTTACACCCTTGAAATTTTGATACTGAATTTTTAAACACCCTCTATATATATTTTTTATAATTAAAAAAATACCTTGTGATAAAAACAAGTTGCAGGTTATTTTGTTGATTACTGTGTTTTTAATTTATTCCATCATCTTCTATTGTTCTCAAACTTGCAAAAATCGGTTAAAAACTAAAAAAGTTATTAAAAAGCAAAGAGAGTCCAACATTTTTAGACTTCCCAAGTAACATTTTCAATTACCTCAAGTTTTATAAGTTTGGTTAACAGTTCTTATAAAGGTGATCAGGTTTTATTACCAGGTTTCCTGGTTTCATAAAATCACATGAAGGCTCGATAATTTTTATAATAGCAATTGTTGTAACCTTGCAACTTTAATGTTTATTGGGTTACTAAATACGGTTTTATTAAACTGCTACTACATAACTGCAACAACAATTACTTAAACAGTTATTAAAAAACCAGATTCTTTTTTTTTATAATAGGTCCCCTATGAAACTGATAGTTTGTTAAATTTATAAAGGTTTCATTAGAATAAATTCCATCAGTTGTAATTCTGCTTCTACAGCTTCATAGAGATAAAACCTCCTTCTTTTAATAACACAGGGCTGGTGTAACCAGTCTTTTTCTGGACATGATTCGTCG
Organism: Oxystoma pomonae; assembly: GCA_963921995.1. Lineage (NCBI taxonomy): Eukaryota > Metazoa > Arthropoda > Insecta > Coleoptera > Brentidae > Oxystoma > Oxystoma pomonae. The sequence continues at coordinate 47,519,626 of OY998171.1, read as the reverse complement.
TCTTCGTCCATCTTCTTGCTGCGTGCTTGAAAGAAACAGTTTAAAGTAGGTACTTTCAAAATCTTTCAGTTTCAATCTCTAGTTATAAAGTAAGTAATATTTTTTACATATAGGTTTACCTATGTATTATTATAAAAAAAAACAATTTAAGTAGGGATTTTTAAAATGTGTGTCTTTTAATCTAGTCAGTAGTTATAAAGTAATTACATAGATGATAATAATAATAAACAACTAATTATTCTGTCTGATTCTTCTTAATGGTACTGATAACTTTTCCCGATTTCTCATCAAAACTCTTCATCTATGTTATGAAGTGGCTTGCTTTGAAATGCAACTCACACCTATGAAAATAGAGATTAGAATTCTTGTTGTTCATAAGAGGTTGATCAGGATTTCTTCTACCTATATATTGTGATATAAAATAATAAAATAGGTAGTTACTATTGTAGGTAAATGTTAAAATTATATTATTAATTTTTTGTTCTAGTGTGTAGTGTTTATAAATTATTTTTACTATAGGAATGGATTTTGTTTTAATGTTTTAATTTTCATTGCTAAAAAAGAATGATCTATCTATAATAAGTATCACATAAAAATAAAAACTTAACCTAGAAGTTTTGCTCGGCACAAAATGTGGTCGCATTGATCCATTTTCCACATATATCGGAATCATTTGAAAAGCAAACACCGAAACCTTTGGCCCGTACCTATAATTGCCTTTGCAATTAATAATACAGCAAAACAAAATTATGATTGTTTTCCACAAACCAAAACTACACTTTTTTGCACTCGACGCGCGTTTCGCTAACAACGTTAGCATCATCAGGAGACGATAAACAATGAACTAAATTAATCTACGCTCTATCTTATATACAATCCTTTAGTGGGCGGAGATAAGACTAATAAATTGTGATTGATCACGATTTTTAATCCTACCTCCCCTCAACCAAAGAATAAAGTGTACTAAACGGGATAGGTCCTCTATCTTTATTTAAACTATTTCTGGATTTAATGATTTCCATACTTTCATATGCATTCAAAAGTCTTTTGTTTGGTACACTTTTTAGAAGTTTTAGGTTATCTAATGTGAATCTATGATTGTTTTCAAAAGCATGCTCGGCCACACTTGACTTTTCTGTTCTTCCGTATTTTAAGTGTGCTAAGTGTTCTTTAAAACGTGTTTGAATAGAGCGTCTTTTTTGAACTAACGTTGACACCAATGTTCAACGAGTCGTGTAGCGCCGGTTTAAAGGCGACACTCTTGGTGTTGAGTCCGAAGATGGTATTGGTTGCCTATTCTTCTTAATTATCTTTTCTAATATTCCTTTGATATATGGAATTATAAGGAATGTCGCCTTTCTTTCAGTATTTACTGAAGAGTTTTGTTGATCGTATAGTTGGAGAAACCGTTTCTTCGCAGATCGGATCGAATTTTTAACTTTTCTTTATTAAAAGCTTCTTCTGTATTGCAGATGTAGGTGGCTCGATCTATAAGAGATTTTGCAATTCCCAGTTTGGTTGATGTGGAATGGTTTGATTTCAAGTTTAGATATTGTCCAGTATGAGTTGGTTTGTGATATACGGAAGTGATTATGGTTGAATTCTTTTTGGTGACTAGAACGTCGAGAAAGGGAGCTCACAACAAATTTTATGGAAAAAATAAATAACAAATTTCCCACTATTAAATTTACTTATGAAACAGAGAACAACGGTACACTGCCATTTCTAGACACTTTAGTTATAAGAAATAAAAATAAATTGGACTTTGACCTATACAGAAAAGGCACGGCCACCAACAGGTATATTCCAAATGACTCTTTTCATTGCTTACAACATAAGCTTGCAAATTTACACTTTTTAACATATAGATTAGTAAATTTCCCCTTAAACAAAGAAAGATTTGAAGCAGAAAAGAATAGGATTGGGAATATAGCTGGCGAAAACGGTTACGACGAAGGCTTAATAAATAAGCTGATAAATAGACATTCTTTTCAAAAGACCTTTCGGAATTCTACCTTTTTCAGACAAAAAGATACCTGCGACTCAAAATTTGTATCAATTCCGTATAATCCTAATTATACGAAAGGATTACAGAAAGTATTTAATAACACCGGTCTTAAATTAGTATATCAATCCGGTAACACAATAAGAAGCTTACTAGGAAATCCCAAGGATAAAACTACAGTTCTAGAAAAAAGTGGAATTTACGAAATTAGTTGCATGGATTGTGATAAAAAATATGTTGGCCAAACGAGACGCTCTATTCAAACACGTTTTAAAGAACACTTAGCACACTTAAAATACGGAAGAACAGAAAAGTCAAGTGTGGCCGAGCATGCTTTTGAAAACAATCATAGATTCACATTAGATAACCTAAAACTTCTAAAAAGTGTACCAAACAAAAGACTTTTGAATGCATATGAAAGTATGGAAATCATTAAATCCAGAAATAGTTTAAATAAAGATAGAGGACCTATCCCGTTTAGTACACTTTATTCTTTGGTTGAGGGGAGGTAGGATTAAAAATCGTGATCAATCACAATTTATTAGTCTTATCTCCGCCCACTAAAGGATTGTATATAAGATAGAGCGTAGATTAATTTAGTTCATTGTTTATCGTCTCCTGATGATGCTAACGTTGTTAGCGAAACGCGCGTCGAGTGCAAAAAAGTGTAGTTTTGGTTTGTGGAAAACAATCATAATTTTGTTTTAGTGCAACCAAAGGTTCCAAATTCCCAACATAGTTAATACAGCAAATAAAAAAATTTTTATATTTTTTATTTTTCCGACGGTTATGGTGACAGCGTCATACGTACAGGTTAGAAACTTCTCTCCACAGCTGATCTATTCTGACAACCGAGTTGGTAGGCTATAATTAGTAACTGAAGGTCACGATCATGGCCTATTTATAATTTGATGTTGTTTGATTCCATGTTTTTATTACGGATCCATAATTACTTTGTTAGAGCCTCAGAACTATCAAAAACATTTTTCTACTGCATTTTTTTATAGGGGGCGCTGCACTAGGGTTACTTTATTTTGTTTCATAAAGGTTGCAGACACTTTCCTGTAACCTTTACGTCTCCTAATTCGCGTGACTAAAGGTAATATAAAAGTTGTAAGAAGGTTCTCACAGGCAACTTCTAGGTTTTTAAGGAGTTTATAATAAGGTTGCCACTACCTTTATAAGATCCACCAGTTGGTCCGGGAAGGTTCTCGTTACTTTTCTATAAAACTTTAAAGTTTATAATTTGGTGGCGGTAACTTGCTCGCAACCTCTAAAAAAAAATGAAATGTTACTTGGGTTTTCTTGATATGCATTTCTTTTCCTTCAATAAAGACCTTTGTTATGATTATTATAGGTACATTGTTTTTCTTTATTTCTTTTAGATACTACAGGAATTAGGATGCGTTCGAATTTCTAGGTTTAAAGAATGTTGCACTGATATTTTTTCAGAATGGAAGGTCACCGAGGAATGTAAGTATTGTGCGTTGGAAGTTTTGTAAACAAAGTTTGTAAAGAAAATGACTAAAACCGTCGTAAATATTTTTAGAATAAAAAATGGTGTGTACCATGCACGCAGTTAGTTTACAGGGCGGTCAAGAACCGGGAGTAACCGGGAATTTTGTGAAGCCGAAAAAAAACGGGAAAAATTCGGGCATTTTATAGCATGGTATTAAAAAAAGTTGAGCGAATATTTTAAGCTATGTTGCCAGTTTATTTCTTTTGTACTAAAATAAATACTGTTAAATTACTTTTCAAATCGCCTTGCTCCTTTTAGGAGGAGAGGAAATGAAAATATCTCGAAAATTGTAGCTTTGAAAGATTTGAACCTTATACATTATTAATAATATTTACGAAAACCACTTCTAAAGTTATGATCTTTTCTATATATTTTAACGTTTTTTCAAATAACTCGGAAACTAAAGCTCCCACGAATTTGGACTCTATAAGAAAATTTGTAGTCCATATTCATGGAAACTTAAATCTGAAAACCGTATATTGCTACTTGCTTTTGTTCCAAAGTTACAATTTTTTAAAATATTTTATCCCCCTTTTCCCCCCTTCAACCCCCTACCCAAAAGCTAATCAGTTCATGGTCAGCCGATAGAGGATTTTTGTGCCAAATTTCATTAAAATCGATTAAGGCGTTATCGTGTATACAGACAACTTTTTTTTTCGTCGATTAAGGTGTTTTGGAACCTTAGTAACTCATTTTTGATAAAATTAAGAAAAATCAAAATTTCACGATTTTAATAGTTCCCCATACCATATTGGTATGGTGGACTCAAAAAAAATCAAAGAGTCTCAAAAGATAATAACCGGCATTGAATAGGAAATTTAAAAAATGTGAAGTACAGCTTATTGAAAATTCTGCGGACCAATTCATGATGGCCACCTAGGTCTGGATACCAAAATATTCAGGTTCTCCAAAAATCAAATGTTTCTAAAGTCTATTTAGAGTATGTTTGCTCTTGAGTTTAGATTGAGTTTTAGTTTATTTCTAGAAGAAAACAAAATTCCAAATTTGGTCGCATTTAATTTTGTGCATACACAGAAAAAAAAAAGAAAATAACTTTTGCTAAATCACAGTACACCAAAAAGTAGTAAGGACACGGCAGTGTTGGAGAAAAAAAAACCCATCTACCCAGTGTGAAATAAAACAATTTTTGTGAATGCGATGCGCGTAGGACCTCCAGTAGTTTAACATAATTTTTCTTTGAACTTTTAGTGCAAAAGTGGACCAAAGTCGAGAAGTGTACAACACTGTTATTTTTCAATATTAATTCAATTTTTCTAGCTTGGGTACACACGTTTTTATATTAATCGAAAAAAAAACAACACAAAATGATAAAAAACATTTAATAAAGATATATATTAGTTCCACAGTAAATCTTAACTTAATATTAAGCTGTACAAAAAGCTGTGCCCTATCTAAAAATACTGTACTTAAAAAAGTAAACTACAATAATTATAACAATTTTTAAAATAAAATAGGGCGACACATTTTGGTTATATCTTGAAATTTTTGTATCACGCACCCCCTTCGAAAGGTAAACTTTACCCCTAAATTTTGAATAGCGAAAGTGGGTCGAGTGATACCTTGTTTTTATGGTATCTTAAATGTCTTTACAACCGTTTAAAAATTTTTAAAATTTATCGAATCGTTTTTGAGATATTCATTTTCAAAATAAACTCAAATTGTACAGGTAAATTTCACTCCTCGTAGGAATATGCCATAGAAGAAAAAAATACAATGATAAAATGTATCTTTAACAGAACCAAAGTCGACGTGTCCCGCGATTTCTCGAAAAATAAAAAAAAATATTTTGTAAAAAATCTATTTTTGCATTGGTTCATGCAACTGTACAAGTGAATATCTCAGAAACGAATCGAGGGACTTACAAAATTTTTACGCGATTCTAGACATTTGAAAGACCTTCAAAACAAGATATCACTCGACCGACTTTCCCTATTCAAAATATAGGGGTAAAGTTTACCCCTCGTATAACAAAAATTTCAAGATAGACAAAATTTGTCCCCTTTCAAAAAATCCTTGGTGTCCAAGGATTTTTTTAAAATCAGACCCTACATACGTGAATCTTAGGTGGGAAGTTTTAAAACGACACTTTAAACTTATTTTAAAAAAGTGGTTACATGAGAAATATAGACACTTTTTTAATAATTTAATTAATAACAAATTTAATTTGCCAGGTCATTTGCTTTATTTAGATAAATATTGGGTAATTATGCAGTAGTAAGGTTTTCTGCCATTTTTGATTTTTTATTTTATGAAAAATTCTTTATAGAGGCACTTACTAGGGTCCCTAGAACCCCAAATCCGTCGGCGCCGGTTTTTTTTTTAAGAGAAAAAAGGATGCCGGGGGGTCGTAATGTGTTTTTTTTTTATTGTTTTAGGTTGGGTTCATCATCATCATAGGCAATCACTCGATACCGAGTATGATTTTCCTCTATTCTGTGTCGTCGCTATCTGTTGTGCGTTTTTTGATGGCTATGTAAGCCAATTCTCGAGCCGCACACCCTTCCACAGTTCTGGCACATCCATTCTCCGGCAGCAGCCGGGTGTTGTTGGTCATCCATTCTTCCATTTTGTCGCTCCTTTCTACGTTGTCTCTTTTCCGTTTCTAGTCTACGTCGTTGCTCTTCAAAAGTTTGTGTTCCCTCATGGACTGTTCGGCGCCATGTAGCCCTATCGTTTGCCGTCGTCTCGAAGTTGTTTATATCGACGTGACCCTTTATCATATTGCCTTTGAGAACGTCCTTGTACCTTTTTTGTTGGCCACCTTGATTTCTCTTTCCGTCCTTCAGTTGTCCATAAAATATCTGCTTTGGGAGACGTGTTTCAGGCATGCGGATAATGTGACCAGTCCAACGAAGCTGGTGCTTGAAGATAAGGGCTTCTATACTAGTTGTTCTGGCTTCTTCTAAAACACTTATGTTTGTTCGTCGGTTTTGCCATTTGATTCTCAGTATTCGTCTTAAACAACTTTGGTGATATTTTTCTAGTCGTTTGATATGCCTTCTGTAGGTGGTCCACGTTTCGCATCCGTATGTTAGAGTTGGTATTATAACTGTGTTGTAGACACGAAGCTTGGTCTCTGCATTGATGTCGTGATAGTTGAAGACTCTCTCCGAAAGCCGTCCGAACGCTGCGCTAGCACATTTTAGGCGATGCTGTGTTTCTGCATCAATAGTTGCGTTTGATAATAGGTGGCTCCCAAGTTATGGGTAAATTTTTGGAGCTTGGGGATTCGTACGTGGTTCTGGTTGGTGAAGAATTTGCGTTTTGGCAAGATTGACCTCTAGGCCAATGCTTTTGTAGGCTTGGTTAAATGCGTTGATTACCAGTTGTAGACCTTCCTCTGTATCGGCCATTACGACGTTGTCATCGGTGTACTGGAGTTCGATTACCGAGGTTGTCGAGACCTTAGTTTTTGCTCGCAGTCTGCCTAGGTTAAGTAGGCCACCGTCGAATCTATATAGAATTCTCGAGCCAATTCCTGGCGGTAGATGTTCCTCAACAAGGTGAAGCATGGCACCTAAAAATATAGAGAATAGGGTGGGCGCAATAACACACCCTTGTTTAACGCCCGTCGTAATCTGGAATGACTCTCCTGGTCCATCGTTGCTCAGGACTGTGGCATTCATATTGTCGTGTAGTAGTCTAAGAATTTGAATATATTTTTGAGGGTATCCAGCTTTTGCCAGTATTTTCCAAAGAGCTTCTCTGTTGATCGAATCAAATGCTTTGACTAGATCTATGAAGGCCATGAAGAGAGGGCGATTTTGTTCTCTAGATTTCTCTTGCATTTGTCTGGCACTGAAGATCATGTCAGCTGTGCCTCGATTAGGCCTAAATCCACACTGTGTCTCTGGCAGATTTTTTTCAGCAATCGGAATTAATCGGTTTGATAGTATCCGTGCAAGTATCTTTCCAGCAACAGAAAGCAGAGATATACCTCTGTAGTTTCCACATTGGGCCTTATCGCCTTTTTTGACAATGGTAACTATAGAGGCGTCTCTGAGTTCGGCAGGAATGGTCTCAGTGGTCCATATTTTACTTATTAGAATGTGCATTTGGGAATTAAGTGCGGGATCCCCTTGTTTGTAGACTTCAGCAGCGATACCATCAGTGCCTGCTGACTTGTTATTCTTTAGCTGTGTGATTGCCTTTTCGACCTCCTCTAATCTCGGGATCTCACTTAGGTGTTGTTGTGTAGTTTTCTCCGGAATTTTGTCGAAGATGTCATTATCGACCCGAGACTCTCTGTTGAGTAGTTCTTGGAAGTGTTCTTTCCATCGTGAATTGATAGAGGATCTGTCTTTAAGCAGCCTTGTTCCATCTTTGGATCGTAGGGGATTGATACCTTGTGTAGTAGGACCATATATCATCTTAGTAGCTTGAAAGAAGGCTCTGGTGTTGTTGGACTCAGCTAGATCTTGCATTTCATGTGATTTTGTTGTCCACCATTGGTTTTTTAATCTACGTGTACTTCTGCTTTGGCTTCTTGATATTGCCTTTTCCAAGCATTATGGGCTTTTCTCTTCCTCTCAATAAGGTCTTGAATTTCTTTGTCGTGCTCATAAAACCAGTCTTGATTTTTTCTTTGTGTGTAGCCGACCGTTTTTAGGTTGGGTTGGGCTGTGTTGGATTGGGTTGCTTTAGTGAAGAAAAATTAAAAAAACCAAGAAAAATTAAAAAAAAAAAACAACCGGCGCCGGCGGATTTGGGGTCCTGGGGCTGGATAATTACCCAATATTTATCTAAGTAAGGCAACTGACCTGGCAAATTAATGGTTGGAACTGCATTGATTTGAAGTCATCTGCGTCCTGTCATACGATATTCTCTTGCAAAATAAGCATCACAAACTAAATATCTATCATATACTTGATCAACACTTAAGGAGTCCGAATTTTTTGGATTGTTACCCAAGACACAAACAGTTCTCTATTGTTCTTCGGAAAGCGATGCCGCACAACAGGGCTTTGTTTATATCGCTTTTGAGGAATATTCGCCATCACTAAACGTTAAACCGTTAATTAATTTTTATAAATTAAACAAAGTTTTACAAAAACCGAAAAAACTAGAAAAAACTTTGCAGCCAAAAACTAGAAAAGTTATGGGGGAATGGGGGAATACCACAAAATTATAGAAATTACGTACAAATAACAGGACAGTTGCACAGAAAACCAAATGGTCCACTCCAGTAGTTGATATTTGACACGGCATGATTATAGAAATCTGTAGTATGGGCCGCCATCTATCCAGTGTGAAATAAACCAACTATATTTGGCGCGAAAGGAGTATTTGTCCTTACTACTTTTTGGTGTACTGTGTGCTAAATTAAAAGAAACTAATCTGTAAATCTCTTAGAAAATTTTCTCAGTGAAAATTTTAATAAAAAAACTCTAGCAAAAATTAAGAAAAATCCCCTTTACAAAACCTAAGTTGAAAACTAAAGAAAATAATGAACTTTTTATAAATAAGTTATTCAATCTATTTATAAAAATTTGGTACTTTAATTTATACAAAATTTTCATAAAATGTTAGCACATAAAGTGAAATAAAAGGAAAATAAATACCTATTCAAAAATAGGTGCTCTTTTACTCTATTCGAAGAAGACATGTAATTAGGTAAATCGTGTTATGAAAATATTTTTTAGTTAAGGAAAAGTAGGTAAAATTTATGAAAATTTACATTACATTAAAAATAAAAAGATAAATTAGCAAATTAAATGCAATAGTCAGGTTCGCAAAATCATATTACCCTTAAAATCTAAAAATTTAAACGAGACATGCAAAATGCACAATGATAAAAATTATTAAATAAATTCCCAGTTTTCCAGGTAAGAGTTCTGACCGAAACACTATCCTATAACACTAAAAATGTGCTAATCTTAATATTGTCCTACGACAAAATAAATGGTTGTCTAAAACTGTCTGACCTAGAGTTCCAAAACAAATGTGCTTCAGTAGGTAAGTGAAAATCCTAAAATACAGCTATAAAGCCAGAGCCCCAATAACCAATTTTAATTAGAAAATTACTTCATCAAATCCAAGAAAAAACAGCATACTAAATATGCAAACCAAAACATGTAGCTAAACTACAAGTTAAATAAAAAAAAATATACTTGCCTCTTCGAATGCTCGGTGGTAAAAGAGGCAGATTCTAGTCACTACTAACTAGTCAGTAACGGTCGGACCTTGTCTCCTCAAAAATATGCTTGACTAATCACAACACAGAGTTTCCAGAAAAACAAGTTTTTTCCTCAACAGGTGACTTTTTATCAAGTTTCTGATTTTGTTGTTAAACTTTTCTTTAATTTTACAAACACAAACGACGTTGTATTACTATAACATTGACATACTAAACCGCCCGATTAACGAAATTACTCCCGAATTTCTGCGGATTTTTCCTCACTATCTTTGTCTGATGCGCGGCACTATGATGAAACAAAAAATCGCAAAGTCATGATGAGTGTGTTCAAGAATTACCATTTAGATTAGACATATTTTGATGCATGCTATCGCTCAATAAATTGAAGTGAATAAGAATATTACATATTAGATAAGTTCTGATAAATCCATTGGCGACACCAATCGTAGATAGGGGTATTCTCTATCTGCACATCAATTTAGCGTTTTATAAATGGAAGTAATCTGCTGTTATATCCTCTTAAGTTTCTCTATCTACACTTGGATGGCGGCTTAAGTCTTATTTCAATACGATTATTTTAATATTTACTTATTTTAAAAATAGTTAATTGATGTTTTAAGGAAGATGTTGTTTCAACACAGAGTTACGTAAAACGTTAGATTTATCGTGAAAGGGTCCTGATTATATTTTCCTAAATCGATCAAACCGAATTCAACCTCCTTATTTATCACCACGTAAAAAATTAAGGGGTCCGACTTGATTTTATCGAGTTCAGTGGGCCCTTTAAAAACTGCGTGCTGCTTTATTAAAAGTAAAAATTTATTTTTCAGGTGCGGCAACATTTCTGGACAATTTTGATGACATGTTCATTGAACCTTCAATCGTTTGTCTCACAGCTTTGGGCTCATTTTTTGTAAATAAGACTTAATAATAGATGTAAGATTATTATTTGTTTTCGTTTTAATAGTTGTTTAAAATAAATACGATGTTTTTTAGTAAAAAAATTATAAATTAATATATTGTTTACAAAAATGGCTTGCAATGCGGAAACTTTTGAGATAAAAAAAGGAATAACACATAAAAATAAAATAAAAACAAAAACCACAGTTGTAAAACAAATTATAAAAGAAGTTTAGGTTGGATTCAATTGGGCGAGATGTTTTAAAAACTTTGTTTTTTTTTTGTTTTATTCATCAAATCTTGGTTTCATGGTCACTAATCGAGTTAACGCGGACGGCAATGTATTAGACCTACCTATTAGTTTAAATATACGCCTTTTTTTTTTGTTTTGAAAAGCTACAGTCAATCAATGGGATTATGTTTCTTCCTCAGTGGCATATAATTATATTTTTTTTTTCGAAAAAAATACAAAAATCCACGATTTTTGAGAAAAGTAAACAAATACATGATAAAACTACGATCGGCTGCCATCGTGTCTTCGGGTTTTAGCCGATGACGCTGACGCGGTGTATGTGTAGAAAATCGTTACTAATAGGGGTTTCCAATGGTAAAATTGGTGCGTAAACGTATTACGACGTAATAAAACCGTACAACCGCCATGAATTATATACCTACCAATTTAATGTTGCCATTGGCCTGCGTACGTATTAAAATCTCACGTCTTGCACGGAGTATGTAATATTAACCTAATCTACGTATTAGAATCTGAAGTCGTTTTTAGTAGGTCAATCACACCCTGTGTCGCCCTAAACTTACAGTTTTGGCGGTCTCATTTATTCTTGTTTGTGTTCTTCCCTCGTTATCTCGAAATGAGTGATTACTTCAAAATTATTTATATAAATGGGGGCCCATTTATGTGGGAGGAAATGGGATATGCTGGTTCCCTACAGCAAAGAAAGATATCCAATCGAATGTTTGAATGGTTGTTTTGTCATTTTCAAGAGCACTTGCAACTAGTAATAAGCAGATAATGGATCCAAAAACTCCAAGAACAAAAATGAAAACTTGTTGGGTTAAAATTTTCAAAAAATTTAAGTTAGAACCAGAGAAATAAAAATAGTTGTTTAAGTTAGATCCAACGCCCGAAAATGGACGTGTTCGTTTTGGACGTAGGCCAGTTCCAACGAGCTATAGGTTTTAAATTTTAACGGCAGGCAGACGTCGCTATCCGGCACATTTAAATTTCTTACGTACTGAAGACGTTGGCTTTGCAGTAAAATCGTACGTCGCTTTCGCCGACGTCGGCATATCGTTTGGTTTTGTAACGGATAACTAAGAACGTCGCTTTTACCTCAAAAACAACGTTGACGTACCCGAAATTGACGTCATATTAAGACGCATTTGGTTGGAAGTCAGATTTTTGCTGCTTGGGTTAGGACCATTGAAAAACTCTTTTTGAGGTTTCGTGGGTTTTGACTTAAAATGTAAAGGCGGGAAACATTTTTCGGTGCGCCACGAGCCCTCAGAGCCGGTGCTGAAAAAGTTCACTTAGTGCAAAACCGAATTTATCAGTTCTCCAATGGAACATGAAAACTGAAAAAGTGCACCCCAATGGAACAGCAGCACCGAATCAGTTGTGCACTGGTGGCGCACCAGTTTTACCAATGGAAACCGCTATAAGCCAAACGAGATATTAGAAAGTAAAGGGACAACTTGCTTACAACGTCATGCATGCTGAAAACACTGGAAGGGCGTTTATTGAAGCTAATAGGTATATGATTACAACAGTTAACATCTATTGTAATAGGGATACAGATACCAGATACCAAATCCACCGACTTTAAGTGTCACTAAAGCGTAAAACATTATTTCTTATCCTTTACAATTAGTCGATGCTTGCAAGAAATTGGGCGCCAAGTGAATCCAATATGTGCTTCTTAAACTAGCGAATCTTTAAGTTACATAATTTAACCTTATTTGATTTGTACTAAGAATTAAAGATGAAAAAAAAAGTATTTTAGTAAAATGCCCTAATTCCCTTGTAGAAATTACCCCTATTTTGATGATTGGGCGTCTTTTTAAGAATAGTAAAAACAATTAAGTTGAAAAAAAAAACATTATTGATCTATTATGTAGTTTGGATGTACGACCAATAGTGCGTCTTCCTCCTCTTCCTTTTCTCCCCCTTTCGAAGGCCCTTTTAGACCTTCTGACGTCAGTGATATGATGATTTGGTCCTGAAAAAAATATACAACCGAAATATTAATAGTCGCTCTTTGTTTTATTTTGTAATTTTCGGCTACAAATATACAGGATGTAAAAGGTATGAGTGCAAATATTTTAACAGGAAGTTAAAAAATAAGAAAATTTCCTATAATGTAAGGAACTAAACTCCATTTGTTTCGAATATATTTGCTTTTTAAAGTTAGAGGAATGGGAAAAAAACAAAAAAATTGATAGCGTCAATTAATTTTTTAAAATTTAAAAGAAACAATATTTGAAAAACTAAGTATTTTAGTAAAAAAAAGCAATGGTAGACATTTTAAAGCTGATAAAATAATTATCTTTCAAGTTATGCGTACAACCCAGCACGACGTCACTGTGTTTTACTCTAAAGTACTATTACTAGTAATAATTTTTTTAGTATTTAAGTCCAACTAAATAACGAGAGGGAAGGGGGGACGCCCTATACCCCACAGGTAATAGATTGTTTGAAACAATAAAAAACTTTTCAAGAAGGTTAATTTATTGTTATCAAGTTTCCGACCGGTTTCGAGCCCATTAGCTCAGTCTACAGAATCACTTTTTATTAAATTTTTTTATCAAAAAATTTGGCAAAACACATCGAAAGCTTCAAACATCTTCACAAGTAGAAAGTCTAATAAACTAATTAAAATATAACTCTAAAAACTGTTTTTACAGTACAATTAATCTTACTGGAAAAAAGTATTTTATTGTTTGAAACAATCCATTACCTGTGGAGTATAGGACTTCCCCCCCATTCCCTCTGTAATTCAGTAGGCTCCACGAGAGGAATTTAAAAACAAAAATTTAAGTAAATACTTTAACCAATTTTAATAGTTTTTGGTACATACCGTGTGTGATCCCTGAAGAATATATATTTAAACAAGTAGTGCTCGCACCACTTAGTATTCGGTACCAGGCACCAAAAAATGAGACCAGACTTTTTGTTGGATGTGGGGAATACAACTATAAATTTGGAGTAATCTTATAATAATAATAATAATAAAGAAGTTTTTTATTCCCACATTTTAACTACAAAGAAGCAATATATGTATATATAAAAAAAACATAAGGAGAATAATGCGCTGTTGGTGCAGCATCTAAACCTCAAAAAGGTAAATTGTTGTTGAAGCGCAGCATTTTATAAAGACAAATTATATTAAATCTTAAAAAAAAATTAAAAATCTAACCTAAAAAAATAGACACTTAAAAAGTACAGGAAAGAAAAAGAAACAAAATAAAGAAAGAAAGAGCTGTGCACATATTAAGCAGACGTTTTAAATCCTAATCTTTGTTACATATCATTTGTTAGTTAAATAGTGGTAAAGTAATTACAGATTCTTTTAGTGATCAACAATACTGATATTTTTTTACATACTTTTTGAAAGAAGGCAGGGAGCAACTAAAATCAAATATTTTGTACTTATTGATAAGAAAAGGAGCCTGATAGGAAAAGCAAGTGTTAAAATTATGTTTTTTATGTTTTGGTATCGTAAGCAGAGTTGTCTTTCTTAAGTTTTGTATATGTGTACGAGTTTGCGTTCGAAACTTGAGCTTTTTAAAAAGATAGGAAGGCTTTTTTAGTTTTAGTATTTTGTAAAAGAATGAAACAAAGTGTAAAATACGTATGTGAAACATATTTTTCCAACCCAATTCTTTTAATTTATGGGAGACTCTGTTACGACGTCGAATACTACACACGAACCTAATGCAGGAATTTTGCATTTTTTGTTTATCGAGAACATCGAGAAACGGTCCGTAGATCGAATCGCAACAATTAAAACATGACAAAATCATAGATTTACTAAGTAGTTTTTTGGTTTTCTGATTAAGGTAATGAGGAACGCCTGATGTAATTTTTCTAAGTTCTAATAAACCACGCTTTGGAACCTCTCAGTAAGAAACGACTCTACAAGCAAAGACGCAGACTCCTCAAAACGAATGTATTTTAGAATAAAAATAAGTTTATGATCAAGCATATCAAAAGCTTTTGTGTAATCAAGAAGGACCAATACAGTGGCCTTATTTGAGTCATTCGCACGAACTACTTAGTCAATAACGTCAGAAAGAGCAGTTGCTCAACTAAAGCCTCTCCTAAATCCTGATTCCTTCTCTGGAATTATTTGATTTTTTTCAAGGAAACTGTCCATGTGTAATTCCATTACTTTTTCTAAAATTTTGGATAGTGTAGGTAGAATTGAAATAGATCGTAACTGTAGCTTGTAGGGATTTTAACTTTAGGTAATGGCAAAACATTAGCCACTTTCCAGGATTCAGGAGAGTAAGACTGAATCAGACATGAGTTTATTATGTATGTAATAAAATTAATTGCAAACGGACAGCAGAAGGTCAAAAGATTAATATTATTTTTTTCATGACTGAAGGCCTTAGACTTTAGTTTTTAAGATAATTTCAGATACCGTCTCATCAGTAACGAGTTTAAACTTAAAAAAAGGTTCTTGAATGGCAAAAGAGTTGGAAGAATAAAAATTGATCAGGTCATTGAAGGGTGTTATTGATACTGAATTTTGTGACAGCTTTGCACGTCAAAACTAAACAAAAGGTCAAAGCAGTGGCTGAACTAGAATATTTTTTAAGGTCATCAAATTAACTGCTACATAACAGTTAACAGGGAGGGTGCAATACAACAAAAAGTTATCATCCTTTTCACAAAGCCTTGGCATTTTTGGACGTTTGTAATTCTCGGCGCCTGGCGCCGAATCCTAAGAGGTGCCGAGCACTACCTCCCCAAATATAGATTCCGAGGGGTAACCACTAGTTCAGAAAATGTGACATGATTGCCAATTTTGTTGAATTGTCAGTGATTGCAGGAGACTGCCGTGAGATTCTAAAGACTCCCAGGGACTCTTAGGGTCTGCAAGCCAGAGTTTGGTGAGGTTTAGGTAGTTGCAGGGACTGCGAACGGATAAGATTTGTGACATGATTGCCAACAGTGGTTACCCCCTTGATAGGTTCTTTAAATGTTTACGCCATCAATGTGTTGCTATACTCTAAAAATCCCCTGGTAATGTGAACCAGTTTGACACAAACATTGCAAAAAGAGGTTAGTTTTATAAAACTAGACATAGATCGTCGCCCTCGACGTGAATGGTCTTCATCCACAAAATAATTTTGAGTTAATGATAGCAATTACTTTAAAAATGTCGGTATTTTATGTTGACAAAAGCTCTAACCCAATGAGCATTTTTGTCTATATAGAAGTTACAGCAAATAATATAAAACCTTCATAAAATAACCAAAAGTTATATTATTTAGTGTTGGTGATAATTTTATAACTCTAATATATGTCTTAAATGAGTAAAAAAGAATTGAAAAACAATACATAGTAATGGATAGAAAAACAACATTATAGATTTTATAAAAATTCCTTATGAACCCTCAAGTCTAGATATTATTATAAAAAGGTTTTACAACTGTTCTAACAACACTACATAACAAATTAAAGGTTTTTATCGATTTAGAAATATAAATTTTCCATCTTTCTTACCTTTGCTTGTTATGTATTATTCTTTTTCTTTTTAAAATAAAAAATTTATAAAATGGTGTTTACCAATCTTCTAAAATAAATTAAAATGGAAATGAGATAAGTTGAAGCAGGAATATGAATATTTATATACTATAGGTTAAATAAAAGCTGTTTTCCCAGCCATCCTACTCTGATAATCAGCTGCAGTGCCGTGTGTACTGTATAGTTTTCGAATACACTCACAAAATTTTTATGGACTCTAAAAATACTTGAGAAAACGGGAAAAAAATATTCATTTAAATAATACTTTTTTTTTCACATATGTTTTTTGCTTTCTGGGAGAAATATTGAATTTTGTATTTTGTTCTTAACCCTAAACAAGCAATATTTCGATTAAAACACATGTTGAAACCCCATAAATACCGTTTTTATTTTGGTCAAAAACCTATTGTTGGAATCCAAAATGGCGAAAATTTACGACAATTCTATATAAAAAAAAACAATACAATTATACCACTGTTTACCTCTTTCAACAATATTTTATCAACGTTTTAAAATATGATGCTAGTTGGAACAAAAGGCTGCAGATGGCGCAGTGTTGAACACTGAAGGTCCGTTTCTGCGAGCTTAACATAGTTACCATTGTTCTCTTTTCCTAAATGTATTCGTCTGAGAGAGATCCAGCATACTACACATACCAGGAAAAATACCCGCCTGCACACCCTTCAACCCCGCATAACTGTCAGAGGTAACTATCTCAAGAAGATAGTTAGATGGCGGGATCAAAGGGTGTACAGGCACTTATTTCCCTGCTGGATCTCTCTCAGACGAATGCGTTTAGAAAAAGAGGATAATAGTAACTATGTCAAACTCGCAGAAACGGACCGTGAGGCTGCGTTCCGTCGCGTCGTAAGGTGATGTGTTCACAATTGCCGCCGACCAGCCGTGCGCACTGTATGCACTCGAAGTTTCACGGTGCATTTTTGGGAACTTAACACGGTTACTATATTGTTCTCTTTTTCTAAAACCCGGTTCCCATCTATGGGTTTCTTATGCTTGGGCTCCCTGAATCAAAACACGGATCACGTAGTCTAAGCGAGATTTGCCTATACAAGTTCATGTCGGTCCACGTGAGTTTTTTGAGTTAGGGTGGCCGCGCATGGGAAACGCTGGTCGGAATCCGGTGTAGAATGCATTCGATCCCGATATCTGTCATCGAAAACTATCTCAAGAAGATTTGGATCTCTTATCTCTCTCAGATTGATGCGATACCTCCGACATGGAGGCCAGCCAACACCTTCCGTTTTAGTACCCTTTTACACGTATGCAGCCGCCATTTTTGACACTGTTGACAGTTATTACATTAGTTAATTGTCAACATGGCCGCCACATACGTACAAAGCTCACTAAAACGCGAGTAGATGGAAGGCCTAATAAATATCGGAGGCATCGATTGATGTAATTAAAACCAGATAATGATGGTATGGTATCTCACAAAAACGCGCCTTATGATGCAGACAAACCTGCCAGACAGACCGAACCCAATTTTTTTTCTGTGTTTTGATGTCACAAAATTAACCTAAAAAATCTTGTTTGTTTTGTTATAAATTAAAATTGTTTTTTTTTTTTGTAAAAACAGTTGTATTATAACCGGTATTATAGAAAGAATGGGCAAAAAAGGTTTATGAATGAGTTCATAAGAATATTACACGCACCAATTTATATAATTTTGCGTGTGAGTTCCCAAGTTTTTATAAGTGTCTCTTTGTTGTTGGTTAATTAAGTTTTTATAAGTGAGTTGATAGCAACATTTTAAAAACCAATCTATATATCTTTAATTGATAGTTACTTAGGGTTTTATAGATGGGTTAACAGAAAGATTTTAAAAACCAATTTATATAACTTTTGTCACTGATGACTTATATTTTTATAAATATTTTGGTGGAAACATTGTTAACACCAATTTATATAACATTTGTTACCGATGACTTTAATTTTTATAAAGATGTCCGTGGAAATATTGTAAACGCCAGTTTTATGTTACCTTAGGGTACCATCAATTTAGAACCTTTAATAAAACAAATATACAAACTCAATTCCTGTAGGAAACCTCTAAATACCCTAGGGCATTAATGCAACCCTCTTTAAAATAATTATATAAAATTTTGTCACCAGAGGTTTCTGAAAATGCTCATTGGGAACTTTCGTTTACTTTTTTAATTATTACTTTTTTTATGATAGCAAACAAAAAAATAACCATTTTTATGCTACAAAAATTTTTTAAACTTATTTTACTCAAAAGTAGTGTTATATGCGACGAGATATTAAGTAATGTTTATAACTAGTACAAGCGGTTTGCTGTTATATGAGAATACTAAAGGGCAACCAAACTTCAAACGTTTTTCCAAGTCGGAAGCAAGATGAAGTAACTGTACTGTACTGTAGAGGTTTGAATGTTTAAAAAATTAAGTATAGTCGGCGAATGAAATAAATCTTAAAAAATAGAATTTATTTCGATAACCATCCAAAAAAATGATTGCCAAAAAATTGAAAGAAGCCCAGGCAGAAGCAACTAAAAAAAATATGAGAAATAAGAATCGGTTGGGGTGGGGACCCTGGAAACATCAATTTTTTAATATGTGGGAAAGTTGGATAAATAATATGTAAGGAAAAAAAGATCAAATATGTTTTGGGTATTGACGATGCACAATTCCCAACGGAAATACTTTTCAAGGGCTCCAAAAATGAGTAAAGTAGTGAAAAAAACTGGTTGTAAGAAAACTATTTAGTGATTTTAAATTCCTAAATATAAAATAGACATAGGAAAAAAACTATACCCCCTCCCGTTTTGCTAATAAAAAGCGTTAAACTTACGGTGTATATCAATCTATCCAGAACTTTTTCAAAAAGATCTTTTTTCTCGATTAGCTCTTCTTCTGAATCGATCGTATCGGCAATAGTATTTAGGTACCATTCCAAAACGTCACTGCGGTGCACGCCCTCTTTGCCTTCTAAAAATAATATGAGGGAAAATTTCAAAAACAGCAAGCTTATGATAATAACGAAAAAAAACTCGACAGCTACCGTTCCATTCAAAATTTCGCAGAAACGTAAAATATCACCGAGAGGGAAAGTGGTTCATTACTGCAGAGAGATTGCCAAAACATGCAGGGGGTATCCCATTAAAAAAAGTAACGTCGCCGCTTTAGCTCCGCTCTCTTAATGACTGTCGGCAAGACCAGCATCCAAAAATATGCCATTTTGTAAACCACTCAAGCATGTAAAATTTCACTTTTCTGTCTCTGTTGGTTTTGGACATATTTAGGGATATCGTTACTGTTCGGACACCCTGTGTATATAGGAGCATTACACTTACCTTGTTCAAACTTGGCTTCCTCCTTTCGCATGAACACAACAATCATGTTACTAAGATGTTTGTATTCTTCGAAACTGAGCACCATTTTCTTTTTTGCGACTTGTGGAGCTGGCGTCTCGGGTCTTTCCTCCTAAAAAAAAAACAATTTAAAACATACGATTTTAAATATTCAAAAATATATGTTACACATATTTTATTATAAAAAAGGTGGTACAACCGTCAATAGTCAATCAATGCGTTCAAAACCTAAGTGTAGGTACAAAAAAGGAAATTATTCTAGAAGCGCTACCTCCCAGGAATTCCGTGACTTTAGGCCTGAATCCAAAAAGGAAGTCGCCTTTTGAACGCTTCAGATTCAAGGCAATGTCTTTCTCCAAGTCCAAAGTCCACCAATTATCGAACAGTTCAATTCATATTCCTCTGTTCAAATATATGAGTGTCTCTTCTTCTTCTCCCCCCCCCCCCCACCAGTTTATCTAAATTTTTACGAATTCAATTCTAAATCGGCCATGCGACTAATATTATCTTTAACATATTTGGTGAAGGCGTTGGGTAATTTATTTTGGTGGACTATTGCTGCCATACCCCGTGCTTCCTTCTACTTCTCCTGCGCGCCTCCGGGCCTTCATGATTTTTTATGAAGTTCATCTTGGTGAGTGCATCTTTCTGATTCTTCAATTCCGTAGGAAAAGTCGCACGGGAACGGTCACCTCCATGATATCCACCAATAACACGCTTTAAAGCTATCACGAGTTATCCGAAACCTATCCGACCACGGCCGTACTTCACCCGATTTCCGTGTATCGAAGGAACCTTCCTACACTTCCATACACCTGCCTCTGAACAGGAGAACGGGCGCTCTTGAAAAACAACAAGCTTGGCAGCTTCTCAGCCTTCTTATTGGTAGAAACTAAGGATGTGAACGTTCCCAGGCGACCATTCTCTCGAAATTCAAGAATCCCACCCAGGTCGGCTGCCGAAATGCGATGATTCCTGCGCCTACCCGCAGCTTGACAGGCTGGATCTTCTGCTGCTTTAATGCGACCAAGTAGAACTGGCACACTCTAAAGATTTCAACATGGAACCCTTATTAAGTGAAACAACACACTTCTAAGGTTTTATTACACTCCCCTGGTCACCTACAACCTGAACCAGGGGATTTATTGTTGTGAGTTGCCTTAAATGGGTACAATAAAGGGAGGAATAATAATACAACTTCCATAGAGGTTTAGGTTTAATGTGTGTGTAAGCCTAGTTCAGGTATCCACAAGGGGTTCCCCCTTTACAAAATAAGGAGCTAAGTTATTAGAGTAAGAACAATTTTAAAAGTGAGCCAAAATAGATCCGTTATTATTGGCGCACCCACACCCGAATCAAAACTATCAAACTTACGATAATTTCTTCGTCTTCATGAATTGAATGATTGTCGTCACCATCAAGATGTATGTCTGGCTGTTCCACTCTAATGATTGATTTGTTTAATAACCTACAAGAAATTTTGAAATGAAGCAAGTGATTTATTTTCGGTTACAAAGATTTGACTTTTCATGATAAGTGCGCAGTGCCTACGCGTAGACGTGGAATTGTTCGGATCGGATGTTTCTGTCTTTTACAATCAATATCAGTATTTCTATCTGGTTTTCTTTGCTTCGGCACGTTTGTATTACCAATCTGTCGATGCTTTGAACTCCCTTAGGCAAAAAAGTAACCTTAAAAAAAATCTCGCGCAAGACCCCAGAAATTGGATTCTATATTCCACGTCTACGCGTACGTTCTAGATCCAACTTAAACTGCCTATTGTTACTCATTTCCGCAGTTGTTAGGAACGTGAAACTGTTACCTGAAGGCTTCCCTGACGTGTCTAGGCTGCACATCATCGCTGATATCCATTCTTGCCATTGCCTCCGATAATCGAATCATACTTTCCAACTGTCTTACTGTGATTCTCCACGTGGACTTTCCGGCCGCTGTGCTGTCTCTTAGTCTAAGTCTGCTGTAATATCTTTAAAAAAATTCAAAATTGTATTTATATATTATATAATTTTGACTAAATATATAACCACAATATAACTAATAAAAATATTTAAAAAAGTATGTTTAGCAATTATAATAGAGTTCTTGTTGTTAAATATTTTTTTCTTGTAATACATTTTTGGAAGCCTGACTCAAATACGCAGTTACGTCGTGGTTAATAAATGGGAATAAAAAAAGTCAAAAAAGTTACGTTGACAAAAATAAATAACTTTTTGATAAGTTTTATGTCACTTTTATTTAATACCCCTCTAAACTACAGAAACTAATATCTTGGAGTTATTAACCACTTGCATAAAAAACGGGAAAATCTATTTAAGAAAACCCACACTGGAAAGATCATGAAATCTACAATCAGAACAAATATCTTACTCGACTAATAGATCCTCAGATGCCTTGCTTATCATCGGTTTAAACTTTTTGGCAAAAATAATGTACTGAAGAACCTCTTGCTTACTGTAAACCTAAAATATAAATGAATATATATATATATATGAAATTTCTGTTTTGTCATCTGTCTGTCATCTTTAAAGGTGTCGTGCATATGATTTTTATTTTGACCTTTTTATCCAAAAAACAGAAAAAATTGTAGTTGTTCAAAGTGTAAAGTGTGTAAGACATAAGGTGGTATTAATTTCATTCAATCAAAGTTCTTTACAGTCTTTAAATTTACCAAAAAACGTGTTCTATAGTACGATTTTTTGCTGAGCGGACTGACGTCATTTTTTTGGATCTCTGGAAAGTCATGTCGTTGATTGTTTCAATTGTTACTTCAAATTAACAACAACAAATTATTTGAAATGCGAACTGTTGACAACAAAGAAATACGTTTTCAGAGGCAAAAATGACGTCAGCCCGCTCATCAAAAAATTGGACTATACTATAGGTGTATTTTAGCACATCTAAAAATAATTTAACAGGTATTTAACTAAATTATTAGGTTCATCATAGCTCTACCATAAAATATAAGTTTAAGAATTAAAACCTAATTTTGTTTAACTGCACTCTTGAAACTAACAAGCAAAAAAATATTCTGTGATTACGTCAAAACATTTCCGATTAATACGCTATTCGTTACCTACGCAAGCGACAATTATTTTCGAAAAATACATGTGTTGCCATGGTGACCTACCAAAAAACCCATTTTGATTGATTTGGTAAAAAAGTATTGGTGGAATTTTAAAAAAATACACTTGTTTGCCTTAATCCGCAGAAAAACAATACACTTGTTTGTCTTAATCCGCATAAAATATAACTGGTGGAAGTTCTACTGAATTTGCCACCTCTGCATGTCTTCATTCAGGCAGAAGCACGAGAGGTAGCCTACAGGCTAACGCGGGGTCAAGCACCCATTATCAGTTCATATGGAACTGAGCATGAACGACTTGAAAACGAGCTCAAAAAAGATCCTATACTGGGAATTTAGAAAAGAAATACAAAGTCAAAATTCCACATCGAGCCGACTGGGAGGGAGGTCCTCCCTTCGGAGCGAAATCCATTTGGTACACAGACGGCTCCAATACCGACGAGGGTGTAGGAGCTAGCATATACGGGCAAAAATACGAGACTTTACTGTCTATAAGCCTGACAAACGACTCCATGTTCCGAGCTGAAGTAGCGGCAATACATCACTGTGCCAAAGAAATACAGAGTAGAGGAAAACTCTCATTTGGTAGTTAAATATTCAGATAGCCAAGCTAGCCGTAGAAGCAGTGCAAGTGTCGTCCAAACTGATTTGGGACTGCAGAACAGCTCTAAATAGGCTGGCAAGCACCAAAAGGTTGGGTTCCAGACCATCTGAAAACGAAAAAGCCGATGAAGTGGCCAGAGAAGGCTAGGTAATAAAGTTCACAGGGCCTGAACCATTTTGTGGGATCGCTTAAGGTCAGAGCCACGCAATTTATCAAAAAGTGGCTCACCAAAAAGACGAACGGTCTGTTGGAGCAAACGCCTGGACAAACTTCTTAGTAAGGATAGGAAGCTTGTCAGACAAATAGTGGGGCTTCTAACAGGTCACTGTAAACTTCTATACAATGGGATTGGTAGAAGATGTAACATGCAGCTTCTGCAAGAGGAAGAAACCTCATTACATGTCCTAGGTAGAACCAGGGCCTTACTGGGGGAAAGAAAGCTATATACAGGGCACACTGGCAAAGCTTCTGGGTTTCATTACAAGGACGGGTCTGCAAATTGTTTTGTAGTTCTAGCAAAGCAGGGAAGGAGAAAGGGGAACCACAATAGATCTCTAAAGGTCGAGGTGGACAGGTGTCTACATCACCCCATTCTAATCTAATCTAATCTTAGAAATATCCGAAACACATAGTTGGCCAGAATTTTTAAAATCAGAATCGTTAAATGCACTTGTTTGCCTTAATCTGCAGAAACACATAGTTTGCCAGTATTTTTAAAATAAGAACAATTTACCATTAGAACTGTAATTCGTCAGAACCATTGTTTGTAAAACCGTTTTTTAAGAAAATTGATATCTATCAGAATGAAACGATCATCACCCTCGAGGTTATATGGGTCAGTTAAACGTGGCCCCGACAAACAAGTTGTAAAGATCTGGATTGGGTTGGATCAGGTTGATTAGGTTGAAATACATCGCGCCGCCTAACAGTGCTGGTAACCAAGGGTTCGGAAGCGGGGCCGCCATTTCTATGCGCTTTACGTGGGATCAAAGTACCACGTAACCTTGTTGAGGCAATTCAATTCAATTTAAAACGTGCTTTTATTTCTTGGTAAGACTTGACATAGAAATCTAACTGCTCTCTTCTGGAGTACAAATAAAGAGTTAAACATATAATTCCTACATGTTCCCCAAGGCCATATCGTAAATGTGATTCAACTATGGCAAAATACATTGGTTTACCTAGTTCCCGAGAAGTAATTTTTACAGTGTAACATCCAGAAGACAGTTTTCTATTTAAAGGTTTATTAGCAATTGCAATGCTTTTAATAGGATTACATTTAAAACTTAGGGGTTGCATTTTTGACATATTAAAACTTAATCTGTTTCATGGTACCAATCTTTAATTTACTTTAAGTCATTTGTTATAATTAGTTTAAAAATTAAAATTATTATTAATTAAAATTAAATAAAAAAAGATCATTTATTTCTCATTTTGTTATTTGTCAGGTAAAGCGTCGATATATTTTATCTTCCACGAGATTCGAGACACATAAAAGAATCACATCGGTAACTGATCCGTATGACCTCAAGGGAGATTCTGATTACGATTCTGATAAAAAATGGTGTTACAAAGAATTAATTCTACAAATTACAATTCTTGGAGAAAATCGGTTTGACGAATAACACGTTTATTAAAGTGAATAGTTATTTCGATGAAAATTTCTATAAAACTGTCCGATAAAAACCAATTGTGAGAACATAGGGATTCGACCCGAAAGTTATATTTTTCTTACTTTTTGGACAGTATCTTCGATATTGCAGTGAAGGTCGACAATTTTTCTTGCAATAGCATAATCTATCACCTCGTTGCATTCGTCGACCAATATAAAAAACAGGTCGAACCTTGACATTATAGGTGCCGACAGTTGAATATTTTGCTGGAGGGATCTGGCTCTATCGTATCGACCATCTAAAAATGACAAAAATTAACAACAGGGTGGTTATTCTTGAAAGTGAGAGAAAGGTGTGCTCCTGGGGAGCATTTCTCTTACAAAAACTCACCTGATTGGTCAAAATCTTATTTTTGCTCTCCTACCTACTAGGGAATAAACTGACGGCAAAATCGCTCACGAATAATGTTACTAATCACTCACGAAACAGACAGAGAGTGAGAGAAAACTGTGTCGACCAATCAGGTGCGTTTTTGCAAGAGAAATAACCAATTGATAACTTGTGTAGCGAAACCAAAAAAATTATTTATCAAAAAAAAATACTTCAATTTTTTTTCCTCCACTTGGTTTTGATTTTTTTTTGTCACCAAAAGATTTGTTTCAACAATAAACAACAAGGCGCACACAGGGTACTGATCAAGGGGTAAGTAGATGGGTTAATGTGGTGTATAGGCTAGGGGTCTTGTCGAGACTTGAAAAGAGGCACTGTGAGATCTTGTCGGGTCTTAAAGGGGCATTTTAGGGTCTTGCGCGATATATAAAAAAAGGGTCTTACTGAGGCATGACAACACCCTTTGGAGTAACACCTACGCACTCATAAAGGCCTTTATATTTTCAAGAATTGTAGTTCTACAAAAAAAATTAAATTAGTTGACTGTACCTGATTTGTTGTGCGAAATCTCTTTAAAATTAAAATTTATAACCGATTTTTAATAACCGTTAAGCGATTAATCTGTATTTTAGTGGTCTTAGACCACGTAAATTATAATGTCCTATGTTTAATAATAATAAATAAACTTACTTATAGGATTAGCAGCTGCCAAAATTGAAGTTCTTGCATTTAGAGTAGCCCTCACGCCTAAAATTCAAAAAAAAAATCATGACATTCCGTTCAGAGTCCAAAAATTTGTGTTTGACCACCTTTGACTTTGAGAGAATTTGTAAATTACACGGCTAATGTCAAATAATCCACCGAAAAAATAAAAGAACGTCGCAACATAACCCCAAATGTAATTTTTTTGTTTTTTTTGGATGTTTCTAATTTGAGCTGTGGCATAAGCCGCCCCCCCCTTGAGCCACTGAAAATCGACTCCTAAAGGTTAAATTTTCTCAAAAAATCATTATTAATATGGTAATCTGAGACTATTATGTTACTCAAGCTCCCTTCCAGAAACCTCAACCCCCTACCCCACGAGCAGCGGATGCATGGGCACGAGACAATGAAAGTGAGATCTGAATCTAAAGGCTATATAGTTCAATTTTTTAATGAGCGGACTGACGTCATTTTTGCCTCTGAAAACGTATTTCTTTGTTTTCAACAGTTCGCATGTTAAATAATTTGTTGTTGTCAATTTGAAGTAACAGTTGAAACAAACAACGACATGACTTTTTTTTACATATTTATTGTCGCTCTCTAAAACAATGTATCAAATAGAGATCCAAAAAAATTACGTCAGTACGCTCATCAAAAAATTGGACTATAGTTGGCAATCGTTTTCCCACATACTTTGAATTTTTGCGTAAAACAGAAGATCCACTTTATTTATGTTTTATTCAAAGAAAAAGTCAAAAAAAAACAAAAATAGTAAACAACCGTTTTTTTGAAGTTATGTTAATCAACACTCCAAAAAATCTTCACCGACCTCCGTAGTCGGCGAGCATCGATGGTTTCACCGGAAAATAAAAAAGTTTAAGTTTAGTATGGTTTAGTTTCAATTTATTTGATCCATATAAAATATTTGCATTTTTTACCCTTTCAGGTGTGGATCACGTCAGAATTTTAGCTTAAATATAGGAAGAATTTACTTATAAAATTACAAAATAGAACAAATGTGTTTTTTGATACGACATAAATAAATTGGACGTTTACTCATACATTTAACTTAAAAAACTTACTAATAACTTATTAAAGCATTTGTCAGATCTTTTATAAATATATATAACATACAGGTACTTATTTAAATTTAGATGTAAACGACTATCACTTAATTAAAAGATTTAATTTAAATAATCAGACTTTCTATCACCACTTCAGTCCATCAAAAAGAAAAAAAAACTAACACCCAACCTGAAAACCACCCATATGGTCCACCCAATGCACAAAATGTATTTCTAAGTACATAATAGCTCAACTCACCCTTATTTCGCTATTGTCGCCCGTTCAAAAGGCACTTTCACTGGAGCGCTCCTTCTCGTGTGCCGGCGTGCGTCGAATAGGCTGAGGTTAGACATCTGTCAAATAACCTCAGAAAAAACCCAGGTTGGTTGAGCACAACAAAACAATTGATTAAGGAAAAAAATTACCCTTGTTTACAATTTACAAAAATTATGAACGTAAATGAACATCAAACATTAATTAAAATTAGGTAAGAATTTTAGCCCCAAACAAAAAAAAATAATTCCTATGGAAAGAAGATAATTAAACCTCCCAAAAAAAAAATGTTTTGCAATTGTTGCAGCAAATCACACACACAAACAAATTGTAGTCAGCCTGTAACTCTATAGTAAGGGTAGCGGGAAAATCTTCACCAACGGTCTGTCAAGAGTGCCCTTGGCTGTCTTAATTTTAACTATGCGTGGAACCCCATCAGGGCTAGGGTAAATTTTAATAATACGTGCCAGGGTCCAGCGGAGTGGTGGAGTATTCTCATCTTTTACCACGACTAAAGTGTCTAATTGTGGAGGTTTGTCTGGAGTATTCCATTTTTGACGTGTTTGAAGTTGGTGGAGATATTCCATCTGCCATCTCTGCCAAAAGCTTTGATGTAGTTGTTGTACCAACTGCCAACGGCTCAAACGTCCAACATTGATGCCTGATAAATCTTCATCAGGGGGCGCCGTTAAAGGCTTGAGGGTCAAGAAATGTTCAGGTGTCAAACATGAAAGGTCGTTTGGGTCTGGACTAAGACTACACAATGGACGAGAGTTTAATATGGCTTCTATTTGAACTAATACAGTGTATAGTTCTTCAAAGCTCAAAATTTGATCGCCGACTAGACGAAGCAAATGCGACTTGGTCGACTTGACACCAGCCTCGTGAAGCCCGCCAAAATGCGGAGCTCCGGTGGGGTTGAAATTCCATTTTATTGCCAAGCATTCACTAGCCTTTCGACAATAAGAATCTAATAGGTTTCTAGACCCAATAAAATTGGTCCCCCGATCACTATAAAGCGCAGAACATCGACCACGACGAGCGACGAAGCGACGTAGTGCGGCCAAAAAAGCGTCTGCCGTCAGGTCCGACACTAATTCCAAATGTACTGCCTTGGTAGGCAAACACACAAAGACACATCCATACGCCTTTTGCGACATTACACCTCTGGCTCTACTAAGAACAATATGGAAGGGCCCCATATAATCTACTGCACTATGAGAAAATGGTTTGACTTGGGAAATTCGAGCCTTAGGTAAGTTTCTCATATACGGAGAAAAAGGCACCGGATTAACACGGTAACATTTAATGCATCTTGACAATACACTATGAAGCGCACGCTTTGCTGAGAGAATCCAAAATCTTTGCATCACTAGGAATTTGCCCTATTATTAAAATAGTTAATCTATGGTTTCTAGGCATCAACATAGGGGGTTTAGTCTCGTAAGACAAATCATCACTATGACGAAGCCGTCTGCCCACTCTGACGACACCTACACTATCAATAAACAGAGCTAATTTTCTCAAAGGTTTGGAATATGACTCATTCCTTGTCAATTTTGATATATCAGCACCAAAACACTCCTGTTGCACGTGTCTCACAAGCACAACCAATCCCCTGTGTAACTCTTCAAAACACAAAGCTTTTGAGTCGAAGATGGCCTTTAAATGAAAGCGACGGAACGGTCGCAAGAAATATGCAATAATTCGTTGTATTTTGCGCAAAGAAGAAAAACGAGTCATCAGCTCGTCAAGCACATTGGGAAATATCTCTGGGAGAAGAATTTTAATCTTTTGTTCAGCACAAATTTCAGCACTATCACAATCATTAAGTTCCACAAGCCACAAATCTGAATGCCAATGCAACCACGGTGGTCCATGAAACCACGAGAGAGAGACAATCAGCTGGGTTGATTTTTCCCTCAACATGATTCCAGCAACTGGGAGCGAGTACTTCTTGTATTGGCGAAAAATACCTTTAACTGAGATGGATGATCCTTTATCCACGCCAACGCAACGGTTGAATCGGACCATGCAAAGATACTGTCAATTTTGACGTCACGCAAATTATCTAGGACAAAATGCATAAGATTACTCAATACTCAATAAATGAGCAGCACAAAGTTCGAGACGGGGCACTGATGTTGTCTTAAGAGGAGCCACTTTACTTTTGGCACACAAAAGATGCACTGACACATTTCCAGCATAATTAATTTACCCCCATAACCAAGCATAGACGCATCACAGAAACCGTGCAGGTCAGTCTGAACCACATCATCTATAGTTACACGTCTAGGTATAGATATCATTGATAAAATAGGCAACTGACTTACATAGCCACAAAGACAAGGGGCGAGAGAAATTCCAACGGGTCATAAATCTTCGCTATCTGTGACAAAATATTTCTTTTGGTACAAGGCCTGTCTTCAGGCAGAACAGAGTAAGAAAATATATCATTTACTGGGCTCCACTGGAGCCCTAGGACCTTTAACACCGAATCACTGTCATCAAAACTAATAGGTTGCAAATGAACTTCTGGCACATTGGCTAGCAAGCTCGAAACCACCAAGTTTCAAAAGTTCAATTAGTTGATGCTGAATTTCCAAACCTTCACCTACACTATCACAAGATCCCACAGCATCATCAACATAAGTCTGAGGACGTAATATACCAGCAGCCAATGGATAATTATCTCCATGATCCTCAGCCAGTTGTAATAGAGTGCGGATTGCCAAATATGGGCTACAACTAAGACTATAGGTTACTGTGTTCAGCACAAATTCTTGTACAGGATCTCTTTGATCAAACCTCCAAAATATAGTTTGAAAAGACACATCTTGCGGATCAATCAGAATATTTAGGTACATTTGGCGAACATCTGTAGTAAAAACTACCCCTTTTACTCGAAAATTTAATAGAACAGAGACAATATTCACCTGAAGTTTCTGTCCAGTCAACAAAACATCATTAATGCTCTTCGAATTAGTAGTTTTGGCTGAACCATCAAACACTACACGCAACTTGTTAGTTTCACCACATTGTTTCCAAATTCCATGGTGTGGAATATAATATTTTCCAGAATTCACAGGGCTCATATGATTCTGGTCCAGGTATAAAATCAATATAGTCCTTATGAAACGAAGGATTTTTGAGAAGCCTAGCCTCAAGCAAATAAAACCTACGAAGGGATTGATTTTTGGACTCACCCAACATAGCCTCCTCACAAAATGGCAACCTTACAATATAGCGCCCACTGGTATCACGTTTGTGATGTTTACGAAAAATATTTTCACACAGTTGATCGTTCTTAGACAATGGAATGTCTGTTGGGACTGATTCGAACTGCCAAAACTTCTGCAAGGATTGTTCAAAATCTAATGATGTAATGATAATGATAATGAGAAAAGTTTGAATACTTTGCCGTTTAGAGGTCACATTATTATATACACGGCTCACTAACACATACCCAAAGATGGTATTCATAGCACAAGGAACTCCATTCTGTCCTTGTTTGAAGCCTGGAATCAAAACTCGTGAAAATACATCAGTACCCAACAATAAATCAACTTCCCGCGGATTTCCATACTCAGGATCAGCAAGTGTTAACCCTGACAAGTACTTCCAAGTATCACGCACGCTACTAGAAGGAGTCAAACCACATATTAATGGAACCACCACAGCCTTGACTTCAATTGGAAATAAAGAACCAGACTTGGGAGTTAAGCAAAGCAACATGTTACCCAATGATGAGGTACTATTATTAACACGTGGCAAGCCCAAATGTTGAGCACAGGCTGCCGTTACAAATGAAGCCTCACTCGCTGAGTCTAGCAATGCTCGCAAGTAATAAAGTTGCAATATTCTTATAAGCATCTAAAGCTTCCAAATTTTGGTTAAAAGTAGAAATTAATCTTCTTAATTCATTAGCACTATGATTTTTTGCAGAGGGAGCATTTATAATAGCCAACCAATAGTCCGTCAAAAAAATTCTATCATTTTGGTACCTTTTTACCAAGGCATTGTATGCCACTGAATAATTTGTACCTTGTATAGGTATATTTTTAATTATTTCTGCTGCCTCTCCCTCTAACACAGACACAAGAAGCTGAAACTTCGCTTTATCAGAATAATCCAATTCTTCATGGACCAAAGTACGAAACTAGGAGGAGTCATTTGCGCCTGTCCCCATTGAAATTAGGTATATCTAACCTCGGTTTTGCCAACATTTTCTGGCGACCACACACAGACATATTTGAATCCCCTCTTGGTTCATGTTTTGACAGCTCTGGCGTAGGAAATAATGTTTTACACATTTGATGAATGCTAAATCGCATTTGATTCATTCAAGTACGAAACATGTCAAAAAAGGTTGGCCATTTGCGCCTGTCCCCATTGAAATTAGGTATATCTAACCTCGGTTTTGCCAACATTTTCTGGCGACCACACACAGACATATTTGAATCCCCTCTTGGTTCATGTTTTGACAGCTCTGGCGTAGGAAATAATGTTTTACACATTTGATGAATGCTAAATCGCATTTGATCAAATTCATCCAACACGGCTTGCTCTCCATCGAATTTGTCGTCACTAATAAGGGACACAATATTTAAATGTAAATCTTCAAACTGAATTGCTTATATTTTCCAACCGAACTTCCCATTCCGGTTTTTTTGAGGGGTCGGTTTGAGCGTCATGCGCCAAAGTATAAATAGTTTTCATTCTAATAAACACCGATTTTCGGCGACGCGAAAGCGCCTTTATTTCCTCCGTCATCGTTCCGTTTTCAAAACACGCAAAAATTACGCCGAAAAATGTCAACAACACAAGAAAATAAATGAGGTTAATTCGAACCTTTTTTGAGGTTAGAAACTTTTGACAACTTGACAGACCGGAAAAGTCACATGCTGACCAAAATTCGTTTGGTCCACTTTACACACACGGCTATATTCATGTTGTTTTCCGAACGTCTTCGTTTTTTCAACCGACAAAAAATTGCGAAAAAGACGATAGAAGTTTCACGAAAACAACACAGAATATGCTGAAAAAAAAAATTAAATTAAAACAAATTGCTACAAAAACTGCATGAATCAATAAAAATCACGAATTTCACTAAACCACAGTCGCTTTTTCAAAGATTTGACTCGCGAAGGACCATTTAATGAATCCACTTTAGTCCATCAAAAAGAAAAAAAAACTAACACCCAACCTGAAAACCACCCATTTGGTCCACCCAACGCACAAAATATATTTTTAAAAGTACATAATAGCTCAACTCACTCTTATTTCGCTATTTTCGCTCGTTCAAAAGGCACTTTCACTGGAGCGCTCCTTCTCGTGTGAAAGCGTGCGTCGAATAGGCTGAGCTTAGACATCTGTCAAATAACCTCAGAAAAAACCCAGGTTGTTTGAGCACAACAAAACAATTGGTTAAGGATAAAAATTATCCTTGTTTACAATTTACAAAAATTATGAACGTAAATGAACATCAAACAATCACTAAAAAATTCGTCAACACTGTAGTATGCCTTATTTTCCAGAAGCTCTTCTCAATTTCCGCTTGATAATATTATTATTTTGTTTTCTAAGGTATATTGGCAAAGTGTTCCATTTTTTTTATGTTAAAACTTAATTTTTTTTTGTACATAATTAAAGTGCGGAATATATGCTTCTAAATTGTCATTTTGTCTTGTATTGTATTTGT
This sequence comes from Oxystoma pomonae, assembly GCA_963921995.1. NCBI lineage: Eukaryota > Metazoa > Arthropoda > Insecta > Coleoptera > Brentidae > Oxystoma > Oxystoma pomonae. The sequence continues at coordinate 47,486,472 of OY998171.1, read as the reverse complement.
GGTCAGTTTTTTGTTGTTTAAACAAATCTGGGTTTTTAATAATGAATTTAATACTTTTAAACATGTACTTGTTGTACAATAAAGTACGTTTTACAGCTTTGTCTTTTGTTCAGTTTAAGGATAGCTATCAAGCAGCGTTTTTGCAACTTTATAATTTTTTCTGCATAAGTTGAATTTCCCGAAAAAATGACTCAATATCTAACTTGTAACTGCACATATGCATGATAGGAAGTCAGAGAGGCAGAAATATATATCACTTTCTGTTGCAACGGAAACAGGTCCCCTCTCTGAGGAACTTCGAACTAAGTTTTTTTTTCCATCTTTAGCCATCTCTTCTGTACATTGCCATCTGCCCTCTAAATAAGATTCAATCAACTGCAGCTCTATGTCTCTCACCCCAATGGCATTTAGTTTTTTAAGCAAGATTTAGTGGTGGACGCTGTCAAATGCCTCGGTTAGATCGAGACACAGAGCTAGCAGCAGTCTTTTTCCCATTTAATGCTTCAAGTACTTTTTTTAAATTTGAGAAATTGCCCTGATTGTTGATTTGCCTTTATGAAATCCGTTTTGTTTTTCTGAAAGGATTCTTTGGATCTCTAAAAAGTTTGTTTGTTGTTGGTTCATGTAAAATTTTGTCTATTATTTTGGTTATATTACTTAAAAGTGAAAAAGGGCGATAGTTCTTAAAAATAGAAGGTTTGATAATTAAATACTTAAGGGCAGATGGGAATTTGCCCGTTTTAAAACAGAGATTTATGATATAAGCCAGTGGCTTTGAAATAACAAGAGCGCTTTGATTCTACCGGTGAATCCACCGATGCCTTTACGAACACACCTTTTATAAATTTACCGGTGAGCTCACCGATAAAAGAGTTCGTGAATTCATTTTTGTGCTGTTTCTGGTTTTCGTAGGAAATGATTAATCGACTAAGGGAAGTGAGATGCTCATCCAGGTTTGAATTTTCGTTATTTCCACACAAGATCTTTTGATCTTTTGTTTTTAGATTCTTTTCGGTTGATGTAATTGATTTGGAGGTTTTTTGTAACTTATTTTTTGATTTTTAATTGCCAGGAAATGATTAATCGACTAAGAGAAGTGGGATGCTCATCCAGGTTTGAATTTTCGTTATTTCCACCCAAGATCTTTTGATCTTTTGTTTTTAGATTCTTTTCGGTTGATGTAACTGATTTGCCAGGACGAATCCGTATGCCTATTTGTGAGTGATTCAAAGTTGGATATCAAAGTGTATGATGATGTTGAATGATGTATGGAGAGGGTGACCAGTGGAACCACTGACGAGCTCACGCTGATTACCGAGAGCGAAACATCGTTTAATCATTTCTCTTTTCGCTTTGGTTCTTTGTCTGTTCCTTGTGGGATGCTCATCAAGGTTTGAATTTTCGTTATTTCCACCCAAGATCTTTTGATCTTTTCTTTTTAGATTCTTTTCGGTTGATGTAAATGATTTGGAGGTTTTTTGTAACTTCTTTTTTGAGAAGTAAAATTGTTTTGTCAAATAACGTGGACCCGGATAAAGCTAAAAATCAACCGTGTCACGTTTTTACATGAGCTTCGCTTAAAAAGCGTTGACTCTTTAATCGTCTCTCACTCTCGCGTCCTCCAAGATCGATCCGAAAAGGATTTGGATGATCGATTATTTACTCCTGCTCCGCGTAGCGTGTTCGGTTTTCCGAATCTGGAACTCCGGATTTTTTTTATACTGGGACTTTCCATCCATTACAGGATCAATGTGTTAGCGAAGTTTTTGCAAAGTTAAAGACAAACACAAAATATTCATACACCAAGTCGGGATCCGAACCCGGGACCTTCCGTGCGGCAGGCAGATACGCTGCCCACTGCACTACGACGGCCGGTTACTCCGGATTTAAAACGCCGTTTTTGACAACAATTTTTGAAATTGATGAATTGTTCCCCAATTGTTCTACTTCATCGGAGGAGGAAGAAATGTTTGTCCAACTTGTACTTGATAGGGATAGCCTCCAAAAGCGGGCCAATATAAGCAATTATGTGTCTGAGGTTGTCTCCGATTATACTCACTGAGGAGCAAGTAATTATCCAACTGCCCGTAAGGTGACTTTATTGCTTAAGAACGCGTTGTGACGTAGCTAACGTCACGTTATTTTTAAGGCAGCATTTTAGATATTAAATTTTCTGTTTTTCTACTTAACGTTTTACTGTCGGCAACCGTGGCAATTATAAGGGATACGGTATTCACCCGCAGGTAACGTCAAACTTTATCGGTTAGTAAGGGACTCCGTTGTTACCTCGTAACTGCGCATCGCGCATCCTCGAAATAAACGATAAAATAAAAAGGCATCAAAATTATAGCTGCAAAAAGTCTCTAGTATTACGCATAAATTTACGGCTAATTCTGTATGTCTGTATAAGGAAGAAGAGCATAATTTTATCAGTAAACCTGCCTTAAGCAAAATAAATACTATATATATATATAATAAATCAAATTTAAAATTAAAATGTCATTGTTGGAGCAAATGGCGTGTTCAATAATCACTCTCTGCGTGAGCACTCCGGATGGGATTCGGAACACCCACGGGAAGATTCGTGACATCACTACTCTGCTCCGGATCGATCTGAGAGTACGTAACCCGAAAGCGCTATCAATTCTACGAAAACAAGAATCGGCACCCTGAAATACCTGTTGCCATTTATCGGGATCTAATACGGGATGTTTCTGGAAATCCTGCCCAAACAAAGTGCTAGAGTGCTGAAATTTTGCGCACATACTAATTAAGTAACTCCCAATTGCACTACAGATCCCAATGTGCCAAATGTTAATTTTGGAAATTATTTTATTTTAAATAAAGTTTTTTTTCTAAAAAAGCTCTCTAGCGCATTTGGAAGTGAAATTTTAGGCTTGTATTCAAAATCCAATTTGTATAACAAAATCTCATTTCTCTAGTATTCTTCATTTGGCTATGATTTCCATAAAATGAAAATTGTTATTTTCCCAATGAGCATTTTCAGAAACTTCTGGTGACAGATATTTATATAATTATTATAAAGAGGGTTCTATTGATACCCTAGGGTATTTAGAAGTTTCCTACAAGAATTGAGTTTGTATATTTGTTTTATAAAGGCTCTAAATTGATGGTCCCTAAAGTAACATAAAACTGGCGTTAACAATATTTCCATGGACATCTTTATAAAAATTAGAGTCATCGGTTCAAATGTTATATAAATTGGTGTTAACAATGTTTCCACCAACATATTTATAAAAATATAAGTCATCAGTGACAAAAGTTATATAAATTGGTGTTTGAAATCTTTCTGTCAACCCACCTATAAAACCATAAGTAACTATCAATTAAAGATATATAATAGATTGGTTTTTAAAATGTTGCTTATAAAACTTAATTAACCAACAACAAATTTATATAAGATAAGATTGAAAATATTTCGAGAGACACTTATAAAAACTTGGGAACTCACACACAATAGTTATATAAATTGGTGTTTGTAATATTCTTATGAACTCATTCATAAACCTTTTTTGCCCATAAGGTTTTTTCTATAATGTTGTTATTAATTTCTTTATGTAGTGATTATACTACAACTGTTTTTAGAACAAAAAAAAAACAATTTTAATTTATTTTGGCAATTATAATAACAAAACAAACAAGATTTTTTAAGGTTAATTTTGTGACAAAAGGCGCGTTTTTGCGGCATTAAAAGGAGCGTTTTTGCGACATTAAAAGGCGCGTTTTTGTTTAATTACATCAATCTGAGAGATATAAGAGATCCAAATCTTCTTGAGATAGTTGCCGATGACAGATATCTTGATCGAATACATTTTACAACCGATTCCCACCAGCGTTTCCCATGCGCAGTCACCCTGACTCAAAAAACTCATCACGTGGTCCGACATGAACTTGTATAGGCAAATCTCGCTTAGACCACGTGATACGTGTTTTGATGCGGGGGACCCACGAATGAGAAACGCATGGATGGGAACCGTGTTTTAGAAAAAGAGAACAATATAGTAACCGTGTTAAGGTTGCAAAAACGCACCGTGAAACGTCGAGCGCATACGCTGATACTGCTGGTCGGCGGCAAATGTGAACACCCCGGAAAATACCCGCCTGTACACCCTTCGACCCCGCAATCTAACTATATTCTTGAGATAGTTACCTCTGACAGTTATGCGGGCTTGAAGTGTGTGGAAGAGGGTATTTTTCCTGGTATGTGTAGTATGCTGGATCTCTCGAAGAATGCATTTAGGAAAAGAGAACAATGGTAACTATGTAAAGCTCGCAGAAACGGACCATCAGTGTTCAACACTGCGCCATCTGCAGCCCTTTGTTCCAAGTAGCATCATTTTTTAAAAGGGTCATAAAATAGTGTTTTTCGAGGTAAACAGTGGTATAGTTGTATCGTTTTTTTTATAGAATTGTCGGAAATTTTCGCCATTTTGGATTACAAAAATAGGTTTTTGGCCTAAATAAAAACATTATTTATGGGGTTTCAACATGTGTTTCAATCGAAATATTGCTTTTTAGGGTTAAGAACAACATACAAAATTCAATATTTGTCCCAGAAAGAAAAAAACGGTATGAAAAAAAAACTGATATTTAAATGAATATTTTTTTCCCGTTTTCTCAAGTATTTTTGGAGCCCATGAAATTTACGCGAGTGTATTCGAAAACTATACAGTACTCACGGGACCGCAGCTGATTTTCAGAGTAGGATGACTTGAAAAACAGCTTTTATTTGACTATAGTATATAAATATTCATATTCCTGCTTCAGCTTATCTCACTTTCATTTTTATTTATTTTAGAAGATTGCTAAACACCATTTTATAAATTTTTTTATTGTAAAAAGAAAAAGAATAACACATAACAAGCAAAGGGAAGAAAGATGGAAAATCTATATTTCTAAATCCATAAAAACCTTTAATTTGTTATGTAGTGTTGTTACAACAGTTGTAAAACCTTTTTATAATAATCTCTATACTTGAGGGCTCATAAGGAAGTTTTATAAAATCTATATGTTGTTTTTCTATCCATTACTATGTACCATAAATTTTTATAAGCTGGTGTTGAACAGTTGTTTTTCAAGTCTTTTTTACTCATTTAAGAGATATATTAGAGTTATAAAATTATCACCAACACTAAATAATATAACTTTTGGTTATTTTATGAAGGTTTTATATTATTTGCTGTAACTTTTATATAGACAAAAATGCTCATTGGGTTGCACAATATGGCAACCACTGTTTAAGGTATGTGAAACACTGAATTTTCATTTTATATTCTAGATGTAAAACTTCAATTTTTAAGCGAATTTCTTATTTCAAATTCACTGAGTATGTCTACACTTTTATTTTAACCATAAACAAAAAAAATAAAACCCAGATTATCAGTTTACTTAACATGGTAGTGGCTGGAAACTTTGTGAATAAAGTATCCTTATTTCTGAAGGTGTCACCAATGTGGCAGTGCGACTTTGTCAGTGATGGACCGGAATCTAAATATTACCCCAAAACCCATTTATTCGTCTTTAATAAAAAAGAGCGTAAGGCTCCGGTGCAAGAGAGCAAGATAAGTTATAAATAACAGCTAAAAAAATATGTAGAATAATTAGACACATGAACTTTTCTCAGGAGCATTTTTTTTAAAAATATGATTTCTGTATTTTTATTATTTTTTACAATTTCCAGGGACAGGGAGTTTGGGGTAACGTGTGTGGAAAAACTAATTTCATTTTTTAAGTGTCATTTACTGCCTGAACTGGTTGACCCACTACATCCAAAAGGCCTGTATATAAGGAAAAACTGTGAAAATAAAAACGAATTATTAGCGTTGCTGTAATATTAATTTTTTAAAATTTTGATTTCCCTTCTCTTAACTGCAAGTAATACAAATATATTTTAAAAAAGTCAGTACGGCGTTTTCAAAAGCCTCTTCAAAAAAAGGACATACCTGTACCACTAAAAGTACGCAAATGATGTGTTTAAGTTGACGATACACATGAAGCGACAAAAAAGCCTTGTTTACTGAATAATAATAATGACAAAACCTTTATATAAAAAATAGTAAATATTTGGGAATTAATTAGGTGATCGTCTGCGGCGGCAATAGCCACTAATTCGCTGTTGGAACAGTTGTATGCCAATTTGTATAACAAAAGACACAAAGAAGATCACTAAAAAACCTAATACTCCGCACCACGAAAATCATCATAGTTCAGATCCGTTTTTGCGAGCTTAACATAGTTACTACTGTTCTCTTTTTCTAAATGCATTCGTCTAAGGGAGATCCAGCATACCAGGCAAATACCAGCGTGTACACCCTTCGACCCCGCAACCTAACTATCTTTTTCAGATAGTTACCTCTGACAGTTATGCGGGGTTGAAAGATGTGCAGGCGGGTATAGTCGCATTTAGAAGAAAAGAACAATAGTAACCATGTTAAGCTCGCAGAAACGGACCTTTTGTTTACTTTCTATCCCAATGAGCATTTTGGTCTATATAAAAGTTACAGCAAATAATATAAAACCTTCATAAAATAACCAAAAGTTATATTATTTAGTGTTGGTGATAATTTTATAACTCTAATATATCTCTTAAAAGACTTGAAAAACAACTGTTCAACACCAGCTTATAAAAATTTATGGTACATAGTAATGAATAGAAAAACAACATATAGATTTTATAAAACTTCCTTATGAGCCCTCAAGTATAGAGATTATTATAAAAAGGTTTTACAACTGTTCTAACAACACTACATAACAACTTAAAGGTTTTTATGGATTTAGAAATATAGATTTTCCATCTTTCTTCCCTTTGCTTGTTACGTATTATTCTTTTTCTTTTTACAATAAAAAAAATTTATAAAATGGTGTTTAGCAATCTTCTAAAATAAATAAAAATGAAAGTGAGATAAGCTGAAGCAGGAATATGAATATTTATATACTAAAGTCAAATAAAAGCTGTTTTTCAAGTCATCCTACTCTGAAAATGAGCTGCGGTCCCGTGTGCACTGTATAGTTTTCGAATACACTCACGTAAATTTCATGGGCTCCAAAAATACTTGAGAAAACGGGGAAAAAAAAAATTAATTTAAATATCGTTTTTTTTTCATACGCGTTTTTTTCTTTCTGGGACAAATATTGAATTTTGTATGTTGTTCTTAACCCTAACAAGCAATATTTCGATTGAAACACATGTTGAAACCCCATAAATAACGTTTTTATTTAGGCCAAAAACCTATTTTTGTAATCCAAAATGGCGAAAATTTCCGACAATTCTATAAAAAAAACAATACAACTATACCACTGTTTACCTCGTCAACACTATTTTATAACTTTTTATAAAAAATGATGCTACTTGGAACAAAGGGCTACAGATGGCGCAGTGTTGAACACTGATGATCCGTTTCTGCGAGCTTAACATAGTTACCATTGTTCTCTTTTCCTAAATGCATTCCTCGAGAGATCCAGCATACTACACATACCAGGAAAAATACCCGCCTCCACACACTTCAAGCCCGCATAACTGTCAGAGGTAACTATCTCAAGTTAGATTGAGGGGTCGAAGGGTGTACAGGCGAGTATTTTCCGGGGTTTTCACATTTGCCGCCGACCAGCATTATCAGCGTATGCGCTCGACGTTTCACGGTGCGTTTTTGAGACCTTAACACGGTTACTATATTGTTCTTTTTTTCTAAAACTCGGTTCCCATCTAGGCGTTTCTCATTCGTGGGTCCCCTGAATCAAAACACGTATCACGTGGTCTAAGCGAGATTTGCCTATACAAGTTCATGTCGGACCACGTGATGAGTTTTTTTGAGTCAGGGTGACTGCGCATGGGAAACGCTGGTGGGAATCGGGTGTAAAATGCATTCGATCCCGATATCTGTCATCGGCAACTATCTCAAAAAGATTTGGATCTCTTATCTCTCTCAGATTGATGTAATTAAAACAAGATAATAATGGTATGGTATCTCGCAAAAACGCGCCTTTTGATGTCGCAAAAAGGCTCCTTTTGATATCGCAAAAACGCGCCTTTTGATGTCACAAAATTAACCTTAAAAAATCTTGTTTGATTTGTTTTTATAATTGCCAAAATAAATTAAAATTGTTTTTTTTGTTCTAAAAACAGTTGTATTATAATCACTATATAAAGAAATTAATAACAAAATTATAGAAAAAAACCTTATGGGCAAAAAAGGTTTATGAATGAGTTCATAAGAATATTACAGACACCAATTTATATAACTATTGTGTGTGAGTTCCCAAGTTTTTATAAGTGTCTCTCGAAATATTTTCAATCTTATCTTATATAAATTTGTTGTTGGTTAATTAAGTTTTATAAGTGGGTTGATAGCAACATTTTAAAAACCAATCTATTATATATCTTTAATTGATAGTTACTTACGGTTTTATAGGTGGGTTGACAGAAAAATTTCAAACACCAATTTATATAACTTTTGTCACTGATGACTTATATTTTTATAAATATGTTGGTGGAAACATTGTTAACACCAATTTATGTAACATTTGAAACGATGACTTTAATTTTTATAAAGATGTCCATGGAAATATTGTTAACGCCAGTTTTATGTTACTTTAGGGTACCATCAATTTAGAGCCTTTAATAAAACAAATATACAAACTCAATTCTTGTAGGAAACTTCTAAATACCCTAGGGTATCAATGGAACCCTCTTTATAATAATTATATAAATATCTGTCACCAGAAGTTTCTGAAAATGCTCATTGGGATGGTACGATCCGGATAAGCTTCAACGTCAGTCAAAGGCGAAGAAAATGTTTTAGCATATTTTTGGGTATTTTTTTTGGGAGAACTTGCAAACAAATTTAACCAAATTAATCGTAATTTTAAACACCGAGCAGTATTATACATAAGTTGTGAAACACCCTGGATTTACCTACTTTGATGGCCTCCCCATTTAATCAGCTTTTTTTGATGTGGTTAATTTTATAGTGATAGGGAAAATTGCATTAAAACTATTGGAAAAACTCAGATGAAAAACTTTTAGTCTTGGGTAAAAATGGATTTCGACCCATATATCAGGTTTTGACTTGTTGTAAATGCGTTTTTTTATTTAATATGTCAGAATAGCGTATTTTTCAAAAATTATAACTTTTTATTTTTTATCCGATTTTAATGAAACAAATTTTGCAATACTGCGCTTGTATTATATTTTAAAGTGTTTAAAAACAATTTTTTTTGTATTTCTCAAAAAAAAAGCAAAATTCCAGAAAAAACGTGAACTATTAATTTAAGAAAAAAATGTTCATATAAAGATAGGAATTTTGATCCTTAGGTTAAATTGAGCTTAAACATCTTATCCGTTAAAGTTTTTGAGTAATTCGTAAATAATAAAATATAGAGGTTTTTGGGCTATATATCTATGATTTACGCTTTATACGGAAACTAAGAACTTTTGAGAAGTAATCAAAATTTGTTAAACATACCCAGTAGATCAGGATCTAACTTATTGTTTTATTATTATCTTATTTGCAATAAATTTCAAAACACTATTTAAAAAAAAAACTATTTGTTAAAATCAAAAAATAAAAAACTTATTTTTTAATATGTTTTGATGAATATGATTGATAAGGGGAAAAATGTTTTTTACCTTATACCTATACCCTTTTTTATATTGGGTTTAGAAATTAAAATCGGTTAAGTAGTTTTCGAGTTATTTTCAAATAACAACAACAACATACGAGGTAGAAGTAGGCGGCACGGTTGACACTGCACCGAAAACTTTACGGGACTTAAAGGTGGATGGCTGAGGACCCCACCAAACTGGGTAGAGGAGACTAGCCGGTGACCCAAAAAAAGGAGACCTGGACCACTCCGAAATCCGAACTCCAAGGAATGCGTCTGAAGACTCCGACGGCGACCTCGACCAGCGAAACCGGGACCTCGATTTTCGGGTAAACCTATATGACGGCGGGCTGCTGGGAAGAAAAGTCTACCTTCAACCAAGTTCTGCTGGGGGGGGGGGTGTAAAGCCGGCGGTCCACTGTGTCTACTTGCTACGCAGTCTAAAGATCCCTGCCCTCGACGAAGAGGTGGCAGGCAAAAATTAAGTCCTCTTAGAGAAAGAAAACTTGCATCCTAAGGGGCACGTGCATCAGTCGGGGGTGCACGGGGGGTATGGCAGAAAGGGTCCATTATACGGCCTAATTGCCAGGTCTACGGCCGCCCATCTACTACTAAAACTATAAAAACCCTGCCAAGTAGATCTTAAATATTTAATTTTAAATAAATATGGCAGTTTAAATATAAAGCGAGAAGAAACTTTTTTTTTTATTCAATGATAATAGAACAAAGTTTAGAATGGTTAGTATTTATTTAATATTTTATAAAAAGTATATGAACGCCACAAAACGGTTTTTTTATTTAGGTTTAAAAAAAATATTTTCAACTTAAAATTTTTATTTCTTGAGATCAATAATAAAATTTTTCAAAAACATACTAGAAATATCTACTGCTGCTTGAAAAAGAGCCCTGGATACTCCTAAAGCTATTTTGCAACTAGTTAAATGTTTCTGTAAATCTGGAACACATTCCACTGTATAGTTGTAATAAATAGAATATTTTTTGTTATATTTTTAGATTAGAAGAAAAATAAACTGTTGGGTGGCGTTAAGCTCGAGACATAATTAAAAATAAAAAGAAAAGAAAATAGTATTACTACACTAAAAGCTTGTATTTACTATTTTTATTTTAACTTAGAGCATTTGAAAGTCTGTGGCTAGTATCTAGTAGCTTGTATTTTTAATTGTGCCTTTAGCTCTACATAGTTTTGATAAAATATTAAAGAAGAGACAAAAACAATATATTTTTGTTGAATTCCTTTAATACATTCCAAACTTTGTTCTATTATAATTGAATAAAAAACAAAAAAGCTCTTTTTCGCTATATTGAAACTGCAATATTGGTTTGGTTGGTTTTAATAAGACCAATGTAGCTATTTGAAAATAACTCGGAAACAAAAACAGAATTACTACTTATTTCAACAAATTAGAAAAATATGTATTGCCAATCAAATATTTTAAACGGTTTTTTCAAATTCGAATAAAAAAAGAGAGAATTTGTTTAAAAACGCATATTCCAGGGTCACAATAAGTTAAATCCTTTTTTTTTGCGAGGTATGTTTAACAAATGTGCGATACTTTACAAAAATTCTTAGTTTTCTTAAAAGGCATACATCATACGATATAGCCCAAAAACCCCTACATTTTACCAGTTACTTGCAAATTACTCAAAAACTACTTAACCTATTGGTATGTTTGAACCCAAATTAAATTAGGGATCAAAATTTCTATCTTTTTCATATGAGCATTTTTTTTCAATTAAATTCAATTAAAAAAATTCGACGTTTTTTTAATTTTTTATTGGAAATTGCAAAAAAAAATGTTTTTTTTTTTAAATTAATACCTTAAAATATATTACATTTATATATTACACAAGTATGTTTTGTTTTATTAAAATCGAATAGAAAATAAAAACGTTACAAATTTTGAAAAATGCGCCTTGTCGCCATATTGAATCTGCCTCGACTATTTAGTTAATGTTGCTAGAAGGCTTTATATTGCCATATATGGGATTTTATCCAAAAAAAAAAATAAATTAAAAATGGACAGATTATAGGCGCTAAATTCGGCCAAAGTCATATGTTACAAAAATCGATAACATCGGTAAGAAAAAAAAATTTACAAACTCGTTCCTTACTACCTTCTGAAAATCAACATACCTGCTTTAGCAATCGAAATGGTCTGCTGCTCCATGGCCTCGTGAATGGCCACCTGATCTCTGGGATCCATCTTGTCGAACTCGTCGATGCAACACACTCCGTTGTCGGCCAACATCAAAGCGCCGGCTTCGATGACGAAATCGGACGATTCCTCGTCTCTGACGACCGCCGCTGTCAAACCGGCGGCTGAGGAGGCTTTGCCTGCCAAAAGAGATGGTAAAATGTCAAGAAGGAAACTCTTACAAAATTATGGGAAACCAGCGTTTTGCTAATTTTGATGAAACTTAATATCGCACGCCTAGTGATAAACGGCATAATTCAAATTTTTCTAATTTTCACTTTTTAACAAAACAAAACAAACCCCGTTGTCGGCCTACATCAAAGCGCAGGTCTCGATGACAAAATCGCTGTTAAACCGGAGGTTTTATCTGTGAAACGAGATGTCAAAAGGAACTCGTACAACATCTAGTGATAACCGGCATAACTCAAATTTTTCTAATTTTCACTTTTTAACAAAACAAAACAAACCCCGTTGTCGGCCTACATCAAAGCGCCGGCCTCGATGACAAAATCGCTGTTAAACCGGAGGCTTTATCTGTCAAACGAGATGTCAAAAGAAACTCGTACAACAATAAAGGAAACCAGCGTTCGGCAGGTAGAATAAAGAAGAGGCGATATCACGTGACTAAAGCGGACTAGGTCGACCATATTTATGGTTCACTTTGATTGATTCGGTCAGTCAATTTTCATCGAGAATGTCAGTCCATGACAGTCAACCCAAGTAACATTTTTGGTTAAAATTTGGTAAAATATTCCCGAGTTAAGCTAGTAATTTTTTCTTATGAAAAACTGGGAGGCCAAAAAAGAAAGAAATTTCCCGCCTTTTTACCAAAGTGGGGACAAAAACCAAGGTAATTTGGTGGGATAAAATAGGTAATAAATTTTTTTTTTCCTGAAGGTGAATTTGCCCAGAGGACACTTTTTACCAACTTTTGGGACACATGTATACATCTGCATAAATGCGCAACCTAATTTGTGTCCTATTGTACACCATGCCCTCTCAGTGCCCTCTTGTTTGTCTGTGACTGAAGCGCCCTCTACGTGTCAGAATAGAAGAAGATGAAAACATTTTATTTTTTTTAAATGAGAAAAATAATATTTATGTCCATGGCCTACAACAACTTTGGAAATAAAAAATGGCGATGCAAAATCATAAATATATTTTAATCATCGGGGTGAAACTACTACTTTAAACTATTAATGGAGGAAACCGACATGTTGAATTGTTTACTTTTACTTCCGTAAAATTTGCGCGCCCATCGAAACATGCAGTTTTAACAAAAAAATCACCAAAATTATGCGTCGGGAAAACACTACTTAAATATTATTTCCAATTTGTAATCATAATTTAATATTTGGGTATAAAACAAGTGTAAGCAAATCAGTTCCATAAAGATTTTGTATTTTTTTTTCAAAAAAAATAATAAAAACTTGTTAAAAAAGAGAAAAAAATATGGTGCATTACCTCTTTTTGGCGACCGTGCCCTAAAAGTCGTGTTAACCATGTTCTTTTCCCTTAAAGAAAAAATGTCCATTGTTGACGCCAAATTTCTTATTAATTTTGCATCAAGGACGGTTTATCCATTTTTAGAATTCATTGCCAATTGTTCCCCGCACACCCCCTGCCCATTGTTCGGTTGTCAGTTGTCGTGTTGATTGTTGACATAAAGGTGGATTTACGCTGGTGAGCAATTAAGATATGGGAATACACACAATCGTTTACGCTCGCAAATGTCATAACTTGACATATGACATTTGCGAGCGTAAACGATTGTGTTTATTCCCATTGGTCGTGTTCGGCACTTGTAGAGATCCAGTAGGACTTGTTGGGTCCTCGCACTATCACTTTTAATTTCTTTAACTTTTCTGAAAAAACTGCTTGTTGCTGTGAAAGATTTGTTTTTTTTTATTTTGGCATGTTAAAACACAAAATTGTCAGGATTACCACTTCTAGGTAGGTACTTTAACACATTCTTTTTGACGATCAAAGCGTCAATGCCCTCTCTTCCTTAAACCCAAATTTTACCTAAACATCTACTTTCTTTGTTTGAATTTTGAGCTTCCATCTGGTTTTTCCTAAACCTTTTTATGATAGGAGGACAAGGGCTGAAGATACAATAGTAATTAAGGAAATATCTTATAATTTGGAAATACCGAGAAGGAACATGAAAGTTATAATTATTGATTAATCTAAACAGCTGATCATGACAGTTCGTTAGAGGACACGTGACGCAAAGGAGTTTTCTTGTTTTCTACCAGAACTACTTTCTTCCCATCAAGAAAAACAAAACTGAAGTTTTAACCTAATCAAATCTTAATATTCCATATGGTTAAATAAAATAGAATAATTTTCCACAAAGTTCGAACATATTTTTAGATTGTACTTATTTGGTTAAAAAGCCAAATTTTTGTCCTAAACCTCATTCCAAAAAAAAACCTAACTTTGAGGAATAACTGTAGGTCAAAAATAAGTAACTTTGAGTTCAGTATTAAACCAAAAAATTTCTTAATATTGAGGGATTTCTTCAGGACAATATTAAAATCTTTCGACAAGCAGTGTTGACCAAGAAATGCCCAAACAAGGCGGGGACCTCAGAGTAGAATCTCAAGTCAAGTTTACCATCAATTTACCTTCTCTTTTAACTTTATATTCAAAACAACTTTAAAGACATGATACGAGGAAAATAATTCGAAAAATATCCTAAAAGAAATCTTCTAAAATGTCGTGTATATAATGACCGTTTCTTAAGGTTATTTGTTCCAATTTAAAACTTATTTTCAAACCTCAAACTACAAAGTAATTTTCTAAAGGAAAACGGGTTATGTTTATGAATATCAGTTGTATATATGCGCGTTTATTGTGTCTGGAAGTCATGAATTAACGCTTTGGTCTGTATGTAACCCGCATGCAAAGTTTGTTTCGTCAACTTAGACCACCATTACCTGTGAGTGAGCAAGTGGCCCTGATCAGAAGGAACATGTTAACTCCTTTACAACGAGCACTGGTATTGCAATATTGAGAGCATTGACCACTTCATCGAATTAGGAAGCGAAGTTGAGGAGACCATGTATCGAACAGAAAAATTTCCTCCACCACCTACCTTCACAAATTTTCCCGAACCTAACTTAGTTTACAAGCGCACCTCTCAAGGAAGTACCGTGTACGCCGTTGACACGCGGTCACGTGACCCATCCAGGGAAATGGTTTGTTGGCATTGCAGAGCTAAAGGTCATACCAGAGTGAACTGTCCCTAAGAGAAAACTGAAATGTTACCGATGTTCCAAGGAAGGTTTTACTATCAGGAACTGTCCAAACTGTTCGAATTCGGGAAAAGCCTCCAGCAGCATGCGACAACGCATAAGAAGTCTGTTCCGCCGTGGGAGCTTGAGATTGGGTCGTTACATAATCGTCTAGTGACCCAATCTCAAACTCCCACGACGGAACAGACTTTTCTTTCTTAAGCGTTGTCGCATGCTGCTGGAGACAGGCGGCCGTCCTTGAATGTTAACGTTTTAGGTTATTCTATTTTTCTATTTTGGCTCTTTTGGATTCTGGTGCCAGTTCAACGATTGCTGCAGAATCTGAATAGAGAACTTTCCAGGAACTAGGCTTAAAGTTGGATAGGAGTCGTCGGTCCAAATGTGTTGTTGTCAATGGACAGACAGCAAATATTGAGGGAACTGTTGACGTTCATTTTTACTTATGGGTCGGATCCGTGTTTTACCAGTGATGGTGGTCCCTGATTTCCCCCACCCCTGGATCGTGGAGTAACCAGTGGAGTTTTCGTAATAGTGCAGTGGATTACGATACTATTAGTAAGCAACAGTGTTTCGAAAATTTTCTAGACCAAGTCAAGTGCTCTTCAACTACGGTAGTGAAGACGAAAGAGGTTGGTTCCCTATCAGTCCTTACACCTGAACAACAAGTTCAGTTAGATACCCTGTTAAAAGAAGTTTTGAGGAATGAAAGATGGCTTGGGGTTTACCTCGGGGTATGAGCATGAGATCCTCTTAGAACCATCTTTGAAGCACAAATAATTTTATGAGGAACTCGACAAAATGATAGAGTTGGATGTCATCGAAAAGTCCAGTCCAAGTTTAGGTTTTGTGTGGACTACAGAGCTTTAAGCAAAGCGACTAAAAAGGAAGCTTATCTCATTTCGTACATCTCCGCCATCTTGGATCGCCTGCGAGAGGCAAAATATATAAGTTTCATGAATATACGCTCTGCATATTAGCAGGTAAGAGTCGAAGAATCTTGTAGAGAACTTACAGCTTTCACAGTGCCCGACAGAGGTCTGTCTCACTTTAAAAGGATGCCGTTTCGTCTCTCTGCTTGCTGGCAGAGACTGATTGAGACCGTTATTGGCATAGATCTCCAACCCTAGGTGTTCCGATAGTTGGATGACGTCATAATCATAGCTCCATCTTTTTCGACGCATCTTTGTATTGTAGGGCTTGTTTTGGATCGTTTGCTGGCTACAGGACTTATTCTGAGTCCAGAAAAGTGCAAATTTTGCCGCCCCAGTCTTAAATTCCTTGGTTTATGGTTACTTCTAAAGGCCTTCAATGCGATGTTGACAAGGTCGAGGCGATCATTAATGTTACCGCCCCGACAACAGTCAAAGGTGTCAAGAGTTTTCCCGGCATGGCAAGCTGTTATCGGCGATTTGTTTCCAACTTCTTCTCAGTGGTCGCTCCCTTGACTTGTCTTACAATGAAAAACGTGGCTTTTCGTTGGACTCCGGAGTGTGAAACCGCTTTTTGCTTTAGTATGAGCACCCATTCTCATGTGTCCCGACTTCACAAAATCATTTACTTTACAAACGGATGCATCTGCATATGGCATAGGAGCTGTATTAACCCAACAGTTCGACGCGAGGGCGAAAAGGTGATTTGTTACGTATCTAGGTCATTGACAAAACAAGAAAAACAATTTTTCACTACAGAACGTTAGTGTCTAGCTGTTGTATGGGCCACGGAAAAACTCAAACCATATTTGAAACTTACCACCTTTATGGTCATAAATGACTCTTTGGTGTGGCTACACAATCTGAAAGACTCGTCAGGGAGATTGGCGATTTGGGCATTAAGGCTATAAGCATTTAAGTACCAGATTATTCAGTCCCTAATGTAAACAACGTTAGCATAGAAAACCAAAAATATGACTTTTCTGATTCTAAAGATGCATGGGTTTTAAGAATGAAAAACCTAGTAAAAACCTCACCATTAAAATATTCCCAGTGGCGTATAGGAAACCAGATACTATACAAATATGTTAAATGTGCCATTCCTGAATTAGCACAAGGATCTGATTTCTGGAAAATTGTCATTCCGAAAGGGTCACGACGATGTCCGCGCTGGTCATTTGGACATTTTTAAAACGTACCATAGACTTAAAACTAGGTATTACTGACCCAAGATTCGTTGCGATGTATCGCGCTATGTTAACCGCTGTCAGACTTGTGCTAGGTTTAAAATTGAGCAGAAAGCTCCAGCAGGTCACATGGGACGAGCTCCAGAACCTACTCAACCATGGCAAGTAATAAGCCTTGATTTTGTCGGACCACTTCCTCGAACTTAGAAACACGGGAATAGCCACTTATTGTTTATAAGCGATTACTTCAGCAAGTACGGTTGTGCTGTTACTGTAAAGTTTATTTGTAAGCACTTAGAGAATGATATTATTCTAACCTTCGGAGTTCCTCAATATGTGCGATAACGGTAGCCAGATGAAAAGTAAAGAACTCCAAAGCCCGGCAGAAAAGTATAACTTTAAGCTTTCTTACACAGCTGTTTACGAATGCGAACGAGCAAATAGAGTGGTCAAAACTATGATTTCTACTTATGTAGGAGACAACCATCGTCGTTGGGACGCTAATTTGCCAGCGCTCGCGTGTGCTATCCGAACTTCAAAAAGTGAAGACAATGGGTTTTCGCCATACTATATTAATTTTTCCAACGGTCGAGAGTACTCTTATGCCATAAATAAGAATCCCAAACCTCTTATAGAGAAGAGGCTGGATGGGTTTAAAAAGCTTTACCCAGCTGTCATGATAAACATGAAAAGGTCTTCAGATCGTAATCGTGGTCGTTACAATTTGAGACGTCGAGAGGTGTCATTTCTACCGGGAGATCTCGTACGGAGAAAAAATTAGGACTTGGATGGAAAGATGTGTGTTGGAAATTGGCAAGTCCATTATTTGAAACCGGTGGTCGTTGCGGAAGACGACGAGGATAGTCTTAATTTGTAGCGACCGATTTATAAAAAAAAAATATCCTTTTCTTTTTCTATAATTCATAACTTCTTTTGGAGGTAACTGGTCTGGACTTTACATCCTTTACAACATCGCCTTGCAAACTTTCTTCTCTTGGCAATAAGTGTCAGGAATAGACTGTTTGTTCGATTAATTCTTTGTTTCTCATCAGTGTTTTTTTCCGTGTTTTCTTTTTCTTTTGTCCACTGGTTGGAAAGAAATTTCTCTTTCTTCTTTTCAAAGATCTTAATTTTGGTGGCAGTTTCTTTGGAAAATTAAGATCATTCAGTGGTGGGCGCACTGAAAAGCTCTGGATTTCCTAGCTAATTTCCATACATGTTATTAGCTTCCTTCCTAGGGGGTGCTCATCACATCGGTCTGGCGAGCGGGTAGGGGGGAATGAGCCACAATAGATCTCTCAGGTCGCAGTGGAGGAAGCTGTAAATTGCACCACTCATAACCAACCTAGTAGCTTGAGTCATTTTTTTTCCATTTTGTAATTTTCGTGTCATCCTTCTTCTAATTCTTTTCAAGTCAATTCAATCCTCGAAATTTATTTTCTGAATATCAACTCACCAGTTACTACTCCCCAAGGAGTACGGGGTGGGTTTTTAAGCTTTATATCATGCGAGACTTAAAAAAAAACTAAATTAAAAAACTACCCAATTGTCAGTTCTAAATAGAGGTTTGTACAGATTAAACAAATGTTTTGCAGTCGCATGCCTAGATATAGACGCGCTAACGAACTCCATTGAAGACATGCGACTACATACTTCTCTTGGAAATTATATTAGAAACCCGATTTAATACTGTTTTCTTCGGGCTGTGCGGTGTTATATAAAGTCACTGAATTTTACCTGAGGTGTAAACGGCCCTGGGCCAAAATTCGGCAACCTGCTTCAAAAACTGACTTTTGGCCGTACTAGGATCGCCCACAATGCAACAGTTAATGTCGCCACGTAGCGTGGTGCCTTCTATAGTAGTTTTGCACACGCCTCCAAACAGCATAAGTAAAATTCCTGTAAAGAATTACAATATAAAAGTAACACTCGTGGCATTGGCATACCGGACAAAGTGTTTTTGTTTCTCACTTCATTACGACCAGGCCTCCAATGTGTGATGTGACATCTACATACCTGTTTCATCCTTATTAGGAATCATCTGTCAATCACCTGTCGAATAAATTGAGAAACAAAAACATCAAAATTGAAAAGTGCAGGAGACCGTAAATACAGAAATCTGCAATTTTCAGCAGAATTTCATAGTACGTGGCCCTAATTTTAAGGCATCATAAATCTAAATAATTCGTAAAAATTAATAAAATCTGGGTAAATAGGAAATGTCAGAACTATCAAAGTGACACACGATGTCGTATTTCGAGTAAAATCTTCGTATATTGTTGACCACCGCCAGGAGGTGATTTATCTACTCTAATTTTTAAAACAGATTACAGAAATTCGTATAATAAAAAGCCTTAACCGCGCTAGCAAAAAAAGATAAATTTCTGGGTTGAAAGATAAATTTCTGGGTTGTTAGGGATTTCCCTCATTGAAATGTATATTTTTAATAATAATAATAATTTGTTTCTTGCGCGCTAGAGGCCAGAAAGGAACGTGATTTTAGCAATTTTACTAAATTCCGAAGATTTTTTTGTAGAAGTGGTAAAAAAACGAGAGCAATCGCCCACTCCCCTCTCTTCCTGCATTTCTCCCAGACGTTGACTTATGCCTATAGATTGCAAGTTGTTGGTGGTGTCCGTGAATTACGTAACGCGGCGTGGGGGAGTAGGTAAAGTGTTACGAGGGGGGGGGGAGTTTGAAACTGCCTTCCGTTACTTATTATAATAAGAAAAAAATTAAAAGCAAAAAACCCTCTGCTGATGTGTTAAACATGGAAGCCAATGGTGCCAGTTGTACAATGTAAACACATAATTATCTCAGTTGTAAAAGTCAAGTATGTGCCAGATATCAGTGAAAAAGATTCGCGATAAGGTTTTGAAAGTCACTTTCAATGAAGTTTTTAGGTTATGAAAAATTGACTTCAATTTCATTGGCGTGACAAAAGATATTTAAAAAAATGTTAATTAAGCTAGATCTAAATCATCAGCATATTAATTAAAACGAAATGACCTTTTCCGTTTTCTAAAATTAAGCTATTCATAAGCTCTATATAATGTCAACTTACCTCGCAGATTTTTGTATTATTTACAACTTTTTCTGATTGACATAGCAAACTTTTTCTTGCAGTATTTTCTCTTTTGGAAAACTAAAAAACCTATAGCCATTTGTGGGATTCTTACCACAACTTGTTTTAAACACTGCTTGCGCCGCGCCGTGTCGAACATTAAAATGTTTGCTGGTGTGGGCGGTAAACTACGCAAGAACACGCACTAACAAACACGATCCATCAGTTGTCGGTACATCAAAGAAACTGGAACCTTCACAAACACAAACGAACTGCTAAGTGTTGCTGCAGTTTGGACGTCCTGCAAGCAACTTGTTTGTGAACATCGCAAACGTTTTGCGCTGCGCGGCGCGGAGCATCAGTGAGGACCCACCTTAAGATGTAAAAAAGCAACATATATTTTTTTAATGTAACGGAAAGTGTTTGACAAAAAGACACTAATTTGACTGATTTGTCACTAATGCTAAACAGTATCAGATAAAGAAAAGCGATAGTTTCTCTTTCTAAACACAGACAGAGTATTTCCGATACATCAATCTCTATTACTTTGTTAACCTTGTTGCGACTCTTCTCAAAGGTTACCTATATTAAATACTAACCTTTTTTCACTTCGTCGTTTCCATGAATACTAGGAAACAAGCTGTTCATCATGTTCTGATAGAGGTTTTTGTCGTGCGACATTTCGTACATGTGTTGCCATTCCGCGTCCGACATTTGCTGTCGCATGACTTCCGGAGTTATGTCGCCTAAAAGACAAAGTAAATATAAATCACATTGGAAATGCGCAAATAGTGAATTTGATTGACAAATAAATCAATTGGATGTGAATAACCATATCTAAGCATCGCTGGTCGCGATTACGTTTCGGACGGGTAACCAGCCAGGAATACCTGCTTAATTCCTCTACATTCCCCTGCCGTGTTAGAACTGATAAATGGTAGATGTTTGGGATTTTAACAACCCTTTCTCGTACAAGTTATGCTTTTGAGAGCTTCAGGCTACGGCAAACATAGGACGGAACTGGTCCAATTTGCCGGTGTCTATGACAGGGACACCGCACACTTATCAGTGGAGCAACCAACACTCACGCTTGCGTTCGCCGTTCGCGGCTTGCATTTAGTACGCATCTAACCACGGTGCGATGTGGATCGTAGTCGATAAAACTGGAATTTGGTCAATAAATACGCAAATTTTGATAATGTAATTTTCTTGTTTTTTATCACTGATAAATCACAGCGTTTTATTTTCAACTGCTCAAATTTATCACTAACAACGTGTTACAATAAAAATAATAACGAGAAACAAAATAAAATAATACATTCTAAAAACCAAAAAGATTCTCCCAGTCAAAAAAAAAAATAGAGCAAATATTCGAAAAGTTGTCCTTGCTCGGCTAGACAAAAGCCTATTATAAAAACCCCTTCTAACGTTTCCAAGCATGTTAGGGGTGATAGTTTGAAAAGCTTCTTCAATTTTAATCCGAAGTTCTTTCATTCTTTCATATTAGTAACCCTTTCAGATAGAAGTCTTTAGGAGCAGGATCCGGTCATCGAGCTGGCCATAAAATAGTCCCCGTGTACTTATAAACCGATTAGGAAATACATTAGCAAGATATTCACTAACAAGGCCAACATTGTGAATGAGACAACCATCTTGTTGAAACCATGTTTCACCAAATCTCACACCTAACAACTGCCTAGCAGTTGGAATAATATGCTGCAGTAGATCAAAGTATCTAGGACAATTTAAATTGCTGTCAATAAAAAATGGCCCAATTACGTGTTCCCCTACAATACCCCCCCCCCCCCAAACAATTAGTTTTTGAGGATACTGTGTTCTTACGTCAAAATACAAATGCAAATTTTCCCTCGACCAATATCGAACGTGTGTTGGGTTATGACGATTCAATAATGAAAAAGTGCATTCATCTGTGAAAAGAATAGATCTCAGAAAGTTTTCATCACGAATAACCCTTTCCATCATTGTTTCGCAAAATTCAATACGACGATAGTTGACCTGCGGAAAAATTTGATGAGTTTTTAAGAATGATAACCATTCTTTTTGAGAACACGCAAGACCGTGGCTGAAGACGTATCAACTGCTTCGACAATTTGGTGGCTAGTTAACTTTCGATTTTCCTCCACTGCAGCGCAAATCGTCATTCAAAACAGTGGGTTTTTTATCGTTCCTTGGCACTACACAACTAAACTTTTAAAAATTCTTCACAAACCTATGAATCGTTGATAAACTAGGTTCTGGGCGATTTACAAAATTTTCCAAAAAATGTTCTTGTATAAGTCTCAATGATCTGCCTACCATTTGACCAACTTACCAATCTGTTTGTCGAGCAAGGCAGAAATAAAACAAAATAATAAAACAAAATAAATTTCAAAAAGATAACCCTGCAGCGTGCTTCGACCACACCTCGGTCGTACGGCACGACGAGACACTAAATTGGACTAGTTTTCCCCTATGTTCGTGGTAGCCTGAAGCTAAGGGAGGGAGAATAATTAATATATTATTCAATTGAAGTGGAGAACGACCAAAGTTTTTTCATTTATTATATTATTATTATGTTGTTTCCTTTGACAATTACTTTAACGATAATATTACTGTAATAAAAAGAAAATACATGTGTTTTATAAAATGCGAGGGTGAACCGATTCCCAAATCTTGTACAGGGTGTTCCAAATTGGGCACTTTTGAGAAGTTTAAGGTACTTCCAGGGGAGATAGAAAAAAAGTGACCTTCACCTGGGAGGCTTCATTTTAAAGAGAAGTTCAAGGGTAAAAACCATATCTTGATATGACAAGCCATTTTCGTGCTACGGGGGCTTTTTAAAAAGCCTGCATTTTTAGGATGGAGTCTATAACTTTTTTATTTGTAAAAATTTCTGTTTGGTGTAAAAGACCTTTTTGTAGATTTTTCAAATCAGAATTCGACTGTCAAACTCGAGTACAGTGAATCTTTTCGTACAATAAATTTTACGCAAACTGCCCTCTTTTCGGTCGGTTAAAAAAGAGCAGAAAAGTTCACTTTTAATCAGTGCTGAAAAAAAAAACCAATTGACAACTTATCACAAACATACCTAAGGGCAACTCCACTCCACCAAATTTGGGATTAGTTGGCTGCACGCTGCAAGCTAAAAAGGCCACCCTGTAGTGTAGCTCCCTCACTCCCAGCACTTTAAGACCTCGGAGACCTAAAAAATTATAATACAATAAAATCAACAAATAATAAATAATTTTTTAACAGGAACTATTTTTAATTAATTTGTATCAGGTTGCACTTGAAACGCAATTTTTCTCGACTAATTGAAAAAACACAGGTGAAAAATAGGTAGTGGTAAAAAAACTAAGGACTCAAAATAGTCGTTTTTTCAATACCTTCATCAAAAACATGATTTTACTGTTTCCAAACAACTAAAACCATGGCTTTTTTAGTTACCAATGCAAAAAAATCTTTAATTATGGTTCCAAAAAATTAATCCATTAATTTTTTACCCATATTTGAATAAAAATAGCGCTAAATGGCAATAATACCAAAACGTAATTATTCTTACCAAAAAATAAGGCCACTTTCTCGAGTTTTCTCCAAGTAAACAAAAAAAAAATGATGGACAACAATATAGAAGTAGTACCCAAGCAACAAAATCGGTCGCGACGTGGTGGCCGTCTCCACGCCCTATCACTAATAAAGTTGTGGCGTTATATCACGGCGACTAGAGGTATTCATCGTTTTCGCGACGGTAATGATTACTCTTGATATAGGAGTTATGTCGTCGCGAGTAGTAAACAGGCACGTTATCCCGACGTCCTTTTTTTTTATTAATTGAAAATATGTTGATCGTTTTCTAAACTATATCAGGACACACACCGTAAAATATATGAAGACATGACAGAAAAAAATATTATATATATATCAATAAAAAGAAAGGTTCGTGGCATATCGGACACACATTTTGCTCCAAAATCTAATGGATAGTCCAGAAACCTACAGGCCTGTTTCATCCTCGTTAGGAATCATCAGGGTAACATAAACAACCACACCCAGCGAACTTAAACAACTTTCGTCGTCAAACAACGCGGGATGGGTCAAACAACGGGAATAAAGCGAAAACATAACGTTAAAGGATGCAAATATCAATAAGAATGAAATTTGCGAGCAAGAACAAAAAAGAAACCTGCGAAACTGTACCGGTTACTGAAAGAAGACCGTTTAAAATAGAACGTTCGCAGCAACTCCACCCCCAATTGGAGTTTATACTACGTCGCCTTGTATTAAGGCTCAACTACAATCACTCCGGAGGAGACTTGTTGCGCAAAACAAAGCCAAGTAAAATTTTAAAAAAGGAATTTATTTTCCGTGAAAAATAAATAAAATAAAAGGTTCGTGGCATATTGGACACACATTTTGCTTTTCAATTCATCTGGACTATCCATTAGATTTTGGAGGCCTGGTCGTAATGAATTGAAAAGCAAAATGTGTGTCCGATATGCCCCGAACCTTTCTTTTTATTTATTTTTCACGGACAACAAATTCCTTTTTTTAAATTTTGCTTGGCTTTGTTTTGCGCAACAAGCCTCCTCCGGAGTGATTGTTGCTGAGCCTTAATATAAGGCGACGTAGTATAAACTCCAATTGGGGGTGGAGTTGCTGCGAACGTTGTATTTGGAACGGTCTTCTTTCAGTAACCGGTACAGTTTCGCAGGTTTCCTTTTTTTTGTCCTGCTCGCAAATTTCATTCTTATTGATATTTGCATCCTTTAACGTTTTGCTTTTCGCTTTATTCCGATAGGCGGCGCGCTGCATATGGCCATCCAACATCCCGCGTTGCTTGACGACGAAAGTTGTTTAAATTGGGTGTGGTTGTTTATGTTATGCTTCAACGCTAGGTACAGTCCTATGTTATCCTGATGATTCCAACAACAAGGATGAAACAGGCCTGTAGGTTTCTGGACTATCCATTAGATTTTGGAGGCCTGGTCGTAATGAATTGAAAAGCAAAATGTGTGTCTGATATGCCATGAACCTTTCTTTTTATTTATTTTTCACGGACAACAAATTCCTTTTTTTAAATTATATATATCATAACCTATACATAATAATTACCATTGTATTAACCACTTTTCTGAAGTCACAGCATCTTATATTTATAACGCATAGCACTTTACTGATTAAAACTGCTGATATTTTGATAAAAAAAACGCGCGCCCCCCAGTTTTGACATAGTTTTATCTAAAATGTTGATAAATCGGAATTATTTGAGGTTAGGATTTCCACATTAAATGTCATTCGAGTTTTAATATGTCTTATTAACTAAATATTAATATTTGTACTTTTATTGGCACATGCAACTACTAATCAGTGATTCAATGAGGTATTTTTAAATTTTGATTTAAATTCCATGTTTAATAGAAGTAAATAACATGGCCGTCGCGCATCCAGTTGCTCCGCTATATGCACATTTATTTCTTACTGCGTGGTAGATAGGCAACCGTGTAGACTCGTTACCTCGTAAAAGTATATAATTATATAGTATATAGTTATATAGGGGAATATATTACTTTCGTGTATGAGTTTATATTTTTATGACACTGTGGTAATTTTTTAACCGTAATAGTCACCACACTAAGTGACAATAATGACATTTTTCCTATAAATAGTTTTTTGTAGGAAATATTACTAAGCTTTAACCCATTTTTGGTGACAATGACAATGCTACCAGCGAAATTGACTATATTTGTTGCTTGGGTAGTAAAGAGGGGCGGCCCGTGCCATGCCCCTTTGTGTACCCTTACAGCAACAAAAAAAAAAACAAACTGTAGGTCAGCATAATTCGCAATTTTTCGGTCTTTTATTTCTTACGGCAAAGAAAAATGTATCAATATTTTAACCGCTCTTTTTTAGAATTCAAGGGGAAGATAGGTTTTTTGTAACGTAATTTTAGATGGGGTCAAAATTTGTCCACAATGATGTGACTTAATTTATGGCTGGCCCCCTTACTTTATTTCACCTGGCCTCAGAACCACAAGTTAATTAAAATATATTCACGTATCTTTAAGCCATAAGCCATGCATTTGTGTTGATTCAGGCAGTAGTATTTTTATATTATTGTTGAAAAGTAGGAATTAATAAATAAAAGACTCGTAACATAAGCCAATTTTTCTTAAAAAGTTTAAAAAAGTACAGACAGTGTTAAAATATACATAGTGTAAGTGAAAAAAAAACTAAAAAAATTTGAAACCAGCACTGCCAGAAGGGATTGGCCGCGTTCTGTCAATGTGAATATAATTGTTTAAAAAAAGTGAAAATCATAAAAAATAAGTGGAAAAAGGGGCTGTTATAGCTAGGCGATAAAGGTAGGTGGAAAATGGGTCGAAATATAATAAAATTAGTAAAAAGGCCATTATTTTGGTATAGGCCAACATGACCTTGTAGATTGCATATAGTGCATGATTTCGGCTACCAGTCAGCATTCCTACCAGCGAGTTTTGCTCACGAGCCTTTTAGTTCTGACTGCATCCGGGCCATTCACTGGACTGTCTGCACCCTGACTCTTGCCTCCAGGACGATCTGAGTTCATCGATGAGTTCATTGCTTGCCCATTTATTGAGTATACTTTGAACCTGTTTTCTTGTCATTTCCACAAGAGGTTCCGGTCCGATATATTGGGTTCGTTTGTCCGCCTTCTCGTGCTCTGGTTTCCTCATGGCCTGGGACCCACATCAGAGTCAAATTGTTGTCCTGAGTCAATGTCTCCAGTGCATCATGCAGCGCACTCTTCCAATAGGCTGCTGACTATTTTGGGTGCACTTAAATCCTTGAGGGCAGCCTGGCATTCGAAATATATAGTCCTTTCTGCCGTTTTTGACCTCCGGTATGGTTGCGCCAAGTGGGTAACCCTCCAGAACTTTCAGGTCTTCCACATACACTCCTGCGCCTGTGGTCTATATGGTTGACAGTTTAGAGCCATCCGTGTATAGTTCAATTTTTTGACGAACGGACATAACGTCATTTTTTTGGATCTCTATTTGATACATTTTTTTAGACAGCGACAATAAATATGTAAAAATAGGTCATGTCGTTGATTGTTTCAATCTGTCACATTATTGTCAATATTTTGAAGTCGTGACTTTTTGCAATTTAAATTGGCGTAAAAATGGGAGCGAAGCGACTCAGTGAGCAGAATCAATTAATAATATTAAACTTTATGGCTTTTTTCGAGTTTGAAAAAAGACAAGTAGCTGCGGGAATCCCTGGATGTTGGAAATATCCGTCGCACATTGGAAAAACTACATTCGACATACAAATACAGAAATTTTAAATGCTTGGGAAGTGGTTAAAGTATGCGATACTTCAGAAAGCAGATTCAGATGGTAACATTTTCTTTAAAATTAGTAAAGTACCATCCTTTGATGAGATTTGATGATATTTGATGGACTTTTTCCCTCAAAAAAGGTAATGGTAACCGTAGATCCGGATTTCGCACTTGTGGTTCTCATCAGTACGGTGCTAGGAATTAAGAGATGAAATGATGATGAAAATATGTGACACAGAATTCATGTAAAAGATAACAGATTTATCGACTCCAGAGCTTAGGATATCTGTAAGGATAATTATATCTGTCTCCGTAGAGACATTTTCCTTCAAATTGAAGGTACATCTGCCGATTCTGCAGTTTGACAGATGGTTGTCTTTTACATGAATTCTGTGTCACATTTTTTCATCATCATTTAATCTCCTAATTCCTAGCACCGTACTGATGAGCACCACAAGAGCGAAATCCGGATCTACGGCTACCATTACCTTTTTTGAGGGAAAGCTCGCTATTCACTGATTTTGTTATTTATTCGCCCTCGCTAAATCCCTTTTTATAAAAAAAATTATTTTCTAACCTTCCGACTCATCCGTTCGCCGACTTTTCGTGGCAATTTGAGTTTTGGCGCCGGGCAGGGACATTGCTCCTACATCAGGAATCACTATAAGGGTACCTGTGAAGTCATAGCGGTCTCCTGCCTAAGATAAAAGGTTTGTGTTTAAAAAAGGTCAGTAATGAATTTTTAAGTCCCATAAATATAAAATTATCACCAACACTAAATAATATAACTTTTGGTTATTTTATGAAGGTTTTATATTATATGCTGTAACTTTTATATAGACAAAAATGCTCATTGGGCTCTATCTTATATACTATCTTTTAGTGGGCGGAGATAAGACTAATAATTTGTGATTGGTCACGCTTTATAATCCTATCTCCCCTCAACTAAAGAATAAAGTGTACTAAACGGAATGTGGCCTCTATCTTTATTTAAACTATTTCTGGATTTAATGATTTCTATACTTTCATATGCATTCAAAAGTCTTTGGTTTGGTACAAAAAAGTCTTTTGAATTCATATGAAAGTAAACAAAAGTGTTTTGAATGCATATGAAAGTATGGAAATCATTAAATCCAGAAATAGTTTAAATAAAGATAGAGGCCCCATTCCGTTTAGTACACTTTATGCTTTAGTTTAGGGGAAATATTATTATTAAGCGTGGCCAATCACAATAAGATAGAGTGTAGGTTAATTTAGTTTATTGTTTATCGTCTCCTGATGATGCTAACGTTGTTAAAGAAACGCGCGTCGAGTGCAAAAAAGTGTAATTTTCGTTTGTGGAAAACAATCATAACTTTGTTATAGTGCAACCAAAAGTTCCAAATTCCAACTTAGTTAAGATATAAAAAATTAAAATTATGCAAAAAGTAATAGTCAGCTACTTGTAGCTTTAAAATAGAAAACCAAGAAAATTTGGATTGGATGGCGGGCATAAAGTGGCGTAATATTGTATTTTCTAAACTATATTAAATAACTTTATAAAAATAATTAAAAAATACGAACAGAAGTGATAAAACTATGTTGGAAACTAACATCCAGTAAACAATTAAATTTTAAAACACCCTCAAGCAGCGAATCATTTTTATAGTATTTTGGAGTGGGAGATCCGCGTTTGGTCAACTTTAAGGCACTCTAACTGAAAAATTATCCGAGTAGAACAAAATCTAATCATAGATTTGAAACTGGCATAGCCGAATTAGTCTAAAAAGACACCACACCCTTAATTATTTTTTTGTTATAAATCAAAACAACCTCATTAATTTTTTTACAGACACTTGTTTTTTTATCCTACTTACTTGAACAGATTCCACGTTCTCCTCTCTTAAAATTACTTCAACACTCCTCGGGACACAACCTCGGGGCAGTTCTGCTTGGGTTTCTTGAATTCTGACTTTTTGAAAATCGACAAAAGTCGACTTGTCGATGTCGAGCATAAATTTCTTCCTGTTGCTGCAAACCGGGTTGCGGCAGATTGTGGGGTTTGTATACTAAAATATTACAATAAGATACAATAGAAATCCATGTTTTTCTCTGTTGTATAAGAGGATGCGGTTGTGCATCCGAGAAATTATTTTTTAATGTAAAACAATGCAAATTTAAACAATGAAAAAATTTTATTTTCAAATTAAGAGAAGTGCAAACTTTTGTAGAGGCTTTTATTTTTTTAAATTTTATTCATTAAGTAATCTACAGAACAATATTCCAATAAATGATTACAATTATATAAACTAAGCACAACCAATATACTAGTATTAGATTAAATATAGAAATTATAAAGTAAGAACAAAAATTAATAATTGCTATAGTAAGTACTTCAGTAACATAAAAATGAATGCAAAAAAAAACTGGAAAATAAAACCGTTTGGCTCTAAAGCTCTAAAAATAGCAATTTCTCTTCTACTATTCTCTTAAGTAATTTTAATGAATAGGAACAATTGAAAAAATCAAAATCAGTCATACATATTATAAAATGGGAAATTAAGCCCTAAATTGGTGCGAGGTTTATTATATACAAATATAATAATTTTTCCAATACTCGAGTAGGAACAGCAGTTTAGTAGTAGTAGTAGTAGTAGTAGAGAAGGGGCGGCGCGAAGCCTGGCCTCCCTGGGCCCTTCCTGCCCTACCCCGAGCCTGCCCCTAATCCACCGCCTGCACCACTGGTCTTACAGTCTGCTCATCTGGTTTCACTGTTCTTTTTGCAAAGTCCAGTATTGTCCCATTTGAGCGTGTGCAGGTCCTCCTCATCCAGGGTCGGGAAGCCGAATACCTGGTATCTCGTCCTCTGGTACGCCTCGCAGTTCGCTATAACGTGTCGAGATGTCTCTTCTGCCCGCCCGCAGGCCCGGCAGGTCAAGTCATTCTCCACCGCGATCCGGGTCAGCAGTTTAGTTTTACATGTGACAAAAGATATGGATTGTCAATTTTATTTTGCAAAAGTTTATATAAAAAAATTACAAAAGCAACTTTCCTCCTTAGTTCTAAAGATCTATAATTGATTTCGGTTAGTTTGATAGTTAAGGTTATAAATATATTGCACATATTTTTTAAAGTACAAAAATCTTAAAAACTTTTTTTGAACCTTTTCTATTAATTCTTTATGAACTAAGTAGTACGGAGACCATATAACGGCGGCATCGAGGGCGGCATATTCAAGTATACTTCTATACTTATATACTTTCTACAAGAAAGTATTAATGATATGCTCAATTAATTAATTTAGCTTATTAAGACCATTTCTGTATATTGAATATATTTTTTTATTGTTTGTTTTGGCTTTTAACCAAATGATCCAATTTTTAGATTTTTCTGTCCGTCTGTTTGTTGATGGATGGGGATACACGTGCCAATGACATTTATTCGTCTATGTCATTTTCTAAGCTTTTTATAAATATCGGAAAATTACCATATTTTTCGATTTTTCCACACATTTTTCGGAATTTCTCGAAAACTAAACGAGATAGACCGAAACGTTTTCAGATTCGGAATCGGCTTACCCGAATTATTCTGAAACCATATATCACACGTGTCTAAGTGATAGATGGATATTTGCCATCCGGGTCAATGCAGGGGTCCAGCAAATACCCACCGTGTAAATTTCGTTGAGTTTTCAATATTAATTCGTATTCTATATGATATAAATTCTATTTACCCAGTTCCCCATCATTATATACCCATATTACCTTTGAAACACATTTTTAGTGGGCTCACCGTAAAGTATGACAACATTTTAGACTCAGCGCAAGGTCAAAAAATTACAAAAATTTTTTATTTCTCGATCCCGATTCAAAACGTACCAAAAGTACTATATAGATAAAATCGAAATATTGCCTATATCAGGCATTCGACACCCATAAAAAAATATCCCATTTATACTTACTGGGGCACTAAACACACCCAAATATACTGACCATGACACA
The DNA here is from genome assembly GCA_963921995.1 of Oxystoma pomonae. NCBI lineage: Eukaryota > Metazoa > Arthropoda > Insecta > Coleoptera > Brentidae > Oxystoma > Oxystoma pomonae. The sequence goes on along the minus strand of OY998171.1, from coordinate 47,454,894 downwards.
TGACCAGCAAACCCAGTTCCCCATCGTTATATACCCATATTATGTGACATGGTCAGTACATTTGGGTGGGATGAAATAATAATAAAAAATGTCTTTATCCAGTTCCCCATCGTTATATACCCATATTACCTTTGAAACGATGGCTAACACATTTCCAGTGGGCTCACCGTAAAGTATGACCACATTTTAGATTCAGCGCAAGGTCCCATTGAGTGCCCAGATAGTATGTTTGAAAAAAAAAATAGAAAATGTTTTTATTTCTCGACCCCGATTCAAAACGTACCAAATGTACTATATAGATAAAATCGAAATATTGCCTATATCAGGTACACGACAACCATCAAAAAAAATTTTAGACGCTCGTTAAATTATTATTATGGGTTGGTCGTAAGTAAATATTATTACTAAAAATCAAGTCCAGGGTCGCACACAAATTTTTCGCAAAAGGGGTGAAATTTACCCATTTTTTTAACGCTCTCCACTATCTAGGATTTTCGACATATGTCAAATTTGGAGTCGTGTTAGTGAAGTTTCAACTTTTGTCTATAAAAACAGGCAAAAATTTCAAAAATCGGCCGATTGGTTCCAAAGTTATAGCGAATTCAAAAAGTGACAAATTTTTTGGCCCACCCTATATATGAAAATTTAAACGGTAAGAGGGTTTTTTCAGTTTCATCATGTGTTTTTCTGGATTTAACTTGCCCAATTCCACATCCACTAATTTTGAATATTTTCTTAAAAAGTTTGCAGTAAGCAGAAACGCAGTTGCCAAAAATAGTGCAGCTTCCAAGCCGCATTAAATTTGTTTATTTCCATATAACTATGAGATACTATAAAGGCCCTGCGTACCGGAAATCTCTGCGAAAACGGATTAAATGCGCATGCGTCAGCTACTCGAGCAGGCTCAGATCGAGGCGTCATTATCCCATTGGCCTTGTCATGGCAATCTAGATTTTGACCGTTGCCGCTGCGATTTTCTGGCATCCTGGGCCTTTATATACCTAATAGTTATATGGTTTTTTCGAACAGACATTTTATGCACTATCGTAAATTAAGGGAAAAAACCAAACCTTTTTCGAGGATATAATAAGGGTTAAAAAGTCCACCAAAATCGACCATTTCTATCGGTTAATATTAAAAAGCGCGGCAAAACGTGTGTTTTTTGTATCATGAGTTGCCTATATAGTGGTTTGTATAAGGAGCTGCCCATCGATATAGTTAATAAGTCGAAGGAGCTGCCTAACTATCCCATGTGAAAATGTACATGTGGAAAGTTTGTTTACACTTAACCAACTTAAAACATTCAGTTTTAAAAACTTACCCTAAATTGTTGTTCGACATTCTTGACAACAGTCTGACACTCTAAACAAACAAAAGTACCAGTCACCAACTCGGGATGCACAGGATGCGTCCTAATCACCTGCCCGGAAATTCTGATCAATGTGCCGATCTTCTCGGTTTTAAGCTCCCTCACGGCGTGCCGCGTAGGCACGTCGGTAAACGCGATATAACAATCTTTCGCCTTTTTCAAATCGGTACGGTCTTTGACAAAGTTCGACACCGCTTGACATAGGTAAGGGTAGATTCGGTAGTAGGATTCGATAATGGTCGTCGCCAAGTTTTGGTTGTACTTTTCCACGTCTTCGAAGGAGATTTCGATGGTGCTGCGTTCTTCGTTCTGCAGTTCCCTTGCGGCTTCTAGGTATTTTAGTTCGGCATCTTCCTTGTACCTGTGGGAAGAGAATAACAATTGACGAAAAGCTACCAACCTAAACGGGTAAAATTCGAACCACTTTCTGGCAGTTTACATAGTTTATATACAAATTATATCGTAAAAAAGTTGGCAAAACTGAAAAGTTTATTTATTTATTTAGCAGTTCAAATGTAACAATATAACAAAATAAAAAATAACAATCTAATTTACGTCCTTACTGCCTATGCATGCACAACTGCATCCAAGATGCTGTGCGTGCAACTTTATCAAACTAATATCACTTGAGGTTTTAGTTTATTCATAAATTAATATTTGGTCCCTAAAATCTGAACTAAATTATAATTCGTATTTTTGATAATATGTACTAATGTAATATTTAAAGTATTACGCATGAATGAAAGCTATTGATTTTATTTTACCACTACACAACAAAGTTTACTCTATAATTACTTGTTTGCAACCATTTTTTAATTTCTTTCTTGCATTTAAAATAAGGCTTAGATCTAATTTGAACCGGCAAGCTATTGTATATTTTAGGTCCTATTACATAAATACTGTTTTGACAGATAGAATGCTTAGGGTTTTGCATTTTGAGCTGCATTTCTTGTGTTCAGTCCATGTCTAATATTTTCTTTGTAATAATTTGATGATAAAATAAATCTAATAACTGCCTTTATATATATTTGATTTAAGGTAAGTAAGTCACACTAAAGATCCCTGCCCTCGGTAAAAAGGGGTCAGGCAAAAATTAAGCCCTCTTTTGGTGGTATACAAATGGCCTTATGACTTCAAGTATCGTTCTCTCCACTACATTAAAAAATTCGTGCCCTCCCGTGAATCCTTTCTGATATATTACAAAAAATATCGTAAAATATTTAGAGCTACCGTTAAATCGGCCAAACGGCTATATTATGTAAATAAAATTAGTGACTCCTCTAACTAAAAAAAGGAAATTGGCATATTGTTAATAAATTCACAGGGGAAAACTTCGCACTCTTCAAATTCAAGCAGTTTACATGCTAATGAGTTAAATACATTTTATTGTACAATAGCAAAAAATTTGTCAAACAAAATAAAGCCAACTACAGATCCAATCTCCTACTTAAACCATATTCAAGTTACAAAAGAATTTTCTTTTACTCCCACTAATGCCTGCGAGTTAAAACAAATTTTTTCTTTAATAAAAAATAAGAAAGCATCTGGCTGGGATAAACTATCTTTAAAAATTTTCCTACATCTTCCTGATATAGCGTTGGAAGCACTGACATATTCAATCAACCAATCGTTTGCGACTGGACAGTTTCCGGACTGCTTCAAAAATGCTATTATCATTCCTCTCTACAAGGGCGGTGACAGAAGATTCTTGAAAAGCTGGTGCAAATTCGTGTTGAAACTCACTTGGAATCTGAACAATTTATGTCCGAGCAGCAGTTTGGTTTTCGCGGCTCGAGAGTTGGGGGCGACGCCATCTTCAGCTTTTTTAAACACCTATATTGTAAGCTAAACACCAAAGAAAAGGCTGCTGCAGTGTTCTGTGATCTCTCGAAGGCATTCGGTTGCGTGGATCACAGAACATTTCAGATCAAACTAGATGCTTTTGGTTTTCGAGGTGTTGAGCTGTGGTGGTTTTTCTCGCTCTTTGGGGGTAGAACTCAGTCCAATTTAACAACACCTGTTCCAGTGAGCAACAAATAAACACAGGAGTTCCTTAAGGGTCTGTTATTGGACTTCTGTTATTTAGAATTTCTATAGAGGATTTGCTTCATCTCAGGTTGCATGGCAAGTTGGTGGTATTTTGTGATGATGTAACAGTGGTCTGGAGCAGTCCCGTTATTGGGCGGTTGGTTGAAATGATTCATTCTGATATTGACACAATTAAAGAATGGTGTGACGCTAATCTCCTTAGTTTTAATATCTCAAAAACCAAATTTTTACATTTTAAATGTACTAAAGCAAATTTTTAGGTGTTTACATTAAACAATCTGTTATGCACTGCGTGTGATCTCGGCCAATCTTAGATATTCAGTGGCAAGAACCTGCTACTTCTCCGTAATAGAGGCTTATCTGCTTTATGGTATCTGCTTTTGGGGCTCTTGCAGTGAATATGTTTTTAAAACTGTTTTGAAAATCCAGAAAAGAGCGATTCGGAGCATTTTCCGTGCAAAAAAGAGGGACTCTTGTCATCCTTTGTTTATATGCCACAATATTTTAACCCTATGTTCTCTTTATATCTTGGAGAGTTTGTATTTTATTTAAAAAATACAGACAAGAATTACATGTCACCTTTCGCTACAGTGTAAGGCGCCCATAGTTACTTAAACAACCAATTCCTCATTCAGAATTAATAAAAATATCAATCATCTTTAAAGAAAGAAAGCTTTTTAATAAACTCCCTCTAATAGTCAGAAAACAACCAAATGAAAAGAAGTTTAGGAGGCAGGCAAAAAGGTTTTTGTTGGGTAAAGCGTATTACACAACTGATGATTACTTAAGTGACAACATCAATTGAATCCTTTCTTATCTTTTTATGAGTAACAAATAAGTATTTTCTTCTTTCTTTAACTTGTATTTGGGTCAGTCCATATCAAGTCAACCAGGGTATTTTACCACACCATCTCCGATGTTGATGATTTTTAGTATACATGTTTTTCCTACCAAAAAACTGGAAAATCCAAAATTTCAGACTTTTTTGACCAGTTGTTTATTTTGAATTAATTTTTGAAAATCGAAAAAGTCACTTATTTGTCCTTAACATGTGCGCACAAAATTAGGAATATCCAAAGAACCACTTATAATAGAAAAGTAGGTGAAGGTTCATTTTAAAGCTCTTATAAAGACCTTTCATATGAGAATATTGCATAACATATATTGAAAAAAAAAATAAAAAAAAAATTTTTTGATTTTTTTTTTGAAAAATTTCAAAAAGGCCATTTTTAATTTTTTTCAAAAAATTATATTATTTTCTTTAAAGTGTTATTAAACTATTCACAAAATTTTGAGATGGACAAATCATGGGTTCAATGTGAAAAAATTTATTAAAAATGTCACATGCATGAAAAATCGCCTATAAATAGACAATGCATTTTGGTAATTAGAAGAATATAATGGGGTTTAAAGCGATATTATAAAAATATTTAACAATATTTTATTTAATAAAAAATTATATCCTACGTTTCATTCTGTATCAGTAATCAGATTAACATTGCCCCCCATTGTAATATTTACTTACAAAACCTCTTTTCCACCGGAGACGTACTATTGGATGTTCCAATTCTTAGGAAAATATGCCTGTATAAACCTGCCAATACTTTTGTGAAATACTGCCTGTTTATTCCTGTTTAACATTAAGGACACACCTCCTTCATTTTATTGGTCTGTTTAGGTACATTGTGGGGATTTGCTGACATGAAAATTCCTGCATAAATTGATTTTAAATTTTTGGCAAGTATCTTCCTGATACAGCTCCAAATAATCGATACATAATAGTTCGACTGAAGGTTTATCAGAAGTCATCTCTGTGTAATTTTAAAAGTTTCAACTATGGGTGAGGCAAGTGGATGGACTAAATATAAAGTAAAGTGCTGTGATCCACTAGAGTTAAAAATCAAGCATTTTGGGAAATTAAGAAATGTGACCAAGTGGATGTGCAGTTACAAAAATGTCAAAATGGGAATGAAAATCTGTGATGGTTGTAGACTAAAGCTTTCAAAGGAGTTTAAGGCATCTGAAGAAGATGAGGCAGGGTAAGTAACAAATAGTATTTTTTAATATAAAATTAATAAACTAAACCAATTGCGTCAAGTACGGAGTGGAAAAATCTCATGGCATTATTTTGCATGGCATTTTGAGAATACAGACATTATGTACAAATTTCTTGGCATTATGTACACATTTTGGGTCAGCTGTTACCCCCTTTTTAAGTTCTTATAAAAAACTAACTTTTTAAATTTTTTTAGACCCAGTCAAGTTCCAGAAAATGATCCAGATTTTCAAGATCCTGCTGAATCATTTACTCTTTTAAACAAGTCATTGGAGCTTCTTGGTGTGTCGCCGATTAAAAGAAAAAATGTATACAAAGAAAAAATTGATATTGTACAGCATACAATTGCGAAAGCATTTACAAAGGAATCAGATTCAACGCTAGTAAAGGAATGCCAGAGTGACGAAAGTGAAATGATTAAGCAGTTAAAGGACAAATTTTTAAAAACCGAAAAGAGGAGTGAGAAAATACTAGTTTTATCATGTTTACCTCAAAGTTGGAGTAGAAAGAAGATTGAAGAAGAATTTGGAGTTTCTCAATATTTGGCCAGAGCTGTAAAACAGTTAGTTAAGGACAATGGGATATTATGTTCTCCTAACCCCAAACCGGGAAAGACCCTTAGTGATAGAGTGGCCCAAATAGTGGTAGATTTTTACCAAAGGGATGACATTAGCAGGACCATGCCAGGTAAAAAAGATTATGTTGTTATCAGAAAATATGGAGCTGAAAAAGAATATGTACAAAAAAAATTAGTCTTAGCTAATTTAAAAGAAATTTATGCATTGTTTAAAACTGAGTACCCCAATGAAAAAATTGGGTTTTCAAAATTTTGTGAACTGCGACCCAAAAACTGTATACTGGCAGGAAAAAGTGGGACTCATACTGTATGTGTATGTACTATACATCAAAATATAAAACTAATGCTCAATGGCTCCAAATTAAATAAGCTATATGATGAAAATAACAGGCCTCTTGCAATATCTTATCATGATTGCCTTTATAAACTAATGTGTAATCCACCTTCAGTGGACTGTTTTTTAAGCAATAGATGCAAGCAATGTCCTGGAGTAGAACAGTTTAAAAATACGTTAATAGAAAAATTTGAGGAAGAATTAATTGATGAGGTCTCATTTGAAAAGTGGGTCTCAGTAGATAGGTGTACTATGGAAACCGTTGTTAAGAAAAGTGATGATTTTGTCCATAAATTTACTGATGATCTTGTAAAACTTAAATCACATTCTTTTATTGCAAAAATGCAAAAAGATAGATACAATGAAATAAAAATTAACCTTAAACCTGGAGAGTCTTTGATCACTTGCGACTTTGCGGAAAATTATTCCTTTGTTATGCAAGATGAAGTCCAGTCTTATCATTGGAATAACAGCCAGGCAACCCTCCACCCTTTTGCCATTTATTTTCTAAGTGATGGTAAACTGCACAACCTGAATTATGTGTTTATTTCGGAAAGCTTGACACATAATACAATTGCATTTCATTTATTTTTTAAAAAATTAATGCCTGATTTAAAAATCAAAATACCAGGACTTAACAAAATGTTTTATTTTTCGGATGGATGTGCTGCGCAGTACAAAAACAAAAAGAATTTTCTGAATATATGCCTGCATAAAAAAGATTTTGGTGTTGAAGCAGAGTGGCATTATTTTGCCACCTCGCATGGCAAAAGTGCCTGCGATGGCTTGGGAGGAACTGTTAAAAGACTTGCTGCCAAAGCCAGTTTGCAGAGGCCCTATGACAATCAAATAATGACACCTCTACAATTGTTTACTTGGTGTGAAGAAAACATATCTGGCATTGATTTTAAATATTGCACAGAAGCAGATTATACAAATCATGAAATAATTTTGAATAAAAGATTTGCGGAAGTCTTAACAATACCGGGGATACAAAAAATTCATGCTGTAATTCCTCTTACAGAAAGCACGTTTTTGGCAAAACAGTTTTCTACATGCTTAGAGGTCGAAACACATAATCTTTTTAAAGGTGGAAGCATTATTTTGCAAAATATCGAGTCAGGGTTTGTCACTGTAGAATATGACAGTGCTTGGTGGCTGGCTTGTGTCTTGGGGAAAAATAATGAGAGCGGAGAACTGAAAGTAAGCTTTCTTCATCCACGAGGACCTGCCTCATCATTTTTTTACCCAACACCTCAAGATATTTTAATTATTAAACCAGAAAGTCTTATAAAAAAAGTTGAACCCAACACTGCTACTGGCAGAACTTACAATGTCAGCAAAAAAGAAATGTCAGATTCATCAGAAATTCTTAAAAGAAAGTTAAAAAAATAAATTTAAGGTATATAGTTAGTCTTAGTGTTTTCTGTCTAATTTTTATCAACGAAGTAGAAAAGTTTGTTTATTTCTTTTGCGAGTTTAAAATAAAATAATTTGTAGATAAAGCCTCTGGGTATTTTTTAAAACCTGTATCCATCCAACAAATTTATTTATTTTAATATCCAGTGCACTATTGGTGCTCCTAAAATATGTTTATTTTTTTAAATGCATGATTTTTAATGTACTTAATATTTTTGATTTTTTTTTTGACATTGAACCCATCATTTCATAAAATTTTGTGGATAATTAAGTAACACTTTGACCAAAATTATATATTTTTTTTAAAAAAATTAAAAATGGCCTTTTTGAATTTTTCAACTTTTTTTTTTCAATTTTTTTTTTTGTTAAAATTATGTTGTGATATTTCATAAAAAAGAGCTTCAAAATGACTTTAAAATGAGCCATTTATTACTTTCCTAGTGTAAGTGGTTCTCGAGATATTGCTAGTTTTGTACATTCTTGTTAAGGTCAAAATGCTGACTTTTTTATTTTGAAAAATTAAAAAAAAAAAAACTACGAATCAAAAAAATCTAAAAATTTGCATTTTCAACTTTAATGGTAAGAAGAAAATATATACCAAAAATCATCAAAATTGGAATTGGTCGCGTAAAATTTTTGTGATTTTTTGGTTGATTTGATATGGAATGACCCATTTGTATTGAATTTTATAGCAAATTTAGATGTTTGTTTCTACCAATTTTATAATGTTTATTGTGCTTTTTTGTCTGTTTCTTTATATATTTACTTATTAATTTATGTCATTGACAATAACTATAATTATAAGACAATGTATACGGAGTATTTTGATAAATAAGGATTTTTTTTGAATTTGAAATTGAATCTTAGAGAAAGAAAACTTGCATCCTAAGAGGCACGTGCATCAAGCAGGGGTGCACGGGGCTTTGGTAAAAAGGGTCTATAAAAAGGCCTACTTGCCTGGATTAGTAAAAAGCCGCCCCTCTACTACTACTACTTTGATTTTATTTGATAAGTACTTTATTGTCAAGAACTACAATTTTCTTTTAAAAAACCAGGCTAAGTCTAAATAACATACTAGTCCTTGCTTATAAAACACAATTAACATTAAACTAAGTAATAAGTAAGTGTGGAATTACTACAACCAAAAAATTTAAAGAGGAGAAAATTAAGAAATAATTTTATTCTTTTGTTAATGTCAATCTTAATTACCTACTAATTATTTAACCTCTGCGTAAAGAGACATTTACCTACAATTAAAATACACATTACACACCAGTAATAAACAAGTAGAGATTAAAATATTCATAAAATAGTACAAGAAAACAAAAGACATGTAATTGACTAATAGCGTGTAGAACGGTTCTTCTAATAAAACCTTTATTAGTTTTTTTTTCTAAATTGCCTGACAGAGGTAACACATCTAACATTGATAGGTAGGTGGTTGAATATTTTTCTTCCTTCATAAATTAGGGACTTTTGTGCCAGTGTGCTTTTTGGTAAGGGTAATGGAACATTGTGGTTTTCCTAGTGACGCGGTTGCTTCTATTACTACATTTAATAGAATAAAAAATTTTAAATACCAGGCTAGCCTTTTCCAGCGTATAAATAGAGGAGTGTCAAAATTTTTAAAGTGTGGCCTGCAAGACTCTCTTTGGTGAACATTTGCAATAAACCGGACAGCTTTTTTTTTTGAAGAATAAAAATCATTTTAAGTAGGTGCTGACTGGCCGAGCCCCAAAATGGGATGCCATATCTTAGATGACCATATCAGCTCCCAGTTCCAACACATCTTATGGCAAAGCACCCCGAAGAAAGTTTCCTGCTCAATTTAAAAATATGATCTTCAAAACGCAGTTCATTGTCAATATGAACTCCCAAAAATTTCAAAACCTTTTTATTTTCCAGAAGATTATTGCCAATATTTACATTTTGCATACTGCATTTGAATCCAAGTATATTTGATTTGTTGACATTAAAAACTAGGCGGTTGGCATCACACCACTCTTTAATTTTTGCAAGATCTTCAGAGATGTTTAAGAATATTAAGATTTTTGTGATGCCATAAAACAGAAGTGTCATCAGAGTAAAGAGTAAATATAACCAAGATGTTCAAATGCACAAAATCATTAATGTAAACCAAAAACAATAAAAGACCTAAAACAGACCATTGTGGTACGTCACAATTGACACTTATGGTAGAAGAACACAAACCAGATTGACTGCGGTAGCCTAAGTAAGATTTAAACCAGGATAAAATAGAACCCCTAAAACCATAGCGCTCGAGCTTTCGCAGCAGAATTTCGTGATCTACACAGTCGAAAGCCTTCGATAGATCACAAAACACCGCCACTACGGCGGCCCTTATTAATCTCAGTATAAACTCGATCCATAAAGTCAAATATTCCATCATGTGTACTTTTATACGATTCGAATCCATATTGCTTAGGTGTTATTAGCTAAAATTTTATTAAATATTTCCACATGCGCTTTTTTACAACTTTTTCAATGACTTTTGAAAGAGTCGGTAGCAGAGAAACGGGTCTATAGTTTGAGGGTTCGTCTTTAGCTCCCCTCTTATGTAGTGGAACAACAACTGAATATTTTAGACAGTCTGGAAAAATACCTGTTTCAAAGGATCTATTAACTGAAGAGCACACAGAAATAAGAGCTTTGTGTGGTAGTTTCATAAGTACCTCTGCTGAAATCTCATCTTTACCACATGATTTTTTGTTTTTAATTTCATTCAGAGCCTCGATTATCTCCCATGGCTCAACATTTTCAAAATGAAAGGAGTTAAGAGACTGACACGTGTGACATATAATTTAGGAGGTCTGTGTCTGACAAAATATTATTAGTTAGAGCTTTGACAACACTTATTTAAAGTGTGCCCATCAACACCGATCTCTTTGGATTGTAATGGCCTTCCATTATTTCTAAATTCGTTTATGATGCCCCAGCTTTCTTTTTGTAGATTATTTTCTTTCAAAAGCCTTGCCTTGCAATATATATTCGTTGCAGTATAAAAGAAACCAATCCTCCTTAAAAAACTTCCGCAGATAATTCAAACAGTTTGCTGCAGAAATTCTTAAACCTAACGAAAGCCAAAGCTTTAAGTTTTTTTGTTTAGGTTTTACCAATCTCAATGGAAAAACTCGTTTAAAAGTGTCTAAGAGAACAGGATGAAATGCTGCGACAGGTTCAGCTTACATTATTGCACAATTCTTGAAATTCTTTCTTGCTAAAAATCTTTTAGACTAATGCTTTTGTTTTTTCTGGAGCAGATTTAAGTTTAAAAATTGAACCAACAGCCTCATGATCAGATAAGCTGGAATGAATGACAGAACAAGAAACCTCATTAATGTTTGAACATATATAATAACTCTGGTTTATGCAGTGTCTAAATTGTTTGATATGCTATTCAGTGACGTTTCAAATAAAATCTTACCAAGCCAGCATGGGTTCTTGCCTAAAAGATCAACTTTTACCAACCTGGCTTATTTTTCACAGTTTATCCATGATTGTTTAAATAGAAAATCGCAGGTGGATGTAATTTATACAGACATGGAGAAAGCTTTTGACCGTTTGAGTCACAGTGATAATAATCAATACCTACCTATCAATACAATCATACCTAAGTGAGAGATATCAGTGTGTAGAAATTAAAGGCAACAAATCTGTACTCTACAGAAGCACTTCTGGAGTACCGCAGGGTTCCAATCTAGGACCATTATTGTTTCTGGTGGCAATAACTGAAATTCTTTCTAGGATTAGTACATCAATGGCAATGTTGTGTGCTAATAATTTCAAACTCTTTATTGAGGTTGTATCCTCAGAAAAAAAAAAAACAGATGAGCCCATGCTGGTTGCCCAGGGCGAAACATTGTTTGATCATTTCTCTTTTTGCTGTGGTCCTTTATGTGTTCCTTGTGGGATACTCATCGAAGTTTGAATTTTCGTTTTTTCCACTTTAGATCTTTTGAGGAGCGTAACCGTATTGGAAAGATTAACCTGCTAGGACGAACCTGCATCAGGTGACTTAAATAAGTGCCTGTGCGAAACGATACCTATTTGTAAGTGATGCAAGGTTGGCAATCAAAGTGTATGATGGTGTTAAAAGATGTTTGGGGAGGGTGACCAGTGGAACCCCTGATGAGCCCACGCTGGTTGCCCAGGGCAAAACATTGTTTGATCATTTCTCTTTTCGCTTTGGTCCTTTGTGTGTTCCTTGTGGGATACTCATCCAAGTTTGAACTTTCGTTTCTTCCATCCAAGATCTTTTGATCTTTTGTTTTTAGATTCTTTTCAGTTGAAGTAACCAATTTCGGAGGTTTTTTAACTTCTTATTTGTTTCTAATCGCCTTAGGAGTGTAACCCTATTGGAAAGATTAACATGCCATGACAAACCCATATCAGGTGACTTAGATAAGTGCCTGTGCAGAACAATGCCAATTTGTGAGTGGAACCACTGATGAGCCCACGCTGCTTGCAGGGAGAAACATCGTTTGATCATTTCTGTTTTCACTTTGGTCCTTTGTGTGTTCCTTGTGGGATACTCATCCAAGTTTGAATTTTCGTTTTTTTCCACCTAAGATCTTTTGATCTTTGTTTTTAGATTCTTTTTAGTTGAAGTAACTGATTCGGAGGTTTTTTAACTTCTTTTGTTAATCGAACGTTGCCGCGGTGGATTCAGTGATTCTTGTAGGAGATGCCACATGCATTGCCAATCCATAGGCTGTCAGCATATTTTTAAGCATTGTTGTGTGAGTCAGATTTTTTTTACCAAAATCTATACTAAAGTCGCGTAAGCGTTAAAGTTTTTAAAAATCTCCTGTTTGGGACTGGTGCTAAAAAATTTGTAGAGTTTTTAGATGTGTTAACTCCATCCTTTATTATTGGAAGTGATTGAGCAGTAATGACATTCAACACCTTCAATTGTTCAACTTTTCCCAAGTTTAAACTTGTTCCCAAGTCTGAAACATACCCTGAATTAAGGTCGTATCCTTTATCACAAGAGTGTTCGCCATGTGTCTGTATATTAACTTTTTTCAGGGAAGTGAAATTAGATTTGTTAAAATTATATAGAAAGTTTTTAACAGTGTAATTTTTTATTAGACCTTTACTATTTCACCACTTATTTGAGTAGTCTGAATATCTGAATATCTAAAACTATCATACAAGTCTAAAAAGTTTATATTCCTTAAATATTGTCTAAGATTTGTCACTACACTAATAATTTTTTTGTTGACATTTTTGTAAGGAATGCACGCCTCATATTTGGCTTATGTAAATAAGTGTAGAACTAATTTAGGTTTAAATAGCGTTTTAAATCGTGCAATGTCGCTGTTCAACCAAAGCATACCACATGATTTTAATTTAGATTGTAAACCAATTAAATTTAAGTCAAGACTAAAAAAGTTGGATATTTTTAAAGTTTAACCAGTTATTTTCATTACTTATTATATAGTTGTTATCCTAATTTTATTGCCTGTATGCCCTTAATTATTTAATGTTTATTAGTGTGTTTAATATTATGTTACAGATAAATTTTATATTATTTATTGTTTACAAAACTGGAATCATATGTGTTAGCACTATAAAAGGTTTTATTTTTGTTTTTTTTTTCAAATTCTTGCCATAAAATAATTTATTAACTGTGTAAGTTTCCAAATAGTATAAACTGTTGTTTACAATTTACTTGTTAAATTAGCTAGGTATTGTTATTGTACTATTTAGGTAAGATCATCACCTGTAACTGTACTTGATTATTAAATAAAAATAAATAAATTAAATAAGATTAGTATAGAAACACATATTAGACAACACGGTGATATGATTAATACTAATGTCATAATTATTTATACCAGCGACCACTGCCACAGGGCAAGGCCAGGGCCAGCCTTAGACCGCCTGGAGCAAGACTGTGAAAATGCTGCCTCCCACAGGCCACAACAGCATTTTTTAAAAGGATGGGCAGTGTAGTGATGGGAGTTGGGTTGGGTTTGTGTGTACAGAAAAAGATTATTTAAGGCAAGGATGGATCATCCAGGGGATCTAGTCTCAATTCTAAACTTATTTTCAAATTTAAATTTAAAAAAAAAATGAGAAAAAAAAACCATACATGCAATCTTCACATTTTTTGTAAAATATTTAAAGAAAAATGGGTTGGCTTAGCAGCCAAGGAGAGATAAGGAAAATCAAAAATGTTATACCACCGCACACCAATTTTTTTGTATCAATTCATCATCAAATCATTCTTAAAAATTTAACTTTTTTTTAAATCTTTGAAAAAAAGGTTGGTTGGGCTAGCAGCAAAGGGGGGAGGGAGATCATTAAAAAAATTAAAAGTAATGTGAAAATAATTCAAACTGGAATGCATCAGGCAGCCCTTGGCTGCCTCCAAGTTTGGCTGCCTGAAGCAGCTGCTCCACCACCCATAAAGCTGGCCCAGGCAATGCACAAGATACTAGGATACCTAAACCAGAATGCAGAGAACCTGTGAAAATCATCAAATGGTCCAAACTACTGGACTTTCTGAAGAGAACAGTGAAGTCTAGAAAGATAACCAGAGGGCTCAGTCAGGGTAGTAAATTAATTTCATTTAATTAAATTTATTTCGATAATACAAAATTACATGTATAAATATAACAAATGTAAATTATAGTAATATAACAGGTTAAACATACGTCTAACTAGCAACTTTAATAGAAATAATGGCTGTTCTGCTGAAGTAACAAGGGAATTGTGCACAGAATTTTATTGATATTCTATTTAAATAGTTGTATCCAAATAGACACCTATGATAACACAAAATTATATAAGTATAAAAAATAGATTAATTTTGTTTAAAATTTATTTATATATCCCTTGAAGCCTTATGAATATTATATTAATCTTTTTAAAGAATTTTAGGTTAGTTATAACTTTAATAAATTCTGGCAAAAATCTGTAGATGTAAACACTGAGAATAGAAATTGTTCTTTGAGCAATTGTCTTTTTGGTTTTTATTTTTAGATCAGTAAAAAGCCCTTTGGATAACGTAAATTTAAGCATTTAGGGACTCTCTTCCATTCCATTTTCATGTGAAAGAAAAATTAAGGATAATTATGCAGTACACGGTTTTCTGCCATTTTTGAACATTCTTTATGGGGCATCTACTAGGGTCCTTAGGACCACAAATCCGCCAGTTTTTTTTTAAGAGAAAAAAAGATGCCGGGGGGGGGTTGGTAATGAGTTTATTTGATTGTTTTGGGTTGGATTGGAATAGGTTGGGTTGGGCTGTGTTGGATTGGGTTGATTTAGTGAAAAAAAATTTAAAAAAAACACAATAAAATTTAAAAAAGGATTAAAAAAAAACAACCGGCGCCGGCGGATTTGGGGTCCTAAGGACCCTAGTATTATAGGTGCCCCCATATAGAATTTTGGTAATTATGCAGTATACGGTTTTCTGCCATTTTTGATTTTTTTTTAAAAAATTCTTTATGGGGGCACCTTCTAGGGTCCCTAGGACCCCAAATCCGCCTGCGCCCGATTTTTTTTTTTTTTACGAGAAAAAAGGGTGACCAGGGGGGGTTGTAATGTGTTTTTTTGATTGTTTTGGGTTGGTTTGAATTAGGTTGGGTTGGACTGTGTTGGTTTGGGTTGTTTTAGTGAAAAAAAAATTTAAAAAAACCAAAAAAAATAAAAAAAAAACCAACCGACACAGACGGATTTGGGGTCCTAGGGACCCTGGAAGGTGCCCCCATAAAGAATTTTTCAAAAAAAATAAAAAATGGCAGAAAACCGTATACTGCATAATTACCAGAATTTTTCATACAAAAACAAAAAGAGCAGAAAACCGTATACTGCATAATTACCAGAAAGAGTTATGCTTGTGTATTATCCATTGTGTTCATGAATACTTACTCGTCCAGGAAGTCCTGAAACAGTTTCTGGCATCTTACACCAATTTCATCTCGATGTTGCCTGTGGCCCACGTTAGCGTCAGCTACGTCCATCGCTTAGCTATGTAGCTTACTAATTATAGTGGTTAAATTTAAAAACTGAAGCTAATGGTACTTAAAATAAAATGGGAAAACTAAAAAATTTAAAGAAAACACAAACAGGCTTTTGACAGGAAACCTAACCTTAGTTTAAATGTTTTGGCGCGATTTTGCTCTTGTTACTACCTTTAAGTCAGCTTTTTTTCTAAAAATTGATTGGGAGGAGTGCACGGGAGTGAGAAAGAATGGCGACCAAAATTCCCTAATATTTTTCCGGAAGTTTGTAACTAACCATCTGTCACATGTCACAGCTGCGTTTGACGTTTTTTTTCAACGGTTGTGGCGCGGGAAAGATGGTGTAGTAAACATTTATAAGATTTTTTAAATTTTTTCTTTATTTTACGATGTACGTGGAGGACTTAAAAACTGATTTTTACGAATTTTTATCGGGAAAGGTAAGTAGATTATGCAAAGGTAAAAAAAGTCCATAAATCCAACTTAAAGTCATAGGTTCTTAACCTGAAATTGGGAACCCACACCTTACCATGTTAAGGTTATTTTATAGGATACCACTTCAAATAAAATAATCTCGTACGCTCAGCTTTTAGTTTATGAACTAGTTTTAAAAGTAGATAGTATATTATTATGCTGTTTGTAACCTAAAATTTTAAACTGAACACCCCCTAACATTGTTCAGCTCTAGAATAGAGCTACTTCATTTATTGAAGTTTTCACTGCCTTATAGATAAATCCAACTTCGAGTCCAACTAACAATAACTAGTTACAAGCCTCTCTATAATTGCAAAGTTACAGTTTATGATTACATTTCCATTTTTTTTCTGGCCAGCATTTTTTTTGTGGCTGTACCAGGGACTTTAAATGTTATTCTGTAATAAAGTATTTTTTTCAGAGAATAGTTCTTATGGTCCACTATGACATTGACAGTATCTGCACCTGCAAAATCCTACAGTCCCTGCTAAAATACAAACACATTCTCTACACAATATCTCTAGTGTGCAGTGTATCAGACTTAAAACAGGCATATTTAGAGCACTGTGCAGATGTTAAATACTTTGTGTTAATAAATTGTGGTGGGACCATGGACATAGTGGAAGAATTGGAGCCAGAAGATGATATAGTGTTTTTTATTTTGGACAGTCATCGGCCAATTGATGTTTGTAACATTTATTCTAATGGGCAAGTAAGGTTATTGAACAAAGAAGAGGATGATGCAGATATACCTGCTTTTGATGACATTTTTAGGCAAGAGGTATCCTTGAAGTTTTTTTTAGATAAAATAACTTTTCAGTAGGTAGTACTTGTGCATGTGAAGATTTGAAGGTAACACCTAGGAATAATTCAGTAATACTTGAGCAAATTTTGGCCAGTTTAAAGCTTCAGTAATCATTCTTCTTTGAATAAATTAAACTTGTCACATTATAAATTAAAATTCTTCATCAACAAAAACTAACTGACATTGTATATACTCTTAATTAAATCTTGTTCTGTAATAATAAATGAAATGAAATGGAATACTAACCTACATTTTTTTTGTCATTTTCAGTCAGATTCAGAAAATGAAGATTCCTCCAATGATGAAGACAGTGAGAGTGAATCTCGAGCCTCGAAAAGGAGAAGGTTAGATGAGGAAGCAATTGAGAAAAGAAGAGAAAAAAGACTGTGGGAAGAAAAAAGAGATAGGCTAATGTTTGAGTATTCCCAGTTCACATATTATTCTAAGGCTGTGAGTTAATTATGTCATTTTGTATTTGTAGATTTAAACTTAAATAAAACCAAGGGGGTAACCACTAGTTCATAAAATGTGATATGATTGCCAAAGGTTTAGGTAGTTGTAGGGACTGTAAACAGATGAGATTTGTGACATGATTGCCAACAGTGGTTACCCCCTTGAGTAAAACCAAAAGTAAAGATTTGTATGCAGAAACCACCTAGAAATCTAAGGTAAATTTAAAAAAATATTTAAAATTTACTAAGAATCATAACATGATCAGTTAAACAAATATACTGTTAAACAAATACCTATATAATGCACCTACATAAGCAAATTTTTGCATTTTACTGCAACAAGGGATTTTCCAAATTTTTAAATAAATCAAAAATACACAACTACCTAAGTTATAATTTTGTTTAATTATTTTTATTAAAAATTCTACAAGGGGGTGAGAATTTAAACAGCAGACAGTGTTAGATCAATAAATCAAATATACCATACATCAAAAAAAAAAAAATATATATTTTGGGAAACAATAAATTCTCTACATTTTCAAATATATAAAAAAAACTAAATTATAATTTTTACAAATCAAAAGAAAAAAATACATTTTGGGGCAACAAGGAATTTCCAAATAAATTAAAAATACATAAAACTAATTTAAAATTTTGTTAAATATATGGATTGACATATATCCAGTTTAATATAAATCTTTTATATATAGGTATGTCAATAAAAAGAAATTTCTACTATAAAGAATTTTAAAATATTTGAAAAAAAAACAAATTGTTATAGATAAATATAAGAAGGACAATTTAGAAAGTTAATTTTAAAAGACAATTTTCTTTCTACTAATTAAAATTTAAAAGGTTTTTATTCAAAATTTAAATGGATTAACAACAAAGAATTTTAACCTTTTAATGAAATTAAAATACATTAAAAACTAAAGTCCCTGTAATTTGTCAAATGGTTTTTATTCAAAATTTAATGAAAATAATAATAAAAAGTTAGATCAGTAAAAAAGCATACAAAACGTCAAATTAGCAAAATTTTGCATTTTAAGAGGGAATTTAAACCCTAAAAGCAGTTCGTTTAGTTAAACAGATAAAGCGCATATCAAAAATTAACAAAATTTTGTACAGCAGAGGCTTCTGATATGCCCCACAGACCATTCGCGTGGTTTTTAAAAAAAAATCTATATATCTTGTTTTTATTTAGTTTTTTAAAATAATTGATAATAATTTTTACCATGAATTAAACATTTTTAGGATATAGTAAAAAATTTACCCTTAAAGCACGAATGAAATAAAAAATACATAAGGAATTAAATTTTAGTATAATCAAAGGCTTACTTAGTCAGAAAAAATCATTATAAAATATAAAACCAACAACATTAGCATTTTAAGGCAAGAAGCAAGTGTTCAAAGAAATCAAAAATACATAGAAAACTAAATTATAATTTTAATTTGATGGTTCTGTAATAGGTTACTTAAACAAATCCATCATACATCAAATGAACAAAATTTTGCAATTTAGGACAGCAAGGAATTATCATATTGCTACAAAAAAATTCTAATATAGGTATGTTGTTTTTCTTTTAGAGTGCCATAATAATGTTTAACTTAGCCTGGCAATTAAATAAAGACGACAAAGATCTACTATGGCTGGCCATAGTGGCCCTAACTGAGCAGCTACTTTTAGGAAAAATTGAAAACACACAGTATACTTTACAATTAGGTAAGATATTGTATGTAGGTTCTTACTTCCTAGGATTTTTAAATTATCTTAATAATAAAGTAATGGTTTTCTAAATTAACTAAGACTTGTTCAATGTCAGTTCAAATTTCGTTCAGGGCTTAAAACTGGTTTATGAAAGATGGCATTGTTCAATTGGTTGGTTCAGAGCTTGAAGTTCAGTACAGAAAAAAAAACAGTTTTTTTTTTGTTTTAAAATGCAAATACAAATTAAATAATAGTTTTTACAACTAATGGCTGAAACAGTGCGATTTTTACAAACCTGCCATTATTATTTAAAAGCGCGTGTAAAAACACAATTCAGTGGCGAGCAGTATTTTTTAAGTACCTTTATCAAAAAATCATTCAAAAAACTAGAACACAAAATCTCGCAAAAGCCATTGACAGGCCAACATTTATGTACTATAAATCAAGGACGGCTATGGCGCCACATAAGAGTACTTTGCTTTGCCAACGCCTACTACGTTTTTAAATTTCGCACCATGTTCTTACTACGTTTATACGCACCTAAAACCGGTTTTATATAAGGACGGTTTTAAATAAAATCGCATAAAAAAAACAACTAAGTTAACAACAGATTTTTAGGCAAAACCAGGTTTGAGTATTTCTTTAAGTTGAAAGCAATGCGCTAAAGCGTTTTTAAAGTGTTTATATCGACTTTAAAATCGGTTTTAAACTGATAAACCACTTTTTTAAATCGCTTTAAAATAAAATCGATTTAGTGCTTAAAACGGTTTTTGATGGTGTTTATATGACAACTTTCTCTTTATCAAAAGAGCAGTTTGGCAGACCATCTCCCCGATTTCAATAATTTTTGGTATATTTATTCTACCCATAAAGGGAATAAATAATCCCAAATTTAATTTATTTTTCACCATTAGTTTTTTTTTTAAAATTAATCTTTGAAAATAAAAACAAACTACCATTTTGCTTAAACATGTACCTAAACAAATGAAAATATCTCGATAACTACGTAAACTAGGACAGTGGCTTATAGCTCGTTTTAAAGGTATTTTAAATACCTTTCGAATGAGGTATCACATGATGTACTTTTTGTTTGAAAAAAAAATTGAATTTTTTTTTAATTTTTGACAAACAGCATTTTTTTATATATTTTGTTTCTGGATATTTCGCCAAACTATTTACAAAATTTCAAGTTGGAGACTTGATGGGTTCATAAAAAAAATAGGTTATGTGATATTTTATCAAAATGAGCTTTAAAATACCTATAAAACCTGCACATTATGTTAAAATTGACTGTCTTTACAGACATTTATCAAAATATGAATATCTTCAGAACTATACATACTACAAAAGCAAGTGTTAAATGTATTTTAAAGGCCATTTCAATGAAGTATCACCTAATTTTTTTTTTAATTTTTTTTAAATTTTTTAAATATTTTTTTTTTTCATCTTGAAATTTTGTTACTAGTTTGGCGAAATAACCAGAAACAAAATATATTTTTATAAAAAATAATAAAAAATGCTGTTTTTTAAAAATAATTTTTTTTTTATTTCAAATTTTTTTAAAAACAAATAGTATAGCATGTGGTACATCATTCGATAGGTATTCAAAATGCCTTTAGAAGGAGCTACAAACCACCGTCCAAGTTTTAGTAGTTATCGAGATATTTAAATTTCTTTAAGTACATATTTGAACAAAATTGGTAGTTTTTGTGATGTTCAAGAATTAATTTAAGAAAAAATAATGGTCAAAAAAATTTCAAATTTAGCATTTTTCATCCCCTTTATTGTTAGAATAAATGTACCAAAAATTAGCGAAATCGTAGGGATGGTCTGCCAAACCTCCCTTTTTTTTGGTTGATTTCATATGACCCTATTTTAGCTTTCAATAAAACTGTTATTTTTTTCTGTGACCAAGCTTTAATATTTTGACAATCTACGAAACGGCAAAAAGTGAAAATAAACAAATACATATTCTAAGATGTGCCAAAGACTTTTTAGCGACTGTCAATTTCAGGCAACAGATCTCTGTTAAAATTTTGATTGTACAACTAGGTTCATTTTTGAACCAAGTTTACTTGAACAACCGGAGCTATGTCACATATTAAAGTTGATTTAGGCTTTTCCTTCTGTTTTCTTTTATTTCATCTAATTCCCTAGTTTTACATATTTCACCTTATTTCTCTTAATTTCACCTCCATACATAATTATGACAAGTTTTTGTCAAATAATAAGTTTACTGCTGATGAGCAGCTTATTTCTTACTGAATCAAATATGCTTACTATTCTAAATTTTGTCAGGTGACTTACGAACACACTGTCAGAAACTTCAGAACCAAACTAAGGATACTGGAGTTCAAACATCACTAAAAATCCACTTTCAAAAAGATCTTAGACTAAATTTATACCGGCATTGGACAGTTGAAAGTAGTCTTAAATATTCAGTATTTACAGCTGTCAAATTAAAACTGTGGACATTGAAAGGGGACAAGAAGATACATGAATTGCTTGCTGAGATGGGGTAAGTTGCATACTTGTTTTTTTTTTGATAATTGCGGATGATTGATTGTTTATAAAATTCAAACAAACTGTTTTCTCTATTTATAACAGTTGAGGGAAGTTAAATAAAAAATTAAAAGAGTGAATGTCCCATCGGTAGTAACTAAAAAAACAAGTTTAGTAGCATGGCAGGCAATATTTTGCTGCTGGACCTTTATTCTTGCTTTAAGAAAAAATTTAGATATCCACTGTAGAAAATATGGGATTAGTTTAGCTAACCCATGCTCTCTCTTTGTTATTGGATATGAAATGGATTAGAAAGCTTATCGCGACTAAGAAAGAAAATAATTTTTTTCAAATGGAAACTTAACCAAATCAATTACTCAACCGATGGAAAGATCATGGTTGGAAATACCGAAAAGAGAGATAATTGAAAGATGTTTCGCCCTGGAGTTGAATTTTTGAATCTCAAGCACACAAATGTTCACTTCTGTGATGTGAACGCTCCCCTGTGGAGAAAAACAAAATTATCAAAAACTGATGGAATATAAAATTGTTATTTTTACACATACGTCTCTCGAAATAAAGCCGATCTGTGAACGTATTCATATGCGTTAACAGGTATAGAATTGGGCCCCTGGGTAACCAGTGGGTTCCTAGACAACAGCATGCCTATAGTACTCGGCAAAATGATTACATTCGGTTACCCATACCACACTCCAGTCTTGTTAAAAATTCGTTTATTTATAATGCAATTAGAATTTTCAATCACCTTGATCTACAAATTAGGAACTTGAAAAACTTTTATTGGAAAAGGCGCTTTACAATATGGATGAATTTCTTAGTCAGGTCTAATATTTGTCTTGGTTAAATCAACCTTTGCTTATTTATTTTACTTACTTTTTATCTTGTATCACCCCATGCATTTTAACATTGGTGGGTGTATCTCCTTTTTTATGTATGGTTATTTTACTTTTATCTTTGCTTGTTTGTTTGTTTTTTTTTACTTGTTATTTCATTATTTTTACTATTTTATTTGCAATGGCTCTAGACATAAATTATTTTGTTTTATAACACTACTTTCAAACTGTCTGTGAAGCATCTATTATTATTTATTTTTTATATAAATGTCTAAAATGTTGTTTTAATGACAATTTTCATTTATCTTTATGTGGGTAATTTGATAGCAACGTTTTTAGTTGTTAGAGGTTTTTACTTTGAATTTATATTTAATACCAATTTGAATTTAGATTATATAATTAATTTTAAGCAACTCACTTTGTCAATAAGAAAATATTACATGTAATTTTTCTAGGACAATAAAGTACTTTTCAATCAAAACAAATAGGCATCGTTCCGCATTTATAGGTACCTAAAAAGTAACCTGATCTGATACAGTTTCGTCGTGGCGAATTAATAGAGACATAAAGCTATTTGTAACCCATCGCGGTATATGTATCCGCATCTAGCGAGAACCAAGCACATTAATTGGTCAGAAACTGGTACCACGTTCGAAAAGACCAGATATATTAATCTAAGGTGTTCTTGAACGCGATAGGTGTTGAGATGCGTTAGGTATCACGTATCGTTACGGCACACGTATCGTATCTCAGCACCTATTGCGTTCAAAAACACCTTAAATTAGCATATATCTGCTCTTTTCGAACGTGCTACAAGTTTCTGACCAATCAATGTGCTTGGTTCTCGCTAGATGAGGATACGTATACCGCGATGAGTTACAAATGGCTTTATAAACAAATATAATGCGGTGGGAGAACAGAACAGCACCGACCTATCAACGTACGAAACGATTGGAATCACCTGTTCAAACCTCGGGTCCGCTATAACAGCAGGTCTCGTTCAAAACATGGTATAGACAAGTGAGAAATGTAGTGACTTTTGGCTCTGTTTTGAACGCGTTAGATATAGCGATACCGATGCGTTGAAATATTTACTTTGTGTAATATTTCCGGTAAACGTTTTGCACCTATGACAAATAGAGACAAATTAATTTTTTAAACGAAAACTCAAAGAGTAGAGATTCTTTTTTTTTGTCAGTGACCTTAGCTCAGGAAGTATGAATATCGTATGACTCGTTTTGAATGTTACTACCACATTTTCTGAGCTAAGGTCACTGACAGAAAAAAAGAATCTCTACTCTTAACCGAATTATATTTAAATTCAATCGGCCTAATTTTTGAAAATGACAATGACAACTCCATTTAGTTTCTGTGTTTAAATATCAGCCGCCATTTTAAAATTGGTCAGGAGAGTTTGGAACTTGTTTGGAATGAATGTCTGGTTGCTGGTTTTTTACTCTAAACTTGTTTACTAGTCTTTCTTCCCAACTAACACTTCCCGACAAATATAACGCGTACAGCAGAAGTTAGGCACATGTCTATATATTAAAAATTTTGCTTGCTTATTGTTACCGACTTTTGTAGGTTAACGCTTTTAGACAACATAAAGAGACTGAAAGTAAGTTTACCGATATTTACTGGTTCTATAGTTTTAAGGTTACTGTTACGAAATATAAAAAAAGATAAAAGACTACGAAGGAAAAAGAACTGGAAGGCTTTGGGTTAAGCAACGTTAATACACATCAACAGGATCAGTTTTATTAACAACAAAATATTAAAAAACAAATAGAAATAAAAAAAAACTATCGATAAACAAAAATTAGAAATATTAACTTCAGTATCTGGTATCTGGTCTAAACGCCTTGGCATGGAGTATGCTAAATTTTCAAATAAATTTGGATTTTCTTCAACGATATTTCATAAGCTCTAACTAGTAGCTCCATCAAATGGTCAGCAATCCGTGGAAGAATATTATATTTTGATAACTTTTTGCAATGGGCCCCCATACGTTCCCGATAGGATTAAAAATTTTTTCATCGGTAAAAGCTACCTGTCGCCAAAATTCATTTTCCTGTCTTTCCGGTTTGCTTTTTTTCTTCACTTAGCCGTATTTTTTTAGTTGCAACACGATATCCCAGCCTCGACTCTTTATCCGTCTTGGTGTGGTTCTTACCGTACCAGGAAAATGAACTGTTAATTTTGCTTCTTTGGCCGTGGCAAATGGGTGTGCTGACTTTCAAGCCAGTTCTTTCCTTTCGTCGTATTTTCTTTTTAGTCGTACTATAGTGGACTTGCGTCTCATCTAGAATGATCGGCGACCCAACGAACAGACCAACCTCCATCTAATTTTGCTAAAATGTGGAATTTATCGAATTCCAATAGCTGGCGTGGAATTTTTGAGTTGGACAAGACTGTGACAACAAAACATGACAATGAGTGGACTTTTGACATTTTCGGCGTTTGCGTTTTATGTGTCGCGAAGTGTACATCAGGTGTTTTAACCTTTTTTTTACTTTTTGTTTGCGGCTTATTAAGAGTAGAGATTCCATTTTCTTCGTTAGGTCAAATAAACATCAGAATTGGCTGAACTTTGATTGATTTTTGATTGAAGTCAATACTTTTAAGGCTAAGCTTCTAAGTAATTTTTTTTACTATAACTATAAATAACACCTTAAATGATACCATAAAATGTTCTTATATATTTGCTTATCATATTAAAATCTGTACTCAAAAAATGATTGTGTAGAATAAAAAGCCTGTTCAAGAAAAACAACCTTGAACTTGTGCCTAAACTTTTTAGAATCAGTAATAGAATATGAGTGGGACAAGGGTCTACAATGAGTTCTGGCGTGAGCTCCACAGAGGAATCGAACAGCTCTCTTTTGTAAAACAAATGCAGATTCAAATAAAAACTGACTACAGCAACCCCAAAATGGTAAACAATAGCGCAAATGAAACTCGACCAGTGAAAAATAAGTTGTTCTTGCAATAGATCTGCCAAGTTCAGACGCAATCACCCTTACACTGTAGCATCCAGATGAAACTTTTTTATTAAGAGCTAAAACACGTTCATCGAACTTAAGATTATGATCGACATGGAGACCAAGAAATTTTGATAAAGGCAGGTTGTTAAGGGTGTGGTGCGAAAGAGAAATGTTAGGGATATTTAGTTTTGTAAACATAACAACTTTTGGCTTCACACCAATCCTTAATTTTGTTAATAACAGATGATATTTGACTGAGGCACACCAGAGGCAATCAGTCTTCTCTGAGATACATTCTCACCAGAAGACACTTCCTTATACCGATGATCTAGATAAGATTCAAAGAATTTCAGTTCTGTACCTCCGAAGCCATAAATATTCATTTTCTTAATTAAGAAGTAATTATTTAAATGGAAGGCACATTTTCTAAAAACTAGAACACCCCAAGCAACAATTTTCACCTAAATGGACGTTAATTTGGGTGTATAAATTAGTGATGTCAGACGGTCTTACATATTACGACAAAATTCCGTTGCTTTAACGTTAGATAATACTGCAGTAATATTGTTACCGTCTACCCAACGTTAAACCGACCTGTCACGCGTTGGTGCATTTTCTAGTAAACCAGTGACGTCGTGTGGACGATTTTATGAGACTCTAGTTACGTTCTGCCGACATATCAACGTCTAAACAACTTTCACATTACGTGAACTTGCGACGTTTCTGGTCGGTCTTGCGACGTTTTCCGGCCGGAGTTTTGAAAAACTTAAGTGCCCTTTTCTTGTGAAGAAGAAAAGTTCAAAGGAACTAATGGCATTATATTCTCCTTATCGCCCTATCTCTCTCTAGATTTTAAATAACTAGCTCAACTGGTGAAAGGGAGATGACATTATCCTACAAATAGGTATATGGGCGAAAGAGAAAGACTGGTGCTCTTTAAACAGCAATGTCTGCTCCACAGCTTCAGTTCTTGCCGCTTACTAAAAATACTTTTTGCTTTTGCTTCCAAGAAGTAGGATCTTTGAAGTGTCCTGCCATATTTGAAAAAACTAAATTTTATTTCACAGTTCACCGACCATTTATTTAGAAAAATCGAATAAAAAGTAAGGTTATGGAGACTGTCAACTGTCATCGGCGGAATTGTTGAAGCGTTTTCCACTCGCATGTTGGGTTGATAGTAACCAACGGTCGTGGCAAGTGGTTCATTTGGGAAAGTTTGACGACTGTAGTCCATTTACGTGTATTTTTTGGAATTCTCATAATATTCGCCATTTTTGATGCCGTCGTTTATGTTCGGAGTGGCGGCCATTGTTTATATTTACTAAACACGGCAAAAAATACTACAAACGCCATTGAATGGCATTTTGGAGACGTTTTATGTTCCGGGCGAGATAGGTATTTGATCATGGAATCATAAAAACAGGTCTTTAGTAGCATCCATTTTTTTTACATAAAAAAAGCAATATTTTTCCTTTAAACACAAACAAATCAAGGGCGCGCGTGTTTTTTCCGAGGTTTTTTCATTCCTTTTCTAAGCATATTTGTCAGTAAACCGAATTGCGTTTTTAAATTTTGCTTCCATATAAATCCTATTTAATAAACGGTAATTATCAAATTATAATTTTTTGTTTGCCATTTTCTAAAGTGTATAAAAATCAGTTCATTTTAGTAACCGAAAATCTCAAAGTTTGAGATGGGCAACATTTTGGGTAGTGAAACACCACCAAAAAATCAATAACAAAGAGGGCGCTAGTGTAGTCATTTTGGGTCGTATTTTACGACGTAACAAGAACGATTACTATTCCGACTCCAATCACTGCACAACGACGTAATCCGGGTCGGCATGTTGGCTAAAACGACGTCGCATCATAACGTCGGGTCGCATTTAACAACGTCGCTACGCCGTTAAATTGCTGCTTAGGTCGGCTTAGAGTACTTTTTTGATTTTTTGCCGAATAAGCTGAAATTTCTTTCTAAGGTGTCCGATTCAGATGCTTGAATATTTACTTACCTTAAAAATAAATTTTAGCTTATTCGGCAAAAAATCAAAAAAGTGCTCCGAACCGTGCCTTAGTAGTCAAAGTTCAGCCAATTCTGATGTTTATTTGACTTCAAAAAGTATGGATATCACGTAACACGTTTTTAACATCATCGTCACTTCGACATTTCCTGAGCTAAGGTCACTGACAGAAACAAAAAGAATCTCTACACTACTACTACTAATTATTGCTATGTTTTCATGGATATTGAATTCGTTTTTAATATGTTTTGAAAACTTTTTTTTCATGAGTTTTCATGACAGGTTTTCAAATCGATTTTGAATCGATTTGAAAACGGTTTTCAAATTTTGATATTTAGCAGCAGAGTTTTGGTATTTTTAAAAAAAAAATTTATTTTATTCGAAAGATGATGTTGGCCCTTGCCACACATTTTTTTAAAATTTTACTTACTACTCTGTTTGCAAGTGGAAGTGAAGAAAGAAATGCTGGACTGGCATATGTGCATAGCACATACACTTTCGAGCCAAATATTTCTTTTATTTTCCAGAATTATTTTTTTTAAAGTCTTTAAAAAAAACAAATCTTTAGTTATTTAAGTAATGTTATGTTATTAATCTTCTTTTTTCTATACACTCCACCAAATTCTAGAATGCCGGTTTCACTTCTATTTTTCTCTCTCTCTCTCAAAAAGAGTGAGAGCAATAAAATATAATTTGGCGGCTGTCTGGTAATTCGACGCAATACGCATACGCAGTAAACTCAATCCCCGTTTTCATGGAAAATCGGTATTTCGATCTCAATACGATCTTGATCGAACCCTAAAAATTTTCAGGGTCGGATCTAGATTGAAATCGATTTGAATACTGGAAAAACAGGCGTTTTCATGGACGGTATCGGACTGAAATCGTTTTCAGAACGAACTCAATTCCCATGAAAACGTAGCATATGTCTGGTTATAATGCCCTTTCCCTTCTCTGCTCGTAACAAAGTTTAAGGTCTCAAAGTATATAGCCAAAAGGTCTTAACAATATAACAATAAAATTTTAAAAAAAAGTAGAGGTTGCCCATAAGGCCAAGGTATTCAGAGTAATAATTTACCTGTCTTTTTAAATAATATCGGTCAAAAACCAAAGAAAAAGGCAAACACTTGAAAAAAACCGGCAAATACGTCAGATTTAAATAAAATCAAAGTTTAAAGTTGCCTTTTTTATTTATGCTGGATAAACGTCTATTCTGTTCCCAATTAGAGTCCCTGTATGCATTTTTGACATATTTCATTTTTAAAGAGTCGAATATCGATTGTGACTGTCGTTACCAAAACTCCCTATTTTTTTAGTTGGCATAATTCTTTCGACAAAAAAAATATATCTCTCAGTGGCAGGGGAAAAATAATAAATACCAAAAATAAAAGCTAAAAAATATCACGTGTTTAAAAAAATAAGATAAAAAGGGATTTTTTTACAGAGGATTTTAGTCACATTTTAATAAAGTGGTTAAACAAATTCATAAGGCGCGTTTTGTCGAGCTTAACATAGTTACTATTGTTTTCTCTTTCAAAATGGATTTGTCCGAGAGATCCAGCATACCACACAATTCCAGAAAATACCCGCCTGTACACCCTTCGACCCCGCATTATCTGTCAGGGACAACTATATGTAAATTTAATAAATCAAAAAAACGATATTTAAATGAGTTTATTTAACAATATTAAATATTTTTAAATACAGAATTCTTAAATATATTTACATTTATATTAAATTAAAATATCTTCGGGCATTTAATCAAAGGTAGCCAAATTAACACTTAAAATTGATTTTAAAAAAGCCAGCAACTGGTTTTGAGTGCATTTTTTTTTAAAAAGGTACTACATTTTTGCCAAATATTTAAATGCTGGCTTTTGCAAAATAAATATACAAGGATAGAAAAGTTTTTTTAGGTTTGGATTTTCTTTTTCTGTGATAACTTTGCGTAACAATCATAAATAGCAGTAAATAAAAACGTACAAAAATTTAAAAATGCCTTATATTCCTCTTTTCTGGGATGAAAGTGGTACTTTTAATCCCCCAGGGACAAAAAATTTACTTTTAATCCCGTAGGGATTAAAAGTGCCACTTTATTTCCTCAAATGAGGGATTAATAGTGTATTTTTAATTCCTAAAGTGCATAAAAACAAAGATATCCTTTTCAAAAGCAGACGTAGACCTTTTTCTGACTTTAAATTACTCACTACTTGTGTTGTGTTTACCTATAGAAATGCTTCCCTCACACAGGCCTATTATAAGATTGCTTACAATCTTCCTCCTTCCCCGGCGGACATAAAAAGATGCGAAAACCGCCACTTTTAAGATTTGTACAAGTTTTGAGCGAGCAAGTCATCTTGACAAAACTTGTAACAATTTTTCGACACTGACATATTTTTAAACATTTTAAAATTTTGAAATCTGCGCCAATGACTTTGACACTGAAAAATTCTAAGCTATTTTAGGATTTTAAAAAGACAGTGACAATCGATTTTTGACTCTTTAAAAATGAAATATGTCAAAAATGCATACAGGGACTCTATTCCCCATAAGATAATAATAAGGTCAACTTTTGTTTAAATTTTTATTGTCCAAATACAGAAAAGATACAAAGTTATTCATTATTTTGTATTATTATTGCAAAATACCAATGAAAAACAGCTTTCTTTAAAAATATACCATATTTTAGGAGTAAATACCCTAAAAATAATTTTTTTTGAGAGACTTCAAATTGGCATATAATGAATACGCCAAAAATTTGGCACATAATAGCTTCATCATCTGTGTTTGAGGTTATAAAGTTGGTGATTTTTTAGACCACCTCAGGGGGGGTGGTTTAAATTTATAGCCCCCAGAAAGGATTGTTTTGTGGCATTTGGTAATAAGTTGGTTTATAATTTCCCTAAGTAACCCTTTGTACAAGGATTAATTTACCTTATTTAATATCTCAAGTTGTTCATTACCCAATAAAACACCTCCTATTTTGTCCAGAAAACGCCATATTTTGAACGCGTTTTCAGCACAAAAAATATATTTATGAGGGCACTACGACGCAAAACAAACATAAGTGAGGGTCACTGATTATGCACGAAAAATATATCAAACAAAAAAAACCCAAAACAAGTATATTAATTTATTTACAAACTGAAAGTAAAACATTGAGGTTATCTAAAAGCTCAGTCAAAATAACTTTCCTTACTGTAAAGCTGTAAATTTCATCAGTAGAGGTTGGTGCAAGCCAAGGTGCAAGCAGAGGTAAAAGATCCGAACTCGCTGTTTGTGATTAAACGCAGCGCTAATATTTTTAAATTGACATTTCGACAGTGACAGAAATGTAAAAAAAACTTGCATTTAAGTTTTTTAATACATTTCATAAAAAAAACACCTTTTAAATAAATACAAAATTAATCTACTCCTTATTTTATTATCACCCATCTAAATCGTTCTGTGACATCAAGTATTAATATGAATTAATATGTATTAATTGGAAAAATTAATTATCAAGGGTAAGTTTTAATTAGAGTGACATATAACCTCAATTTTAATTTGTTCTACAGAGTGTTTACTATTTAAATTTAAACCCCGCGTGGGTTTCAATTTTTAAATTTTCTTTTCTTCTAAATTGAAATTTTTTTCTTAAATCCAACAAAAGATTGTGTTAAGATTATTATTCAATAAACAAATTTATTAAAATTCTTTTTATAATTCAAACTGTGTCCAAAACTCAAGGAGGGTTGGTTCAAAATGCTTAAAACCAAAAATTTCACTTAAACCTAGTACCGTTCTAAAATAGACTAAACCTTTTAAATAAATTCCACCGTCTATGTTTGTGACGGACTCATAATGCTGAAACTACTTTCTTGGGTTTTTCGCCACTAAGTTAAGGAAATTTCTTTAAAAAAATGTTAGAAACCACTGCGTAAATTCCTAAAAAAAAGTTTTCCTTCTCGCGTGCGGTAAAGTGCACTTTAAAACACTTTTGGATGTGGAAGATTGTACTTACCGCATACTGTGTGGTAAAGTTAACGTTAGGGCACTTTACAGCACACAGTAAGGTAAAGTGAATACGTTTATTTCAGAAAATTAAAATACAGATATTTATATTTCTTCTCTGGGAATTTTGAAGGCTACCTAACACATGCGTAAAGTGTCTTTACCGCCCTTGCCGGCTTGACCGAACTCGATTCACTTCGGTCAACTGCAATCGCGTGCGATAAAGTATCACTTTCCGCACTTGTTAGGTAATAGTTATTTACCCCATTGAGTGCGGTAAAGTACTACTTTCCGCACGCAAATGAGTGCGGTAAAGTGCACTTTACCGCATGCAACTAGGTAAATAACTATTTTTCGTTTGTCAGTGATTTTTAAATAAAAATAAATAACACACTCGCAAATCCTAACTGTAATCTAAGTAGGGTCATTTCATACGAAATCAGCTAAGTGTTTTTCAGATACCTCCTCCGATTTTCATAATTTTTGGTACACTTATTTTATTCATAGAGCAGATGAAAAATCTAAATTTTCTAGTTTTTTGTTATTAATTTTTGAAAATTATAAAATTACCAAGTTTTGCTTTTACAAAAGTAAAGAAGAATAGGAATATCTCCAAAACTACTTATCAGAAGTACATGAGCGATACTTTGTTTGGAAGGTCTTTCAAAGACCTTTTAAATGATGTGTGACATGACACATTTTAAAACTAAAAAAATCAATCAAACTGTTTTTAATTTTTTTAAAAAAAGAAACATTTTTAATTTTTTTCAAAATATATATATAGATTTTATTCAACAACATGCTTCTCTAAATTTAAAATAAATTAATTATTTTTTAAAAATTATTTTTCATTCCAAAATTTGGGTCGAAACTGACATTTCCTCCTTTGGTCGGTGGAAATCAAAGTGTATTATCGTGTTGAATGATGTTTGGGGAGGGTGACGAGTGAAATCACTGATGGACTTACAGAGACACTCACCAAATTTTAAGATGGTTCCAAGTGCACAGAAGCAAAGGTTTTGCACAAGGAGTCACACTGGAAGAAACGAAAATTCCTTGAAGCTGCCTTTATTGGGCATAATAAGGGTATTTTCAGTAAACCAAGTGTTGAAATTCCAAATATTTGGAAGCCCCTCCTTGGGCGGAGCCAACTTCTTAAACTTTACGGTTGAGTGATTTCCCATAGTATATAAGTACGTAGCCTTAGGAATATATTGTAGTTTGCACCTGAAGACGATCAGAGACTGTACTGATCGAAACGTCGTGTATAAATAAAATATAGACAAGGGAAGTCCGAAATGCAGAGTTAATTTCGAATAATTTTTGGTTAAGATTTGTGTTTCCGAAAAAAGAATTGCCGCGTTTAATTTGGAAATACCCGACACTTCCCAAAACCATCGAATTTTGGACACTCTGAATAAACTCGGCTTTAAATATTTTTAGATTACCGTTAATTCAAAGCAGACAAGCGTTTCGTTCGATGGACTTACAGTTACGACAAGAATTTCACGTAAACCTAGAAAAATTGTCCGAGAAGTACGGATTACAAGATATAGAATATGTCTCATTTATACTTCAGTATGGATACAGAACGAAATATTGCGCAGCCGATATAGTCTACGCCTTAATAGCAATTTTAGAAGCATCAGTAAGTTTTCTCCTCATTTTTTTGTGTTTTAAATATACCAATTATTCAAGTAGAAAATATAGGTGATGAAACCCTGACTTGAGAATTATTTACCTTTTATAGTAAAACAAACAGGAGTATAGTCTGCGCTAGAGGCCCTGTATACAATTTTTGACAGTTATTGTTTTACCAGAGATGAGCAACTCGTTGGCAGTTGTTAGGGAAATGTTGATAATTATTTTGGATGTTGGTGTTAGATTGATAAACGGTGGTACATCCAATTTTAAATTTTATTATTTATATGCGGTTTAAAAATCTAATATTGTGGTATAATAAACTGCAAAAATACGCGCGCCTACGACCTTGTATTGTTTCATTGTTCAATGGAAAAAGAAACGCAAGAAAAATGGAAAGAGGTCATGCATTTGCCAAACTGGAATATTAATAAAAATAGTCGAATAAGTTACATTTAAATAATATTATATATTGTTTTTATTTTAAGAAAAAGAGGAATAAAAAGATAGATCAATAATATTTTTTTCTATTTTAACTACTATTAACATTTTTAAATCTCCCTTGAACCTTACCGTTTTTTTTTGTCAAAGCTTGACATATTTTACTAACCATTTTACATACAAATACGAAAAAAAAACCTCTGGTAAAAAAACAACTGTCAAATGTATAGAGGGCCTCTAGTCCGCGCTAGCGTTTTGTCTTGTCTGATTCATACAAAATTTCGCTTGCAAGGGTATTTTTGTTTTATTTTAAAGATAAAGCTGTAATGTGAACAAAACATGCTATATTTGGATCCATATATGTTTAAACAATGAGTCAAAAATTTCTGTATTTGAATAGTGTGGGGAGCGAAATTTTGCATGAGTAACGCAAAGAAAGCTACCAGCGAAGACTTAGTGTTAAACCTCTAAGGGTTTTTTTGTACGGAAAAACGAATATCTATTTATTTACAGTCTTGTTTCAAAGACCATTAGGGAGTAAACCTGGGGCAAATTTACCAATTTTTTCCCTACAAAAATACCTTGGAAGTTGAGTCAATTTTTATATATTTTACACCTTCATCAACGCTCTGCAAATCACACGACTTTTCCATGTATCTTTGTGTACAAGTCTTTATTGTTCGCTAAAACCAAACCACGAAAGTTCACAAAAAACTCAAATTTTCACAAATATCCAACTCGATCTGGTAGTAAATATGTAAGAATGATGCATACCTTAACAAAATATGAATAATGTGCGACGTATGCATCTGCTCAACTTTTTAATAAACTGCCAGAAGAGGTAAGGCAGTTACCTCCTAGGGTGTTTAAAAACACAGTTAGAGCATTTCTGGAGAGTAGGGGATTTTATTCAGTAAGAGAGTTTTTAGATGCAAATTTCAAGCCAAAAATGTTTAATAGTAATGTGTTCCAATTGTGCTGATTTGTGTTAAGTGTTTAGTATCGTATATAAACAATTTAAATATTGTTGCCTGTACAAATAAGTAATTATTTTGTTTTGCAATTGTATTGTTTTTTCAATTTAACTTTTATGTTTTTATACTTATCTATACAATTTTATTATGTTCGATATAACTAAGAACTTTTATGTAGATTTTTATTTTTTTAGCATAGAGTCGATCAAAAAATTTTGACGAAATGCCGGAAAGGACACTTTCTATAACTTAAGAAACTCATTTGTGTCGTAATTTTAAGTTTTTACAAAAATTGACGTGTACATCCATAAATGTATGGCTGCTTATGCAAGTACGTAATACATTACTTTACTTTACTTCACGGGTCCATAAAATTGATCTGACCTTTTTTTTAAATCTATATACGCTATCTACAGCCTTCTTGATAGTTTTGGTATATTGCTAACAAAAAAAAGTAAGATCCGACAGCTGGATCAGCTAAACTATAAAAAAATATAAAAAGTTCTCCTGTGATGTCTGCATTTAGGTTTAAGCAA
This sequence comes from Oxystoma pomonae, assembly GCA_963921995.1. Classification (NCBI taxonomy): domain Eukaryota; kingdom Metazoa; phylum Arthropoda; class Insecta; order Coleoptera; family Brentidae; genus Oxystoma; species Oxystoma pomonae. The sequence continues at coordinate 47,419,712 of OY998171.1, read as the reverse complement.
GTTCAAGTAAGTATCCTCTCTGTTTTCTTTTTCAATAAAATTTGACTGGGAGAGTTTTATTTTCCGAAACCTTTATTTTTTGACAATTGTTCTCTTTTAACATAGTACATTCTAAGTGAAAAAAATGTGTTAGATTAATGGAAGCATGGCCATTCCGTCAGGACAAATATGCCTAGGCTGACCAGCCGAGGCGGTACTGTTCCAGCCAGTTTATGTTTATGTTTTAATAACATCCCTAGATAATCAGGCAGCTTTCGACTACACCTCATTTGCCTCATTAATTGAAACAGGACACTTACGTCTTATGGTAAGGGTAACTTAAACTTCGAGGTTAAATCGTGATATATAGGTTCCATAGGAGTTAAATTTTAACAAACGAAAATTTAGCTCAAATAGATACAGATTACTGGTAAACAACTATTTCTCTGATTAATACCTCGAAACAAGGTATTAAATTACAAACAGTATATCTGCAGTCGCCTTTTACATTATTGTTTTTTTTATGTATAGTTGTCCAAAACTATTCCTACCTATGGTTAGTTATTTTTTTTATAATGAGGGGATGTTAGGGTAGCATGGCAAGGGTGGAGTAGGGGTCGAAAATTGATCAAAATAAATCTAGTAAAGGTTTACTCTAAAACTTCCCTCGCTCAAGAACATATATAAAAAAAACCACTACTCGTACACAAATGGGTTAGTTTGGGTCAGTCAGATTTTCCTAGGGTATATCCAGACTTTTCTTGGGTGTATCCACACTGTTTAGGGGTGTAATCAGACATTTTAAGAGTATATCCAGGTTTTTCCAGAGTGTAGCCAGACTTTTCCAGGGTCCTTCCAGACTTTTCCAGAGTGTAGTCAGGCTTTTCCAGAGTGTAGTCAGGCTTTTCCAGGGTCTTTCCAGACTTTCTCAGTGTCTTTCAAAATTTTCCCAGGGTGTATCCAGACTTTTTCAGGGTTTTCCCACTTTTCCAGATTGTTTCCAGACTTTTCCGGGGTCTTTCCAGACTTTTACAGAGTGTGTCCATACTTTTCCAGACTTTTCCTGAGTGTATCCAGACTTTTCCAGGGTATTTCCAGACTTTTCCAGAGGGTATCCAGACTTTTCCAGAGTGTATCCAGACTTCCAGGATTTTTCCAGACTTTTCCTGGGTCTTTCCAGACTTTTCCAGGGTCTTTCCAGACTTTTCCTGGGTCTTTTTAGACTTCCTGAATGTATCCAGACTTTTCCAGGGTGTTTCCAGACTTTTCCAGGGTTTTTCCCCACTTTTCCAGAGTGTATCCAGACTTTTACAAGGTCTTTCCAGCCTCTTCCTGAGTATCCAGACTTTTCCAGGGTCTTTACAGACTTTTCAAGAGTGTATCCAGACTTCCAGGGTTTTTCCAGACTTTTCCATAATGTATCCAGACTTTTCCAGGGTCTTTCTAGACTTTTCCAGGGTCTTTCCAGACTTTTCCAGGGTCTTTCCAGACTTCCAGAGTGTATCCAGACTTTTCCAAAGTGTATCCAGACTTTTCCAGGGTCTTTCCAGACTTTTCCAGCGTGTTTCCAGGGTCTTTCCAGACTTTTAAAGCGTGTTTCCAGGGTCTTTCCAGAGTTTATCCAGACTTTTGCAGGGTCTTTCCAGACGTTTCCAGTGTGTTTCCAGAGTCTTTCCAGATTTTTCCAGGGTTTATCCAGACTTTTCCAAAGTGTATCCAGACTTTTGCAGGGTCATTCCAGACTTTTCCAGAGTGTATCCAGACTTCCTGGATGTATCCAGGCTCTCCAGGGTGTATCCAGACTTTTCCAGGGTCTTTCCAGACTTTTTCAGAGTGTATCCTGACTTTTCCTGGATGTTTCCAGACTTTTCTAGGGCGTATCCGGACTTTTCCTGGGTGTATTTAGAGGCCCTCTATACATTTGACAGTTATTGTTTTACCAGAGGTCTCATATTGTCTTCTCTTTCTAGTTTTTTCATATTTCCATGTAAAAGCGATTTTATGGAATGGACTGATCTTTTGTTGTGTCTTTTTATAATTTCTTCAGACAGTTTTTAAAAGACTGATTTTTTTTGGTTTGTAAAATATGTTAAGTTTTGACAAAAAAAACAAAAACAAACAGTTAATATACACGCGGAGACATTAAAAATGTAAATAATATGTAAAATATGAAGACTCCTATTGATCTATATTTTTGTTACTCTTTGTCTTACAATAAAACACGGAAACATAATGTGTTATTTATTAACAAAGTACATGCTAAATGCGTATGTTTGTACCTACTGCTTATGGCTCACTTACCTCGCAAATTCGGCTATTTTTATTGATTTTCGAGCTTGGTAAATGCATGTGTTTTTACAGTTTTTGATACAGCAAAATTCCGTTTTTAAACTGGACGTTTCTTAATCAAAAATGTTTTATTATTTATTGTCAGGGGTTACCAACTATCATTGCCAACACACAATTTATTTTTAAACATTTCACTAAGAGAGAAATCCGTCTCACTCGAGAGAACCGAAGATAACAGGGGTGTAATTAACAATAAATTAAATAATTTAAGTCATAATTTTAAAATTTTCTATGCAAACATGCAGGGTATTAGGGAAAAAATCTCAGATGTTGAGGTTATCCTCAGAGAGCTAGGTAGTGACTGCTTCCTGATGAATTTGCTCAACTCAAGATTTCCGGTTTTTCAACTGTGTCTAACTTTTGCAGATCAGGTAGAATACGGGGGGGCGGTAGGCATTTACTTGAATGAATCATTGGAATGTATTGACCTTGATATCTCTAAACACTCAATAGAAATCCATTGTGAGGTGGCAGGAATATACATCAAATCGATTAACACTCAAATAATTACTACTTATAGATCACCAGAAGGTGATTTGGATGTTTACTTTGAAATCTTATCGAGGGTGCTAAGCAAGATTGACTTATCTTCGCAAACCATCTTTGTGGGGGATTTTAATGTTGATTTTGAGCGGCCTAGGGACAAGGAAGTAAACTATTTGAATTTTTTCCTCAACTCCTATGACTTATTTCCAATTGTCAATTTTCCCACAAGAGATAGAGCTTGTCTTGAGAATATTTTTGTTAATTTCTCCAGAGGTAAACTTGATATAAAACCATACTGCCTTGCAGGCGTCTCAGATCACGCGGGGCTGGCATTTAATACCCCAATTTACCGGTTACCAAGCCACAGCACTCGGATTACCTTCAGGCCTGTTACCGATCAAGGAGTGACAAACCCCTATAGAGAACTAGAGTCGTTCAACTGGAATCTGATCGTGGATGCAGTGGGTAATCTGGAGTCCAAATTTCTCCATTTTTTTGATGTACTGTCAACTGCTTTGGATAAATGCCTACCAGTTAAAACTAAAATGGTTCGCAAAAATTCTCCAAAGGTTCAGGTGAATTGGTTTAATGACACACTGCAGGATATGAGAGAGCGATTTAAAACCCTAAGCCTTGTTAGTCGGCAGAACCCTCTCCTAATGCCGCAGAGTGCAGTGAACAACTATAAAAAATTGTATCGTGCTGAGATATCAAAATAAAAAAAAATGCTCATGACACTTATATCAGAAACGCTACCAACAAATCTCAAGCAGTGTGGAGCATTATTAAATCACACTCAAACACAGCACCACCTGCTGAATCAAATCTCAATGCACAGCTTTTTAATGACTTTTTTGCAACTATTGCTGAAGAAATTGTCTAAAATCTTCCAGCCAGTCAAACTTCTTTTATATATCAATGATCTTCCAAACTTCAGTGACATTATTGACCTCTATTTGCAGATGATACTACAACTTTACAACACTACCGTCTAAGTGGAGACATGCAAGCACGCATCGCTATCACTGAAAGCTACATCAAGTACTGGTTTTTAGCCAATAAACTCAGCCTGAATATTGCTAAAACCCAAAATCTAAACTTCTCCTTGCAAACCTCTGAGTCGAGAGTAGAAAATGATGAGTCGGTGAAATTTCTTGGTGTTCATTTAGATTCTGGACTAACGTGGGAAATCCATATCAATAACTTGAGTTTCAAACTCTCCAAAATTATCTATCTAATAAGAAACTTGGCTAAAAATGTATCAACTTCTACCCTGCTAACAGCTTACCATGGTTATTTTTTATAAAATGTTTATTATCTACTATTTCTATATGACATGTAAAAACACATTTGCTGTAGTACTTTACTAATAAACTAAACTAAACTAACAACTGTCAAATCCAGTTGCTCACCTCTGTTAAAACAATAACTGTCAAAAATCGTACACAGGGCCTCTAGGTGTATCCAGACATTCCAGGGTGTATCCAGACTTTTCCAGGGTGTATCCAAAGATTCTTTCAAGAAAACGGACTTTTCCAATAAATTTTATATGTGCTATATAAGTATATATAAGTATAGACTCAGACTTTATTCTTTCTCAAAACATTTCGTGTGCTCTATATATATATATATATATATATATACATAGTGCCGTTAAACCAAGATTTTTGTCCATTAATCACGCAAAGACAATAGGGTGTGACCTGGATCTTAATTTAAGCTACTTTTTATTTAACATTTCGTTCCATAACTCGAGATATATGGCACAGAAAAGTGAGTTACGATTTTTAAAAAGCTTTCCAAAGAGGTATCACATGGTAAGAAAAAAAAATATTTTTTTTTAGGGATGAAGTTTTTTTGGGGTAGCTCCGAAGGGTGTAATAGTGGAATGCTCAAAAACAATAGGGGTCTGCGCGTCAACTATGTAAAATTTTGTTACGATTGGTGCAGGAGTTTTTGAGTTAGAGTGGCTACAAACTAGGCGACAGACAAACAGAGCGACGGCGTCTGGATTCGTGCTTATCACTATTCGGAACCTTAAAATTCGTGCGATTTTTAGATGATTACATTACTGCCTTTAGCGAGGGAAGTAAAAATAGCCTGACGTCATTTAATGACAGACCGAAGGCAGTACTTCCAAAATAGCGCCTTACAAAATCGTGCGTGTTTAAAATAGCGTCTGGACAAAATGTTTTTCTACAAACTGATTCCTTACAAAATAGCGCTTAGCAAAATAGGATCTTACAAAAGGAAAAAACGCGCCATTTTTGGGTACTATTTTAAACACACACTACAAAAGAACCATGCAAGGACTGACCTCAAATCAAGGGGCAAGGGGTCTTCAGATATCGAGATGCTGGTCCTCTTTGAATTTGTGGGCAAAAACAAACGTTAAAAGCGCCGCAGGCAAAAATTTTTGTAACAATTTTTGGCACGTGTTTATTGCTACTGATAAAAAGTCGTATACAACAAAACTATGATTGAAAATATTAACGGTTTTAAAATTTTTCCATCAGGAAGTTTTTAAAACTTTTGTTTTTCTTTTTAAAGTTGAGGGGGAGGTAATTTTCCTTTTCACCTTCCTTCCCCGATATCTGCGCTTGACAATCTGATGCTAATTGCAATTTTTTGCATTCTAGCCTAGAGAAAAAAATCCCGAGGAGCTTTTCAACTTGGCATTGGACTGTTTATCTCGAGCAAAACTGGAAGTGACGGAAAGCGCCATAGAAAGAGCGAAAATAGTTTCGAAAACCTTGTTTAAGACTGTCCAAAGTGCCTTAGATATGAAACAAATTATAACGGCGGGACCGTTTGTTTATTATATAATCCAGGAGGTAAGAAAAATAAAATAAAAATAAAAAAAGCAAATGGCTGTGTGCACTTTAAATTTAAGGAAAAAACAAACATTTTTTGTACTCAATTATTCATACTATGTGTGTAAACCTATAGCTAATGAGTCCCTAATAAGGACGAAACGGCGTCGCCCTAGGTTTCACCTTCTGTGTGAATAGTCGAAAATCAGGTAATTCATTTTGCACTGATTACATAAAATTACGTCCCTGAAGCTAGTAAAGCAAAGTGAGCAGAACAAATTTTTTATGGTGCATAATTAAGTGCCTCATTTAAAAATTTAGTGCTCCTTTTTACACAATACAGCATATTCTGCTAGCTTCAGGTGAACTCAGCAGAGCAATAGATTAAAAATCATCGGAATCAAAATTATCATAGTGAATCGCTCGATGCATAATAGAGTGCTAATTAAGTGCCCCATTTAAAAGTTTAGTGCTCCTTTTTTTAAATATTGCATGTTCTGCTGGTTTTATCTAAAGCTAGCAGAATATGCTGTTTTTTTTTTAAAAAAGTAGCACTAAATTTTTAAAAGGTGCATTTAAATAGCACTTAATATAGACTTTAGTATCCACTATAATAGTTTTTGTTTCAACGATTTTTATTGCATTGCTCTGCTGAGTTCATCTGAAGCCAGCAGAACATGCTGTATTTTTTCAAAAAAGGAGAATTAAATTTTTAAATGAGGTACTTAATTAGCACTTTATTATGCACTATGATAATTTTGATTCCGATGATTTTTAATGTATTGCTCTGCTGAGTTTATCTGAACCTAGCAGAACATGCTGTATTTTAAAAAAAGAAGAGGCACTAAATTTGTATTAGCACCTAAAAATGGGGCACTTTAAAAAGATTGTTCTGCTTACCTTGCTCTGCTAGCTTCAGGGACGTCATAAATTTCCTATTTTTTCGCTGTAAAAACGCAGGGTGTCCAGCAGCCGGAAGAATTCGTAGAGCCGGAAAAAAGCCGGAAATTTTATACCAATACGAGTATTTTACCCATATTATTAACTACAATAACATCAAGCTGACATTAAATATATTAAAAATTTTACTTTAGCTTTTTAATCAACTTAAACTATTCTTAACCAATCGTCCAATTTTTAAACTAGCTTTGCCATTAAAAACAAATTCACCCTTGGAATTTCTAATGAAGACAACTAAAAAATGGAAAATTCAGTTGGAAACAATAGAAAATCTTAACAATGTTAATTTTTTTTGTGGTTTTTAGGGGAGGGAGGGATGTAAGAAATTTTGGCTACAAATCTATAATTAAGAAAGGATTCCCCCCCAACCGAGCCCCCCTTGACTGCTAAGCACTTTTTGTAAAAATATTTCACGAAAAAATGTGAAAGAGATAAAATGTTTGAAAGATTGTTCTGCTTAAAGCAAAAAAATTTGCCTGAGCACTAGAATATCATTGATTAGTACAATTTTAATTTACTTTTACGCAGTTTTATCAATAACATTTAAAAAGTGTCAAAAATCGCATTTTTACTATAATTTCCTCCAAATTTGTTGCTTTTAAACATAAAAAAGTAGGTTTTTTTTTCATTCACATTGCCTCAACCGATCGCTCTCCCCCCCTTGCGGGGGCGGGGCTTTTAAAGCATATTATTGGTACAAAATTTAAGGTAAATCAATAACTCGAAATCTGATTATCCCCCCTTCCCTAATAATGCTGGAAAAAAGGATACGTACTTATATACTATGGAAAATCACTGGACCGTGAAGTTAAAGAAGTTGGCTCCGCCCAAGGAGGGGCTTCCAAATATTGGAATTTCAACACTTGGTTGGCAGCTTCAAGGAATTTTCGTTTCCTCCAGTGTGACTCCTTGTGCAGAACCTTTGCTTCTGTCCACTTCATTCGGTGTTGTTTTAACCATGCGTGTTCAGCGATTCCTGATTTCGTTGTTTCATCTCTCTGGGTATTCGTCTGATGTTCTTTAAGTCTAACATATAGTGGTCTTTTTGTTTCACCTATGTATGATTCACCACACTCACAAGGAACTTGGTGAATACATTCCTTATTGTTTGTCCTCCGGAGCCAACTTCAGGGTTGAGTGATTTCCCATAGTATATATAGTACGTAGCCTATAGTTTGCACCTGCAGACGATCAGAGATTGTACTGATCGAAATGTCGTGTATAAATAAAATATAGACAATGGAAGTCCGAAACGCAGAGTTAATTTCAGGATTCTTACTGTAACGTACATATTCATTATGGAAACAGTTTGCTTAATTTTTTAAAAATATAAAAACGTAACTTATTCTCATCCCTACAACACTCGAAATCGTAACAATATCCCGCTTCCAATACCCAGATTTTTTTTCACCAAAGAGTCTGTGATTTATGACCGTCTTAAAATGTATAACAAGCTTCCGGAAAAGTGCAAAATTATTAATAATCACAAGAAATTTCGTAAGTCAGTAAAAGAATTACTAGTTACCAAAGCTTACTACGACATTCAGGAATTTTATAGTGAACGTTTCTAGTGCGGTTTTTACCAAAAATCTTGTCTTGAAATTTGAGCCTCGCAAAGGGGGTCGAATTTTCTCTATCTCGTCTAGAAGTACCCGAAACCCTCCAAAACCATCGAATTTTGTGAAACTCCCAAAATTGATTTTCTTTCGTAACAAGAAAGGCACTGCGCCACTTTATTTTTCAGAAGTATTAATTTTTAGGGCTGCCTGGACTGGTACATGTTCTCCCACCCCCACATTTTATCTTTACTAGCACACTTTCTCCTAAAGGCGTATGTGTCTATGTCAAGAAACAGGAAAGCGTCCACACTGCCCCTGATAGTTTCTGCACCAAAAAGTTTGGAACATGGGACTTGTATCTTATTGGGTATTCCTCCTTTATGCGAAAACTCGCCAAAAAAGTAAGTTGCCATTATTTTTTAGCAGAAAAATTGTAAGGAACATTTTTACATGGACTAAGTTTTCGCATTTCAGTTGATATGGTTTTTTTTATATTAAAGTGAGAAATTAAATAACAAGTGCAAATAACAATAACCACATGTTCAAGAAAAAATATAAACTTTGAACTTTAGTTAGTTAGAGTTAAAATTTCTGACGCACTTTTTTGAGATGCGAATTTTGGGGGCATAATCTGCTTTTTAAAATAACCCATGTCATAGGGTTTGATTTCCTGCTACGAAAGTGTAAAGATTTAAATTTTTAAACGATTTTATCAAACACTAAATAAGATATCTTTATTGTTTGGTGTCATTTTAAAGGATTTTTACAACACTCATTAATATATGTTAAATAATAAATGTTTTAAAAAAGAGAAGATCAAAAGATCTTGGGAGGAAAGAACGAAAATTCAAAATTGGATGAGTGTCCCTCAAGGAATATACAAAAGACCAAAGCGAAAGGAGAAACAATTAAACGATGTTTCGCCCGGGGTGACCAGCGTGGGCTCGTCAGTGGATTCACTAGTCAACCTCAATCCAGATATCATTTAACATCATCGCATACTCTGACTTCCAACTCTGAATCACTCACAAATAGACATCGTTCCGCATGGTACTTATTATAAGTCACCTGATACGGGTTTGTCCTGGCGTGTTAATCTTTCCAATAGGAATATGCTCCTAAGATAATTAAAACAAGAAGTTAAACTTCCAAATCAGTTACATCGAGGAAGGAAAGAACAAGGAACAAACAAAAGACCAAAGCGAAAGGAGAAAAAATTAAACGATGTTTCGCCGGGGTGACCAGCGTGTACTCGTCAGTGGATTCACTAGTCACCCTCAATCCAGACATCATTTAACACCATCGCACAAGAAGTTAAACTTCCAAATCAGTTACATCAACCGAAAAAAATCTAAAAAAGAGAAGATCAAAGGGAGGAAAGAACGAAAATTCAAAATTGGATGAGTGTCCCACGAGGAACACACAAAAGACCAAAGCGAAAGGAAAAACAATTAAACGATTTTTCGCCCGGGGTGACCAGCGTGGGCTCGTCAGTGGAGTCACTAGTCACCCTCAATCCAGACATCATTTAACACCATCGCACACTCTGACTTCCAACTCTGAGTACCATGCGGAACGATGCCTATTTGTGAGTGATTCAGAGTTGGAAGTCAGAGTGTGCGATGGTGTTAAATGATGTCTGGATTGAGGGTGACTAGTGAATCCACTGGTCCACTTTGGTCTTTTGTGTGTTCATTGTGGGACACTCATCCAATTTGGAATTTTCGTTCTTTCCTCCCAAGATCTTTTGATCTTCTTTTTTTTAGATTCTTTTCGGTTGATGTAACTGATTTGGAAGTTTAATAAATGTTTTATCGCAAAAAGGTTACCATATATCTCGAAAGCTAAATAGGCGAACTCTATAACATGGAATGTTTTTAAAAATAAAACTTTATGAGGATTTCAAATTTGGTATTAAAATAGGGAGATTCTAAAAAAATTAAAGCTAGGGGTATGTCTATCTCAAAAATGTTTAGTTCAAAATTTACTATGCATTTTCTTTATTGCATATGGAGTTTTTGCTTACTTTGTGTGTTAAAAACCATCCATCAAATTTGTACTAAATTTTCCACAGTTAAATATTTGTATGCCAATTAAATCTGGGGGGTATTAAACGACCCCACTGTGTAAAGTTTTGATAATTTTTTATTTAACTTTTCTTATATTGTTACTCTTTTCATTTATTTATCTCTTTATTTAGTTTCTTTGGACAAGCCTTTGCTCAAGCTGCCGAAAGAATGAAATTGGAATCTAGCTGTGATTATTTTGACACCTCATGTAAGTCAGCCAGAATAAAATCTTTATTATTTGCTATACAGTGGCTCAAAAAAGACGGGACCCGCCTGTAATTTTTTTATGTGCGCCAATGGTGAAATAATCAACTTTTTCGTGTAGAGTTTTATCTTTCCCAAGTGTACTGATGTATCGCTTGTTAATATCGAGTAAGAAATAAGAAAGTTATAAATCGTTCAAATGAGTGTGTTTGGTAAACCAAATTCAGTCAGACCAAAAAAAATCATTTCTGCTTGGCTCTGCTTTCGGTTGTATTTCTCCGATTTTAATAATGCTGACGATTTTGAAAAGCAAAGGTTTCAAAATTTTGCAGTTTAATTTAAATATAGACATTTGGGTCTGACTGAGTTTGGTTCACCAAACACACTTATTTGAACCAAAATTCATAACTTTCTAATTTCTCATCCGATCTTAACAAGCGATGCATCAGTACACTCGGGAAAGATAAGTCCTTACATAAGCAAGGTAAGTTTTTTTTTACCAATGGCGCACATGAAAAACTATTTGTTTGCTTATCATTTGTATATTTTTTAAATCAAAATATAGTTATTTGTTTTTTAAGTCAACGATCTCCAAGTTAAGGCTAAATTGTAATTTTTTGTCCGTTATTATGATTAGACTGTGTAATTACTTTAAAAAAAAACGCTAGAAAAATAAGTTGCACAAAAATTAAAAATGTATTAAAATTCAACGATACGTGTTATTTTGTGCACCACTGTTTTCCATAAGAGTAAACTAGAGTTTAGAGCAAAAACAAAAAAAAAACAAAATTATGATTGTTTTCCACAAACCAAAACTACACTTTTTTGCACTCGACGCGCGTTTCGCTAACAACGTTAGCATCATCAGGAGACGATAAACAATGAACTAAATTAATCTACGCTCTATCTTATATACAATCCTTTAGTGGGCGGAGATAAGACTAATAAATTGTGATTGATCACGATCTTTAATCCTACCTCCCCTCAACCAAAGAATAAAGTGTACTAAACGGGATAGGTCCTCTATCTTTATTTAAACTATTTCTGGATTTAATGATTTCCATACTTTCATATGCATTCAAAAGTCTTTTGTTTGGTACACTTTTTAGAAGTTTTAGGTTATCTAATGTGAATCTATGATTGTTTTCAAAAGCATGCTCGGCCACACTTGACTTTTCTGTTCTTCCGTATTTTAAGTGTGCTAAGTGTTCTTTAAAACGTGTTTGAATAGAGCGTCTCGTTTGGCCAACATATTTTTTTTATCACAATCCATGCAACTAATTTCGTAAATTCCACTTTTTTCTAGAACTGTAGTTTTATCCTTGGGATTTCCTAGTAAGCTTCTTATTGTGTTACCGGATTGATATACTAATTTTAGACCGGTGTTATTAAATACTTTCTGCAATCCAAATTCCCAACATAGTAGAGTTTAGAGCTTCCATTGTCTTTTTCTTTTACTTTGACTTAACCAAGACTATCTAATCTTTAATAATTTAATTTAAAAGGGTTCCAAAAACTGTTAAGAATTGGAGAAAATGCTGAAACACATCGATCTTGTTTGTAAAGGGGACACTTTTTGCCTATCTTGACATTTTTATAACGCGCATCCCCTTTGAGGGGTAAACTTTACCCCTATATTTTGAATAGGGAAAGTGGGTCGAGTGATATATTGTTTTGAAGGTCTCCTGAATGTCTTGACAATCGTGTAAAAAAAGATTTCCGGCGGTAGCCTGCGCGCGCCGCGTCATATTATTCAAACAAGATTTGACAACATCGTAGCCGTTTTCTTTTGTCGCGGTTACGGTTAACCTTGGTTCAAAAATTTCCCAGAAGAATAAGCAAAAGAAGGAGACCTCGATTGCGTAATATCTTCGAATATTGTTTAAATCTACAGGTAATTTTTGATTTTTAAATATATTTCTACTCAAAAGTTTTTTATTTTTATGAATTTTGGGATTGTACTTAAATTTTCAGATGAATATTGCTATGACGTCACCTTTCAGCTGACATGAACAGAAAAAATCGATGTAGATACCGCATCCTGTGATGTTCCATGCTTTGAGAATCGTAACCAGCCTATTTTGCTGGTTCAGAATGATTGCGGTTCTCAAGGATGTGCTATCCAAGTCCATTTTTTCTGTTAATGTCAGCTGATAGGTGATGTCGAAGCATTTTTGATTTGAAAGTTTAAGCACAATCCCGAAAATCATAAAAATTAAAAACTTGATTCTATAAGTGCTGAGGAGAGATTCCTATTTTAGCACAAATAAAAATGAGAAGAAGAAAGAAAGTGTTCGTAAAGCCGTTTTTTGAAAATGTTCAATTTGGCGAGCTGACAACTTCGATCGGCAGGCGATTCCACTCTTCAAAGTATCGATTCGTTAGAAAGTGTAGCCTATGCCCCGTACTAAACTGCTCTTTCCGAAGTTTGAATGGATGGCTCCTTAGTCTTTTGTCATTGTTGATGGTGACTAAAGGCGTCGGGCATGGAAATTGGTTATCCGTCATTCTAAAAATTTGTATTAAATCTCCACGCATGCGACGGATTGACAGTGGTTGCAAATTAAGTCTGGCCAGTCGTTCTTCATAGGGTATATTTTTAAGATTAGGGGACCATCTCGTTGCTTTACGTTGGACCTTTTCGAGCAAATTCTGATCTCCTATGAGCCAGGGGTTCCAAACTGGTGCAGCAAACTCTAGAATTGGTCGAATGTACATCGTATATAGTTTGGCTGCAAATTCTGGTCTGGGTTTTGGGAATGCTTTTTGCGCTTTGTAAAGCGCGCTATTTGCCTTCTTGACTGACTCATGAACGTGTTGAGACCATGATAAATCATTTGGAATGGTAACTCCACGGTCCTTTTGACTCACAGCAGTTTGAAGCTGAATACCATTAATAAAATATTGGCGCTGAGGATTGTTGCGGCCAATATGCACAACTGCACATTTATCTATGTTGAGAGGTAAGAGCCATTATGTGCACCAAGATTGGATTTTGTTTAAGTCCTCTTGAAGGCGGTTGTTAGGGCTGAGTGGGTTTTCAAACAGTTTCTTGTCATTGCGTAAGCGCTTGCGTGACTCTCCAGTGACATCAGTAGGTCGGCGGTGTATATCAAAAACAGGATTGGTCCTAGAACTGACCCCTGAGGGACGGATGAGGGGACCGGTGTGGCATTTGACAAGGAATCCGCCACTCGAACTCTAAACACTCGGTTTGTTAAAAAAGCTTTGATCCAAAGAAGCAATTTACCGCGTACTCCGATTTGTTATAGTTAAAAAAGTAATCTTCTATGAGGCACTTTATCGAAAGCTTTACTAAAATCTAAGTACAAAATATCTAACGGATCGCCCGCGTCCAAACTGAGTGTCCACTGATTAAGTGATGTTATAATGTTTGAAACAACAGATTTTCCGGGTAAAAAGCCATGTTGAAAGTGCGGGAATATATTATTTCGAGTTAAAAATGGTAATAACGAGTTAACAATTAGCCTTTCGAGCACTTTACAAACTATACATACCAAACTTATTGGACGATAATTTGCACAATTCAGTTTATCCCCTTTTTTGAATATGGGGGTGATGTTGGCAGATAGCTATTCGTCTAAGAGTGATGCAGTATCAAATGAAGTTCTGAGAATCTTCTGCAAAGGCTTGCTTAATTCGGCGGCGCATTATTTAAGAATTTTTGATGTTATTCCATCCGGCCCCGGAGCGGAGTTGCTTTTAAGACTGCTCAGTATACTTTGGACATCGTGCACTGTGAATGTAACGTCGATTAATGAATTAATGTTTACAGCGCACAAATAGTCAGGTAGCTGTTGGTGCATATTTGACCTGTTTTATTCCGTACTGTTGGAGTTGCTACTTTGGAAGAAAGATGTTGCCTGACATATGAGTAGTAAGATTTTGGTTTTTGTAATAAATTGGATTCATAGTTCAGTCTTAACCTATCAATTTCAATTGAAAGTTGATTGGAAAAAGCTCTATGATTTTGAAAATCTTGCTGGCTTCTGGTAAGCTTGTATTTACGCCAGAGCCGCTGTTTGTGTCTGACCTGTTTAATGGTGTCGTTTGTTAACCAAGGCTTGGAGGGGTTTCTATTTACTGTCACAGGAGTGGAACAGTTTTGCACATGACTTTCCAAAGTCGTTTAGCCACATTTCATTTATATTCACCGCTTGAAGTAAGCCGGTCCAGTCTTGATTGCGTAAAGCTAGTTTAAGTTTGGCAAAATCTACTCGATTAAAAGTTTTTTATTCTTAACTTCTTGGTAACTAATAATCTGTATATTGCTTGTTATTACCCCATGGTCAGATTTGCCTATAGGTGCGTCAATATTTATGGTCGTAAGTAGATTTTGATGTAAATATCTGTAAATTTAAACAATATTCAAAGATATTACATAATCGAGGTCTCCTTCTTTTGCTTATTCTTCTGGGAAATTTTAGAACCAAGGTTAACGGTAACAGCGACAAAAAGAAAACTGCTCGTGAGAGCGCCAAGCTTCTGCTGCTCTTTGATGTTAAATATAATAGAAGTGTAGGCAGCGCTCATTTGCTGTACTAGAGTATGATTAACACAGCATCGTTACTCTATTAATTATTTACTTTATGGTTTTATGGTTCACTGAACACATACTAGTATATGAGATTAGGTGGTCTTAATTTTTATTAGTATAGACTCTCGTTTAGACTATAATTTTTAAAATTTTAATGCCAAGAGAATACTAAGTCCGTTTTTAAATGATTTATAATTGTTGCTGTTTAAGTTTAAACGCTATCTCGGATTATTGCAAAGGCAATTTTTTTGAATAGTCTGTTAAAAACTGTATCAGTAATTAATGATATTTAACGTTTTTTTTTTAGTTTTTGAGCTTCATACAAAAGATAGAACACGATTTTTCGATGCCTTAGCAGCCCTTCTAAACTAGAAGATGTAAGAAACAAAATGTAAATCATCACCGTACAAATAGTTTTTAGGAATTTTATTCTCGACTAAGGAAGAAAATATTTAATGTTTTTATTTTTTTTTGTCAGCCAAAACCACTCGCCATATTTCAGTGTATATGTTTTTCATTAATTCACATTTGTTAGTTTTTTAAATTTATTTTTGGTATTGTACAGGGAGTCATGTTTGTATTTATGTCTGGCTTTGTTAGACAAAGTCGTACATGTACGTCGTACTGCCCGCCTTATTTAAAACGTCGTAACTGACAAGTTGTTTGAACTGGTATATTTCAGGTTTCACACGGTGAATTTTAGAAAACCTCAAAAATCTCATAGCGAATTTCTAAGCTGTGACGTCACGGCTCGAGCTTTTGCATGTCTCAGTATCCGACCCAAGCCGCCCAATATTTTTTTATAATGTCTATCAATACCTACTGGCAACTACTTAATAAAACAAAAAGTGGTATAAAGTTCTCTTTTAAACCTTATCAGGCCTCTTATAAACCCCTTATACGCCTTAAGTGTCAGTTTTTATAAAGGGATACTTTACTACTTTCACATGAGTTTTAGTTTTAAAAAATTTCTTTAAAAACATTCTCTAACCATTTATAAAAAGTCAAGCCAACTACAAGTAGTTTTTAAATGTTTGTCAGAGGGTTTCAGCGCGTCCAATTTGACCCCGCCCCTTATTGATTGAAACATATGATGTAATTGCTTTATTTCTTTAAAAAGTTGCAGTGCATGCGTTTCTTTGTAATTTCATCTTTTTCTAAATGCATTATGCAAAATGTTTACAGAAATGACAAAACTTTTGAAGGATATTATATTTCGATAAATATTTATAGGTACTATAATATTTTATTGACGTTTAAATCGATTCTCTACGATCTATCGTGTAGAATTCATTTCTGTCTTCTAAAAACATGCGCTTGAAAAAAACCGTAACTTAAAGAATTTTTAACTAAATTTATGGAGAAAACAGTAGGGTTAATTTTCTTAAAGTTCCTGTAATTTAAACAATAGAAAAAAAATAACAAAATACAAGTCGAACGATTAATAGAGACTTATCGGTACATAAAGTCGGCATAGCCTGACTCGATACCTCCGACATGGAGGCCAGCCAACACCTTCCGTTTTAGTACCCTTTTACACATATTCCGCCACCATTTTTGACACTGTTGACAGTTATTACATCAGTTAATTGTCAAAATGGCACCCACATACGTTCAAAGCTCACTAAAACGCGAGTAGATGGAAGACCTATTGAATATCGGAGGCATCGCCTGACTTTTTATAACACTTTCAGCTTAAAGTTTTATTAGAATAGTTTTTAAAAATTTTTTATTACGATCTTATAAAACTTGTAAACTTTAAAACTAAAAGTTTCATAAGAAATGTCGCCAAAAGGTTTTGATTGCTAAATTATAAAACTCCAAAAACCAAAAGTTTTATAGGGAGGCTCTTCAAAATGTCTTGTTTGCTATATTATGAAAAATGGCAACCTAAGACAAAAGTTTTATAAATATAGTAATAAGTATAGTAATAAGAATTTGATTGTTAATTTTGGAAGAAGAATACGCGTCTGGTTTTTCCATTACCTTTATAAACATTTACATGTTAAAGTTTTCTTATAAATATTATTACAAATATTCACGACCGCTATAAACTCCTTATAAAAAAGTTGAAAAATATAAAACTATGTAGCACCTAAAATGTTACTTGGGATCAGCTAGCCGTATTTCACTAGACTCGAGCTGCCCGCGTACAGTTCGATTTCATATCTTACTAGCCGCTCCGAAGGCCCGAAAATTCGAGCTTTTCAGAACTGTGTTTTTTGGCTGTTCTACTTCGTCGCATGGTGCAAGTTCGAATTTTCTCCGTTCGAGAGCGAGGGCAAGCTATTGTTCAGTTTTAACTAGGGCTGTGAAAATTCGAGCCGAGTGCGTTATAGTTAAATGTGCTATCAGTTCTTACAAATTGTCAGTCAGGGCGTTTCCGATAAGTATCTGTATTTTGTATTCAGTCCTAGAGCATTTCTATCCTGGTTTCTTTCGTTGGGCGCGTTTGCCTCACTATTAGAGACCTTTTGCACCTATAATTTTTATGTCTTTTATTTTATCGCTTATTTAGGGCATGCGCAGTTACTAGCCAATAAAGTTTGACGTTACCTGCGGATGAATGCCGTATCCGTTATAATTGTCATGGCTGCCAACAGTAAAACGTTAAGTAGAAAAACAAAATATTTAAATTGATTTTTGAATGCAAATATGTTCTGTATTCTTTTTAATTGTAAAGATAAGTGTCAGTTTTTGTTTAATCATTTTTTTTTGAATAGCATTTTATTAGCAAGAATAAGATATTTTCAATGAAAAATATTGGACAAATTCTTTTTGTAAATCTTGATAATAATAAATACCTTATAAAATCGCCTAGAAACAAATCACAGGCGGCGTGCAAAAACTAAAAATTATCTACGTCACAACGCGTTATTAAGCGATAAAGTCACCTAACGGGGATTTTTCATATGAGGTGCAAAAGGTTCTATTCTCGTAATGCATCGGTCTTTATTTGGT
Organism: Oxystoma pomonae; assembly: GCA_963921995.1. Taxonomy (NCBI): domain Eukaryota; kingdom Metazoa; phylum Arthropoda; class Insecta; order Coleoptera; family Brentidae; genus Oxystoma; species Oxystoma pomonae. The sequence goes on along the minus strand of OY998171.1, from coordinate 47,401,774 downwards.
AAAACGCGTTACTTTAGCGGTTGAGAGTTGACGCACGTGGCCTTGATAAGAAAGCATGCGGGATTCTGATACTCGTATTCGAGCCGAAGTCTTTGTGTTTCTATCATGTAAAAGAGAAGACCATAACAGGTATATGGAGAAGACAGACAAACGATTTATTCCACTTTAGCCTTTATGTGTTTTGCAAAGGAAAATTGATCGAAAACAATTTGTTTGAAAGTAATTTTGTTCGAGCGGAAATTTCCGTTCGAACAAACTGTTTTCGAACTAATTTCCGTCCGAACTAAATGTTTTCATACTAATTTTCGTTCGAACTAAATGTTTTTGAACTAATTTTCGTTCGAACTAAATCTTTTCGAATTAATTTCCATTCGTGATAAATTTTTAGTCTTTTTTTTTGCAAAATTTCCGCCTGCGGCGTATTTATGACAAGTACGGTGTTAACACCAACTTTCGATACCGAGCAGCCCTTGACAGCTAACCTAATCCAATTTTTGGAATATTTCATAAAAAACGCAAAATAGACCAACTTTTTGAAATTTGTTACATTTTTATTTTGGTTTTAAGCAGTTTTTGGTCAAGGGTATTTCTTTCAAACATGTAAAAATAGCACTTATATTATTTTTTTTTTTTAATTTTTTCCTGCGCCGCATAATTTTAGGAACAAATCTAGAATTAAGACCAACCCAGTTTTTTTTAAATATGTATCAAAAAAAAAAAATACCAAAGTTTGAAAAATTTTGCCTAAACTGCAAGAAATTGGATATTAATAATTTTTACAAATTTACTTTAATTTTGACAAATTTTTGTCAAAAACATTTTGAACGTGTAAAAAATGTCATTTTAGAATAAGTTTTGGTCGAACACTGATTGAACACCTACTATAAACCGCACACAAATATTAAAAAAATAAAAATTGGTGGTTAAATTAGTGTCTTTTGTAGAAGAAAAAAAATCAGTAATTAGCCGCGAGTTGTAAATAGTACTTTTTTGAATAACTTCGTCAAAAAACGGGAAAAACATAAAAAAAACTACAACACAAAAGCTATTGTCATGTCACCGTTTTTATCCTATAAATCAAAGACGCTACATAACCTACAGATCCTTACTATTGGCCATTCAATTTTTTGACATTTGTGTGCAAAAATAGTCATGGTTTTATTTTTTTGCGGACAGTGAGTAAAATTGTGTTAAAAAAACGGAACTAGTAGAATTTTTACTAAAAATGTGTTATTTTTGGATAATATTCTTGTTTTTAACTTCTCAAGTAGCACAAAGACGTCCATAATATGTCCGCTTAGGACATTCGAACGTTCCCGCAACGTCCATTTTAGGACCTTCGACATCTTAAAAACATCCTTAGGACATCTTTTGTTACAAAAACAGATGTCCATAAAACGTACGTTCCAGTACGTATTAAGGTAATTTTTTGGAAACAATTTTAAACGTTTTAAGAGGTTTTCAGTAAATTTATAATCGCATATTATCAGGACATATTTGGGGCATTAAAACTAATTATTATAATAGTAAATAAACTTTACAAGTACATTCATATAAACATATTTATAAAGGGAACTTTGAAAAAGTAAAATCATAAAAAATATTAAAACTAGCTTATAAAAAGATACAAGGCATCAATACTAATGATTCCGCCTATTGCTGTATTCTAGAATAGGTCAACAAATTTAAATATTAAATATAAACAGAAGTAAGGTAATCTTTAACTCAGCCAAACTTTTATTTTTGTCAAAATTGGCGGAAAACCCCCTAGTGCATATATGATTACCAAAAACTAATATTCCATGGACGTCCTATAAATGTCTTAAAATTTAGATCGTTGACTAAATGGGACGTTTTAAGGATGTCCTGTGCTACTTGGGTTAGGCAGAGATTTTATCCTTAGGGGCTGTCCCTAAATTATACGTAAAGGGGGGGTCCACCCTCGTTGTTACGAGGAGTGTTTCGCGTAAGGCTGGAATATAAAATACTCGGGTCGAAATATTAAAATGTCACTTTTTTTGTGGGACCGTTTAAAATTTTTATTTTTTTTGCGTATATTTTACAAGTAGTGTTTCGTTTCATGCTACTGCGAACATAGGCCGGAAGAAGTCCAATTTGCCAGTGTACATACATGCAGGGACACCGCACACCTATCAGTGGAGCAACCAACACTCAAGCTTCCGATCGCCGTTCGGCCGTTCGCGGCTTGTATTTAGTACGCCTCTAACAGCGGTGCTATGTGGAGCGTAGTCAATGAAACCGGAATTTGGTCAATAAATACGCACATTTTTGTAACGTAATTTTCTTGTTTTTTGTCACTGATAAATTAGAACGTTTTATTTTCAACTGCTCAGATTTATCACTATCAACGTGTTACAATGAAAATAATAAGGAGAAACAAAATTTAAAAAGTTCTCAAAATAAAATAATACATTCTAAAAACCAAAAAGAATCTCCCAGTCAAAAAAAATTTAGAGTAAATGTTCGAAAAGTCCTCCTTGCTCGGCTAGACAATATCCGAGCCTATTATAAAAACCCCTTCTAACGTTTCCAAGTTGTTAGTAGTAGTAGATCCAAGTATCTAGGACCATTCAAATTGCCGTAAATAAAAAATGGCCCAATTACGTGTTCCATACAAATGCAAATTTTCCCTCGACCAATATCGAACGTGTGTTGGGTTATGACGATTCAATAATGGAAAAGTGCTTTCATCTGTGAAAAGAATAGATCTCAGAAAGTTTTCAGCACGATTAGCCCTTTCCATCATTGTTTCGCAAATACGACGATAGTTGTTCTCGGGAAAAATTTGATGCGTTTTTGACGCTTTGTAAGAATGATAACCATTCTTTTTGAGAACACGTAAGACAGTGGCTGAAGACGTATCAACTGCTTCGGCAGTTTGGTGGCTAGTTAACTTTCGATTTTCCTCCACTGCAGCGCAAATCATCACACCTCGTACTTCCTGCTCGTCATTCAAAACAGTGGGTTTTTTTATGGTTTCTTGGCGCTACACAACCAAACTTTTCAAAATTCTGCACAAACCTATGAATCGTTGATAACTAGGTTCTGGGCGATTTACAAAATTCTCCAAAAGAAGTTCTTGAATAAGTCCCAACGGTCTGCCTATCTGATCATTTGACTATCTGTACTTATTCGGCAACTTCGTAGACATCCATTTTTAGTTTTAAAAATGTATTATTTCACTTAAGAACTTATCAATCTGTTTCTCGAGCAAGGCGGAAATAAAACAAAATAAATTTCCAAAAGATATCACTGCAGCGTGCTTCGAACTTATTAAAATTCCCGTTTTTTTTTGTGTTACGTATCTAGGGACAGCCCTTTCTTGTATTTTTTGATAGTTTTGCTTTCGCAAATTACAAAACCAAGAGATAAGTGAGGATAAGCGAGACGACCTGTACAATTCTTCAAATTGAATAATTTTTGTAAATACCGAATATGTGTTAATTTTATAATAAGAAGTGTAAAGCAATTTTATCGTGATTTTTTAAATCATTTTCTGTTTTAGGAAAATATAAGTGTTATTTTTTCATTTATTTATTTGTTATTTTTATATTTTACAAACCCACAACTACTATGGTTATATTTTCACAGGAGTTGCGACATGACCTAAGCCCTAAAGTGTAAATCAATTTTATAGTGATTTTTTTAAATGAATTTGTCAGTCATTTTCTGTTTTAGGAAAATATAATAGTGTTATTTTTTCATTCATTTATTTATTATTTTTATATTTTACAAACCCACAACTACTATTGCGACATACCTAAGCGCTAAAGTGATATTTGATGACATTAATAAAAGTCAACCTACCTATAATAAATTATTTGTCGTTTTTAATAGTACATTATAAACCTAGGGAATAAAGTGCCACATTTAATCCCACGGCGGGCTACAATTCGCTAAGGGCTTAAACGACACTTTAGTCCCGAGGTTTATGCACTTTAGGAAAAGATCTTTGTTAAAATTGCGTTAATTCTACGCCAAATGGTTCGTCAACTACAAGAAAGGGTGCTAAAAATGAAATCTTGGACAAGAGCAAGTGCTGTTTGGCTTGACTTGCAATAAATTTAATTATAATTTTCGAGGGATTACTTTTTTTTAATCCCTGAGGGATTACATTTACTTCTAACCCCTAAGCTGAGGGATTAAATTTATTTTTAATCCCTTAGGGATTTTTTTTAAATCCCATAGAGATTAAAAGTGTTACTTTAGTCCCTAAAAAGAGGAATTAAAAGTACCTATTTAATCCCTGAAGTGCATAAAAAATATTGATGCATATTAAAGTTAATTTCAAGTTTTTCGGACCAATTTCAATATGGTGCGATTCGATTGGGAACCGGTAACTATACCCACCTACTATATGGTAGGGTGTTCCCATGCAAGAGGGAACAAAATACCAAAATGTTCTTTAAAAGAATATAAAATCCCCGTGTCCGGAGAAAATTCAGAAAAACCTTTTAGTAGTAAAGTAGATCAAATGCAGCATCCGTTTCGTGGTGTAGTGGGTAGCGATACTGACACCACCTACAAGGTGTTATGTGGATACTGACTTTAACACGGGCAGTACGTGTTCGATTTCCGCTATAGCTGGTGATGAGTACAGGGTGTCCCATTTTCGATGGGATTCACCCAGACAGCAAAGTTATGTACCAGGTACGTACCTCCCAAGAAGCACACATCTGTACCAAAAACATCCTTGGGACGTCCGCCTCCGGACATTCGTACATCCCCGGGACGTCCGCTTCGGGACCTACGCCCTCTTTAGGACGTCCCTGGGCGGTCCAATGTTACAAAATAATTAGTCCACAGGACGTCCGACTGGGACATATGCCATCTTTAGTCCACAGGACGTACGACGAAGACGTCCCAGGGACGTACACAGAAAACGTCTGCAGGATATATTCACAGAAAATCTTAGGTACGTCCGCTTTGGGACCTACGCCGTCTTTAGGGCCTCCCTGGGAGGTCCAATATTACAAAATAATTAGTCCACAGGGCGTACGACAAAGACGACCCAGGGACGTACACAGAAAACGTCTGAAGGACATATTCACAAGACGTCTTAGGTACGACCGCTTTGGGACCAACGCCGTCTTTAGGACGTCCCTGGGAGGTCCAATGTTACAAAATAATTAGTCCACAGGACGTACGACAAAGACGTCCCTGGGACGTACACAGAAAACGTCCGCAGGACATATTCACAGGACGTCTTAGGTACGTCCGCTTTGGGACCTACGCCGTCTTTAGGGCGTCCCTGGGAGGTCCAATATTACAAAATAATTAGTCCACAGGGCGTACGACAAAGACGACCCAGGGACGTACACAGAAGGACATATTCACAAGACGTCTTAGGTACGTCCGCTTTGGGACCTACGCCGTCTTTAGGACATCCCTGGGAGCTCTAATATTACAAAATAATTAGTCCACAGGGCGTACGACAAAGACGACCCAGGGACGTACACAGAAAACGTCTGAAGGACATATTCACAAGACGTCATAGGTACGTCCGCTTTGGGACCTACGCCGTCTTTAGGACGTCCCTGGGAGGTCCAATGTTAAAAAATAATTAGCCACAGGACGTACGACAAAGACGTCCCTGGGACGTACACAGAAAACGTCCGCAGGACATATTCACAGGACGTCTTAGGTACGTCCGCTTTGCGACCTACGCCGTCTTTAGGACGTCCCTGGGAGGTCCAATATTACAAAATAATTAGTCCACAGGACGTACGACAAAGACGTCCCAGGGACGTACACAGAAAACGTCTGAAGGACATATTAACAAGACAACTTACATACGTCCGCTTTGGGACCTACCCAAGCAGCATTTTTCCGACTTCCGACTAATTACAACCTAACATGACGTCGGTTTTGGCGCAAATTTAGGTCGGCAGTTGGTTTGTCCATCAAACAACGTATTTTTTACTAAGACCTGACGTCGCCAACAACTAGTGCATCAGTTGTGACGTCGATACTTACCAAAACTGACGTAGCCAAATGTTGGTGACACTCGCTACTTATCAGCGACGTAAATTAACGTTAATTTCGGCGACGTAATTTTTAAAATAAAATTTAAGGTCAGGCCAAAGTGAAAAAGGACGTCAATAAATTTAGTTGTTGCCAAGATTTTCTGTAAATGGCAACACTGCAAATACGAAAATATTTTATAAATATACTTTACATGGACTTATGTTAGAATAGAAAGTTTAAAAGTTTCTATTGTTAGTTTACAAAATAATCTTATAGGCCAGTCACCTCGGGACACCCGGTATAACGTCCAATTCATGAGACGTTATATTTAGTATGAGTTTTAAAGTAGAATTGTAATAAAATTGACGTTGCCAAACTTTTATTTATTAAATGTAACTATTCCGAGGTCCACCGACGTGGGTGCGTGACCTATAATTATACTACAATATTGTAGGTCGGGTCGTTCTACAAGGCGACGTCGCAGGAGGTGTTCTTGTCCGAATAGGTAAATAATCATTAGAAATTTGGTTGGCGCCCGAAACGCCATTTTAAACGTTTAGCATCGATGCGCCATTACAACAGTAAGGTTTATTTTTTAATTTTAAAGGCTTGATATGTAAATTAACTTATTTTTTGGCAACTAAAATGCATTTTTTAAATGCCTATAATGTTTTAGTATAAGAAACGGGCTTCCTTATAAAGATTTTATTTTTAGGTTAATTTTTTCAAAATTAATTTCTTAATATTTTTGAATTATTTTTGTGGGTTTCTGTTTTTTTAATGTCTATTTTAATTATATTTATCAGTAAACTGACGTTCGTTGGAAGATTTGCATCCATAGAATGTGAAAAAATAACTTTTTTCAGTTACCTAAAATACCTAAGATAATAATTATTGTCATCCACAGTTCATTGGGATGTGTTTGTTTAGACATATAAAAGTTTTTACCTAATAAGTTTTAAACTTGGTGTGCACAGTAAAACTTTGGGTCGTGAGTCTACGTAATTTGACGTAATATTTGACCAAAATATTATGCAGCCCCCGACGTCGAAACGACTCGAATTTTGATTCCCCACTTAGGTGCTAAATCGAGTCCTTAGGAAGACTGATGGACGTCGGAGCCGACGTCAAATATTTCTTGCCCTACGTGACCATAACGTAATATAACGTCCAAATGCTTGTTGGGTACGCCGCCTTTAGGACGTCCTTGGGAGGTCCAATGTTACAAAATAATTGTTCCACAGGACGTACGACAAAGACGTCCCTGGGACGTTCACAGAAAACGTCTGCAGGACATATCCCCAGGACGTCTTAGGTACGTCCGCTTTGGAATCTATGCCGTCTTTAGGGCGTCCCGGGGATGTCCGGTGGCGGACGTCCCAAGGACGTTTTTGGGACAGACGACACTTATTAAACCAATTTTACAGTAGGGCTGTCCTGGGGACGTCCTAAAACTGTTTGAGTGGTTTAATCCAAATTTTGGTCCCACATCAAACGTCCCCAGAACGTACATTTTGGATCTAGGGCGTTTGACCATTAATGAATTTTATCACTATAAATAACTTACAAAACCAATTAAAATGTGACCCAATCAAAACCAATTACGAAATAAGTAAAAATCAAGTCTCAGTATATAAAAAAAACAACTTATTCGTTACAATTATTCTAACCTATCAAGGTTTTTCCAAGCCTTATAAGAGTTATAATTTTAAACTACTGAAAATGGCCTATCCGGACCACACCCAAGACAGAAAAATACCAATACCTACAGTTTTTTAAAGTAGATAGGTAATAGTGTTTTTTAAAACTAGTCGCTAAAATAAGGCTCTTTTTATAAGCGTGGTATTAAAGTACGAGCGCATTGACTTATAATTTAAAAACGAGTAAAAAAAGCACAATTTTTAGCGGCGAGTTCTAATAGTTATTTTACATACCAAGGGAGGAAAGTGTCACTTTTCCCCCTGTTGTGAGGGGAGCATTAAAAAACCTAATTACCTACAGTAACAAATATAGGATTGAGTTAATTTGTAGCAAGGGTCCATACGCGGTTCAGGGAAAATAATTGCATGGCCCGACGAAAGTCCGATGTAGGACTCTTACGGCGCTAAATTGCAAATAAACTGACGGCTCTGCTCTCTATGCAAAGTATTTTCTTATACGAGTCTAATATTTTTTCTTATACGAGTCTAATTATTTTTCATGTCCATGGCGAATGATCGGTGATGTAAGTAGGTAGTTGTCCGACATCGACCCACGTTTAACTGCCGATGCCGACATTGACGACGTCGTGTCGCGTCTGTCCGATTATTTACCGACCTTCAGTGTTTGCTGGGATGTCACGCCAAGAGGGAGAGGAATGAAGATTCATGACAAAATGTAACAAGATTCGAGTGGGGGTCACCTGCATTAAGGACACTAATCCTAGAGCAAGCTAGGATTAGTGTCCTTAACCTGCATGACCCTCTGCCCGTCACAAATTGTCACGTTTTTTGACGTCGACCAACACCTTCCAGTGATGTCACAAATAAAAGCAACCCTCTTTCACAAAGTGTTCACAAATTTTTGTTTAGTTACATCAATGTGGTTGCTCACATGATGGCGAATGATCGATAAAATCGAAGTTGGCCCAACTACAAGTAAGTTAAACTTTCTAAGTCCGACATCATGCAGGCCGATACATATATAATTACCGCTGACGACGTAGCACCGATGACGGCGACATCGGTCCGATTTTTCCGCCGACCTTCTCTGTTTGCTGGGTTAGTTATGTGTACATATAGTTTGTGCGAGCCTAAAGTGTGCTATATTATATTAATGGTTAGGTAATTATAGTTTGATTTAGATTAAGTTTCGGATACGTCCTACCTACTTTGATCTGCGGCCGCGCGTCGCCCGGCGGCCAAAAATACCTACTGATGGCGGTCCAATGTCGGTACTGACATTATCGTGCCGATGTCGAGGGCTGCGGCGACTGACGAACGTTCGACATTAAAAATCGCGCTCGCTTTTCGATTAAAGTATAGAAACTCGAAATTAAAAGCTTTAAATAAAGGAGTCATCTTTGGGTTGGGTTGGATTGTGCCGTTTGGAATGGGTTGGGTCGGGTTGGGTCCTTATTATTTTATGTCTTTTCTAAATACTTAAAGAACAGATCCCAAATTTTTAATGTTTTGATTTGCATTTTTTAATTTGAGGTAGTTAGTTTGTTTTGTGCATTTTTAAATTTTGCGCGATTTTAATCTTTGCGATATTACATTCCGCGCGATTTTAGGCTCGCGCGATTTTAGTCTTGCGCGATATTAATCCGGCGCGGTATTGGGATGCGTGGTATTGGGGTGCGCTATATATTTAAGAGCTGCGCGATTTTTGGTCTTAAAATTTTGCGACATTTTGGCCGCCAATCACATTGGCTTGCGTTCACCGTGTTTGCTGGGTGTGGAATAAAAAGAAAATAAAAAATCATTTTCTCAATCCTTTATTGTTTTTTTTAAATAAAAAATTTAATTTGACATTATATAAATAAGTACAACAAAATGATATGTTGCGGCCACTTTACGACGGTAAAAACTTTTTCACATGAAAAAAATAAAAAAAAAGTATCAACTGGGCCTGTCCGGGATTTGAACCCGGGACCTCTCGCACCCGAAGCGAGAATCATACCCCTAGACCAACAGGCCGTTGTGTTTAATTTTATCGACACACATGTTATACGCAACACCATTATCTCCACGCAAAATTTGGCCTTATGAAAAACCAAAAAAATTCGTCATTTTCATACATTTCCATGATTTTCAACTAAAAAACAAAAAAGTTTTACTATAATTGTGTTATTTGATTCCATACCGGATATCTTTGACCGACTGCACGTGTTGAAGAAGGACGGAATGCAATCAGTTGATTTGGAAATGTCATAACAAAAATATAACCTTCCTTTTAAAAAAGTCCCAAAAAAATAAAATGGAAGAGAAAAAAGTGGTAGATTTATACAGAGATACTCCAGTCAGGTATTTAGGTAAGTTTATTTTATTACAAAGATCGCCTTAGTTAGTTATAGAATAAAAAAGGCTTGCGCCAGCCGTTGACGCTCCCGCTGAAGTCCTTGACCAAGGCATTGCTTGACATAGGGCGAGTTTCATAAACTTGACGTTTGCCGATGCCGTTTACCGTCTTTCGTTTAACATAAGCTAAAGGAAATCAATATTTCCATTCATATCTTCCGTTCGCCGTTGCCGACGCCGGCAGAGATAGTCCAAGTCCAACTTTTTCGGTTTATGCCCTTGCAAAATTCCTAGCAATTTCGTAGCAGCGCTAAACGAATTAAAACGGGTTAAAATAGTTACAAGATTAATGTTTATATATTTCTAACCTCATTTTTTGGGGTTTGTTGTAAATAAGAATGTTTTTCTTTTTATTTTTTTACTGATTTTACTAATTGACAAAACACGGAAAACGAAAAGTCTATGAAAGCGCGAGTTCTTAGCAATGGCATGACGGCCACGGCAGCGGCGTGCCATAAAATTTCTTATTTTAATTAAACTGGGCAATGGGAACTGAAACATCTGACGTGACCGCCTTGAATCTATAAATAAGTAGTTAACATGAATTTCAAGTTGGGATGTGGACCAAATTTAAAAGCTAGTTCTTACCTAGGTGTAGTGGTCCCCACAGTTACCTGCTCTATTCGTTAAGCCTCAGTTACCTATATTATAGATTGTAAATGCCTGTGCCAGCCGTTTTGGTTCATGTTACATTACAATATACAGGACTTAGACAAATGCATTCAGCTAGATGTTTTTTTGAATGACTATAAAATTGATGTACTTACTCTGTTTGAGTGAGCACTGTATAGCAACCAACTAGAGAATATATTTATTGATGAGTATGTAATTATTTCTGGTTTTTGTCAATCTTTGCGTGTTTGTGGGACACCAGTGGTTTTTGTTCATGGAAACCTGGTCATGTTGGTACATTTGGCATAATCTTTAACACTTTTTTTTTTAAATACATATATTTTTGCTTTCATTTGCAAAAAATATTAAAATCACATATGTAGCCCTTTTTAAGATATACCATAAAATTACTTCATATAAATTAATGCTCTCGACCTGCTTAATTAATGCTCCCAAGGTACAAATATCAATCCAATACATATGCATATACAGGGTGTCCCAACGAAAACGAAATAGAGGCGTTTTGGAGTATTTAAAGTATGATTTTCAAAAAACCCTCAAACATGTCGATTTGTTATTCAAGGGGAGCACTTTTTGGCTATATTAAAATTTTCGTAGGACACATCCCTTTGAAGGGGTGGGTTAAATAAGGGAAAGTGGGTCAAGTGATACCTTATTTTGAAGGTCTTTTAAATACACAAAACTGTCAAAGTTTTAAAAATCTAGCGATTTGTTTTTAAAGTAAGTTCAAAATGTACAGGTAAATTTTCCTCCTCATAGGAATGTATTCTAGAAGAAAAAAAAATGATAAAATAAATAACTGAAACAAAGTCGACTTGTCCCGGTATTTCTCAAAATTAAGATTTTAATTTAATTAAAAAAATACGATTTTTGCATTGGTTTATGAATTTTAAAAGTGAGTCTCTTAAAACCAACCGCTAGATTTTTAAAATTTTAACACCTTTGTAAAGGCATTTGAAGGACGTTTAAAGTAAGGTATCACTTAACCCACTTTCCCTATTTAAATCCTGTTGGTGAAACTCATTATCCCTCAAAAAAGGTGAGCTACGAAGATTCCTATCAAGCTAAAAAGTGTCCCCCTTTTATAACAAATCGACGTGAAATTTTCATTAACAAAAAATGTTTTTGCTATTTCTCAAAAAGGGCTACATACGCGATTTTAATTTTTCTGGCAAATAAAAGCTTGAAATATAAGCTCAGTCAAGCTACACCCCTCCTTTATGAAATTCAGTTAGAGTTATTCACACTTAGAAGGGGGGGGGTGTGGCTGGTCGCTAAGCTGCACCCCCCCCCCATGCTTAGTTACTTACTTTTAGTTTACAAAAACCATCGGTTGCTAAGATTTTTGTTTGTTTGTTATAGAGTGTGTAGCTTGATATCAAGGTACACCCGAGGGTACACCCCATCTACTTAGGAAAGACATTCGACAAAAAGTGACTATGCCAGAATTTGCTACTAATTATGTACTAATTTCGTCCTTTTCTAAAAAATTGCCTACTCTCAAGATAACTTGTTTTTTTTTTTATGGGGTGTGTATCTTGATATCAAGGCACATCCCCCTTGCCTAAGAAAGAGATTTGAAAAAAGTAACTATACCATAATTTGCTACCAATTATGTACTAATTTCATCCCCTTCTAGAAAATTTCTCAGAGAATTGCCTAATCTCAAGATAACTTAGTTTTTTTTTGTTTCTATGTGGTGTGTAGCTTCATATAAAAAAAAATCAAGTTATCTGCTACTATCTACAAGTACACAATTGGTAGCAAATTATGGCATAGTTACTTTTTTCAAATCTCTTTCCTAAGCAGTACCTTGATATCAAGCTACACACCCCACAAAATAAAAAAAATCAACTTAAATAATTATTACCAAATTCTGGCATAGTCACTTTTGGTCGAATCTCTTTCCTAAGCAGAGGGGAATGTACCTTCATATCAAGCTACACACCCCATAATGAACAAACAAAAATCTTAGGAACTGATGGATTTTGTAAACTAAAAGTACCCTTCTTTAAGAGGACATAATTAGTACAAAATTATGACATATCAACTTCATTAAATCTATCTCCTAAGCATGGGGGGGTTCAGCTTAGCGCCAAGCCACACCCCCTCCCCTTTTAAGTGCGAATAACTCCGTTATTTATTAAGTACAAACTTTTTTAAAAGGGGTCTAAATATATGTATTTCAAAAAAATGTGTTTCAGAGATTATATATTTTTTAAGTTGAGAACGCCAAATGTACCAACGTGTGGTTAGTGAATGCACAAAAATTTTAAAGATAAATAATTTATCAGTAGAAATTCCAACAGAGTTCTCTGCAGTATGTTTTAAGCATTTACAAATACTCACTTTAATTAGGTCAACTAGTGGATATATTTTGAAGATTTCCTTCACTTGTTGTGACTGGGGATTTTAACGTGCATTTTAATACAAATTGAAAGGACGAAATCTTACTTAAGATTTTATGTAAATCTTTTGGCTATACTTTTGTTAATTCCTTGGTTAATTCTGAAAAGACTCGTATAGAAAATTGTTTAGATAACAAATTTGTAAATTTTAATCTAGAAAGTCTTTAGAGTGATATGTAGTTAAACCTAATGTATCAGGTCATGATGCTATAGACTTAAAGATGAATTATAAAGAGCCCAAGACCTCAAAGACCATATTTTACTCACCAACGGGACAGGTTAAACTTTCTGAGTGAATTTCAGAGAAGATATGCATCAGAAGAATTAAAAATCACTGTAAAAGCTTGTAATACAACTAATAAAAGAAAACTGTTACAGCTAAAAAAAGGCACATGACAGTTTTATTGCTGAATTAGGAAAATTTGAGAAAGCAATGTGGGGGATTATTAATAAGAATACAACGTTCAACGAATTGCGGGATATTATGGTCAGTTTGAAAAATAGCCACTGTGCATATGGGCTAAATAAAAGAATCATTAACGCCATTGAAGATATTATTCTCATTCCATTAACGAAACTTATAGATGAATATATTATTATTAAAACTTTTCCTTATTTTTTAAAGGTTGTAAAAGTTTTGCCTTTGTACAAGAAAGAGGATTAATAATCCCAGCAATTACAGACCAATTTCCATTATTTATTTATTTATTTATTTATTGACGTAAAAATTTTAACCAAACATAACTTGTGATTAGCTATAAAAATAATATTTTAACCACTATAAAAGTAAAGAAACTTAAATAATTTAATTACTACAAAAGTATCCTGTCACATAACTTAATAAACCTGCTCTTTGGTATACTAATTATTTCCAAATTATTCGATTTATTACTGAAAGATACCTACTACGCCTTAATTGTCTTGCGGGAACATAAACTCGTATTTGTTCTAGTAATTGGGGGCAGTCAATGTGATAATTAAGAAGATCATAAATAAAACGCAAACCAATCTTGAGTCTACGAAATTCTAATGATTCCAGTCTGAGATAATTTATTATATAATTATAGTATGATCTATCACAACGACACCAGTTTGATACGTAAAAAGCCGTAAGAATTTGTTTTGAACTCTCTCGGTCGAAACCTTATGAATACTATGATAAGGTGACCATACAATGCAACTATATTCTAATTTGGACCTCACTAGACTCGTGTAAATACATTTTGCAGAAGTAATTGAAAGGTGCTTACAATCCCTTAAAACAAAACCCAAAAGCTTAGAGGACTGTATAATTACATTATTAATATTATATACAAGTTTTAGTTGCTCCTCAAAGATTACTCCAAGATCTTTTATTTTGCTTCTATATTTAATTTTTATATCTTTAACACAATACTGATATTATATCTTTCTGTTGAACTTAAAGAAACTAATTGTATAACACTTGTCAACATTAAGCTTTAATTTATTGTTTTTGTAATAATACTGAATCCCAAACATTATTTATTATTCAAAAAAATTTTAAATCATCTGCAAATGCTAATGGTATACTATGCTGAAAGTTTTTTGTGACGTCATTGATGAAAATATTAAATCACAAAGGTGAGCAATGCACAACCTGCGGTCCACAAGACATTGCTAAAATATTATCCAACCAAAGTGATATAATATCTCACAAAGCAAACCATGGTCAATACTGTCGAAGGCCTTATCCTCCAAAGCCCTCAGCAGTGATGACTGATATAAAATTAGGATGGTGGTTTTGGATTTACCCTTTGTAAAACCATGTTGAGCCTCTCCAAGCAGTACCAGGCAAGTCCATGACAATTGTTCACATATTAGTCTGTAAAGAAGCTTCGGAATAGCAGAGTATATGCAAATACTTCTGTAATTTGTTATGTTTTGCCTATCACCATTTTAAAAAATTGGATCTCTGGATACTCCGAACTGCTTAACGAAAAATCAAACAAAATTGACATAGGTGTTGTAAGCGTGCAAACACATTTCTTAAGAAGTAATTCTGAAATGCCATCAGGCTCAACCGTGAACCGATCAGAAAGACTCATTACTGCCTCAAAGATGCTCTGTTTGCTAATTGATTGACAATGAATATTATTATTATAGTAATCAGGGTGATTCTCTGTTAGCTGGTGATCAAAAGAAGAACTTGGAGAATAAATAGTGGAGAAGTAGTCCCCAAATGAATTGGCAACATCTTGTACTTGTTTTAATTCCTGGTTATTATATACTATTTTTGAAGGAAGACTATATAAACTTTTTTGATCTTTAACAAATTTCCAAAAATACCTAAGATTGGTCTTGCAATTGTTATCTACATTATTTATATACTGAGATCCACAATCTCTTGAGAGCCTTTTGCACTGAGAGATCTAAGACGAGCAAATTCCTGATAATTTACATCAGTTTTACTACCAAGATAAATTTTATGAGCTTTTCATTTTAAAGTAGTTAAACGTCTCAGCTCTGCCGAGAACCATTTAGGGAAATGATTGGTTATGGATTTTTTCACCGGTACAAAGCCTCGCCCAAAATTTCATAGAAGATAGATGTTGCTCTATTAATATCGGTGTTAGAAAGAATTTCTTCCATTGAAAAGACGCAATATAATTATTAAACCCCAAAAAGTTACAATTTTTAAAGTCATAATAAAAATCAGTAAAATCTGCATCTGTTCCAATTCTGGAAAAAACTTGAGGACCCCTCGAATACTTTCTGGATAATGATAATAATCTGTTTTGTACTAGCCAGTTTGGCTTTAGAGCAAAAATGTCAATGGGCACAGCAATCAATAGGTTGATAGAATTAGTAAATAAAGGATTTGAAAACTCTGAGCACGTCTCGACTCAATTTTTGGATTTAACAAAAGCTTTCGACTGTGTGTCTCATAATATATTACTGGATAAGTTGCTTTACTATGGTTTCAATAATGTAAGCTCAAAATTGATTAGGTCTTATTTATCAGGAAGGGAACAGTTTGTACCCCGAAGTGTACCCCAAGGGTCAATTTTGGGCCCAAGACTATTTTTAGTTTATATAAACAATCTTAATCATGCCTGCCCTTCTACTGAATTCGTTAAATACTGCGACGATGTTACAACAGTTTAATTTGTTTTGTGTGTTGATGAGATAGACAGTATTTTCTCCAAGGCTTTGAACTTGAGAAAAGATTGGTTTCTGTCTAACCGTTTAAATTTAAATAAGAAGAAAACGGATAGGTTGACATTTACATTAAAAATATTAGCAAATTGAGTGATATTGATTTGGGTAATTTGGTTAGATTCTTGTTTACTTGGACCCTAAATTAACATGGGAAGGTCATATAAGCTACTTAGTTAATCGGCTGTCAAGAAACACCTATTTATAACGGCTTGGGTGGGCGAAGCGTTTTCAATTTATAACTAAGGCTTTAATATTAATTATCAAATGCTTGGGTTTGAGTTTATAATAGCAGTAGTTGAGGTGTCTGGGTCTCCCTGTTCTCTTTACAAAGCCCAAGAGATGGGCCAATTTGGGTTCATAATAATAAATTCTCAGTAGTTTGAGAGTATTATTGCATTTTTTTTCATTATCTATGTTATAATATATTTATACAAGTTTTATGTGATGGATTTAATTGATCTTCTCTTGAAGACAGACTTAAGTTAGTGAACTTTTAATTACTAAAACAAATAAACTTTTGGGTACCTAGAACCGCAGCTAGAACTGCGGTACCCTTTTATATCCCAAGAAAAAATAACACTCTCCTCTCATCAGAGCCTGTAATACATGAAATCAAGCTAGTAATTGATCAATGTACCCTAATCTATTTATATTTTTTAAGTACTCTAACATCCATTAAAAAGTTATGCTTTTCTTAAATATGTTGTTTCTGTCATTTTGTTTTTTTTGCTTCTGTTTTTTTTTTGAAAAAATTTAATCTTTTTTTTTTAGTTTTCTCCTATTGTCTAATTTAAGCCCTGTTGAGTGGCTGTAAATAAAATATTGCCTCAAACAAGACAAGACAACAAGAAGTTTAAAATCATTGCCTTTAATTTTTTAAAAATTATTTTCTGTCTTATAACAGGATATGCCAACGAAGTAGGTGAAGCGTTTAGGTCAATTATTGGCACAAAATGGGTTAACATTACTTATGGTATAGCTACACTGTACGTCTTGGCAGATACTGGACACAAGAGTGTGGAATCTTATCATGTGAGTTAAATCATTTTATTTTATAGTGTACTTATACTTACTGCGCGCTGTTTTCTTAACTTAGACCTCCATTAACCTAGCGACCCCACCTTATGAAAATCAAAATTTAGTTAGACCATAACTAAGTATATGCTAATTTCGTCCCCAATCAAAAAATTAGGTGCTTCTCTGGTTTCTGAGAAAATCGAAAAAGAAAATGGGGTAGCTAGGTTAATATTAACTTAGCAACCCCACCACGAAATATGGCGCCAAACTAAAAATTTTTGGTTTTAAAATTATGTGCTAATTATGTGCTCCACGAATATAAAAGAAAAAAAAATCGATTTTTTTATTTGAAATTATCTTAAAAAAAAGGGTGGGCTAGCTAGGTTAATATTAACTTAGCAACCCCCCATATTTAGGTATCATGTAATATAAAAATTTCAAAAACCAGTATTATCTGCATATTATGTGCTCATTCCGTCCATGATCAGAAAATTTTGTACTCGTCTGGTTTCCGAGAAAATCGAAAAAGAAAGTGGGTTAGCTAGGTTAATATTAACTTAGCAACCCCACCCTTAAAAAAAACATGATTTAAAATGAAGAATTCGATTTTTTCCTATATAATAGTAGAGCACATAATTTTGTTATAGCTACTTTTTAAAAATTTTAGTTTTGGCTCCATATTTCCTAGTGGGGTTGCTAAGTTAATATAAATCTAGCTACTCCCATTTTCTTTTTCGATTTTCTTAAAAACCAGAGGAGCACAACATTTTTTGATGGGGGATGAAATTATCACATAATTATGGTGTGACTAAATTTTGATTTTCTTGGTGTGGGGTCGCTCGAGGGGTCGCTAGGTTAATGGAGGTTTAACTTAGTTTAGTTTTATTTAAATCTTTTATAATCATCAAAAATAGTGGGTAGTAGCTTTTAGTATTAGTAGCTCAATCTTAACTTATATCGTTTTTGATCTACAATTCTTAGACCACCCCCAGCGTGAGTGATCTGGGTGCTTATTCTTGAAAGTGAGAGATGGGAGAATCCCCGGGAGCTCCCGGGGATTGATCCCTAGCTCACGGTCCCCGGGAGAAAATATCCGCATTCTTGAGATATGGGGAGTGGGTGGGTCAATCGAGTCCCTGGCAACACTGTTTCCGATTGGTCCGACCAATCAAAACGCAACACATTTTGACCTACCAAACCAACCAAAAATTTTTCTCAATGTACATAAGCTGTTTTTCGTTTGGTGTTATTTTTTACAAAATGGAGTTGCAAAAGAAAACGTGGACAAATCCAGGCCTTTATCGAGCCAACAAAAAGATCTGCTTATAGAATTTGTCTACGCTAGACCGAATAGAAAGAAAAAAAAAAGAAATCTCGGGTTAATTATAGATCAAGATTTGAAATTTGTTTCGCATATTAATAAATGTCTTCAAAAGAGCTTCATTAACCTTAAAATTATTTTTCAAAATAGATCTTCGTTGGCCAAACCTTTAAAATCACTCTTTGCGACTCCTTAGTGCTTTCACAGTTCAATTTTTGCGATGCTGTGTATGATACTTGCATAACTGCCTTCGATAGTGCACGCATACAAAAAATGCAAAATTCCTGTCTTTGACTTATCCATGGAATTCGTAAATTTGAACCAATAAGTTCATGAAGAGTAGAAGGTACATGCACTCAATCACCTCGTTTCACAAAATAATACAGCAAAAGTCACCTCCATATTTGTATAATAGAATAACATTCAGAACAGATGTTCATAATATTAATATAAGATATAAAAATACCATTACCATTTCTCGCCACTATACTTCCTTCTTTAAAAGATCATTTTCGTATAATATAGCCCTTTTGATTAATAGAGTAATAGATAGCATAAACTTGTCACCAAAAAAATTTAAAAATTATATTAAGAACAATATCTTAAGCAGTCCATAAGCCAAAAATGTGTCTCTTTCATTTTTCATTTAATAATTACCTATAATATTCTGAAAGATAAAAACTTTATTTGTAGATAAGAAGGTTAATTAGTCTTAGTTTCCTTCCTAGGTTAGCTGAACAGACGACTGAAGAGTGGCCATTCTCTAATGGTTATTCTTTTGTCGAACTGAATCTCGCCTAGAGGCTTGAATTATCATTATCATTATTATAATTCTTTTTTTTTCGCTCAATAAAAGTCCTTTATTATTATTATTATTATTATTATTAATATGTACAGGTGAACTTTATCTGCTACATTCACGTATGGTTAGGTTAGGTTTGTTATGAGTGGTTCAATTTACAGCTCCCTCCACTGCGACCTGTGAGATCTATTGGCTCTACATTCACGTATGCGGCAAGCAGTATTTTATGGAAAGAAATATCCGAGTAATCGGACATTGAATACGTTTTCAATATTTTTTGAAAACTTTTTTTTCATGAATTTTCATGACAGTTTTTCAATTCGATTTTGAATCTATTTGAAAACGGTTTTCAAATATTCCTTTTTGAGTTTTGGTACTTTTTAAAAAAAATGTATTTTATTAAAAAAATGATGTTAGCCCTTGCCACACATTTTTTTTATTTTTAATTATTACTCTGTTTGTAAGTGGAATACAATACAATACATGAATATTGAATTCGTTTTCAATATGTTTCAATATTTTCCATAATTAAGGGGGCTTTTCAAGGCTTAAAAAAACAAATTTTTATTTAAGTAAGGTTATGTTATTAGTCTTCTTTTCTCTATACACTGGGGGTATCCACTCCACCAAATTTTAAAATGCCGGTTCCACAGTTTCACTTTTATTTCTCTCTCTCTCTCTCTCAAAAAGAGTGAGAGCAATAAAATATATTTTTGTGAACCCAATCCTCGTTTTCATGGAAAATCGGTATTTCGATCTCAATACAATCTTGATCCAACCCTAAAAATTTTCAGGGTCGGATGTAGATTGAAATCGATTTGAATACTGGAGAAACAGGCGTTTGGAAATCGTTTTCAGAACGAACTTAATTCCCATGAAAACGTAGCAATATTTATGTTCTGTTAAATCAAGGGGTTTATTTTGTCCAAAACATCCCTTGGAACCCCTAGTTGTTCCACTGCATCTTCCACGTCTTCCCGAGCGTATTCCACTACTATATATCATTTAAAATTATGTTGTTGAAGTCTTCAATATTCATTTTACCCTTGTATGATTACGCTTTTACTCAGAAAAAACAAAAACAGACAAAATCAATATAAAAATTAGGTTAGAAAACCCGGGGATCGGCCTCTACTACTGGGTCTTACTAGGAGCAGCTCCCTCTCTTAACTTTTTTTCAAGAATACAGTGTCGCCAAATTTCCGCCTACTTCTCTCACCTCTTCTACTCCCTACTCGTCAAGAATAAGCACCCTGAGTGTAATTCTGAATCCGAATACGGGCACTCGACTTGCGATTGTAAATCAAATGCGTTTACGCTCTAAAAGTCATTACATAACGCCAGATTTTGTTTGTCTTTTTTTAACTTTTCGGAATATATTTTCGCGGGTGCTCTAGAGGGTTCATGCAAAGGGTGTTTAGTGTACTAGTGTAATTCAACACACAGCTTGACTTTACCACTTTGTATATTTGGGCATCACTTATTACACACAATTAATAATTTTTGCCCATTTTTGAGGCGCATTAAAGACGTAATGTTCATAAACTCGACTTTCTGTCCATTTTTTTTTTTCAAAAAAGATGCCATAAACGTTTAAAAAAAAAATTAAAGAAAAATGGTTTTGATGCAACTCCCAGATTTGGGCCACAAATCGATTGATCTCGGATCGCTCGGAAGCGGTTTTTGAGTGTAGATTGAAAACGCTATTAATATTTTGTGCATATGATTTTTTGCCCTTTTTTCCTAAATTAAATTAACTTATTTTTTTCCTTTAGCACAACATAAACGAACCTAACCACCTAAAGCATGTGGCTTACACAACTTCGGACACCCTAATTTGGCAACTTTTAGCCTCGGTTGCCTTTCCTGGTTTTACTATCAATCGAATATGTGCTCTCTCAAACTATACACTTAAAAAAGCGGATAAGCTGCCGACAAATAGTCGAAGGTGGGTGGTGACCGCTATTGGGCTGACAGCTATACCTTTTATTATTAAACCTATAGATAAGTTTGTTGATTTTTTGTTGGACGAGTCTGTGAGAAAGTTCAAGCCAAAACAACTATAAACTGTTAGACTGAACTTATTTGCTGTCTAATGAGGCAAGGAGTTATGGTAGAGGGTGATTCACTTGCGCTAAAAAAATTCACACAAAAATTGAATTATATTTTAGCATGGTTTAACGTAATTTTTCAACGTCTATACCTATTTGAAACTTTTGTGAATCATCCTTACATAAAATCATTACTTAGGTGTACAAAGTAATAGGTACCTTAAGTAGACAAATTTGGCAAAAGATGTTTTTTTTTTTAACTTTTTCAATTTTTTTGAATTTTGGCACAAATGCGCTTATAGTCGTTTTTTGGCGTAGAACACGGTGCTTGCGTGATTTTATAATGTGCATGCGCTTCCCAGTGACAGTTTTACAAAACCTAACCTAACTTATTGCTATAAAATATTTGTTAGCCTTTTGTTTTTCTTTGCTATCCCCGATTTATAAATCCGGGGTTATTTTGATGTATAAACCCACCATTAAATAACTTATAAGTATGACGAAAGCTGCCTGGGTCTGAATTCTTGAGCAGGGTACGACATAGATTTGTGTCGAATGATCCCACGTCGAACGCCGTTCGTATTCTTGAGCGGGTATCGCTCATTCCATTCTATCAAAAATTGGGTGTTCGCGCTCCCCGAGTCCAAAGCTGGGGATCGATCCCATTTCTCATACATGCGTGCGCGTAAATCCTATCTTTTTAGATATAAAATTAAGAAGGGGATGGGATCATTCCCCGGGATTTATCCCTCCTCTTGAGGGATCATTCCTTCTATTGAAATTCAAGAATTAGGCCCCTGAGAGTGTCCGAATCTACCTCTAAGAGGAATTATCCCAATTGAATTTGGCACATTACCAAATCAGACTCCATCATTTTATTATTTAAAAAAACAAAAAAAAATAGCCGAAGCTCCATAACCCGACATTACCCGCGTATTTTGAAAAATGACAACTCCCGCCATATTGGAATCGTGATTGAACCGCTTTCGAAACAGTCCGAGGAGCAGTTTCGAAATACAAAATGACATTTTTTGCATGATTTCGAAATGTTGTCGAAATCTTCTCACGCCAAAAAACAACTATAATAGAAAAACAGTTTCTAAAGTAGAAAGTGTTTTTTATTTCAAACTCTTGTGACAAAATAAGAAGTAATGGTCTCACATAGCTTATGGTTCACCGTGTAGGCATTTAAATGCATTGCAATTTTTTTTGATTAAACGTTTCTGGAATTGCCGAAATGGTAGATAAATAGTTTTAAAAAGCAGAATAAAATATATAAAAATGCTTGTTAATTTGTTAATGTTTTTAAAGAAATTTGTAAAGCAATAATTATGCAGATAGATTTATTCGATTATAGACTTAGGGTTATTATAAATTTTATGCACTGCAAGCTGGTGCTACGTCACATACCGGATGTCCTAAGGTGAGTGGCCTATTAGAATATTTTGGAACCCAATCAATCAAAATAAATTTAAACTTCCTTTAATTTCAAAAACTGCATCTACTTTTATAAAATATGAAAACTTGAACGTAACTGTGCCAAAATCCGATACGTTATTATCATTAGGGTCAATTGGGGTAATAGTGGACGATCTTTAATATTTTGAATTGGCTTAAAAAATTTGTGAGCTTGCGCGCATTATTTTATATTTGTAAATTAGCAGTCCTATAGCCTATAGTGTCTCCTTTAATATCCACTGGTGGTTTTCTGTAAATCGAGGAGCGTTTAAGGTGTAAAAAATATATTCAACATGGTGGCCCCTTTACATTTACCCCATTCTTTAGGGGTAATTGTAAACATACTTCTGTTTAACCACTGACATTATCAGAACATTATCTGAATAACAGGGAAGTTAAGTGTTTTTTGTGACACTTTAAAATACTTAAAATTTTCAAAAAATAAATATTAATTGTTAAAGAGTATACCTAGCTCATAAAATGTGTCATATGTACCACTTCATGTTATTTTTATTTTCCAAAAAAAAACTCAAAAAGTGACACGGTAATGAGATTTCTATAACATGGTAATGTCGACAGATACATGATAATGTTGTAATCAAAAATAGCAACTTTTTAATGACAAAACTTTATTAAAAATTAAGAACAAATATCGAACTTGTGAAAATGATCAAATAATACTACATTAAACTGTCAATTATTTTCTGTTCGGGAATTGAAAACAGTTTTGTAGAACATGGCACTGGAATTATATTTAATTTATATAAAATTTCACAACCTGAAATAATTTGGATGTCTTGCTTTTGAGGCCAGCAAAAATGTTCACCCTTTCATAAATTCAATTTGTAGAGATTTATTATGATTTGTCAAAACCACACCTGCAAACAAAAATTTTTTATTAGCAAGGAAAAGTTAGAGATTCATAAGAATCAGTTAGATATAATCTAAAAAAAAATATATATTAATTTACCTGGATACCAAAAATCATGAAACAACACTGCTACCCAGTCATTTGGCTTAATACTTAAATCAGAAGGTATATTCTTAGCAAAAGAATCAAAGGTTGAGTCGTCTTGTTCATCAGCCTCTGTTTCTGGAGTATTAATAAGATGAGTAGAGTTTTTATTGAAGCAAGATGGAAATAGCTGCTGCATGGTTTTCCAATTTCACATGATATACATGTTAAGCTGTTAAACTGTACTGTTTCCTATTCTCTGCTCCATGTTAGATGATGTACTTGCATGGTTCCTTTAAATTTTGGGAAATAATCAGTAATTTCATTTTCTACTCGACTTATATCATTTTCAGCAACAGTTTCAATCAGGATTTTGTTTAAGTTACTTATTAGAGCCTTAAAAAACATCATAATTAGAAATATTCTGAACTTCTGCCACTAACCGATCAGCAGTCCTTTTTAACGTGGCTCCAACGCCATCTGGTGCTCCTTTTCCACGGCCGGCCTCAATATTGACCAGGATTTTTTGTATATTAGGAAACAGTTCTGGTAGGTATTTGGTAATTATATAAAACATTGTTTTATTTCGATATTGCGTACTGGTACTGTCTGAAATGAAATGCAGTGTGCTTGTTTCACTAGTAGAAAAAGATCGGATCATGGGTATAAAATGAGTTGCAATTGCCTTAGCGTGATGTGGTAAACTTTCAGATATAGTACAAAACGACTAAAAGTAATCCTTTTTTATAGGCAACTCCTGTATGCAAAGTAATTTGTTATCTAGATCCACCAAAGTGTACTGACTGCGCCATCTTATGATTACTTACAATTATTTAAAATCTACATGTAGTAACAAATCAGAATTAGTTGATGATGCTGATGTAATATATTCCGAATATGATTTACGTACTTTGGAAGAAGTTGAAGTAGCTCATTTGCAAGTTTGTAGTTAGAAATGTTAATGTGTTTCTTTAAAGTTATTTAAACACTAATGGGCTTTCGAGTTTTGCTACTCACTCTTGACTTTTTTTTAGTGCATAATTTCTGATATTTGCATTAGGCATCTCCATCAAATCAATTATCGCAAGTTCTATTTTGGCAATTCCCATTTATTTACATGTAAGACATAATATTGGTTCCTCTGTTCAGTCAATCAGTCAATAAACGAAATTTTTCATGGGTCATACAAATGCAAGTATCCCTTAATCCAACTTTTCGTGTTAGTACTCAAAATCGCCGAAGATGACAGAAAGCTGTATATGAAATAATTGTTTGTTTTTCTTCAATATACTTTTTGTGAAGGGATTTTAGTGAAAAATTCATGTAACGCTCCTACTACACGAGTGTTACTTTAACAAAGACGACTGTGTTCATCATTAATTCTTTTAATATTTGAATTGTACTGTTTTCGTATATTTTTTGTTCAAAAGAA
The DNA here is from genome assembly GCA_963921995.1 of Oxystoma pomonae. Taxonomy (NCBI): domain Eukaryota; kingdom Metazoa; phylum Arthropoda; class Insecta; order Coleoptera; family Brentidae; genus Oxystoma; species Oxystoma pomonae. The sequence goes on along the minus strand of OY998171.1, from coordinate 47,376,471 downwards.
TTACTTATGTATTTTGCTATTGGCAATTTTCGAGTAACTCTATACTTCTTTAATATTTTTTCTCCTAAAATACTGGAAAATAATTTTTTATCTTCTTGGCGCTTACAAGACTGAAAATTTTCATTCAGTTGTTGTTTTATACATTCTCCAAATAATAGTTATTTTCTTACGCTATAAGGAATTATGATACCATTACTTTTTATTATTTCATCAACCTTGGTATTTGGAGTCAAATAAGGTCCTGTTGATGTATTTGTTGTGGATGCTTCTTGTGGGGTATTGCTTTATATCTAAGCCTACGATTTTCCTTTTTAAGATAATGTATTCCTCTTGCATGGATCGCTCTTTGACGCACTGCATTTACCCGCAGTTTGGTTATTTTTTTAAAAATTTGTTATTTTATTGATTTACCGGAGAAGTGTCTGATATTTGTTACTCCTTTACATTATTGGCGGTACTATCTTTATTTTTCGCTGACAAATTTTCACATGTAAATTTGAAAGATTTTTTTTCTCTGTAAGTTTTGTTATTTTTTGTCCAATTTTTTCTTTTTTGACGTTGTTCTCTTTCACTCATGTCGTTTATGAATTTTATTTGACCTTCTTCCTTTCTCTTTTGGTAACGCTCTTTTTCTTTTTGCCTATGTTTTTTATATTCTTCTGGATTGTTTTTTAAATAATAATAATATCTTGATGGCTGACTGGTGCCAAGAAAATATTTGCAATTTCCGAGGCAATTTTAGTTGATGTAAGGATGATGACGTTGATGCCTGTGGACTATGGGTAGATGAGATTAATTGTCGGTAGTCATTTGACGATGTTGAATGCTTCTGTTGATTTTCAGCTGATGAAAGTGAAGGTCCTTGACCGCAATGTTGTATTTGTTCATCGACCGTCGGCAAAAGTTGGGTTGGTTCAGAAGATGCGTTAACAGTGGATTTAGGGGACACTGTAACAGCATCACGGGTTTTTATTTTCGAAGCTTCACGGGCAGCTTCGTTTTGGCCAAGTCTTCAGGTTTCTTTATCTTTTAAATTATTTTCGTCAATGACTTTTTAAGTTATTAAAAAAATGCTAGACTATCTGAGGCTTTCTAGCACCCTTTCGCTGTTTTTGTAAGTGTTCGGGTGTTTTAAGACACATTTCAGGATGTCTCTTCATGAAGAGGTAGTACCAGTCTTCTCTGGGTACTCCGTTTTTGAAGGATGTCTTTAAACTTTTTGCATTAACACACTCTCCAACTAATTTTCTAAGTTCTGTTTTGTTACATGGTAGACCCATCCCAGTTCGTGCTAATAAACATTTCGCTAATTCTCATTCAGTATCTGGCGATAAAACTTGGGAACGACCGGCCTTTGTCACGTTCAATGAAGTATTCTTTTCCCCTATTCCCTGGTATATTACAGATTTTGGGACACCATAAAAAGTTTCTGCTCGGCGATACGTTTTATTTCTATTTAGATCATCTGAAACGGCGTTTGCAACATCTAAAGCTGTATAAGAAGGTGCTTTCTTCTTCTCTGCAATTAGCCACGGATAGATATATTCATAGAATGACTCTGAGGTCATCCAGCCACTCTCACTTTTTCCGATGTCCCATCCAAGCGGCACTTCTAAAACTATATGCTTAGGTATGCGTTCATAGGCGTACGTAATCATTGGTGGTGCTAATTGGCCACATGCTTTTCCTAAATATGATGAAATGAGAAACCAGTCTGTGGGCATATCCTTAAACGGATAAGGTAGCCTGCCGAGATGTTTTGCCTCTACCGGGCAAATCCTCAGAACTACCTTAGGTCTACAAACTGTTTTATTTATTCAAAATATTGGCTCACAAAAAACAAACCAGGACACTTTTATTAAGCGTTTTGTGAAAAGCTCTATTATTGTGTTCCCCTTTGGCGTGGCGCGTGGCAGTGAGTGAAAAAGCGTGGTAATCGCGCCTCATACGGGGCGTCTGGCAAACCTATTAAGAGGGTACAACTACATCTCATCTAAATCTTAAAACTTCTTTTTGATGAACTACTCACAGACCAAACTATTTTTTCTTTTCGGAATTTGTACAACACCTTCCGAATTCTTCATCCACGTCCGTGACCTGAATAAGCACAAACAGTTTTGGCTGACAATTCTACCAATTCAATAAACTATAGATTTGTTATCTTGCAACGGGTTTTTTCTATCTCACTTCTCTGATATCCAATTTATATGCGTTGCCTTTAAAACATACTAAACTTTTCTTTAACACCAGCGGAATTTCTTTGTTACACAGATGTTAATACTCCAGTCCAACATAGAGTAACTACATGGCAATTTATATCACTTTTTCTCTCATTGTAAATTCATACGTTCCACTTCCTTTTCATCTTTCTCTTTTTCAGGGTAGATTCTGAACATCCTGTTGCATTTTACACACTAACGCTATTATTTTTCTTTCGAAGTTTTTATTTTTAAACACTGCTGGAGTATTCCATATTTTCAATGTTTTGTTAGGGCAATCAATTATCCTCATGGTTGAGTACGTAAGACAAACGTCAACTGTCCCAACACTAGAGTCCTCAGTTATTGGGGGGTAACCAAGAACTCGGATTGTTTACAGCCTCCTATTAAAAAAAACTTCTTCAACTCCTTTTCTAAAACTACGTTCCTTTTTCAAACTGTGCCGCTATCTTCTAGTACAAAGTCGAACAAACACAATTTTTATTTCCAAGTATTTTCTTCTTAAAGGCGACAACGCTAATTTTCTCTTCTAAAGGGCGAACATAACGCCTTCTCAATCAATAAGTCATGGTTAGTTTCGTCAACCAAAACCGTTTGTAACTCATACCCAACGCTACTTAAATTCTCACTTGCCTTTTGTCAAAATGCCAGTACTCGAGGTCCGTAGGTATTTTTTTGTCAATTATACATTTTTCTAAATTATCACCTTTACACATACAGAAAACCTATCCCACTTCTGACACCAAATGTGAAAAACAGCCCTTAAGTTTTAACTCCTTAAGAGACGCCACAATTTTTTACACTGTTGGACATGAGCGTTTTAGTGTGCATAGTAATCTTTAATTTTTGTGGATGTACAGGGTGGTCCAAATTCGAGAGGCCTCTATAGCTTTGGGCTTTTGCAGCACAGTTAGCCCAAAACTAATATACATGTTAGGGGCTCGATTTTCAGGAGAAGTCGAAAACTAAAAACCGCATTGCGATATGTCAAAGCGTTTCTGAGCTACAGGGTGATTCTCAAAAATGTGCGTTTCTAAAAACCCTCTACAACTTTTTTATTTGTAAAGATAGGGATTTTCATTAAAAACATTTTTTGAAGATTTTTTAAGGAAAAATCTACCTTTTTACCGATTTTGTCTTAAAGCCTTTAGTTCATGAGATATAACACAAAGTTATATTTTTTTAAATGGAATACCCCAATTTAAAAAAAAAAAATAGTTTTGTAATAAAATTTCCTGTTGAACGATGTGTCATACACCTATTTTTATTAAGTAGTTAAACAGATATCTGCAATTTTTAATAATTACCATGGTAGGCTGTGTTTAACTCTGACCTATGCAATTTTAGGGTATCTATCTAGGTAGCTATGATCAAATAAAAACAATTGCCATGATAAACGAGCCCAAGTTTCAAAAGTGCCGTCTTCGTCAAGATATAAAAATGTTTGAAAACTTTGAAAAGTACGACATGGTAAAATGTTGTATTGAAAGTAACGAAAATCGACAGACGCCGTTAAATCTATATTTCCAGAGATATCCGGAAAGAAGGCAACCTAGCTCAAAAATATTTTTGAAGTTAAAACGTCATCTACAAGAATACGGATCCTTTACAAAACCGCGGCCTAGGACGTATAGAAGCCTAGCCAGAGATAGAGAGTTGGAAGAACTAATGGTTCTAGGAGAAATAGAAATTAACCCGAATACTTCCACCAGGGCTATGGAGAGAAACACTGGAATTCCACGCAGCAATGCCGTTCGGGTGCTTAAAAAACACAAGTTTAGACCCTATCGACCCCGACGGGTGTACCAATTACGGCAACGAGATTTTGCTCCAAGACGTGCATTTTCAGCAGACTTCAGCAAAATAATGAGCTATACTTTCAACATGACGGTGCACCTCCTCACAATGCACGAGACATTACTAATTTGCTAAATATATCGGAGGAAATAAAGGTCCTATATATTGGCCCCCCAGGTCTCCAGACCTGACCCCTTGCGACTTCTTTTTGTGGGGGAGAGTCAAAGGCCTTGTATTTCGAAATCGCTCAACTACTAGAAGGGAATTGGAAGAGGCACTTCGTACTGCTTCGTGCGGTAGAACTTCTTAATGCAGAAAATAGCGTCAAGAGAAGATGTAGGATATGTTTATAAGAAAACGGCCGTCAATTTGAGCATTGGTTTTAGAACTAAAGAATGATTATTTTAGGGTTGGTAATTATAGTAAACTAGAAGTTAAAGTTCGCGGTTGCGGTGTCCCCTCGTGTCGTAGCCAACTTGATTTTGTATGAAAAAAAAACAATAAAATTTTATTTACACATTTAGGGCCCGCACAGCGCCTACTATGGTAAATATCAAAATATGCAAATATCTTTTAAACTATTTAATAAAAATAGGTGTAAGGCACATCGTTCGGCAGGAAATTTTATTAGAAAACTGATTTTTTAGAAAAATTGAGGGTATCCCATTTAAAGAAATATAACTTTGTGTGATATCTTGGGAACTAAAGGCTTTAAGAGAAAATCGGTGAAACAGGTAGATTTGTCTTTAAAAAATCTTCAAAAAATATTTTTAATGAAAATCTCTATCTTTAAAAATAAAAAAGTTATAGAAGGACTTTAAAATCGCACATTTTTGAGAACCACCCTGTAGCTCAGGAACGCTTTGACATATCGCAATGCGGTTTTTAGTTTTCGACTTCTCTTGAAAATCGAGCCCGTAACATGTATATTAGTTTTGGGCTAATTATGCTGGCTAAATATAATAGTTATTTTATTGCAATTTGTTAAAATTCATTTCAATTGTAATATAATATTCGGTTAAATATCAAGTCATACAGTAATACAAGTATTTTGCTTGAAAATTTACAGTAGCGCAAAAGTTAAATATATCTCACCAATAAAATAGTCCAGGAACCTCCGGCTCACATGCCTAATCACTATATTACATTATTTTACATTATTCGTTTGAGTCTTAACTTTCATACGACGATCTTTGTACCGGGCTTCTAAAATTTTAGCACTTTAAAACACTTTAACAAAAAAAAACTTTCGGACTTTTTTCTTTAGATTGTACTATTCGAGAATGAAAAGTCAGTGAAAACTTTCTTGGTGCCCTCTGTTTTTGCAACTCTTGGTTTTAATAGCAAGGTGGGACTTTGGCAAAATTAATTAAGGTGTGTGTATTTTTTTTAATTAAAAATTCTCTTTGTGCGGCAGAAAAAATGACAAATGATAATTGGATTTCTTAGAAATTACGTGCCTGTAAATTTCATTTACGTATGATCTTTTAGCGCGAAAACATGATGATGTCATGCCTATTCGAATACCTAATCTTTTTAATTAGGTGAGCAGGTATAGTTAAGTTTTCCTGAGCTCTGGCAAATCAAATTTTAGTCTTTAAGAATCGAGAATCATCGGGGAGTGCGCGCTAGTCAGAGAATTTAAATATTTGTTATCTATTTTGGGTACGAAAGATTTCTTTAAAATAGATCTCCCGTTCTAACAAAACAAAATGTTATTGAAAAATATTTTCAATATTTTATTTTAGAACTTTCAAAATAAAGAACATAAATATATTTTTAAATCATGTAACTAAAATTATTAAGAAATTAATGACAATCTTTTAGGTTGGCTGCTGAAAAGAAAATATTTTCAAAAAGTATCGAAAGAAAAAAAGTGATTTAAAAAAATATATATTTTTAATTTATTTTACTACTTTTAAAACAACAAGGAAACCATTTAAAATATTAATTTAAAAATTATTTAAACAAAATTAACTCACTTTATTATGTTTGCACTTTTTGTGGAAATAAAATATTTTGCCAATTAGTACGACTTTTTTTACAAAAACTAATAACCTTTTTTTTAAATTAAATAATTTGATTTGAAATATTAAAATACATCAAAAATTCTGGCGTACGGTACCTAGCAGGTTACCGTGGCAAAGGATGTAAAAAACTAAAAATGTTTGAAAGAAGAATATTTTAACTCTAATTAAACTAATAACTATTTAACTATAAAATATGCTTAAAACTGTCTAATTCATATTAAATTCTGATAAGTTTTCTTCAAACTTGTAAAATATGCGCTTTGCTAATCCCTGTGCGATAGGAGTTTTTAAAATTTTGACAACGCTGACAACGTCCTGATCGTCTTCTTATCATCGGGATCGTCTCCTACAGATAAGATCTGTCCAATGTGATGAGTCGGTATGTTTCCCATTTTGTGTTCAACCACAACCCAGCTGCCTTTGATTGTTGTCAGGTCGATTTTTTGTTCCGTAGAACATTTTTTGTGAAAATGCTATCTGACTTCTTTGATCTTTCTTTTTTTTTTGTAACGTTTTGTTTTCCCCTGTCATTTTCCCTTAACTTTGATTAAGTTCTTTCAACAAGTTAGGAGAAACATCTTTTACCAGTGATGGATATTTTCTATCATCTGCTTTTGTCCATCAGTCGAAATTTGTTGTATTAGAATTGCTGGGCAAGCATATAAAAGCTATTTGGTACTCTTTAGAGACGAGCATAAGGGCCTTGTTATATTAACTAAACAAATGCTTAGGTAGGACCAAAGTTTGTTAGTTAAATAGGCACCTAAAGCTCCATATCTACTTTAGAACAACTGATGTAGGGTACTTACCTTTTATCCCTCCTTGTTTCTAAAATATGCCAGAACCATCGTAAAAATCAAGTTCTCAAAATAAGTAATATCAAACCAACCACTTCTTGATCTATTATACCTAGTTTTAGCGAGTGAGTCCAGACATTCCATAACTTTTCTGCTTTGTACCTTACATAAACGAGTAATAAGATTCCACTAGCTGTTCCTGCATGCACAAGACTGTTTAGACAACGGTTAACCAATATTCTAAGATCTAAAGTATCTTAACGGAAACCCCCAGGCTGTAACTGAATTTAAGTGTTTAACTATTATAATTTCCTTCTCAGAAGATAAAATCCAAAGGTCTTCCATTTTAGAGGTCACGTAAAGCTCTCTGCAAGGTCTCGTTGGAATAACTTCTGTAAGGCATATAATTTTGCCTGAACCTATTTTAGAACAAAATTCTTTTGTAGACTCCAACCTTAGTCAAGCCTTAAAACTCAGATATTTAACTAATTTATTTTTAAATAATTTTCCAATCCGCAGCTACTCTGACATACGCTACGGAGCAGAATATAACCACTTTAGAAAATGGGTGCGACTCTTACACTAAACGACTTACAAAAATGATTTATTAGTTAAAATATTACCGTTTAAAACGACTGGTAGTGTGGGACTCACCAATCCTTGGCCTACCCACTGAAACCCCTCCTTTCTCTCTACAGCTGAGAACAGACGACTGAAGAGTGGCCATTCTCTAATGGTTATTCTTTTGTCGAACTGAATCTCGCCTAGAGGCTTGAATTATCATTATTATAATTATTTTTTTTGCTCAATAAAAGTCCTTTATTATTATTATTATTATTATTATTATTATTATTATTATTATTATTATAGTGGCATCATTCTCTGAATAATCTTCACTTCTTCTTAATGCATTATGTTGGGGCTGTTACATTTTCTCCGTTCAGATTAAGTCCTTCTATCATCATTTCCGCTCTAATTATTGAGAACTTCGGGCAGTACATGAGTGTATGCTGCGCATCGTCTATGTTAGTGCAGTACACGCAGATATCTTTAGGGGTCTTTTTCGTGGTTTCATTGTTCGATAATGCCTGTGTAAGGTAGTAGTTAGTTTGTCTATGGAGGCATGCTAGCCATTTTTTAATATTGGGGATATGTGTTTTTGTCCAATTCCCCTGTTCTGTTTCTTTCTCCCATCCACTCCGCCATTTTACCATCTTCCTTGCCATTGCTCTACCTTTAGCAACTGGGTCTCTGTTCAATCAACAAGTCAATTGGCGGGATTCCTGCAATTACTTGTAAGGCTCTTATTATCGCCTTTCTTTGCGGATATCTCTATAATGTTTAATTTTGGCTACCTAGCCTCAAATGCCAGCCGAAACCATAAATTTTTCTTTGTCATTTTTTGAACAGGGCGAGTTTTTATCTGTATATTTTGTGATATTCCTGCAGAGGGGTGACTCAGCGAACAGCGCCCAGCTCTTGCACCGATGCTTGCTTACGTTCGACTGAAAACCACGCCGTGTCTCGAGTTTACTTTCCGGAAAAAACACTCCTGTTTACGGTATCTCCAAGGCCTTTGGTATAAGCAATTCTTTTTATCGGTCTTATTTAAACCTTTACATATAATTTTTGTTAGTCTAGTTTGGATTTCTTCAGGAAAAAGAAATACATCTTCTGAGGTTGCTTGAGGGTCATTCACTTAACTTTCTTCTAATTCATTCTATGATTGAATAAATAGCATGCTTTTTTCAAAATTGATGATTAATCTGAAACATTGAAGAACAGCAATTGCTAATTTTGTATTTTTAGTACCTGCAGGCTAGTTCTTTAGCTCGAAGTTCAGACCAAAAGGCACACAGCCGAAATCAAGTAATATGTCCTCAAACTGAAACCATAAATATTTTTTAAACACTGGTTGTATGTTTATTAGAAAATAGGCATCTTTAAGATCTATTGTTGTCAGAAAAAATTAATCGGAATGTCTTTTTTCTTTAAGAAAAAAGGACGTGATGCTTTCTGTAATACGGAGAGATTGCTCTAGAAGTTTCGACAACTTTTGTTAAGTCATTTGTCATTGAATTTTTAAATATTTGACGTGGTAACGTGGTTTATTGAGGATGACTCGTCAATGGTAATTTATATCCTTTTTTATTTTATTGACTAAAACAAACTTAACCTGTCAGTATATCTTACCTCGCTTACGTTTACAGGGTTGGTGTGTATATGTAGGTGGTTTCTTGTTGCAGTAATGGTGTGTGCCCTGGTGTCTCGTTAAGGGTGTTGCTGGGGGCTTCACACACGAGATGGCTCCATCCAGTTTTTTGGAAGGGTTTGTCCTAGGCGTAGTGCTTTTCCTCTGTTTTCCACCTCAATCCCTGGTTTTAATTTTTCCACAGAGTTGTAAAAAGGAAGTTTGCCAATTTCTGTGTTTTTGGCTACATTTTGTGCTAGAGTTGCAACTGCAGAATCCTAAATTACGTTTATATGTATACACCTAAGGCGTATATTGCTGTCCCTAATTGACTGCCTGCTGAACACCTAATATGTCGCAGTTCCCTAGTAGTGGCTATTTTTTAATAATTAGTTTTTTGCATCCTTTGATAGTTCTTTTTTTTTACCCAGCAGAGAAAGATGGCTTCGTGTATATGTAGAAAGATTTTGATAGACTGAGTCGTTTTAAGGTCTAGATAGCCTAGTACTTCTTGGTCAAAAGCTGTCTCTACAGTTTTGTAAAGTGTTCCCCATTATGCAGCTTGGCAAAAGTTTTCTCAACCTTGGCAGCAGGTATAATTATGTCCTCCTTGATATAGCGGTTTTACAGTGCTCTTATAATCCCCACATACACGTAGATTTCTGTCAACCCTGATGATTTGAATAAGCTGGTGGCCGAACTACCTGATTCGACTGGTGTAAGTACGCCCTCATCCACTATTCTGTCAATCTCGTTATCCATAAGGCTGAGGTATGCCAGAGAAACAGGACGAGGTCTTAAAAAATAGGAGAAGCGTTAGAATTTAATTTATTGTTAAAGTTGTACTTTTTATTTATTATTTAAATTAATTCCTGAAATTGCGTTTTATTCGTTGTGACGCCATTATAAAAAGTGATACCAGCGGTCTACCGTTGTCTGAGCATATAGTTCAAAGATTTTTAATGGTACCGTAAAACCGGGTGAATAGAGACACCCTGGTAGGTTTGAACCTGTATATCTCTGAAACTAAAGGCATTTTCATAGTGGATTGTTTTAAAAAACTGCCATGGCGTTTAGTACTAAATTTATACAAAAAACTAAATTGATCAAAAAATTCCTTCTGTATTTTTTGTGTGTTTTCTCTATTCACCCGCAGATGGGGCGTATATAAATTTATTGATTTTTGCGATTTAGGCGCACTTAGATTAAATAGAGACATATTTTTATATTTTTTTTAATATTTAAAAAAAAAAAACAGAAAGAATACACAAAAAAACGCGAGAAAATCTTTAAATTATCATCTTTCTTTTAATAAAATAGCTTAAAACTTCTAAGACTAAGTGGTACAAAAATGAAAACTTTTATTCTTAAAACTAAGTAGAAAAGTAAAAACTCTTAAAAACTAATTGCACAAAGGTAGAAACTCCTAAAAAACTATTTGTAGAACAGTAGAAGCATTTATAAAACTTTATAATATATTAAAATAATTTATTTTGAATTTACATAATCCTCTTCCGATAACAGGTTCATCAAGGGTCCCAACAACCTGATTATTAGTGATCTCACATTCATCAGGAATATCTGGCTCAACAAAGCATTGTCTATTGTCCACCTTTGTTGATTTAAATTTTAAAAATTTGCATTGGTTTCTAAGCATATGATTTGGCCAATGAATAATTTTGTTTGCCACTGTCCATCTCAAAACTTACGAGTAACCAGTCATTAATTTTAAGGTTGTAAATGTGTGTACATTTTTTAATATTTGTTCATTCCAGTAGCAGTAGCAGGTCATCCTCACTGCTAAAAGGAATCTCTTTTTGACATTCATTATTATTTATTTTATCTTCAATGTCACTCATTTCGTTTTCTATTTCGTGAATTTTATTGTCACTCTCACTGCTTTCTACATCATCTTGATTGTTAGACACTTCTTTGGACGTTGAAGGTCCGTCAAAACTTTTATCACTGTTGTCATTTAAACTTTTAACACTTCTTTCCGGTTCTACGTTAATCCTAACTCTTTTTTTGTCTGGGCTTGGGTACAACAGTTCCTCTCATCTGCTGCAACAAGTCAAAAAAATGTGTCTGAAATAATGGACTGCTCGGTAGTGTCCAATTCAGATTTAGGAAGTTTTGCCAAAACTTGTTCCCTATCTAGTGGAACAATGCCGCATTTTCTAAAGCCAGATTGTATATTATATTTAGAATTAGGTTCAATCTTTGTTAAGAGATTTTTTAGCGGGAGAGGAAATTCATGTTTTGGGATACTGTTCCAAAACTTTCCGCCGGGCTATCTTCATCGGTCGAAAAAACGAAACATCTAGTGGTTGGGTCAAGTGGGTTGAATTTGGAGGCAAAAAGATGAAGCTAATATCTTGAGATTGGCACTTTGTAATGCATTCAACGGAGAGGTGGTAGGAAGGGTTATCCCCTATGAGCACCTTAGGTCCTGGTAGTCTTTGGAAGAAGGGGATTATGATGGTGTCAATCCAGTCACTAAAACATTGGGCATCAAACCATTCAGACAAAGTACGGTTATATCTTGTACCTTTGACACATATCCTCTGGTCCACGTTTCATATAAGTAGTTGGCCTTGTACACCACATAAGGTGGCAGCATGTCTCCTGCTGCAGTTACTACTACCATAATGGATGTTGCTGATTTGCTTTGGTTCATTCGGGATGTTTACAACCTCGTTTTACTTTTTTCCTACCAGGATCGGCAGCTAAGTGTGATATTAGAATTATATTAGTTGGTTCGATGTCTACCAAGCTGACCTCTAAGTTACACCAGCACGTGCACGCTTAATATTCTGACACATTCTAATTGAAATATCATCTTTATGCCTTCGTAGAAATGAAGTAGAAAAATCTTTGCCTGGCATATTGTTTTTAAACCTTTTCACAGTTTTGCCAGAGCGATCTAAGTAGCTTTTAACTAGCGGCCGAAGGTCGAATCTGTCTGTAGGATACCCCCACTCAGCAGCTAGATTAATATGATATATGAGAGTTTTCTCCACTTCTGGTTTTAGCACTGTTTGTCCCCCATGAGGGTTCACAGTTTTTTCTGATTTGTGTTTGTACAAAACTAACGGATGAATGCCAAATACCTGTTGTGCTTTCCTATACGATATTCCATTATTAATAGCATCGATGGCTCTTGTAATTTGATGAGGATCATGTTTTGTGTAATTTTTTGTACGATTTGGCTTATATTTACGCACCATGATGGTGTCTCCGGTTCTCCTTAGGCTAAAAAATTCCATGCTCACGGAAAGGTCAAAAAACAAAAATCAATCGCAAAAACTGGGTTTGAGCAAAACAAAAATAAGTTGGGATTTTTTATAACAAATTTCCGGTTTTCGTCTATATCCAGGCGCCTGTCTCTATTCACCCGGTAGAATATGCGAAATTTTGCGCCAACTTTTGTACTACCTAACCGAATTTTATGTGTGGTACATCGTTAGACGTGAAAAGGCGTAAGGTTTCCTATTTTGGCAATAAAAAATTACAGGGAGGTCGGAAAAAAGTTTCAGATCTTTTTTTCCAGACTAAATTTTTGACTACGTTCGCCATTTTGAATTTTTGACATTTGACATCTTTTATGCAAAAATAGTAAACTTTGTTCTTTTAACTTTCTAAAATGCTAAACTTTATAAAATTCGGCTAAAGCACAGAAAAGTAATTACGAAATTAAATCTGGCCCTTCCTATATATTATTATGGATTAAACCATCAAATGGGAGAGACGTTTGAAGAGGGGGCGGTAAAAAATGTTATTTTTATGTACATATTGCCGATTAGGTGCACCCACAACGACAAAAAATACTTAACCACTCAAAACTGAATAAAATAACAAAAGAAGCAATGGTTTTTTAAGTAAAATTGGACGACTTGTAAAAATCATCTATGTTTGACAGCTCACAGACAAAAATCCTAAAGGCGTCCAAGATTCAAGTTTGGTTTTTTAAAAGGATAATTAATTGCCTTCAAGCAGCTGTAAAAATTTCAGGAATCCCCTAAAAAAATTTCTAAATACACGACAAAATAAGCATGACATAATTTATGTATGTTGTTTAATTTATTAAAACTTGGGGGCCCATCGTGACTTTAATATTCTAGCCTTTTAAAAACATATTTGGGGATATGGATTAAAAAATTTGAAGTTAAGCAGCCGGGGTCAAAAAATTGAGATTTTGTAAGTTTTATGAACATGCGTTAATTTCTATGTTCATATATATGCTGATTATTTCTACTTGTATGTTTAAAGCATAAATCAGATCAGTAGTATGATTTCTGAAGAGTCTAGGTCCTCAGCTGCTATATTAGAGTAAATGTTGTCAAGTTGTGCTTGTGAGTCCGGTCTTGTTATTCCTGAGATGTGTGGTTGAAGACCATAAGATACTAAGTTTTCGTTCAGTAGCTTACTTTGATTATCAGTCTTTTCAAAATGACAATTAAAGTCTTCGCCCACTATCAACGAACATTTTTTGTTATATATTTCATGCAGAAGACTGTCCAAGGTTTCTAGGTACAAATCAAAGTCCCCGTCGCGCGCGTCGAGAGAACGATATGCACAAACAAAGATGAGATTTGTTTTACCCATTGTGACTCTAGAAACTGAGAACTAACAGTGAATTTAGAGAGCCTCTGTGATTGTAGGCATTTGATTACAATCAAATTTATTTTTGCAGAGAATGGCTGTACCTCCATGAATGATCTGAGACATTGAAAAGGAAGATATTAAATTATATCCTGGGATATTTACGGTTTCAATATCATTGTTTAACAACCAATGTTCTGATATGGTCAAGAAATCTGCCTGAATTTGACTTACCACTGTAAATTCCAAGATGCAGCTGGATAGCCCTTGAATATTGATATGTTGAAATTTAAGAAATTTGGACAACTATTTAATTGAACACTTTTTAATTTTTGTTTTGACCCTGAGGGCGATTCCGTGCTTGTCAAGAGAGCCTCTGTAGATTCAAGAAAAAATTGACGCTAACAGTTTGTAGCCATATTGAAAGGTTCATAATTGCTACCTTTTTGCTGACTGGAATGGTGATCTTAAAGGAGCTTTTTTGCCGATCTTTTTTGGTTTTTAATTTTTCGATCTTAGAGTTGGTAATTTCTTGATTTTTCAAGTAGTTTACAAGAGCATCTTCCGTTGTACTTGGTTTGAAGCCAGTTCCAAATAAGTAGCAAATTTTTGCAGCTGCACTTATTTACTCACACTCTGTCTGTTTGCTGCCTCTGATCGGGTCTGGGCGCATACTTTTCCGTACTCGTTTTCGGTAACGCACCTCCCTCCAATCGCCCTCATCGCTTTCTCCTTCGCTTCCGCTTTCTTTGCCGAAATTATTATTTTCATTATTTTTTTTTGGTTTTGTGTGGGGGGCTGTCGGAGGGGTTGTCCTACTTCTTCTTTTGAATTTTTGTTTTGAACCACAGGCAACCCATGTTCGCTCGCCTGCGTGGTGACCCTGTTGGTTTTTTTCTAACCGTAATATGTTTATCTTTTTCTATATTTTGGTTAGTGGCAATGTTGACCTTCGCACTAGTGGACGCCTTAGAATAAGAAAGTGATAGATTACATATTCTTATTATCTCCTTGTTAAAATCCCTCAAATCTGATACCTCCGTGCTGAGTTTATTCATACAAGCCGGCTGCTGTCTGAGAATATTGAGCTTTCAATATATTCAATTTTCACCCTTAATGAAGTGATTATTTCATTGAAGCTTTTTATTTCTTGTAAAAGATCTTCCCGTATTTTTTTCTTTTTACAATCTCCACAGTAAAACAGTAGCGTTCTATAGGATAAAACAACTGCATCCAGCTCAGTCGTTGATAGTTCTGAGCACTCTTTACAGAACGCCCTTCTGCATCTGTCGCACTTCGAGCCAAACGTTTCATCGCTGCTAAGGTTGGCGTGGCGTTTGAATATGCAATGGTTCTTACATTTTTCGCAAGTTGATTGCATTTTTGATTCTATGTCTTCTATTTATTCTAATATTCACAATATTTGTTATTATTTAGGTGTTCATTTTTATGGGTAATAAAGTCACCAATATTGTGCTAAATCGACTGTTTTTTTGGTATTTAATAATTGTTTTCGAATTCAGCATATTTTGTTACACTAATACACCAATTTTCACTAATTATTTGAACTTTATTCCACTGATTTTACGGATTTGTTGTTTTTTAACTCCAATTCCTCCGACTTCTTAAAGTAATTTCTTGATGTCTTACACTGATAAGGAGGCCCTGTAAGAGCTATTTTGTAGCCTTTTACGCAATCCAATATGATTGAATGGGGTGTATCTGACAAGAAAATTTCTCAATCCTAATAAAAATGTTGTAATATCCCTGCATGTTTTGCCTCATTTACTTTTTGTTGAACCTGTAGTTCCTACCATATGGCCTTTTCTGTTGAGCCCGTGTTTCGCCCCACGGAACATATTGTCTCTGTTGTGGTGGTGCCCCTGCTGCCTCAGCTGGGGTTCCTTGGATGAGGCGGGCTTCTCAAGTTTTCTGAGTTTGTTGACTTGGGACTGACCTTTTGCTTTGTACTGGTTTCAAACCTCGTCCCACTATTTCTACCTCTTTGGCGGTTTTCAGTTTTTGGGAAATGTCATCAAATAGATGAATTCCTATTCCTGTGTTTTTTGGCACCGACATGGCTAGGTACGGGAGCTGTGGGGTTATGCGACTTCTTTTTTGCTTTGAGAAACCATTGAAAAGGTCAGTGAGTATTTTCCCTGTATCACTTGCTTCTGTTATAAGATATTTGGCAAATTCCGTATCCTACAAAAGAATTTTGCCTAAGAGTACCCCAAGTGCTGTTATAGCGGCCCCCAACTGACACTGCATAAGTTGGATAAATTTATCTTTGCGAAGCGTTGTGGCAGCAAAACTTGGATTATTTCGGGGTTAATCAAAGGAGCATTGAGTGCCTCACAGTTGCTCTCTCCTCTTTTACCAAGTCTTTTAGTAAAGTATTGACCCAGCGAGGGGCAACTGCTTGGTGTAATGAGATTTTAATTTTATTTGTAATACCCTGGTCTTTCCCCAACATTCTTAAGATTTCGGTATCCCATGACATTTCAATGGTGTCATCGCCTGCGGGAGGGGTGAAACCTCTTTCCGCAAGATTTTCGGGAGAGGTGGGACCTCCTACACCAAATTCTCTCTCACTGAGAGGGGATCTTCTTGGGGATCGACTTCTAGTGTGTATTCGACGCCGTTCTCTGCTGTAGGAACGCCTTTTAGAGCGATTTTTGCTGTAAGGATAGGGCCGTACCATCTCACGGAAGTGGCGGTAACGACCTGTGTGCTCTCTGCTGATAAATCGATCCTGCGAGCGCTGTTTAAGCAGATTTTCCATCTTCTCATCATGTACATTAGTTTTTCGCTATCTGCCTTAGAAATACCTAAAACCCTCCAATATCCTCGAATTTGGACCACCCTGTACAAATTTTCTACCCCCAGGTAGTTATAAATTAATGTGTTTTTTTATATTTTTTCTTCGTTTTTGCCATTTTTTAAAGGCTTGCAGTTTAATGGGATCAATTAAAGTTTGGTTTTGACAAATGGTTAAGAATCTTCAAAACTTGCTGTCTGAACCAATGTAGGGCAGAACTCTCCAATTGCAAAGTT
The DNA here is from genome assembly GCA_963921995.1 of Oxystoma pomonae. Lineage (NCBI taxonomy): Eukaryota > Metazoa > Arthropoda > Insecta > Coleoptera > Brentidae > Oxystoma > Oxystoma pomonae. The sequence goes on along the minus strand of OY998171.1, from coordinate 47,359,778 downwards.
TATTTAACTTTTATAATAATATTATAGATATTGGTATTTTTGCTATATATGTCACCTGAAGGTTTCAAACGCCGGGTAAAAAAAATCTTTTTAACAAATACAGGATAAGTTAAGATTTTAATTAATATTTCTTTTTTAATTCTATTAGGTCTGATGTAAGTTTGGACTTTGTTAACCTATCTTAACCCTTTGAGGCAGACATTTTTTTTTGCAAAAATATGGAAAAACTGTGTTATACTTACTTAATTATGATGTTAGGAAGACGTTTCCGTATTTTTGTATTTTTTTTGTTTTTTGGTTTAGTTTCAGGTTGGAGTTCTCACTGTGGAATGAAAATTCATTTATTTTGAAATGAGTATAATGTAGAAAAACTATTTTTTATGGTACTCCGCAAAGCAATTCTTCTTATCCATAAGACATAAAGCAACATCACATCTAAAATAAGACATTAACCGTTAGCTGAAAGGAAATATAGGCATATCTTTATACATATTACCTTGAACAATGCCATCTGGATTTGTGGAGTTCTGATTTAGTGCTGCAAAAAGCACACCTTCCTGTTTTTCCATGAATCGGCATGTGGGAGCATACCGAACTTCATAAAGGTACTGTGCGTTTGAAATGATTTATTTTATTCTTCAAAGGACGACCCTTCTTTGCTGAGCTAATGAATAAAATAAAAGAATTTATCAAGGCTAAGTCAATAAAATAAAAAAAGATTCTGTGCCACCATTTTTTTGATTTACGATCAACTTCGTAAAGTGACTTGAGCATGTCCATTTTATCAACATATCCCATATGTTTATTATATGTCTTTACGGCAAGTAATTTCTTGGTGCCATCTTTTTGTTTCCGTTTGGTAATTTCGGTTTTAGATGGATCTCTGTAATTACTCAGAAAGTAAACAGGCCTATTATCTATCCATTTTATGCAGACTAGCCCATCGCAACTCACACGCCAATCACACTAGGCTCTTTTCAGTTTTTTATCTTCAACAAAATCTTTGGGTAAGTCCTTTCGTGTTTTTCTAACTGTACCTTTATCATAAATCTGTTCCGACTGTAGTTTCTTTTTGCAACTCTACAGAATTAAAAAAGTTGTCGAAATATACGTGATGGCCTTTTCCTACCAAAGGCCTAGTTAGGTCATTCACTACTCTGGCACCCAAATTCTTCTCTGTAATGTCGCTCACTTTTCCCGAATAAATTTGCAACTGACTGGCGTAACCAGATTCGTTGGCCCTTATCCATACTTTATAACCACGCTTGATCGGTTTATTTGGCATACACTGCTTCAGAGAGCTGCGCCCTTTAAACCGAATCATAGACTCGTCGATAGTTTGATTCTGACTAGGTTCTAATGAGTTTAGAAAGGTTTCTGAAAGTTTATCTAATAGAGGGCGCAATTTATATAACTTGTCGAAGTTTGGAGAATCTCTGTTGGGCTGCACAGAATTGTCATTGAGATGAAAGTTGCTCAGTAACCAAGCAAACCTATCCCTTGTCATAGCCGAACTGATAAATGGATCTCTTAGTTCCTGACGAGACGACCAATAATCTCGATAGCTGGGCATCTTTTTTATTTCATCATTAAATTTATTGCAATAAAATCCTTTATTTCTTTTAGATTAGTTGGTGTTACCGCCTGCTTTTTCCAGTGCAAACAAGTTTGTCTGGAAAACTATGTGATCTAATAAGTCTTTAGGAAAAAGATGAAGATACATGTCGATCGGGGTTTCTATCGCGATATTACTATTTTCTTGTGAGTTTTCGAATGTTTGCGGTTGATCTTGTCCATGCTGTTTTTTTTCCGTAACTCCTGAGCCTGGGCACGAATTTTAAAAAGTGGTAACTCGTGTTCGCTCTCCCAGTCGGAATTCTTATCAGTGTCACTCTCATTGTCATCATGAACTGTGTTTGCACCTTGATCATCACCATCGAATATTATTGGCATTGCTTAGATATTAAAAAGTTCTTCCATTGCAATTTCATCTTCGTCAACAACACCTAGTTCACTAACATTATCTGTTGGAATTTTTTCCAGAAAATCGAAGAGGTCATCTTGATTCGTATCCTTCAATTCTGGATATAGATTTTTATTACGACCTGTAAGAAAAAAGAAATAATAGTCGTGAGTCCTAGCGTCTGTATGGTGCGGACACCACATATTTTTTATGATATTTTTACTTTTTTTTACTAATTTTTATTGGATAACAACAAAATATTGCTCTACCACCTTTTTGCTAACAAATAGAGACAACCTACCCGCCATTTATTAAAAATAAGAATTTATCCCAATAAAAAACAAACAAATCACAGCACACTAAATCCACGTGTAAAAACAATTCCAAACATGAAGAGAATGGCGCGCGAACAGTTGAGCAACGGCTGATTATTACGTCACTATAGGTGTATCCACGATGAGCACACCGGGAACGTATCTAAAAATTAATTTTCTAGTGTTCTCGCGGTGCGCCCACCAGGAAACAAAAGGTTAAGCTTATTTCTTTTATTTTATAATGTGGATGCTCTCTTGGGACTTTTGTACTGTTTGGACAATTTATAATATTAAATTGTAGTTCCTTAACTATAATTTCTTTAAGCTTTTGTGATATATTTTTAGAAGTAGGGATTCTGGGAATAGGAAAAGGTAAATAATTAATTTAAGGAATATCTGATTAAAAGCAGTGCTTGCGTTACTCTTGGATCTTTTTTGGCATCAATGATTTCATCATTATAATGAGTACCAACAAATTGTCTGACTTGTACGTTATTTAAAAAATCCTGACAGTAATTTATTAGGGTATTTTTTTAGGATTTTAATTATAGCTCCTGATATATATGCTGTGCAACTTCCAATTTTGCTGTGTCTTAACAATATAATGTCTCTCGGAATTTTAAGCAAAACTTCCTTTTTTAAAGATTCATTTGACAAAAAATCAATGCCTGCCATGGGCTCACCAGTCAAAAAATATCTTAGTTAAACAAGTTATCCAGCCCCTCCGCACCTACTTCTTTCCTACAATTTGCACCAGGAGAGTGTATTGCTGTGAAATTATTAACAATTAATATTTTGTATGACGCCATAAACTGATTTGGTGTTGGGTTATTGTTCCTTAGATAACGACTTCTTATATGGGAGAAAAAAATTTTCAAGTGCATCCTGATTAAATACACCAGTTAACCCTTAACAACTATAACTAAACAGTTTTTTCTTTCTTTTTTAATTCTATTAAGTCTGATGTAAGTTTGAATTTTGTTAACCTATTTTAAGCTTATTTCTTTTATTTTATAATGTGGATGCTGTTCTTGGGACTTTTGTACTGTTTGCAACCTAAACTGGTAATAAACTAGAGTTTATTATTTTTCTCAAGATTCATCATCATCATAGGCAATCACTCGATACCGAGTATGATTTTCCTCTATTCTGTATCGTCGTTATCTGTTGTACGTTTTTTTATGGCTATGTAAGCCAATTCTCGAGCCGCACACCCTTCCACAGTTCTGGCACACCCAGTCTCCGGCAGCAGCCGGGTGTTGTTGGTCATACATTCTTCTATTTTGTCGGTCCTTTCTACGTTCTCTCTTTTCCGTCTCTAGTTCACGTCGTTGCTCTTCGAAAGTTTGTGCTCCCTCATGGACTGTTCGGCGCCATGAAGCCCTATCGTTTCATCATATTGTCTTTGAGAACGTCCTTGTACCTTTTTTGTTGACCTCCTTGATTTCTCTTTCCCTCCTTCAGTTGTCCATAGAATATCTGCTTTGGGAGACGCGTTTCGGGCATGCGGATAATGTGACCAGTCCAACGAAGCTGGTGCTTAAAGATAAGGGCTTCTATACTAGTTGTTCTGGCTTCTTCTAAAACACTTGTTTGTTCGTCGGTCTTGCCATTTGATTCTCAGTATTCATCTTAAACAACTTTGGTGATATTTTTCTAGTCGTTTGATATGCTTTCTGTAGATGGTCCACGTTTCGCATCCGTATGTTAGAGTTGGTATTACTCTCTTCGAAATCCGTCCGAACGCTGCGCTGAAGAGTTTAAAAATAAGCCGTTTCAAAAAATTAAATACGATCTAAATAATTGCCTGTACAAAAATAATATAGACTGGTTCTCACACTAAAAATTAAGCTGTAATTTGGATAGAGTTTTGAAAATAGCATTATTATTTTATTTTATTTTAAATAAGCTTTAATTGATAAGTTAAACTTAAGTAACACACATGTATATTAATTAGTGATAATTCCTGATACGACTGATGATGCACGCACAGACATAAGGTCCATTGTGGGTCATCGTATCGTTCCCTTTGAATATATACTTTGTGAAACTATATCTGAAATAAATTTGAATTTGAATTTATGGTATCTAAAATAGTTCAATGTATGACAAGCCATTAAGCTTGCCATGATGAGTTTTCACAACATAATTAAAAATATACAAATTTGTCTTACTTACTGGCAGATTGATGGTAGAAACAGCTTTATATTTCGGGCCCCTAAAACCCTCGGTACAATCTTCTGCAGATAAATGTTGGTCGCACACGACATATTTATCATATATTTGGTCTTTTGAAAAATTATGTCAATTTGGTTAATCCAGGCCTCGAAAATTTCTGGATTATTCTTAGGAAAGCGGTGTCGCTTGTTTATACAACGCATGGCCTAGCTTTAAATCGCTTGGAGGGGCCATCATCGTCCCTATCCGCGTTAAAATTTCGGTTCGCCATAATACAAAACTGCACCTCACTTGCAAAAACAATAAAGTTCATCTGTTTATCGGAATTTCAAAAAACTAAAAAAAAACAAACAAAAATTTCAACGCACAATTATCAAAATGGCGGTGAGACAAATGACGACTGACAAAAGCAGTGGTAGTGACAGATTTACAGATTTTTTTAATTGGTAGTGCCATCCAGCGCCTGTGAGGATAAAAAATGCAAATAATAGTTAAAGGCGGGAACGCCCATTTGATCTTACTATACTGTGATCGGAGTAAGAGTACTGTGTGGTATTGCTGACAAATAGGTCAAAAATAACAGAAAATAACAGAACTGGGTGTTACTGTTAGTTTAAATTTTGTTGAGAATATACCTTTTGCATATTAAGAACTAGACATTTTTTTTTCTGGATTAATAAGTGGAAATCTTTGGAAATCGCATGACATGTGTCATGCGGTTTCCAAAGATTTTCAAGGAAATCACATCTTATATCTTTATATTAGATTTTATAATGTTTTAAATAAAATTTGTCCTCTGATGCAAATATGCAGTTTCACTCGGTATATTCTCTTATCAGAATACAACGCGTGCATGTTGTCAGATTTCCTTCTCGAAAATTTTTGAAAATTTCGTTTTCAGACAATTTTTTTTAACAAAAGATTTCATGCATGATGCCAGAAAAAATCCCCCACCCTACGAAGCTTTTGCTAAAAAATTGGCTTCAAACAAAATTTCTAGGTATATTACTGCTGATTATTTTCCAAAATATTCCTATAGGCCACTCACCTGTGCCCGTATTCTTCAATTTCGGGGAAGGGAGCGCTCCCGGGAATTAGAAACGCACCTGATTGGCCGAATTTTTATTTTTTTGTCCCATTTTTGTCAGTTTTGGCATTAGTTGTGAGCGATATTTCTTTCCTGCCTTATACGAGGAGAGCAAACTGACCCAAAAACGCGCACGAACAAAGTCATTATTTCGATCAATCAGGTGCATTTCTGATTCCCGGGAGCATTCCCTTCCCCGAACGTGAAGAATATGGGCCCTGGGGATATCTGATATATACTGTGTTTAGATAAAGAGTTTAGTTCTGTTTTTTGTTTAGAGTTAAAAAACACCGCATGTACAGTCCCAAAATTTTTAAATTGTCGACTGAATTACTTGCGAAATACGATATCCTAACTGATACCCTAGTAAGGAATCATCAAATGCTGGTTGCAGGCCAGATTTTTCAAAATAAGAATCATTTAGCACAGTTTAAAAACTTGAGGACTTCTACCTAAATCTATATTCTAGTCAACTTAAAAAAAAACTGCCAATTTTAAAGACATGCTGCTTTATTTTTAATAAACTTTTATAAAGTTTAACAATTTTTGTTATAAACTAATATATTTTTTTAACTAAAAATAACATAAGCAAAGTGTTTTTGGTATTAGTATTTTTTAAATTTTTTAAACAGTCTTTGTTATGGTATTGTTACAATTTATAAAAAACAACAATAATAAACAATAAACAGTATAAAAACCATTTATCATTTTTGGAATGATTTAAATTAATATAAAAAGATAAGTATAATATCAATCTAATTAGTATTTTTTTAAAATTAGTATTTGGCAGTAGAAAAAATAGGTAATAATAGGGAGCTATTGGAAATTTTGACAACTTTGACAGCCGGCTCGGGACACTTTTTTGATTTTTTGCCGAATAAGCTAGTTTCTTTCTAAGGCCACCAATTCGGGATATTCAAACATTTAAATCGGTGGCCTTAGAAAGAAATTTTAACGGCAAAAAATCAAATAAGTGCTGCGAGCCGTGTTTTAGTTTCTACAAAATGATCCTTCCATTCAAAGTTCCAGCCAATTCTGATGTTTATTTGACTCCAAAAAGTATGGATATCACATGACCCGTTTTGAGCGTCACTTCACCATTGAGCTAAGGCCACTTACAGAAATTGGTCTCTTTCAAGAGAAGAAGTTAAAACAGCATCATTGAGGGGCGGAGTTAGTGCTTAAATGAGACACCATGTATATTTTGGCATTTTGAATACGAATTTTTTTCAAAATATGTTACCTTTTCCTCTAACGGTTTTTGAATGAAATGGCAAAAATGATCGTCATAAGACCTATGAGTTAAACAAGAAAAAATATATTCAGTGATTCTTTGTCTAACTCATTGCTAATATTAAAATGTTTTTGATTTTATTTAAAACCGTTAGAGAAAAGGGGAATCAGAAAAAGAAACACTATTTAAATTTATAATATACCGGGTGTCCTAGTGAGTAACCTATTAGAATATTTTAGAAACTATATAATGGAAACTTTTAAAACTTTCTATTCCAACAAAAGTCCATGTAAACTATCTTTATGAAATACTCTCATATTTGCAGTAATGCCATTTGCAGGAAAACTTGGAAACAACTTTCTTATTTTGAATTGAACACCCTGTATATTTTTACATTTTTGGATTCTACAAAATAATTTAGGTACATTTTATGTATAATGTCCTATACCTATGTTCAACTGCTTTTAAAATATTGATATGTGAACATTGACATTTTTTAACTTTGACAGTCCGTAAAATCGAAACGGTTAAGGATAGAGCAAAACGGTTTTTACATTCCTATCTTGGTTTTTCAGAAGCTATCGTTTTATACTATTTTAAACCTAGGGTTAAACTGACCTTGGGATATTTTAACCCTGGGTTTAAATATAAAAAATATAGTTTACATGGACATGGAGGTTAGAATAGAAAGTTTGAAAAGTTTCCATTGTATACTTTCCAAAATATTCTAATAGGTTACTCACCTTGGGACACCCGGTATATATAGGGTGTCCTATCAAAAAAAAGTATAATTTCAGCCGTAGCTCTGTCCCCTTAATGACTGGCGGCACGTAAACCATCCATTATGTGAAATTTGACTTTTCTGTCTCTTTTGGTTTTGGAGATATGGAGAGAGAACTCCAACCTTTGGGACACCCATACAATTTTCAGATGGTACAAAATTTTTCCTGCAATAGGTTAACAAATGTAGGGTTTTAACTAGGGTTGAAACTGATTTAAAATTTTTGAATTCTATGACTGTTGTAGGTTTTCCCAGATCATCTCAAAAATAAAAAAAATCAGGTTATTTAAACAAAAATTATTCAAATGTTTACGTCCTAAAAATGTAGCTTATGGATCTATAAATACTATGAATACCAGTCTTGTTTCCAAAAATCATGTCATAAATATGCCGCAGGCGAAAATTTTGAGAAGTATACTAAAAATGCCATTTTTACATGTTTTCAATGATGTTATCGCGATGTTTGCCCCCCGTCGCTACACCACTGTTTAACTCCCGACATTTAGTTTTTAAGATGATCTACTCTCAGATTATCCAAGTCGCTTTGTTTATAAATTATATTTCCCAGAGCCTTGTTTACTTCCAAACAATGCCAATACGGCGTCAGCACCTGGACTACATTGGAAATGGTGCTGCTTGTTTCTGGACTTATTTTTCCCAGTTTTGGCATCGGTATGGGGTCACCTGAAATAATTTTTGGTTAATATTTAAGTTTATTGTCAACTTTTTTGTTCACGGCATCTTCTTGAGGTTCAGTTTCCGGGTGAGGGAGGCGACCGTGAGGGACTAGCAGATGGTAACGGACGCCACCATCACCTGGGCGTTTAACGAGTTCAGCCTCTTATAAGTCCCCTGGGTCAGATGGAATTTTGAAAATTTCACAAAACATAAAAGCATGGAGTACATGGAAACACATAACATATTACAAAATCAATGAATAGCGAGCTTTACCTCAAAAAAGGTGCTAGGAATTAGGAGACGAAATGATGATGAAAAAATCTGAAACATGATTCATTCATTCATCTGTCAACTTGCAGAATTGGCGGAGGTAAATTCAATTTAAAGGAAAATTATTACAGGACACGGATGCTTTATGGCATACCTAAAAAGAATCGGTAAGAACAGAACAAGAATGGAGCTTAGGACAAAAATGGGGAAATATTTAGCGAAAACCTTGTCACAAAAATGCTAGGAAAGAAAGAAAACTGGGACGCAGCAAAGACATTTATGGAAAAAATAATGAAACAAAAGAAAAACATTTGAGAAGGCAAGAGTTAGAAAAGGTAAATATAAGATCAACAAAGAGGTAACCGGCGACTACCTGAGAATAATGTGCAAAACGGAACCGCGTAGCCATAGCAGGAAAGAGGAGTTTTTTAGTGAATGCCAGGCAACTGGAGAGTCCCAAAACTACCAGACACGCGGTATCTGGTGGGCATAAAGAATTTTCTTCCCAACAGAAAAAAAAGATGGCATATTCCGTTCATGAGGAGAATCTTCAGATCAAGCATCGCACTGGGATACCTGCCAACAGCATGAAGGCATGCCGCTGTGGTCTTCATTCTAAAGGCTGGAGAGATTACGGATTACACGGCGGCTAAATCCTTCAGACCCATAAGTCTAACATCATTTATCATGAAGACAATGGAAAAGATGGTGGACAGACACTTTCTGGGGAGCGTCTTAGCCAACAACCCCTTCCACAAAAACCAACACGCATATATCTAGAGCATTGACACCGCCCTACATGCAGTAGTGCATAAGTGCCATTCAGTGAAAAATGTATACCCTTGCGCTATTCGTTGACGTCGAAGGGGCATTCGATAAGGCAAGAATGCAGGTAATAACATACGCCCTTCCAAGAAAGAAGGCTGAAATCACCATAATTGAATGGGAAGATCCGCACTAAAAGAAAGGAAGATTTAGGCTACCCTTGGAAAGTCCAGGATACAGGTTGAGGTGCAAGTGGATGCCCTCAGCACAGTTGTCTGTACCCGCACCTGTGGTGCCTTATTATGGACACTCTTCTGAAAAAACTGACGAAAAAAGCATTCGACGCATACGCGGACGACGGAGTTACATGTTGCTTCCTAGACAGCGTCTTCAGGAAAATGCAACTACGAAACATAGAAGCCTGGCGTCAACAAAATGGTCTCTCTGTGGATACAGGTAAGACAGAGATGATCCTGTTGACCAGAAAAAGGAAAATTGAGGGATTCAGGGCACCCATAATGAACAGGAAACCTCTTACTTTGGTCTCAGAATTAAAGTAATTAGGGGTTACCTTGGACACTTAGACACGACACGTTGCCAAAATGTCTGGTAAGGTAAAGAAAACAATGTGGCAGCTGCTTCTGGGGTCTTACACCCAAGAACCTGCTGAATGTACCCGACAATACTAAAACCTAGGTTCCAGTATGGATCCCTAGTCTTGTGGCCGTCAGTGGAGAAAACTACCACATCCAATAAGCTCATCAGAGAGATGCCACTTGCGTCGTTTAAAATCAGAGTAACCCCTGGAAATTTCACAATAGGTAAAAGGTCGAAAGAAACACTGTAATATGCTATACTGAGCCTTTTAATTGACCCATATTATCTCGTGGGTGATGATGCGATGATCTTTTCATTCTTATATATTTCGATTTCTTAAAAGAAAAAGATCCTACAAAGAATGGATTCTACAAATTTCGACTCTGATGGTAAATTGTCCTTAGAAAAGATATTGGTTGCATTTAACGATTCTGATTTTAAAAATAAAATAAAACTATCTGATTTTATCACCTACCTAACAGTGCTTTGGTGCACATGGCCATGGATAAAGTGGTTGTCTCGTAGTTGTAACCCCCTTCTAGTGCCAATATGACCGGCGCTACTGATTTGACAGTTTGAACCATATGAGCGAAAGTTTCCGGAGAAACGTCATAATGACCTAAAACGTCAAAACCAATGCGAATTATATGTTTGATTCGCGCTATAATAGTATAGTATAGTAGAAATCGTATTGTCGTGTGCTAAATAATATGCAATTTTTACGTCTGTCTCCTTCTTTATCGTGTAGAATGATTTCGGTCAAATGGACCGAAAGCGCCCGACACCATTCGTATTCGACCGCGACTTACAACATACCGACAAGTTTTTTGCCTCCCATTCTACACGGTGCAGAAAGGGACAGACGCATAAATTTCCTATTATTTAGCACACAAAAATACTCTGCTTCACACCGGCCGCAAACGTAAACCAAAGCCAACTCGAACCAAGTGAATATGTAGTCGTCTTTACGCATCTTGGGTTAATTGAAGGGAGTGAAAACCTATTTTGACTCTTCCACAAGCAAAGGCAGCACCAACTTGAACCAAGTTAATTTAGTTAAGTTAATTGAAGGGAACAAAAACCTATTTTTACTCTCCTGCAAGTGAAGCCTTTTTGAAAGTAGCAAGTGACATCATATTTATACCACTGTTCACCGATTTATACCACGGTCTCTAGAATAAACACGGTCTAGTAATTTTTTTGCTCCGCCCACCTGATAACGACACAAAGATATCAGCCTGGGGTTATTATTTTTGCATAAATTTTTGTAATAAAAATTGTATTTGTTTATCATTTATTTTCTTCGGGCCCTAATTAAATACCCTCTGATATTACTTATATTATTTTTGTTATAATATAGGTAGCTGCATTTATGAGTTTTTTTAGTGAAAAGGCTCATCATTAAATAATGAAAAAACTAAAAAAACAAGGCACCTTATAGTTTTAAATTTGCAATTAGATTTATTGCATATATTATGCACAACAAGTCTTTCCTTCTAAATAACAAAATAATCACCCTTTCAAAAATGCCTGGCAAAAATCAAGTACAAAATAGAATAGCTTCCAAAATAGGAAAAATAACAACTACATAACCTAATTTTTGAACTACGAGGACGAACTGACTCCAACTCATCCGATGAGTTTCTTGGCGGAATCGATTACCAACTAATGATCTTAATTTCTATTTGGTGAAAGATCAACTCATGCAGGCCAAAAATAAATTATATTTTTTATACACAAAAAGTTATACTAACAAATACAAGCAAACAATAAGTCTTGCATTAATAATCTAAACAAAAAAAAAGAAAAATCCGAAAGTTCATACAATTTTTAAATGGGGGACAAAAATCACATGCTATCTTTGTTTCGTCGTCAGGTCGAACAGTGGGGCAAAATTACTAGACCATATCTATTCTAGGGACCGTGTATTTATACAGGATAAGTCAAAAAATCAATATTAACAAAAACTGATCTAAATTCAAAATCAACACTTTTACAAAATGGAAAATATAAAGCATACGAAAAAAATATTACAATCTCTTCTCTAGTGAAGGAGCTCTGGACTTTTATGAGCAATCTTGACTTTCATGACTTTTTATGCTTTTTTTAAATGGTTTAATTTTGCCGTCCTGATTTCCACTAACCTAACGGATCGTTCACACCGGCATTAAACCCAGCCGAAATCATCATAATCTCGGGTGCGTACGCGGTAGCACGAACTTGAACCAAGTGAATGTGTAGTCGGTATTATCCAACCCCATAACGTACTTATTAGGTATTTACGTCACTAGATCGGAAAATTGCTATTTACAGGTCGACGCGGGAAATTTACAGTGCGAGCCGCAGGCGAGTCCTGTAAACCTGTGGAGATCTGTAAAGACACTTTCCGGTCGTGTATCGTATAAAAACAAGTAAACTTTTCTGATTAGAAAAGATTTTTGTACTTTTAACTTGTGCAAAATTGTAAAAGGCATTAGAAAAATTATAGTGTAGTGCCTAATAGCTTCACACAGCTAATTCAGTGATGACTGACGACCAGTTATGACCGACCATAGCCAACTTATCAAGCAAAATAATGATAAAACAACTCATGAAAGGCAGATTTCTAGGTTGGTCCTTTATTTACCTTTATTTATAGTATACTTACTTTGAGCATTCAAAATGTGTGGTCGATTTTTCCCAAAAATATGCCACCAATACATTTCATTACTTTTCTTAACGTTTTTTAATTCGCACTAGTTTATAATTTTTTAATTTTGCTGATGATATTGCAATTATTTACAAATCAACAAATTGGGAAAAAAATAAAACAAATATGCAGAATGATTTAGAACTACTTCAAAATTGGTATTCAAAAAATAGTATGTTTATACACTCAACGAAAACCGAATATATAAATTTTACTTTACGAAACAATCATGAATTTTATAATCCCTTAAAGTATCACTTAAATTGTAAAAATAATAAAAATTGTAATTGTGAAATAATAGAACAAAAAAATAAAGCTAAATATTTAGGAATAATATTTGATGAGAACCTAAATTTTAAAGAACATATTAAATATATAACAAATAAATTAAAATATATTTTGAGTAGCTTTTTCTTTATAAAACATACCATACCAGTATCGTTAAAAAGAACATTCTATTTTGCAATGGTGCAATCTTATATAATTTAAAAATTATTCAAAAAACATAAAATTTTATTATTATATTTTATTAAATTTTCTGAATTATTCTGCATAAACTTTTGTAAGATTATTAAAAAGAATAGTGAATTAAATCTTAAAAGATATCATAATGATCAAAATTATTTTATACCACGAGTAACAAAAACACATAGTCAAAGCATGTTTATGTATTTATCACCAAAAATATTGAATTCAGTTCCAAGGGAAATTCAAATTTTACCGTTTAAAAAATTTGAAATAAAGATAAAAGAATTCAATAAATAACAATAAACAAAAAAAAAAGAGTGTCTAAATAATTAATTACCAATAATTTTAATTTGTTACGAAGTTTTGATCAGATTTTAAAAATTCAATATGGTGGATTCAAGATGTTTTGCTAACCAATCGCTTTTATTATTATGATATCAGAATGCTAAAAATTATTTTCTATTTTTAGTAAACTTTATATTTTATAAAAGCTTGTATTTGAAAAGCTTTTGAATCCGCCATATTGAAATTTTCAAATCTGATAAAAAAAACTCCGGTATGCCAATTTTGATTGAAATCGCACAAACTAAATCTTTTTCCCCCTCCACTTCCCTCGTTAGGGGAGGTGAGTACTTTATAATACCATATTATTGTATTGTCACCGGAACTATAAACGCATACCAAATTTGAAGACAATCGGATGTATATAAGTCAGTTAAAATTGGTCAGCAAAACATGACCAAAAGTCGTCCATCTTGAATCCGCCATATTTAATAATATAATAATTTTCAAAATCTGATCAAAAATTCGTATTCCTTATCCCCAAAAACCCACGTATACCAATTTTGGGTGAAATCGGACAATCTTAGGTGTTTTCTCCCCTCCAGGGAATGCCTAACAATACCATATTATTGTATTGTCACCGAAACTATAATCGCGTACCAAGTTTGAATTCAATTGGACTACAAGTTCGTATTCTTTATCCCCAAAAATCCCCGTATACCAATTTTGGTGGAAATCTGACAAACTAAATATTTTTCCCCTCCACTTTCCTCGTTAGGGGGAGGTGGTTACCTGATAATACCATATTATTGTATTTGAACACAATCGGATTTGGATAAGTCAATTAAAATTGGTTAGCAAAACATGATCGAAAATCTGATCAAAAATTCGTATTCCTTATCCCCAAAAGCCCCCGTATACCAATTTTGGTTGAAATCGGACAAACTTAGGTGTTTTTCCCCTCCACTCCCCTCGTAGGGGGGAGGGGTACCTAATAATGACATATTATTGTGTTGTCACCGGAACTATAAACGCATACCAAATTTGAAGACAATCGGATGGTCAGTTAAAATTGGTTAACAAAACATGACCAAAAATCGTCCATCTTGATTCCGTTATATTGATTTTTTTAAATCTGATCAAAAATTCGTATTGCTTATCCACCAGCACCAATGGGTGTGTGCGTCCACCATGCCTGTGACCAGTCCCTTCTATGATGTGTAGAGTTCGCACTATTTACGTTTATGTATTGGATCAACACTTGCGGCCTTGACCATATCTAGTACACTGTGATCAATTGTCTTACGATAAAAATAACAAAATGGCAAAAAAATGGTTCAAAAACTTTCTATTACAATCAACTCATGATAAAATTTAAACTAAACGAAATCGAAAATTTTCTGAATGATCATTGTGGCCAAAAATCTAGGGAAAAACAAAAAAATAATCGTCAGACTGAAAATTCTCGTTGACAGCTGACGCCAATCAATGTGGATAAACTTCGGGTGGAATATACTGTACTGCGCATGCCTGATTTGGCTCTGCATTTTTTCCGGCTAACTTGATTGCGAGAGTTATTATCGCTATGGCTTTTTTTTCGGAAAAAGGGCCAGGCCGTTATAGTATCCCATTGTTATATGTGATTTTATCACCGTAGCAGCCCTGATTTCTACTCACCTAAAGGATCGTTCACACCGGCATCAAACCCAGCAGAAATTATCAAAATTTCAGGCGCGTAAGCGTAAACCAAAGGCAGCACCAACTTGAACCAAGTGAATATGTAGTCGGCGTTACCCATCTTGGGTTGATTAAAGGGAATGTTGACGTTGTAGCCGACGCTTTGATCCTGTCCGATGTAGTTGTAGTTCGATTTGGAATCGTTGGGAAAGAACTTGCCCTTGTCGAACCTAAAATTACGGTAAACTTGTGTGTGTGTGTGTGTGTTACTAAATGCACCTCCTCAACGGGAGTACACAGTGGGTCTAGAGAGGGATTTTAAGAAAAAAAGTCGATACATCGCCAACTACCATTTACCATAAAAAGTAAAATCCTCTAGGTAGCCCTTTTCTGGGGGGCATATTTGAATTCTCATATCATAAGGTTACTTTACTAGTTTTCGAGATATATTGGCTTTTAAAATGACAAAATTTATATTGTGTTCAATAACGATTTGAACAGTTTGAAAATTTGACCTTCTAATTCATATCTTTGGAATAATATCGTCAAAATCACTGAAAATCAATAAACTGTAAATGGGAATGTGCAAATGTCAAAATGTTGTCATTTTTTATTTGCTCTTAAAAAACCGTCAAAATCGATAATCACAATAGCTTTAGAAAATTGAATTTTTGACATTTTGAAAGCCAATATCTCGAAAATTAGTAAAGTAAACATTATATGTGGTGCCATTGGAAAGAGGATTTCAGCGAGAATTCAAATATTGTCGTGGAGGGATAGTTGGCCGCTCTTTGCGACTTAGATAAATTAAAAAGGGGAGGATGCTCCTGCATCCCTGATGATTATTTTATCTTAGAATTGGGGGTCTAAAGAGAAAGAGAAAGAGGTTAAAATAGGGACTATTAATTATGTAGATGGATGGAAGTCAAATATACACTTACAATAAGATAATACAACGTAAACATTTCGGAATTAAAGGGATAATACTTGGCGGTGTCGTCTAGGGTGTTCTTTAGGATTCTGTGGGAGTTACCTCTTCTCAGAGTGTAACTAGGGTTACCCCTTCGCAGGGTGTAACTTGGGCGAAAGTTAGCAGCCTCTTTACAGAGTAAAGCTAGGGAGTTAGTAGCCCACTTTGCAGTGTGACTAGCTAGTGTTGACCACTTTGTAGTGTGTGTCGATTTAGATTTCGGTGGTCCTATTTACACCGAAATTTAGTTGATTCAGCAGTTTGTCTCATTACGTAGTGTGCGTCGACGATAAAGTGCCTACGTTTATATGCGATAGTTTAAGTTTGACTAAAAATGTTACTTATATTCCATGTTGCTATTTAAGGTTCTCAGAATATTTTCCTAAAATAGGTCTCCAGAAAAGGGCTACATAAGGGATTTTATTTTTTACAGTAAATGGTAGTTGGCGATGTATATATATATATATATATATATATATAACATCATGTAGGTTTTTATTATAACATAACGCCCAAAAGGGCAAAAAATGCTCAGAATTGTTCAGAGATGTCTAGCTTTATTGTTTTTCAATCCACTTTGGTGAGTACATAATTATTTATATATATTTGTATGGTTACCTGTATAATTTATCTATAATGGTTGTAATTTAATTAAGTTAATTATTCTAATGGCTTGTTATTATTATTCTCGAAAGCTTGACTGTCAAAAAAGGAGTTTACTTTATTCCGGCCCATATAAGACTGCATCCCCACTAACCAACCAAGGTTTTTTTCTCAACTAGTCAGTCACGACTACCCGTAAAATTTTTATATATATTTGTTTTCTTAAAACCCCTCTCTAGACCAACTGTGAGTAGTACTGGGGAAAAGAAGCTACGTTTTTGTTCGTGAACCATATCAAACCGATGCATGTGCTTCTTAGGATGCAAGTTTTCTTTCTGTAAGAAGACATAATTCTAGACTTCGTTAACTACGTAAATAGGTCTGGTCGGGTTGGGTCGAGCCGGCAAAAAGCATTGTTTTAGTAGGACGTATATTCGGTGTCAATGTTTAATACAGAAACTATTGTTTGGGTTTTTGCCACTACGTTAGGAACAAATTATTAAATTGTTGTTTGAAGGTGCTAGACAATGTTGAACTTGAGAGTAAACTAGAGTTTCGAACTTCCATTGTCTTTATTTTTTACTTTTTTACAACCTTTCGATTGCTTATGTACACTTCCCGACGCATAAAACGCATACAGCAGAAGTTAGGCACATGTCTATGTATTAAAAATTTTTACCGATATTTACTGGTTCTATAGTTTTTAAGGTTGCTGTTACGAAATATAAAACACTTTTAAAACAAAATTTTTATTATAAATAAAGCAATTCAATGAAAATAAAAACAAAACTACAAACTCCAACCTCGCCGCTAGTGATTTTTTTTTTACTTGACGTAACAGCTACACAGCAAATTTCATCATGATCGGATGGACGGTTCGGAAGTTATACCCAAATGTATTTTTTGTCATTATACCTCAAAATCCTTGACATCTGTTTGTCGAAGACGTATTATCTATTTATTTATTAAGTAATGAACAGAACAAATACAGGTTTTCGTTATTTTTTTATTCTTTTTTTCAAACTCCATAGTATAGCAGCAATAATTTTAATTTGTTTAAATTATTATTTAAAAAATTTGAAACCTATTATAAGATGTTTTCTATTTTTTAATAATTTTAAAAAGCACACAGGATTAATTTCCTTGCTTTTTGAAATGAGAAAATACTATGATTATTTGATGTAATTAGTTTAAGGAAATTTAGAAATAAATAAGTAAAATGTCCCAAAAAAAGATATTTAAAAAAAAAATAATAACCATTCTTAAGATCTAACTTAACTTTTCACAACTCCTAGAAAATATTATGATTCAGTTAGTTCTAAAGTCAATAACTCACTGTCAATATTTTTTCTAAACGTACTTATTCTAATGTTAACATAAAAATCTCGATTTTTAAACCGTTAGCAAGAGAAAACATTTTGTATAATGGAGAATTTAGGCCTACTAGTGCGAGGTTGTGGACATATAAATATGCTTCTTGTTAAAGTGTGGAGAGCAGTTTAATTTAACTTGTGATAACAATTTAGTATGATCTATTTTTTTATTTTACAATAATTTACATAAAAATAAAATTGTAGCTACTTTTCTTCTAAACTCTAAAGTTGTTATTTTAAATTCTGTTAAGGACGTTTTATCTCTGGAGCTACTTGGTCTATTTTTTATCGAACATAGAGAACACAACAAGCAACACCAGATAAACATTTGACTCCTTTTTAAAAATTTCGTTTTGTTGTTGGTAAATTCTAGACTTCTTCCAATCCTCTTCTAAGTTAGCCAAAACATGTTTTAGTACATATGCCACAAACATTTTTACTTCAAAAAAATCGAGAAAAAATAAGAAAATACTACATATGGTTTATTTCAAATTTAAATTAGTAATTAATACATGATCAATCTCTAAATCTAATGAAATAAACAAAGACACTGAAGAAACTTGTAGTTTCTTATTAGTGGTAAAAAGTCATAATTCAGTTTTTTCTGTCAAATTTAGGTTTAAATGTCACAATTTGGTTTCACGTCACTTTTTGGGTAAAAATTGCCACAATTGGTATCTACACTATCAACAGATAACAGTAGTTTATTATAACATAGTTTTAAATAGATTATGTATAATAAGTCTGTTATTACTATCTATCCATCTTTTTAAATTCTTTTTAAATCTTTTTTCAAATATTGTTGACTTAATGCCATTTGGTAGGAAATTGTAGAATTTTGGAGCCATGTGCAAAAACGACCTGTGTCCTATTTCTTTTCTATTTAATAGTACTGTCTTACACTCGTTTTTGAATCTTGTATTGTGTGGGTGTGATAAGTGTTAAGGGTAATTTGTTTTTCAGTGTATACAAATAAGTAGTTGTAAAAAGTAAAGTTGCCTAATGTCATATATTTTTGACTCGGAGTATAAGCGATCACTAGAGTAGGTGCGATTTTTTTGAAAAATTATTTTTACGATCCATTTTTGTATTACATCAATGTTTTGAAGGTAAATGTCCCCAACCCTCCCCATCCAGCAATTCCATAGTTTATTTGAGGTTGGAACAGCGCAAAGTATACTTGTTTTAAGTGTTTAACATTAACAAAATCTCCAAGATAGAAAAATCTTGTGAATAAATATCTTGTTTTATTAGTAAGGTTTGAATGTGTTTGTCCCATCTCAAATGACATTCTATAATGACTCTCAAGTACTTTGTAGAATCAGCAGTATTTTCATTAATATTAAGTTGTTCAAAATCTGGTAGAGTATTTGCATAATACGAAAAGGGTAAGAATTTAGTTTTTGTTAGCTTGTTTTCTTAAAACTAGTTATTTACATGTTTAAAAATAAAACACTGTGTTTTAAAGGGAGTTTTAGGCTGAATTTAAAAATCAAGTAAAAACCAAGTGAGAGCCAGTTTTTTCTGTCTCCCCTGGAAGTAGTTTAAATTGAACAAAAGTGCCTAATTAAATCACCATTTATATTACCTATGCAAAGAAATATACATGACATCCTTCCTGTCATAAGTAATATCTTGCGTTCCGTCACCGTGATGAACGTCAAAATCTATTATCAGTACTCTCTGATAGTGAAGCTCGTTTGTCAAATAGTTTGACAGGATGGCAACATTATTGAACAGACAAAAACCCCCGCCGCCGTTTTTCTTTGCATGATGACCGGGTGGCCGGATTAGACCCACTCCACCTAAAACAAGCAAAATTTTAAATTCGATTGGAATAAACCCTAGGGGTCGTATTTTCGAAACCATACTAAAATATTTGCATACAAGTACTTTGGTGTGCTAAATAATAGGCAACGTTCAAGTATGTCTCTTTACCTATACTATTTAGGGGGCCTAGCGTATTCCGTGGGACTTTTGATGAAGATTTTACAAAACCTG
Source organism: Oxystoma pomonae (assembly GCA_963921995.1). NCBI lineage: Eukaryota > Metazoa > Arthropoda > Insecta > Coleoptera > Brentidae > Oxystoma > Oxystoma pomonae. The sequence continues at coordinate 47,339,848 of OY998171.1, read as the reverse complement.
TTTTAATCGACTACTAATGGACCTACCAACACTGTCTAACCCGTTAACAGCCCCAAAAATGCTGTAATCAAAAAGTAGTTTAACGGCAAAAAGTAGTTTAAAGGCAACGTACTCTCTTGTGTCATAAAAAATTAAACATGTGGCCCCTAGGGGGCCACAGGGGCCAAAATGTGGTTTTAAACTATTCCTCATATCTTCCACAATAATGCACCTGCGCATCTGAATCTCACTGCAGTTGCTAGTTTGTATCATTACCTACAAGTTTAGTTTACCGAAAAAAAAATTAGTGGCTGTTAACAAGACCCCCAGACGTGGAGGTAAAAAAATCCGAACGCGTTACAACATACCAGCACGTCTTTTGCCTCTTATTCTACACCTTATAAAAAGGGACAGACGTAAAAATTGCCTATTCGTTTCTCAAAACGACTGGCAAAATACCAAGCATCTGCTTACTGTTTTGCCGGTCGTTTTAAAAATGTGGTGCGCTTTTAATAACAAGAATATGGGTCCCAACCAATCCAAACCAGATAGTTTAAATAAAGTGAGAGAAAAGTTCAGGGTTGGAAGTACAGTTTTCAATATTCTTTAATTTTATGGGTTGGTAGTATTGTAGAAGAACACAAATTTGTGTATAGCTGTTCACAAGTTATGTATAACAGTATAACACTAACACCCCTCTTGTAACATTTTTGCAACTACCCCTTCACCCTTATACAGCGTGGATTCTTTAAACGGAACGGTGCTTCTAGCGGGATAGAATTTGGTTGAATAAAAAAATTCAAAAATACGCCAACTGAGATTTTTAATTTTCTTTAATCGTGCTATTTTGGATTTTTTTTTGTCATTTTGTTTACGAGGTATGGCGAAAAAATATATATTTTTTAAATATGACACCCTGTATATTTTGCAATTTTTGAAATCTGCAAACAATTCATTCTTCAGCAATACTACACAGTAGGATCTGTCTTTTACGATAATCAAGATATTTTTATTATTTTTGATTATTATTATTTTATTATGCAAGTTTAAATGCCTCTCTTGGAAACCGTAAGAGATAGAGTATTAGTGTGTGGTATTGTCAAAAAGATAATTTTTTTAGAATTCAAAAATGTCAAACTATACAGGGTGTCCTATTTTTTTAAAAAAAAATATTTTTTTGCCATACCTCGTAAACAAAATGACATAAAAAAAATCCAAGATAGCACGATTAAAGAAAATTAAAAATCTCAGTTGACGTGTTTTTGGATTTTTTTGTAAAACCAAATTCCAACCCGCTAGAAGCACCGTTCCGTTTAAAGAATCCACCCTGTAATATCACGTAATGGTATCACGTAATTATTGCCGACCCCACTTTTCTGCGATAAATATTTTAGAGGTCATGCGCATATTAGGTAACTACTATTTGCCCAAATTTTGACCCCTCATTCTCCTTGTTGGATCGTTTGGGACTGCCCCCTTCTAAATAACATGTTTTACCGCCCGACCCCCTCCCTCCTTCCCCCCGTTTGTTTGCTCCTCATCCTCCCGTCGCTTTTTTCAGTTTAACCCATTCTCACACGTGTGTAACGTTTAGTAAAGCTTTCGCTAACCCGTTCCCCCTATCAGCCTTACATATCTTCGCGGCCCGAAAACACAAGTAGGGTTAGAAACAATTGCTTTTGTTGACCGCCTGGCCCCAGTTTAACTACCACTTCTAATATTTGTCTGCTTGATCACGTTTGACTGGTACTTGATAATGGACATCGGATCCTAATAGAAAATATATTTGTTTGTAAAGATTTAGAGAAAAAAATCAGATGTAATTTAGCAAAATAAGGAATATCTCAATGTCAATGGAAAGTTAAATATGAAAAGAGAAAAGCACTTGTAGAACTAGTGAAGTAAGAGAAAAATCCAAAAGGCCCTTTTGGTAAAATTCTTTTTTTTTAGAATAATTTGTTTTCCTAAATATTACCATTTGGGCTATTCTTTCACAATATTTTAAACAAACAAAATGTGATTGATAACTTCTAGGCAATTTTTTTGCCATCTGATTGTGTCTTTTATGAAACTATAAAATTAAAAACCTATTAAACCTAACCTGAGATTTCCTTTTTATGTATAGCTCGTCCAAGATTCATTAAAGCCAAAATTGCTTGTTGACAAACTTCCGCACTGTCTTCGTCAATGTATAAATCCGATTTTTCTCGAACTCTTCCATGCAGCACGTCTAGAATGTATTCTTTATCATGGGCGGCCTCGATGTGGGGCTTAAAATCCATGTCTTTTATCGGTACGTCTACCATTCGATGGAATAGATTAAATTCTTTAAACTTTTTGACTAGTTCTACAATACGACTAGGCGTTTCCTGAGCTTTAAAATTTTTAGGCGGTTTGTGCTTTGTGAAAGTATCCGAATAGACGTATCCTATTTTTGTTGTGCTGCTGTAACTAAAATAAAGTTTAAAAAATCTCTGTATTAACTGACTGTGAATCGCCGAGGCAACTTTAGAACATTAGGAATTACTAATAAAAATGCTGACCGGCGATGGTGTCAAACTTATTTAAGTAGAAAAAATACTATGACCTATATCCAAAATATAAAAAATATTTTTCCCTGTTGCACATGGCCTCAAACTGATGTTTTGAAGTTCAGAGCCCAATGGTTTTTTTTTTAAATTAAAACAGGGTGACCGGGAAAAAGCCAGGAAAATCAAACCGGAAATTTTACCCATTTTATTAGTTAGAATCAAATCAAGGGATTAAACTTTAACAACCAGTAGACAAATTTAATTTTACTTTGCGTTCAATCATCAAAGTGGTCCATCTAAAGTTTTAAAGTAGCTTTGCCATTAATAATAAAAGCTACTTATTTTTACTCTAATTTTCTCAAAATTTTCGCCTGCGGTTCATTTAAGGCATGATTTTGACTACAAATCTATAAATAAGACTGGAATCTACCCTAACCCAGCCCTCTTTCCCCCTGAATATTTCACAAAAAAATGTGATAGAGATCAAACCGAGGAACTTTTTAAAGATCTACTTAAAGCAAAAAAAATTGTCTGCGGCACTATACATCATCGATTATAACAATTTTAGTTTAATTTTTCGCAATTTTTATCAACAACATTTAAAAAGTGTAAAAAAATCGCCTTTTTACTGCGACGGCTCCTGGTTTTTTATTTCTATATTATTTCGCGTGCTGCGCTTTTAAAGCATGTTATTGGTCAAAAATTTAATCCGGAAAAATCCGGGAATTTATTGTAACACCCCGTTCAAAGCTCATTTTGTTTCGAGGAAAACTTGAAAAATACTTCCAAAATCAAGACGGCTGGTACCTCCTAAACCGTTTAAGGCGAATTAAACGCTAAGAAACAGGGGAGTCAATTGGGGGAGAGGCAGGGGGGGCAATTATCTCCTCCCTGAGTATTCGCACGCAAAACAATCAAACATGGTTAATGAGTTTGACCTGGACAAACTAATAATAATAAGGTATTGCCGTTACCCAGTAAACCATTGATTGAGTGATTAGGTATAAGCTTTTTCGTTTTTTTTTTAAATGTATGTTTTACCAAAAAATTTGTTTTGTTTTTTATGTTTATTTGAGTTATTTTGGCATCATCATTCGTTCATATATTTTTTTTGAAGTTAGGTATGCCCCCCTCCCAAGAGAAATGTGAAATGACGCCCCTGCTAGTTTCTTCCGTGAAGAAAATGTTATCGACTTTCCAACAGCCCATCGATTAATTAAAGATCAATTAAGAAATAAAAAAGTTACAATGACTGAAATCAACTTCGTTTTTTAAAATAACAGATAATGCATAGACAACTTAAGATATTCTAACGACACTGTCATAATTGTAGATAGTAGATAGTAGACGTTGGAAGGTTTGCAAGTCGAAAGTTCGCAATTTGGGCTTAACTTGAATGAATAACGCTCTGAGTACTGGGACATGCAAGAAGTCCGTGCAAGAATTGTAACAGGCCAGATCATCGTTTATCAAAATAAAATCAGTGTTGTGTACTCTCGATCTTAATACCACTCTCCGAATTCGTGTACTTTGTTGATAGGTGTTTAATATTTTATATTACGGCGTAGGTGCATGGACACTGACTCATGCTATCTGCAAAAAATTGGAGGATATCGTAGAATGCTCATTATATCTGAGTTTTATGCATCATCAAAATACTTAAACTTGAATATTTTAGCCATATTTTGGGAGATGACAAATATGAACTCTTATAATTTATAACATAAGGAAAAATTGAAGACCTATGAGGTCCCCCAGGTAAAAAAAAACCGAATAGGTTCTCATAAAATTTGGTGAGTTTTTATGTTGTTTTATAGGGTTTTATAAGATTCTACGAGCCAGGCTGTTTGCCTCGTGAAAACTGGTAAACAAAATCTATAATTTATGAGATCTGTCTTGGTTTATACCAGTTTGTTTCACATACCATATAGAAAACATATAAAGCCGGATATTACATTATAAAATCTCGTAAAACTTTACCAAAAGATTTCCCGCGTTTTTTTTTGGCAGGGCGGGGTCGCACAAATTTATATCGTTCAACAATCTTAGACAATATTAGGGTGTTCGTAATACATTTTTGAAAAAGACAGTACGTAGATTCGGTGCAAATCACGCTGATCATAGCAAACGATCTAAGAGAGTATCCTAAGTAGCATTTTTGGTCAGTACTTGGGTATTATATCTCTAACATTCCATAACTCTTTTCCCATACAAATTTAATAGGGACTAAATGACGTAAAAAATCCCACTATTCTACCTAAGTGGGGACAGACCTCTGATTAAAAAATAAAAAAAGATATAGCAGTAAACAATACTACCCCGATCAACCATCCATAAGGTTAATTTTCCCATAAAATGCACGGTTGCCAATTTGCCTCGGGATTTGGTAAGAACAAAACTAAATACATTTTTTGAATTACTTTTTTAATTATATTTACTACGTTACGCATCTTTATACAAGGTAATTAGCCTCAGACTAATAACTAAATTAAAAGTATTACTTTAAAAAATACAAACCGGCAACGTTGGATCAAAGAATGCGGCGAATAAATTATGACAAGTCTTTTTCGTTCACAGCTGGCAGTGTTTTTAACGGGAGTTGGTGTTTTTTTGTGATTTTTATTTTGACTATTTAAAAAAAAGGAACTAGTCTCTTTGAGGACCAGCACAATGCATGATATGAAAAAAAAACAGAATATTTCTGCCTAAAATTATTATTTCGGAGGTAAGAGATTGTGTCATTTTAGCTTGGTCATTGGCGTAGGTTTGTAGCTATTGTTAGCTAACAACTTTGTACTGTGCTGCCTAGAACTCAGCTAACATCTAAAGAATTAATTAAAATTCGTACCTGGCCATGGTGTCAAAGTACAACACCCGCAATTTACTATTTATTTTTAAATGTCATGGTGGTGTGGTGGGTAGTGTGCTTGCCTTACGAGTGGAAGGTCGTGGGTTCGATTCCCACCAAAGAGTGTTTTTTTCCTTTCTTAATTTTTTTTAAATATGCTACTTAACTTTTTCCACTTGTTTTTAAAATATGCTTGCAATTATTTCATAGGTATTCCAAAGTTGTTGAAGATAGGTTAAATGCAAGAAACCGAAAAAATATCAAAATTTTCGACTCATTTGTAATTGTAATGTAACTGTTTTTAATCAATCAGTACGTATATTAGAATTCTGGCGAATGCGTTGGTAAATTCATGATCCCAAGTAGAATATGTAATGAAGCAGATACAAGGAACAACTTCCGACCGAGGTGTTAAACCTCGGCGAAGCGCTGTTAGTATTCGTCGCAGTTTAAGGGCCTTGTAGTGCTGTCCATGCAAGGCTTCCTTCTTCCGTGAGTAACGAAGTAGGAGGCCGAACACTACAAATTTAAGTCTAATTAGGTGGCTACTATTTTTATTTTGGCTACAAACTTATTTTATTTTATGATTTGAAGCGAAGTGGGTTGACGCACGCAAAAGTCACCGCCACTGGTGATGGGAAAAGCGTTTTATTTATATATTATATATATATTTAGTTTTATTCGTCTATCTCTTTTCTCTCCTCATGTATTCGTCTAGAAGGGTGTTGGATCGTAAACATTAGAGAATTTATAAAGGGAATGTTTGGTCTTTAGTTATTAGTCTGAGTGACACAGTAAATGTTTGCCTTCAAAATAGGTTACAGTAGGACAATGCTGTTTTAATATTTAAAGTAATCTTGTACAGAATAATGTCTACCCAATATAATTTGAACACACATAATAATTAAATGGTTTTAAAAGGAGCTTTTGCCAAAATTCAGCAAAAATCCACCTGGCAAACAAATTTTTCTGATAAACTTCAATATTCTGTCTCGAAAAAACACATGCGCCCTTTTGAAAAAAAATCAATATTTAAAAAATCAAAAATGAGGTTTAAAGACCTTTAGATACTTTTTAACAGTAAAAAATTAAAAGATTATTACTCTCCTTTTGTTTTAGAATTTTCTAAAATTACTAAAAATCGATATAATAAAAAATATGGCGGTTGGTCGATGTTTGACCTAACAAGAAGTAATTGACATATTTTTATGTCAAAAGCGAACTTAATCATCCAAAATTTAGGTCAAAAATTGGTAATTTGTGACTATCGCGGATATCCAAAAAGTGTCTAACTATAAAGGCAAACTACTTGGAAGAAACAGCTACATTGGTCCCTGAATCTAAGTTCAAGTTCAACAACACAATTACAAACAAGTATAGTTAAATTTAATTGACAAGGCAAATGCTTAGATCTAAATTATACAATAAACAAATTACTACATTTTAGTATAAATCAGGGCGCAAACAAATATAATTTAATTTTAATTGACAAAGCATAGGCTTAGATTAAATTCATTAAAGGAGAAAACGGTACAAATTTTGTTGCCAAATTAGCCAATATCTAATCTATTTTTGGTCCAGCATATAGTATTAATGCTTTTGAACGATTCTTAAAAGGTAAAAACATTCAACTAAACGTCGACAAAAACAAGAAATGCTGCATATTATCTCTAGATTTGCGAAATGCATTTGACACTGTCAATTACAGTAAATTATTAAATAAATCATACAAATATGGAATAATTTAGAAAACAGAAAACAATTTGTCAAAATTAATAGTCAGCAACGCTCATTAAAAGAAATCAAATGTGGTGTCCCTCAAGGATCAGTTCTTGCGCCAATTTTATTTTTAATCTACATTAATTCAATTGGAAAATTAATGCGGATGATACAACTATTATTTATTTTGCAAACACATTAAGAGAAATAAAACAAAACATTTAAAATTATTTAAACATTAAATAAAAATGGCTAACGTTCACAAGAAGACTATTAATTTTGATAAATTCATCACACATGTTCATAAAAAAAGCAACATTCAAAATGAAAATCATGAACCAATTATTTTCAGACAAAAACAAATTAAATATAAAAAGTTTACTCGGTTTTTGGGATTATTCATTGATGGAAATTTAAGTTGAAAAGAACATATTAATCATCTCCGAGAAAATCATCTTTAATAGGAATCATGTATAAACTAAGATATTTTATTCCTCTAAAGTATTTGAAAAACATTTACTATGCATTTTTTTATTCAAAAATCCTGTACTCAATTTCAATCTGGGGCTCTGCTAATAAAACAATTTTAAATCCATTGATGAAATTGCAAAACAAAATTATAAAATGTATTCATAAACTTTTATTTCTCGAGCCGACTATTAATTTATACCGTTCCCTAGGTTATCTGAAACTCACTGACTTATATAAATATTTATTCACGCAATATTCTCTGATCAAAAATATTCGAATATTAAAATTCAACAAAATAATAATTTTACTAGACAAAATAATCAACTTCAACCAATACATTTTAACAGTAATACTGGGAAAAAATCTTTATTATATGATGGAATAAACATGTATAACAACCTACCCATATCATTGAAATAAATAAACCATTTACATTTATTTAAGAAACATGCAAAAAGATTAAAACAAGTAGTTTTATCTCTTTTAACTATTTATTTATTTTTTGTTCGTGTTGATATAATTAAATTAACGACTAGGTTTGCTTTTTTACTTTATTTTTAATCTTTGTTGTTATTTCCCTGCAATAATTCTTAAGGTTTGTTGGGAAATAAAAACAATTTATATAAAAAAAAAGAGTACCGCTTTACCTAATTAAGTTAGGATTCGTTTACTGGTTTACTGAACCTAAAATGCTGCTTGGGATGGCACTTAAAGAAGGTCAAATATAATTGGTACTCACTTATAGTTGACTTCCATTGCCTGCATCTTACTATGGGCGTACTGCTCCTCAATTTTCGACAAGAGAGTACACGCGTTCCTCGTGGGAAACGGAGGCCATTCGGGTCTACCTTCATACCGGTCCACTGTGACGTGTTGCTTATATCTGTCGAAATTTAGGGGGTTGTCTATCGATATTTCCGGATCCAGTTGAAAACAGGACCAATAGGGCATTAGAATCTGTGAAAACGTTACGTTTTAATGTGAAAAGAAAACCAGAAGACGTTTATTGTTGTAAATATATACTGGGTGTTCATTTTAAAACTTTCCGCCCAAGATTCACGTACGTAGTCTGAATTTAGAAAAATTTTTGGAAACGTCGATTTTTTATTCAAACACATTTTGTCTATCCTGAAATTTTTGTTACACGCACCACCTTCGAGGGGTAAAATTTACCACTATAGTTTGAATAGGGAAAGGGGGTCGAGTGATACCTTGTTTTGAAGGTCTTTCGAGTGTCTTTATAATCGCGTAAAAATTTGCTTCTGAGATATTCACTTTTACAGTTGCATGGACCAATGCAAAAATAGTTTTTTTTTTACAAAATATATTTTTTATTTTTTGAGAAATCCCGGGAAACCCCGACTTTATTTTGGTTAAAGCTACATTTTGTCATTGCATTTTCTCTTCTATGGTACATTCCTACGAGGAATGAAATTTACCTGTAGAATTTTTGAAAATTAATATCTCAAAAACGAGTCGATAATTTTTACACGGTTGTAAAGACATTTAAGAGACCTTCAGAACAAGGTATCACTCGACCCACCTTCCCTATTCAAAATTTAGGGGTAAAGTTTACCCCTCGAAGGAGGTGCGTGCTACAAAAATTTCAAAATGTGTCTCCCTCGAACAAAAAATCGACGCGTCCGCCGATTTCTTCAAAATCAGACTCTAAAAACGTAAATCTTGGGTGGGAAGTTTTCAAATGAACATCCTGTATTATTTACCAGTAGCTAATTCTATAGACGACTGCAAATAAGAATTCGCCACAAAAAATTTGAAAAAAAAGTTTTTTTTATATCTTCATTAACTTAATTAAATTAACTCTGTGTTTCGGACTTCCATTGTCTATATTTTATTTATACACGTATAAATTTACCAGTAGACAATGGAAGTCCGAAACCCAGAGTTAATTTCAAATTCATCATTGTCTCAAACTTTCAAACAAATGTCTGCGGATAACTAAAGCATGGCTTTTTTGGTTACTGATGCAAAAAAACGTTTCTGATTGATTCTGTCCGTTTTTTACCCAAATTTAAGGAAAAATAGCGGAATATAGTAATATTGAAAAAATCTAAATATTCTTGCCTAAAAATTAAGCCATTTCCGCCAGTTTTCACTAAGTATTTACGCAAAAATCATTTAAAAACGAGTAAAAAGGCACATCGCTATGGAAACCATTGTTATTTCATTTACCAGCCGCCTTGATTTATAGTGTAAAGATGGTGTGTTGCGAGATGTGCTCTTCGTTCTAGATTTTTAAGAGTATTTTTCTATTTTTCTTGGATTTTTTGATTAAGGTATTTAAAAAAATAGTGTTAACAACTCGCGGCTTAACTGTGCTTTTTTTACTCGCGTTTTTAAATACCTCGCTGCGCTCATTATTTAAACCAACGCTTGTAAAAAAGCACTATTTAAGCCACTAGTTGTTAAAACTACTATTAAAGTATACTTTACAACATACAAAAAGTTTAGGAACATTTAACCACCGAAAACATATTTTTTTCAAGATGCAACCAAAAATATTAGCTATTTTTCTATATAATAAAAAGGAGTTTTATCGCGCAAAGAATGACTAATTTTGACAATATTTGAGACCTAAAATATCATATAATAAATATTTTTAGAAAACATTTATTTTAGGTATTTCTTTAAATTTAAGAAAGACCAAAATTTTCTGAAAAAAAATTAAGTTTTGAAGCATACCTGTATGGAGGCCATTGGGATCGGCAAAAAGTTTTATTTTCATTTTGAGTCAAAAAAACCTAAATACTAAATACTAATCTGAGACACAATAACTCAAAAGTTTTTGGCACAAAAATTCCTTGGCACCAGACGAGCAATGAGCTGATTAGTTTTTAATGGGTGTTGGAAAGATAGAGGAAGGAGGGTTGACCTTTTTAAAAAACGAGCAGCATGGTCACATTTAAACAGATAATAACATTTTCAATAAAAACAAACAACAATGAAAGTATGCCAAATCCGTAATTTTTGGGATATTGAAGAAAAACAAAATAGTAGTTTTCACAACTAGTGGCTAAAATAGTGCTTTGCAGTTTAGCCGCGAGTTGTTAACACTATTTTTTTTAATATCTTTATAAAAAAATCTTCAGGACCTTAGTTTTTAAGAAATCAAAAAATATTTAAGTTGTACAAGGTATTATAATATTATCATGCAAGTCTTTTTCGAGATTGTTTGTTAGCCCTCGATAATACTCTTGAGAAAAACTGTACCTTTTTAACATTATTTATTGAATCTATCACGCTTGGATTTAGATGAACAGATTGTTGAGTGGGATTACACGGCTCCCCTAGGAGACCTTTGATAGTGTTACAAGCCGCATCGGCTAGGGAGGGAATAAAGTAGCCACCTAAAATAAAACAAACAAATATTATACTGCATATAATACAGTAAAAATTTTTTTTTTCGACCTTAGATGACAATTTTACTGTAGTAAGTAAATTTAATTTGATACAACTTTACTTTTACTTATGACATGCAATCTAAGAGAGGAGCAATGATATATAAATTTTTTATTTTCCAACAAACCTTAAGGATTATTACAGGGAATTAACAAAAAAGATTAAATATAAAGTAAAAAAGCAAACCTAGTCGTTAATTTAATTATATCAACACGAACAAAAAATAAATAAATAGTTAAAGTCGAGATAAAAGTATTTTGCTTTAATTTAAAAAATATGCTTTTACATATTTCTTAAATAGATGTAAATGGTGTATTTGTTTCAATATGGGTAGCTTGTTATATATGTTTATTCCATCATATAATAAAGATTTTTTCCCAGTATTACTGTTAAACTGTATTGGTTGAAGTTAATTATTTTGTCTAGTGAAATTGTTATTTTGTTGAATTTTGATATTTGAATATTTTTGATCAGATAATATTGCATGCGTAAATATACTTATTTTTAAGCTTACATAAGTCAGTCAAGTTCAGATAACCATGGGGACGGTATAAATTAATAGTCGGATCGAGAAATAAAAGTGTATTGTAGGTTTTATTAGCAGAGCGCCAGATTGACATGAAGTATTGGATTTTTGAATATAAAAATGCATAGTAAATGTTTTTTAAATACTTTAGAAGAATATAATATCTTAGTTTATACATGATTTCTTTCTAAATTAAATTTTCATCAATGAATATTTAATTTGTTTTTGCCTGAAAATAATTGGTTCATGATTTTCATTTTGAAAGTTGCTTTTTTTATGAACATGTATGATGATTTATTAAAATTATAGTTAACTTTTTAAACGTTAGCCATTTTTCTATAATGTTTAAATCATTTTGAATGTTTTGTTTTGTTTCTCTTAATGTATTTGCAAAATAAATAGTAGTTATATCATTCGCGAATAATTTAATTTTGCCATTTAATTTTAATTTTCCAACTGAATTAATGTAGATTAAAAATTAAATTGGCGGGCGCAAGAACTGATCTTTGAGGGACACCACATTTGATTTCTTTTAATGAGCTTTGCTGACTATTAATTTTGACAAATTGATTTCTGTTTTCTAAATAATTTTTAAACCATTCAGAAATAATACCCCTAATTCTATATTTCTATAATTTATTTAATTAATATACTGTGATTGACAGTGTCAAATGCCTTTCGCAAATCTAAAGATAATATGCAGCATTTCTTGTTTTTGTCAACGTTTAGTTTAATGTCTGTTATTACATCTAAAGCTGCTGTTTCTGTATCTCTAGATTCTCGAAAACCATATTGAACCTCATACAATATATTATTTTGATCGAAAAAAGCTTATAATTTTCTACGCATAATTTTTTCGAAAATATTTGATAAAGTTGGTAAAACTGAGACAGGCCTATAGTTACTTACTTCCTTCCTTAAAAATTGGTGTCTGTATGAGAGACAACTTTTTTTAGGATATTTTTCTTCCTTGTTTTCAATTTTTAGAATTTCTAATTCATTAAACAGCCAAAATCTCACAACGTGCTGTCAAATCTTCGAAAAACCTATACTAAAACCGAGAAAATACCCATATTATATCAATGTTCTTGCCCCTCAACTAACCTTCCAATAAACAAACCACTTTTCCACCAGCTAACCCGCTTAGTACTGACACCAAATGACCATAAAAAGCTGGACTGACATGCATCTGTCCCTTCGGACAGCCCACGCATGCGTCATACCCCGCAGAAACCAACACCATGTCTGGGTCGTATTGGTACGCAACTGGCAGTAATACGTTATTGATGACAGCAAGGTAGTCGGCGTCGACCAGACCCATTTCGTTTAGGGGTACGTTTATGTTAAAACCCTTCCCATTGGCTTTGCCGACATAAGTGTAATTACCTTCCTGAAAAATGTTGGTAGTCATGCAAGAAATATTTATGGACATATATACAGAAAAAAATTCGAAAGCACCGTCAACTGAGATTTTTCATTACCTTTTTTCTACTATCTCAAAATTTTTCTTTGTAATTAAATATACGGGGGATGGCTAAGAATTATTTTTTGAAATCTGCAGATAGTTAGCTGTCCACTTATACCACAAACTAGTGGTTTATATTTTATCGTTCTCGAAATAATAGACACTTACAGTGAGATTTACTAAGATCTAAAAATGGTACCCTCACAGGTCTAAATATTTCCACCTGCGGGGGGTACTAAATTTTAAAACCAATTTTCAAAAAACACTTACCCATACAGAAAAGACACAATGTTTTGATTATTTTGTATTGTTATTCAAAAACTGCTTTTTTTCTCAAAATAGACCATATTAACAGGCTTCAAAATGGCAAATGGTGAATATGCCAAAAATTTGGCACATAATAGCTTCATTATTTGTGTTTGAGGCTATAAAGTTGGTGATTTTTTAGACCACCTCAGGGGGGTGGTTTAAATTTATAGCCCCCAGAAATGATTGTTTTATGGCATTTGGTAATAAGTTCGTTTATAATTTTCCTAAATAACCGCTTTTACAAGGATTAATTTACCTTATTTAATATCCCAAATTGTTTATTACCCAATAAAACACCTCCTATTTTGTCCAGAAAAGCGCCATATTTTGAACGCGTTTTCAGCAGAAAAAATATATTTATGAGGGCACTACGAGGCAAAACTAACATAAGTGAAGGTCACTGGTTATGTACGAAAAATATATTAATTTATTTACAAACTGAAATTAAAACATTGAGGTTATCTAAAAGCTCGTTCAAGAAAACTTTCCTTACTCAAAGCCCACTCATTTCAAAGCTGTAGCTTCCATCCATATACTTATAAACTTAACTACTCAACATATCTTGGGCAAGTATGCCATTAAAATAAAGATATATGGCCGTTTTTCGCAAATGCGTTGGATTGATGTTATTCCTGACGCCATTTTGACGTTTGTTTTGATTTGTGATTCCGAAAGTGGTGTTTTTTCGGTTTTTAATTTCGGTTTTTAATTTTACTGCCAGTACACACACTGTGATTTTACTTTATCTTCTATTGGGAAATCAAGATAAGCAAAGCGCCCTCTAACCTAAAGCCCCCAACTATCCTAAAGCCCCCGATACCATGGCAACTGCAGGTGTTTTGTCAACAAGGCCCACAGTAGGCAGAAGGGTATTTTTACGTTTTCTGACAGAAAACCATTCGAGGTTATGTTTATCTTTCAAAAATATTTTTTCAAAAACGAATATGAAATCACTCCCCGTGTGCGGTCGCCCGCCGAAAATGGCCTAGCGCTGCGCGAGCATTACCCCGAGTTTATCAAAGAACTAAGAGAACTTTACTGGCTCGCTGGAATTACTAGGAATTCGCATAGAAACATTCCGATAACTTCACATAATTTTGTTTTTATTTTGATTCAATTTTTTTAAAAATTTAAAATATTGCGGCATAAGTTATGTGCAAGTTTACTAGTGAAATCTTAGAGGCCTAAGGATATATTTTAGATCCCAACAGCAGTTTCAAAAACACACGGATACTTGAGTATTAACAAAACAGGTCAGTAAAGCTCCATTTACAGGTTGAAGAGACTTGCTAGTCGTTGATGCTCCTGTTTAAAATAGAATATGATTATTTCGTTTAGCGTCAGCAGCCGATTTTTAAATCTGCATGCTTTTTAAGTTAACCTGTTGTCCTTAAATCAGTGGCAACAGCTAGCAGGAGTGTTTTAAATTCAATTATAAATGCACTTGTAAATGCAACCTTAAACACTAAACCCAGTTACTTTAATATGTAGTTGGGTAGCGTTTTTTTAGCAAGTAATTGTGCAGTAAATGGTTTTTTTTTTATTTTAGTATTTTACTCAGTTTTTTTTATGAAAAATATCTTGTATGTAGGCACTAACTAGGGTCCCTAAAGAGTTAAAATTTATGATCGCTGGAATTGCTAAAAAGTGCTGGGTTGGTTTGAGTTCATGATTTGGGTGGTTTAGTTCCCGCTTTAGTTAAAAGAAATGAAAAAAGTTTCATCACTGGTAAATTTGAACTTCCTAGGGGCTCAGGTAAGTGCTAAATAGGTATCTAAAGAAAACTGTTTACTACACTAATACCATTTAGCCTTAATATATTAAGTGAGCAGCATGAAATAATACTGTAGAAAATTTTACTGATAAAAAGTTATTCTTAAGGCCAGTTTCTCAATAGCGGATTATCAGAAACTTAAAGTAACTCGCGCTCTATAAATCCCAGTTTCCTTGCTGTTTTTAAGCCAATATTTTTTTTAGGTTAACCCTGAGGCAATGTAACTTACCCTCACCTTGAAGCCCTGGTTATCCTGGAGTTAATTTTAACCTGATTTTTAAAGATTTTTACTAGGTTATGTTGCTTGAGTTAACACAAACTCGCTTTTGAGAAACCGGCCCTTAGTCTCTCTTGTTTTTTGAATAAAATAGGTTAGTGACTTGAAAATTGGAGAATATTAATCAGGAAAAATTCTTTAAAATATAAATAGTTGCTCACTCATCTTTCAAATAAATTAAATACACAAGATCAAATACTATGTGTATATGTCATAACTGGTGGTTAGTGAACACTTCTATGAAAGTTGAATCATGCACTGTGAACCTGCTTAGATTTTAAAACTCATAACACAGGAAAATAAAACTGCAGATTACAAAACTTGATTTACTTTGGCTTGATACTTTTGTCTCTAACTTATAACTTAGATAACAAAACCAAACCTCTGCTTCTGTAACTAAAAAATTATTATGCAAAAAATCTTTTAAACAGTTTATAAACATGTGCCACTCAAGAGAAAATTTTTAAGAAATATTGGTTGTCCTCGCCTAAAGTGCAAAATATAGAAACAAAATTTAGAGATAGAATATTTCTTGTTATTTTTATTATTCTTTTAGGAGCTGTATATAATAACAAAACATATGGAGCAGTGGATATTTAGGCAACTACCTTAAATGAAAAAGAAGAAGATTCTAAAGTGCCACCACCCAGAGAAGAATAATAATCTATAAATTAAAAAGTCTACAATTTGTACCCAAACATACAGAGCAGTGGATATTTTGCCAACTAAAATGTATAGCAAAACAAGATGGTTCTATAGAGTCAGCACCAAACAAAGAATAATAATCTATAAACTCAAAGTAAGTTTTTGCTTCTGATTTCAATTATATTTGGTGAAACTTCCTTAAATAAACAAAATTTATTATAGTCTAGATCCGATATCAAAAATTAATTTAACTCTTACTGTTTATTGCAAATTTCCTGGACCTATTTCTGAACATATTTTGAGCCTCCCCTCATCTATTTCAATTCCATTAAAAAAAAAAAGAAAAACTATACACAAAGAACAAAACAGACAACAATTTTGAAGGGGGACACTCACAGATACTTTTTGGCTCTGTTGGAAATTTCATAGGGTAATTTTTATCTCTGGAATTTAAAAGGGGAAAGGTCTTTACTATTAATTATGTCAAAATTAATTAAAAAGCTAGGATGACTGGTGTTTAAGATATTTGCTTTTAAATTTGGTATGGAATGAAGAAAAGGTTTGAACCTTTTCAGCGGATCAGTTTGACCACCAAAATTTAAAGAATAAAAGTAGGCTTATTTGGATGATATGTTTGAGAAAACAATCAGAAAAAAATCATGAAATGTTTATTCCCTTTTTTATTATGAAAAATGTAACTTTAAAACCAACGTTTTTTCCTGAATTTTGTGCAAGAAATTGTTTATTTGTCGCTCCTTGACAAATTTAAACTTAATATCTTGCATGTTTGTAAAGCAATTTAAACGATCTTCTAAATAAGATGTCATTCGAGCCACTTTTTTATATAATTTCTCCTGGAAAAACTCATATCCCTCAAGTAACCCCCAAAAAGCCTGTTTATGGAAAAAAATATATTAAAAAGTAATTTCTAGACTACTAAAATTGTATAATGTTTTTCAAGTGTTCACCAAATACTCAAAAACACCTCTGTTATGTTTTTGTTGAACATGAATTTGAATTATTTCAAGCATAAATCAAGGTGCCAATGGACTTTTTTCCATGTTTGAAGGGAGCGCTTGATAATAAAGGTTTTTTGACGGATTTTGGTAGCTAAGGGGGTGGGGGTAGCTAAGGGTTTTTGGAAACAC
The DNA here is from genome assembly GCA_963921995.1 of Oxystoma pomonae. Taxonomy (NCBI): domain Eukaryota; kingdom Metazoa; phylum Arthropoda; class Insecta; order Coleoptera; family Brentidae; genus Oxystoma; species Oxystoma pomonae. Next base: position 47,322,736 of record OY998171.1, on the reverse strand, counting down.
TGATTCCATTTTTTGGGAATAATATAATTAAGGTTCCTAGGGGCAAAAAGAATCGTAAATGAGAAAAAAACTTGTGACCTCAATTAAGAAATTTTTGGATTAACTGAATTCATTTTTGGTGTAAAAAAAAAATTTTAGGGGTAATTTAAGGGGCCTAAGGGTGAGTTTTAGGGGTAAAAACAACATACTATTGATAGAAAGACATCACTTTGGAGATTCTGGGGTTGACTAAATTCATTTTGGGGGTTAAACAGTTTTTAGGGGTAATGTAAGGAGCCTGAAAGGGCAACAAAAAAAATTATTGGTGTAAAAGATATGTGATATATTAATTTAGGGGTCTTTTGGGTCTTCCAAAATTAATTTTGGTGTTCCAATTATTACAATAGGGATTCAGACAAGGATTTAGAGGTAGTTTTAGGGAAATATATCGATTTGGATATTTTTAAGTCTTCTAAAGTTGTATATATGTTAAGAGGTAATATAAGTTTGGGCTAGGTCCCAAAATTTTGTCCTAAGATCCTTTTATTATCTCCAGATTTTTTTTTTATCCAAAGAATGATATCAGTGGATGTCTGTATTTGATCTGGTTTCTTCTAAAATGTTTGTGTCCCATCTTAAATATTTTGAGTTTTACAACGGTATCAGAGTGACATTAATCGGATTCATAAAATGTACAGCTGTACCAATTAAAATCAACTAAAAAAACTGAAATTAGTCAACCATGCAAGCAAAATGTTTACTTTTAAAACTGCTACTAGAACCCTTAGATACTTCTAAGAATTTTTAAATCACATAAATGGATTAAGGGAACCCAAAAACCCCTGAATTGATGTATCAGATGCCTATATTTTGTTTTATTGTTTTTATTAGTTATTTTTAAAAAATGGTCACCACCTTGAATATCTGGATTCAAGTTCCCCAAAATCAGTAAAAAAATATCTGTTATCAAGCTCTTTCTTCAATTTTGTTGTTTTCTCTAAAGAAAATATTTTTTCAGTTCATACACATATACTTTTTTTTTTAAATTTCAGAACCTAACCACATGAAGCCTGATATTTGAAACTACAGCTACTAGTTTGCAGTTCCAAAGAAGGAAAAAATAACATGTTATTCTTTTCTTTTTTAAGTTAGATTTAATTTAAATGATTATTAATAAGTATTTTTGAGATAAGTTTTTAAATTAATTTATTTAATTGCATATCTATAGGTTTTTATAATGTTGTGGCCATAATCACCTCAACAAGTTGAGCCATGTGTGCATTTAGTTTTACTTCCAAGGACCAGATGCCCACCGGTAGACACAAATCCTCCGCTGTTTTGTGACCATCGGTAGGCACGCGGTCCTGAGACGTAAAACAGAAGTGCCCACATGTGAGCATGGGCAATGTGTTAATAGAAGGGTGTCACATTCTAAACACCAAATACATTTAATTACGTTTTAAATTGAAATATTTATTACACTCCATTCCAAATTGCTGCAGACCAGTTTTTTGACACTGACAATGACAGTTCCATTTAGCTTCTGTGTTTAATTATCAGCCGCCATATTGAAATGGGTCCGGAGAATTTGGAATGAGGTGTATATGTAAAAATGTAATTTTTCAGCATATTTTTTAAAATTTTATTATATATAGTTAATTAAAATTGCTAAAAATATTTCTACGACACAAAAATGCTAAAGTATTCTACCCATATAGTTGTTATTGTTTTGTGAATAACTAAAATATATAAAAATTGTATTGTTCATTTTGGTAGTTTTCTTGCCTAAATTCCAAAATCTGAAAATAAAAAAAATTAGAGGTAAACATTTGTCTAATTTAGCTACAACGCTTTTTTTAGTACTAGTAAGGAGTACTTTAATAAATGTTCACTTACAACCAAAACAGAACTCCAAAAAAGAGAAAGTATTTCTGCAACCCTATCTATGCCGCAACCTTATCTTATGCATTTTTAACTACATTGGGCATTGGTAATTAGAGTTTTAGTTAAAGGATCTTTTATTAGGAAATTAGAGATTTTTGAACCTGTAGGTATCTCTTTCAGAAGCTACACATTTCAAATTTTTAAACAATAAATGATTCACTAACAGAAAACACAAGTTTACATAAAAGATAGCAAGAGATGTAACATTACATTTGGTACCTACCTATATGCCAACAAAAATAAATAGGTAGTATTTCTGTGTGTGCAAGCATATTAAATATTAAGTTTTTGGATTTTATTTGAATTATTTATTTTTGAGTTTGCACAAGAAGTAATAATTTTGGGTAAGAGATTTAAATGAAAAAGGCATCAGTACATAAGGTCAATAACAGAGTTTGTACAGAAAACCTTTAATTGGATTCTCTGATGTCTCCCAGTTATTCCTAACCATTTGTAAAAAACTTATCATAATTTTTTCAAGAATTTTGTAAAAAGAAAACAGCTGCAAAATTTTAGTTTGACAAATTTCATGATTCTAATTTGTTTTTAAATCAATTTTTTCCAGATTTTCCTTGTTTTTGTATATTTTTTTGTCAAATTTCCTGACCTTTTCAAAGAATAAATTTCTCAACTTTTCTCGGTTTTTCAGTTCCATACATACTCTGACTGATTAAAATTGTTACAATAAGAATTGAAATTTTGAATTTTATATATATACCTTGAAGACAAGAAAAGCAGTGTCATTCCATCTTGATAGATTTCTTTCCTACAATAAGGCATGATTTAGGAAATCCCTGATACTGCAGCTAGTTTGCTTATTGCAAGGCTTATTGTATTCCTCATTGCATATTCTTTTCTACTGTTCACATAGGTGTTTTTTTTTGCCAGGTGGAGCAGCCTTCTTATTAGTATTTTCAGGAACCCTCCCTCCTAGACAGTTTCCTCAGGCCAGTATGCTTAATCTTGAACAAACGTGAGGGGAATTTCGCTCACCTCACCTCTCGGTCCTTTATCTTGGACACCTTAAATTTACAAAAATATTCAGGTCCTAATTTTATTTTCAACTCTTAAAAAGTGCATAGAGGTAGGTATTAAAACTGGACTTTCTCTAGCTTTACTGTAGAGAAAACTTAGAAATAAGTAAATGAGCCAAAGTGAGCAAAATGTGCCTCACTATTTTTTTATATAATGTTTTTATTCTTTACCTAATATTTTCACTATAGTCCTTGAGCCCAGGCCTATGCAAATTTATGACTACCTCACCGTTGAGACTTTGTATGTGTTCTTCAAGATGTTCTAAGGGGTATTTTTAGAGACCCCTCCAAACTTAACCCTTAACTGAGCCCTTAAGTTAAGGTCCTTTCAACAGAATTTCTCGGAAATGTTTAAATTAGATAATGTGACCATGTGTTTTAAATACTTATAAAGCAATCCTTGAAAAATCAGCTGTGAGGAGCTTAATTTAACTTTTCGATGCTATCAAGAGGGGCTTAATGACAAAATATATTTTTTTGACAAAATTTTTGTCCATTTCTTGTTAAAAAAGTTACAAATTTAAGTATATATATGTTTAAAATATCATCTGAGTGGACATAAAAAATAAATATTATGCAAAGTCCGGCAAGGTCTTAACAGTTTAAGTTATGGGCTGTGGGACTATTAATTTGTATGGTACCTAATTCCACATATGTTAGTGGTAGTCAAAAAGGAAAAACATACTTATTATATATAGGTACCTACATAAAATAACTTGTTTTGCAGAGGAATAAAGGCGTATTTAGAGTTCCGTAAGGCAAGTGGTATGAGGTAAGATGCAAGGAAAATAAACAATAACAAATGCATGCTGCTTTTACTGCATACCGCTTGTGGCTTATGGAACATTTACTTTGTTTATATAGGCCTCGTTTGAAAATGTTGTCATATAAACACCACTAAAACCGATTTAAGCACTAAATTGATTTTATTTGGAAGCAGTTTATCACTCAAAAAAAAGCCCATTCAACACCATTCTTAACTAAAAGGTCAGTTAAATTCTACGGCCTCAGTGCCCTTTAGCCTACTGTGGCTGCCATTTTTATAACCAAATTGACAAGTAAAACGTAGATTTTCTGTCAGTTTGGTGTCAATATGGCATTGATCATAGGCCAAAGGATACTAAAATGAAAATGAGTTAACTGGTTGTTTTAGTTAAGAACAGTGTTGGCCCATTTTAGAGTAGTTATAAACACTTTAGTGCATTTCTTCTAACCTAAAGAAAATACTAAACCCTAGTCTTTCAAAAAATCTGTTGTTAATTAATTAATTAATTAATTATGTTGTTTTATTTGTTTTTTCTTTAAACTGACATTTAATGAAGGACATAACCCTTGAAGAAAGCAATTTTATTTAAAACCATCAATATATAAAAGCGCTTTTAGGTGCATATAAACGTAGTAACTGAGGACAGCAGCATATGCTTGCTATAGTTATGGAACTCTGAATACACCTTAAAAGAATCTAGAAGGAAGAAATTTCCTTAAACTAAAAATGAGTACCTAACAACGTTGCCTAGTCCCTTATAGTTATTTCAAGGGGTAATTATGCAGTATACGGTTTTCTGCCATTTTTGATTTTTTTTTTAAATTTTTTTTCACCAAAACAACCCAATCCAACACAGTCCAACCCAAAACAATGAAAAAAACACATTACAACCCCCCTCCAGGCACCCTTTTTTCTCTTTAAAAAACAAAAATCGGGCGCAGCCGGATTTGGGGCCCTAGGGACCCTAGTAGGTGCCCCCATAAAGAATTTTTCATAAAAAATAAAAAATGGCAGAAAACCGTATAGTGCATAATTACCTTCCAAGGAAAAACCAAGGGAAAAACCCTTATAAAGACAACAATACTTATTCAAAAAATGTATAGGCAACCCGAGGTCTTACCTTAAGAATTTGCTTCCTTTTATTTTTTCTTGATCCATTGCATATTTTCGGAGTCTTTAAGCACACCAAGAGGCAAATAATGTACTACATTAGCAAAAACCGAGGGACAAATAGAAAAACTTATTGTTTTTGCCTGAAAAATAAACAGGCAGTCACATGGACCTAAAGGTTTATTTGCGCGGTGGTACCGTACAGCGGCGGTAATGATGATGCAAGGCAATTTCGGGCTACAGCAACGAATTATGAGTTACACGGAAGCGAAAGTAAAAAAAACTTATGTGCTTTAGCAGCGCGGAATGCGACATCAAAATAAGTAAACTATCGCCAAATTTTTGGCCCGGTGCAAAAAAAGCTCTGGTGTCCCACTGTGGACAAAAATAAATAAACTCTCCGCGTTGCCATGGAAAACAAATGCAATGACGTAAAGTTTTGCAAAAAAATCAGGTCGCCACGGTTAAATTGATTTCCCAATATTTGTGGCAGGCATTTATACAAAATAAAGTTATTTATACATAGAAAAACAAATACCTGTAAAATGTTTGGTATCATCTAGAGAAAACATCTGCCTTGGCACTTTCCATCTTATTAATTTAATTTTTCGATCATTAAGATTAGAAATTATTTTGGGCGGCACATATTTTTACGTAAAAAAACGAAAACTGCTTGGTTTTCGAAAAGTATATAAACACTACTGTCAACGTGAAATGTAACATTCATATGCCATACGATATTTCAGTGAAGGGAATTTTCATAGCCTCCTGGATTTAGATGATAATCTTGCTTACAAAAATATGCTTTCATCAGTAGAGGTTGGTGCAAGTCAAGGTACAAGCAGAGGTAAGAGATCCGACCTCGCTGTTTGGGATTTGAACGCAGCTAATATTGTGAAACTGACATTTCGACAGTAACAGAAATGTAAACAAAACTTGCATTAAGGTTTTTTAATACATTTCATAAATAAAAACACCTTTTAAACAAATACAAAATTAATCTACTCCCTCCTTATTTTATTATTACCCATCTAAATCATTGTGTGACATCAAGTATTAATTGCAAAAATTAATAAACAAGGGTAACTTTTAATAAGAGTGACATATAACCCCAATATTAATTTGTTCTAAAGAGAGTTTACTGTTCAAACCCCGCGTGGGTTTAAATTTTTTAATTTTCTTTTTCTTCTAAATTGAAACTTTCTTCTTAAATCCAATAAAAGATTGTGTTAAGATCATTATTCAATAAACAAATTTATTAAAATTCTTCTTATAAATCAAATTATGGTTGGTTTAAAATGCTTAAAACTAAAAATTTCACTTAAAACTTAGAACCGCTCTAAAATATACTAAACCCTTTTAGTAAATCCCACCGTTAGTGTCTAAAGGCATTCTCTTACCCCAAAGTACGACGGAAAGTTAAAACAACGTTTTACTTACATATTCAGATCGAAATATCTCGATTACGCTAAAAGATAGACCATTACCCAAGCAGCATTTGGGTGTGATCTTTCGTTATGCAGACGTAGCGGATAAATGACCCGACGTCAGCCAGCAACGTCGTTTCGACTTCCTGTCGACCCTTATTTATGCCTAAAAGGGGAATATAGATTCACGTCGCCTCGAAGTCACTACGACGTCAGTCTATGAACCTCATTAGGGATAAGTTTTCGCCAATTGTCAACGTTGTTTAACTTATGAATTATATTGTTTTGTCTGTATCATAACCTGTCTTGAAATAGCCAAAAGTATAAAATGAAGGTATATTTTTTTTAATTAACAGATAATAACTTTTAAAATGCCGACGAAAGAAAGTTAATTAAAAAAATACAAAATAATTTGTTTTTTTTGTATTTTGTTTTAAAAGTGGTGGGGTGTGTGGTGGGACTTTTGATGAAGATTTTACGAAACCTGTTTTAATCAATTACTAATGGACCCACCAACACTGTCTAACCTGTTAACACCCCCAAAAATGCTGCAGTCAAAAAGTAGGGTTATGATGTCAAGTTCAAGCTAGAGCAATGAAATTTGGCACGTACCCTCGTATGTCATAAAAATTATATATGTGGCCCCTAGGGGGCAACAGGGACCAAAATGTGTTTTTAAACTATCCCTCATACCTTCTATACTAATGCACCTGCACATCTGAATCTCAGTCAGTTGGTAGTTCATACTATTATCTACAAGTTTATTACACCGATAAAAATTTTGTGGCTGTTAACAAGGCTCCTAGGTTAGGGGCCAAAAATTTTGTCGATTTTAATTAAAAAATTTTATTTCACTTATCTTTCAGCTAATGTCAACAAAAATGCACCACCAGGGGCAGTGGACCATTTTTCAATTTCAAATACCCCCAACTTTGCCCCAGCCCCTAGAGGCTGTAAGGGGGCGATATCTAATTTTCACCATTTTCAAATTCCAGAAAACACTCCATATGCATATTTAAAACTCATGAATTTGGTGTAGCAAATATTATAAAATATAAAAATCTCAAACCCCAGGGGCGACCCCTGAATTTGTTCAAAATTTACTATACCAAATTCCAAAATTTTTTGACAATATTACAAGTTCGAGTCAAAACACTTACATTTTAGAAGCTTATATTTTTTACATCCAACTTTGCTTTAGCCCCTAGGGGTTGTACGGGGGCAAGATTTAAACCACTCAATATGCACATCTAAACCTCATCAAAAAGTGTGCATAGGAGCTGAGACAAAGTTGGGGGTATTGAAAATTAAGAAATGGTTCACTGCGCCCCTAGTGGTGTATTTTTGTTGACATGCAAGATAAGTAAAATATAATTTTTTAATTGAAATCGACAAACTTTTAGCCCCTAACCTAGGGGCCTTGTTAACAGCTATGAAAATTTTTTCGGTACAGTAGACTTGTGTAGAAAGGTATAAGGGATAGTTTAAAAACACAGTTTGGCTCCTGTTGCCCCATAGGGGGCAAATATGTATTTTTTATGAAACATGAGGGTACGTTGCCGGAAGTCCAACATATGTGCCAAATTTCAGTGCTCTAGCTCAAACCGTCTGAATTTAAGAAAAAAAATTAACACCCTAACTCTACTTTTTGAATGCAGCATTTTTGGGGCTGTTAACAGGTTAGGCAGTGTTGGTGGGTCCATTAGTAATCGATTAAAATAAGTTTCGTAAAATCTTCATGAAAAAGCCCACGGCAGCAAAATTTTCTACATATAAGTATGTGTCCAGTTGCTAAATTATTATTAATTTTGAATGGCGTTTTAAAATTTAGATTAAAACGCTAAGTTGTTTAGAATGGCGGATTTAATCGACTTACCTACCTATTTTGCACTAAAATTTTACCAGTTCAATTTTACCAATTCGGACCGGGTTTCCAACATCTTACATTCCAACGACGACGTAGGGAAATCCTACGTCTGAATGCGCAAATGCGCAGTAAACGTCTTCGATTGGTAGGTCAGTCGCACAGATAACCTTACTTTTGTTGATGTTTGACAAGTAAACGAAAAAGTTTTTTTCCCAATCATTTTCCGCGTATTAAGAAAAAAGGTCCGACAGTCCAAATACACCGTGGCTAAGACTAAAAATGGACGACTTTTTTAAAATTGTGTATATAAAAACCTAAAGTAAATGGAGCCCATGTCCCACAATTGGGAAAACATATAAAAATACTCCAATGCGATCCCTCATCTGTGCCAGGTAAACGAAACTGAGCTCAATTCAAGCGTATTGTAAAAGTAACAGGTCACCAATTAGGACCGGGTCTCGAGCTTTCGTTTTACAACATTGACTAAATGTCACTAAAACGAAGTTCTTACGTTCAAACGACGTAGGGAAATCCTACGTCTGAATTCCCGATGGTCAGCAAACGTCTTCGATTGGTAGGTCAGTCGCACAGATAACCTTACTTTTGTTGATATTTGACAAACAAACGAAAAAGTGTTTTTCCAATCATTTTCCGCGTAATAAGAGAAAAGGTCCTACAGATAACCATAACTAAATACACCGTGGCTAAGCCTAAAAATGGACGACTTTTTTAAAATTGTGTATATAAAAAACTCAAAGTAAATGGAGCCCATGTCCCACAATTGGGAAAACATATAAAAATACTCCAATGCGATCCATCATCTGTGCCAGATAAACGAAACTGGCCTCAATTCAATCGTATTGTAAAAATAACAGGTTACCAATTCGGACCGGGTCTCCAACTTTCGTTATACAACATTGACTAAATGTCACTAAAACTAAATTCTTACTTTCAAACGACGTAGGGAAATTCTAAGTCTGAATGCCCGACGGGCAGCAAACGTCTTCGATTGGTAGGTCAGTCGCACAGATAACCTTACTTTTGTTGATGTTTGACAACTGAAGGAAAAAGATTCCCAATCAATCTCCGCGTATTAAGAAAAAAGGTCCTACAGATAACCACATCCAAATACACCGTGACTTAGCCTAAAAATGGACGACTTTTTTAAAATTGTGTATATAAAAAACCTAAAGGAAATGGAGCCCATGCCCCACAATTGGGAAAGCTGGTACCCTAAGCTAAAAACATAAAAATACGCCAGTACGATCTATCATCTCTGCCAGATAAACGAAACGTATTGTAAAAGTAACAGGTATAGCGACCTGGACACATGCTAACACTACAGCTAATAATGTCTGCAATGATGCTCCCTCAACATCGGAAGAGAGAAATTTTTGATTTGTTTCTATAGAAAGTCAACGAACGTTTAAACTTACGTTCATTAGGCATAATAAAATTTCAACAAAAAAACGAACGCTAAAAAAGTTTAGGACAATAATGTCAAAATACGTTAGAAAACCCAACGAAAATTAGGTCAAACAGTGAAGGTAAAGTAGGTAAATGAAAAACAACGTAACTTTAGGACATATTCTATCGACCATCACTAAACGTAATCGATTTCTACGGCGATTGGTCGTTGGGCAGGACAACTAACTTAACGTCATAGAAACCAACATACGACCGACGTTGGAAAATCAATAGAAAGTTATGTCGTAGTATACGACGTCGACGGGTCGTTCAATACACTGACTTCCACTTTACTACGTTGGTTTTGATATTAATGCGACGTCGTTTACCAAATGACGAAGTAGTGACTTAAATTTTGACTTTAAATAACGTCGCATTACGTCAGATTTAGTTGAAAGTCAGATAAATGCTGCTTGAGTAGCGTGTGGCATTTTTGGCTAGCGAATAGTCTGTAGATTTCAAAAATATTACAAAATACAGGGTGCCTCATTTTAAAAAAAATGAGAATGCACTATGAAAGATAATAGGCTTCCCTTTTTTTAAATTTTCTCAAAAAATTTTTAACCAGTCAGTGTCAGCTGTGAAGAATGGATTGATTTCAAAGTCAGTCAAACCTGTGACCTGACGGCTATTTGTTTAAAGTGAAAACCCTAAGTAAAATTTTGACAAACTTTACAAACATCAGGAAAGTATCCCGTTTTATTTTAGGTGCGGAAAATGTAATTATTGTGGAAAACGAAGTTTTATCACAAATTATTAGCTTATCGATAAATCCACTATCATAAACAAAAGTTTTTGCAGGGTATGGAAGTATGTTTAAGTTAGTAATACCTCATGACCACTATTGATAAATTCCAATTAAAAAATCATGCAAACCACAATACAACCCGACTACTTTATAAACCCGCAAACAAATAATTTTAATTTTATTTACTAACCTTCAAGAATACACACAACCCTTCCATCCGCCAACCCGCCTAAACTGGATACCAAGTGTCCATAAAACGCAGGGCTTATATTCATTCTACCTTCTGGACATCTGTAATATCATAGAAAGGTTAATTTTTAATTATAAAACTCAGCGGGCCACTTTCTCACCTTTAGCTAATATAACTTGTAGCACGGAAGTAAAAATAGATGGAATCATAATACCCCTGAGAAATTTCACAAAAATGACCGTCTTATGTAGGTGACAGTTATGAGACTAAAAGAACGTATTCACATCAATCGAATCGACTTGACATTGTTTTTTTTTTTTGATGTGTCTTTTCCACAATCAGTAAATGTTATTTTTTACCATGCCATGATTCTCCGTAATATATTAAAATTTTGTTTTTATTTAATTTTTGTTAATAGAAAAAGTAAAGTTATATCATTTTTAGATGGGTTTCAAGTCCCCCTGTAAACATGATATATATTTACCTGCTTTTTTTATTAGCCACACACTTGTTTAAACCAAACCAAAAAGTTACTAGGATGTTACTGCGTTGTTTTTTTAGTCAAAATAAAGTGTTTTCAGATTTTTGCGTGTTTTTGCTAAAAATATAGTGTTTTAATTTGTTCATGCTGTTATACAATCGGAATGTTGGAATGTAGTTGAAGTTTTTTGCCTTTTATAAGTGCTGCGCTATAACCCTTTTTATTATTATCCCCAGAGATTTAGTCAATACTAGAGGCCCTGTATACGATTTTTGACAGTTATTGTTTTACCAGAGGTGAGCAACACCGTACTCATGAGAACGGTGTTGAGATGAGCAACTGGATTTGACAGTTTGTTAGGGAGATGTTTGAAATTTTGTGTTGGCAATAATGGTTGTCCCTGTCAGATTTTCGATTAATAAACGTGAGGTTTAAAAATGGAATTTTGCTGCATCAAAAACTGTAAAAATACGTGCCTCGACGTAAAAATACGTGTCCAACGGAGAAAGAAACTAAGGAAAAGTGAAAAGAAAACATGCATTTACCAAGCTGGAAAATTAATAAAAATAGCCGAATTTGCGAGGTAACTGAGCTACAAGCAGTAGGTACAAACATACACATTTAGCATGTACTTCGTTAATAAATAACACATTTTGTTTCCATATTTTATTGTAAGAAAAAGAGTAACAAAAATATAGATCATAGGAGTCATTATATAGGAATATATATAGGAATCTTTATATTTTAACTGTCAAATGTATAGAGGGCCTCTAGTCAATACCAAGTGATTTAGGCAAACAAATGTCAGGTACATGTAGCGGTCATTTTCTTTATAGGCTATTATCATTCCAGCTATTTTTACTTCCGTGACTTGTAATACTAAGACGACTGAAACTCTTTATTCAATTAATCTTAACTTTTGCTTATCTTGACTTTGACGGCACATGGATTTTCACTTGTTTTAAATGCAGTCACGTGATGCGTTTTGTGATGCAGGGTGGGCACGCACGTGAACCGGGTGTTGGGATACAAGTTTTTTCTTCTCTAAAAGGGCTTAATTTTTTCTGACACCTCGAAGGCAGGGATCTTTGGACCGCGTGGCAAGTATACACAGTGGACTGTCGCCGTCTTCACAACCCCCCTGAAGGGTGATTCTGCTACACTTAGACTTGCATCTTTCTATCACCGCTACTGTTCCAGCAGAACTTGGTTTGGGCGGTAGACTATTTCTCCCCAGCAGCCCATCATATAAGTTGACCTGAAAATCGAAGATCATCCCCGGTTTCACTGGTTGGGGTGACCGGCGGAGTCTCGTCAAATACATCTTTTTCTACTACAAAATTTGCCCGGTCGTCCACGTTTGATTATAAGATAAGTGGCATTTCAAACTGTGGAAAAGAAAGGTGAAAAAATGGCCAAGGGTCCCATTGTAACGTAATATATTTGTAAACTTGAAGTCAAAGAATGTAAAAGGTTCAACTTTTACCTTAAGTCTATCTTACGAGCCTGCAGAGGAATGACCGGCGCAATGAGAACGACCCCCATCCACGCTCTGGAAACACTCTTGGGTCTCCCCTCGCTTCCAACTTGGATCAAGAAGGAGGCGATGGCGACGCACCTGCGATTAAGAGACCAGGGACTGTGGAAGGGCAGGGAGGAAAGAGAGGTCCATCTTGCGGTCGAGGGACTGGTGACGAAAGAGTTGCCCCTCCTAAGACTGCCAGTGAAAGCACCGCTTAAACCATGGAGGTTCGATAAAAAGTACAAGGTCACAATACCGGAACGGAATGAGTGGCAAAGGGAAGAATTCCGAACTGAATTAAGCAGAGAGGCGACGGTCTGCTACACGGATGGCTCCAAACTGTCAGCCAGGCAGACAACAGGCGCAGGAGAGTACGCGGAAAGCCTAGAAAATCAGAAGAGTTATCCACTTGGAGAACACGCTATGGTGTTTCAGGCGGAGGTGTATGCCATTATCATGGCAGCAACCCTACCCGAGGTCAGATATGGCAGGAGGGACATATACATATGCTCCGACAGCCAGGCTGCCCTCAAGGCTCTAAGTGCACCCAAAATAGTCAGTAGTCTGGTGGAGGAGTGCGCAGAAGCACTGCAAACACTGGCTCAAGACAAAAGAGTGACACTGATGTGGGTCCCAGGTCATGAGGGAATACCAGGGAACGAGAAAGCGGACAAACTTGCCAGACTAGGGGCCGAAACCCAATACATTGGACCGGAACCTCTTCTGGGAATAACAAGGAAACAGGTTCAGGGTGAGCTCAACAAATGGGCGAACAATGAACGGAAGACGTCCTGGAGGCAAGACTCAAAGTTCAGACAGTTCAAGCTATTCGTGGATGGTCCGAATGTAGCCAGAACAATCAAGGCAGCTGAAGTGGGGATTTTCCACGATAGAGGAAGAAGAGCTGCACTCGCTCAAATGGGCCGACATACTGAAATTCGTAAAGAAGACAGGGGGGCCCGGAGAGAGAGGTGCAGCGGAAGAAGGGGCATAGGGGTAAGGAACGGGGTATGGCAGAAAGGGCCCATGAAGAGGCCTAATTGCCAGGCCCACGGGCCGCCCCTATACTACTACTACAAAGTCTATCTTATCTGTTTGATTCTCTCTTATCACTAAGCAAAAATTGAAAAATCAGACTTGGGCCAGTTTTATGTGGTGCGATGTGTACGTAAAGTAGCTACTTAACAGATTTTCCAGAATTTTGAAAATTCTATGAGCGACGGAGTTTTCAACAAAATACGAATTACTGATTTTATACTATTATAGAGGATGTTTTTAAAATTTGGTTTACTAACCCTATACATGCGTCATACCCCGCAGAAACTAATACTATGTCTGGATTATACTCGTAGGCTGCAGGTAAGAGTATGCTGTGTAGTATCGCTAGGTAATCGATGTCATTTAAATCGATTTCATTAAGGGGGACGTTTATGTTGTAGCCTTTACCCTTGGCCCTGCCGACATATGTGTAGTTGCTTTCCTAAAAAGGTACATGGGCATGATGGTCCAAGTTCAATAGAATTTGGCAGTATCAGGTATTTCTAGTAAAGACTGATATGCATATCTTGAACTTGATTTTTAGAAACCCTGAAACAATGGTTACTAACTCGAGGTTAGTAAGCATTGCCTGAATGGTTAAAAACGCAGCTTAATCGGTTAAGTCGTTCTCGAACTTTTTTTAGGTATAGGGTATGCCTTATTAAAAAAATACAGCACGTCGTTCCTTTCGTAAAATATTTCCTGGCTTGACCGCGGTGCACTTCGATTTCCACAATTAATATTTTTTTGGCCGGTTTGTTTTTTAGTAGAGCGGCTTAGGGCATAAAAAAGAGGTTCGACTGCTCCAAGGTGATGATAGTTGCCAATGTATATTTTCGGAATCTGGTGTGCCTCCTGATAGCCAAAATCTATCTTGGCCGATCACCCCTCTGGTCATTTTCACTGTTATATGTGTATTGACAAGTAGATTGTTTGATACATTTACATTATTTGCATATCTCGAAAGCTAAACAAGATATTTAAAAAAAAACTGTATTTAAAAAAAAATAGTTTTGTCCATATTTTGTAAACTAAAGTTGATATGAAAAAAAAACTTGAAATAATGTTTTTCCGCCGTTTCCGTTCTTTCCAAAAAGGTATATAGTAATGGGTTTTTGCCCATGCAACTCCCAACACCGCCGTTTGACTTGTGCCAATACGCAAAAGCATGTATGTATATACAGAGTGGATACTTTAAATGGAACGGTGCTTCTAGCGGCTTTAGGGAAGAGGGTTTAAAAAAAGCTAAAAGCGAATCTGTAATGATTTTTTGATGGACTTTCCGCCCATGATAGAAAAAAATTTGGGGACCCCAACTGGAGGCCCATGGCCCACCAACTATTTTTTTTTAAATCAGAAGGTACCACTTGTGGCACCTCTTTGAAATGCTTGTTAAAAAAGAAACTTAACGCACTAGTTTGTTTTAACACTTGTCAACCAGTGTGTCAAAAATTTTTAAAAACTTTTTTTTTTGTCAATTGTTTTAGCTTTAAAATACATATTTCTCTATTTATTAAACAGAATAAAGAAAATACCACACAAGGACACCATTTGGGGGCCCTCACTGAAGGCCCAGGGCCTACCAACATTTTTTTCATGAGGATGTACCACTTGTGGCACCTTTTTGGAAAGCTCGTTAAAAAAGATATTCGATTAAATAAAAAATTTTTGTCAGCTGTTTTAGATCTAAAATAAACTACATTTTCTTTCTTTATTTATTAAGTGGAATAAAGAATCTACCACACAAGGATATTATGGGCGCCCCATTTGGGGCGTCCTTAATGAAAAAAAATAGGTTTTTTTTTTTAAATTTTTAACACATGGGTTGATACATGTCAAAAAAATTTATTTAAGTGAATTTCTCCGTTTATTCAGCTTGATACTGACATTTATTTTTGTTCAAAGGAACTCGTAATAATAAATAAAAAAAAAAAATTGTAACATTATAAAAAAAGTTAAAGGGAAAAAAAATAAAAAGATCATTACGGAGTGTTATTGGAGAGAGTGAGAAAAGAAGGAAAAAAAAGAAGGTTATGTGCTATAGAAACATATGGTTTCAAGTGTTACTGCTGCATCCAACAGAATGTGTAGACTGTGGACAAAATCATATTTTTAAGATGACAAAACTCTTATAACCACTTAATTGCCTTGATAAAGATCCCAATAAAGGGTCGAAACGTTGGCCGTTAAAAAAGAATAAGAGTTTCTTTTTCTCCTGTCCTATTACCCGCTAATTTCAAGATCATTAGTACATTCCAAGGACGCTAAACACACCCAAAATGCTAAAACAATTGACAAAAAATAAGTTTTTTTTTTTTAAATTTTTGACACATAGGTTGAGAGGTGTCAAAAAAAAACTAATGCGTTAAATTTATTTTTTAACAAGCATTCTAAAAAGGTGCCACAAGTGGTACCTTCTAATTGAAAAAAAAATAGTTCTGGGCCTCCAGTTGGGGGCCCCAAATTTTTTTTTTATCATAGGCGGAAAGACCGTAATAAATCATTATAGAATGGCTTTTAGCTTTTTTTAAAACCTCTTCCCTAAAGCCGCTAGAAGCACCGTTCCATTTAAAGAATCCACCCTGTATATACATGAGCAGAGAAGTAGTATGCACTTTCGACAGAGTGATTTCCATGACCATAATATATTTTTAAAACATAAATATAGCAGCCTCACACCACCATCTCACGTTCTCCCCCTCGCCCCCTCTCCTCCAGACCTAACAGGAACCAATGAAGATGATCAATAACAAAAAGTTTTTGCTGAATGATTTGACTTAATAGACAGGATAAGGTCAATGCTAATATCTCATAAACTAAAAACATTTTTTTAAATATTTCTAAAAAATGTAAAAACAAAAAAAAATATGCCGACCACATTTCGAGCCAAATTTATAAAAAAAAATATTTGAAGTTATAAAAACAGCCAATGAAATTAATGTTGTCTTGGCGGTCTACTTATAAATTAGGCTCTATCTTTGTTGGTTGCTGAGATATTGAGGAATTAATTTTAAGTGGGGCGGAGGGGGCACGATCGAGCAGGGGCACGATCGAGCAGGGGGATGGCCAAGATATATTTTCGTAGTCAGGAGTCAACCCAGTGTTACTATTTTATCAGTCATCACTACCGAATAAGTTATTGCGACAACCTGTTCGGTACGGTATTACGTTAACTATCAAAATACGCGTTTTTCCATTTAGTATTTTTGTATACAGACCGCTTCAAGCTACTACGAACATAGGGGGAATCAAGTCCAATTTACTCTCCGTGCCGTACGACCGAGGTGGATTCGAAGCACGCTGCAGTGTTATCTTTTGGAAATTCATTTTGTTTTTAATATTTTGTTTTATTTCTGCCTTGCTCGAGAAACAGATGGGTAAGTTCTTAATTGAAATAATACATTTTTAAAACTAAAAATGGATGTCTACGAAGTTGCCGAAAAAGTGCAGATGGTCAAATGGTCAAATCGTCATAACCCAACACACGTTCGATATTGGTCGAGGGAAAATTTGCATTTGTATTTTGACGTAAGAACACAGTATCCCCAAAAACTAAATGTTTGGGGGGGGGTATTGTAGGGGAACACCTAATTGGGACATTTTTAGATACTTGGATCTACTGCAGCAGCACATTATTCCAACTGCTAGGCAGTTGTTAGGTGTAAGATTTGGTGAAACATGGTTTCAACAAGATGGTTGTTCCGCTCACAATGTTGGCCTTGTTAGGGAATATCTTGATAATGTATTTCCTAATCGGGTTATAAGTACACGGGGAACTATTTTATGGCCTGCTCGATCTTGCTCCTAATGACTTCTATCTGTTTTTGAAGAAGCTTTTCAAATTATCACCCCTAACATGCTTGGAAACGTTAGAAGGGATTTTTATAGTAGGCTCGGATATTGTCTAGCCGAGCAAGGAGGACTTTTCGAACATTTGCTTTAATTTTTTTTTGACTGGGAGAATCTTTTTGGTTTTTAGAATGTATTATTTTATTTTGAGAACTTGCTTTTATTTTGTTTCTCCTTATTATTTTTATTGTAACACGTCGTCACTGATAAATCTGAGCAGTTGACAATAAAACGCTCTTATTTATCAGTGACAAAAAATAAGAAAATTACGTTATAAAAATTTGCGTATTTATTGACCAAATTCCGGTTTCATTGACTACGCCCCACACAGCACCGTGGTTAGAGGCGTACTAAATACAAGGCGAAAGGCGGCGAACGGCAGCGAATGGCGATCGGAAGCCTGAGTGTTGGTTGCTTCACTGATAGGCGTGCGGTGTCTCTGCATGTACATACACTGGCAAATTAGACTTCTTCCGCCCTATGTTCGCAGTGGCTTGAAGCGATCTGTAGAGCCCGATATCTATATTAGTTTTTCGCTATCTTTGCTAAAAATACTCGAAACCTCCAAAATTCATAAAAGATGCACCACCTTGTATAAATAAATAATTTACCAAACCTAACCCCTTTCGATTTTTGCCCTCATTGTGGCCACGTTCTCGCCTTCTACTTAAATTTTAAGTGCCACTTATCTTACGATTTGTTTTTAAAAAGAAACCAAGTCAAGCTAAGTAGGTACTTAAGTGAAAGGTGAGACGGTGACCCTTACGGTAGGTCAGTAAGTAAACGAGTTAAAAAGTATGTAACCTTCAAATCAGGCCAAAACGTGCGGCCTTGATACCTTTGTATAGAAAAATACTGCACGTGGTTCCTTTCGAAAAATATTTCCTGGGTTCCTTGACCGTGGGGCACGTCGATGTTCACAATTAATATTTTTTTGGCCAGTTTGTGTTTGATTAGGTATTTGGCAGTTATTGCGACGTTATTGAAAAAACAGTAAGGGTAATTCCATATCAAATCAACCAGAGTACTTTACCAGTCCTTCTCCGATTTTTTTGACAAGTACTTAATTTTTGAAAATTAAAAAAAATCCTAATTTGGTCTTGATATGTATATACAAAAAATTTTACATCTTAGGAACCACTTAAGCTGGCAAAATGAGTGATGGCATATTTTAAAGGTATTTAAAATACCTTTCGAATGATTTAGCACAATGCATAAATTAAAAAAAAAATAAAAATCTTAAAAATGCGATTTTTGATTTTTTTCAAAAAAATATATTTTTTTGTTCAGAGTTTTAGCTAGCTACATTTCATGATTGAGAAATGATGGGTTCATGACCAAAAAAAAAATAAAAAACTCATTACACAAAAATTCTTAACTACCTATGTAAATTATTGCTTATATACCACAGTTTGATATAATTCGTCCATAATATACTCCACTTACAGTACCTGTTTATTCTTGTTAATATTTGCACCACCCCTGAGGCCACACCCCTTTGATTTTATTGGTTTCTTCAATTTTTAAATCAATTTTTAACAGGAAATTTCCTGCAGAACCTGAGTGCTTTTATGCAAGTTTATTCCAAAATTTTATATTCATTTGCTTAGAAGTTTTTCTACAGTGTAGGGTGTGCGTGGATCTAGCAATTTCTTTTCAAAATGTTGTCAAATAAAAAAAATGATTGGAGCAAGTTTAAAACCAATGTTGCAATCCGTTTGATATTGAGTCTAAAACTAAACATTCTGGAAAAATTTGTGATGGGTGTAGACTTAGGCTTGCTAAGGAGTTTAAGAATTCAGAAAATGAGGATGTGGCTGGGCAGTACCTTCTCCAGATAGGCCGATCAACTCATACCGATTTAGTGTCCTTTTCTCCACCTTCGCCGCCATTTTCACTCAAAAGTGACAGATAATCCATTAGTTTTCTGTCAAAATGGCGGCGAAGGTGGTGAAAAGGACACTAAAACGATAAGAGCTGATCGGCCTATGTGGAGAGGGTATTGGGCTGGGTAAGAATTTTCTTTTTTATTATTAATTATTAATTAAATTTGTATCTAATAGACATTTTTTGGATATTCATATTTATTAATATGTTCGCAAAATAAAAGTCGGCTGTATAATTTTCGGCACTTAGCTTACTTTTTATATTACTTTTTAAAAATTAAATAAATTGGAATTTTTTTAAATTTTACTTTTTAGATCCAGTCAAGTTCAAATAAATGATCCTGATTTTAAAGACCACAATGAGTCACTCTCTATGTTAAATAAGTCCACGGAACTGCTAGGAGAGTCGCCAATTAAGAAAAAAAAACGTATATAAACAAAAAATAGAAAAGGTGCAATCGTTAATGAGCAGATTTGCCAAGGAATCAACGTCTACTTTAACGCAGCAAGAAGAGTACAACCGCGATGAACGAGAAATGATCAATCAATTGAAAGCAAAATTTTTTAACACAAAAAATAGAAGTGAAAAATTTCTTGTTTTGTCTTGTTACCGCAAAGTTGGAATAGGGCAAAAATTCAAGAAGAATTTGTAGTATCTCAATATATGGCCAGGGCAGTACAGAAATTGGTGAAAGAGAATTATTGGAGAAGAATATTAAGCTCTCCAAATCCGAAGCCTGGAAAAAACCTGAATGAAAGAGTTGTCTAAAATGTAAAGGACTTTGATAAGTGATAAGATAAGGGCGAAAAGGAACACGTACAAAAAAGATTAGTCTTGGCTAATCTTAAGGAAATATATTGTTTATTTAAAGCTGAATTTCCAGACGAAAAAATTGGCTTCTCCAAATTTTGTCAACTTAAACCTAAAAACTGTATTTTGGCAGGAACAAGTGGAACACATTCCGTCTGTGTGTGTACTATTCACCAGAATGTGAAATTAATGATAGATGCCTCAAAATTAAATAAAATGCTTGATGAGAATAATAGGTCTTTGGCAGCAAATTACTATCAGTGTTTGTATAAAATGATGTGTAATCCACCTTCAATAGATTGCTATCTAGGAAATAGATGTCATGAATGTCCAGGAGTAGACCATTATAAAAACATCCTTCTACACACAATGGAAACTATTGTGAAAAAATCCGATGATTTTGTGCAGGAATTCACAGACAGCCTAATAAAACTGAAATCGCAATCATTTATCGCTAATATGCAAAAAGAAAAATATAACGACATTAAAAATAATCTAAAACCTGGAGAAGCCCTCATTATATGCGATTTTGCCGAAAACTACTCTTTTGTTATGCAGGATGAGTTTCAGGATTACCATTGGAATAACAGCCAGGCAACCCTCCATCCGTTTGCAATTTATTTTAAAACTGATATAAAACTGAAATCGCATTCATTTATCGCTAATATGCAAAAAGAAAAATATAACGACATTAAAAATAATCTAAAACCTGGAGAAGCCCTCATTACATGCGATTTTGCCGAAAACTACTCGTTTGTTGTGCAGGATGAGGTTCAGGCTTACCACTGGAACAACAGCCAGGCAACCCTCCATCCGTTTGAAATTTATTTTAAAACTGATGGAAAACTTCAAAACTTAAATTACGTTTTTATCTCGGAAAGCCTTACTCACAATACTGTGGCATTTCATTTATTTTTGTCGAAATTAATGCCAGATTTAAAAAAGATTTTAGGACTAGGATATTTTATTTTTCTAATAGTAGTTCAGCTCAATATAAAAATAAAAAAAAATCTTAATGTGTATCTCCATAAAAAAGATTTTGGAATCAAAGCAGAATGGCATTATTTTGCCACTTCTCATGGCAAGAGTGCCTGTGACGGCTTAGGAGGCACAGTTAAAAGTCTTGCAGCAAAGGCTAGTCTTCAGAGGCCGTTCAGTGACCAAATAATGATACCCCTTCAGTTGTTTACTTGGTGCCAAGATAACATTACTGGCATTAATTTAAAAAAAACAACAAAATGAATCTCGTGTCCGCAAATAAAAATTAAAGTAATACTCGTGGCATATCGGACAAAGCGTTTTTGTTTCTCACTTCATTACGACCAGGCCTCCAATGTCTAATGGAGAATCCAGACACTAGTGATGGGCACAAAACATCGATGTTTCAAAAACATCGATGTTTTTTGTTCAACATCGATGATTTTAACATCGATGTCAATAAAATATCATCGATGTTAAAACATCGATACTTCTTTTAAACATCGGAACACCGAACATCGATACAAACAAAATTATGGGAAATAATTGTGTCTGAGAAATATCCACTGTAGCTCAAAAAACAGGATTTGCTAATTTTTAAGAGGTCGGTCGGCTTTGCCACCAATAGGTGTCGCTATCTAGTCTGAACCAATGATATATGGACCGCCAAAAGCTCGGGACTTCCCGAGTTTCGTTTGGTATATTAGTTTGCTGCGTTTGTTTTTAAGAGGGTGGTTGGCTAGTAGGCTTGACTTTGCCGCAAGTACTGCAAATAGGTGTCGCTACCTAATTTGAACGCGGCTCAGTAAATACGAGCGGCCAAGACCTCGGGACTTCCCAGGTTTGATTTGCTATTAGTTAGCTGCTGCTCCTCATACGCACAATGCCGCCAGCAAAAAGTGCCCTTTGGAAGTATTTCAATAAGGATGATAAAGTATCGGCAAGATGTAAATTGTGTTCTAAGATGTTTAAAACTTGTGGTAACACATCAAATTTAAAATGTCACCTCAAAGCGAAACATATTAATGTCTTTAGTGTACTGTTTGGAAAACAAAGTAGTGAAGCCAGCAGCGACAAAGATAATGATGTTGAAGTTGAGAAGCAAACATCTCAAGAAGAAATTGAGGCCATATCTCAAAAAAAAGAAAAGAACATTGGATAACTTCATTGCTGTGTCCGTTCCCTCGACAAGTTCAAATATTGCTGACGGTTATGATACCATTAGCCAACAGAAAACTTCATTGTCCAGTAACATGAATTATAAAACGCAAATAAGTTTGCAGGAGTAATTTTCATCCCTGGAGTCGTTTTCAAGTGGAAGCGAAAAACACAAAAAAATATCTAATATCTTATTCATGATTTGTCGAGATTATCAGCCTTTAACGGTTGTGGAAAACGAAGGGTTTATGAACCTCTTAAAAACTGCAGCTCCTCGCTATAAAATACCATCTAGAAGAACTTTTTCTAGAATGCTAGATGACAAATATGATGCAATATCAAGCGCATATCGTCAAAAACTCATTGGAATTTAATCATGTTCAATCACCTCAGACATATGGACAGACGAAATGCAAACTAGAAGCTTTCTAGGCCTCACACTTCATTTCGAAGAACAAAGCAAGATGAATGCCATCGACATTGGGGTATATGAATTAACAGGGAGACATACTGGACAGTATATAGCCCAAGTAATAGATGAAACCTTCGAGAAATGGGGCATTTTGAAAGAGAGTGTTACTATTGCTGTAACTGATGGTGGTGCAAATATATCCAAAGCAATTGAACTACTTTTCTCAAAAAAGAAACACATCCACTGCTTTGCGCACCAGCTGAATTTGTTAGCCGATAAAGCCATAAAATCTGGGCCAGAACTAGTGAACATCATTTCTAAAGTGAAAAGTTTGGTTACTTATTTTAAACATTCAGTGTTAGCAAGTGACGAACTAAGGAAGGCCCAAAATTCAGATTCCTCCAAAAAATTAATTCAGGAGGTTCCTACCCGATGGAACTCAACATTTTACATGCTAGAGAGATTTCTAGAGCTGAGGAGATTTGTCAACACCATTGTAAACACACTTCCAACTGCACCAGCTATGGTGACAGCTATGGAAATATTGGAGTTGGAAACAATAATAACTCTTCTACAACCGATGGAAGCTGTGACAGAGGAAGTAAGCGGTCAGAATTACGTAAGTTCCAGCCTAGTTATTCCTTTAATATATAACCTGGAAAAAGGCATTTCAAACATAACTCCGTCTGAAGATCTGATATTATCAACTCAGCTTAAGACAGCACTGCTCAGAGAGTGCTCTAAGAGGTTTTCTGCTGTCGAACAAATTCCTATTTTGTCTTTGGCAGTAATCCTGGATCCCAGGTTCAAGAAAATTTACTTCAAAAACCTGCTAAACGCAGCGAGATCTATTCACCTAATAAAAGATCAGCTGGAGCAGGGTGAAGATCACTGATTGAAACAGTAGAAACTGCTACATCGAGTAACAGCAACGCCAGTGTTGGTAAATTTCTACTATTTATTGCCGTTGTCCTTTATAATAATCACCGTTCGTTATCATTTTAGGTTCTACCAGATATATAGTTTATGGGAGCATCATTCACAGATGATTAAGGTGTCTACTCTAGAGCGTCAGCCAGAGGAAACCTCTAATGAATTATCTTTATATCTCAAGAGTCCTCTGATATCTATTGATCAAAATCCTTTGAAATGGTGGACAAACATGAGACATATATATCCAAATCTTTATACAGTTGCTAAAAAAATATTGTCCACAGTTGCCACTTCTGTTCCATCAGAGCGCTTGTTTTCAAAAGCTGGCCAAATTCTCACTGAAAGAAGGAATCGATTGAAGGGAACAACCCTCAATAAATTATTGTTTCTACAATCAGTAGATAAAAGCTTTTGGGACCTCTAAGAGTGTGCTCCTATGACAAAACATTTTTTTATATAATATATAGTTTTTTTTTGAATATTATTATGTACTACTCATATTTTTTTGATTTTTTACCTTACATATTTAATAGCTTTTGTATATTATGTACCGATTATATTATTATGAATCTTTTATTTGCATGCTTATTGTAAATATTGTGTAACATTAACAATAATTAACAAGTCTTAAATAAAAAAGTTTCTTTGAATAACGGACTAAAAAAAGCAAAAAAAAACATCGATGTTCAGAAACATCAATGTTTTTATTCCGATGTTTTTTCACCATCGATGTTCAGTTTCGATGTTGACATCGATGTTCAACATCGATGTTTTTTTTCGATGTGCCCATCACTACCAGACACCTACAGACCTGTTTCATCCTTATTAGGAATCATCAGGGAGTCATAGGATTATACCTGGCAGTTGAAGCTACACAGTGACCATGCACACCTCTCGAATTTAAAACAAAAAGTTTATAATCCTCGGGGACGTAGTAACTGTGTGCGCCACCTGTCGAATAAACCGAGAAACAAAAACACCAAAATTGAAAAGTGCAGGACACCGTAAATACAGAATCCTGTACCTTTCAGTAGGTTATAAAGTAGAAACTTGTAAAAGTATAAGGTCACTGTAACATGACTCTTAAAAAGAGGTAACGTTCGCAGCAGCACCGCCCCCAATTGGAGCTTCATACTACGTGGCCCTAATTTTAAGGCATCAGCAAGCAATCGCTCCGGAGGAGGCTTGTTGCGCAGAACTAAAAAGGCAAAATATTTAAAAAAACAAAAAAATGAATCTCGTGTTCGCAAATAAAAATTAAAGTAACACTCGTGGCGCGCGGATTTTGATGTTTTTTTTTCTCGGTTTATTCGACAGGTGGCGCATACAGTTACTACATCCCTAAGGATTACAAACCTGTTGTTTTAAATTCGAGAGGTGTGCATGGTCACTGTGTAGCTTCAACTGCCAGGTATAATCCTATGACTCCCTGATGATTCCTAATAAGGATGAAACAGGTCTGTAGGTTTCTGGATTCTCCATTAGACATTGGAGGCCTGGTCGTAATGAAGTGAGAAACAAAAACGCTTTGTCCGATATGCCACGAGTGTTACTTTAATTAATTTTAAATATTACACTGAGGATGAATATGTTAAGCATGAAACTGATGTACTAACCATACCTGGTACCCAAAAAATTCACGCTGTAATTCCTTATACAGAAAGCTCTTTTATAGCAAAATTTTTTTGGAAAGTTTAGAAACAGAAAATCATCACCTTATGCCAGGTGGGGATATTATTTCCGAAATACAAAATGTTGAGTCAGGTTTTGTTACTGTGGAATATGGTAAAGAATGGTGGTTATCATGTATTTTGGGAAAAAATATTGAGACTGGAGAGCTAGAAGTGAGCTTCCTTTATCCAAAATGCCCTACAGCCTCGTTTTTCTACCCAAGTAATCCGGATATTTTAGTAGTAAAACCCGAGAGTCTGGTAAAAAGAGTCGAACCTATTACTGCTACCGGTAGAACATATAAACTTAACCGAAAAGAAATGATGGAGTCCTCACAAGTTCTTAAAAGACAATTAGACAAAAAGATGTAGTGTTATAATATAATATTTTTGGATTTTTTATTTGAAGTTGTATATACTGTATATATATTTATTGTGTATATTTTTATTTTACTTATGTTTTAATTATTAAATATAGTCATATAAACCCAAATTTTATTAATTTTGAGGTAACAACATTTTCATTTTTTTTTTGCCAATGAACCCCTTATTTCTCCATCATGAAATGTTTAGGGTAACTAGGTAAAGGTCTGAATAAAATAATATATTTTTTTGAAAGAAAACGAGCCATCACTCATTAAGATATAAAATTTTTTGTATATACATATCAAGACCAAATTAGGGATTTTTTTTTAATTTTCAAAAATTAATTACAAAAAAAGTACTGGTCAAAAAAATATAAAATTTTGGGAATTTCAGTTTTTTGGTACGTAGAAAATGTGTACCAAAAATCATCAATATCGGAGAGAGTAAAATTTGTATTATTTTTTGGTTGATTTGATATGGAACTGTTTGGTACGGTATTTTACCTATCACGGTATGCGGTTTACCATTTAGTTTCTTTTTCTTAAATGGAGCTTAAGAGATCTATATTACGCTATCTTTGATAAGTATACCCGAAATTTCGAAAGTCCTTCGAAATTGCACCCTGTACAAATAAATAATTTAGCAAACCTAACCCATTTTGATTTTTGCCTTCTTTCTGGCCACTTTCTCACCATGCACTTAAAGAATGCCGCACGGATAACATGGGGTTATGGCCTATCGTGAAAGTTAACCATATTTTGATATTTTGAAGATATTGTACTTTAGGTGAAAAAAAATTAAATTCTATGAGGATCGTATGTCTGTGATAGGAGATATGAGCCGTGAAAGAACGTATGTCTGCTAAACGCATACGGAGAATTTTTGTCGTAATTTGAAAAGTACTTTATAGATTTTTATAATTGTGGTGTCATTTGGAAAGAACTTGAATACAGCACAGGGGCGTATCCAGGATTATATTTTAGGAAAGCTTGATTGTCTGGGAGGATTAATTTAAAAAAAAACATAAAAATTAAAAGTAAAAACTTATTTTAATCCCGTTTGTGGGAACGATTTTTTTTCAAATCTGGTCTCGTTTAAAAGGTAATCAATTAATCTACAGAGGCGTACTTACCATTTTGTGTTGCCGTGCTTATGAGGGCCAAAACCGCGCCAATTTGCTTTTTTTTTTAAATGTAAAATCAGAGTTACACTTTATTTTGTCCTGTTTTCGCTGGTAGTTTTCCGCAAGTTTGGCGTCATTTTAAAGGTAATCAAATACGCTACAGGGGTGTATCTAAAATTCTATCATAGCGAAGTCATAAATACCTGGAGAGGTCCATAAAAATTAATACAAAATGTAATAATATTCTACCACTAAGTGGGCTTTGCCCTTGCTCTGAAAAACAATTAGGAGTAGGTCATGATGCATTTTTGACATATCTATGTAATTGTTATTGAAAATTGTTTTTTGTTTTAGAAAGCTACTGCAGATCTAGGAAGCAAAAAACTTAGTTTTATTAAAAATAAATATGCATAGTATGATATTAAAGATGTATCAGTTTTTAAGTTTTGTTTGAAAATTAAACTACTTACTTAAAGAATCTAAAATGATAAAATTAAAACAATCCACACGATAATATTTAAAGAAAATCGACTACAACAATGTTTTAAATCCGATTTTTGAAATTTTTCTGATTTATTCCCAGCATACCCAACCTAATACCAAAACTTGGCCCATACTCAGTGGCGTATGCAGATATTTGGTTTCTAGGGGGGGGGGGCTATAAATTTCAGATGAAAATTTATTTTTGATTTTTGGGATCTAGGGGGCAAAAAAACCCAAAATCGACCCCTGCATACGCCACTGCCTATACCTTTAAAGAGTACCCACCCTTGATTAAGTGAGATAAAAAATATTAATGCAAAAAAATAGAGTTGGTTTTTGTTTGTAATATTTTTCTTATTTATTGACTTTTTAAAGCCCATGCCGCCCCTCAAATTATATTCTGCCTACGCCCTTAAATTACCTTTTAAATACGACTTACCCTTAAGAAAAACCACCAGAGAAAATAAAACACAAAA
Organism: Oxystoma pomonae; assembly: GCA_963921995.1. Lineage (NCBI taxonomy): Eukaryota > Metazoa > Arthropoda > Insecta > Coleoptera > Brentidae > Oxystoma > Oxystoma pomonae. Next base: position 47,295,018 of record OY998171.1, on the reverse strand, counting down.
ACGTTTTAGTCTCATTTACGTATCTTTTTTTTTTTAATTAACTTTCTCAAATACTAAAGCCCCCCTAAATTATAATTCTGGTTTTACCTCTATGCGTATTGAAATACCTTTTAAATGACACCTCAAATCACGAAAATCTGCAAATTACTTTTCAAGTTACGAGAAAAATTATCCCTAGATTTTTAGTAGACATAAATTCTTTCACAGCTCATATCTCCTATCACAGACATACGATCCTCATAGATTTTCATTTTTTCACCTAAAGTACAATATCTTCAAAATGTCAAAAAATGGTTAACTTTCACGGTGGGCCATAAACCCATGTTATCCGTGCGGGATTCTATTGTTTAGATTTTTTTTTAACTCATTTTTTGTTTTAAATATTTGGTTTTTAAAAAGAGACAAAAGTCAAGCTACGTACTTAAATGGAAGGTAAAAAAGTGGCCTTTTGGGTCTGTCGGTAATTTAACGAGTAAAAAAACATGTTACCTTCAAATTAGGCCAAAAGGTGCCGTGTTGATACCTGTGGATAGAAAAATACAGCACGTCGTTTCTTTCGTAAAATATCTCTTGGGTTCCTTGACCGTGATGTACGTCGATATCCACAATTAATATTTTTTTAGCCAGTTTGTTTTTGATTAGGTATTCGGCAGTTATTGCAACATTATTGAAAAAGCAGTACCCGTTCGGTACGGTGTGTGTAGCGTGGTGGCCGGGAGGTCGGATGTTCGCAAACCCGTTGGTGAAGTGGCCATTGGCGACGGCGTTAGCTAAGAAAAAAATGATAAAATAAGAAAAAATATCAATCTAGTGGTATCCCAGCATTGTTATTAGTTGATAATATATTTGTTTTATTTTGTTGCTCTTGTTTTAAGTAACATCTGATAATAATAAAAAGTATATCAGAACAAAAACCTTTCAAGCCAAAACTGGCCAATTAGGTACCGAAAAAGCTTTTTCATTAAGAGAAGTTCTCTTCTCTGTCTCATTTGATAAAAGCTATCAACTATGTGAAAAAAATTGAAAACACTTTTCTGTAGAGCATAAAATTACTTTTTAATCTCTGTATCTCTTAACCCCAAAGAAGTTGTTTTTATACGCCATAGGGGTAGGGTACCCATAGGCCAATTTTGCGTAGTAGTAGTACTACTCAAGTACTCAAGAACCACTAAAACCAGCTCAGAGATAATGCCCATTATAAAAACGTCTCGCAAGGGCGCATTTTTTTTATTTCAAGAGTTTTGTCAAGCGATCTACTGGTTACAACTGGCGTCGCTCAGGGTTCCAATTTGGGCCCTCTACTGTATTCATTGTATGTATCACAGTTTCCTACAGCTTTTCAGTCATGTTTGCACCACTACTACTGCGATGATACCGAGGGATATCTTTCATGTGAGCTTGATGAATCCGAACAAGCAATAACTGCCCTGAACCATGATTTGAGCAACATTTCTGAAATATCCAAACAGCACTGTTTAAAACTTAATGCATCCAAAACTGGGATGGTAGTGTTTGACCAAAACAGCGAAGAGAAAAATTTGAAGCTCTTGCAAAAGGTTCCATTTAGCAAAAAATTTAAAAATTTGGGCCTAATCATGGATCAGGAACTACGGTTTTCTGAACACATAAGTAAATGTTTACAGAGAGGATATTTTAAACTTAGAATGATATATCAACACAGAAAATTATTGACAAAAAAAATCAAGACTCCGCTTTGTGAAAGTCATGTGTTATCGCAGGTAAATTGCTGTGACACAATTTACGGTTCCTGTATCAGAAAAGTTGATGCGAATAGAATACAAAGGCTGCAGAATTCGTGCCTGCGACTGGTTCATGGTATTCGCAAATTCAAACGCATCAGTCATACCCTGAATAAAAGTAAATGGTTAAATATGTATAATAGGCGCAAGTTACATTCCTTAGTTTTCTTTTATAAAATTTTAAAAACTCAAACCCCGCCCTATTTACAAAACAAACTACTGTTCCGGCGATTCCGGGGACTACTGACACTTCCAAACCATAACAGTCAACTTTTTGAGCGGTCGTATTCTTATCAGATTGTTTATGAGTGGAATAAAATACCAACAGATTTTCTTAGCCTCGGCACAACTCAAAATTTCAAGAAAAAATTGCATAAGAAATTACTAATAGAACAAAATGGCTTATAGCAATGTACAGCTGGGTCCTTTAAATTTTAAGACGACTTCAGAAAGTGTTTGATTATTGTGAGCCGTTTATACTATTAAGTTGACATCAAAACCTTTTTAGGTTATTTACAACTACAGGATGATCTATGTTTCTTTAAGGGAACTGCTTATACTTCTTACACTAAGGTCTTCTTTATTTTTTTATTTTGTTTACTTTATTTATAAGACTTTTATACCAAAAATAATAAATACATTTTGTGTGTGTCTATGTATTTGTTATAATAATAACAAAAAAAATAATATTTGGTCATGTCTCCGTTTACGTCAATAACGTTTTGTAATCTGCGAGACATTGATTCATAGAAAGACACCGTGAAATTTTCTTGGCCTGCAAGATCTTCCCATATCGTTGTGATTTCTTCCCAGAAATGTGCCGCATTTTGTGGCAAGAACCTGCGTTGTTGGAATCTATACAATAACACCCCAAACATTTTCTATTGGGTTCGATATCTGGGCTGCCCAAGGAAGCAATTCAACGTTGTTTTCTTGTAACCACCTTGTTATGATGTTCGCGGTATGAACCGGACAATTATCTTGTTGATATATAAAGTTGTTTTCTGGAAAAACCTGTTCCACACTTGGCAGCATGACATTGTCCAATATCTTTAAATAGGTTTGTCCCACAAATCTTCCGTCAATTCTCCAATCACCCCCAATCCTCTTGCTGACATCCATCCCCATACATTCACACTAAAATGACCCCCTGCTCGGTAGTGACTCACATACTGTGGATTGAATCTGGCGTTATCTGGCCTATACACTCTAATTTTGCCTTTCTTTGATGACTGAAAGGCTTTTTCATCCGTAAAAATCACGCGGTTCCAAAAATCTTGATCTCTGTTGATATAATTCAGAGCAAAAAGCAAGCGAGATTGTTTCTGTTGCGGTCTGAGCTCAGTTTTAGTAGCTGCAACCCGGCAATTTAAGTGTGATCTCTTTATTCTCCTGAAAGCAGTTGTCTTGCATCCTGGGAACTGAGACAAAATCCTTGCTTGTTTTGCTGTTAAAAAAGGGTCCTCTTCGAGTCTTTGAATGAGAGCTGCATCTTGATCTTGGCTGGAAACTGCGGGTCTGCCTGATCCTCCTCTTCTCTCTAGCGTTTTTTCTTCCCTCCACCTTTTGTTAATCAAGAATACAGTATTCCGGTTGAGATTAAAATGTTCTGCCACAGCTGCAAGAGACCATCCGTCTTCCAGCTTCGTTACAATCCGTGCTCTCAATTCCTTCGTCGTGTGTGGGGCCATGATCTGAGTTTCTTGACTAAATTTAAGAATTTTATGTGATTTTGACGTTGAAAATAAATTTTTGAAGTATAATGACACTATAATTTGACTGACATTAAATTGAAATAAAATAAAATACACTGCTCAAATTCAAGAAAAAACTGCTTTAAGAGTCGTCCTAAAATTTAAAGGACCCAGCTGTACATCTTATGGCTACTAAAATTAATTATGATAAAAATGTTCTTTCATACTAGTATAGATTATACAAAAGCAGTTCTTTATTTATTTCCTATTTCTTGTAGCTATCTTTATTTTTGTGTATTTTTTAACATACGTAGATGAACTTTAACCATTATTTATTTTTAGGATTAATTTCTATAGGTTAGTTAGAAGAGCAGGTCAACTGTCTTGCAGACCATTGAGCTGAACCTCGCCTAGTTGGTCATATTAAGTGTATATTTTTTTTTGATCAATAAAAGACATTTATTATTATTATTATTAAAAAATAAAATACAGTTATACAGAGTACAAAAAGTTATGGTTTCACGAAAATATATATATTCTTTTATACACAAACGTCCAAGATGTAAGGTATTAATTATTGTTTTAAAAGGTATTTTAACATTGTGCCAAGTTTCATCAAGTAACACCATTTTAAAGCATTTTTTAAATGTGTTTTTTTTCACTATAAGGGGTAATTTTTTTTGTGCAGTTTTTTTCCTTTTTCAAAAAAAATAGACACATACCAGCGTACGGCAGCTTTTTGCCAGTTTAAGAGCATTGGGGGTGGATAGAGAGAATTAATATTTAATAAAAATATTTACTTACCGTTTTTTATTATTATTTTTTTGCTTGCTTTATTGTTTTTAAAGAATCTGCAAAGTTAATTCGTATTTTAAGATCGTATAGGTAACTAAATATTAATTAACAATTTCTTTAAATAGAATTAAACTAAATGTAAAAAAAAACAAGAAAGAAAAGCTCTGGTTTCTAAAATATTGAAATGCTTAATGTAATGCCCACTAAGAGAAAAAAAAGAGTGATCCATTTATAGCAATCTCCCTATATCCCAATCTTGATCCCAATAGGTAGAGAAAAAAAAACTAAATTAAAAACTAAAAAGTTACGCTTCAATAAGAAGAATAAGTAACGTCAAGAGGAAAATATTAAAAAAGCTCTGGTTTTTAAAATATTGAAGATGGTTAAAGCTATTGATCTTGCACTATGTTGACTAGGGTGATCTAGAGAGTAAATGAGAGACTCTACATTTAAGAATTCTGCAGTACGCAAATGTCCATATAGAGGAAAGATAAATAGCAAATGATTTAGATTTTCAGGCATGAGTAGATTACACACTGAGCAAAGCTCTTGCGGGTTGATTTTGTATGTGTATCCTTTAATAGAGAATTTTAAAAAAACATTATTTAAGGTGCGATGTTAAAAAAAACATTATTTGAGGTGCCCTGACTATGAAAATAGGAAGATTCAGGGTGAGATATTTTGCTGGAAGATCTGAAAGGGCCAAGTTAGTATAAATATTTGTGTACCTAGAACTCTGGGCTATCACTAATTCACGCTCATAACACCACGTTTTGTGTTTATCAAGTATTTCTTTCTTAACGGCGCAAGAACAATCCAGAGATAATATAAATTTGTCAATCGATTTCAATACGTCATCTACCACTCATTATCTATCTCTGGTTTCTTTACTGTATTCTCCTGTTCACAGATTGCGCCGCGAATCATTGGGGATTAGGGTCACTGGATCATAAAACCTGCGGCTGGGACCGCAGGTCTCAGGATCCAGTGACCTTATGAGGGATTGTTTATTTATCACCTAGGTGATCGAATTGAGAGCAGTGACAACTAGTCAAATGGTCATACACACAGACCACTTAAGAGTTCTAAAAAGTAGCTTTTCACCAAAGGAAAAATTATTAAATAAAACACAAAAACCAGGCCGACGAACTCCAAAACAAAACGACAAAACTAAGGTTATGAAGAATGTCAGGCAGACACACTGACATTGGTTAGTTGCAAATACAGTGAGTCGACCAATTTCGATGTTTGCATGGCATAAATTTTTTTTCCTGGTAAGGGGTGTTACCTAGGTATATATGCTAGATCTCTCTTAGCCGAATACATTTAGGAAAGGAGAACACTAGAAACTATGCCTAGGGTAAGCTCACAAAAAAAAGACGTGGGTGGTTAATTTTGATGGTGGCGGTATCTATAATATAACCATTTAAGTAATTTTTGATGCTAGGCATATAACTAATATTGATAGGTAACCCTTATAGTCCATGTTTTTACATTTCCGCATGTTTTAGCTTTAGAGGAAAATAATACTTAATTTGTTTTTTATTAGAGGAAGAGGATTACAAAGCTTATTAATACAATCTAGAGAGTTTTTGAAATTAGGTGTCCATTATTTGGAAAATTACAAATATTTCCAATTTAGTTTTACAGGTCTCTATAAAGGGTATTTCTGACTGTTTCTGACGTAATATGGACGCGGCAATTTTGAAACACCACAAAAGCTAAAACAGTTTTTTTCAAAAAATAAACAAAATTTTAAAAAAGTACCAAGATTTGATGGAAAAACATAGTCCAATAAACAATTTAGGCAAAATTTCAGGCCATTTGAAAGTCCCGTTTCCGAGAAACATGCGGAAAAAGAATTGCCTAATAAACGGACCCAACAGCGTTGCCGGTTTAACGATGTAATTGGGCCGTTAAGGCGTTTTAAACGTACATTGTTCAGGTTTTCCCACACATGTTCGTAACCTATTTCAATGAATGTCTGTTTCACTTGTAGAGCCCAATTAAACTTTGGAACAGAAGAGTTAATAGTCTGCAATTGACGGGAAGATATAGATACTATAAAACTATGTAGTTTCTACAAATCTTAAATAGATATATAATTGTAAATAGATAATTGTAATCTATTTTGGTCTTTGGAATAAAGAATTTTATTTGAGTTGATTTGGTTTGATCCTTTTCTTTAGATAGTAACAGTTTTAAAACAAATCCCAATGAAGTGCCAAAAGTACAAACAATATTTTTTTTTGTTGCTTTACTGTAGATCAAGAATAGGATTTTTGGAAAGCCACCACTAATACAAGCATTTAAAAAATAATAGACATTTAAATTATTAGAGCTTTACCGCGAGTTTAGAAACTAAGGCTTATTTCATACTAAATACAAGTTTTATTGGAAGAAAACCTTTTATAATAATAATGAAATAACCAAGGAAATAACTAAAAACTGTTTATGGAAAAAATATAAAAATGTATTTAAAGTATTGCAAGTAATATGCCTTTCTTTTTGTTTTTCATAATCAACTTCCCCCCCCCCCTTTTTTTGGTTGCCAGGTCTAAAATTGTAAAGTTTTTTAGAAAAAATATATAAATATAAAATTTTTTAGGATTTTGTATATTTTTTTTAAACATTCCTGCCAATTTAAAATAGGTTATTGTGTCTATTGAGATCTTAATATTTTCTAATAACACAGTTGCAAATACACAAGACATTTTTAAAAAAATCTACTTGCCTAGATATACCACTTGACAGTGAATAGGAAATGGCAAATTAATAAACTTCAAAAGTCAATATATATTTTCTCGTGCACTCTATGTTAATTGATTCAAAACAAACTTATGGCTTTCTTGGACAATGTTTTATTTAATGAATTATACTAACTGCCAACGTTTCGGTCCTAGGTGTGGACCATCATCAGGGCTAACTTGAACACAAAGAACATTATATTATTATACAGAGCTAAAAATATTTTTTATATTTTAGTTTTTATGCCCAATTTATTATTAATATAAATAGCTCTTTCACTTGAGAATAAGATGTTAAAATCTAGTTTAAAAATGTGAAAAAAAAACTACACACAAGATCAAGAATAAAAACACATTGAAAATGTTTATATAAAAAAAAACAAATCAAAAATCTATTAATTTTGAACATGTAAAAAAGATATGGGATATACATACTAATACTCTATTATGTATATCTCATATCTTTTTTATGTGTTCAAAATTGATAGATTTTTTATTTGTTTTTTTTTTGTATAAACATTTTTAATTTGTTTTTATTCTTGATCTTGTGTGTAATGTGTTTTTTTTAACATTTTTAAACTAGATTTTAACATCTTATTTTTAAATGAAAGGCTAGTTATATCAATAATAAATTAGGCATAAAAACAAAAATATCAAAAAGATTTTTAGCTCTGTATAATAATATAATGTTCTTTGTTTTCTTGTTAGCCCTGACGATGGTCCAGACCTAGGACCGAAACGTTGGCTGTTGGTATAATTAATTAAATAAAACATTGTCCGAGAAAGAAAAAAACTTCAACTTTGGAAATATTAAAAGCCTCGTTAAAAGCACAAATTTAAATCAAAATTGGCTTTACAGAAGATAGAATTGATTTTGGTAACACCTACATAAATGGTTGTAAAAATTATTTACTTATATTTTTTATATAGATATTTTAAAAAATATAGGTCAACATAGAGAAAATAACAGTTTTAGATTTTTAAAACATTGTAAAAAGATTGACTGAGATTAACAATCTGGAACTTGAGCTCTGATTCTACTTAATTATAAAGTAAACCAAAACACAATAAAACTTTGGGTCAAGCTTATTTAGTTAGGAAATATCTCGGGAAATACCAAGAGGTAACACCATTTGGGGACATTTCATGAGAATAACCTTGCCAATAAAAAAAAAATTTACCCATTGAGACAGCCACCCTAAGGGCATTCAGTGCCGCTTTGTAACTCAGGTCCCCATTGTAATAAATCGAATCGTACTGGGAACAATCTTCCTCCTTGTTATTAACACACAACTGTTTAACATTTTTTACATGTTCAGTAGGATGCACTAACTGAGCTAAAGGTTCTGGATCATCTTTAACAAACATGTATTCCGGCAGAATTGTTAAACGGTCAAAAAGTTTGGTCTCTTGAAGTCTCCTCTGGATGTGAGTTGATCTAAAATTACATTTGCATTGTAAATACTGGTATTAAAAGTATAAACTTAATTCTGAAAAAAGGAAGAATCAGGGTGTCCCCAGATTTTTTGAGAAAAAATTTCCTGACTTTTTCCTGACCAGACCTGATATTTTAAGCAGTCTAAAAAAAGGAAACATTTTTTTAGAATGTTGATTTTACTATAAACTTCAACTGATTTTACTGCAACACTTTGCTTCTGAATAAGTAGGTTGCAAACATAAAAATAAGATATATTTTCATGTTTGCTTTTTTCCTGAAATTAAAATAAAAAAACTGTGCTACAATAGTTTATTCACTAAAGCACTGTAAAAAATCCCCTCAAATTACTCTCATTGGGGAAAATTCCCTGACTATCCCTGACCCATTGAAACTTCAGGGAAAGTCGATTTTCCCTGACCATTTTCAAATTCTCTGACTTTTCTCTAACTTTCCAGGTTGTGGACACCCTGATGAATCCTAAAGTGAAATTATTAAAATTTTATGACCTTTTTTGAAAAAAAAGTATGACATTTAATGACCACTTAATGTAATTTAGAAACATATAAAAATATAATATACACAGGTAAAACTCTGTAGTTTAATAAATGTTATGACCTGCAATCTTGGATTTTAACTCTTTATATGTCCTTTTTCTGAAAACTCATTAACACTGAGAAATACTTTTTTAAACATAATAGGTCAATATTTTTTTTTAAATCATAAAATATTACCACAGATCTTAAACCATCACATGTTTATTGGATCCATTTGGGACCTTTAAGCATTGACAATGCTTCTCTATTTTTACCTTAGGGGTTTTTCAGGATGGTTTTCATCCCACTGATTACAGTGCTTTTCATTTGGTAAATAGTAGTATGCAGTGCCTTTCCTTATACTGTCTTTTGCCTTGGTTGCAGCCTCATATGGGTCTTCTACAAAACTCTGCAAAAAAATTCTGCATTTTTAACAAAGTACTTGATTTTAGTCAATAAATACCTTAACTTCCAGAACTTTAGTTAGTACACCTAGCTTGTTTCCTATTTGTAACTGTCCCACATTGCAATAAAAGCACTTGCTGGGTTTATACAGAAAAATAAGATAAGATAAGACATAAAATAAGACATACCATAAAATGAAGTTGTGTTTTCAGTAAATTATGCATTATTAAAATGTAAACATACCCACTAAAGCCCTACTAGACTAACCTGATCTACTGGACCCTCATTCTTCAAATTTAACCTTTTCTGAGCCATGATTTCCTTAAGACTTTGTCTTGGACGACTGGAAGATTTTGGCTTATCTTGTCTTTCCATTTTTAAACTTGTTATCTGTATTTGATAAAAAAAATAATTGTGTTATCTATTGAGAGATTAAAAGTGAACAATCATTTGCATTATCTTGGGTCTTTTTCAAAATTAGTGTGTCAAAAAAGGATGAAAAAGAGATGTCCTTTTGGAATACTTTCAGTTAAAAATTTAAATTTCTATATTTACTTGTTATCATTAAAAAATAAATTTTTCTATAAATAAAAAGGATACAATAACATTAAACTTACTTTACCAAATATTTTTAGTTGATTTTGGTATTTATTTTGACACGTTTTTTCTAAAAAATGTAAACAAACCGAAACCTACTATCGTCACAAAGGATTCGGTGGCCAGAAAGTATGGACTGGGTGTTTAATCAACTGGCCCACATTATTTTTGCAATTTGCAAACTTCAACTCAGCTACTAAAACGCACGTGCGATTTTGTAAGGTTATGTTAAACGTCAAATGTTATCAAAACACTGTAAAAGTACATTTTTGTTATTAAATAATTAAATTGCTTTAATATCTAAACGAAACAAAATTAAATAATGTCACGGCCAGAGCATTTGGCACCACCTGAAATCGTAAGTTACGACCACAAATTCCACTTCTGGTGTATTACTAAGTGTTTTCATCTCGTTTTTCACCTTGATCATTTTAAACATTGGAGATAAAAACTAAAGCATCGTTCATACAAGGCATAGTCATAGTTTTAGTTTTAATTTTAGTCATAACGATATCTCTGTCACTGTTTTTTTTTTCTTAACGAGACAGTGACAGAGATAGTGTTATGACTAAAATTAGAACTAAAACTGTGACTATGCCTTGTATGAACGATACTTAATTTATAGTTAATATATGGGTTTTAAAAGCACCAATTTTGTGAGAATGTACTGTTGTATAAAAACAGAGACATACAGGCTTCTTATTAGTTATTCTAATGCTCCTCACACAACAAATTCAAGTTTTGTATATCTTTATCATATGTTTTTGACAACCATGCCCACTTATTTAACTAGACGGCTCTCTTTCCTGCAAATTAAGATATCATAGCCAAGACTAACTTCAAAAGTTTCAATAATACACCTGATAAAATCATTATATATTCATCCCTTTCCCCAAATCTGTATGAAACTGGCAAAATAAACAAATCATTTACAATGGACTACAGAAGCTATTGTTTATCAATTTTTTGTTTTTAGTTTTATAATGAAGATGAGGCCAAAAAATATACACAAAAGTAAGTTACTTTGTTTAAAGTGATATTTTTGGATACTAATCTTATTGTTTTTAGCTCACGAATTATGGAAATCCAAGAACAGATGTCTGAGAGAGCTATAGAGTTGCTTGTATTACCAGAAGACACCCCTTGTTTTGCTTTAGACATTGGTTGTGGTTCAGGTTTAAGTGGTAGTGTACTTGAAGAAAATGGGCATTTTTGGGTTGGAATGGATATTTCGACAGCTATGTTAGGTAAGTATACAGGGTTGGCCATTTAAAAGGGTTCACCTGGAGTTTTTCAAAAACTGTAAAGAATTGGAGAAAATGCTGAAACATGTCGATTTTGTTTGTAAGGTGGAGACTTTTTGTCTATCTTGAAATTTTTGTAGCGCGCATCCCCTTTGAGGGGTAAACTTTACCCCTATATTTTGAATAGGGAAAGTGCGTCAAGTGATACCTTGTTTTGAAGGTCTCCTGAATGTCTTTGCAATCATATAATAATTTCTAAATTCTAAATCTAAATTCAGGAGACATTCAAAACAAGATATCCCTTGACCCACTTTCCCTACAAAAATTTTAAGATAGCCAAAAAGTCTCCCCCTTACAAACAAAATCGACATGTTTCAGCATTTTCTCCAATTCTTTACAGTCTTTGAAAAAATCCAGGTGAACCCTTTTAAATGGCCCACCCTGTATATAGTTGGAGTCAAGGTTGGAGTTGTTTGTATTGTCATTAGTTTTATCCTCTCCAAACCATATTACTTACTCAAGGGCTAATTTTACTATAAAACAAAAATTACTACTTACTTACGCTGACTTTCTATGGTTTTGTATATTAAAAGTTGTAAAGGTTTGTTTACACACAAAAATAGGCATAATAATAATACACATTTTTATTTACTAGAATAGTATTAAAAACTAAATTTTCAGAAATATTAGCAAATTACTTCTGACAAAAAACAGTTAGTTTAAACTTATGTATAAAAATCGACAGATTTTTTGTATGGCGAGATTTCCTGACAGTTGAAGAATCGCGTCCATACTACCACATTTTATTAATTTTAACCACTTAGGTACTTAGATGTAGGGCTCTCGGTCAGGCTAAACAGAATATATTTAAAGTTATATTAGACAAATATATATATTTTTTTATTTAGTTTAACATCAATTTTAACTACGCAGGTTTTTTTTGCATTTCACAAATATTAATTTACTCCTGAGTTCCTTATTAATATCAAGCCTTCACCTCCTCTTTCAAAAATTCCTTAAAAAATATTTTTTTACAAGTAACTTCTTAAGTTCAAGCTCTAAAGTTAAAATTTTAAAACCATTTGCGCTAGCATTAAAAACTTGCACAGGAGAAGTAAGGACTTTTGTAAAATATGGTAATGTAATTTGCACATCTTATATTTGAGTTAAACCTTGCATTTTCAAATTCTTAAAGTGAGCAAAAACAGAGTAGTAAAAATATGTCACTTGTGATTAACAAACCTAAAAATGTATCGCCCTGTCGTTTTCAAACATACGAATGAAACACTTCCGGTTTTCAAAACTTTTAAAGTTAGTTTTATACAGTTTGGTCAGCAAAAGTCAGGGGAGTAAGAATCTTCAACTTTGAAATTTTGTGGATCACCCTGCATTGGTCCAAGCTTAAAAATTGCTCTTAGTATGCTTAGTTGCCTTATTGTAAGTAAATTTTTAAGATTCAAAATGGCATTGTCTTAGCTAAAGGCCTTTTTGCTTTTAAAAATTTACATGTAATGTATTAAATAAATAATTAGCAGCTTTGTTTTTCAATAGGCAACCAGAATACCTACAGCTTAAGTCTTGTCTTTTTTCAAAATTATTGGGTATTATTTTGTTCGTAGATGTGGCAGTAGACAGAGAAGTAGAAGGGGATCTAATTTTATCAGACATGGGACAAGGTTGTCCTTTTAGAGCAGGTACTTATTATTATACAATAGAAATAGAAATACAATAGATTAATTGGCTATTATGGCAGCCTCCCGGGCTTTACAACCTGTTTAAGCCTTCTAAACTTAAGTACTTCTTAATCTAATGACAAGCACTTAAAGCTAGCATTTTACAATATAAGTTTTTCTACTACTACTACTGCAACTACATAAGTGTAAGCCTTAGAAAATAAAAAGTTCGTGTTATTTTCAACAAATTTTAAAGATTAAAAAAAGTAGCTATTTATATTTCCAGTTTCAATTTTTTAGCTTTTAATTTTGTCAAATATTTTTTTAACATATTTTTAGGAACATTTGATGGTGCTATATCCATTTCGGCCTTGCAATGGTTATGTAATGCTGACAAGTCTCATCACAAACCTGTTCAGAGGCTGTATAAGTTTTTTAGTAGTCTCTATGCTTGTTTGGTAAGTTACCTGTATTTTAGCAGTTTTACGTGGTTGTTCAATGTATATCTCAGGGTACTTTCCTCATCTTCTGGTGTTTTTCGCAACATCACGGAGACAGTATTATAAAAAGCTCGGCAAGCAACAAGTTCTGTCTTATATAGATTCTACCTATAGCTAAATCTAATTCATGGGACTTTGTCATAAAAACAAATCCACGGTGGTCAACGCCTTCTCAAAAACACTACCAGTTTGGGGCCTATATATACAAACGTGAGAGCAAACTAGAATTTCGAACTTCCATTGTCTTTATTTTTTACTTTTTCACAACGTTTCGAATGCTTCGTCATCAGGTGAATACTAACAAAAACTAAGACTACCTAATCTTATATGGACGCCCACAGTTTATCAAAATGTGCAAAATCAAACCTGTTAAATAAAAGAAAGTTCAATCATAAAATCATTCACTATAGAAACTGGAATTCGTTAAACCAATTTTGTATCCGAACCTTATTTCTTTAAACCCATTCAACAACAAATTCAAAATTTATAAGACCCGTTTTTAATCGAACCATTGTTTATCAAACTCATTCAATATCAAACTCGTAATTTGTAAAATTCATTTTTAATAAAATCCGGAATTTGTCAAACCAGTATTTTTCAAAACCGGAATTAGTAAAACCCGAAAAAATCAGAAAATCTTTGCTAAATTGATTGTGCATTCGCCAGTAATACATGAACCGGAGGCGCACATGCAGTGTTAAGAACAATAGAGTGACATCTATGTCAAAGAATTGAACACTACCTGTGAATACTTTTAGCCAAGTGTGCGCACATAGAACGACAAATGCATCGAAACGCCGCGACACCTGCGTGTACACCTCCGGTTCATGTATTATTATCAATTTAGCAAACATTTTCTGATAAACAACAGGTTTTAGAATTCCGGTTTTGTAAAATAATGGTTTGATAAATTCCGGGTTTTATTAAAAATGGGTTTTACAAATTACGAGTTTAATATTGAATGAGTCTGACGAACAATGATTCGATTAAAAACGGGTCCTATAAATTTTGAATTTGTTATTGAATAAGGTTCGGATAAATAATTGGTTTAACAAATTGTAGTTTTTATGGTGAATCGTTCTTACGATGCTTTAAGTGCCTCCTACGACTGCCCAGAACATATTCAGTTTTTTGGTGGCAAAACAAGCTTTTAAACATGCCAAATGATCGCTTGGCCCCGAATATGCTTTAATAGATAGCAACTAGAACTATTTAATCTCGACACAAAGTATAACTGGGCCAAGCAAATCAAGTCATGGTTTGATGTGGTGGAATTGGGTGGCATTTGGAAAAATCTTATATAAGCTGAAATCAAATAAAACAATTTGTTTAGACAGGACTAGACAGCGATTAATCGACGAGGAAGGTTCTGCGAAAACGGACACTACGTTTTAGTATGTTTTCACTTAGTTTTCCCCTGCTCCTTTCCTTAAGTTTCGCCTTCCTATGGGAATAGTTAGTCGAGTAGTTAGCGGCTTAACCTACACGGTGATTCACTATATTTTCCAACCCCCCCCCTTAGCTCCCTTAGTATTGTATCTAGAAAAAAGATTTATGTTCACAAATTACATAATTTAATTTTATATAAACTTTTAAATGAAGTTCTTGAAAATTGGCTATAAGGGTATAATCGGAACGCTAAATCGGCACTATTTTTGACACTAATGACAGACACGCAAGCGCAGTTAATGCTTGTTATGTTATTTGTTTTAATTTTGTTTGCATCCTTCTTTGTTGTTCATTCTGTTTCGTCTTTTATTATAATAGGATCACTGATACGGCTTTTGGGATCAAAATAAAACAATGAGAAAAAATTTAAGTTTTATGTTGTCTATTAAGGTAGAATTTTCCTGATCTTTTTTAGTCCACCATACCAATATGCTATGGGGGACTATTAAAATTGTGAAAGTTTGACTTTTCTTAATTTTAGCAAAAACGAGTTACTACGGTTCCAAAACACCTTAATCGACGAAAAAAAAAGTTGTCTGTGGATCTGGTGTCTGTTGCCTGTCTGTATAGACGATAACTCAAGAACGCCTTAATCGGCTGACCACGAACTGATTAACTTTTGGGTAGGGTAGTGTGGGGTTAAAGAGGGGGAAAGGAGGATAAAATATTTAAAAAAAATTGTAACTTTGGAACAAAAGCAAGTAGCGGTATATGGTTTTCAGATTGAAGTTTCCATGAATATGGACTACAGATTTTGTTAAAAAAGCCAAATTCGGAGCTTTAGTTTCCGAGTTATTTGAAAAAACGTTAAAATATATTTTAAAAAATCATAACTTTAAGTAAAGCAGCTATTATATGCGGTTTTCAGATTCTGGTTGTCGTAAATATTACCCAAAAATTTTGTTATAAGGTTCAAATCTTTCAAAGCTACAGTTTCCGAGATATTTTCATTTCCTTTCAACATAAAATAATTGATTGTATGGTGGACTATCCGTACTTTCTAGCACCATTTTTTTTTCTTTAATGCACTCAATCCACACAACAAAGTCGTGTTCACTATAAAATGATTATCGTGGCCAAATTATTCGTGACATATTTTCTCCAAAAAAATAATTTTATAAAAGTTTAACTTTGTTACTTTATTTTTACAGTTTTATGGTGGTTTATTATTGTCTACGCTCAATTTCTCACTTTGATTATTGTCAAAGAAAAAAATTGTTAAAAATTAATTTTATGTTTCTCTATATGATAAGTGCCCTTAGTTGCAAGTTGTAACATCAAAATAGTGCCGACTTGGACTGCCAATTGAACCTAAGCGATACTTCTTTATTTTAAACAGAACAGCCTGTATGTTTTTTTAAATTTAGATTGGCCCTTTCTTCCTGATTGACAAATATATGTAATATGTAAGGTTTATCTTTGCCGGTTCCCGGGTAAAATAAAAAATAATTTGCCATAAGGGCAATGTATTATACATGAAAAAAAAATTAAAGGGGATTATTTGTTCAACACGTTAGTCTTACGGCATTGTTTTTTTTTAATTTGTGCAGTGGCCGTTCAAGATAAAGCTACGTATATGTTTTTGGAATCAGAAAGAAAACTTCTATCAAAATTAAAAAAAAAATAAACAGGGTCTAGTTAAAATAAGAAAGTTAATTTCATAACTTGACATTTGCAAGTTATATAACTTCTATGTTTAAAACATATTTTTAGTTGCAATAGTAAAGCAGTTAAGGGGAGGGGGGGGAATATGATGAATCACCCTGTAGACAATAAATGCAAACGAAAATTGCTCTGCAAGTAATTTAAATAACTTGAATATATTTTTACATTTCCTTTGTGATGTACACTTGATTTCAAAAGAAAACTCATACATGCATTTTTTCCTATGCCACAAAATTTAGCTTTCCATTAGTGTGTACTATTATAAGGCACCACCAGCTTAGCATGCCTGACAGCTTAAAATTCAGTGTGACATCCTTAAAAATTCCACAGATATCAACATTTACAAAAGTTCAAATTATCAGTCGAGTTATAGAAGACGGCTGCTCTATAAGAAGAGCAGCCACCCATTTTGGAGTTGATAAAATGACGATAATGGGATGGAAAAAGCGCTGGATTGAAAATAATTCTACGGATAGGAAAGATGGAAGATATTGACCATCTCAGACAAACTACTTTTTCAAGCTAATTTAACATTATTTCCGGGTTCTTTAGCAACAGTAAATAGAAGAGTAACGAAATCAGAAGTCTCTTGTCGAGTTGCTGCAAAGAAGCCTTTTCTAACAGAAAAACAAAAACAGGCCAGAGTGATTTTTGCACTGAACAACGTTCTTCGTGATAGTGACTTCTGGGAGAGGGTGGTTTTCACTGACTAAAAAATGTTTTAATCATTTTCAAGCAACAGGAGAATTTTAGTTTATCGTCCACCAAATTCTAGATTTGAACCCGAATATACAAACCAAATTAAAAAAGCTGGATATTTTTCTGTAAAATGCAGGGCTGGTTTAGTGCTAGAGGTTTGGGTTTTTTTTGGAGAGTCGAAGCGTTGAAGGAAGATTCAATAGTGAACGATATATTGAAATCCTTGAAAACGTTATGCTGCCATCTGTACAGGCTTTACATGAAAATAATGACTTCTTTTATCAGCAGGACAACTGTCCAGTACACACGGCTAATGTTGTTCGCCAATGGTTTCAGAATAATAATATAGAAACACTTCCTTGGCCAGCCAACAGCCCTGACCTTAACCCAATGGAAAATATATGGGGTCGAATCGTGAAAATAATATACCAAAGGAATTGGAGACCACGAAATGCTGAAGAGTTAAGCGATGCTATTTATGGCGCATTGGATCAGCTCTCAGAAGACCATCAGTATTTTTAAAATTTAACCTTTTCAATTCCCAGACGTTTGCAGCTTGTAATAGAGAAAAATGGTGATCCTATTAAATACTAAATTATTTATTTTAGTTCTTTTTTAAGTTAAAATAATTAGTATTAAGTTTACCATCGTTTTTGTCCTAATCCAAGTTCCCTATTCGTCGAATTGTTTTCAATCCAGCGCTGTTTCCATCGTATTATTGTTATTTTATCAACTCCAAAATGGGTTACCGCCCTCTTTATAGAACAGCCTTCGTCCGTTACTCGAGTGATAATTTGATATTATTCAATAAAGACTTTACTAAAACATTAATTTTTTTAATTTTTTAGTATTATGCAAAAGTTAATATAAAAATAAGGTTGCCTTTAATTTAAGTAAAAAATTTTAGTTTTAGAGACCTTTTTTAAACAATTTGACAAATTTGTTTGAAAGTTTGAGACAATGATGTGTTTGAAATTAACTCTGTGTTTCGGCCTTCCATTGTCTATATTTTATTTATTCACAAAAAAAAAGGATTAATACAAATGATATCACAAAAAAAAGGATTAATACAAATGATATCATTTGTATTAATCCTTTTTTTGTGTATAAATAAAATATAGACAATGGAAGTCCGAAACACAGAGTTAATTTCAATATGACAAATTGTCGTACTTTTGAAGTTTTTAGGTATTTTAGCTGGTAGTCCGTATATATTATACACTTTTAGAAAGGTCAATTTTGTGACTGCTTGTATGCGTTTCTTTTTTAAATCAAGTGTACCTATTAGCCATTCAAATATTTCGAATTGGTGGCCTTAGAAAGAAATTTTAGCTTATTCGGCAAAAAAATCAAAAAAGTGCTCCGAGCCGGGTCTTAGTTTCTACAAATTGTACCAATTCTAGGCTGCGTTCAGAAAGCCCACACCATGGTGTGAGTGCCCGCATTCGGTGTGTCCGCAAGTGTACACACCACCTATAATCTGTTCTCTGGGGATGTTGGGATAAATGATAAAATAGGTTTTTTGTTTCCTCTTATTTTCGAAATTTGGGGTTGGTTTCTGGGGTTGCTTTTCTTATGTGACATGATCTTATAAGAAATGATCCAAAAAATAATTTTTTTTGCGCTACAAGTGGGTAGAAAAATGTAAAAATAGGCCTTTTGTCCTCTCTTATTTTCGAATGATGGGTTTTCGGTTGGCATGTTTTTAGACTACAAGTGAGCAGAAAAATGTTGAATAGTTTGTAAAAACGTCCCCACCACTTTTTTATTTCTTAGCGGATCATTTAAATAGGAGGTCATTGAAAAGCTACATAAAAACATTCCAAATTTTTGAAAATTATCAAGTATCAGATAGAACTTTTTAAGACCTCCTATAAATAAAGTATACCTATATATATATACTAGACTAATAAGACATAAGAAAGATTTAAAAATAGAAAGAAAAATAAAAAAGTCACGTTTTTTTTTACTTCCTATACTTATTAGATGTATTGGCTTAAAAACGACTCTAGAAAAAAAAATCATGAAAAGTTAAAAAAAATTGAATAAAATTAAATTTTTAAACAGTCTTGTCGTTAAAAATTATCCAAATTACACCATATCATAACCTCATTCCAGCACACTATCATCGCCCAAGTCTGGACTGGGGTGACGGTGTGGTGTGACAAGTTCACTAAAACAGAAATAATTATGTACAATTTTGACCCCTATTGCCGCTTATTAGTTGCGTTGCTAATGACGCTATAAACGCACTCGTGAACACACCACCTTTCCCGAACGACGAAAATGAGACGCACCGGTCATTTTCATACTCCTGAACAGCGACACACCACGCACCGGTGCGTTTTTTACACTATTGTGGGCATTCTGAACGCAGCCCAGATGTTTATTAGACTCCAAAAAGTATGGATATCACATGATCCGTTTTGAACGTCACTTCGACATTTTCTGACCTAAGGTCACAGACAGAAAAAAAGAATGTCTGATTTATTTGCAGTTGTGCATATTGTAGCCTTTTGGCAATAATATTTTTTTGTTAATTTTTTTCCAGAGTCGTTCTGCACGAGCAGTCCTTCAATTTTACCCCGAAAATGGTGAGCAGATGGAGCTGGTGACAACCCAAGCTATGAAAGCGGGTTTTTACGGCGGCGTGGTGGTGGACTACCCGAACTCCACCAAGGCGAAAAAGTTCTTTTTGGTGCTGATGACCGGCGGAAATGTAGCTCTTCCCAAGGGGCTGGGAACTGAGGGAGGATCACAAGGTACCTATACAGGGTGTTTCAAATTCGATGCTCACCATGGGGATCTCCAAAACGGTAGGAGATACGAAAAGATACGATACGATACAAAGTTTTGCTCCAAACTAAAAAAAAAGTTTACCAATTCCTGATAGTTCCGGATATAGGCGGAAAAACCGAAATCTTCATTTTTAGTTTTTATTTTTCTGGACCCTTATTCTTAAAGCTGTCAAGAATCGCCTAAAACTTTCTACAGACAGTTTTTTAAGATCTACCTAGTGAGAGGTCCGTTTTTGAGACTTGACATTTCAGTGTGACGGGAGCACTGTCAAGTCCATTTTTTCTTATGGGCAAATTCTTTTTTTCTCCTGCAGTTTGGTTTATAAAGGATGATAGATATTTTACAACCTCATTTTGACAAGTACCTGACGTTTTGAGTTTATTGACATTGGGCTCGGTTCATTGCCTCGGAAACGTTGTCATATATGTTTTGATTTAAGTTTTTGCCTACTTCTGACCAATATTATTTCCAAATACTGACTTCTCTCAATTAAAGTTAAAGAATTTGTGTTTTGTATTAATTAAACAGTTTATAGTATTTAAAAACGACATTATTTAATTTTGATATGAATATGTTCAGATCATTTTGTCTAAAACTTGTTTATAAATGGAAACTCTATAATACTGTTCAGGATTTCTAATATCGTAGTTTTCGTCTGTTATAAACTGTCCCAAAATACTGTGAAGGGATTCTGGAATGTCTTTAAAGGAACGTTCTGCAATTTCTCGTTTTTTCTCCAAAGACTTCAGGGTTACCACCAGTATCTTTGTTGTCTACTTTTTTCTGGATCAAAGGGGGGGGGGGCAATTATTGATTAGTGGCAAAAAGATACTAAAGATTTATCTGCCTTTTTTCGTTTGGCAGATACAAGGAAGGACTCGAAATATAAATCCAAGATCTTGTAAAATTTGAAGTCCATTTGCCGATTTTTATATTTCTGTTTTTGGGCATTTTCTAAAAATTTTTATCACCAGTTTTTGACTTTTTATTTGATGATGTTTATTGAACTGGTCTAAAATAGTCCCGGGAGCGACAACGTTTCTTCTTTATTTTTGTATTAAAATAATGAGAAAATTTATAAATATTCTTTTTATAAAAGAATTGTAATCTGACATATCACAATGTACAAACTTACATCTTTAATCTTTCATGGGAGTATCTACTACAAAAGTATTTTATTATCTGCAAGTTTGACACCAACTCCCGTACTATTTAAAATTGTTTGCGCGTCATCGTTTTAGGTGCGTTGATTTCGAGGCGACTTTCATCGTAAGTCAGGTTGGCCGAGCGGTCTAAGGCGCCAGATTTAAGCTCTGGTTCTCGAAAGGGAGCGTGGGTTCGAACCCCACACCTGACAAATTATTTTTTTTAGTTTTTTTTTTTAAATCACAGGCTACTCACTTGACTTGACGCGATGTTGGTACAAACAAACTATTACCTTTTATCTATTTTTACTAGCCTTAATTCCTCGAAATTGTTTTCATTTGGATGAGATTAATTCCCAAAAGTGGCGAGAATTTCCTTTAATTATAATTACCCGAGTTGAATTTTTCCCCACTCATAGCTTACTGCAGTTTCCTTTAATTACCTCAAATTGCCTCTCCTAGTTAGGTAGGTATTTATATACAGGGTGTTTCAAAAAAAAACTAATATATTTAAATTTTTTATTTAAGGCGGGCACTTTTTGAAAATATTTGAATTTTCGTAGGGCCTACTCCTTTCGAGGTACCTTTACAAAAGTTCAATAAAAAAAAATCAAACTTAGTTTTTGAGATATTTTGTTTCAAGTTAAAACAAAAATTTCGAGGCGGCTTTCATCGTAAGTCAGGTTGGCCGAGCGGTCTAAGGCGCCAGATTTAAGCTCTGGTTCTCGAAAGGGAGCGTGGGTTCGAACCCCACACCTGACAAATTAGTTTTTTTTAAAATCACAGCCTACTCACTTGATTTGGCGCGACGTTGGTACAAACAAACTATTAGCTTTTATTTATTTTTACTAGTCTTAGTTCCTCGAAATGGTTTTCATTTGGATGAGATTAATTCCCAAAAGTGTTCGAACATTGTCTTGATTTTTTAAATTACCCTCAACTCCATTAAGTTTCGTGCTATAATTCTTAAGATGGGCGAGAATTTCCTTTAGTTATGATTACCCGAGTTGAATTTTTCCCCACTCAAAGCTTACTGCAGTTTCCTTTAATTACCCCAAATTGCCTCTCCTAGTTAGGTAGGTATTTATATACAGGGATTTTCAACGAAACAAAACAGCTAAGGGCGATTTCGAGTATTTGGAGGTTTAGAAAAAAAAACTAATATATTTAAATTTTTTATTTAAGGCGAAAGTATTGGAATTTTCGTAGGGCCCACTTCTTTCGAGGTACCTTTACAAAAGTTCAATTAAAAAAAAAATCAAACTTAGTTTTTATTTTGTTTCAAGTTAAAACAAAAATTGTTTTTTTGCTATTTTTTTAAAAAAAGAAATCTGTCGATTATGTTTTCGTTAGTAGTAAATTTTCTGGTATTTGGAAGAACTTCAAGATGAGGTATCTTCCCCCTTACCTGATTTATTATATTCTGGTGGAGGTTTTTCTGAAATCGTACTCCAGATACTCAAAAATGTCTCGGTTACGTTTTTCGTTGAAGCAGCTGGGTTTAAATTAGGGCAAACTTGCGCAATTTGATGCTTTTAGGTTGCTGCTGGGTAGTTCCGCGAAAAAACCGAAATTTTGAGTGTTGGCTTTTATTTTTTTGCGCCTTTATTCTTAAGCTGTCAAAAAACGCCTAAACTTTTCTACGGGAACTTTTTTAAGATCTACCTAATAACAGGTCCGTTTTTGGGATTTGACATTTTTAGTGTGACAGGAGCACTGTATGTTCATTCACTTCTGCCGATGCCGTTTGGTTCGTGAAGAATGACAGATAATAGGTTGAAACCTAATTTTAACAAGTCACCAGGACGTGTATGCTTGAAAGTCATACAATCCGATCTTTCTCTCGTGCGATGGGATCTATCGCATGGGATCTATCACCTCCCACAAATAAAAAGTAGTTTAGAATGTGAGATCGGTAAGATCGGATCATCGCTCAAGAATATAAACTTTTTTTTTTAGTTTTGAGAAAAGCATCAAATTGCGCAACCTTGCCCTTATTTAAACCTTTTTGAATCGAATTTGAAACACCATCGACACAACATCGACCGATATTTTATTGAACTTTATATCGTAAAACAAACGACTAAGACTGACGCCCAAGTGTCCGACCCTTAACGGGGGTGCTCAGCAGACCTAATTTGCATTTTTTATATCGCAAATAACAAAACCATATTTTTTTTGGTTACCAATGGAAATATAATTAAAAAAACACGGAAAATCCAAGGAAAAAACAGTTTTTTTTGGGAACCTGAAAAACAGTTGTTCAGAGGTGTAACAACACAAATGACAAAAAATTAAATAGCCAATACTAAGGATAAGGTGCGAAATTTAAAAACGGAGCAGGTGGTGACGAAGGAAATTCTCTTGTGAGTGAACTAGAGTCTCGAATTCCATTGTCTTTATTTTTACTTTTTCACAACGTTTCGAATGCTTATGTATCTGCAATCGTCATCAGGTGAATACTAAAAAAAACTAAGAATACCTAATCTTATGCAGAGCGCTTCAGGCTAAGGAAATTCTCTTGTGAGTAAACTAGAGTCTCGAACTTCCATTGTCTTTATTTTTACTTTTTCACAACGTTTCGAATGCTTATGTATCTGCAATCGTCATCAGGTGAATACTAAAAAAAACTAAGAATACCTAATCTTATGCAGAGCGCTTCAGGCTAAGGACACTAATCCTAGAGCAAGCTCTAAAAGAAGCGAAGCCTGACATTTATTTTGACACTTGCGTTGTAATTTTTGATTTGTTTGCCTCGCTTTTGTTGTCGGCGGCCCGTAGGTACATATTTTGTGGTCGGCGGCTCGTTATTATTGTAAATAATTTTGTTATCAAACGATTTAATTTTATTATTTATTCCTGTTGTGTGCCAGGCTGCAAAAAATAGTCCTGCGACGGAGTTCAGCTCTTTCAAGTACCTATTAAAGGTAAGTTATAATGAGTGAAGAAGTATTTTTATTAGGAAAATCAAACAGCAATAGAAGGAGAGCTTGGCTGGAAGCCTTCGGACAAGACTTTAAGCAGCACGAAAATTTAAGGATTTGTGAGGCAAGTTTTATAACATTACCTATTTTTCCCCGACGATAGTGCTTAATAAAGTGGAAGTATAAATTCGATTCCTTGTATATTTGCGTGCCTGGTGTGTGAACTTGTGTGTCCCATTTTATATCCGAATTGAGTAAAAAAATTGTTACGGCGTTGTGAAAGTTGATCTTTAGTCGAGTAAGAATTTAAGTACTTCTTTTGGGGCAAGTATTCGCCTGTATATATGTTACCGTAAAACCCCGATTTCAGTTACAACCTGTTTTTCCTAGGAAAAACTAGCTAGTTTAGATTAGGTAAGTTGGATTAGGTCAGATTAAAATCTAATCTAAACTTATATAATTTAGTCTAATCTAATATAATATAGAGTTAACAGTTATAAGTAGTTTTTATTAGGAAAAACCGGGTTTTAACGCTAACATATAGGTACTGTGATAAGACTGCGTTGTATTGGTAAAAAATTTAAAACATTATAAATCTAATGTAGTTTTAAGTTCATTTGAATAATTTAGATAACTTTAATCAGTTTTCTGTAATTATTACGGAATTATTATTTTTTTTACGTGTAAATATAAATACAATAGTCAAAAGAAAGAAAAAAACTGTTTTAATTCTTACTTGAAACACAATGACACAAAATGTGTTATTAGTACACCATCATCATACCAACGTATGGTACGGTGGTTCATCAAAAATTTAGTTGCTATTTGGGTTCTAAAAAACCTACATCTACAAAAAAAAGGATTTTCTGTTGGTCTGCACACATGATAGAGAAGGCATTACATATTATGATTTTAACCAAAATTTGGTACCAAAGCGTTTTTTTGGCCACCCACCAAGTAAATGTTGGATAGAATGATGGGGGTTTAGGAAGAGAAAAGTGTGAAATAGTTGAAAAAATTATAACTTTGAAATAAACATTTTTCTGCAGTTTGGTTCAAATTACTAAGAGCTTTAGTTTTTGAAATATTTAAAAGAGATGTTAAAATATTTTTTTAAAAGATAATTTTTGAAGCAAAGAAGCAGATATCAATATACGTTTCCAGATTTTAGTTCCTGTGAAGAGTACTTACCTGAAAATTTTGTTTTCCGGTTTTACAGAGGGTTTACCTAACTTTTCGTATTGATAATTTATTCATAACTTTAGTAATTCTGAATGCCTGTCGTTTTACTTCGTTATCAAAATACAGAGAACCCGGACTAAGAGTAAAATCTGTTAGATTTATAATTTTTGCGTATATTTTTTACTTTAGCAACTCGCGACTGTATAATAATGGACTAGTCGTGCTTTCGAGAAATACTTTCTTATTTATCATTCATTAAAATATTTAAAATAAGAACGAGCCGCCCATGACAAAAGCGAGGCAAACAAATCAAAAATGACAACTCAACTTTCAAAGTAATGTCACACCTGGCTTCTTTTAAAGCTTGCTCTAGGATTAGTGTCCTTACTTCAGGCTACTGCGAATATAGGCCGGAAGAAGTCCAATTTGCCAGTGTACGTACACGCAGGGACACCGCACACCTATCAGTGGAGCAACCAACACTCAGACTGCGTTTAGTATGCCTCTAACCACGGTGCAATGTGAAATGTATTTCATGAAACCGGAATTTGGTCAATAAATACGCAAATTTTGATAACGTTATTTTCTTGTTTTTTGTCACTAATAAATTAGAGCGCTTTATATTCAACTGCTCAGATTTATCACTAACAACGTGTTACAATGAAAACAATAAGAAGAAACAAAATAAAAGCAAGTTCTTAAAATAAAATAATAATTTCTAAAAACCAAAAAATTAGAGCAAATGTTCGAAGAGTCCTCCTTGCTCGGCTAACGTTTCCAAGCATGTTATGGGTGATAGTTTAAAAAGTTTCTTCAATTTTAATCTGACGTTCTTCCAAATTATTAGCCCTTTCATGCCCGTAAATTTTATTTTTGATATAACTCCACAGATAGAAGTCATTAGGAACAAGATCGGGTGATCGAGCTGGACATAAAATAGTTCCCCGTGTAGTTATAACACGATTAGGAAATAACTTATCAAGATATTTCGTAACAAGGCCAACATTGTGAGCGGGACAACCATCTTGTTGAAACCATGTTTTACCAAATCTCACACCTAACAACTGCCTAGCAGTTGGAATAATATGCTGCTGCAGTAGATCCAAGTATCTAGGACCATTGAAATTGCCGCCAATAAAAAATGGCCAAATTACGTGTTCCCCTACAATACCCCCTCAAACATTTAGGTTTTGGGGATACTGTGTTCTTACGTCAAAATAAAATTTGCAAATTTTCCCTCGACCAATAGCGGAAAGTGCTTTCATCTGTTCACGATTAGCCCTTCCCATCATTGTTTCGCAAAATTCCATACGACGATAGTTGTCCTCCGGAAAAATTTGATGCGTTTTTGACGCTTTGTAAGAATGATAACCATTCTTTTTGAGAACACGTAAGACAGTGGTTTGCTTCGGCAATTTGGTGGCTAATTAACTTTCGATTTTCCTCCACTGCAGCGCAAATGATCACATCTTGTACTTCCTGCTCGTCATTCAAAACAGTGGGTTTTTTATGGTTTCTTGGCGCTACACAACCAAACTTTTCAAAATTCTACACAAATCTATAAATCGTTGATAAACTAGGTTCTGGGCGATTTACAAAATTCTCCAAAAAAAGTTCTTGAATAAGTCTCAATGCTCTGCCTTGATAGTACCATTTGACCATCATTTTTAGTTTTAAAAATGTATTATTTAACTTAAGAACTTACCAATCTGTTTCTCGAGCAAAGTAGAAATAAAACAAAATAATAAAAACAAAATAAATTTCAAAAAGATAACATTGCAACGTGCATCGACCCCACCTCGGTCGTACGGCACGGAGAGTAAATTGGACTTGATTCCCCCTATGTTCGCAGTAGCCTGAAGCTCATTGTATACCAGCATGTGTTCAGTGAACCATGAATTTTACACTTGGTTGACTCCGCCCTTGCACAGTTGAAATCTGTTACCTCCGAAAAGTGTGGGTTTCCAAATATCCTTGATAGTGACGCTGGTTTGAGAAAATACGTTCTGGCTTCTCCGGATGGATGCTGTTTCTTTGAATTTTCGCTTGAATAGGTTTTCTTCCTTGGCGATGATCTTTGCCTCTTTCCATTTCATATGATGTTGATTTTCCCAGCAATGTTGAGTTATTTTCGATCCAGTTGTGCCCTTGTCGAGTTTTGCGTTTGTGTGCAGTAAGTCAAACTTCCATAGGTCGGGTCCCACATAGCAAAAAAATATTGCGCGTATATCCAGCGTATATACGAAAACGGAGAAGGATATTGCCCTGGATATCACCCAGATATTCACCCGACGTGCATAGGACCTCCAAAAAAGATTTAATTTAGATTCAGAGGTACCCATTAGGTAACATCCACTGACTATACGTTATAAGTATATTCTGAACATGTATTAATTACCCCACAAAAATATTGGAGTTATATTTCTATAACACCGATGTTCTATGGTATATCCATTAATGGTGTATATTTATATAATATATCCTGTCGATATCCATCACGATATACACTTCTTTTCGTATCCATAATGTTTTATTTTAAAATATTAACTTATATTCGGTTAAAAAATATAAGAATATACAATAAATATCCGTTCATGTTTCCTTTTTTGAAACGAATCAGGTTTTTTTTCTAATATAATACATAAAATATACATGTAATATACAAAACGTATATCCTAATTTTAAATAGCTTTGTGATATACAATATCCAAGGCTTGCTATGTGGGGCCGGCTGGTTTTTCCGATGTAGATATCCCATCCCCACTTTCGCATGGTACGTGGTACACAGAAAACAGGGTTTATCCAGAGCGTGGGTTGGCAATTTCGGGCTGACATAATACACATGTCTGAGTTATTCTAGCTGACCATGTAAATAGCTGCAACTCATTTGGAATGGGCTGCAGTAACTTCGTTTTTGGTATAGGGGGAACCAACAAAATATTTTTTCTTAAGATTTACCTGGATTTTGTACTACCACAACTCCAGACTTTTAACCCATGTGTATGGATTGTGGTAACCTATTTTTTGGTTGGAAAGACCATTGCATGTGTAAGGGATACCTTACTTTTATCCACAGTCTGTTAGTACAGCCTGTTGAAATGTATTAAATTTTTTGAGTTCTGGTAATTCAGAATGCAGGAACTTACAAATGGTTAGCCGAACAGCTGCGGAAAGTGCCGAGGTAATCTTTGAGCTGAATCGCGTACCTGTTTTAATTTCATTTACGATTCGGCAGCCTGCAGCATAACATCTCGTTCGTTCGCTGCACGGTCCGTATAACGTAAGTGGTCGGACGATATTTTTCTTGGTTGAATCTAATCAAACCTGCCTATTACGCGGCCATTTTCGACGAACGCGCCATGTGTGTCGTACACTCGTAGCATACCCATTGGCGTTTTCTTTCACTAGAGTGGGTGAGTGTGCAAGGAATAGCCCCAAAATACGGTGTTTTTTCAATTTGGCCGAAGCTTGCAAAATGGCACAAGATGGAGTGGAGTGGAGTATTTGGGTTGTGGGACCCACAGTTGGAGTCGTGGCAGTGCCAAAGACGAGTTCTAGTAGCCCAGAATTTGGGTTCTGGTAACCTAGAGTTAAGTGGTGGTAATCGAAAGTAGAGTTCTAGTAGCTCAGAATATGAGTGCTGGAAATCCGGAGTTGAGTTGTGGTAGTTGAAAGTCGAGTTCAAGCCGCCCAAAATATGGGTTCTAGCAGCCCAGAGTCCAGTTCTGGTAGCTTGGAGTTGAGTTGTGGTAATCCAAATTGTGTGTTTATGTAGCCCAGAATAAGGGTTGTAGTAGTTTTAGTTTTATGAGTTCTCCGAACCACAAAAAATAATTGCGTAAATTTAACCCCTATTCGGGGATTGCACGATCATTAGAACTCAGTTGATTGGGCTGTCGTAATACACAGGTTTGGGCTGTCCCCTATTTGCAACACTCTTCGGACTAGGAAAACCCATATTTAAGTTATGCCAACCCGAGTTTTTTCTCAGTGTAGATGCAGTTCTTGGTGTCGTGGCGTTGTGGTTTACTTTTTGGCAGTTGACTTCTTATTAAAAAACAAATAATCTCAGGTGGAAAACAACGAAAATGCAAATTTGAATGAGCATTTTACAAGGAACACACAAAGAACGAAAGCGAAAAGAAAAATGATCAAACGATGTTTCACCCTGGGTAACCAGCGTTGGACAACGGAACAATACAAATTCGTCGAGGCACGTGTGTTTACAGTTTTTCATACAGCAAAATTCCGTCCTTATTTATTGTCAGGGTTACCAACTATCATTGCCAACACACAATTTGTTTTTAAACATTTCCCTAACAACTGTCAAATCCAGTTGCTCGCCTCTGGTAAAACAATAACTGTCAAAAATCGTATACAGGGCCTCTAGGTATACCAAGTACTGCTCCATATTCAGAGTATGTCAATATTATAATAAGTTCTTGGGTTCTTTTAGTAAATCCCTGAAGATGACAGACTATACTCTTGAAACATGTTGGGTAAATCTTTAACAAACAGTGGAGAACGACCTAAGTGTTTTATTTATTTATTTTTTTGAAAATTTGTGTGCAAAAGAAATTTCATTGGTAACCAAAAGAAGCCATAAAAATATTTTTTTTTATAAGGTGTTGACTATGCCAGGCGAGAAAAACTAAAACAAGCCAGAGGCAAAGGACTGAAAAACACAAAAAGTTGGATCTTGGAGAAAAAGGAACGGAGACGAAAACAAGGAAAGAACGTCAGAGCGGACTCAAAATATACAGCGAGAAAAAGAAGTGGGAGATTTTGAGTAAATAGAGTATAATGTTTAGAAATTGTTAATAGGGACTTATCTCTACAGGGTGACTGTTTATAAAGTTCCAGCTGGGAAAACTTTTTTATTATTCGTCACAAAAAGATAAACAAAAAAGTGAATTACTCATGAAATTATGTCGGTTTCTATTACAGTTTTTAAAATCACCCATTACACGCAGGGTAGCCATCAAGTCCTAGTTTTTAATGGAATACCCTGTGTATTTTTAGATACCTTTTTTCTGATTACAAAAATATACCGTATGTTACCATTTTCTTGAATGGTCATTGAACAAATTTAAAAAAATGTTGCCATAAGAGTAATGTGTTGAACAAAGAACCACTTAAACTATTTTTCCTTGGTAACACATTGACCTCATGGCACATAATTTTTGATTTTACTCGAGAACCGCCAAAGATAAATTCTACATATGATATATTTTTGGAATCAGAAAAAAAAAAGATCTATCAAAATATTATCAAAAACAGAATCTCATAGCCACACTGCGTGTAGAGTGTGATTAAGAAAAAAACTGAAAATTTTATAGAAATTACCTAAATTCATAAGTCATTCACTTTTTGATTTATCTTCGTATGACAAATAACAAAGAAGTTTTCACAAGTGGAATTTTATAAACTGCCACCCTGTACATAAAGTCGGCATAGCCTGACTTTATTAAAGTCGGCACTATCTTTGACAATTCCGCACTATAGCGTAGCTCACATATATCTCTGTGGGGTTGGGTTCTCAGCAGATGGAATTGCAATTAAAAACAACCAAAGTTTTGCGGGTTGAAGTTGTGATTTATTCTAGAAAACCTAATAAGAAAAAGAAACAAAATTGTGACATATTTTTCACTAATATACGGACGCGAGAGAAAAAAGAGAAATTATTTAAAATCAATAAAATTATAACTGTTACCAAAATAAATATATACAAAAATTAATACAGAATGTAATAAAATTAACCACATACCTAATAAGAGCCAGGCAACAGCCGCGAAAAGATTTCGGGACTCGGAACCTGCAGAGTTCTTAAATTAGCACCTGGAACCGCGAGTACAGAAGCTAGTAGAGTGACGCGTAGGTGAAGCCAAGCGCTAATTTGGCGGTAAGAAAATGTGACGTCACTCGCATACGTACGACTTTTTGGAAGAGCTCCAAACTAGAGTATAATAAATATTGTTGTATAAATAAATATTGATCGATATGAATAAATTTGCAGAAAGTAACTAATTTCGGGTGTTGACCAATGTTTAGTTTAGATTGAATTAAGTAGGTGGCAGTAATATGCAAATTGCGAAAATGAAATATAATTTAATAAATCCGAGATACTAGTGTTATGCTACAGCACGTAACTACTAAGTACATATTTTTAAGCACTTTGCCCATCATTGTGAAATTACTGGAACAAAACTTCGCATTTTTCGTGTAAAACCCCTCACCCCCCTTGTAACACTTACACCTACCCTTATGGATGGCCCCTAATTTACTTACCTAACGTTCTTACTACTATACATGCTTATATCGTGCCAACTATAAAGTTGACATAATTAAATTTAATGCGGTCCTTTATTAAAGGCACAAACATTATAAAAATCGACATCATTTTGAATGCGCCCAAAAAGCTCTGGTCGGATAGTCCAAACGTAGGTCTCGTATAGCCCGGCAACTAAGACGAGTGCGGTCCAACTTCAATTTCGTCATAATAATCAATCTGCCTATAATTTGGCAAAGCAATACAATTTAAAAACTTACTTTCCCAAAATTTACAATAAGAAATCAGTACTCCTGGACAAAAATTTTAAAATAGCAAAACAGAAATTGGTCAAAACGTACTGGCCTAAAACCTTACAATACTACACCGTGACCTTCGGTCACTAATCATAAACTATCGATCAGCTGTTGATAGTGGTTTCTTCAGTCAATGTCAGTCAAATTATCTCTTTTAGATTACCCAATATTATTGTTATGTTCATTGGCGTTCCGTCATATAATTAATGACACTAGACATTTGCTTATAAGTGTGCTAATCGTTTTTATATTATTTATTCTTTACTTTTTACCTATAGGTACCTATGTATTATTATAAAGAAACAGTTTAAAGTAGGTACTTTCAAAATCTTTCCGTTTCAATCTAGTCATAAAGTAAGTAATACTTTTTACCTATAGTTATACATATGTATTATTATAAAGAAACAATTAGTAGGGATTTTTAAAATCTTTGTGTTTTAATCTAGTTAGTAGTTATAAAGTAACTACTTAGCTAATAATAATAAACAACTAATTCTTCTGTCTGATTCTTCTTAATGGTACTGATAAAACTTTTCCCGATTTCTCATCAAAGCTCTTTATCGATGTTATGAAGTCGCTTGCTTTGAAATGCAACTCACAGACCACAGACATAAAATAGAGATTAGAATTCTTGTTGTTTATAAGAGGTTGATCAGGATTTCTTCTACCTTTATATTGTGATATAAAAAAATAAAATGGGCAGTTACTTTTGTAGGTAAATGTTAAAATTATATTATTAATTTTTTGTGTGTGTTTATAAATTATTTTGACTATTGGAATGGATTTTCTTGTAATGTTGCTAAAAAAGAATTATCTATCTATAAGTATCATATAAAAATTAAAAAACTTACCCTAGACGTTTTCTTCGGTACAAAATGTGGCATTGATCCATTTTCCACACACATCGGGATCATTTGGAAAGCAAACACCGAAACGTTCGGCATTTTTTAAACAAATTTTAAGAAAAGATGACTTTGAAAAATGAAAAGGAATTTTTTTATTTTTTATTTTTCCGACGGTTCTGGTGACAGCGTCGTACGTACAGGTTAGAAACTTCTATCCACAGTTGATCTATTCTGACAAACGAGTTGGTTGCTATATTTAGTGACCGAAGGTCACGACTACACTTTATTTTAAATTGCTGCTGCTAAATTGACACTGACAGTGACAGTTCCTTTTAGCATCTGTGTTTAATTGTTAGCCGCCATATTGAAATTAGTCCGGAGAATTTGAGGCGTTTTGTCGCGTTGAAATTGTTTAAAATGTTTTTAAAAAGTTTCAAACATTTGTTTTTTCGCGTTGCAACGGTGACGTCACATCTAAACGAGTTAAAAATATTTTGAAACGGAATCCACTCTAGTTTCAAAACTGACGCGTGCGTAGAAGATACGTCAAAATTCTACATTTTTGTTTTAACCTAAGATTTTTTTTTTGTTTTTGCGTGAAAATGGATGAAAAATCGTATTCTAGATATCTTGTTAGCCATTCTTCATGGTATCCCTGTGGTCTTAAACAGTAAATAAAAAAACTTCACTATCCATGTAGCTTCCATTGCTTGCCATACATGGCTACTAAAACTGCCCGTGCACTCGAAGGTTTTGTTAAATAAACCAGTAGTTGATCCATTTTAATTTTAAACACCAAAAAAATAAACAGAAAAACAAAAAAATAAGGTTACACTAAACTACGTCAGCGTTTTGAACTACTCATTTTTTCTGGGTTCTAAATGATGACGTCACATCTAAATAGTTTCAAATAATATTTCAAAATAATTTCAACGCGAGAAAACGCCTTTGGAATGAGTTGTAAAACGTTACTAGGGCAAAACCCTACAAACGTAAAATATTATTGCTAGATGGCGCTGCAGTGACGGATACCGTTTAATTTGTTAGCCTGACAGTGCCTTCTGCATGCATTTTAGGGCGCTGGCCTCGCCTACAATCGGCCAATTGAAATTAGGTTGTACCTATCTAAGGGTCGTATTTATAGTCCTCCCACCTAACCCATTCCGTACAATAAAAAAAAAGCGCGCAAAAGCCGTTATGAAAAGCTTGTCCGCATCTTATTTGTCGGTTATGTACTGTCATCTAGCGGAAATATATTGCGTAGGTTTTCCTGTCCAGCTGTTGTCGGCTGCATACTGTGTCGCCATCTAGCGGGAATATGTTACACTATTTTACGTATAGTTTTGCCCTTTTAACGTTTTAGGTCAGTTAGTACAGTAAAACTTTCATAAATAAGGGACGTACCTCGAAAAAAATCCGGAGAGTCTAAAATTTTTATATGTTGTTGGGGTGGGTCTGAAAGTAAGATCCCCAAGTTTGTGTTTTCCCCACTCCTCGGGAACCATCCGCCATTTTGAAAAAACTTTGTAACCGACGGGAACAAAAATATTCGGCATAAAATTCTCAACATTTTTGCTCAACTTTCTATAGTTTGTTTCCAAAAAGTTAGATTGCGCCGAGGTTACAAAAAAATCAGTTTTAACGTATTTTGACCAACAAAAAGTTATTTTTTTAATTTTAAATGAAAAAGTAGTAGATCTCGGAAAAATCCTATAAAGTATGTATATATTATATAATTAATTAAACAGTCTCTGAGCTACAGCCACTGAAAGTCGCGTGTTGTGGATTATATATTATTATTTATAGTAAGAACAGTACAAATAAGGTATCAAATTAAAGCTTGTGACGTGCGCTACACGAGTGACCCGGTCTGTCGGCACAAAAATTGCCGACCCTCTATCTTTTTAAAAACTAATTACAGAGATTTCAACCTGTGACAAAAAAATATTGCAAATTTTAGGCCAAGGATTTTTGTTTTTACACATTTTTGCCTCCGACCAACAGAAATGAAGAAAATCGGTTAAAAAGTTTTTCAAAGTGGCGGATAGTTCCCGATGAGTCGGGGAAACACAAACTTGGGAATTGTACTTTCAGACCAGCCAAAGAATATACAAAAAACTCAGCCTTGTCCGGTTTTCTTTCGACTTCAAATGACAATTTTACTATACTACCATCAATTATGTAAAACCACTTTTCCAGTTTTTGACCCCTCTCCCACCTGCAACAATTTATATCATTTTTGCAAACCCTTCCCCTCCCTTTTGGCACCTAATAATATTTCTACCTACCCCTCCAACCACTTTTGTTGGGTTATGTAAGCGACGGATGACCCGTTACCCACTATCGGCACCCGAACAAATGTCAGTCTGTCAGATATTTTCGGCAATTTTCATGCCGACAGACTGGGTCACTTGTGTAGCGTACATGACAAGGCTTAATTTGATACCTCATTTGTACTGCTATTACTATAAATAATAATAAAGAAAGCAGTTTTTAAAAAATTTTACTGACTTTCAGTCGCTGTAGTTCAGAGACTCTTTAATTAATTATAAATTATATATATATACATATTTTTATACTATTTTTTCGAGATCTACAACTTTCTTATTTAAAGATTTTAAAAAAAATCATATTTTGTTGGTCAAAATTGGTCAAACTTTAGCGCCCTCTATCTTTTTGGAAACTAACTACAGAAAGTTGAGCACTTGGACAATAATTTTGCAAATTGTTTTCCAAATATTTTAGTTCTCAGACTTTTTCGCCTTCGACCAATACAAATGGAGAAAAGTCGGTTACAAAGATTTTTCAAAATAGCGGATGGTTCCCGAGGAGTGGGGGAAATATAAACTTGGAAGGTTTACTTTCAGACCCCTCGAAAGAACATACCAAAATCTCAGCCTCCCAGGATTTTTTTCGACCTCAGATGACAATTTACTGTATGATCTATTTCGATTTTGTGATAGTACAGTTTTGCATATTTATTGTTTTTACGTAGTACTGTTATGAACCTGTGTTCGTTTTTTGTAATGCCCTTTTTGATAAATTATGCGCACCTCTTAAAAGTAATACTTTTCTGAAAAATGCGAGGATTGGTTCAGAACAGATTGGTATAGTACCTAAAAATATGCAGTAGTTGTTTAACCTTTGTGCGGAACTGTCACAATTAGTGCCAACTTTATTAAAGTCAGTCTATGCCAACTTTATGTAACGATAAGTCCCTAATATGTTTATGTACATAATACAATTATAATTTTCTACTTTAACGAGATTAAAAAAAATAAGGCAACATTTTTACGTATTTTCTTTATTTTTTATCTTGAGACTTATTTATTATCACAATAACATTCATCTACTGTGCTACAAACTTGAAATAATTTAGTAACCGCGAATTATTTAGATAAAAATTGAGTAAAACTTATTACGCGAATCAGATAAAAAATGTGTTGTTACATAAATTGTTATTTTATTTACTTATGATTATTTATAAAATGCCTTGTTGATAAAGGATTTTGAAATGATAAATTTAAAACAAAAGGTCTACAGTAAAATTAATGCTGGGTAATATTTTAGTAATTTTTTTAATAAACGGATTATTTGTTTAATTGATCTGGGTATTTTTAGTATGCTAATTTTCTAATAAACCTACTATTGGGAATTCAAAAAACGCCACAGTTTTGTCGATGGCGATTTACCGAACCAATTCTACTTCCTCAGATGTTTTTGTTAACAATGGGACTTTCGAAGATTATAGGATAAAAATGTCCTAAAAAACTACCTTTAATCAGCATTTTAAAAAATTTGGTGCAAAATAATTTAAAAAGCTATCAAATCATTATTCTGAGATGGTTTTACGAACTGTCACCGCCTGCGAAACAAATATTGTCGTCTTTGTTTACCTATAAACAGAAATTGAAACCCAACCCAATAAAATCACAGAACAATGCTTAAAATGCCGTAGTTTTTAAAAACTTCCAGTTGTAACGGCGCAAAAAGTCAAAGCTTAAAATATACCTGTTTCTGCAAAACTGCAGTGATAACGGCGCAAAACCAGTCACTCTAACAAAAACAATAATTAGCAAATAAATTATCAAGAAATAAAGGCAAAATTGGAAAAAAAATCCAAAATGCTAAACGACAAATGGCCGTCGTCGCACGTACAAATTCATTAAATCAACGCAGAAGTATTTCAAAATCAATTTTTAATACAAATTGTATTTTTGCGCGATTTTAGTCCTCATAACCGCGAAATCCCCATTGTAAACAAAATCAGCTGAGGTAGCCGAATTAGTTCCAGTTTTTTTTCACCAGAGGGCGAGCGCTTGACTGGAATTCCCAATACCTAAATTTTTTCTGAACGAAATACTAGTTGCAAGCACGACATCTGTACTGACAGGTGAGCCCAACGTTTTCAATATGGCGATGTGACGTCACGTGCGTACCGATTTCAATTTTATCATATTATACTATATGTAGAAATATAATATGTAGCCTACAAACCTACCTTAAAGTTTGTATTACCACAATCAGTGGTCACTTTTTTAACGCACGCATTAAAATTAAGTCAGTTTGTCTAAAAAATCACTTTTACTTTCTCTCTGGCACAAACTGCTTATAGTCCAATTTTCTGATGAGCGGACTGACGTCATTTTTTCCTCTGAAAATGTATTCCCTTGTTGTCAACAGTTCGCATGTCAAATAATTTGTTCTTGTCAATTTGAAGTAACAGTTGAAACAATCGCCGTTTAAATAATGTATCAAATAGAGATCCAAAAAAATTACGTCATTCCCTGCCAAAAAAAATGCATCAAAACTCTTAAAATCTGTTCAAGTCTTCAACAGATATTAGGATATTTAATTACCTCGACGAGAAATTGTGAAAACAGCTTTTACCATATTTCTCGCGAGCAAAAAAATATTTCGCGAGAAATATGGTAAAAGCTGTTTTCACAATTTCTCGTCGAGGTAATTAAATATCCTAATATCTGTTGAAGATATCCTATGAGGGATGTTTCACAAACCGCATCAAAAACATATTAAATCGGGTAAAATCTTGTCAAATTTCTCCCAAGAGATTTGATGCGATATTTTTGGTAGGGTCCGCTCATCAAAAAATTGGACTATATAAGTTTTTGTAATTTTTATATACAAATCTTAATACTTAGGGGCATAGGTAGGAAATTTGGCTTCGGTGGAACTTTTGATGAAGATTTTACAAAAATTATTTTAATCGATTACTAATGGACCCACCAACACTGCCTAATCTGTTAACAGCCCCAAAAATGCTGCAGTGAAAAAGTAGGTTTAGGGTGTCAATGTTTTTTCTTAAATTCAGACGGATTGAGGTAGAGTAATTAAATTTGGCACATAATATGTTGGCCTTCCAAGAACGTAACCTCGTGTAACATAAAAAATTACATATGAGGTCCCTAGGGGGCAACAGGGGTCAAAATGTGTTTTTAAACTATCTCTGCATATCATACCTACAAGTCTACTATACCGAAAACATTTTCGTAGCTGTTAAGAAGGCCCCTAGGGTAGGGGCTAAAAATTTTGTCGATTTCTATTAAAAAATTATATTTTACTTATCTTTCACCCTATGTAAACAAAAATGCACAACTTTGTCCCAGCTCCTAGGGGCTGTAAGAGGGCGGGATCTAATTTTCACCATTTTCATATTCCAGAAAACACTATATATATGCACACTTTTTGACGAGGTTTAGATGTGTACATTGAGTAGTTTTATGGAATA
Source organism: Oxystoma pomonae (assembly GCA_963921995.1). Taxonomy (NCBI): domain Eukaryota; kingdom Metazoa; phylum Arthropoda; class Insecta; order Coleoptera; family Brentidae; genus Oxystoma; species Oxystoma pomonae. The sequence continues at coordinate 47,256,590 of OY998171.1, read as the reverse complement.
TAGAAATGGTAAAAATCTTGCCCCTGTACAGCCCCTAGAGTCTGAGACAAAGTTGGACATAAAAAATATAGGATCTTAAAATGTAAGTTTTGACTCTGTAATTTGTAATTGCCAAAAAATTTTGCACTTTTTGAATTTGGTAGGTATAGTAAATGTTGAACAAGTTGTTCGAGATTTAAAATTTTTAGCCCCTATTTAGGGGTTGCTCCTGGGGTTTGTAATTTTTATATTTCATATTATTTTTTACACCGAGTTCATGAGTTTTAAATATGCGGAATGATGGAATATGAAAATGGTGAAAATTATTAAGTTGGGGGTATTTTAAATTGAGAAATGTTCCAGTGCGCCCCTGGTGGTGCATTTTTGTTGACATTGGCTGAAAGATAATTTTTTAAATGAAATCGACAAAATTTTTAGCCCCTAACTTAGGAGCCTTGTTAACAGCCACGAATTTTTTTTCGTTATAGTAGACTTGTAGGTAATAGTATGAACCACCAACTGACATGAGATTTAGATGTGCATTAATATGGAAGGTATGAGGGATAGTTTAAAAACACATTTTTGCCCCTGTTGCCCCCTAGGGGCCGCATATGTAATTTTTTTACAACACACGAGGGTACGTTGCCGAAAGGCCAACATATATGCCCAATTTCATTTATCTAGCTTAAACTATTTGAATTTAAGAAAAAAAATTGACACCCTAACCCTACTTTTTGAGTGCAGCATTTTTGGGTCAAGTTAGACACTGTTGGTGGGTCCATTAGTAGTCGATTAAAACAGGTTTCGTAAAATCTTCATCAAAAGTCCCACGGAATACGCTATGCCCTTAAGTATAAGCAAAACGAACAAAAAAAAAGCTAAAACAATGCTACCATTTTGCTAACAAAAACCGTGTATAGTACCCAGGTGACGTTTCAATATGGCGGCCAGTCAAATGAAGGGCTCACCTGTCAGGCGCCTTGAGTTGCAAGTTCATTCGCACCCAAAAAAATTAATACCTACGAATTAATAAACATATAGTCATAATAGTAGGACTTAAAAGATTATACAAATCACTTTATACAAACAAATACACTTATTTTATAATATTGTGGCATCATTTTTGTTTTAAAATAGGCACAATAGTGTTAATTTTTTTACTCGGTAAATCAACACCAATCACAGTTTATCCATCTTCGATGGACTCTAGCTTGGCAGCTGTTACAGTACCTGAGTAGCTTTGGTAGATTTCTTCTTGGCCACTTTCCTCCCTCCAGTACCTTTTTTAGCTTTTTCTGTAGGCTTATAAGTAAGTATGTTTATCTCCCTATTAATTTTTACCACTATTTTGCAGTGACCTCTCGTCCAGTATGGCCTTGAATATTAGATTGTTTTTTTGAAATTTGTTCACAAATTCGCTCACTGATTCAGTGGTTATTTCTAGGCCATATTCCATGGTGGCGTACCTTCTGTTTGGCAGGTCGATGGCTACCAAAAGGGGAATGACGTCATCAAGACCTGTGAATAAGAATAAAGTGATGAGCAAGAATTTATTAAAACGTTTTTATTAAAATTTTTCATTGTATTGTAAGAATTTACTGTAAAAGCTACAATACCTTAAACCAAATTTTTTATCCAACCATTCATGTTTTAAAGCAATTTAATTTCAAACTTGCAATTTATAAAACCCATATGCTATGAACTTAATATACACACCCTGGAACATTAGCAACATATCATGATCAAGTAGGCCATGAAATAAAGATTTTACGACCGTTTTGCGCAAGTTCGTTGGATTGACGTTATTCCTGACGCCATTTTTGTTTGTTTTGATTTTTGGTTCCGAAAGTGGTTTGTTTTTTCGCTTTTTAATTTTACCCACAGTACACACACTATAGTGTACTGTGATTTTACTTTATCTTCTATGTTTAGGGCAGGCATTTATACTTTCAGCCGTGTATTTATTTGTTTGGTGGGAAAAATAAACTTACCTGTCAAGTTTTTGGTATCATCATCATTTGGGCAGCACATATTTTCACGTAAAGAAAAAACGAAAACTGCTTGGTTTTTAAAATGTAAACACTACTTCTGTCAACGTGAAACGTGACATTCATATGTCATCGGCCATCGTGAAGGGCATCGCGCATACGTAAAACGACTGAATTTCCAAACATTTTCATAGCCTCCTGGATTTAGATGATGAATCTTGCTCACAAAAATTTTCACGGGGATGCATTGCAATGACGTGTATATTAAGCTTACAAGTATATGGTAAAACCCGTTTTTTTAAAACGATTTTTTTGTTAAACCCACTCAAAACTAAACTAGGAATTTGCCAACCCCGTTGTTTGTCAAATATGAAGATTGGCAGTGGTCGTTGCATTTCCCGAGAAAAAGGCGTACAGATAATAACTCTTCCAATCAAGTTAGCCTAGAAATAATCCAGAGGCGAAGAGTCTACCCATAGAGAAAGTAATAGATACGCGGGAGTGACCGATACTGTGTTATACTTGGGGAATACTGTTTGACGACGACACGAGCGCAGCCGGTGGCTACATTAAGGAACCACTTGTACAGCCAGATGCATAATAAGATAAACATAATCTTTTAGATCATTTTTTAAGGACACGTTCTTATTTAATAATACGAAGACATGAAAAAACTTAAAAGGCGCTGTTTTTCCAAACTTTTTAGTGTTAAAAAAGCAATGCATTCGTAAAAGGTTTTAGCTCTATACAAACCTTAACCAACTTTGCACTGTAACATTCTGTTTTTTTGGACCCTTTAAAAATCTAATACTAATAATAAAAATACGAGGAGGGGGTTATAACTATGTTGAAGGTAACAAAATTTTATGGTTATTTTATTTTATTAATTGGTTAAAAATCCCAGTATAAAAGTCTTTTTTTATAAATTTTTTAACCTATCTGTATTTTTTTTGTTGTATTTTATCCTATTACCTTCCTGCTTAACTCTGTATAAATCATCACAATATTTTCTTAAGGGATTTGGTTCGCAAAAATCTGTACCCCAATTCTCGGCACTCTTCCATGAGTGATCCAGCCTGATTTGAATGGCATTTTAGACTTTCCAATAAGTTGTTAATCCACTATATAGCTAATCCCATAAACTCGCGCGATTTCCAACCAAAACTGACAAGCGGTGGCAAAAACCGGTAGGTACAAAATTAAAATTGCGTGAAATATATTTAGACATTGAAAAATGTTGTGTCTTTCTTTATGTTCATATAGAAAGAGATGAACGGGGCAAGGTAGGTGTTTACTTAGTAGTCAAAGCAACTGACAACCATCTGACAGCGAAAATTTATGTTATGTTTAATATTTTTGTTTGCTTTTGGAAAATTTATTAATAGATTGAACTCTACCGTAAAAAGTGTTGTCTATAGTATTTCCCGTAATTTCGTATCAATGGAAAATTGGATTCTTCTAGATTTAAACCATGGACAAAACAAGAATATAAAACCAAAACCAGGATCTTTTAGGTTAATCTATGGCTTTCTCCAAAGAAAACCTATTTCCTAGGTATTATTGGACTTTATTCTTCAAATGTTTTCATCAAAGTTGGTCAAACCAGTGCGCCTGTAGGCATTCTGTGCCCTGGACTTTGTAAGTGAGACATTTTGTGGGTTAAGGGCCAATTAATGCCTGGTTTACCTGATTACAAAATTTTAAAACACGAAAACACCACAATAACATAAATGTAAATTTGTGTGTAAAAGTGTAAATTTTTCGACGATGCCGAGTTGTGCAAAACATGTTGATGTTGTTTTTGTGCATTTTTCTACTAGTTTCTTCATCAAATCGGATAAATTTTACTTTATATTGTAGTCGAAGTACATTTTAAAGTAACATAAGATCCTTTCAATTTATTTTTTATGGTACATCGGGCATCGTTGATATTTTTTATATTATCTGGCATGGCTTTGTTAGTGTATGCGCAGTAGATTCTTGGCCTTTGGCCTGACTCAAACAGTATTTTTTGCACCCCTTGGGCCATTATAGTATCTCATAGTTATATTAGTCCATGGGCCAGTAAACATGTCGGTATAAATTGGGGGTACCAATTTTCCTTTTTACAGTGGTTATACAGGTTCATTAGGTTCAAAAAACCATGATTGTCATCTCAATTTGGAAGCTACTAGAAATGGTGGGCAATCCAAGATGGCGGAAGTTGAGTTTTAAAAAATCAACTATATCTCTGGAACTGTTCATCCGATTTCATCATTCTTTTTTTTTAAAAAAAAAGCTCTTCATGTGTGCTATAAATTTTGTCATAACTGCCTTTTCGATAAAATCAACTCTTAATTTAAAAAATACATATTGTTTTAAATTTTTTTGCAATTTTTGTTCAACAATAGTAAGAAATGTTCATCAAAAATGTTTTCAATAGGAAATGCAGTACATGAGCTAATTTTTGATTTAGTATATTACATGTAAGTTATCCTCTTCGTCATTTTCAAAAGTTTCATCTACAGTGAAATCTGCTTCTTCCTCTTCTTCAGTGACGTTTTCACAATTTAGCAGTTTGCATGCGCTTGTAAATTTTAAGTTATTAGACAGTGGTAGTTGACACGATTTTGAACAGGAGCAACTTAGTAATTCTAGTACTGCCTTAGGTGCTGGTGATCCAGTCATCCGCTTGATGTTGAGCATACCATCTTCATCTAGCATCCACCCGTGATGCTCTGGCCGTAAAATTTCTGGAAAGTTAACCAAAGATCGCGTCCAAATTGAGGTTTGATAATTGGCTCGTTTAGTATGTTAATATAAGCAATCCGCACACGGAGGAAGCTGAGCTGAGTCCACTTGTCCTTTTCAACTTCGGAACACACAATTTGGCAGTTTGCATGCGCTTGTACACTTTAAGTTTTTAGACATACAAGTACATAATGGTAGTTGACACGATTTTCTATTGTTGCCTAAGTGTTGGTGATCCAATCATCCACTTGATGTTGAGCATACAATCTTCATCTATCATCATCATCAAAGTTAACCCAAGATCGCCTCCAAATTGCGGTTTGACAAAATTCTCTCGTTTAGTATGTTGATATAAACAATCGTCACACCAAGGAAGTTGAGCTCCACTTGTCCTTGTCAACTTTGGAACATATGGTATCTAAGTTCGTTAACGTTTTCTATTTTGGTGTTTTGTGAGTATAACTGAAGAAGAAGAAGAAATTTTGAATTAAATTTCGTTCTTCCAAACCTAATTTATCAAACCGCAATTTGGAGGCGATCTTTGGTTAACTTTTCAGAAATTCCACAGCCAGAGCATCACGGCTGGATGATAGATGAAGATTCTATGCTCAACATCAAGTGGATGACTGGATCACCAGCAACTAGGCATTAATAGAACTACTAAGTTGCTCTTGTTCAAAATCGTGTCAACTACCATTATGTACTTGTATGTCTAATAACTTAAAGTATACAAGCGCATGCAAACTGCCAAATTGTGAAAACGTCACTGAAGAAGAGGAAGAAGTAGCAGATTTTACTGTAGATGAAACGTTTCAAAATGACGAAGAGTATGATTTAGATTTGGTTTGTTAGAGTTAGGAATAACATATCCGTTACATGTAATATATCAAATTAAAAATTAGTTTATATACTGCATTTTTTATTGAAAACATTTTTAATGATTATTTCTTATTATTGTTGAACAAAAATCGCAGAAAAATTTAAAACAAAATGAATTTTTGTAAATTACTCATTAACAATTGATTTTATCGAAAAACCAGATATGACGAAATTTGTAGCACTCATGTAGAGCTTTCATTAAAAAGAAGAATGATGAAATCGGATAAACAGTTCCAGAGATAAAGTGCATTTTATAAAGCTCAACTTCCGCCATCTTGGATTGGCCCCTATTTCTATTAGCTAACACATTCAGATGGCAATCATGATTTTTTGGCATCCTAATAAACCTGTATAACCACTGTAAAAAGGAAAATTGGTACCCCCAAATTATACTAATTCCTTATATTTAGCTGCGGCCTATATCGATCAAACCGAATAAATACAGATATCCATAACATACGAGACAGGTTCATGCATTATTGCGAATGCGCAATTAGTTTCACAGAAATTTGGTTTGACAAACAATGAGTTTGACGAGTTTCGGTTTTGAAAAGAAACGGGTTTTTTCAATCCTAGTTTGATTGTGAGTGGATTTAATGAACAATCATTGTATTTAAAAACGAGTTTTATAAATTTCCAGTTTGATATTGAAGAATTAAGGGTGCAGTTTTTATAATGAATCGTCCTATGGCGGAACTTTCTGTAGCCCGAATACACATTTGGCTCGCGTCTCACAGAAATGGGTTGAAGACAAAATAAGATTTTAATTCTTCAGAACGTTCCCGAAATACCAGCGGTTGGACCTTTTCATCTTCGATTTTTATAATTTTTGGCGTGATTGTTTATCAGGTAGAATGAAAAAAAAAACAATTTTTTAGATTTTTTTTATTACAATTTTTTGGGTTATTAATTTTTAAAAATGCCGCTTTTACCGTGACTCGACTTCTTTAACCTCTTGTTATTTCCAAACTGATGGACCTAAAGAACGGAAAGATGTTGTGTATTTTATGGCTGATCCTCAACATAAATTTTAAAATACCCAATAACTCCACTTGTAACAAATAATTAAATTAGTCCGGATACAAAAATTATTTTTTAAAAAGCTCAAGAACGTACTTTTTATTTTTCTCAATTTTTAAATATTCTTGACTATTTGTTTACATGTGTGCTAAATTTGATCATGATATGAAGATATAATCATATTTCAAAAAACAAAAGTGTACAAATTTGTATTTTTAATTCTTTCTACTTGATGAAGAATCAAGTCTTATAATCTTTAATAATAGATATTTTAATCTAGTAATTATACGTATCCATGACACATTCAAAACAAAGCCAGAATACACTATATTGCCCAATTTTATGGTGAATCGGTGAATACGATAGAACCATCGACGGTTAGTACATCGATGGATAGAACATCTGACTGGAATCCTTGCGAATGTTTCCGTTCAAAACATAGTTTAAAAACAACTCGAAAATGTAGAGCTGAGCTGGGTTTTAACCGCGTTAGATATACGTACAGGATCATCCATTAAAAATTTTACCCCCCCCCCCCTTTCTCTGTTAATATGCATGCTACAAAAAAAAGTCTTTAAGAAAAGTTGCAAAACTTTTAGTAAACTATAAAATTTTATATGTCAAAATTGTGAAATGTCATCGCATATTATTATGTTAAATTTTAACATCAACATCATTCTATTATGGTCAAGCCATGATGGTAATTTAAGGCTTAAAATATTTTAGCACAACTTAAGGGGTAACGTTTTTGATGAAGCAATTTTTTACTACGTTTTTCACATTTTTATGCTATGATATTGCCCACATTTTAAAGCTTTCTTTTCAAAGTTTCAATTTCTAGAATAAAACACTCAAATTTTTCAAGTTTTTACTGTTTTTTAGGCGTTCAAAAAAAGTACTGCCAAAAACATTTTTTGTCTGTTAAAATGAAAAACATTTAGAGAGAGAGGGCAGAATTTTAGAGGTAGATGGAGAGATAATTTAGTGACGTGTAAAAATTTTTAAGGTTGTTGAAGAGAGACAGCAGGCTATAAAAAAATATTTTAGAGAAAGATGGACATAATTTAAGGCAAATGTTTACTAAAAATTTCTGTTATATCCTCTGTCTGTCATCTTGAGTGGTGTCGGGCATATGATTTTTATTTTGCAATTTTTATCCAAAAAACAGCAAAAATTGCAATTTTTCAAAGTGTAAATTGTGTAAAACATAAGGTGGTATTAATTTCTTTCAATCAAAGTTCTTTACAGTCTTTAAATTTACCAAAAAACGTGCCCTACTAAAGTGTATTTTAGCACATCTAAAAATAATTTAACAGGTATTTAAGAAAATTATTTTAAGGGTCATCATGGCTTGACCATTACGATTCTTTTTTTCTGCCAGGGATCTTGGCTCAGGAAATGTCGAACAGATGTTCAAAACTGGTCATGTGATATCCATACTTTTTGTAGTACTTTTTGCCTAATAAGCTAAAATTTATTTCCAAGGCCACTGATTGAAAATATTGAAACATTTGAATCGGTGTCCTTAGAAATTAATTTTAGCTTATTCAGCCAAAAATAAAAAAAGTGCTCCGAGCCGTGTCTTAGTTTTGACCAAATGTGTCTTCCATTCAAAGTTCAGCTAATTCTGATGTTCGTTTGACTCCAAAAAGTATGGATATCACATGACCCGTTTTGAACGTTACTTCGACATTTTCTGAGCTAAGGTCACTGACAGAAAAAAAGGATGTCTATTCTTACGAAATATACCAACTAACCGTTAAGATAAAATTCAGTTTCATTAATAAATTTTCCTATAAATTATCTATAGAAAAGCACGTTACGGCAAAAAGAAATTATCAATAATAAAAAAGTTATAGCACAGAGAAACTACCTAAGTTTCTCTGTGGTTATGGGCCAAATGTTAAAATGCATATTTTTCAGAAAGCCCCTGTAGCTCAAAAATGGGTTGACATACTAACATGCGGTTTTCCCCATTAATATTTTTTCAATAATCGAGCCCATAACATGTATATTAGTTTTTCGCTATCTTCTCTAGAAATACCCAAAACCCTACAAACCCTCCGAATTTGGACCAACCCCGTACAGGGTGGGCTAAATTAGCTTGGGGGGGTTTTTAGGTACTTCTAGGACAGATAGCCAAAAAATGGTATAGATGTCCAGAGTATGTTAAGCCGTTTTTGAATTTTTTTTTTGTTTTTTTAATACCTATTTTTATTTTTCATTTTGTCTTATTATTTATTTATCTATTTTTATAGTATACTAAATTTTAAAAAAAATATTTTAACGCATCGGTATCGGTATAAGTATCGCGTTCGAAATAAAGCCAAGTTACACTACATTTTTGACTTGTTTATGCGATGTTTCGAACGATGCCCGCTTTTTTAAAAGGTGCGATGACAGAACTGCTAAGAGCAATCGATGCGTGCGTTGGGATGGATGTAACGATACGTTCATCACTCCGTACGCATCGATTGCTGTCATCTTTTGTGTCATCGCACCCGTCAAGAAAGCGGGCATCGTTCGAAACATGGCCTGAGCAAGTCAAAAATGTAGTGTATTTTGGCTTTATTTCGAACGCGATACGTATACCGATACCGAACTTTGTGTTATATCTTAAACACAAATAAAGTAAACTCTGAATTACCTAAAGAAAAGCAATTTGGTAGTAGTAGTAGTATAGGGGCGGCCCGTGGGCCTGGCAATTAGGCCTCTTCATGGGCCCTTTCTGCCATACCCTGTTCCTAAAGAAAAGTAATTTACACCAGAAATAAATTTTTATTAATAAAAAAGTAATTGCACAAATTCTAAAACGCATATTTCTGAAAAAGCCCTCGTAGCTCAAAAACAGGTTGACATACTGACAAGCGGTTTCCACCAATAATAATTTTTCAAAAATTGAGCCCACAATATGTACAATAGTTTTTCGCTATCTCCTATAGAAATACCCAAACCTCCAAAATCCCCTCGAATTTGAACCAGCCGGTACATTCAACAATACGTACCTATTAAATCTCTCAAAATATCGGTACTTTCGTTGTCGGTACCGACCAAAAACTGCAAAAAGTAATCATCCTCGTTACAGTTTGAGAACAGTCTATCCTCAGGAGTGGAGGAAAAATTTATATTATGGGTTTTATAGTAGCTGTTGGCCGCCGGCAAAAGAACTGACTCTGCAAACTGAACCTCTGTTTCTTCAGCGTCTAAAATTTAAAAAAATACCACTTACTGTTGATTCTCAGTTGAAGCGGACCACTTTTTTGACAATCTGTGCTTAAATGTCAAATCACCATCGTGAATAATGTAGTCGTGTAAGAGAGTTGGCGCAAGGAAACAAAAATCTTCTTAGGACGAGTACTTCAACAAATAAAAAAATCAGGTAATTCTACCGAATACAAATTTCCATTTAAAAAGGGCGATATCCTTTTTGCAAAGAAAGTCTGTGGACACCCTGTTAAAAAAAAATGGTATATATTTATGTTCATATCCACCAACGTGAAACTTCTCCGATGAACATTAATCGGAGTTTGAAATGAGTCATGGCAAACAAAGTTTCAATATAAAACACCACATTCTAAACACCGATTAGTATCTAATCATAATTAACGCTTAATCGGGGAATTTTTGCGAGCATTAAGGTTGCCCTAAAAAAAGACCTTTTGATTATTGTTTTTTTTGGTGACTTATTGTATTTCATGCATAGTTTAAAAAGTTACTAAAAAGCTTAGAGAATTTAAAAAGTGGCATTTAGAAAAAATTGAGATGGTCGTCTATCATAGGCGTCGTCAGGAGTGTCTTCATGGGGGGGAGGGCAAATTGCTCTGAGGGAAGTAATGAAAGGTGCTATTGACAGTGGCGGCTCCAACTTTTTTTGGAAGAAGGGCAGTTTAGTAGGTTTTCTGTTAGTGTAGTAAAATAAACTGTTTTACATACCCACAAAAAGAACTATAGCTGAATAGTCGTATAGTTTGGTGAGAAATCTATCAGTAAGTCTGTTGACCGCTCTCGGTTTCCATGGAAAATTCTGAAAAATACCAAAGAAAATATTTTATACCCAGCAGATACAGTAGACAGTACGTCAGTCGCCGCACCCTTCGACATTGGCACAATGTTAGTTACCGGCATGGGTCCATTAGCATTTTTGGCCGTCGGCTGACGTGCGGCCGCAGATCAATTGCCGAAAGAAAAAAGTAAAGTAAATAATGTATGTGTGTTATTTACCAATCTTTTGTGTTTACTGCGTATAGTAGAGTGGTAAAAAACAACAAGGAATATACATGGTTTTTCAAAAATATTAGATTCCCTAATATCTCCAAAATAAAATGAGGTAAAGAAGTAAAATTTCGCATGCCTACTTAGATCGTTTACAAAAATGTATCTTTTTGTATGCCGATCCTGTAGCCACTCATTAAGAGGTGAAGTTAGGGAGGCGAATTGCTTTTTTAAAAAATAAAATATCCTTTTTCTATAACTGTTTTTAAATAAAATGACAAAAATTTAAAAAAAAAACTATTTTTTGTCAATTGTTTGAGCTTCAAAATAAACTACATATTTCTTTATTTACTACACTACTAAGTGGAATAAAGAAACTACCACACAAGAATATTATTGACATAAAATTTTTAACAAATAAGTTGACAGAGGTCAAAAAAATTTATTTAATGGAATTTCTTTTTAACAAGCTTTTCAAAAAGGTTCTACAAATGGTACCTATTCATGAAAAAATTGGTAATAGAAAGCACGGATAGTCCACCACACAATCAATTACTTTGTGTTGAAAGGAAGGAAATGAAAATATCTCGAAAACTGTAGCTCTGAAAGATTTGTACCTTATAACAAAATTTTTGGGTAATATTTACGAAAACCAAAATCTGAAAACCGCATATATAGCTGCTTTACTTCTAAAGTTATGATTTTTTGGATGGAAACTCAAATCTGAAAACCGTATATCGCTACTTGCTTTTGTTCCAAAGTTACAATTTTTAAAAATATTTTATCTCCCCTTTCCCCCCTTCAACCCCCCACCACCCCACCCAAAAGTTAATTAGTTCATGGCTATCCGATAGAGGATTCTTGTACCAAATTTCGTTAAAATCGGTTAAGGCGTTCTTGAGTTATCGTGTATACAGACAGACGACAGACAAATTTTTTTTCGTCGATCAAGATGTTTTGGAACCTTAGTAAATTATTTTTGATAAAATTAAGGAAAGTCAAAATTTCACGATTTTAAAATAGTCCTCTATACCATATTGGTTGACAGATGTCAAAAAAAAAACGAATGCGTTAAATTTCTTTTTTAACAAGCTTTCCAAAGAGGTACCACAAGTGGTACCTTCTCATTTAAAAAAAAATAGTTGGTAAGCCCTGGGCCTCCAGTAAGGGGCCCCAAATTTTTTATCATGGTCGCAAACTCCGTAACAAATCATTAAAGATTCGCTTTTAGTTTTTTTTAAAACCTCTTGCCTAAAGTCGTTAGAAGCACCGTTCCATTTAAAGAATCCGCGCCGTATATTTTTTGAGGTAAACTGTTATTTTTACACCAAGCACGTCGAGCAATTATAAAACATTTGAATTCATAGTCCGTACCTGTGCTTTGGGATCCTCGGCCAAGTCGGCCCGCGCGTCCATTGTGATCACGTGACCGTTGCTGTCCAATAGCAGCAGGGTGGGGATGCCTCTAATGCCGTATAATTGGGCTAGTTCGGCTCTGATCGAGGCTTGTTGAAAGGGAACGGAAAGCCAAGGCATTTGGGTGAGGTAGGCTGAGTACGACTCTGCACTCCTGCAACCAAATTTAAGGGGATTATGTGGATTTTGGATATTTCTTTTCTAAGGGAGAAAAACTAATATATTATGTGTCCCGAGCTCGATTTTTCAGAAATTATTAATGGTATCTTAACCCGTTTTTACAGTGGCTTTTTTAAAAATAGAAATTTCTTATTAATAAAAATATCTTTTTGATTTAAATTGCTGTTCTATAGATAATTTAGAATAAAATTTAGTCAAACTGGATTTTATCTATAGCGCTTAGTTTTTGAAATATTGCACCAAGTTGATATTTTGCTTATGGAATGACCTATTTTTTATTCAATTAGTGAAATCAACATAAAATTTCCTTAAAATTATGTATCGCATAATTAAATAAATACATATTTTTATTTTGCGGATTTTTATTTTTTTTATTACGTTCTTATTTATTTGTATAGCATACTTTTTACGAAAAACGACAATAGAATGTAATATAAAAAAATCAAAAACACAAAAAAAAATACATAGTTACGTCGTTTTAAAGGAAATTTAACGCTGATTTTAAAATTCGAGGAACAAATAGGTAGTTCTATAAAACAAATACCATATTAGTGTTATATCTCAAAAACTAAAGCTTATACAGATAGAATAATGCAGTTTGACAAATAAATTTCACTTTAAATTATCTACAGAAAAACAATTTACACCAAATTTTTTTATTTTTTTTTATTAATAAAAAAGTTATGGGTCAAATTCTACAATGCATATTTTTCAAAAAGCTCCTGCCCAGCCAACACAGTTACGTAAATATTACGTATCTCAAAAACTAAAGCTTATACAGATAGAATAATGCAGTTTGACAAATAAATTTCACTTTAAATTATCTACAGAAAAACAATTTACACCAAATTTTTTTATTTTTTTTTTATTAATAAAAAAGTTATGGGTCAAATTCTACAATGCATATTTTTCAAAAAGCTCCTGCCCAGCCAACACAGTTACGTAAATATTACTAAATTCTATAGGTAAACTGGAAGTCACAAAAAGGTAAAAAGTAAATACCATGTTCTGCATAACTCCATGCACAAATTTTCCTACTTTTTACGTAAATATTAGACACTTAAAGTAAATATTTTAACCGCATCGGTATCGGTATACGTAACGCGTTCATGTCATGTTTCGAACGATGCCTGCTTCTTTGACGGGTGTGATGACAGAATCTAGTTGCTAACGGAAGGATGTACGTATCGTTACGGACCCACGAACATACGCAACGATTTCAATCAACAGTTCTGTATAGCAACCTTCAAGAAAGCGGGCATCGTTCGAAACATCGCATAAAAATGTAGTAGTATATTATGACCTTGTTTCGAACGCGTTACGCATACCGATAACGATGCGTTGAAATATTTACTTTAATAGAGACATAAAGCTATTTGAAACTCATCGCGGTATACGTCCCACTAAGAATCAAAATCGTAATAAACGTCAAATACATGTTGAAAAAAAAATGATTTTTTTTAAACACTAAAATGTGTTAGAATTAATGCATCTTTTGGAATTTAAAAAAAATATAGGAAAACTTACCTCAAATTTTAAGCAAAAGCATGACTAAAAATATATATCATAAAAAACATTAATAAACAAACATTTAAAGAACCTTAATTTTATTAACATTAAAGAAAAGACCATTAATATATGTTAATTTTTGATATGTCATTAACCAGAGAATACTTCGAACATGAATTTAGGATGGAATAAGGTATAACTATAATTGATTTTTTGACATTAAAAGGCCACCATAAAAATTTGTTTATTTAATTAATGTTTTTTTTTCACTTTAAACTTTTTAATACAAATTATTAATTAATGTATGAGATTAACTAAAATTTATTTATAACATCCAAAAAAGTCCATTAAGATATGATAACTTCTTATTTATTTAATTTCTACCAAAATGTTATTAAAAACTCGATTTGTTTAATTTTGCATTTTACAGGTCCAGCAGTCATCAGCTGATTCTCTTCAATTTCGCTTCCTAGTTATCGTGCAGGCTGGAAAATAACGGTACTGATCCAGTGGCCCAGACGGTCCTTATTTTCTTCATGTTCTTTTCTTAATATCTCGATCAAATCCTAGAAAGTTCAACTATACTATTTCTTATGCTGCACTTTTATCGTAGTCTATCTAAGCTTTTATTCACCTTAGTTCTTTTTCTTTGAATTCAAGATATTATTTCTTGCCTATTTTCTGTTCATTGGTGTCTAGCAGACTCTGCTTTCTGGCCTTAGCTTTAGTCGTCACGGCTAAAGATAGAAATAAAACAGAACATAATTTTTGATTGATAAGAAATTGTAACTTCAATTTTTTTGACTTTTGACCTTTGTTTCTTCCTGTTTCAAAAAATTATTCTGGCATTATTTCAAAAATCAGTTATGTTTATTTAAATTAAAATTATTTTTTATAATTTTCGAATTAAATAGATTACGATTGCCTAAGTAGTTTTTGTGATGGATAACCCTCTGATGAAAGGTATGTTCTTTTTATATATTTCTTTTAGATATAAGTGTGGTTAGACCCCACTAATTTTTTTTACTTTATTATCTGAACTATTCTTCTAAGAGTGTGTACTTTGTATTGAATAGGTTTCTCCGTAGATTCCTCCATGGATTCCATTGACGATATCTCTGAAACTCTCCTAAAACGTTAGACATTTTTCTGATAGACATGCCTTCCCTACATGAGTCAACTATCACCCATGCCAGCCTACATTATCTGCTAATGCTACAGACCTACCTCCAGAGGTGCTGCTTATAACCTGCTGTGACCAATGCCCTTGTCATGCCTGTGTTGGCCAGCTTTGAGAGGCTTACCATCAATTCCAGAGTTTTGTCTACTGAATGTCATAGACTCAGGCCTGTATACCTACCTACCTTTTGAAATATATACCCCATGTTGTGTGTTTTCTGTGCTTTTTATTATATATATATATATTATATTTATTATTAAACTTTAAGCTATTAAACCTAGTAAGTACCGAAAACGCACATTACCTAAAGTTAAAATTATTTAACTGTACCTTAATTAGCAAAATGTTACCTTTCCTTAATTTACCCTTATAAATATTAAGTTTAATTACTTTTACCTTAAATTATCTTACCTACAATTCCCAGGTGTACCTTTGTAGATTTTATGGCGGCGACTAGATGTCATGATTCCCTGATACCTCGAAGAAAATATAAGAAGTTGTGCACAATTTTCGACGATTCTACACAATTGTAGAAAATTTTTAGACAACATTCCTTCCCATGTAAATATATTTTTTTAAAAAAAATAACTTTGTTCTTGGATAATGTTATATCTTGGCAATTGCAAATAAAATGACATTTTTTATTTTAAACATTCCTGCCATAGGAATCTTTAGTTTAAAAACAAGGTTATTCCACTTAGTTATAGTTTAAGGGATGTTTTTTTTGTTTAAGAATAGTTGACTATTTAAAAATAAGCGACAATGAGAAAGTTATTTTTTTTTGTATTTAATTAAAATGTTTTCAAATAAATTTGAACATTTACTTTAAAATGTTTCTTTTTTTGACTCTCTTGTTTTAACCAAAAGTTATTTAACTACCAGCAATAATAAATTTTCTTTAAATTAATTTAAATAAAAATTGTTACTTATTTAAACAATAAGTTTATAAACAGAATGTCTTATTTCTTTTTAATCTATATAATTTTATTTAAACAACAAAACTTATCGCTGGACATATTTCTGTATTTTAGTGTCCTGACTTACAATTATTATTTTAATATAAACACAGTGGCGTTCATTACATACTAATTTTTTTCCAAAACACATGCCCCACACCTTTAATTGTTCATGCTAGTTTAGCTACGGTTTAGTGTTAGTGTTAGTTATTTCACAATGTTATGGCAGTAACTTTACAGACACATCTACATATGTATCGATTGCAGTCAGCTGTTCTATCACCGCATCTACCATAAAATAGGGGCTCATTAAAAACATGCCATATAAATCAGAATCCTAGTGTATTTTGGCTTTGTTTCAAATGCGTTAGGTATACCTATGAGAATACGTTTAAATAATCTGCTTTTTCTGTCTAACTGTAAGTATTATGTACCTATTTAAATACGTTAAATGTTAAATTTATTTTGACAATAATGGCATTTTTTTAAAATAATTTTCTTAGTTTTGTTAAGTATATGCGGACATTGACTAAAATCGAGTTTTTGAAGGCATAAAAAACGGATTTAATAGTTATATTATAGCTAGGAACTAAAGTGACATAAAATTTGTAGGCTGAACAAAGCGAGAGCTAAATTTCGCTGAGTGATAAAAATGCGTGGTAGGTTTGATAAGTATAATGTATACTATTTTTGCACTTTTACCTAAAGGGTTCAAGGTCACCTTGTTTTTAGTATATTTTTTTAAATTAAAATTTACTAAATTTAATTTTAACTCCCTAAAATTTTATTGTACCTAAAATTGTATTTTACTCTAAAATTTTATTTTAATCCCTAAATTTGATTTCTTTGTTTATTAATTTTAAGGATTTCTTGCTTTACCAAAGAACTATAAATAAATCTAAAGTGAAACATTGGTCAAGTGCAAAAAAGTTTTTATGAATAACATTTTCTTCTTAATCACGTTTTTAGTCCCAGAAGTGCAAAAACATTTTTATCTGGTTAAAAAAATTAACTCTGTGTTTCGGATTTCCATTGTCTATATTTTATTTATACACGACGCGACGTTGCAAACTAGTTTGCACCTGAAGATGATCAGAGATTAAACTGATCGGAACGTCGTGTATAAATAAAATATAGACAATGAAAGTCCGAAACACAAAGTTAATTTCAAATTGTTTAATAATGTTATAAAAAGATTTTTTTGTCAATGTTAGAAAAACTTTTTTTTTTCCAATGTTAAAAAAACAAATTTTTTTCAGTGTTATAAAAACATTTTTTTTCCAATGTTAGAAAAACATTTTTTTTTTAATTATTAGAAAAACATGAAGTTATTTTTCTAACGTCAGAAAACGGGTTATTAAGCGCATTTTTCACAGTGAATATAACGTTAGAACTAACATCCAGGCTAACGTTATGTTTTCCGACTATATGTTATTTAAACGTTATTAAAATGTTTTTTTGTTTAGTGGGGTATCCGCATCTAGCGAGAACCAAGCACATTGATTGGTCAGAAACTTGTAGCACGTTCGAAAAGAGCAGATATATGCTAATTTAAGGTGTTTCTGAACGCATTAGGTGCTGAGATACGATACATGTGCCGTAACGATACGTGATACCTAACCTTAGATTAGCATATATCTGCTCTTTTCGAACGTGGTACAAGTTTCTGACCAATTAATGTGCTTGGTTCTCGCTAGATGCGGATACGTATACCGCGATGAGTTACAAATAGCTTTGTGTCTCTAATATGTAATTAAAATAACGTAAATAATACATGGCAACAAAAAATTAAGAAACGGCAGATATCGATTGACTAGTAACTAGAAAATAAGTCGAAAGGTAAAATTAGGGTAAATTTTTTTACATAATAGCGACATAAAGCTATTTGTAACTCATCGCGGTATACGTATCCGCATCTAGGGAGAACCAAGCACATTAATTGGTCAGAAACTTGTACCACGTTCGAAAAGAGCAGATATATGCTAATCTAAGGTGTTCTTGAACGCGATAGGTATCGTTACGGCACACGTATCGTAACTCAGCACTTATTGCGTTCAGAAACACCTTAAATTAGCATATATCTGCTCTTTTCGAACGTGCTACAAGTTTCTGACCAATACGTATACCGCGATGAGTTACAAATAGCTTTATGTCTCTTATATTTATATCTCTTACAAGTAACATCAAGGTAAACTTGACGTCACGTAAATAGCGTACTCTTTATGTAACTACTATATAAATTTAGAACATAAATGTTATATAAATATTACGTATTGAAATGTACCATTTATGTAAAATTAAAGTCATATTGTGTATACACGATGTCCCAAAAGTTCGAGTCCACCCTAATATCTTCAAAACCAAAAGAGGCAGAGAAGTAAAATTTCACATAATTAGATGGTTTAAAAAAAAAGTATCTTTTTGGATGCTAATCATCGCACCCGTCATTAAGGAGGCGGAGCTAGGCCGGCGACGATACTTTTTTTTTTTAAATGAGATACCCTTTATATTTTGGCAAATTTAAATAGAGCTTTTCCTTCTGTTTCCAAAAACATCTACTTTTCCCTCTAACGGCTTTTAAATAAAATGGGAAAATCATCTCCTTAAGAGCAATGAGTTAAACAAGAAAAGAGATATTCGGTGGTTCTTTGAAATGAAAAACTCGTCTATTTAACTTTTAGAAAATATACAGGGTATCCCATTTAAAAAAAGTATTGTATCCACCCTAGCTCCGCCCCCTTAATGAATTGCGGCACAATTAGCATTCAAAAAGATACTCTTTTGTAAAGTATCTAATTATTTGAAATTTTATATCTCTCTCTTATGGTTTTAAAGAGAGATATTAGGACACCCCCCGTTTTTAAAACGTCCCAGTCGAACTTACCGGACGAAGGGACGTACTCTTGGTGACCGATATGTCATAAAGACGTTTTTAAGACGTCTCGGGGACGTTTTTGTGTAGTCCTAGGACGACTCGAGTACGTTCATCCAGAACGTTTTTTCGAAGGTTTAAAAACTGTTTTTAGACGTCCCTAAATTATCATTTTTTCCCGCTTTTATTAGGACGATCTTGGAGTTTTTAAAGACGTACTCGTACGTTTTAAAGTTCCAGTCGGACTTACCGGACGCCCCACACCCACGGTCGTACTCTTGGGGACCTATTTGTCTGAAAGACGTTTTAACGGCGTCTCGGAAACTTCCACCTTTCTTACACCCTGGGTTTAAAATGGTTTTAGACACGACATTAAGCAACTTTTTTCAAACTTTTCATTTTGATCAAATTAAATAAAAACCCAACCTAACTTCTCCACGCTGCTTGAACTTTGAAGTTACACCTTCCATTGTAAAAATTCTACCTGTTATTTTTTTATTTATATAATAATACCTATATGACAAAGTTTCTGGACAAAAAGAACGTTGTTAAAACCTCCAATCCAGTACATTTTATAGACGTGGTATGCTTTTTATAAGTTGTTGAGTATGAATCTTTTGCTTATAAAGTATATACCTAATTATTATATTCTTAAAAATTTAAAGTATGAACATCCCTACCTCTATAAGTACCTACTTTGTTCATTTTACATATCAAATTTGACGTTTTTAAAACGTTATATTCAAGTCTCTAAATTACGATATTTATAAAAAGTGAAAAGTAACCATCCAGTGTAAAAATTTTACCTTGTATTTTTTTTGTTTATAAAATGACGAACTCTCTGGACAAAAAAAGAACGTTTTTAAAACCTCAAAAATTGAACGTTGTAAAAACGTCCAGTATAGTACAATTTAAAGACTTACTTTTTAAGAGTTGTTTAATATGGATCTTTGCTTAAAAAATATATTTTTAAAAATTTTAAATAAAAACTTTCTAAGACATACTTTGTTTTTCTTACTAACATTTAAAATTTTTGGAACGTAAAAATTACATTTAAAGTATTTCTAAATTTGGCGTTTTTCAAACGTTTGAAATTTTAAGGTCTCGTGACGTCGGGACCTAATGGACGTCCTGGAGACGTCATGTATTATTAGAGGGCCTGTAAAAACTAACTTCCATGTAATTAAAGAAACATAAGTTAGATTTACGTAAATACTATGTTAATGTAACAGATGAGTTAGCTGGGTGCATTAATAAATAGTTATTTAGAAATCGAGCCCGTAACATGTACATTAGTGTTTCGCTATCTCCCTTAGAAATACCCGAAACCTCATAATCCCCTCGAATTTGAACCACTCAGTACAAATGGGGAAAAACTAATGCATTAACGTCGGAAAGGCACGCCAATGGTTTCTAAGCGGTTAAATTTATTTTTTAAACAAACTATAATGGGAGGAACTGTATTAAATTTATAGCTTGGCCGTTAAGGGTTTATAAGGGACTGCACTTTACTGATAAGGATTTTTCCTGCAGAGTTTATAGACGTCATAATGCAGGATTTACATGCACACATAAGAAAATATAGATATTCTTGGATATAAAATGGCAATGCCTTGAGTTTCTATTCTTTTTTTTTAAAGATCCAGTCAACACAGTTACGTTAATATTACTTAAAAGTTACATCACTTACACATAAATTCTAGGTAAACTGGAAGTCAGAACAAGGTAAGAATTAACGTACATTTAACGCATAATATGCACAAAGTTTCCTACTTTTTGTGTATATAAGATGTAATTAAAATAACAGATATCGATTAACTAGTAACTAGAAAGTAAATCGAAAGGTAAAATTACGGTAATTTTTGTAATATTTATATCTTTTACAAGTCACATCAAGGTAAACTTGATGTCACGTAAATAACGTACTCTTTATGTAACTGCTATATAAATTTATAACATAAATGTTACATAAATATTACGTATTGCAATGTAACATTTATGTAAAATTAAAATCACATTGTGTATATAATATTTATACACTGAGAAAAAGGCTTCAACAAGAACACTTTGCTGGAATTTTTTTGTTATTTCAAATCGATTTTTTTGTTAGGAAAATTAAGTTATTTTGCTAAAACAACAGAAAAAAATTTGCTGGATTGACTTTGCAAAAACAAAAACATATTTTAATTATTCCAACGGGTTCACTTTGCTATGGTACAATTAAAAATTTTAACAAACGAGGAGTGTTTGGCTTACCAACAAATTTTTATTAAAAAAACAAGGTCTATAATTGCCGCTAAAAAAGTTTTTTAACAAAAAGTTTTTGATTATTTTAACAAGTTTACTTTTTACTACAACTAAATATTTTTGTTAAATTAAAATAAAACGTTTAGGATGTTTTCGGACATCTCCGTGGACACTCGTCTACGGAATTCCAAATTGGTTCGGTTCACCGATATTCCGCCATTCTTAAAGTTACACTGACGATTCCACGTAGGTGTATGCAGAGAGAGAGAGAGAGAGAGAGAGAGAGAGAACTTTTAAGTCAGACTTAAAACACAGACTTAACGTTGGTGCAATTGGCAATTAATATCTAACAGTGTGATGTGCGAGAGTAGCGTGGCAAAGTTATCATTTTATTTAACCTTACTTTGTTTGGCACACAAGCTTTAATTCTCCCGTATTTGCAAACATGGATTACCACAAGAACTAAAGGCGCGTTTCTGCGAGATTAACATAGTTACTATTATTTTGTCTTTCTAAATGCATTCGTCTAATGCGCAATTTTACAACTCATAGTTAAACGTCAAACCTCAGTTTAAACCACAGATGTCGACTTTTTTACGTTTTATAGGTGCAGTTTACCAACAAACTTCGGTTTAACCGTTACCAGCGGTCTGGGTGTTTGTTAAACTTCAGTTTAATAGTTACCGAAAGATTCTAACCTCAAAAAAGTTATTAAAAATTTGTTTTTGGTAAAAAGACTGTAAGTATTTAGTAAAATCGCTATGATCATGACTTAAAATTTATTTTTGATCAACTGGATGAAGAATGACGAAATGATTGACATTGTCGAAGCACGAAGACCAAATATTATTTGTCCTAGAACAAATCCTTTAGAGGAGTCCGACGATATGTAGATTTTAAAAAGAGGTTTGAATTATCTAAAGAGATATGCGAAATTGTGCACAAGGAAATTCGAGAAGAGTTGGAACATCCCACAGACCAGCAAGTTTTATTCTCACATCGAGCTTACACGTATATATATATATATATATATATATATATATAGATATATATATATATATATATATATATATATATATACTGTATATCTTTCTCTCTGTCTGTAACCAATGCTGATATCTCAAAAAGTACTTGATTGATTTTTATCAAGTTTGGCTCTAGTTGGTGCCATTTTGGTTAAAATAATCAACCCTATATATGTAAAGAAAATGTAGTCTTTCTTCATGGCCGTGGTTTAACTCCGACTTATAAAATTGAGCAACTTGTTTACCGATGGATTAATCCAAAGATTAAACTGAAGTTTAAACTATGGTTTAATCTGGAGTTTTACCTTTGGTTGTAAAATTAGCCCTAAGAGAGATCCAGCATACCACAACATCACAAAAAATACCCGCCTTTACACCCTTCGCCCCGCATATCTGTCAGGGGATAACTATCTCAAAAAGGTAGTTAGACAGCGGGGTCGAAGGGTGTACAGGCGGTATGTTCCTGGTATGCTGGGGACTTAATATTATTCCATAGCATGTGCTGTGTTATAGGTCGCTTTTAGGTATGGTTCCCACATGTCCTGGAAAACCTATAGAATTTGGTATTATATTAAGAAAGGAACAGATATGGGTTAATCTACCGGCATTGTTTGCATGATTTTCTAAAAATTTTCACCTTTTCGCATTTTTGACATGAATATGTATATTTTTTGTTCGGTTTTTTGCAATAAACATTTATAAAAAAGAACTTTTTAGAGTAGCTGTAGTTTATAGAAGTTTATATTCCTTTGCTGTGGACGAAACGCCATCAATTGTAATAGAAAAACAAGCTATTCAAACATTAGCTTACAGATAAAATCCTGGCCTGCTTTTGGTTATAACCAGCGAAAATATTGATATAAATATATTGCCCAAGTCTACTGAGCTTCCTGTTTTATAATTATTTTTAGTTCATCACCGCTATTAGTTCATTTAGTCTACATTTTTTTGTTATTTTATTCTTTTTTCATTATTACAAATAAAAAACACAATAATGTGCAGTAACAATAAGGTAAAACAATCGTAGGGTTTAGGATTTGGATCTTCGCAAACTATATAAGCGATTTTATTTAAAAGATCATATAAAATTGATTAGGAAAACTTAAAATTAACATTTTTTTGTTCTTGTTTTCAGGGCCTTGAATCTGCATATAAAAAATACCCATATGGGGAAGTCATCCTTTTGAACAAAAAGCTTAACAGTTTTGTTATTAGAGCAAAAGAGTCCTATGGAAGATACAAAACTCTTATAATGGGTTTGAATAGTTTTTAGTTGTGGCAACGTTTTTTTAAAATTATTTCAGCGAAGTGTACTTTATTAATTTAACAAGATAGTTTTCCAAGAATAAATAGAATTATTTAATAAATAATTTTTGTTTGTCTAGCAATATAACTTTGCTAAAACTGCAAAGAGATTCAGCAAAAATCATGTTGTTATTTTAACTAAATTTTTCGCCCGGCGCCCATGCTAATAGATTTTCTTGTTGGATTAACTAGAAATCTATTTTCTCAGTGTATACGTCTAATGTCACAATATTTTGTATATATAATGTCATGCACTAAGTTCCCTTCTCATTTCGTAAATATAAAATAATTAAACAAACGTAACTTATGTTATGTAAATATTAAGTGAATTTTATGTAAATTTTTTGACTTTAGAATTAACTACTATTATATAAATAATGATAATTAAATAAATAAATGATCTTTATTTTCATTAGTAAGCACCACATTGTTTTTGCCTTGGAGGAATAACAAACTCATGGAGGGTGAATGGCTCGATTTGTTGTTATCCACAGATTCAATCACAGTATACACACTTTTTACATTCAGTCAAGGTTTTTGCTATGTCTAAATGCACATAAGCTCGAGTGAACTTGTCTGTGCTTAACTATATTTTTTTTAGTTTAAATGAGTAGTATTGTTTGATTACGAGCCTGTCTAAAAATATAGTACAAATATAACATTCCGCTAAGAAATAATTATAACATCCTAATAATAAGAACTTGGTTACTATTAAAATCCAGCATGTCATCTATACCGGGTGTCCCAAGGTGAGTAACCTATTAGAATATTTTGGAAACTATACAATGGAAACTTTTAAAACTTTCTATTCTAACATAAATACATGTAAACTTTCTTTATGAAATACTTTCATATTTGCAGTGTTGCCATTTGCAGGAAAACTTGGCAACCACTTTCTTATTTTAAGTTGAACACACTGTATATTTTTGCAGTTTTGGATTCTACAAAATATTTTAGGTACATTCTATGTATAATATCCTACACCTATGTTCAACTGTTTTTAAAATACAGGTGAAAATTGACATTTTTTAAATTTGACAGCCCGTAACGGTTAAGGATAGAGCAAAACGGTTTTTACATTCCTGTCTTGGTTTTTCACAAGTACCCGGTTATATCTAAACCCGGGGTTAAAATATCCCAAGGTTAGTTTAACCCTGGGTTAAAAGTAGTATAAAACGATAGCTTGTGAAAAACCGTTTTGCTTTAGGTATAAAACATTATACATAAAATGTAACTAAAATATTTTGTAGAATCCAAAAATGCAAAAATATACAGGGTGTTCAATTTAAAATAAGAAAGTTGTTGCCAAGTTTTCCTTCAAATTGCAACACTGCAAATATGAAAGTATTTCATAAAGATAGTTTACATGGAATGTTAGAACATAAAGCTTGAAAAGTTTCCATTGTATAGTTTCCAAAATATTCAAATAGGTTACTCACCTTGGGACACCCGGTATATTAAGTAAAGAGCAAAGGGCCCAAAACTGTTCCCTGCAGGGGATGCCCATTGACACAATTTCTTCTGTGCCAATCTCCGAGCCGGTAATGACCCTCTGTCTTCTATTTGTTAAATAATCTTTGCACAAATCTCCAGCCACCTCCCTCACCCCATACTCATCAATTTTTTGAGAAGCAGATTATGCGGAACCGTGTCAAAAGCCTTTGATAGGTCTAAAAAGATAGCAATCTGCTTTTGACCGGCGTTTAAAGATAAGTGGAGGCTACTGATCAAAGTATGCATTGCATCTACCGTAGATACACCTTTTTTTGAGCCACATTATTTTTTTCAAAATAATCGTATAATCTAGATTTCATCGCTTTTTCTACGATTTTAGCAACATTAAAGTAACAGATGTGTTTGCTAGGGAACTTGTGTGGAATTTAGAAGTTAGTTTTTTCCTAAAGTATGCAGTGGAGCACCCAGGAATTGACTTAGGGGGGTTTTTAAGGATAAATCATAATAATAAAAAAACTTAATTTGAAGTAAAAATGTGCGCATAACATAATTGATTGTAAAAACAGCTCTTTTAGTATAATATCCTCAAAATTTTCGCCTGGGGCAACAAATCTTGAATTGAGGATCTGCGCGAAAATTCGTCCTTTTGATTGTAAATATATATATTTTTTTAAACACTAACCCAACCCATATATGATATACTTTATTTATATTATGATTAAATGTTCACGGAAATGACCATTAACAGAACTAGAGAAAAAACGTGTATTAGTGCAAATATTTTTATTAGCCTTAGCCACTTTTGGCCTTAAAGGGTCATCTTCAGATCCTAGGGATTAATTTATAGGAGTCACACTATTACTAATTTGATCCAATGGGGAGGATTTTCAACACTTAATTTTTAGTTTTAGCTTATTTGCAATTCATTTTGGTGGTCAATCTCTTGAAGATGGCCCAGTAGGGCCGAAAGCGGCTAATCCTAGTAAAAATATTTGTACTAATATACGTTTTTTCTCTATTTTAATTAAGTGCACGCAACCATTTTCCCTCCTATGTATAAGTGGTATATACATTGTCATGTGGATACTTCCTGGCTAGATGTTCTGTTATAATATGCGATGGCACACAAAACTATTAGGGTCTCTATAAAAAACCTGAAACCAAATTTGGCAGAAACCTAATTTGTCAGACCTTAAAAGAAAAGAAAATAACTAGTCCGAAAAAAATTGTCTCGAGAATGAAATGACATATTTTTATAGAAACGCAAAATGTCAGAAAATATTTTTAACGAAAATAATTTAATAGAAACATAATAATGCCGAACCACAAAATTTAAGAACCCCAATCTGTCCGAAAATGATTTAAACCGATAGCCACGAATTCAATTGCTACGTTGCCAGGTTTACGGTAAGGAAGAGTTGAAGTAAGTTGTGATATTGTATTAATTTACCCCCCTTACATCCCTCAACCACCCTTTACTCCCAAATTTTTTCATAATATTATAATCGGTTCACGGGAAGTGTGTCAAAAATGAATCGCAAGAATTGATAAACAACCAGAAACTGTGAGGTCAAATAAAATCGTTTAATAAAAAAAATCCCCGTGTCATTTTCCAAATAGAGAAACTTGTCAACGTCCAGGGTCTACGGCGCTCTAGAGATTTAAGTTTGACGCATGCTCAATAGCGATTCGAATGGATTGTGGTTCTGATCATTTAAGGATATTTTCTATCAATTTGTGGTTCGGTTGATTTTCGTTTCTACAAAATTATTTTCGATACTTTCATAATTCTGATATTTTAAGTTTCGGAAAAATTATAATCGGTAAATTTCTGGGTGTTTTACTTTTGTTCATATTTCGTTTCGGACGTTTTATTTCTGCTCAGCTGTGTTTCGGCTTTTTTGTGGGTTCCCAGCCATTACACCCATTGTATAATAAACAATCCTTCCCATGTCATACTGCGGATATCACGTCTTTGAACACGTCGCTTTCTTCTGCAATGGTGCAGGGAGAGAGACTTCAGTGGGATCAGGAACGGAATAGGGTAATCTATACAGGGTGGATTCTTTAAACGGAACGGTGCTTCTAGCGGGTTAGAATTTGGTTGAATAAAAAAATCCAAAAACATGTCAACTAAGATTTTTAATTTTCTTTAATCGTGCCATCTTGGATTTTATCTATGTCACTTAGTTTACTAGGTATGGCATTTTTTTTTTAATAGGACACCCTGTATATTTTGTAATTTTTGAAATCTGCAAACAATTCTCTCTTATCAATACTCTTAGCAATACCACGCAGTCGTATGTTTATTTTACGATAATCAAGATATTTTTATCTAAATCTGTATGGAAAACTTCGATATTCATTCAAATATACCCCGTAAAACAGGGCATAGACAGCAATTCCATGCAAGTTTAAATGCCTCTATCTGGGAACCCATAAGAAATAGAGTATTAGTGTGTGGTATTGCCAAAAAGATAATTTTTTTCTATACAGGGTGTCCTATTCAAAAACAAAATATTTTTTTGCCATACCTCGTAAACAAAACGACATAAAAAGAATCCAAGAAAGCACGATTAAAGAAAATAAAAAATCTCAGTTGATGTTTTTTTGGATTTTTTTATAAAACCAAATTCTAACCCTCTAGAAGCACCGTTCCTTTTAAAGAATCCACCCTGTATAAATGAAGATGAATCTTGCTTTAAATTTGGTTTTCACAGTTTGATATGGAAAGGCCTGTTCATCATGTAATGGCATGAGGTGTCATTGCATGAATATGGCCTCAGGGCACATCCAGTCTGTTAGGAGTAACATGACAGCAATCATTTACAAATACAACCACATGTGTGCCATATCTTAAGATGATCGAAAATCCCGCATTTCAACAAGACACGCGGATTGACACAACATTAACCATTTACCATGGTCAGCAAGATCACCTAATCTGTCTCCAATCAAAAATAACGGTATCGCAGGCTTTAAAATTCACAGAATCCCCTCAGACTTTGGTAGCATTTAGACATGAGTTAGAGGTGAAGTGGAATAAGATACCCCATCAGGATATAGACCACCTTATCAGAACAATGGCGTGAGAGGTGTGTCGTCAACACATTAATTAAACTTAATTCTGCTATGGGTAGTCCGGAGTGGCTGGAACCTTTCTTATATAGGTGTTGGTGGCGTCGCCAGAAATCGACTCTGGAGGGGGTTTCATCATTTAATAAAAGTCAACTACCTATACCCAGACAGCACAAATTGTCCATCGGACAGCCATTTTTTGTCCAAAACCGCCCGCATTGTCCATGGCCCATTTATGGACATCCATTGGACAGAGGTTTTTCCTGATACAGTGGATGACAAAAAAACTGAGTCCAAAGGACTTCCAAATTTGATCCATAAAGAACTGCTTTTTTTCAGTCAGTTTTTGGATATCCAATGAAACGATGTTTCTTGGTCCATCAGACCAAAAATAAACTATATCCGGCGGACGTCTATTTTATGTCCTGCAAAAGTGATACATTTACTGAACATTGAATATTTATCAAAAAATCTATGTCAATCGGGCTTGGCCTAGTTGGCACATTAATAAATATGTCTTTTGCGGAATTGTTTTGGATATCCAATGGATAATGTTTTTTCTTATTTATTACCAACGATAACATTTCTATCATATCTAGCCGAATCATTTGTATATTATAGGTAAGTATTTTTCATTATTTTAGACTAATTGGTATTTTAGTATTTTAATACCCATCCTTTGCTAGGAAGCCCATCCTCGGGAATCGACAATCAGACTTATGATGTTGGAGTGGTTTTGACAAAACTGTCCACTGGATATCCATTGGAACAAATATATCCAGTGTACTAAGAAAATTAGACCAACGGATATACATTGAAATTATTAATTTTTTCCAACAGTGAACCATAAAGATACTTTTTGGATGACCAATGGATAACTTTTGGGAATTTCGTTCCACTGGATAACCATAGGATTTAGTATAGTGGTACAATAGTCAAAATATTGAAACTTTTGGACTTTTTTGGGATGTCCAAGAGCCGTCCAACGTTTTGACAATTGTATTATCCAATGTATATGCCTTGGACAAAATTTCTTACAGATTTGGTTGTCCAACGGACTGCTGCATTGTCCAGAAAACTCTCTCCACTGGACATCCTTGGGACAGAGTTGTGCTATCTGGGTACCTATAGCGAAATTTTAAAAATTGGATAGGTGCCTATTGCTTGAGCTCTTGAACTGAAAGGAGGGGCAGTTTAATAGGTTTTGAGTTAGTGTATACGAAACCAAAATTTTTAAAAGCAACTCTCATCTAGTCTCATTTACAGATTTTTTTCAAAATTAACCCTTAAATGCGCCGCAGGCATAAATTTTGAAAAAAATACACTAAAATGCTTTTTTTTACACCTTTCAAATATTGTTGACAAAAAAATTGCTTAAAATTAAACAAAATTGTTACAATATTTAATATTGGTATAGCCCCACAGGCGAAAACAAAAAATTCTTCAAAAATTTTGAACTTTTTTTGTAAAATATTTTTGAAAAAGTAGATTGGGTTAGACGCCAAGAAGGGGCGAGTTGCAGCGGTTTTAAAGCTGGTGAGAAAAATTCCTTAAAATTAAACTAAAATTGTAACAATTAATGACGTCATAGCACCGCAGGCAAAATTTTAAAGTTTAAGACATTACACCAAATACACGTCACAAACCGGAGTAAAGGGTCAAAAAAGTGGGAGAGTTATAGCTCTCCCTGGAGCCCTTGATCATGATTAATTTATTATAGATTTAGTTGGACCTTATGGGGGGGGGGGTTGGGGGTTAAACTTAAATAATAGGCTCCGTCACTGTGTTTACCTTTCTTTGTCACTCAGTATAGGTACCTATGCATGAATGACTGTTTCTGTTGTCAAAAAGGCCAGCGTAGCACTGTTTTTACTTTTAATCCCTAGGAATTAAAAGTGTTGATAAAAACAGAATCTATGAAAACATTTAATCTAAGCCTAAAACCCAGATCCATCTTACGTTATTTAATTAATCCGCCCGAGCATCAATAAGTCTCGAAAATTACCTCCAAACATTTGCCATTTTCCCAGGAAAAGAATTTTCTTGTTTTTGGTCATTTTCAAGCGTTAAACTTTCCAAATAACGTCAAGTAATCAGCACCGGGTAACATCTGGTCTTTGAACATTGGGGTGCGTAACAAATTGTAATGCCATCAGAGGGGTGATAATATACCTATAGAAGGAAGGTTTTAGACATAGAAATCAGTTCCCCTCTGATTTCTATGGTTTTAGATGGGTATTAAACAATTTTTCTTACTCCAATGGGAATGAATTTTCTCCACTTGACTCTATTTACGCCCACTCGACTCTATTTACGTCTACTCGACTCTCTTTACCTCTATTGAACTGCAAAGTCAAGTGATCGTAGAAAAATATTTTACCTAATACGTGTATAAGGAGACTTTTCTGTACTTAATTGCAGGTCGAACTCCGATATCGCTTCGTTTCACCATCTGAAATCGCGTGCGGAAAACGGGCACTTTCCACACTTGTTACGCACACTATCATTGATGTGTCAATTTTATTTTTTACATTTGTTTGGGATACAAATATAGTAGTTTCTACTGCCAGCTGCTAAAATAGAGTGTTTTTTTTACAAGCGTTCGTTTAATTAACGAGCACAGGGAAGTTATTTATAAACGCGAGTACAAAAAAAGACAGCTAAGCCGCCCGTTAAAATAGTACATTATAAACCTAGCCTATAAAACTAAAGCGCTACTTTTAATCCCGCGGCGAAAGGTTTGTAGCCCGGCTGTAGGGAGGGCTACATTTTGCTAAGGGATTAAAAGACGCTTTAGTTCCGAGGTTTGTATACTATTTTATACACTTATACACACACCTGGTTCGTCGACTACAGGAAAGGGTTTTAAACTTGGCCAAGAGTAAGTGCTGTTTGGCTTGACTTGCGATAAATTTAATTGTAATTTTCCAGGGATTATTTTTTTGAGGGACTAAATTTACTCTTAATCCCTTAAGGATTATTTATTTTTTTAATTCCTTAGGGATTAAAAGTACCACTTTAGCCCTAAAAAGAGGGATTATACGTACCTTAGGGATTAACGCGTTTCGCTTTTTGCAATCACATTCTTGGATAATATAATGATTTTTTTTAAGCGCTCCAAGATTAAAGCAAAACAAAAATAGTGAAGTATTGTAGGAAAATAATTATTGTAAGAAAACCCCCCGAACAGTTTAATACCTATAAATCTTTAAACACCTTGTACGCGTAGGGGTATAGGTAAGTTGTACAGCAAAAATGACGGTATAAAAAACGCAAACCGTAAGATAAGGTTTTCAAAAGTTATGGCGATCATAAATTGTCCTTTTTTATCGGGTTGAGGGAAGATTGATTAAAGCGATAAGCCTCGCTGTTAAATGGAAAGTCTTAAGGGGTTAGTAAACAAGTCTTTTTATTCATTCCGTTAATTATTTCCTAAATTAAATAAAGATAAAAAGAAAAATTTTATGACAGAAAGTTTTTATAATGCAATAGTGATAGTATATTAAATAACGAGATAAGAAAGTGACATATTTCACACGAGCGTGAATGTTGTGAACGAGGCGCCAGCCGAGTGAAACAACACAGTTTAATTTTTCCTGAACGAGGCGCTAGCCGAGTAAAACAACACAGTTTAATTTTTCCTAAGACCACTTTAGAATTTAATTCGTATTTTTTATTATTATTAAATTTTTTTTCATTTTCATCTCAAGAGAAGAAAGTATTTTCTTCTCTAGGGACGAAAATGGTTTCGGTCTCTTTCCGACGCTTCTACAAATTATAGCCTACTAGATACCTACATTTTTTGGATGGTTTGCTATCATTCATTTTCGTCACTAGAAAAGAAAACATTTTCGTCTCTAGAAACAAAAACAAAATTGATATGCGTGTGAAATATAAAACTTTCTGAGGCGTAATAGAGTGCAGATTTAGTTACTTTCATGGGTGGTGGTAGGAAAAAACCATCGACGTACTAACTAACATCGATGGAAAAAACTAGTTAGTACGTCGATGAAAAAAACACAAACGCCTTCCAAGGCTACAGTAACTCCATGCCTACAACCTCCACTCTCTCTCTCTCTCTCTCTCTCTAGTCTCTCTCTAGTCTCTCTAGTAGAGATATAAAGCTCTTTGTAACTCATCGAGGTATACGTAACCGCATCTAGTGAGAACAAAGCACATTAATTGGTCAGAAACTTGTACCACGTTCGAAAAGAGCAGATATATTATAATCTAAGGTGTTCTTGAACGCGATAGATGTTGTGATGCGTTAGGTATCACGTATCGTTACGGCACACGTATCGTATCTCAGCACCTATTGCGTTCAGAAACACCTTAAATTAGCATATATCTGCTCTTTTCGAACGTGCTACAAGTTTCTGACCAATCAATGTGCTTGGTTCTCGCTAGATGCGGATACGTATACCGCGATGAGTTACAAATAGCTTTATGAGAGAATGTCTATTGGCGAAGAATCTACTATGTATGTCTACGCAATCTACTCGCGCCCAAAAGAGATTTTGCCTCTGCATTTCCTCCAGGGTAACTTCAGGAAGTATTTAAACGCATCAGTATCCGTATACCTAACGCGTTCGAAATAAAGCCAAAATACACTACATTTTTGACTTGTTTATGCGATGTTTCGAACAATGCCCGCTTTTTTGAAGGGTGCGATGACAGAACTGCTGATTGAAATCATTGCGTACGTTCGTGGGTCCGTAACGATACGTACATTCTTCCGTACGAAACGAGATTCTGTCATTACACCCGTCAAAGAGGCAGACATCGTTCGAAACATGGCATGAGCAAGTCAAAAATGTAGCGTATTTTGACTTTGTTTCGAACGCGTTACGTATACCGATACCGATGCGTTGAAATATTTACTTTAAGTGTCTATTGATTTTTCAATAGTTTTCTTTGTTTTTTAAGTTATTATTGTTACACATTTTGCAATCCTTGGGCCATTATAGTATCTCATAGTTATATATGGTTTTCCCGCACGCAAAAGTAGTTAAGCACAAGTGCGAAAAAACGGCTTTTTTTTAAATCTCCAAAAATTATTTATTATCTGTGTTTATTTTTATTGAAACCAAAAACAAAATTTATATATCTAAATGATTTATATTATTGTCGATTTCAACAGCCTCCGTACTGGTAAGGATGGCTAAAAATGTGTAATTTCATATCTCTGTATTCTATTGCTGCCCCGCATCCGTAATATTTAAGGGAGCATAGTAGAGAGAGAATCCAGGAAATTACGCTACTTATCCCAAATGCGCGGCAGGGCTTACAACTATATATATATTTACTAGTACCCTCTGACAAACCTTGACTATTATTCATCGTAAAATCCCATCGATCGGCACACGTAGAGCAAGAGCTATCGCAATAAATTGGAATTTCTATACATAAAATTGCAATATTTTAACCTGGCCCAAATTCTCTAGTATTATATCAGCCCCTTTCTTACTGGGATATGGGTTCACGTATATTATCCCCATGGCGGGATTAATACGTATATGACTTATCCCAGGGTTTATGGGCTAAGGGAATTTAGCTATGGAACGGCATCAGGAAGTTTAATTTTCAGAAGGCAGGATAGCTGGGTCATTAAAGGATTTTATGTGCTACATGAGAACGACAGTAACTGGAGTATTTTTCTTGATTTTTAGCCATCCTTAGCAATATGTATAACTATTGGAATCGAAAAAAAACTTTTGTTTTATACCCTCGTCAAAAACATGATTTTAGTAACTGTGTGCATATAACTAGAGCATGGCTTTTTTGGTTACCGATGCAAAAAAACTTTTTTCTATACCTTCATCAGAAACATGATTTTAGTAACTGTCTGCAGATAACTAAAGCATGGCTTTTTTGGTTACCGATGCAAAAAACTTTTTTTGATCACGGGAGCAAAAAATTAGTTCTGGCCGTTTTTTACCCAAAATTAAAGAAAAATAGAGGAAAATAGTAATATAGACAAAATCCAATTATTCTTGCCTAAAAATTAAGCAATTTCCGCCAGTTTTCACCAAGAATTTTCGAAAAAATCATTTAAAAAAATCGGAAAAATATCAAACTGTTGTGTCGCAACAATAAACGTCACCAAGTAAAAAGGCACACTGCTATGGAAACCATATTGTTATTTCATTTACCAGCCGCCTTGATTTATAGTGTAAAGATGGTGTCTTGCGAGAAGTTCTCTTCGTTCGAGATTTTTAAAAGCATTTTCCTGTTTTTTGATAAAGGTATTACTCGCGTTTTTAAATACCTGGCTGCGCTCGTTATTTAAATCACCGCTTGTACAAAAAGCACTATTTTAGTCACTATTTGTGAAAGCCACTATTTTATGTCCACGAGAAATCAGTTTTTTGGTTCAAAAAATACCTAAGTTCCTGTCTGTCTGCCTGGGACTCGATAACTCACCACCCAAATACTTTGGCTCCAGGTGATGAACTGAGGGAGGTAGGGGTGGAAAAGAGGTTAGAAAGGGGGGTTAAACTTTAAGTAAAAACTTAACCATGAAACGCAGCGGCTAGCGACACATGGTTTTCACATTCAGATAGTTAAAGTAATTACATACATTTAGAAAAAAAAATGTTTTTTTAGTGTTGTATGGAGAGCTATACGTGCCTGCTGCCCAACTAGAATTTTCTTCGTTTTTTCATCAGGATATTTTATCCTTCAAAAAACGATTTAGGCACACACCAGTTTGCGCCATATGCCCGTCATGACGCTTTTTGATTTATTCGTTTTGTACCAAAAGGCAAAGGGAGTTGAGGAAATATTAGTATAGTCACTTTTGAAAAATCTGTCACAACATAAAAAGAAAATTCCTGAAAAAATTACTGGTGCACAATATTTTTGCAAAAAAAAACAAAAGTTAAATTTACGCCAGAAAAATCAAATTGGGCTACCTGCTTCCGCTGCCCCCCCCCCCCTAATGAGCTATTAATTCTTCTTCTTCAAGTGCCATGCTTTCTTCGAACGTTGGCTATCAACAGCGCGATCTTTACACTGTACACCTCTTATTTCCGTCTACAACCCGGACCTCTTCTGCCTTCAATTTGGCCTTCTATTATTTCAAGTTTTTGTTTTTTAATGGAAAATAAAACTTCAAAATCTTTATTTATTCTAAGCAAAACATCCACATTAGTTACTCTGTCTATCCAAGATATCCTTAGTATTCTACGATAACACCACATCTCGAACTTTTTGCACATGGCCTCAGTCAGTGTCCATGCCATAATATAAGATGCTAAAAACATAACACCGAAGCACACGAATTCGAAGAGTGGTATTAAGATTGTGACTACACAACACTGATTTCATTTTGATAAAAGATGATCTGATATGACCATCCATTTTGTTTTCCCAACATTTAAGCCTGAATTGCGAACTTTTGGCAGCAATTTGATTCAACAACTCCTGCAGGCTTTCCAGCGTGTCTGCTATTATGACATTGTCGTCGGAATATCGTAGGTTGTTGATTTTTATGCCGTCTATGGTCAAACCCTCTTCGCAGTTATGAAGTGCATTCTCTATTATTTTTTTACTATAGATATTAAACAACAGCGGAGACAATATACAACCTTGGTGCACACCTGTTCTTATTTGGAGCTTTTCGGACAGTTGGCCATCAACCTTTATTTGAGCAGTCTGATTCCAGTATAGATTGGCGATTATCTTTAGATCTCGGTCTTCTAGACCAATTTCTTTTAGCGATTCTATACGCTTTTCGTGTTGGACTCGATCAAACGCTTTCTATCTATCTATGAAAGAGGCATATACTGGTACCGACACATCCCTAGACCGCTGAACTAAGACTTGAATGCCAAACAGGGCCTCTCTTGTCCCGAACCCACCACGAAACCAAACTGCGTGTCGCATTTTCCATAACTTCTTTTATGGATAATCTTTAGAAATATTTTTAACACATGGCTCATTAGGTAATCACTACACTTCTTTGTGTGTAACAAACGTTGAATTCAGCCAGTCATCAGGGACTTTACCGCTGCAATAAATATAAGTTAAAAATTTTGACTAGCGTATTTACCAAATCTTCGTTTTTTATGAGCTTTAAAACCTCAGAGTATAGTTCGTCTTGCCCTACCGCTTTTCTGTTTTTAGCTGAAGATATTGTGTGTTGTACGTCCTTTGATGTTATATTTATGCTTTGGTTTGAGAATTCTTCTGGCTGTTCGGATCGGTTATCGGTAAAGAGATGCTCTATACAGCTACACCATTATTTTAGTTTTTCTTTGGTATCCGGTATGATTTTGATCTCATTGTCCACAAGCGCTAATAAAATTTATGATTTTATTTTGACTTAACTGCTTCCCCCGTTCCCCCCATCCCCCCTCCTAATGGGCTATCAATTGGGTAGGTTGGTTGCAAATCTTTTGATGGCTAATAGGAAATTAAAAAATAAAACTTTCTTTAATATTACGGTCAAAAATTTTTTTGTCTTCAAGTTATTTAGTTTTTAAAGGTTAAACAACAAAAAAACTCATAGCGCAATTTATTGCAGCTTCGCCTTTTGAATGTTTTCTTTTATATGAGAGAGGTCCTCAGGTGTGAGTAACGTGAACTTAACGTGTTTTTCCAAAAATTAAATTATTAAAAATGTAGTTTTTACCCATTGCAGAGGGTTTTTTGTCATGGTAACGTATCTGTCTGTCTGTAACACGATTACTCAAAAACTATCTAACCTATTTTTATCAAATATGGCACAAAAATTCTCTGGCGGTGAGCTGATTAGTTTTTTGTGGTTGTGGGGGATTGCAAAGGGGGTAGAGATGTGGGTTAAATTATACAGACCGCTTCATGCTACTGCGAATATAGGCCGGAAGAAGTCCAATTTGCCAGTGTACGTACATGCAGAGACACCTAACACTCAGGCTTGCGATCGCCGTTCGCCGCCGTTCGCGGCATGTATTTAGTACGCCTCTAACCACGGTTCTAATTTTTATAACGTAATTTTCTTGTTTTTTGTCACTGATAAATTAGAGCGTTTTATTTTCAACTGCTCAGATTTATCACTAACAACGTATTACAATGAAAATAATAAGGAGAAATAAAATAAAAGCAAGTTCTCAAAATAAAATAATACATTCTAAAAACCAAAAAGACTCTCCGAGTCAAAAAAAATTTAGAGCAAATGTTCGAAAAGTCTAAACAATATCCGAGCTTATTATAAAAACTTCTTCTAACGTTTCCAGGCATGTTAGTGGTGATAGTTTGAAAAGTTTCTTCAATTTTAATCCGAAGTTCTTCCAAATTATTAGCCCTTTCATGCCCGTAAACTTTATTTTTGATATAACTCCACAGATAGAAGCCATTAGGAGCAAGATCGGGTGATCGAGCTGACCATAAAATAGTTCCCCGTGTACTTATAACCCGATTAGAAAATTAATTATCAAGATATTCCCTAACAAGGCCAACACTGTGAGTGGGACAAGCATCTTGTTGAAATCATAATATGCTGCTGCAGTAGATCCAAGTATCTAGGACCATTCAAATTACCGTAAATAAAAAATGGCCCAATTACGTGTTCCCCTACAATACCCTCGTCACAAATATTTTAAAAAAAATACAAATGCAAATTTTCCCTCGACCAATATCGAACGTGTGTTGGGTTATGACGATTCAATAATGGAAAAGTGCTTTCATCTGTGAAAAGAATAGATCTCAGAAAGTTTTCAGCACGATTAGCCCTTTCCATCATTGTTCCGCAAAATTCCATACGACGATAGTTGTCCTCGGGAAAAATTTGATGCGTTTTTGACGCTTTGAAACAATGAAAACCATTATTTTTGAGAACACGTAAGACAGTGGCTGAAGACGTTTCAACTGCTTCGGCAGTTTGGTGGCTAGTTAACTTTCGATTTTCCTCCACTGCAGCGCAAATCATCACACCTCGTACTTCCTGCTCGTCATTGAAAACAGTGGGTTTTTTAT
This sequence comes from Oxystoma pomonae, assembly GCA_963921995.1. Taxonomy (NCBI): domain Eukaryota; kingdom Metazoa; phylum Arthropoda; class Insecta; order Coleoptera; family Brentidae; genus Oxystoma; species Oxystoma pomonae. The sequence continues at coordinate 47,218,602 of OY998171.1, read as the reverse complement.
GGTTTTTTTGGCGCTACACAACCAAACTTTTCAAAATTCTGCACAAACCTACGAATCGTTGATAACTAGGTTCTGGGCGATTTACACAATTCTCCAAAAAAAGTTCTTGAGTAAGTCTCAATGGTCTGATTTGATAGTACCATTTGACTATCTGTACTTATTCGGCAACTTCGTAGACATCCATTTTTACTCTTTAAAATGTATTATTTCACTTAAGAACTTATCAATCTGTTTTTCGAGCAAGGCAGATATAAAAAAAAATAATAAAAACAAAATAAATTTCCAAAAGATAACACCGCTGCGTGCTTCGAATCTACCTCGGTCGTACGGCACTGAGAGTAAATTGGACTAAAATATCGTAATTCGCGAACACGCGGTTTTCACCTTAAGATGGATAATTATATTTTCTATAAAAACTATATTTATGATGAAGTCTGTCAGACCCGTAGGTTTTAATATTTAGACGGATAATTACATTTTCAACAAAAGCTACTCAATGGTAAAGTCTGTTAGATTCGTAGTTTTTCAAATATTTAAGCCAAATAAAAGTATACTTATAAAAACTCGCGAACCGTAGCAGCAACCAAAAAAAAATTTGAATAGAATGCTATCTGTGCCTGCTGGACCCGTTTTTTAATTTAATATCACCCATTAAAATGTTTGCACTCATACCTTTCAGGCCCTGTATCTTTTTTATTTTTTTTACACTGTGATCAACGTATAAATCTCGTGACGCGTGACGCCAAACAAAAATAGAGGGTGGTGGGGATCAACCCCTAAATTAGTCAGAGCGTTCGGAAATTTACGGCTACGGGGCGGAAAATATGTTGACCATGCACAAAATGAAAGAGTTATTGCATGGCGTCATCAGTTTGCTTTGTACAGATAAATTTAAATGGAAAACACGCACATCCATATCTATTGGCACCACAGACCTAAAAACCAGGTCTGTGATTGGCACCAACCATTTTTAGAGAATCTCTACCCTTAGCGGTGTATAAATAAAGCAGATTTTTTTCGAAATCATTAAATTGTTTAAGGTTATTTTAGGTGGCTCTTAAACGGCTAATAGTTACGCAAACAAATTAAATAATTGGCTAACAAGCAAAAAAAAATAGTACAAATGGGTATTACAGTTGTTGCTAATAAATTCTGCCTTAGTTACCTGACATTACTGGGGGGCAGAATTATTATATTATTAGGGACCATTTGCACATCTTATGAAAAATCCCCGTTTGGAGGCTTTATCGCTTAATAACGTGTTGTGACGTACCTAACGTCACGTTATTTTTAAGACAGCATTTTTAGTTTTTGCACGCCGCTTTTGATTTGTTTATGGCCGACTTTACGGTATTTATTATTATAAAGATTTACAAAAATAATTTGTCCAATAATATTTTTCATTTAGAATATCTTATTCTTGTGTTTTTTACGGTGAATTTTAATTATTATTGATCTTTAAAAACTCAAAAACACAACAATGAAAAGGGAGGTTATGATAAAAAAAAATCGGAATCACTTGTCATAGTTACCAGTGAAAATCAATGTTTTACGTTTCTTACGAAATTCTAGCCAAAGAAAATGATAAAATAAAAATTGGCACTTATCTTTACAATTAAAAAGGATACAGAACATATTTGCATACAAAAATCAATTTAAATTTTATTTTTTTCTACTTAACGTTTTAGTATCGTCATGTCCATGTATATAACCATGTCAATTATTATTATTATTATTTTCAAAGGAATCTAGACTTCCTTATTAAAATTTAGAAGTACAATTTCAACAGCATTTAGACGCGTGTGGGTCACAAAAAAAAATAAGATACCAAAAAACGAGTAAAAAAATTAGTCTCTCCAAAAAAAAATCGATATGCTTCACAGATTTTTATTGTGGCAATTTCCTGTGAAAAATAAAGCAACACCATCGGCCTTTCGACAATTCCTAGTTATTCAAACACTCGTATGTATACACCTTAAATAGGTTAGTATCAAAAGCAATCCAAGTGTACCATGATATATGTTACCTAGCAAAATTTACGAGTAATGCCGGGCAACAGGAAAATTATAAGATTCACTCCTTTTTTTATATTTTCAAACACCAATGGGTCATCAGTTTTGATAATAAAAAGTACTTTGTTAACATACACCCACATAAATCTGTATACCTATTGACGTGAAAAAATCAGAGATATGGAAAAGGGCAAACCCCAACTTATAAACTCGACATTGGAATCCCAGATAAGCGTCAACGTCGAACGGTAACGTCGATTTATAAATGGCGGATAAAATGCGAAAAAAATATATCTGGGATATATACAGGGAGGGCGATTCAAAATTCCCTAGAAAGATTTGAACAGTGGTTATATATCATTAATCTAAGAAAAGTTACGTGAATATTTTGTTTAAATTTAATTTTTTTTTTCTGAATTTAGGGGTAACATTTTCGTATTTTTTTTGGGAAGCGCTCTTAACAGTGTAGTATTATTAGTCGTTTTTTAACTACGGCAAAGAGAAAGTGAAAAAAAAACAAATTCAAACTATTTGAAATACAAAACACCTAGCGTCCAATATAACACATGTGCCTATGCACCTATTTTTTCCTATCCTCTAGTACTATAATATTGTGTGATTTAAATAGAATATAATTAACTTGATACAAAGATGCAAACCTTTTTTTACTAGAGTACCAGTGAATTAAAAAAAATAATAGATGAATAAGTGTATAGCCACAATATAAGTGACACAGACATTCAACGTGTCAAAAAAGTAATTAAATAGCCACCTTATATTAATCACAAAACCTCAAAGCAAAATAAACGCTTGCCAAATTGTCAAAATTTGTATTTTTAAAAAAATTATTTTTGGTATAAAATTTTTGTACCGAATCTCCCGCAAACTTGAATTAATCTCCGTAATTTTTTTCTCTGTTGCGAATTTTTATAAGAACATTCGCACCTCGAAAAAATTTTCGGAAAAAATTCAAGCTCTAGACTATAAGTGAAAATTTTGACATATCCTTCAAATATTTTTGTTAAGAATTTCAAAACGAACAATCGTGCAAAATTTCAGTCCATTCTGATGTTTAGTTTTTCCTGGCATCCTTGCAAAGTTTTGGAAAAAAGACGTTGCCAGTGGTAGTTTTTTCTCTTACTTATCTGGGGAGAACTATGGCCTTAACCTTGTATTTATCTTTATAGAAATAATTTATCAACTTTTACCTGCCTGCTTGGTGTCGGGGTTAACGCCGCGACTTTCAAGCAGGTGATGCCGGGTTCAAGCCCCGGGTCGTGCATCAGGTACTTTTTCTTATAAAATTACAGAATTTTGTAAGATTAAGGTAAAACGCAGTATAAAGCGGAGTAGGCCGAGTTAGCTAGAAGGCAGGCTAATTCGATTCCATACCGTCCCTCGGAGAGGACGTTAAGAGGACGGTCCCGTGTGATCCATATATTGATAGTGGAGCACGTTAAAGATCCCTAGTTCCAACAAAGGGGTTTAGGCTAAATTAAATCCTTCCAGGAAAAGAAAACTGCCTTCCTGGGGGGTGCTCATCAGACCGGTCTGGTGAGTGGGGTAGGGGGGGGCATACATTCGGTATCAGTCTAAAAATATTGCCGGATGGCAAATTCTGACCAAATAGCCATAGTAGCTGCGGTCAATAAAAGGTAAAAAGTAAGTAAGTAATTTATCAACTTTCTCTGTCAACGCTGCCAATGCAATAATAGTCAAGGGGATAAGTGGAGATTTTTAATCGAACACGGATTTTCTTGCCATAGTAGATTTTATGGTGCCATATGAAAGCTGAGACTCACCAGATTATGAATCTGTCGGATGACATCTCGTAAATGTTGAGCGTTTTGAGATTTTTACTAAAATATTCAATATGGCGGGATGGAGTAAATTAGACTTTTCTATTTTTTGTCTACAGTCACTGTAGCATGTGTTTGATATTAATTTATAGGTTTTTCGAATACAAGGAATTCGAATCGTCCATCAAAAACTACCTAAAACGACATTTGACACATTTTTGACAGTCATTTGGTACAGAAAAATGGATATTTTTGAAAAATTACTTATTTTTTATTTTTTTTACGAGAATTCGTGGATTTTAATAACTTTTATTGGTTCTTTTGATGTAAGGAACTTGTGTCTGCCATTAGAAATGGCATTAAATGACATTTGGCAGCATTTAAAATACAAAATTTGTTCATTTTGAATCATAAATTACTTACCCGAAAAAAGAAAAATAGACAACAAACATTAAAGTACTACAAAAGAAATTAGAAATATTTCCAATTATAGTGGCAGTCACAAAAATCTTGCTTAAAAAAAGTATTTGCACACAAAGTTTTACAGTGCAATCCTAAGGAATTTTTGTCTAAAGGCATAGATAGAAAATACTAAAGAGAATTGGAAAGGCAAAAACTGTTAAATTAGTTGAACGGATAAACCGTACATCAAAAAATAACAACATTTTGACACAACAAATGTTTTTTGTGTTGCGATATTATATGTTTAACTTTGACGAGACAGATTGATTGAAAGAAGCACATCTCCAAATTTGTGGTATGTTGTAGATCTCGACCTCCTGATTAAAAAATCCTTTGGGCCGAGAGGTTTTCACGAAAATTCTATTAGGATTTTTGAATTAAGTTTAAACCTCGTCACCACCCACCTGAATACAAGGAAGGCCGACAAGATTGATATGCCCTCAAACCATGGAGTGTGCAATGCACCCTTAGTTGCCATAGCTACCGCTACCGAGCCCTTAATAGGAGCATTTATACGCACCCCACACCTTTAAAATGCATCCCTCTAGATAAAATGTCATTTGGCCAATTGGATAATCTCGAGAAATCCGTATTCTAAGAAATAACTTTAGGGGCTAAAATAAAATTACGTAAGTAAAATAAAATTTGATTTAGGAAGTAAAATGAAGTTTTAGGGAGTATAATAAAATTTTTGGAAGCTAAATTTTAGGGAGTGAAATTAAGTTCAGTAAAAAATCGCAAATTTTAAGAAATTGACCAAAAATTACGTGTTTTATTCTTTTTCTAAAAATTTTCATAAAAACAGAAAGCTAACGTACGAAAAATAGTATATTATTATATACCACGACGTAAGTGTATTTTTACTACTATATTTTTGAAGGTATTTGATCTACCAGTATAGCTACTCGTATTTTACTTAACTTATATTCCATTCACCAGCGCCTCTATTATTTGACAGATAATCTAATTTAATGTTAAATAATACAACGCGGATATCATACCCCCATAGTTAAAGCCTAAATTCTCTTTTAAATTAGAGTACCTACTTGTCTACAAATAAAGAATGTCATTAATTGACTATACAAAATAAAAATACTTCAAAATTATTTAATTTTTTGAAACATATTCATTACTTAGGAAATTTTCCAAATATAAGAGACCTTGGTAATGATCTAGACAACAGTATAATTAAAAAAAAACAATTTAACTCTTTTTGACCTACAGATTATATTCAGTTTTCGATGGAAAACTCCCGCTTTTGATAATATACAGCATAACGAATAGTAGGTAGTTTTAGGTATACTTTTTTTCCTATTCTACAAAAGTTAGCTTTCCATTAGTGTATACTATTTTAAGGCACCACCAGCTTAGTATGCCTGACAGCTTAAAATTCAGTGTGACATCCTTAAAAATGCCATAGATATCAACATTTACAAAAGTTCAAATTATCACTCGTGTTATAGAAGACGGCTGGTCTATAAGAAGAGCGGCCACCCATTTTGGAGTTGATAACATAACGATAATGCGATGGAAAAAGCGCTGGATTGAAAATAATTCTACGGATAGGAAAGATGGATCAGGACGACCAAAAGTAAGTTCTGAAGTGCAAGATGAGAGACTTATTGACCATCTCAGACCAAATTCTTTTTCAACGTCGGTTGAAGCAGCTAATGTAACATTATTTCCGGGTTCTTTAGCAACAGTAAATAGAAGAGTAACGAAATCAGAAGTCTCCTGTCGAGTTGCTGCAAAGAAGCCTTTTCTAACAGAAGAACAAAGACAGGCCAGAGTCATTTTTGCACTGAACAACGTTCTTCGTGATAGTGACTTCTGGGAGAGGGTGGTTTTCACTGACTAAAAAATGTTTTAATCATTTTCAAGCAACAGGAGAATTTTAGTTTATCGTCCACTAAATTCTAGATTTGAACCCGAATATACAAACCAAACTAAAAAAGCTGGAAATTTTTCTGTAAACATGTGGGGCTGGTTTAGTGCTAGAGGTTTGCGTTTTTTTTGGAGAATCGAAGGAAGATTTAATAGTGAACGATATATTGAAATCCTTGGAAACGTTATGCTGCCATCTGTAAAGGCTTTACATGAGAATAATGACTTCGTTTATCAGCAGGACAATTGTCCAGTACACACGGCTAATGTTGTTCGGCAATGGTTTCAGAGTAATAATATAGAAAAACCCTTCCTTGGCAAGCCAACAGCCCTGATCTTAACCCAATGGAAAATATATGGGGTCGATTCGTTAAAATAATATACCAAAGGAATTGGAGACCACTAAATGCTGAAGAGTTAAGCGATGCTATTTATCGCGCATTGGATCAGCTCTCAGAAGACCATTAGTATTTTCAAAATTTAATCTTTTCAATTCCCAGTCGTTTGCAGCTTGTAATAGAGAAAAATGGTGATCCTATTAAATACTAAATTATTTATTTTAGTTCTTTTTTAAATTAAAATAATTAGTATTAAGTTTACCATCGTTTTTGTCCTAATCCAAGTTTCCTATTCGTCGAATTGTTTTCAATCCAGCGCTGTTTCCATCGTATTATTGTTATTTTATCAACTCCAAAATGGGTTACCGCCCTCTATAGAACAGCCTTCGTCCGTTACTCGAGTTATAATTTGATATTGTTCAATAAAGACTTTAATAAAACATTATTTTTGCTGATTTTTTAGTATTATGCAAAATGTAATATAAAAATAAAGTTGCCTTTAATTTAAGTAAAAAAATATTTTCAGTTTTAGAGATCTTTTTTAAAAAATATGACAAATAGTCGTACTTTTGAAGTTTTTAGGCATTTTAGCTGGTAGTCCGTATATATTATACACTTTTAGAAAGGTCAATTTTGTGGCTGCATGTATGCGTTTTCTTTGAAATCAAGCTAGAGATATACGGCTATTGAACATTTGTTCCAGCGAAGCAAATACTAAATAGTCATAACTTTTGTTCACGTGAACCGATTTTGATTAAATAAAGTCTATGTTTACTGCCCAAGGTTCTGTGGAAAATCCTCTATCGGCTGACCATAAACTGATTAACTTTTGGGTAAGGTGGTGGGGGGTTGAAGGGGGAAAAGGGGGGAAAAGGGGGGATAAAATATTTAAAAAAATTGTGACTTTATAACAAAAGCAAGTAGCGATATACGGTTTTCAGATTTAAGTGTCCATGAATATGGACTACAAATTTTTTTATAAAGTCCAAATTCGTGGAAGTTTTAGTTTCCGAGTTATTTGAAGAAACGTTAAAATATATTTAAAAAATCATAACTTTAAAAGTAAAGCAGCTATTGATATGCGGTTTTCAGATTTTGGTTTTCGTAAATATTACCCAAAAATTTTGTTATTAGGTGCAAATCTTTCAATGCTACAATTTACGAGATATTTTCATTTCCTGTCAACATAAAATAAGTGATTGTATGGTGGACTATCCGTGCTCTCTAGCACCAATTTTTTTATAATTTTTTTTCAAGGTCTTATGGGTTGAGGGATCTTGTTAATAAAACACATTAAAATAATATTACTACGCCGAGTACTTCGTTCGTATTTAATTTTTACACTGATACGAACGAAGTACTCGCCATAGTAATATTATTTTAATGTGTTTGTTTATGTTTTTTTTTTCAAGTTTTAATCTAAATTTTACGGCACTTCTGCCAAAATAATGCCTCTTTACCCAAGCCTGACGTCTATTGGTAATAAAATCGACACAACGGCCGTCTTGAATAGCCCTGAAGAAGCAAATAAATTAACAAGATCCCTCAACCCATAAACCTAGACCTTCAAAAAAAAAAATTAAAATAGGATTGTTAAACCATTCTACAAGTATTTTTTTATAATATTTATCAGAAGCCCCTTAACCATTTCTACTCATCAAAGTGCCGTTCAAAATTTTTTAGTCTTTTATTTTAATTTGTTTAGCCTATAAGTTTACAGCACAACAATATAATTAAAATAAAGGTTATTTATTGGAATTACTAATGGCTTATTAATGGTGTCAGTATATACAGGGTTCCTAAGCAAATCCTTAGGGGGCCAAGCAGCCGTGTATAAGACGCAGACAAACGGAAAAGCACATTAGGCAGAAAAGGATGGGCATGGGGCGATGTTGTCACTACATCTTACACGTAGTAAATCCATTCCAGGTTGTTGTTTTCTAATGTTTTCTATTTTCATACCTTTAGGACTGGAATAAAAATTGTTTTTGCTCGACTTTAATACCAAACTGATGAAAGATATCGTAAAAAAAATATTTTTAGGCTTTTCATTTTGTAACCATTGTCCTTACGCACTGTTTACAGGCTGGGGACTGAGATACATGCAAATGCCTAACCTAAAGCATTCATACACGGCCGGAGAAATCGACTGAGATATTTCCGTAGAAACTTTATCAAGCAAATAGGACGGGTTGACGCCTTCGAACGTCCAACCCGGGTTTTGCACTTTGATTCGAAATCAAAAAGGAGGAACAGTCAGATGTGGGGCCGTGCACAAATTACGTAACGGTGATTTTACCAATTTTTGACCCCCTCCCTATGTAATGTTTTGTAACGGTTTGGCACGCCACTCCCCTAATATTACGTAACGATTTCAAGACCACTGACCCCCCCCCAAAAAAAAAACTTTTCACTTATTTTCATTCCAAATTTTCTTAGTTTCACACAAATGCAAACGCTGTCGAAAACCCCCCTCCCCCCTACGTAACGTTTTGTAACCCCCCTCTCCCCTATGACCATTACGTAATTTGTGCACGGCCCCTGTAGTCCCAGTGGAGGAGGGCGAGAAAATTGATATTTTTTTCTTAAAAATTATACTCTTTAGACCTATTTCTTTGCGTTCCAGAAATTACGTAATTTTTGAAAAAAAATTGTAAGCGGCGCCATTTTTATTTCGTGCTTTGTTTTTCTAACATTTTTGCGCTCGGCTAATTTAATTGAAAAATTTTTGCCTGCGGCGCCCTTTATCTTCTCACTCGAAACCAAGATCCCCCGTTTTAGGAAAACTGATCCCGTTTCTGTTTCTAAATTTTTTCGAATAAAAGTAGAGTATGACCATGGGGGAAATAATTTTTTTCTACAGTATGACGAAAATTTCGAGAAAGTTGAAGAAAAAAATAAAACGTTTTTTTGTAAAGAAACAGAGCAAAATAAATCTTTTCACCCCTTTTTGGGTGTTACAAATATTGGCAGCCCCTTATTTTTCGCTTTTACCCTCCCGCTAGTTTTGAAGAATTGGTTCGCTACATGTTTCGAGATCATGTCATAAAACACCTCGAAAATATCAAATGTAGTGTAGGGCCAGCTTTATTTAAAATTAATAATATCGCCAGCAAAAAGCTCTGCAGGAAAAACAGCGCCGTTTATTAATTTCTTTGGCTTCTAGTGCTCTGCATGGTTTGGCCGTTTCCGGATAGATGTCACTAGTAGAACAGAATGGAAAGAAATTTAATTAAAAGCGAAGATATTTCTTTCTAATGTTAACAACCTCACGACTTTATCGCTCAGTATTGTAAATAATGGACCCTGAAAAGCAAGAAAAAGCTATGGTTTGGACCTGAAAACATCTAATTTTTAATTAGATCATCTCATGGTGTGGCCGCCATCCAGCGGAATTTGCAGACATTTTGTCAACGGTTATTATTGGAACTATGATTTATGCTCACAATGAAAGAGTGGCGACAATTTTTTCTCGTGAAAGCAGTCCGGAGATAATAACAAACTGGCACCATTGCTCAATATACCTGTTTCTTTTGTGCGCGCAGAACTTTCTATGCCATTTCTGTTTGATTTATTGAAATCCTATCCCTAAGGAAAATCTTAGGAACCCTGTATAGTCAGATAATACCCGTTTTCATACGATCCCAAAGCGGTATTGAACTTGGGCAGGGCCGCCCCTTTGATGAAAACGTAGTAAATGGCAGAAATAATAGCAAGAACGTTAAGTAACCAACTTAGGGGCCATCCATAAATTACGCAACGCAGCAAGGGGGCGGCGAGGGGTAGGTGTAAGTCTTAGAAAGTGTTACAAGGCGGGAGGGGGGATTCACACGAAAAATGCGAGGATTCGTTCCAGTAATTTCGTAGTGGTGGGTAAAGTACCTTAAATTATGTAGTAGTTTCGTGCGGAGAACTGTCAAAAATAATGCCGACTTTATTAGAGTTAGGCTATGCCGACTTTATGTGCCGATAAGTCTCTAGTATCTCATTGTTAATGTGCTTAGTATAAGTGTAACGTGTTACCAAAACATTGATAAGAATGATCTTGAAAAACAAAATTAGTTTGTTGATGAAGAAAATGGTCAAATTTTGATTTATCAATAACATTAATATCTATTGATTTACAGAATCTTGATATATAGAATAACAAGTTTGCTCAGTGGTCATTTTTGGTTTCATACTAATCAGTGACGATGTCCTCTCTAAAATTTTTAACTCCAGAACAAAAAGCTTCTTACGATCGCGACGGTTACGTCCTTCTAAAGAAGCTACTGACCAACGAAGAAATTAACACTCTCTCGGAAGAATATAATTATATTTTTAAAAAGATTCAAAACACCAAAAGTATGGATAGTACTTGGGGAGGAGAAGATGTTAAAAATTTGGCGCAACACAAAAGTACAGAGGTAAATTTAAATTTACAAATATGTGGACCTTCCATTGATGTTTCTCATCATTATTAAACAGAAGAATTATTCAGGTAAAGGTCTTTCTATTGGACAGCTATTAAAAGCGATACCATGTTTACTTTTAAAATATGATTTTTTTTTGATTGGTCAAATAGTTTTGAGATATTTACTGAGCATAAATTAAAATTTTTGCCTTTGGCAAATTTCTCAAAATCTTTTGTTATTATCCGGTGAAAATAATCTAGACTTTTTAATTGGATTATTTTGGGTCCCTATAAGAAACCCAAAACCAAATTTGGCAGAAACATAATTTGTCAGAATTTAAAAGAAAATAAACTAATTGGTCCGAAAAAAATTGTCTCGAAAATGAAATTACGAGAAAATCAAATCGCTAGAAAATACGCTTAGAATTAAATTAAAATAAATAAAAACAAAACATATTTCGTATAATGGAGTAGAAACCCAAATATCAAAAAAATAATTAATCGGAAACCCAATTTCAACGATCACAAAAAAAATTAAAAACATCAAATATAAATGAAAATAAAATTCTAGAAAATAATTGAGCAGAATAAAATTGAAGCGAAGCTTAATTTGCTCAACAATTAAAAGACAAGAATATAATATCTCCGATAAAAATCTACTAGAAGCGCAAAAAACAGAACTACAAAAGCATCAACAATAATTTTCTAGAAACAAAATCCTGCCGAACTAAGTACAATTTGATAGAAAATAACATTTCCGATCCTTAATTGTGCAGAACCACAATCCATCCGAATCGTTGTTATGCATGCGTCAAATTTAAATTTCTAGAACGCCGTAGGCCCTGGATTGCGGCGTTGACAAGTTTCTCTATTTGGAAGATGACACGGGGATTTTTTTTTAATAAACGATTTTATTTAATTTCACAGTTTACTTCGACTTGGACTCTTCCCTGCCGTAAGCCTGGAAGAGTAGCAATTGAATTCGTAGCTATCGGTTCAAATCATTTTTGGACCGACTGGGGTTCTTGAATTTTGTGGTTCGGCATTATTATGTTTCTATTAAATTATTTTCGCAAAAAATTTTTTTTTATATATTTTGGGTTTTTTTTTTAAATAATTTTCGGACCAATTTATTTCTATGCAATTATTTTCGGTCCCTTCATATTCGGTTATTTAATTTTCTACTTTTTTTTTTCGGTAACTTTATATATTTTTATTACGGTATTATTAATTCGGGCATATTATTTTCTATCAATTTGTGGTTCGGGTGTTTTTCGTTTGTAGAAAATTATTTTCGATACTTTTGTAATTATTCTGATATTTTAAGGCTCGGGAAAATTATAATCGGTTAAATTATATTCGTGTCTTTTAAGGAACGAGTAAATTAAAATTCTATAAAATAATATTCGTATCCATTATTTTCAGGGTGTTCTTTTCGTTCATATTTCGTTTCGGAAGTTTTATTTTCGGTTCAATTGTTTTTCGGTTTTTGTAAATTCGGCTTTTTTGTGTGTTCTCACTATTTTAGGCATAATTAAAAATATTATCCTAGAGAGAAATAAAAATCAATAAATAAACTTACAATAGGCAGTTTTTGAGCAAACTAAAATAAGGATAAAAATGGGCATATTTTTGAGAGATTTAGGGGTTGCCAATCATGTTAAAAATAACGGGATATTATCTGTCAATGATAACGAGCTTTATTTCTTTTTTTTTTGTTAAAAATCCAATATAAAACATAAAAATTAACGGTTCTATCCAAATAGCTTCTAGAAAAGCTTAATTATAAAATATAAATAAATGATGAATCATTTAGTTGTAGCCCAAAGGATTATAGAACCAATATAAAGCAATTTCAAATAGGAGAAGAAGCCATATCGTTTTTGAAACCTTTTAAAAGTCGAAAAAAGTAGAGCGGAAATAGGTCGCTGGAAAAACGTTGTCAAAATACTTTGTAGAGGTTGCGATAGACAAAAGGGCCATTTCAGGGGGTTAGAGGGAACAAAAAAGTTGCCCATTACTAGTAATACTTGCTGTGACTTCTATTTTACTAATAAACCATAAGGTATGCTACAAAATATTATCGAACATTAAGTTTTAATCATAGAACAAAGTTTAATTTAGTTCGTTTTTCAAAACTAAATTAAAAGCATATGAATTAAACGGGAAAGCATTTTGATAACATTTTTGTTAAAAATTATTGTAAATCAAGAATCTGTAGGGCTTCGCAAAAGATAACTAAAGCATTTCTTTTTTGGATACTGATGCAAAAAAAAATTTTTTTTGATCACAGGTGCAAAAAAAGATTTCTGCCCGTTTTTTACCCAAAATTAAAAAGAAATAGCGCAAAATAGTAATATTGAAAAAATCTAATTATTCTTGCTTAAAAATTAAACCATTTCTGCCAGTTTTCACCATGTATTTACGAAAAAATCATTTAAAAACTTCCTAAAAATATTAAACTGTCAAACAACTTCACCGAGTAAAAAGACACATCGCTATGGTAACCATTGTTATTTCATTTACCAGCCGCTTTGATTTATAGTGTAAAGATGGTCTGTTTTGCGAGAAGTGCTCTTCGTTCGATATTTTTAAAAATATTTTCCTGTTTTTCTTGGATTTTTTGATAAAGGTATTAAAAAAAATACTGTTCACAACTCGTGGCTAAACTGTGCTTTTTCTACTCGCTTTTTTGAATACCTCGCTGCGCTCGTTATTTAAACCAAACTCTTGTGGAAAAAAGCACTATTTTAGTCACTAGTTGTGAAAACTACTATTATCTAACATATAACAGTTATTAATGTCATTTTAGAAAAGTAAACTATTAAATAACACTGGTGAGTTATGGATTATAACTCACGTTCATATTTAAAGTGGTATTCTATTTATTTATTACTATTACAAGCAGAATTCATATGAATATTGAAATTAAAGGAAAACACTAACGATTTATTCGAATTTAAAGTAATTGTAAAATTTGTATTTTTTTATGCACTTCCATCCTCCGTGACGCTTCAAAGTAGTCATGTTAGCCCCTGCATTGACCAAGAGTCGCCGAAGACCTTCTCAGGCAGTGACCGGTGTAGATTTGCTTTTCAAAAACCTCGTTCGTTAGTTTGCCATATTTTGAAATGTCGATTTTTTTTTATAAAGGTGAATAGTCGAGCGAAGCATCGAGTATTTGGTCCGTGGCGACGATGCATGGGACTAATTTTTTTTGCAAATGTAAAAAATAAGCCAATAGAACATTTTCGTCGATACTTTTATCTTCCGTGAATTCATCCAAAACTCATGGTCAAGCCATGATGGTAATTTAAGTCTTAAAATATTTTAGCATAATTTAAGGGGTAACGTTTTTGATTAAGCAATTTTTACTATGTTTTTCACATTTTTATGCCATGATATTGCTCACATTTTAAATCTTTCTTTCCAAAGTTTCGATTTCTAGAATAAAATACTCAAATTTTTTAAGTTTCGACTGCTTTTTAGGCGTTCAAAAAAAGTACTGCCATAAAATATTTTTTCTCCATTAAAATAAAAAATATTTAGAGTGAGAGGGTACAATTTTAGAGGTAGATGAAGAGGTAATTTACTGACGTGCAAAAATATTTAAGGTTGTTGAAGAGAGACAGCGAGCTATGAAAAAGTATTTTAGAGAAAGATGGACATAATTTAAGGCAATTGTTTACTAAAAATTTGTGTTATGTCATCTGTCTGTCATCTTGAGTGGTGTCGTGCATATGATTTTTATTTTGCCATTTTAATCCAAAAAACCGCAAAAATTCTAATTTTTCAAGGCGTTCATAAGGTGTGTAAAACATAAGGTGGTATTAATTTCTTTCAATCAAAGTTCTTTACGGTCTTCAAATTTATCAAAAAACGTGTCCTACTAAAGTGTATTTTAGCACATCTAACTTCTTGAACTTCTTGTAGTAAGCATCTCGGGACTTTTCTGGAAAAATCTGCATCGCTGCTTCTTCCGCTTCTGTAAGGATATCCTCAAAAACGTAATGTTCATCGGTTTTCTCCATTTTCTATTCTTCCCTTTTTTGCAGGGAAAACTTACAAGTGTCCAAATTTATTTAAATATTTGCTAACAATGTATCATGCCCGTGGCTACCAAACAAATAACCTACTTTGACCAAAATGTAAAAAAGTCACTGTCTAGTAATTCTGACTTTTATGGGGTACTGAGAAGCAAGTAGCTTTGAATTGATCACAAAGCTTATTAATTATTATCTCACAAAAAAACGATTTCTTCCACTTGTTGGATAAAACATTGTATGTTATTCGTGTGTTATATTTTCTAAGTCACTTATACTAATCTTTCAAGCGTGACTTATTTTCAACATAAAACACTAGTACCATAAATAACTATTATTTTTTTTTTTAATAAAGTGACACTGGGCCGAAAAGTCAAAACTATATGGATGCAGAATTTGGCTTGGCAAAATATTTTGCTAGCGTTTTCCAGAAACTTCTGCTACTTGGAAAATATTTTATTCATATATTATATTTTACTCCAAAATTATATTTTTTGCAGGTTCTCTCAGTTCACGACCTGCAAATGCACAGCGCGGCTTACAACGATCTCCTTCACAACCCAAAACTCTTAGATGCGGTGGAAGACATAATGGGGACCAGAAATATCGTCCTTCACCACACCAAAGCCCATTTAAAACCTCCAGCCAAGGGATCACCCTACCCCATGCACCAAGACTACCCCTATTTTCCGCACAAGAAGCATTCGATGTTGGCCGTATTTTTACACATGGATGACACATCACCAGAAAACGGAGGTCTAGCAGTCTACCCCGGTAGTCACAAACTGGGTCCTTTACCATTTACAATGTCCGTAAACGAAGAAGGACACCGAAACTATTACGTGGACATTAAAAAATGGCCGCTTTCCGGAGCTACACCCCTGCCAGCGGTTAAGAAAGGAGACATAGTGATTTTCTCATATTTGACACTTCACGGTTCGTACTTAAACCTTTCTGAAAGAACGAGAAAAATGTTTTTGATTCAGCTGAGGGCTGGTGAGGATGAGGCTACGGATGATAAGCACAGGTCACCGGGTCAAGGTTTGACTTTGAGAGGAAGGAACCTCACACAAGCGGCTGAGAGGCATATTAGCTAAAAATAACGAGTTTATTTATTTGGCTTATAATTTAGTCAGTTATCCATCCATGTTTAATTTTTGTCCGTGTGTGTGTAATTTTTGGATCCTAATTTTAATGAATTAAACAGTACCTCTGTTTTCTACATAAGAAGCTTTCATTAATCGTCGTAGTATTGCACTTAGATGACACATCCCCAAAAAACGGAGGCCTAGCCGTCTATCCTGGTAGTCACAAATAGGGTTCATTACCATTTAGAATGTCCGTAAATAACAAATATTCCGAAACTATTATAGTGGAGTAAATTCTTAAAAAGAAACTGCAAAAAGGGTATATTTAAGATGACATATCGCTTTTTTTAAATATTTTGCCAAGGGTTAGGGTAGTTACGAAAAAAACAAAAAAAAAAAACACTTTCTTTTACTTAATTGTTTGCTATTTTAACTGAGGTAGTAATTTTAACATAAATTTAAAATTAATTTAGTTTAAATCGTAAATCTGCTTTTGTTTGTGAAGAAATGTAAACGAGTTGAAAACACGACATCTCGTTTTTTTTTTAATATGTATCTTTAATTTGGTAAAATCTAATATTTTATCATGCATGTATTAATTTTTTTACTTAATCATCCGCCAATTTAACTGAAGTATTAAAATTTGATTTTGTTTGACACAAAAATTTAAAACTAATTTAGCTCATTCTAAAACTGCTTTTGTTTGTGAAAAATGTAAACGGACACAAAAATAAAGTTGTAGTTGCCGCGATCTTGATTTGTGAATGAAATATGTCACTTTTTTATTTTTGAAATGGCTATGTCTTACTTAGCGCAACCCAATATTTTGCCAAGTGCTTTGTGTTTAACTTAACGTCTGAAACTAATTTAACTCACCCTAAAACTACTTTTGGTTGTGCAAAACTGCTAACGTGCAGAAAAATAATGACGTTTCTTAATTTTAGTCGCGGCCATCTTGATTTGGGAATGACATGGTATGAAACGATTTTTTTTCCCAGTTTTTGAGACAAGCGTCCTCGATTTAGTGCAAATTGATATATTGCATGACGTTAGTATAAATATCACACCAGAAGGGCAAAATTACTTGTTCCTCGATAGTTTGAATATCAAGTGTCAAATCAAATGTTTTTTAAAATTGGAGCAGAGACAAAATCAATGCTAATAACATCTACCAAAAAAAATAAATATTTAATGTTTTCTATAGGTTAAAAAGGTTTCTTATATTTTTGACATATCAAGCGCCATCTTAGCACCCGCTTATAAACTCTAATTTTTTTTTAAGTTCATGACTTAAAACGTAAAACAAAAATCTATGCCATATATCAACTTTTTTTTATATTTTTGGATTAAGTGGGACCTTCTCACTATTACCCAATTGATTTCGATTTGATTTTTCTAAAAACGTAGAAAACACATTTTTTCCTAACTTTGACAACCACCATCTTGGTTTCTGGGGCCGGAAAATGAGGGATTCTCGACGGAATTTTAACTTTTGGTATTAGGTATCACTCGGTCAAATATAAAAAATACCCTTTTTCCAGCTTTCCGTTGAAAATCCCTACGAATTTACTTCACTATTACGTACACAATAAAAAATGGATGCTTTCCGGAACTAAAGGAAACAGTAATTTTCTCCTATTCAACACTTTACTGATCGTACTTAAATTTTTCGGACAAGATAAGAAGGATGTTTTTGATTCATCTGAGGGCTGGTAAAGATGAAGCCACTGCTAATAAGCACCATGTCACCCTGTCAAGGTTTGGCTTTGAGGGAAAGAAACCTCACACAGGCCGCTGAAAGACATATTTTAGCCAAAAAGTAGAGTTTATTTAATGAAACTTAAACACATGGTTTTACTGAAAATGTCGCCATCTGCTCCCCTTTTATACAGTAAGACTACTAATATTTAAGCCCACTTAAAACCTTCAGCCAAGCCTGCACCAAGCCTACCCGTATTTTCCGCACAAGAAGCATTCAATGTTGGCCGTGTTTTTGCAAATAAATGACACATCCCCGGAAAACAAAGGTCTGGCAGTTTATCCCGGTAGTCGCAAACTGGGCCCTGCCAGCTGTTCAGAAAGGACACATAGTGATTTTCTCATATTTGACCTTACGCATCGTACTTGAATTATTCCGAGAGAACAAGGATGATGCATGTGATTCAGCTGAGGCCAGAGGATGAAGCTACGGACGATAACCACAGGTCATTGTGTCAAGGTTTAACTTTGAGGGGAGGGAAGATCAAACCAGCGGCTGAGAGGCATATTAGCTGAAAAATAGAGTTTTTTTATTGTTTTTTAAACAACCGGAAAATAGCAACTTTCCATAGGATTTTTCGTACGGAAAGTTTTACATTACATGTCCTTTCGAAATATTTCCACTCTCAAGAAAAGACCTTTTTATTCAATTGTTCTTTTTTTTTGGGCAGTTTTGACACTTCTAAAAAAGCTCTTTTAAATTTGTTTCAAAAGTTTTGTGTACAAAAATGGACTCAGATCTTGAAAATGAGTTGAATCACGAGGAAATAATAGAAGCTGCTTCAAGAGTCACATACACCGAAAAATCGACGTCACATTTTTAATTCTCAAAGTAAGTATACTAATAAATAATGGAAAGAACACTTCCAAGAACTACTCAACAGAGAGTCTCAGGTCGATAATGACATTTTCGACAAAATTTCGGAGAAAACTACACAACACCTTAGTGAGATTCCGAGATTAGAGGAGGTCGAAAAGGCAATCACACAGCTAAATAATAACAAGTCAGCAGGCACAGATAGTATCGCAGCTGAAGTCTGAAAACAAGGGGGTCCCGCACTTAATTCCCAAATGCACATTCTAATCAGTAAAATATGGACCACTGAGACCATTCCTGCCGAACTCAGAAACGCCTCTATAGTTACCATTTTCAAAAAAGGCGATAAGGCTCAGTGTGGAAACTACAGAGGTATATCTCTGCTTTTTGTTGCTGGAAAGATACTTGCACGGATACTATCAAACCAATTAATTTCGATTGCTGAAAAAAATCTGCCAGAGACACAGTGTGGATTTAGGCCCAATCGCGGCACAGCTGACATGATCTTCAGTGCCAGACAAATGCAAGAGAAATCTAGAGAACAAAATCGCCCTCTCTTCATGGCCTTCATAGACCTAATCAAAGCATTTGATTCGGTCAACAGAGAAGCTCTTTGGAAAATACTGGCAAAAGCTGGATGCCCTCAAAAATATATTCAAATTCTTAGACTACTACACGAGAATATGAATGCAACAGTCCTGAGCAACGATGTGTGTTAAACAAGGGTGTGTTATTGCGCCCACCCTATTCTCTATATTTTTAGGTGCCATGCTTCACCTTGTTGAGGAACATCTACCGCCGGGAGTGGAAGATTTGACGGTGACCTACTTAACCTAGGCAGACTGCGAGAAAAAACTAAGGTCTCGACAACCTCGGTAATTGAACTGCAGTACAACGATGACAACGTCGTATTGGCCGATACAGAGGAAGGTCTATAGCTGGTAATCAATGCATTTAACCAAGCCTACAAAAGAATTGGCCTAGAGGTCAATCTTTCCAAAACGCAAATTCTTCACCAACCAGAACCAGGTACGAATCCCCAAGCTCCAAACATTTCCATAAATGGGCATCCTCTGCAGAACGTGGAACATTACCCATACCTTGGGAGCCACCTATCATCAAATGCAACTATTGATGCAGACACACAGCATCGCCTAAAATGTGCTAGCGCAGCGTTCGGACGGCTTTCGGAGAGAGTCTTCAACAATCACGACATCAATGCGGAGACCAAGCTTTATGTCTACAACAGTTATAATAACAACTCTGACATACGGATGCGAAACGTGGACCACCTACAGAAGGCTTTGATATGCCTAGAAAAATATCACCAAAGTTGGAATACTGAGAATTAAATGGCAAGACCGACGAACAAACATAAGTGTTTTAGAAGAAGCCAGAACAACTAGTGTAGAAGCCCTTATCTTCAAGCACCAGCTTCGTTGGACTGGTCACATTATCCGCATGCCTGAAACACGTCTTCCAAAGCAGATATTTTATGGACAACTGAACGAGGGAAAGAGAAATCAAGGAGGTCAACAAAAAAGGTACAAGGACGTTCTCAAAGGCAATATGATGAAGGGTCACATCGATATAAACAACTTTGAGACCGGGGAAAACGATAGGGCTTCATGGCGCCGAACAGTCCATGAGGGAACATAAACTTTTGACAACGACGTAGACTAGAGACGGAAAAGAGAGAACGTAGAAAGGAGCGACAAAATGATGATAACCAACAACACCCGGTTGCTACCGGAGAATGGGTGTGCCAAGACTGTGGAAGGGTGTGGGGCTCGAGAATTGGCTTACATAGCCATCAAAAAACGCACAACAGATAGCGACGATACAGAATAGAGGAAAATCATACTCGGTATCGAGTGATTGCCTATGATGATGATGACTATAAATATAGGTAAATAAAGAACAAACCTTGAAACCTGCCTTTTATGAGCTCTTTTATCATTATTTTGCTTGATAAGTTGGTCATGGTCAGCCATAAGGCGTTAACAAAAGTGATAGGTACTAAAATGTTTTTTCTGATCGTTTGAAAAAAAAAGTACGTTCGATACACGACCGGAAAGTGTCTTTACATGTCTCCGCAGGTTTACAGAACTCGCCTGCGGCTCGCTCTGTAAATTTCCTGCGTCGACCTGTAAATACCAATTTTCCGGTCTAGTGACGTAAATACCTATTTTCGCATAATTTAGTCGGTCTTACCAAACAGATATATCTTAGCAAATGCATTCTATCTTAAAGAGCGCAATGCTAATCATATTGAAACTTCATATACAGTTTTAAACTAAAGGAAGCAATAGAGGAGGATTTACTGAAACCCCCTGTCCTTCAGGAGTAAGACTACTAAGATTTTTCCACAAAAAAAGCCTGCAATATAGGATTGGATTTGAAGGAAAGAAACCTCAAAAAGGCGCCTTAGAATACGTTAGCTAAAATGTTTTAGTAAATGCATTCTATCTTAAAGAGCGCAATGCCAATCATATTGAAGCTTCATATACAGTTTTAAACTATAAGAAGCAATAGAGGAAGGTATACTGAAACCCCCTGTCCTTCAGGAGTAAGACTACTAAGATAAATTTTCCACAAAAAAAGCCCGCAATATAGGATTGGATTTGAAGGAAAGAAACCTCAAAAAGGTGCCTTAGAATATGTTAGCTAAAATTTTTGTTTTGTTATTTTGTTTGTTTTGTTTATTGCGATAAAATATGTTTTTCTTTCAATATCACTGCATATTATAATAAATGCGTTTATAACGTTTAACAAAAAATATAAAAGTTTATAATTTAAAACCACTAGAAACAATAGAGGAGCCATCTTAAACTTTTGATTTTAGTCTCTCTATTCTCATATAAAATTCGAAATTCTTACAAATGCCATAGGGTTTGCTTCCCAAATTTTCGAGATATAACTGCAATCTGCAGTGAAAATGATAAAATTTAAGGTTTTTAAAGCGATTATTATTATTATTATTATTATATATCATTTATTGTAAATAGAATACAGGACAGATTTTTAACAAAAATACAAGAAATACAGTAAGATTAATTGCAGATATCTTAAAAAGAAATCTTAGAAGGAATTCAAATGTAGTATCAAAATAGGGAGAATACTTTTAAGAAAATTAAAATTGCCCCAGTGTGCGTCCAACCATATGTCAAATTTTGATAGCTTTTGAAGAAATAAAGTTTTTTTTCATTAACATTTCGATCTCAAAAATCATCAAAAATTAAAAATACCTCATAATTGCTTTGCGCTTCATTTTATCGCGTTTTTAAATTTCAGCGTAAAAATACCCCATTATTTTTAAATAGGATGATATGTGAATGTGCTCACGCTACTATTATTAAAAAAGTTAAGGTTATAAAGTACATTTTTCAGTGGAAAAATAGGAAACTAAACGAACATTTAGCTTTTTATAAATTAAATTATTTGTTTTTGTTCTTAACTCATAGGCTTGTTGACAGTTGACAGTTGAGAAGGTAGTGCAGCAGTTTAAAAACAAACGAAGAATTTTCAATCCTGCATTTTTATAGCTAATACTAATTATTAAAAAATAAAATTTAATTTTTTTAAAAGCTGTCCCGTTGGACGCAGAATGTTTTCAGGAATCCAAAAAAGGTAAAAATATACAGGGTGTCTCATTTCAAAATCGAAAGTTAAGACCGTTTCCGGTGAAACCAGAAGTCATCGGATGTCACGCAACCTGCCAAAAAACGTCAAATTTAACATTCTATTTTATCATCATATTCATCATCATACACATCATCATTTCTTCATCTTAAGAAATGCAGAAAAAAGGAAGTGAACCACCCCGTATAAATCTCGGTATAGGTAGTTAAAAGTTTACCTATAAATATGTTTTTCTTGATTATGTAGTTTTTGCCTCGGTTTTTGCTAACTGTGATTTCTAAAACATATCAGAAAAATTCTTGTGCCTATAATATATGCGTAAAGTGCCCTTGCCGGCCTTGGTGGTATGCATCACTTTCCACATTTGTTAGGTAAATAATTTTTTACTTTAATAAATTACAACGCCACAATTTTTTCGCCGCCTGAAAAATATTTCTGGATTCTTTATTACAGTTTATAAAGGCACTCTACTAAACAGAGAGCAGTGGCTGTGGTAGCAGTCACGAGAAACAATGGGGCTCCGTGGCAAATAACAATCACCCCTTTAATGAATGCAAGGGTAAATAGTCAGGCAAAACAGGGTTGTCCCGTAATTTCGTTCGGGTAATTTAATTTTGGTTTACATCTCGCCTACTGTTTCACCATGATTATATTTTGTGTAGGTTAATAATATAAATTAAAAAGGTTTAAATAAAACAAATACAGGCCCTCCAAAAGGTGCTCGTGTTTTTACTGTTTGCTTATTTTATTGTGTGATTGACCCTTTTTTGTAAAAATATTTGGGAACACAATAAAACAAGTAAATCCTGCTAATCGCAAAAACTAAAAGAGAAATTCTATATAGGTACGTAATTTTTAAAACCAATTTTTATGAAGCAAAGGAAAAGAAGGCAGGTTTGGTCAAAAATCATGCATAATCGTTATGTATTAACTAAACGCTCACCTGTCACTGGAAACAAAAATAATCTCAAAGTTTGGCTCTCTTTTTCTTATGAGTCTGTAAACTTCTGTTAATTGAGGGGTGAATGCTCTGCAGGGTGGACACTAAAAATATAATACATTATGGGAGTCGAAATAGTATATTACATGACAAGAGAAGAAAGTGACAAATTCCACACGAGCTTGAATATTGTGAACGAGGCGCTAGCAGAGTGAAACCACACGCGAGTGTAAGAAAGTTACTTTCTATTGAGTTGTGTACTTTTTCTACGAACACTGATGAATTCCACCAATTTTGGTAAAAATTGGTCTTTAATTTTGCACAAATCAAATGAAACCGCTTTTCCACATATGTGACGAAAAATTTCTGCACACGGGGGTGAAATTCAACGTTTTATAAGGATTTAAATCGTGTGAATCCATTCATATAAGAAAACATACTTTTTTATTTGGTTTATTTTGGACAAAATGTAGATAATTTTTAAAATTTTCCAGTATTTAAATTTTAAGTAATCCGTGATTTTGGGTCTATTAAAATCTAACTTTTTGCAGCTTATTTGTGGGTATCAATAAATAAAGGCAATCAACTTAAAAGCTGGTAACCACTCCCTGGAATAAAAGCTATAGCATTAGTATTGGTAGGAAAGGGCGGCCTGTGGCGTGGGCCTGAAAATTAGACTGCTTCGTGAGCCCTTTTTGCTATATCTCGTTTTACACCGCTATCTTCCTACTTTCGCTACACGGGCTGTGATTCTTTCTCCAGGCCTTCCAGTCTTCTTTACGAAGTTCAATATACCGGCCCATCTAAGCAGTCAGCTGCCTTAAGCCGGCATTAAAGCTACGGATCCCCCTTAAAGTCTCTAATGAATGTATTATTGCTTACCCAATTTGCTGAAAAATAAAATCCTCGAATTCCTTCGGGCAACTCTCTATATCTAATTTCGTTTTTTAAAAAATTTGGATGATCTGAGTCAAATAGTCCACCTGGCTGAAGAACTATGTCTTTTAAGACCTAAAAACACACAACGAAAACAAAACCATTGTAAACTTCTAGATTTAAGGCTATAATTTCTCCCCAGATTCTAAGTAAAAAAAAGGTACAACTGGCAACGCCTTGTTCTTTAATTTTTTAATCTTTTGCCAGAGTGCACATTGAAAACTAAACATCAGAACTAGCTGAAATTTTGCAGGGGTGATCATTTTTAAATGCTTAACAAAAATATCTGAGGGATTTTTCAAAATTCTCAATTATTTTTTCTTCAAAATAAAAGCTCTGGTGCTGTCATCTATTCCAAAAGCCTCAAAATAATTGCGGTTTAAAACAAACCCGATTTACAAAAAAAATATTTTTATATTTCCTTGCTTTAGCGAAAATAAAAACTAAGTTTCCTTTTTTCTAAAAGCCTGTGCACTCCGGAAAAGAAAGGGAGACACACGCAGTTCAAGTGTTGGACGATAGATCGCAAAATTTATACGATTCCATGGTAACTGCAGGAGTTTTTCTGTCAACAAACTTTAAATCGGGCCGCAGTGGGACAGAAGAGTATTTTTACGTTTTCTGACAGAAAACCATTCGAGGTTATGTTTATCTTTCAAAAATGTGTTTTCAAAAATATTGTTCTAAAACAAATATGAACCCACTCCGCGCGTGCGGTCGCCCGCCGAAAAAGTCCTAGCGCAAAGAACCAAGAGAACTTTACTGGCTCGCTGGGATTACTAGGAATTCGCATGGAAACAGTCGGCGCCCATAACCCCACATAATTTTGTTTTTATTTTGATTCAACCATTTTTTCTAAATTTAAATTATTGCGGCATAGTTATGTGCAAGTTTCAAAAACACACGGATACTATAGAGTACTAACAAAACAGGTCAGTGCTCCCTTTAGAGGTTGGTAAGACTTGCTAGTCGTTGACTCTTCTGTTTAAAATAGAATACGATTATTTCGTCTAGCGCCAGTAGCCGATTTTTAAATCTGCATGCTTTTAAGTTAACCTGTTGTCGGTATCAGCTAGCGGGAGTGTTTCCAATTCAATTATAAATGCTCCTGCAAATGCAACCTTAAACGTTAAACCCAGTTATTTTAATGGGTCCCTATAAAAAACCCGAAACCAAATTTGGCAGAAACATAATTTGTCAGAATTTAAAAGAAAAGAAAATAATTAGTCCGAAAAAAATTGTCTCGAAAATTAAATGACGGGAAAATTAAATCGCTAGAAAATATATGCATGCATTTAAACGAAACATATTTTTATAGAAACACAAAACGGAAATAATTTAATAGAAACATAATAATGCGGAACCACAAAATTCAAGAACTCTAATCTATCCGAAAGTGATTTGAACCGATACCAACGAATTTAATTGCTACGTTGCCAGCCTTACGGCAGGGAAGAGTCGAAGTGAGTTGTGATATCCCTCAACCCTCCCTCAACCACCCCCTACCCTCAAATTTTTTCATAATATTAAAATCGGTTGTGTAGATTTGATAGACTGTTAGACAGCCAGAAACTGTGAAGTTAAATAAAATCGTTTAATAAAAAAAAATCCCCGTATCATCTTCCAAATAGAGAAACTTGTCAACGCCGCAATCCAGGGCCTACGGCGCTTTAGAGATTTAAATTTGATGCATGCCCAATAGCGATTCGGATGGATTGTGGTTCTGCTCATTTAAGGATATTTTCTATCAATTTGTGGTTCGGGTGTTTTTCGTTTCTAGAAAATTATTTTCGATACTTTTGCAATTCTGATATTTTAAGGTTAGATAAAATTATAATCAGTTTAATTATGTTCGTGTCTTTTAAGGATCGAGTAAATTAAAATTCTGTAAAATTATTTTCTTATCCATTATTTTCTGGGTGTTTTGCTTCCGTTCATATTTTGCTTCGGACGTTTTATTTTCTGTTCAATTGTGTTTCGGTTTTGTACATTCGGCTTTTTTGTGGGTTCCCACTTTAATACGTAGTTGGATAGTGTTCTTTAGCAGGTAATTCTGCAATAAATGGTTTTCTTTTATTTTAGTATTTTACTTGGTTTTTTAGCGGCGCAGAACGCAAAAAGTCAAAATAAGTAACCTAACCCGCAAATTTTTGACCCGGTGCTAAAAAATCTCTTGTGTCCCACTGTGGAAAAATTTTGCAAAAAGATCAGGTCGACATAGTTAAATTGTTTTTTTTGTACAGTGTTGCTAGAAACAATTCCCCATATTGTAACTACGACCTTAGATGGGTCTAATACAAGTTTATTTTTGGCGTTACTTGATTATGCACACATTAATTAAGGACAGAAATGTGTCTGACGTTTCTTGTTTAAATTTTTCAATTTAAATTCAATACTAGCCGTGTGCCCGGCGATATTTCTGAAAAATGACAAAATTTCATCCCCTATTTAAGCCTCCAAAAATGACGAATGTTCATACAAAAATTCTTTCTTCGTGATCACCTTTTATCCCCTATTTAGCCTTTAAGGAATGCATTTTCAAAAATACTTTCTTAGTTCTATAGGGAACACGTGTGCAAAATTTTATGTTTCTATAGACCCACCGTTTTTGGTTGTTCGTTGTCTGTCAGCGAGTATTAAGTTGAATAATGAACATGAGTTATGAAAATTTAAGGTGTTTGTTTTTAATCTTACGTGATTTTTTAGTTAGTTTACACTAACGTGGAAGGAAAACCGTACTCTACTCCCCTAATGAGTTTCGCCTTTTTTATCTCTCGCTAAGGATTGTACAGATATACTCCTCATAGTAGTAGCCGCGTAGGGCATAAAAAAGGGGTTCGACTGCTCGAAGGTGATGATGGTTGCCAATGTATATTTTCCGAATCTGGGGTGCCTCTTAAGAGTCAAAATCTATCTTGGCCTGCCACCCCTCTAGTCATTCCCCCCTCACCCCCCCTTAAATATTAAATTTTTAATCTATCATATCTCGACAACGAAAAAAGATACAACAATAATCACTGTTGTATGTGCATTAACAAGTAGATTGTTCGATATATTTACATTATTTGCATATCTCGAAAACTAAAGAAGATATTTAAAAAAACTGCATTTTCAAAAAAAAATCGTTTCTATTTTTGCCCATATTTTGTAAACTAAAGTAAATATGAAGAAAATCTTCAAATAAAGATTTTTTTGCCGTTTCCTTTCTTTCCAAAAAGGTATACAGGTATGGGTTTTTGTCTATCCAACTCCCAACACCGCCGTCTGACAGGTGCCAATACGCAAAAGCTTGTATATGAGCAAAGAAGTAGTATTCACCTTCGACAGGGTGATTTCAGTGACCATAATATATTTTTAAAACATAAATATCGCAGCCTCACAATATTTTAACTACCTCTATCTCTCGTTCCCCCCCTCGCCCCCTCTTCTCCAGACCCTCCCCATCATTACCTATGGTACAGTAGGTACCTAAAAGGAACCAATGAAGATGATCAATATCAAACAGTTTTTGCTAAATGGTTTGACTTAATAGACAGGATAAGTGCAATGCTGATATCTCATAAACTATTTTTTTTAACATTTCTAAAAAAAGTGAAAACAAAAAAAATATATCCAAATATTGCTCAGGCTAATTTTCTTATTTTAATAGGTGCCGAAAAACTTTAAAATTCTTATATTAGAAGTTATAAATATAATGTTGTCTTGATGGTCTACTTACAAATTAGGTTCATCTTAAAGTTTTGGCGAATTGCGATGGTATTGCATTTCCAGGTTACAAATGGAAAGCAAGCAATTGCCACCCACGAAAGGCTCACTAGTTCCGACATTGCTTCGGTCACGCCTGCAAACTTTTATATGGGTTAATGCGCATTCCCCATCCAAATCTAAAAAACTTTGTTTGGGAGAAAAAAAAGTGACGAATTTATACCGATATTACCAGCTTGGGAAAATGTCGCTCCAAAAATATTTTAAAATTAATTAGTTGCAGCCACCGGCAATCCCTTGGCGAGAGGGATGGGAAGGAGCTTCCCCTTCCCAATGTTACTTGCAGTTGGGAAATATAAAGGTTCAGTGGGGAAATTTAAGTACATTTTACAAGAACTTGTATTTCTAATTTCTTCAAACAACAATAAAAAAAAATCTCAAAGTTTCAGGTAACTTGGGAATCGCTTTTAATATTAGTTGGGAAAATGGCCCCAACACAATGTCTTCGGATCGCTGGTGGTTGCAGCTGTAAAAAATCAATGTGCAGTACAAAAGGGTTTGTAAATGTTTTGATGAGATGTGTGAAAAATACCGTGAAGAAATTATTAATGAAGAAGATAATCGATATTATAATGCGCTTTTTTTTTAAAATGAAATACTTAATAGGTTCCTATTGGAAATAGAAAATTCCTCAGTTTTCCTCAAATTGTACCTGCTTCTTTGTTAAAATGATAAAAATTGATGTTTATTTCTAGCGATATAAGTGCATTATTTTCACCCTTTTTAAATTTGAAGGTTTGGTAAAATCACTAATTGGTTGACGACTGAGTGCAAATTGACTTTTTATTCATAGTATGACAGGGTTGTGGAAGGGGGAAGTCGTAAAGCGGGTTTTAAAAAAGTGCATTATTTTATCTTCGTTTTAGGAGATATCTTAGATGGAAAAATCTATAAATATAACGAAAGTCACGTCGCCGATTATGAACATAACTCATCTGCTCATATCACAAACGTACCCAGTTTTGGCGTAATGGCTCAAATCAAACAGTGCTATTGCGGGTGGTGTTAGAAAAACCCCATAGATAGATAACGTTTTTAAAAAGAGCGAAAATGTTGGAAAAATATTTATTAAGATATTTTTTTTCGTATCTGGTCTGGGTTAGAAAATTTAAAATTTGTTTTTTTAAAAATACACTTTTTTAAAATATCTTGTTTAGTTTTTGAGATATGCAATAAAGTGTAAGCGCATCATATAATCTAGAGGTCAATGCACAAACAACAGTGAAAAAATGTTTGTTCTGTCTCTGCTGGTTGCTGAGATATTGAAGAATTAATTTTAAGGGGATTAAAGGAGGTAGAGAGGGCACGACCGAGAGGGGGGATGCCCCAGAAATATTTTCATAGTTACGAGTCACCCTAGTACATAACTCATCTGCTCATATCAGAAACGTGCCTAGTGCGGTGCTACTGCGGGTGGGGTTAGAAAAGTCCCATAAATATATACCTTTTTAAAAAGGAGCGAAAACGGTGGAAAAATATTTTTATAAACACTTTTTTCGTATCTGATTTGGGTTAGAAAATACGGACAAAAATTTAAAATTTGTTTTTTTGAAAATATACTTTAAAAAAATTTCGTTTTTGAGATATGCAATATAGTGTAAGCACATCATATAATCTACAGGTCAATGCACAAACAACAATGAAAACATTTTTGTTCTATCTCTGCTGGTTGCTGAGATATTGAAGAATTAATTTTAAGGGGTTTAAAGGAGGGTGGAGTGGGTACGACCGAGAGGGGGGATGGCCAAGATATATTTTCGTAGTCAGGAGTGAACTCAGTGTCAAAAAATATACCTTGGCAACCATCATCATTTAAGTGCAGTAGAAATGCTTTAAGCCGCTCTACTATCATCAATTTATTAGATTTGTTTTGTTGAGAACATATTTTAACCAGTGGCGCACCCAAGAATTGACTTCATGAGGCAGGTTTAAGGATAATTAATAAATAAAACTTGATTTGAAGTAAAAATGTAACTATATTTTATACAAGGACACAAGTGCTTACAAGTGCGGATCTGGGCACAAATGTAGAGGGGGGGGGTTAACCAAATTTAAATTTGTTTATTTATCCAAAATAACACATAAAGTGCAATTTTTGACTTAAAATTAAACTAAACTCGTAAATATTGCTGGGGTTTTGGAATTTAAGTTGTTTATTTACCCTTAATTCGTTTGTAAAAATGGTAAAATGCGCCGCAGGCTTAAATTTTTGCGAAAATGATACTCAAAATGAAATTTTTGAAATCGTAGGCAGAATCTTTTCATAAAATTACATTAATTATAGCGCCTCAGCCAAAACATTTTGTAATTTATGATTTTTTTTAAAGATTTTTGTTAAAAATTTAATTCTAGGCTCTTGTATTTTATTCCCTATATATTTTATTTCTGCTTTTATTTGGTTGTGCCAATTGTAACCAGGCTTCTCGGGGGGCGTTAATCCAACCCCCCCTTCAGTGCGTCACTGTTTTAATAGGGTTTGATTTAAGTTTAAAAAATGAAAAATTCAAAAATTTATCCGCACCACTGGCACTGGTAGTAGATAAAATAAATCAGATACAATCCTTTGGAGTAAAGTCCTTTCCTCTGTTTCGTCGGGTATCAAACAAAAAAATGGTGCTTTTCGCTGTTGGTATGTAAATTACTAGTACCTCATCTGCAGGTCTAGGTCTCCATGGAAAGTTAACGCCATTAGGATCTTCCAATAGCCTTTCTTGTGCAGACACACTTACAGTTGCACCGTCCTTATCCAAAAGTACTAGCGTTGGTACTCCTGATTTTATTCGGTACCTCCTGCTCAGTTTCGTCTGAAAAAAAATACAAGTAAGCCAACCAAAAGTAAAAATAGAGGGAATTCGTCCTATATCTACTTCTCAGAAAATGTTGGAAAGCCGATAAAATATTCGAAAGAAAAAAGAACAGCTTTGGAATAATCGATTTAGTAATTCAGGAGATACACAGCATTTAGTGGGTCCACATTTTCGACTTTTTAAATCACTCGTTGAGATAGTTCTTTGAACCAACGTGTAACGCTTGTAAAAAAAGCATTATTTTAACCACTTGTTGTAAATACTACTAGGTTTTTTAATAAAGATGTAAAATAAACATGTTTATGCACTTCAGAGATTTTAATCCCTCTTTCAGGGACTAAAGTGACACTTTTAATCCCTTAGGGAGTCAAAGAAAATTTAATCGCTAAGTGATTAAAAATAAATTTAATCTTTCAACTTAGGGATTAGAAGTAATATTAATCCCTCAGGGATTAAAAAAAAACTAATCCCTACTAACTAATGGCAAGTTAAGCCAAACAGCACTTGCTCTTGGCCAAGATTTCATTCTTAGCACCCTTTCTTGTAGTTGACGAACCATTTGGCGTAGAAATAACGTAATTTGAACAAAGATCTTTTCCTAAAGTGCATAAAATAGTATATAAACCTCGGGACTAAAGTGTCTTTTAATTCCTTTGCGAATTGTAGCCTTCCCTACGGTCGGGTTACAAACCTTTCGCCGCCGGATTAAATGTAGCACTTTAGTCCCTAGGTTTATAATGTACTGTTTTATACCTTTATCAAAACATGATTTTAGTAACGGTCTCCAGATAACTAATGGGGTTTTTTGGTTACCGATGCAAAAAAACTTTTTTTATCGCTGGTGCAAAAAAAAAGATTTCTGGCCGTTTTTTACCCAAAATTAAAGAGAAATAGCGGAATATAGTAATACTGAAAAAATCTAATTATTCTTGCCTAAAAATTAAGCCATTTCCGCCAGTTTTCACCAAGTATTTACGCAAAAATCATTTCAAAACATCGTCAAAATATCAAACTGTCAAATATTAAAATGTCGCAATAATGAACGTCATGGAGTAAAAAGTCACATTGCTATGGAAACCATTGTTATTTCATTTACCAGCCGTGGGTTGCGAGAGGTGCTCTTCGTTCGAGATTTTTAAAAGTATTTTCCTGTTTTTCTTAAATTTTTTGATAAAGTTATTTAAAAAATAGTGTTAACAATTCGCGGCTAAACTATGCTTTTTCTTACTCGCATTTTTAAATACCTCGATGTGCTAGTTGTTAAAACTATTATTTTATAATATCTTTTACGGACATTCTCGATGCGAGCTCTGAAGCAAAAAATTAAACTTCACTTTTTACTGGACTTTTTTTGTACAAAAGGTCGAAAGTAGAAATTCTTTTATTAGTGGAAAACCCTTTTCACATTGAAGTTTATCCGTAGTAAGTAAAAACCATAAAGTTTTCTTTTTTGCTCGGGAACAATTTTCTGCTCTTAACTTCTTTAAAATTGCTCTGAATTGCTTTAACTTTGAGAAAAACCTTTTAAACATATTTTAAGTTTTACAGTACAGTAGGCGACAGATTTTCTATTGAAACGTTATCGAATAAACGACAGATTTAAATTTTTAATCTTAGAGCAGGAGACATCGCAAGTATAACAAAAAATCGTACGCGCGGTAAGCTTCCATACTTTAATCTTTTAATAATTAACCATCTGAATACCATTTTTAGAGCAATTTTTGCGGATGAAGCTGTAATTGTGGCAAATGTTAGTATCCCTATAGTAGTTTGTAAAAAACTTTTCCTCTGCGATGTTCTTGCTTCCTTCTCCATCTTGGCTTAAAGATGACCGACAGGGGTATTATTCAAAAATTCATAACTTTCTTATTTATGAACCGATTTGTTTAAAACAAATTTTGAAATATTTATTATATATCAGCAGTCTTTGAGTGTTTTTAACGTTTTGAAATCATGACTTTTTGACGTATTTTTTCAGGTTTCCCACGAAACCGTGTATTTTATAAAAAAATCACTTTAAATAAGTAAATGCGCACTTTGAGAGCTTTTATAATGAATAATAATTCTGCGCTAGGTTTATTGGTTCCTCTAGACACAAGTTTTACTTTTACTGTAAAAGACGATGTCATTTTGAATCAAATAAGACTAGTGGTTCCGACAATAGACAGTGCACTAAATATGGCGGTTTAAAGATGGCTGACATGCGATTTACGAAATTTTTCTTAGAGGTGAATTTTTCATATAATAACAATCCCCATGCAGTTAAGAGGTACAGCGATTTCAAGTGATTAATATTTTTTCTCAAAAAAAAAACAAAAAAACTGTTTGCGATAAAGCCAGTACCTTGAAAAAATTACTATTATATATATGTTTTTCCCAATTCTTGCAAAAATGTCTCTTTTTCCGAAGAACATTTTTGTTATTTTGAAGAAACCTATTAACTTTTTTTAGGGTATACAATTACCTTTAAATCACTGTATCACCTAACCCCATAAGGGGGCCATCTTTAAACCGCTATATTTAGAGTACCGTCGACTTTTAGTCGAATCCGCTAATCTTATTTTATTTACCCCTAAATGCACCGTACGCACTTAATCGCGATTGGCTATCTAATCCATTCTTTATCTCTCTTGATCCCACATAAATGAACAAAAGTGAAGGATTGAGTATACCTAAACTAATCCGAATATTTTTGCATACTTATTTAAGGACCGTGAAAACTTTCGTAAAAAAGTGAAATTTTTGTATCGTAGGCCAATCTTACGGTTTTTTAAGTATTATTTAGGAACCACCAAACCTAGCACAAAATTTGGGTGCATTTTTTTTTTTATTTTAAGAGATTTTTTTTATAAAACACACAGTTTCGTGGAAAACCTCAAAAAATACTTTTTTTTTGGTGCAGGGTGATCTACCATAAATGTCTTGATTTCAAGAAAAACTCATACATTCATTTTTTCATCTACCACAAAATTTAGCTTTCCATTAGTGTATACTATTATAAGGCACCACCAGCTTAGTATGCCTGACAGCTTAAAATTCAGTGTGACATCCTTAAAAATGCCACAGAGATCAACATTTACAAAAGTTCAAGTTATCACTCGAGTTATAAAATGCCGATAATGCTTTGGAAAAATGGATTTTTTTTATAAAACACACAGTTTCGTGGAAAACCTCAGAAAATACTTTTTTTTTTGGTGCAGGGTGTTCTACCATAAATGTCTTGATTTCAAGAAAAACTCATACATTCATTTTTTCCTATGCCACAAAATTTAGCTTTCCATTAGTGTATACTATTATAAGGCACCACCAGCTTAGTATGCCTGACAGCTTAAAATTCAGTGTGACATCCTTAAAAATGCCACAGATATCAACATTTACAAAAGTTCAAATTATCACTCGAGTTATAGAAGACGGCTGGTCTATAAAAAGAGCGGCCACCCATTTTGGAGTTGATAAAATGACGATAATGCTATGGAAAAAGCGCTGGATTGAAAATAATTCTACGGATAGGAAAGATGGATAAGGACGACCAAAAGTAAGTTCTGAAGTGCAAGATGCAACGTCGGTTGAAGCAGCTAATGTAACATTATTTCCGGGTTCTTTAGCAACAGTAAACAGAAGAGTAACGAATTCAGAAGTCTCTTGTCGAGTTGCTGCAAAGAAGCCTTTTCTAACAGAACAACAAAAATAGACCAGAGTGATTTTTGCACTGAACAACGTTCTTCGTGATAATGACTTCTGGGAGAGGGTGGTTTTCACTGACGAAAAAATGTTTCAATCATCTTCAAGCAGCAGGAGAATTTCAGTTTATCGTCCACCAAATTCTAGATTTGAAACCGAATATACAAACCAAATTAAAAAAGCTGGACATTTTTTTGTAAACATGTGGGGCTGGTTTAATGCTAGAGGTTTGGATTTTTTTGGAGAATCGAAGGAAGATTCAATAGTGAACGATATATTGAAATCCTTGAAAACGTTGCGCTGCCATCTGATGAAAATAATGACTTCGTTTATCAGCAGAACAACTGTCCAGTACACACGGCTAATGTTGTCCGCCAATGGTTTTAGAATAATAATATAGAAACACTCACTGTCTTGTCTAACTTTCGATAGATCTCAAATTTTGGCAAAATTAGATGAAGG
This sequence comes from Oxystoma pomonae, assembly GCA_963921995.1. Classification (NCBI taxonomy): domain Eukaryota; kingdom Metazoa; phylum Arthropoda; class Insecta; order Coleoptera; family Brentidae; genus Oxystoma; species Oxystoma pomonae. The sequence continues at coordinate 47,183,775 of OY998171.1, read as the reverse complement.
TTGGTTCGTCGGGTCGCCCATCATTATGAACCAGACAAATCCATTGTAGTAAGACTAAAAAAGAAAATACGAAGAAGAAGGAACTGGCTTGACCAAAGGCAGCACACCCCAACAGGATCAGCAAGCCGTGGCCAAAGACGCAAAATGAACAGTTAATTTTCCTGGTATGGTAGAAACTGCACTGAGACGAATAAAGAAGTCGAGGCTGAGATGTCGGGTTGCAGGTAAAAAAAAACAAGCCAAATAGCTTTTTCGAGACAGGAAAACGAATTTTGGCGACAGGTAGCTTTTACCGATGAAAAATTTTTTAATCCCATCGAGAACGTATGGGGGCTCATTGGAAATTATCAGAATTTAATATTCTTCCACGGAATGCTGACCATTTGATGGAGCTAATAGTTAGAGCTTATTAAGAGATCGTTGAAGAAAATCCAAATTTATTTGAAAATTTAGTAGGCTCCATGCCAAGGCGTTTAGAAAAAATTATTCAAGCAAACAGGTACTATAAGTTAATATTTCTGATTTTTGTTTATCTATAGGTTTTTTATTTCTATTTATTTTTTAATATTTTGTTATTTATAAAACTGATCCTGTTGATGTGTATTATTGGCCATGCTTCTTCGTATTTTCATTTTAGTCGCACTATAGTAAACTTATTTCGTCCATTTTAACAGGCTATTTGACGAAGGGGCCAACCTTCTACTAGTTTTGCCAAAATTTGATTGAATTGCTTCCTTTATAATAAAAATTTTGTATTAAACGTTTTTTATCTTTTTTTATATTTCGTAACAGCAACCTTAAAACTATATACTATATATAAAGATAATTTCAGTATCCTTAACAAAATTTGTTTATGTTGATTTAGACAGGTGCTAACTTCTGCTGTATGCGTTTTATGTGTCGGGAAGTGTACCAGTCAGTGATCTCCGTTATTATGTATGCTATAGAAAAGTTTCAAATATAAAATTTGTAACTTTTTGCGAAGTTTCAGAATATCTACACCAAACTTGTTAAGAAATGTCAAAGTTTAACACTAGCTTTCTTATCTTAAATATTGCATTTTTAAATTACCCTTTCTTTAATCAATAATCCAGGTTCATCTGGAAAAATTCCACAGATTATTTTTTTAATTTTTTTGTCCAAGTAAAGAAACTCTCATCAAGATCGGTTCAGGAGGTTTTGCGTGATGCTGAAACAACCAGACAGAGAAAAAGACAAAAATTCTAGAAATTGGATTTTTGGTTTTGTTAAAAGTCAACACCAACTATTAAAAAAATATATATGAAAATGGCGTCTCTATTATTATGTATCTACTTAGATTTAATTTTGGCTTGGTGCATTTTATAACCAAAATCCGACAGCAAAATTTCTTTCTTCAAACTCATAGCTAGAGCATAAAAAATCCAAAGATGTTTACATCGATCAAGGAATATTCACGTTCTTTTGTTTTACAGTTACAGAAAGTAGTAAAAAAGCAAAAAGAAAAACGGAAAGTAAAGATTTTTGGATTGTCGTCGTGGACATTTTTTTAATTATTTCACAGTGATGTGATTACACCAACTGGTTTGTCCAAAAGTATTCGAAAATAATTGCAATCCTTTTTCGGCAAACTTTTGCAGAAACTTTTCCACAAACTGTTGCTCGAACTTTTCGAAAAACTTTTGAACAAACTTTTGAACAGAGTTTTCAACGAAATTTTCCTCCAGCAAAAATCTTCAAAATCTTGGTCTGTTGCCATCCGTCCGAATTTTTCCGGACATGTCCGGAGTTTAGGGATATCCGTAGGTGTCCGGGCGGTGTCCGGTTTTCAGACAGAGAAGGAGAATTCACATAGAACGATCGTGTTCGTAAAAAGCTCGGGCAAAAAATCTGAAAATTTTTGCTCGAACATTTCTGCGAGCTTTTTACGTGCTCTTTAACGAACATTTTCTTCAGACAAATGTTTGCAATATTTTTTGTAAACAAAACAAAAATATTTTTGGTCTCACATCACGAAAAAAACCAAAAAAAAAAAATTATTTTTATTAAAAAAGAACCGACGGCAACTGAAACCTTATTTATTATTGGCTATCGGAGGTACTTAAGTACGGACATAATAAAATTATATTCTATCCTATCACTTTTGAGTCAACCATACCAATATGGTATGGGGGACTATTAAAATCGTGAAATTTTGACTTTTTTTTATTAAAAAAGGTTTAATCGACAAAAAAAAAGTTGTCTCTCAACTCAACTCAAGAACGCCTTAATCGATTTTAATGAAATTCGGTACAAAAATCCTCTATCGGCTGATTTGGGGTACGTTGGTGGGGGATTGAAGGATGAAAAGAGGGATAAAATATTTAAAAAAAATTGTAACTTTGGAACAAAAGCAAGTAGCGATATGCGGTTTTCAGATTTAATATGGACTACAAATTTTGTTATAAAGTCCAAATTCGTGTGAGCTTTAGTTTTCGAGATATTTGCAAAAACGTTAAAATATATTACAAAAATCATAACTTAGAAGTAAAGCAGCTATTGATATGCGGTTTTCAGATTTTGGTTTTCGTAAATACGACCCAAAATTTTTTTTATAAGGTTCAAATCTTTCAAAGCTAAAGTTTTCGAGATATTTTCATTTCCTTTTAACATAAAATAATTGATTGGATGGTGGACTATCCGTACTTTCTAGCATAAATTTTTTTTGTTTAGTTTTATTAAAAAAATAAAACAAAATATATCCTTCGAAATACTTAATTACCTTTTTTAGGGGACTGGTCTGAAGAGTAGTAGTTATTTTTTTAGGACCCTGGAGGGACGCATAATTTCAAACCTCTCTCTCTCGGTACGCCACTGGCATATAAACAATACATTATTTTGTGCCAAACTACTTGTCGACTGTTTACTTAAGAGATTCAGGTTCATCGCTTCACTAACAAAACGTGACCATATAGTTTAAAAAAAAAACAATCTAACCCGTCGGCGCGGCGGCCGCTGTAAAGTATTTTTCAATTATTTTTTGTAAAAACCTCCTTTTATTGTGTAGGTATGTACTATTCGAACTTAATTTATTAATTAAATAAGATAGATATATTCGTAGACTATAAATAATAAATTAATAATAATAATAACAAGAAGCAAATCTTGAAAAAGTGGAATAAGTTTGTAAAACTCCTACGTGACCAACCGTACCGGACTGGCTGGGATGGGTTCCAATTATTGGAACACCGTCCCGAAAAAATTAAGCGCCCGCATTGGGTCGCTCCGGTACATATATAGTCCAATTTTTTGATGAGCGTACTGACGTCATTTTTGCCTTGAAAACGTATTTTGTCAGTTTGAAGTAACAGTTGAAACAATCAACGACATGACTTTTTTCACATATTTATTGTCGCTATCTAAAACAATGTATCAAATAGAGATCCAAAAAAATTACGTCAGTCCGCTCATCAAAAAATTGGACTATATTAGTTTTGTTCCGTCTTATCACTTCAACCTAATCAACGTTTTTTGTTTAAATCTTGGTTGATATAATTATTCAATTAAATAAATCCTATATTTATAATTTTTTTTAATTTTTAGTTTAATTCAATGATTTTCGACAAACGACATTTCTTTTTATTATTTCCCAGCAAACAAATGTGTGACATTAACATAGTATTTATTTAAATATAAAGTCACAAAATTTACGTAATATTTACATAACATAACTTATCTTCCTTTAATTACATTATATTTACGTAATAAGAAGAGAACTTTGTGCATGGCATTATGCAGAACGTGGAAGTTACTTTTTTTACCTTGTCGTGACATTAGAAGTATATAAATATTATATACACAATATGGTAAACTCAACATCAAGGTAAACTTGACGTCACGTAAATAACGTACTCTTTATGTAACTACTGTATAAATATATAAAAAATAACATAATGTTATAAATTTATATAGTACTTTTAAGAGATATAAATATTATGTAAAATAATTTACCCTAATTTTACCTTTCGATTTACTTTCTAGTTACTAGTTAATCGATATCTGCCGTTAACTTTTTACCTTGTTGTAACTTCCAGTTTACCTAGAAATTATGTAACGAAGTCATGTGTTTACGTAATATTTACGTAACAGTTGGCAGTTACTATATGAAATGTTTCTCCAAATCAATTTTCGACAAACTTTCTCACAAACTTTTGTACAGGCTTTTCTATAAACTTTTGCTTGAACTTTTCGACAGACTTTTGAATAAAAGTTTGTTGGCATTTCAACCTCAAAGGAAAGTTTTCTGTGTAAATGTCCCTTTAGGGTTCTGGTGAGGTATTAGCCAGAGAAGTATCTGCTTAACAGTCGTCTGTATCTACTAGACAAAAATAACTAAATTTCTTTTACTTATTTGTTATGTAGGTCTATGTTTGGATTAAAAAAGAACCTGCCCATTAAACTGAGACTGAAAAATGCAGCGCAATTTTAAAATGGAATTCATAATTCCTATAGAGTAGTATCGTTCACAATGTTGAGAACTTTTCAATGTAAAAGAGAAAACCCAAGTTTTCTGCTTTCATGCCCTTTCCACAGTCAAGTTTTCATTTTTACGTTTTCATTTTGCCAGAGATTTCTTTAAGACCAGGAATACACTGCTCGGAAATGTTTTAATTTTAGTTTTTCTAGTTCAGGAAATGAAAGCCTTTTCTACCCGACTGATTACGTTGCAAGGGTAATGTTTTTACAGTTGAATAGAGTATGTATGCATGTATAGGTATACTTATGTATGTATGTATGTATACTGGAGAACAAAAAAAATGCAACACCATGTATATGGATTGTATTATCTCAAAAAAAAATATTTTATAAATTTTTTGTCTTCTAATCTTTCCTTTTTTCACAGATTTTTTCTATTCATTTTCAAAAACAACCAACACATAAAAGACCTTTACTGAAAATTTTAAATCATTTTTCTCGTAGTTTTTGGTCTTTTTGGATTGCTTACAGTTTACTTAAAAAATAAAAATGCCAAGAGTTCGCGGTGGAAAACAATTTCATCATTTAAACGACTTCGAGAAAGGACGCATCGGGGGCATGAAAGAGGCTGGTTTTGGTTTACGGGAAATTGCAAGAAGGCTTAATGCTTATCCATCAACAGTGTTAAGAGTTTGGAGAAGGTGGTCCAATGATAAGATTTCCGACGTCCGGGTTCTCGACGCCCTAGATTATTACAAGGTCGTGATTTACGGCATCTCAGACTTCTTGCTCCCAGAAGTCGACGGGACAGTATACGCCAAGTAAGATATGTTCTAGTTGCAGCTACAGGACGACTGTTCTCAAGGATGACAGTTAATCGAAGATTGCTTGGTGTGGGGCTGAGGGCTTACCGTCCGCTTTTGGTGCTACCTTTGACCCCAGAACATAAGGCTCGCCGCTTGGAGTGGTGCAGAGCTCGGCAAAACTGGAATGACGAATGGAATACCATAAGCTTCAGCGACAAATCCAGGTTTTGTTTAGGCCGCCATGATGGACGAATGAGGGTTAGGCGATTTTGAGGTGAGAGACCAAATGTAGACTTTACTGTTGAACGTGATACAGCAAGACAGGTATACTATCATGGTATGGGGTGCTATATGTTTAGGAAGGAGATCACCTCCAGTCCTTACCAACGGCAATCTAACTGCTCGGCGATATATCGATGAAGTGCTGCAGCCAGTGGTACATCCCTGCCTACAAACTATCCCAAATGCGATCTTTCAACAAGATAATGTCAGACCGCATATTGCTCGTGAAACAATGGACTTCTCACATGAACTTGGCATAAAGACTTTGGAATGGCCAGCAAGATCGCCTGACTTGACGCCTATCGAACATGTATGGGATATGATAGGGCGCAATCTTAGTCGATTACCACGTCCTTCTGGAAACTCAGATGAACTCTGGCATTCCGTAAGGAGGATTTGGATGAGTGTTCCTCAATATGATATAGACCATAGAACAAACGAGTGCATAAATAACAATGGGGGAGCCACTTATTATAAATTTTTTGATGATTTTCATGGAGGAATCTTCTTGGACATGTAATCAATTACTAAGAGCATCCTAATGTATAAATATATTAATTAATTATTTTAAAAATATTTGTCCTTTCTGGTGTTGCATTTTTTTGTTCCCCAGTATATGTATGTATGTATGTATATATGTATGTGTGCATGTATGTATGTATGTATGGATATATCTATGTATGTATGTTTGTATGTATGCATATGTGCCACGATAGAGATCAAACGAGGAATCCGATTTTGAAAAAAGACAGTTGGTCATAATACGTACGAGATGCCTAGCCGTAGACGTGGTACTTATCGGATCGGACGTTTCATCTTGCTTTTCTATTTTGCTTTCTTCGGCCGTTCGTATGACAAATCTATAGATTTTTTTACTCCCTTCGGCAAAACTCGCTATGTTTTTTCTAATATCTTTGCGTCCAATCTCTGCGGTTTGGCGTTAAGCTTTTTCATCAAGGTCACATTCTTAGCAAGTATAACGTTTAGACCAGACGCTTGCGTTATATAACGTCAGCTCTATGTTGCTAACGCAGAGATGTGGGACAAAACGTAGTGAGTCTTGCCGAAAATAATAAAAAATCAATACTAGTAATATGCACGACCGAAGCAGTTTTCTTTTTTCGCGGTTACGGTTAACCTTGGTTCTAAAATTTCCCAGAAGAATAAGCAAAAGAAGGAGACCTGCGGAATATCTTCGAATATCGTTTAAATTTACAGATAATTGTTGATATTTAAATATATATCTAGTCTAGTTTTATTTTCAACTGCTCAGATTTATCACTAATAACGTGTTACAATGAAAATAATAAGAAGAAACAAAATAAAAGCAAGTTCTCAAAATATAATAATACAGTCTAAAAACTAAAAAGATTCTCCCAGTCAAAAAAAATTAGAGCAGATGTTTGAAAACTCCTCCTTGCTCGGCTAGACTATATCCGAGCCTATTATAAAAACCCCTTCTAACGTTTCCAAGCATGTTAGGGGTGATAGTTTGAAAAACTTCTTCAATTTTAATCCGAAGTTCTTCCAAATTATTAGCCCTTTCAGGCCCACAAACTTTATTTTTGATATAACTCCACAGATAGAAGTCATTAGAAGCAAGATCAGGTGATTGAGCTGGCCATAAAATAGTTCCCCGTGTACTTATAACCCGATTAGGAAATACATTATCAAGATATTCCCTAACAAGACCAACATCGTGAGCGGGACAACCATCTTGTTGAAACCATTTTTCATCAAATCTCACGCCTAACAACTGCCTAGGAGTTGGAATAATATGGTGCTGCAGTAGATCCAAGTATCTAGGACCATTTAAATTGCCGTCAATAAAAAATGGCGCAATTACGTGTTCCCCTACAGTACCTCCCCAAATATTTAGTTTTTGGGGATACTGTGTTCTTACGTCAAAATACAAATGCAAATTTTCCCTCGACCAATATCGAACATATGTTGGGTTATGAAGATTAAACAATGGAAAACTGCTTTCATCTGTGAAAAGAATAGATCTCAGAAAGTTTTGATCACGATTAGACCTTTCCATCATTGTTTTCGGAAACATTTAATGCGTTTTTGACCTATCAACTGCTTCGGCAATTTGGTGGCTAGTTAACTTTCGATTTTCCTCCATTGCAGCGCAAATTATCACATCTCGTACTTTCTGCTCGTGATTCAAAACAGTGGGTTTTTTATGGTTTCTTGGCGCTACATAACCAAACTTTTTCAAATTCTGCACAAACCTATGAATCGTTGATAAACTAGGTTCCAGGCGATTTACAAAATTCTCCAAAAAAAGTTCTTGAATAAGTCTCAATGGTCTGCCTTGATAGTACCATTTGACTATCTGCACTTTTTCGGCAACTTCGTAGACATCCATTTTTAGTTTTCTTAAATAAAATGAAATAATAAAAACAAAATAAATTTCCAAAAGATAACACTGCAGCGTGCTTCGAATCCACCTCGGTCGTACGGCACGGAGAGTAAATTGGACTTGATTCCCCCTATATTCGCAGCAAACAATTATCTGAAAATTTAAACAATATTCAAAGATATTACACAATCGAGATTTCCTTCTTGTGCTTATTCTTCTGGGAAATTTTAGGGGAAAATACATAGTAATAAAATGTAAAAGACAGAAACGTCCGATCCGGTAAGTTCCACGTCTGCCTATTTTATTTACAACCACATAATCGACAACAGTGGCGTAGCCAGAAATCGGCTCTGGGGAGATCGGATTTAATAAAAATGAACTACCTTCCTATTGCATATTTTTAAAAATTGGGTTGCCTTTTTACTGATGCGATTAGCGGCGTCACATGGTCCCTAAATGTGGCGGGGGCTGAGCTCTTGTACTGAAGGGATGGAGCGGGGGGGGGGGGCGGTTATTTATTTTGAAAAGCAAGGTCGTATCTAGTCTCAATTTAATTTTTTTCTAATTAAGCCTTAAATGCTCAGCAGTCAAAAATTTTCAGGAAATTTTTTATTTATTTTATTTATTTATTTATTTATTTAATAGGCAATTAATAAAAATAATAATAAGTAATCTTATTAAAAAAAATGGATATATAAAATTAAATTTACTATTTAAAAATAATGGTTATGAAAGGTGACAGTCTGCTCAGAATTTACCCACCTAAGCCTATGGCTTGTGTTGTGGAATTTATTCCCAGCTGAGTGTACCTGTAATTTTATGTTTAAAATTTACTTTAAAAAAATTATGTTAATTATTTTTGGATATTGAAAAAGTTTATATATTTTTTTTATTAAACAAATATTGTGTACAATGTAGCATTATTCTCTCTAATAAATGACTTAAGCTTCTTTTTGTACAGACTCAATCTTAAAATTGATTTGATTTCACATGGTAGGTTGTTATATACTTTCAGTCCACTATAAGTAATAAAGTGTTGAGTGCGATGTAGATTACATAATGGTAATATCAATATAATATTGTTTTTAGTTCTTGTGTCTCTTGCGTTGTATATGTTAAATTTATTTCGGTGTTTATGAATCCAGATAAGTGATTTAAGTGCATAGAGACTTCTTACCTTAAATAGTCCTGTTTCTTTATACAGAGATTCCGTGGAAAATAGACGAGGTTTGCTAAAGATTATTTTAATAATTGTGTTTTGAGTGGCTTGCAATTTCTTCAAGTGTGTTCCAAAAATGCCACCCCAGACAGTTATGCCGTAACTTAATATAGACTCAACAAAGAATGATACATAATAATAAGGTTTCTTTAGTCTAAAATGTCTCGGGCGTTATAATAAGGTATCTTAAACATTTGGACATATTAATTGCATGTTGGTCCCATTTTAAATTTGGTCGATTGTCAAATCAAAGTACTTCACTGAGGTTGTCCTGGAAATGTGGGGACACTGGCAGTCTGCGGATCCTGGGCAGTTGCTACAATGTATTTTTATTTCATTTGGTAGCTCCTCCCTGGTCCTACTATAATGAAAGGCAAGAAAATATGTTTTTTGTACATTAAGACTTAATTCATTGTAATCCAACCAGAGCTGAAGCTTTTTTAACCCATTCTCAGCCAAACTGGCAGCGGCCTCCCACATTTTTCCAGTAAAGTTAAATAGTTTATCTATCAGCAATTCATGGTTAACAGTGTCAAACGCCTTGGCGAGTTCAAGACAGACAGCAACTCACCTCTCTGATCTGTCCAAGGAGTCCACCACTTTTCCTACAAAATCAATTAGTGCTTTTTCTGTGTTAGTATTTTTTAAAAAACCAAATTGCCGGTTTACTTGCAAGGCCATCTGGCCCGGGTGCGCAGTGGTTTTTTAGGCTGGAAATAATTAAAATAACTTCATTTATTTCTACTGGCTTTAAGTAAATTGATGATTGAACACCAGAATCTTTTAAAAAATCACTAAAATACACTAAAAGTTCTATGAAAGTTTTGATCTCTTATGTTTTTTGTTAAACCATTAAGTAAAGGGTAAAAAAGTCGGCTATAGCTTCCATGATTAACTTATTGTAGATTAGGTTGGACTCTCTAGGAAGGTTCTAACTCCCCTTCTGGCTATGCCACTGCTCGACAGAACCAGAACCATAAGTTGGTAGAGTTCCCTATCGTTCTAAACGTTAGAATGGAAAAGAGATGGAAACATCTAATTCTGTGGTGCGCAACCCCTCGCCAAGAAACAGTCTGCCAGCCTTTTCCAGCCCCTACTAAAATATATAACATCTTTTGTATCGCGTGATTTTTTTTTACCAGTGTATATTATTTTTATCTCTTAAAATTTTCCAGTTTCTCGCTTTTTCAACTTTCATCTTTTGGGGCTTACCATAATAAGAGTGGCAAGTAATTCGCCGACTTAAAAACCAAGGCTTCTAGCACAGAAGATGGTGTGGAAAAGGATGCAGATTAAACAAAATGACTATTCTGAATAGCAAATGTTTGTCAATCAGGGAAAGATAAACATTTTGATTTAACTTTAACAATAAAGTTAATATTCGCAATTTAAGTTTAGACTAAAAATCGGCCCGACGAAATACATTGGAGCACTCTGATTTGAGAGAGATAACGTTATTTACATCTACATGTACACTATCGGCATCATAAAAGTGGTACACAATACTTTTTGTTGTAATACCTTGGTCTATTTTTACAAACAAAGTCACCCATTATTGTATTTTTCTTAAACTGTCAAAGTATGTCATTCTGTATTTCAGTCTGACAAATAAATATAAAATGCCTCCACAAATTTCTTTATTTAATAAAGCCCAAATCCTGGCAAAACTACAACTTATGGGCACAGTAAAACCACGATTAAAAAACGATGGAAAGAAGATTAGAAAATAGAGATAAAACAAGGGACTGGTTTATTGAAAGTTTCAACTGATGAACAAGATTATGACCTTATCGCTTTTAGGGACGAAAACCCTTTTGCATTTGTTGCCCAGGCAAAGAGATTAACCCAATTTCCAGGATGTGTAAGAGTGGCACGAAATCGCGTAAGGAAAGGCTCTAATTTGTGTATAGGCTAAAAAAATTAAACTTACGAATGAAGAAAAATAGGCCAGGTTACTTTTTACTCTCTAAAGGAACCAAAGTTTTGGCGAAAGGTAATATTTTCAGATGAAAAAGTTTTCCAGTCCTGTAGTGACAACAAAACAAATTCGGGTGTATCGTCCACCAAGAACACGCTATGAGATCGCGCTGGAAGATTTTCGGTAAATATGTGGGGTTGGATTACTGCTAAAGGTCATGGTGCTCTATTTCGAATCAATGGAAGGCTCACACATAGTGGACATTTTAGAGAACACCATGCTTCCAGCCGTCACAAAACTTTATCAAGACCAGTTTATTTTTCAACAAGACAACTGCCTGCTCATACGGTCAGAATTTGTCAAACTTGGTTTCGGGAACAAAATATTGAAGTTCTTCCTTGGCCTGCGAAAGCCCCAGACGCCAATCCTATGGAAAAAATCTGGGGCTTAATTTCAAAAAAGCTTGAAAGCTTTAATATTATGCCGGGAAATCAACATCACTTGGTCCAGTTAATAGTCAATGCTTATGAAGAAGTGATTGGTGAAAATGAAAACCTTTTTGAAATTTTGGCTGATTCTCTACCAAGAAGGTTAAACGGTATAATTGAGGTGAATGGCGCAATGACTAGATATTAAAATTTATATACCTAATAATTTGTTTCTATTGTTTTATAATTTTCGATACAGTTGTGTTTTTTAATTTTTGTTACAGTTGTTTTATGCGTTAGGGTATTATTGTAATATAAAAATTATTTTTGAAAGAAATCTTTGATGTCAATATTTTCACATTTTAGTACCAGTCTGTCACAAAATATAATCCGATAGTTAACCATACAATTTAAAAAATACCTATGTTTATCACGTACCACTTTTATGATGCCGATAGTGTACATAGAAAAAACACTGCCGTAGCATAAACAGGAGTTCCGATCCATATTTTCGAATGACAAGTAGGATTGTCTTCGCCATTCACCTGCTCGATAGGTCGACTTAATAGAGATTGCCGATAAACCCAAAAATTAACTTAAAATGTCTAATTGATTTAAAGGGATTGTCATAAATATAAATCCTAATGGTGGGATTTACTAAAAGGGTTTAGTCTATTTCAGAACGGTCCTAAGTTTATGTGAAATTTTGGGTTTCAAGCATTTTAAACCAACCCTCCTTGAGCTTTGGAGATTTTAATTTATAAGAAGAATTTTAATAAATTTGTTTATTGAAAATAATCTTTTGTTGGATTTAAGAAGAATGTTTCAATTTAGAAAAAAAGAAAATTAAAAAATTTAAACCCACGCGGGGTTACGTGTACGGGTTACTTCGTAAAACAAATTAAAATTGGGGTTATATGTCACCCTAATTAAAACTTACCCTTGTTAATTAATTTTTATAAAAATATAATTGTATTAAAAAACTTAAATGCAAGTTTTGTTTACATTTCTGTCAACGTGGAAATGTCAGTTTCAAAATATTAGCTGCGTTCAAATCACAAACAGCGACTCTTACCTCTGCTTGTACCTTGGCTTGCACCAACCTCTACTGATGAAAGCTACAGCTTTGAAATCAGTGGGCTTTGAGTAAGGAAAGTTTTCTTGACTGAGCTATTAGATAACCTCAATTTTTAATTTTAGTTTGTAAATAAATTAATACAGTTGTTTTGGGTTTTTTTTGGTTTGGTATATTTTTCGTGCATAATCAGTGACCTTCACTTATGTTTGTTTTGCCTCGTAGTGCCCTCATAAATATATTTTTTGTGCTGAAAACAGGTTCAAAATATGGCGTTTTTCTGGATAAAATTGAAGGTGAATTATTGGTTGATGAACAACTTGGGATATTAAATAAGGTAAATTAATCTTGCAAAAATGGTAACTTAGGGAAATTATAAACGAACTTATTACCAATTGCCACAAAACAATCATTTCTGGGCACTATAAATTTAAACCACCCCCCACAGGTGGTCTAAAAATCACCAACTTTATAACTTCACACACAGATAATGAAGCTCTTACATGCTAAATTTTTAGCGTATTCACATTTTCCATTTCGAAACCTGTCAAAAAAAATTAGTTTTAGGGCATTTTTTCCTAATATGGTATATTTTGAGAAAAAAGCAGTTTTTCAGTGGTATTTTGCGATAAAAATATAAAATAATCAATAACTTGTATCTTTTCTGTATGGGTAAGTGTTTTTTGATGGTTTTAAAATTTAGTACCCCCCCACAGGTGTAAATATTTAGACCAGTGGGGGGTACTATTTTAGATCTTAGTAAATCTCACTGTAAATGTTTTAAGAAAATCCTATACTTGTCATTTATGAATATGTATGGGAACTGACATTGTTGCTACTGCAGTGGTTTTTTCTAGGCAGAAGTGCGGAAGATGTAGATAAAGGGACATTTTTTTTAATTGCGATTTTTCAGTATTTTATTTTTGTACCTAATTTTAAAACTATAAAATCGTAACTTTTTTGTGACTAGATCCTTTTTACCTGACTGCCTATGGTACGAGGGAGTACTGACGTCACGAATCTACCCGCGGATGCTCTGAATTCCAGCCGGAGTGCGCGCGCAGAGAGTGATTATCGAATACGCCGTTTGCTCGAAAAATAATATTTTAAGCTTACTTTTTTATCTATTTATTTCAGTTTAAATATTTTTGAAATTTGACACAGAAAACAGAACAGAATTTTAATTAAAAAGTAAAAGTAGTCTAGTCGTTTGTACCTATAGCCTTCAAAATTATTATTTTTTTGTTTACTTGCTCCTCAGTATAATCGGGGACCACTTTGCGTATTTTGGTCCGCTTTTGGGGGCTACCGCCAACAAGAACAAGTTGGACAAACATTTCTTCCTCCTCGGAGGAAGTAGAAGAATTGAGGAACAATTCTCCAATATCAATAAACTTTCTTCTTTACAAGCTTTTATTGAACTTGTAATGTACCTATCTATATATCCATGTAACTATAGATATGTTTGAAATTAACTCTGTGTTTCGGAGTCTATATTTTATTTATACACGAATTTTGGATCAGAGATTGTACTGATCGAAACGTCGTGTATAAATAAAATATAGACAATGGAAGTCCGAAACACAGAGTTAATTTCAAACACATCATTGTCTCAAACTTTCATAGATATGTTTGTTCGGGTGGAATCTTGCAACTTAATTTTGACCAACTTCCCAACATCCGATGACCGATGACGGCTCCCCCTACTCGAAGGAGGTCGAGGGGGGTACAGTTAAAGTACGCCCGATTTCGTTGAAATTTGATGCGTTCAATATGGCGGATTTTTGGTCATTTTTTGCTACCCGATTTTAACTAACTTGTACACATCCGATTGCCTTCAAATTTGGCATGCACTTATAGATCCGTTGAAAATACAATAATATGCCATTATTAGACACCCTTCCACCCTAGTGGAATGGAGGGGGAAAACACCTAAAGTTTCTCCGATTTCAACCAAAATTAGTATACGGGGGCTTTTGGAGATAAGGAATATGAATTTTTTTTTATCTAATTTTAAAAATTCAATATGGCGAATTCAAGATGGACGATTTTTGGTTATGTTTTGCTAACCAATTTTAACTTACTTATTCACATCTGATTGTGTTCAAATTCGGAGTAAAATCGAACACGCTACTCGGAGCAACACCGTCTCAACTAAAAAGCCAGTTAACTCCTACCGCCTCAGTGCTCTTTAGCCTATGGTGGCTGCCATTTTTATAACCAAATTGACAAGTAAAACATGGATTTTCTGTCAGTTTGGTGTCAATATGGCGCCGAAAATAGGCCAAAGGATACTAAAACGAAAATGAGTTAACTGACTTTTTAGTTGAGAAAGGTGTTGCTCGGAGTAGGCGTACATAAAATCGAACATCCAAATCCTTTTCGGATCGATCTTGGAGTACGAGAGAATGGTTTTAGAGCAATAAACGAAATCGCTATATATATGTATGGGATCAGTAGCGTACGCAGAGATTGGCTTTGGAGGGAGACATTTAATGCTATCCCAGCTTTTTTGGGTCTAGTAGGTGTTGGTATAAAAAATATCAATGGCTGATTCTCCGGTAGATCTAGTCTAAATTGAGAACTATAGTCTAGGTCTTCAAATTCTTGACTTAAATGTCTTAAATTTTAATAATCCTTAATGTTTTCAAAATTTTAATTTCTTTTACATCTTTCGTGAAATATTTTTGCATTTCGAAAAAAATATATATATTTGTTTCCAACAATATGTCGTAAAGGCACCGCATTGCGCTGCTGTTGACAAGTTTAACCCAAAAATTATTTAAAGGTTTTGATCTCTTTCAGATTTTTTGTAAAACTCATGGTCCATGGGTGGGAGTTATCCCTAACCCTGTGCGTATGCCACTGTATGGGATGAAAATACTGCACGTATTAAGATGGGCCGATATATTGAACTTCGTAAAAAAGACGGAGGCACCGAAGAGAGTGCAGCGGGAGGATGAGGGTGAGGCATGCGCTGGATACGGCATGCAGAAAGGGCCCACGACATGACCCAATTTTCAGCCCTATGGGCCAACCCTCTACTCCCAGAAACACAAATCGTCGGCATTGAATCGGGCCAATGTCGACAACGTCGGCAGTGTGTCGGCATCGGCGACTACACGTTGGCCGGATGTTGGACAGATTGCAATTTTCAGTTTTCGGTCAATAATCGGCACCCGACAGAGTTCCAGATTATACTACAGTCGACTTTATGGCGCCACTTTAGGATCGACGATCGTCCGATTGGAACTTTGTTTAATCGGTCGAAAATCGGCAACTGACGATGGCCCGATTTACTATAGTCGACTTTATGCCGACGCTCACATTATCTGCTTTAGGGCCGACGACGGTCCGATTGAAACTTTGTTTAATCGGACGAGAATCGGCAACTGACGATGGCCCGATTTACTAAAGTCGACATTATGTCAACGCAAACCTTATCTGTTTTAGGGCCGATGATGGTCCGATAGGAACTTTAATTTTTCCTAGTATGTAGAGATGGCGCTAATGTCACTATGTTCCATGTACAGTCTTCTGCTACTTAAACCAGCCCGACTGATTAAGTACCCGTATTATCGAAACTTTGTAGTTTGCCAATATCGGATCGTGTCAAGCAACCACTGACGGAACTACGTCAATCACCGACGTCGGACCGCTTTGAGAGGCTGATGTGGGGCCTTATTATCCACCCATTAACGGACCTTTGTGGTTTGCCATGGTCGGGCCGCTTTAAGCTACCACCGACGGACCTTCGTCAACCGCCGACGTTGAACCGCTTTAGGAAACCAATGTCGGACTTGAATAGTTTACCGATGTCGGGCCGAGAACAGCTTGTCTACGTTAGATCGACAAAGCAGCTTTATGGGCGGATGGTCGGTACCATGTGGTTAAACCATATCGGACCTTAATCGTACGGCGACGGTATGGCGATGTCAGCAAAAAAGTAAAATTTACCATTGGTCCGACGGCGGGCTACAGTCTAACGCTGCGTCGGCAAACATACATTGGGCCTACATCGCAAATCGGACAAAAAATACTGCTAGTCCGATGTCATAAATCGAAGTCGTGCCGATGACGGCAAATTCGGCAATCGACATCGGGCCGACGAAGGTCGGAGGGAACCGTGTTTGCTGGGCTATTACACTAACTACGTCTATTTAAACTAACTAATAAATTTACTGCGAGTGGGCTAATAAAAAATGTTCTTAACTAATTGGCCGAACTTTAATAGCTTGTTAAAATGGTCGTAGTCATTGCGAATTTGCCAACTTTTTACGTTCTAAAAACTGAAAGCTATTAGAAGTTTGAAGTTTATTGAAAGTTTCGCTAAGGTTGTAAATGCAATGCATATTTTGCAAAGATTATACCCAGCATCATACTTATTTTCGATAATATAAACCTTTTTTGAGAAAGAAAACCTACTAAATGATAATTAGTATGGATAGAGCAAAAAAGTCAACAGAACTAGCAATTTAGGGTAAGCTATTTAGGAAAAATGAGGGAAAAAATTAGAACCCGAAATTTTTTTTCATCAACAAGCTTAGGAAGGTCCACCGTTTAACATACTAAGTACCCCAGTCCTGCCCCCTCGAGAACTGTCATTTATAACCTCCAAAAAACTCCAAAAAAAGCGTTTTTCTTGGATAACTCCTGAATGGTGACAGACTGTCAAAAGTGACAAATGGGAAAATGTTGGCAATGGCAAATTTAACTCTCTATCAATAAGTAGCTTAAACCACTCCTTCTACAAGAAAAATTGAAAAAACCCAAGCAAAAATTATGCCAATTTGAACGACTTCTTGCATATTCCTTTTTAGTATTTGCATCAAGATTTCTCAACCCTACGAGTACCAAACTTGGCAGGGTTGATCTAGGAGCAATGAGCTAAATTATGTTTTTTTACTGACATATGCAAAAAAAAACCCCGCTTTTCACTAGATATTGCAGTAGACGTTAAACCAGGTTAATTAACGTCTGATCTGAATTTAATACACGTGGTAAACGTGACCCTGATAAAAAAGCTCACGAAATACCACAGAGATGGGATTCTCATTCACATTCGAGCGGAAGTATTTTTTTTTTTAGCAAATAAAAATAAGACATAATAATAATAGTAGTAGAGCTGTTTGTTGTCAATTCGAGAAAGTTGTAGTAGGATCATATAAAAGAAAACTTTTTCCTAGGGTGCCTATTCTTAGGATGGGATCGTTCGCCTGAGAGAAGAGAAGTAGTTTCAACCAATAAACGCGCCTAATAGCAGTGACGAGAAGAATCACCAAACTATTATGGGCACGCGCAGAGCTGCCAACGATTTTTGAGCGAAGCCGTTCTCTCGATTAGACCCAGTAGTTGGGGCTTGTAGGAAACCTCGCGTGAAAAACGCCACTCGGGTGATTTTTGGCTCTGCTTGTCCGAGTGTCAGATATTTCTGAGCACGCTATTGGACGAAACCATCACGTGACCGATCGAAATTTTACTCGCTAATGCGCATGCTAGGGCAAACTTGACCGTCTTTCAGAGTAGGACGTCGCACAGTGGATCGAGGTACAGGGAATTTTGGACATTTACCTTAACTTAACTTGAAATTTGGCATGATGGATCATGTCAAAACTGAATTCTGTAGGTATACAGGGTGTTTTAAAAATCAGTGCGAAGATTTTATGCTCGAATTTTTCAGGTCAAAATAAGAACATTTTTTTCCATGAACATGTCCGCAAACACCTTGTTACTGATCTACAGAGCGTTGACTTTTCACAATTCTTTTAGTTTTTTCTTTATAGCTCTTGCAGTTTGTCATATTTGCGTCAAATTTGAAACATAAGCAACTGCAGCTTAGGGCTTACGTAATCCAAACAAACAGATATTTTTTTTGAGGTGAAGTTCTTCTTTTCCCCCTAAACTTTTACGTGGTGCGCTGCTGATGGATTCTGAATTAATAAATTTTTGCTCATGTAAGTTTTTAGCATTTGTGACTGCTATCCAAAAATTAAATTATTAAAATCATTATTGTCTAGATTCAATTATAATTTTTAACAACAGGGGAGAGCGCATAGGAATATTTAGTGCTTTTGGCCGTTTTTCTCAAAATATCGCAAAAAATCGTAGTCAAGTAAAATGTTTTACTGGTTTAAGGTTTTTAAATAATGCAAAAATAGTAAAACAAAATTGTCCATATTTAAGCATTATTTTAAAAATCAATGTGAATTTTAAAATGTTTTTGATGTAGGTATAAAAAAATTGAAAAAAAAGTATTTCAAAAAAATATAAAAAAGCAAAATAAGTCGAGTTTTAAGAAACGCTGTAAAGTATATAAAATAAATTAAAAAATTTAAAAAAAATGTTAAGTCTAATGGTTATTAAGTGTTTAAAGGGCCCGCTCTTATAAAACAGTGTTCACAAATATATAAAATAAACTGTAAAATTACGTCACAGCAAAAAGGAAAACGACTAAATAATAAAGTACAAAATAGCAACTAAAATGCTAGTTTTCATTTTTTCTTATGGCTTGTTCGGGTTCCGAATTTTAAAACTGTCCTAGAACGTTTTAGAACTGCGCGTGATACTTGCGCAATCGATAGGACTGTTTTTAACAGTTCACAATTTTTGGACAAACCCGAACGCATTTTGCTCGCAGTAAAGTAAAAAAGAAGAAGCAGGGGAAAGCAAAAGGGAAGAACTTGGGTATGGTCAACCCTAACCTCAATTTTTTCGGTGGATTTTCTAAAATTGGGCACCTGAAACACGACTCACGAAACTTTACAGCTAGGGGCGCGTGGTAGTTACTAGGCCTCCGGGAACCACGAAGGATCTACCTACATACTGTATATAGTGAAATTCTGCAGTTTTTGAAAGAATAGAAATTTAACACTCAAAAATCTGAATTTTTGGGTTAGGCAGGGATTCCTCTTCTTTAGCTCACACCATACAAAATCCTCGACAAAACCTTTAAAAAAATACACGCGGATAATAACGCCTTTTTTTAAGCGCGCATGCTCCGGACTGTTTAGAACAGGAAATTCGATGAACTCGAACAAACTATTAACATCGATTAACGAGAATCGAATTTACATGAACTAGTTGCCTCACGATCAAGGTATTAAATTTTTGGGGAAGAAAAAAATAGTCGTTCATACAACTAGGGGTAAAATGGTGTTTTTTTACGAGGAAACGGGTGAGTGTAACAAACACACTGTTTTGATGCTCTTTTGTTACAAAAAATGTGTGGTTTATTTAATTCTATGTACCACCGACATAATAGGGACTTATCGGTAGATAAAGTCGGCATAGCCTGACTTGGCACTATTTCTAACAGTTCCGCACGAAGGTTGAAAGGTTTCTGACATTTTTGTCATATAAACATGTCATCTAAACATGCTCATATTGTTCCATTCTTAAAGTTGACAAATTAGAGTTATTACGGAATTATCGGTTCATAAAGTTGGCTGTCTTTAATAAAGACGGCACTATTTTTGATAATTCCGCACGAAGTTTAAAGGGATTCTGACATTGTTGTTGTCTAAATATGTCATCTTTGCTATCAAAATAATGTCGACTTTCATAATGTTTGTGCCTGCCTTTAATAAAGGACGGCATTAACTTTAATTTGTCAACTTTAAGAATGGCACATTATGAGCATGTTTAGATGACATGTTTAATTGACAAAAATGTCAGAAAACTTTCAACCTTTGTGCGGAACTGTCAGAAATAGTGCTGAGTCAGGCTATGCCCACTTTATGTACCGATAAGTCCCTAATGTCCGATAAGTCTCTACTAAAGGCAGGCACAAACATTATGAAAGTCGACATTATTTTGATAGCAAAGATGACATATTTAGATAACAACAATGTCAGAATCCTTTTAAACTTCGTGTGGAATTGTCAAAAATAGTGCCGTCTTTATTAAAGTAAGGCTATGCCGACTTTATGTACCGATAAGTCCCTATTACCCAAGTATAACAAACCACAGAGTAGTGACATCTGTTCGGTACTCTGTGGTGACAGCTCGGGTACACTTTCTCAGGGTGCATACGCGAAATAAAGTTCAATAAAATAAAAGATCCTCTAGTAATTGGTCAGAGAGTTGATGACCTTTTAAATTTAGGTTTTGTTACTTGATTTATTTTATGTGTGATTTTTTAAAATTTGTTGTTACTTTCTGAATATTGATTTCTTTGGTACTAGTTTATTTTTTATAGGTGAAAATTTACCAAACTGGAATTAAAAAATAAAGTATCCAACCGAAAAGCTGTTAGAAATAGTATTAAAAATTAGTATATAAATTATAAAAAGTTTTATCCCATATTTAATATAATGTTTTTATGTGTGCTAAGTACATGATTTCTTACAATAAATTTTCTCACACCCATTTAAACCATTACTTTTCGTCCTGAGGAGATTTTTTCTTCTTTGTTTTAGTACGACATTTATTTTAAATTAATGATAGAAGGGGAGGTTAGATAAAAGTCAACTTTTTTCCAAAAACCTACCTATATGGTATAACGTCAAAATCCAATTCTTGCTGTAACCGAAACGAAAAAAACTGCCGATTCTAAGGCTTCTTAAATTATGTTTTTTAGGACGAGAAATAATGGTCAAAATGGTCTCTCATCACAAAAAAATAAAGTTACAATAACCGAAATCAATTCCGTTTTTTTGTGGGCCTCCCGATACATTTTAATCTCTTTAAGTTTGATTTTCGCCTTCAAGGATTCCGCTATAAATTTGATTTATGAGATTCCGAGAGGAGAGTGGAAAATTTCCAATATCTTTACGGGAAAAATTTACTCGTCTATACGCGAGATTGCGCCAATATCTTCTGACACGTTTGCCAAAAATATGGCCCAATATTTTCGGGGCCTTAACTCTGTCGAATTCTGAAATAAAGTTTACAAATGGAAGGCGCCTTTTTATTAACCCTATATAATACCTCGACAGGTACAGCCAGACAAAAAACAAATTAAGGTAATCCTAAAAATATCAAAAAAACTTGCTCCAGATAAGCCATTCTGCTGTGTTCACAAAGGAATATGCTTGTAAGTAATTTTATTACTTTTTTAACAAGCTATCAGACAGTAAAATCTCTCTGTAGTAAGACCATTTCTGTAAATTCATTATTTATTTTTTAATTCTTGGTGGGGGCTTCTAACCAAAAGATATAGATTACAAAAATCAAGTTTTACAATTTTTGTCTGTCTCTCTATTTATTTGTTCCAGCATCACATCATCACATCATCAAAAAAGGTATTCGACGGTTTGAGGGCATGAAAGTGGGGTAAGGTGGAGAGGGAATCTACAATTTTAAACATGCGACGAATGAAGTCTCGGGCGACGAGCTAGTTTCTAATATCTTTATGGGAAAAATTTCCTTGTTTCTACACGAGATTTCTCCATCTTCTGACAGGTTTACCAAAAAGATTGCCCAATATATTTATTTGGAGTTTTCACTCTGTCGAATTCTGAGCCAAAGTTTATAAGTGCTGGAAGGCAAGTTTTATTAACCCTATATGTACTTGGCCAGGTACGGCAAGACAAAAAATAAGGCACTGAAAAGTTATTAAAAATTCAACAGAAAAAGTTGGTGGTGTTATGGAGTTGTCACACTGTTGCCAGCTCACCAAATATATTTATGGCGCCAGCAGTGAACCATTCGGGAGTTATTTGGCAACAGGTGTTTTAGTCGGTATGAAATATTACTTTTAAAATTATAAATCGGTTTTAAATTTCATTAAGGTCTTCATTGATCGAGGGGTCGCTCGGTCGTCATTTTGTGTACACCAAAAGGCATTTTTACCAGAATTTGCCTCTAAATGCCCCCAAAATGCCTCGAAATAATGCTTCAAGTTGCCTCAAATTGCCACGAAATGCCATCGGCGTGTACACCAAAGTGCATTACCAAGCCACCCCTCGCCATTGATAGAAGTTTTAATTTATAAGTATAAAACGTTAAAAATATTTTCGGGTACAAGTTTTTGGTTTGCATCACTAAAGACAGCTGAGTATTTTTCTTATTGTAGGTACTGGTAAATTTTAACTTTTAATACCCGGTTTTTCCCCTGGGGTGGGGGCAAGACCGTATTTAGCATTGTTTTTTGTTCAGGACTTTCTTAACTACAACCCAGACAACCAAAACACGTCTATATCACGTCGAGAAGACGTAAAAAATTCCACCAATCACGTAATTTTTGCGACGTCTCTTCGACGTCTGTATCACGTGGGTTTGTCCCGCTTTTTGACGTGACTTTAGTCACGTGCATTTGACGTGAATTTGACGTAAATTTGACGTGAATTAATTTACGTGAATTTGACGTAACATTAATGACATGTTGGTCTAAACGAGCTATTTACAATATATTAATTACCGCAAATCAAGGTGTAAAATGATACTTTTACGCCCTTGTGGTCAACTTCGAGCCAAACAGTTATACTTCACAAATACTTTTATTAGGTACTCCCGTAGACGCTGCCTAGTGAGCGAGTTCTTGACGGGGATATGGGTTTCCATAAAATAAAATACCAATTATTGTATATTGAATATCTCTGGTTGCCTGAGAGCTTAAAATCCGACGTCATTTATGTCGCGTCAAATGTTAATCCAAAAAACACGTCAAATTCATGTGACTTGTATCTTTGGTTTCCTGAAGTTCGAGGTCACTTACGACACGTTGAATGATAGTCCCAAATAACGCGTCAAATGCACGTGAAGTGGTTGCCTGGGAATATGATTTTTTTTTAAAATTTCATCGATTTATTCTGTCGATTATAAATCAAAATTATTTAGTGATACAAATTGTTTTTAACTTAGCTATTCGGTTTTGCCCCTCCTTCTTCTACTTACATGCCGCTTGACGTAAGCGCATTATCGAGCGAGTCGAGATTTCGTCAGTCGGCTATTGTTTGGTCGACAAAATTACGGGTTCGGATAAAATATTTTCGAGCTATATTTTATTTGACAGAAATACGTTTCGTAAGAATTATTTTCGGACGATTTAGGATTCGGGATTTATTTATTAGTATGGGCACCCAAAAAAATTAACAATTCCTGTGGAGTGTGTTCTCCAAAAATTGGCAAGGAAGTTATTGTGCGGTTGACTTTACTTTAGGTCGTAACTGTTGGATATTTTATGAGTAGTTGCCAAGCCTTGCAAGAACAAAAATAGTAACATAAGAAGTACCTATTTTGAGTTTTATAGGATTGTGATTTTTTGAAACTTCGAATTTAGTTAACTGATTTGCAATGAAAATGTTAGAGAGACAAGTAAATATGCGTTTGGTCGAATTGCCAAAAGTACAGAAACGAACCAGAAAATTTGTTAACATAATAATTGATCAAAAATATTTTATGCAAAAATATTTCCGCAGGAGCATCCGATTAAAAAATATCTACAATGCTGCAACTTGGCATGCTTTTTAAAGCCAGAGGTTAGGAAGGATTTTCAACCCACTTTTGGACTCCTGTAAAAATCTCAAATCATTATTTGATTGATCGCGCGCTTCATATCTAATGCCACGTTCACAAGTGCCCAATCAAATTACAGTTCGGGGAAATTACGTTTCGACCGAATTATTTTCGAATAAAATATTTTCGAGCATAATATGATAACGTCGCTTATGCATCATACCTTATTCTTTAGACACTGAAAAGCTTTGATTTGATATATATTATTTGTGAACATTTGGCAGCTTTAGACCTATCAAGCGCTCATCTCCCTTCTCCTTCCCTCCGTGCCGCATTACATAATAATTGATGGATGACCGCAAAGCAGTGGCTTCAAAAAAACTGGGTGAAAGAATTGAGAGTAGCTATTTCTCTTCCGAAACAAATTGTCTTCCTACACCATGGAAGGCCAGAGATTTTATAGACTATTGAGGCCAAACTCAATCTACACAAACGCACAAATTCCCGACAAACAAACAAAAACTTTAAGTAAATTGCCAAAAGTTCTGGATTCAACGATGGAATAAATTGACTTGGAGGAAAAGAAAGGAAAAGTCATGAAAACAAAGCGCTTTACGAAAATTAGATGGATCAGCAAAAAAAGTAAATCAATAGGATATGTCTCCAATAAAATTTTATATCTTAATACGAAAAATAATTCAGTTTGGTAAATAAACCTATCAAAAAAATTAAATCTTGTTACAATATTTTTAGGACCCTAAAAACTACAAAAATTTTTTTTTTATACCTTCGTCAAAAACATGATTTTAGTAACTGTCTGCAGTCTTACCGATGCAAAATAGTAGTTTTAACAACTAGTGGCTAAAATAGTGCTTTTTTTACAAGCGTTGGTTAAAATAACGAGCGCAGCGAGTTATTTAAAAACGCCAGTAAAAAAAAGCACAGTTTAGCCGCCAGTTGTTAACACTATTTTTTTTAATACCTTTATTAAAAAATCCAAGAAAAACAGGAAAATACTTTTAAAAATCTCGAACGAAGAGAATTTCTAGCAACACCCATCTTTACACTATAAATGAAGGCGGCTGGGAAATGAAATAACAATCGTTTCCATAGCGAGGTGTCTTTTTACTCGGTGACGTTCATTATTGCGACATTTTAATCTTTGACAATTTAAAATTTTGACGAAATTTTTAAATGATTTTTTCGTAAATACTTGGTGAAAACTGGCGGAAATAGCTTAATTCTTAGGCAAGAATAATTAGATTTTTTCAATATTACTATTTTCCGCGATTTCTCTTTAACTTTGAGTAAAAATCGTACAGAAATCTTTTTTTGCACCCGTGATCAAAAAAAGTTTTTTTGCATCGGTTAACAAAAAAGCCATGCTTTAGTTATCTGCAGACAGTTACTAAAATCATGTTGTTGATGACGGTATTAAAAAAAACTTTTTTTTTATTATGGGTGGAAAAAAAGATTTCTGTCCGTTTTTTACCCAAAATTAAAGAGAAATAGCGAAAAATAGTAATATTACAAAAATCTAATTATTCTTGCCTAAAAATTAAGCCATTTCCGTCAGTTTTCACCAAGTATTTACGAAAAAATCATTTAAAAATTTCGTCAAAATATCAAACTGTCAAAGAATAAAATGTCGCAACAATAAACGTCACCGAGTAAAAAGGCACATCGCTATGGAAACCATTGTTATTTCATTTACCAGGCGCCTTGATTTATAGTGTAAGAATGGTGTGTTTTTTGATAAAGGTATTAAAAAAATAGTGTTAAAAACTCGCAGCTAAACTGTGCTTTTTTTACTCGGGTTTTTAAATACCTCGCTGCGCTCGTTATTTAAACCAACGCTTGTAAAAAACAGCACTATAAAATAATGCCACTAGTTGTGAAAACTACTATTTTTTGCTTCAAGCTTAATTTTGAAAAAACTTCCGTTGGGTTGGGTTTGTGTTTACTTATGACAAAAATTTGAAAGCTGTAGTAAGAAATTAAAAAAAATTGCTCCACATCAACACAAAATTTAAGCAAACCCGGGTTAGCAGGGGTTTGCTTAATTTTTATGTTGGAGTGAGGTAAGTTTAATAAAATAATATTTTTATACTTTTATTCCACCGAAAATGTTATTTTGTTAAACACGACCCACTGCACAAGGAAAATTGAGTGCACCCTTGCTAACCCGGCTGGTCAGGTTACCAAAGGTTTGCTCAATTTTTTTGTTGGAGTGGATTTTTTTGCATTTTGTATATCGCTGTTTTTTGCATCGCTCCTTTGAATGTCGCTTTTATCGCTGTTTTATACATCGCTCTTTTAAATGTCGCTGTTTTTATATATCGCTGTTTTGATGTCGCTATTTTGTACCGGATCCGTTCCAGAGGCAAATACAGGAGTAGGGAGATGACCTTTCCCCATTCCCCCTGTTTTTCGTGATTTCTTTTTTAAAATTCACATGAAAACTGAAATTTACATTTCAAAAAGTTTCTAACGGCTAAAGATTTTCGCATAGTTTTCTTCTGCGTGCTCTTCCTTTTAAGCGAGCTCCATATATGTAAACCTTCACATAATAAATAAAATATAAATTTTTTCTATCTTTAATTAGGCGGCCGCTGAAAGACATTCAAAAGAAAAACAAATAGAGTTGATTTTAGTTTGAGTAAATAAAAGTGAAAGAGATGAAAACCGGATGCCAATAAGCCATAAAAGAACCAACTAAAAGATTACTTTCCCCTTTTAATAGATAGGTATAATAAAATAGTGTTTTTTACAAGCGTAGCGTTGCCTCGGTTTAAATAACGAACAGAGCGAGTCATTTAAAAACGCGACTTAGAGGAAAATTGAATACAACATCCACTCGCCATTGTTATAGGTAATATAAATCAAGGGTAGATGATGGATTTACTTTTTATCCCGTGGGATAAAAAAGGACGCTTTACTCCGTAAAATTAGGGAAAAAAGTTAACTTTTTCTGTCAAAAGGGCGAAAAAGCTTTTGTAAAGTAATATTGAAAAAATCTAATTATTTTTTATTATTTCCAGCAGTTTTCACCAAATATTTACGAAAAAATCTTTTAAAAATATCGTCAAAATATCAAACTGTCAACTAAAATGTCGCAACAATGAACGAATAAAAAGACACTTGGCCATGGAAACCACCATTGTTATTTCATTTACCTGCCGCCTTGATTTATAGTGTAAAAACAGTGTGTTGCGAGAAGTGCTCTTCGTTCGAGATTTTTAAAAGTATTTTCCTGTTTTCCTTGGATTTTTTGATAAATGTATTTAAAAAAAATAGTGTTAACAACTCGCGGCTAAATTGTTCTTTTTTTTACTCGCCTTTTTAAATACCTCGCTGCGTTCGTTATTTAAACGAACGCTTGTAAAAAATGCACTATTTTAGCACCAAAGCATGGCTTTTTTGATTACCGACGAACAAAAAAATTTTTTTTATAACTTCATCAAAAACATGGTTTTCGTAACTGCCTGCAGATAACTAAAGCATGGCTTTTTGGGTTAACGATGCAAAAAAATTTTTTTTTTGATCACGGGTGCAAAGAAAAATTAAGCGGAAAATAGTAATATTAAAAAAATCTAATTATTCTTGCCTAAAAATTAAGCCATTCCGCCAGTTTTCACAGTCAAACTGTCAAAGATTAAAATGTCGTAACAATGAACGTCACCGAGTAAAAAGGCACATAGCTACGGAAACCATTGTTATTCCATTACATCGTAAAGGTGATGTGTTGCGAGAAGTGCTCTTCGTTCGAGATTTTTAAAAGTACTTTCCTCTTTTTTTTTTGGATTTTTTATGAAGTTATTTAAAAAAATAGTGTTAACAACTTGCGGCTAAACTGTGCTTTTTTTACTCGCATTTTTAAATGCCTCACTGCGCTAGTTATTTAAACCAACCCTTGAAAAAAAAGCGCTATTTTAGCCACTAGTTGTGAAAACTGCTATTTTTGATCACAGGTGTTAAGTGTTTCGTCCGGAATTAAAATGGATGACAATGTAGGGTTACCATAGAAATGATTGTTGTGTCATCCACGGCCACCCTTGATTTATAGTAAACAAAATGGAAAGCTCTCCGCGGATGTTTTGTAAAATTTAAAGCGTGCTTTTTTTCAGTAGAAAGAAAACCACGGACCTACATTGTAAGTTTTTAGTCATTTTTTTTTTTGTAAAATTCAGACTTACCTTTAAGTCGATCTCGCTAAAAGGCATAGCAAACCACGGTAACCCAACCAAATTATCTCTGTGGCTCATCTCGAAATCGCCATAGTTGTCGTTGTGGGCCCACATCACAACCTGAACCACTTCGAACTTCTTTTCACAATTGCTGTCATTGTTGTCGAAATGTGAATTTAGCTTTTCATATAGGTCGCAAAGTTTTGTAACAAAATCATCGTTTTGGAGGCTTATGTTGGCAAAACTGAAGTATAGACCGGTGATAGGAACGTTTTGAAGAACTTCCGAAGTGGGAAAGGCGTTGAAATCATTGGAATTGCTTGCGGAGTTGCATTTGATTAATTTCCTGCCAAAGAGGCGGTCTTGCCATTTTAGGTGCTCGTTCATTGTGTAATCGTTTTGGTTTTGTCTTTTGTAATTTTATCCTTTTCTTGGTTTATTTCAGCATTTTTACATATATTCGGTCTTAGCTAAAATATACTACAATTTACTCAAATGTTTTCATTATATGTTAGAGGTTTTCAAATTGTCATAGGAATTTTATTTCATAAGATTATTAATATCTACCGTATAACACCCTCCAATGTTAATCGTAGTCTTATTATCGATTAGGAGATCCGATATAGTATCCTTAAAATATGTCTGAAACTGTTTGATTGATGATCGTCTGGAAACACAAAGTATTTGAATTTATGCATGCATTATGGCGTTTCATTATGGTAATTGTATTCCTAATTCCTATTAGCGTGCTTCGAAAGTTATATTTCTCTTTCAAACAAGGCTATACATATTAGGGAATATTACACAGGGCGAACTTGGCATTAGTAGCCTGCAAAATATATCATTTATACATTTGCCATTGGCGTCGAAAGTAACACATTGAACACCGCAGATAGGATTTTATCGTTTGGTTCTCTGTTTTAAGAATTACAAAAAAGTATTTCCATAACAAAAACTCCAAGTATCCATGAAAAAATAATTTAAAAACATCGTCAAAATATCAAACTGTCCAAGATTAAAATGTCGCAACAATGAACGTCACCGAGTAAAGAGGCACATCGCTCCATTGTTATTTCATTTACCAGCCGCCTTGATTTATAGTGTAAAGATGGTGTGTTGCGAGAAGTGCTCTTCGTTCGAGATTTTTAAAAGTAGTTTTCACAACTAGTGGCTAAAATAGTGCTTTTTTACAAGCATTGGTTTAAATAACAAGCGCAGCGAGGCATTTAAAAACGCGAGTAAAAAAAAAGCACATTTTAGCCGCGAGTGGTTAATACAATTTTTTTGATACCTTTATCAAATAATCCAAGAACCACCATCTTTACACTTTAAATCAAGGCGGCTGGTAAATGAAATAACTATCGTTTCCATAGCCATTTTCCTTTTTACTCGGTGACGTTCATTCTTGCGACATTTTAATCTTTGACAGTTGGATATTTTGCAGATGTTTTTAAATGATTTTTTCGTAAATACTTGGTGAAAACTGGCAGAAATGGCTTAATTTTTAGGCAAGAATAATGAGATTTTTTTCTCTTTAATTTTGGGTAAAAAAACGGACATAAATCTTTTTTTTGCACCCGTGATCAAAAAAGAAATTTTTTTGCATCGGTAACCAAAAAAGCCATGCTTTAGTTATCTGCAGACAGTTTTTGGTGAAGGTATTAAAAAAAGTATTTTCGTATTTTTCTTGGATTTTTTGATAAAGGTATTAAAAAAAATAGTGTTAACAACTCGCGGCTAAACTGTGCTTTTTTTACTCGCGTTTTTAAAGACGTCGCTGCGCTCGTTATTTAAACCAACGCTTGTAAAAAAGTCCTATTTTAACCACTAGTTGTGAAAACTACTATTTTTTATCACGGGTGCAAAAAAACATTTCAGTCCGTTTTTACCCAAAATGAAAGAGAAAAGCGGGAAATAGTAATATTGAAAAAATAGAAAAATTAAGCCATTTTTTAGCCACTAGTTGTGAAAACTACTATGTAACAATAAACTTGAAAACTGTTTAAAAATGCATTTTTTGTTCGCGTGTGAACACATCTTAATTTCACCAAATAAAAAAAACATACGCGTTGTCCAACGCCAACGCAACCTTGCGGCAAAAAAACATAACTTTTGCTATGTTTGTAAATTATCATATGAAGTATTTGATTAGATTATAGTTTTAGGTTTTACACTTTTTAATTTAAAGTAAGAGAAAAAAAAAACTGAAATTGGTGCCTGAAAGCAAACAAAGTTAGGTCGGTTAAGCTGGGGAGACCACCATAGGGGGCCCAAAAAATTTTAATGCCACGATTTGTTGCTGTTTTGTTGCAGTAAGATAAAATTTTTTTCTGCAGCCGTTTTCGAGAAAACGTGGTCCCTCTAGCTTAACCACCAATATATTCTGTTTGCGTTTCCGAATTTGTTGCGACAAAATAAAATTTGTTGCTGTTGGCGTTTGGGAGGAAACGTAAAAAAACCTAGTCACATGACCCTTCTAACGCTAACTAGTAGGTCACGACGTGTTGTATGTCATTCGATAGAGCCTGACCGGTACTAATTCGTTGCGGCATAAAATTTGTTGCTATTGCCGTTTGCGAAAAAAGGTAAAAAAACGTAGTCACGTGACCTTTTTAGCGCAATTTCTCGTAAACTAACTAGGAGGTGCGACGTATTGTATGTCATTCGATGGAGCCTGACCTCTATCGAATGATATACAACCCTAGTTAGTTTACGAGAAATTGCGCTAAAAGGGTCACGTGACTAGGTTTTTTTTATATTTTCTTCTAAACGGCAACAACAACAAATTTTATTTTGCCGCAACAAATTCGGGGAGGCATTTTTATGATGTTTAAACACCTAGGTTCTTTTTGGACCAATAGAATGGACAGTATTTCCAAAATACAGTTTTTTGCTTATAAAAAAATTCACACATTTTTTCATAATTTTTATTTTTGATTACTGTCGGGCCCTATGCGCAACAAATTATGGCATATAAATCAATTTTGTAACATTAACCAAACGGAATATATCGGTGGTCGGTTTCCCTAGCTTAACTGTTAAGCTAGGGGGGCCACGTTTTCTCGAAAACGGCTGCAGCAACCAATTTTATCTTACCGCAACAAAACAGCAACAAATAAGCAACAAATCGTGGCAATAAAATTTTTTGGACCTCTTATGGTGGTCCCCCTAGCTTAACCGACCTGACAAAGTTGAATTTCCTGTAGAGGCTCTTTTTTTAAGTCAAAATGCCAACAAGGCGTCTAATTTGTTTTAGGCCGGTATTACACTATAAAATTTATTTGCCAAAGATCTTTTGTAAAAGGTGTTTGATGAAACATTTTATAAAATAAAAGAAATATCTTATAAAATATGGTATATTACACTGTAAAATATTTCATCAACTATCCTTTATAAAAGATCTTTGACAAATAAATTTTATAGTGTAATACCAGCCTTAACCAAACGTTTTATAAACATTTTATTTTTGATAAATAAGATGGACAAAAATACTCGTAGGAAAAACATTGTACCTAACTCTTGCGGAAAATGTCTTTTCCACCCTTGACGGCTTGCCCGGACTAGGCTCCGCGTCGATCGTGCAACTGCCGTCGCGTGCGGAAAAGTACCACTTTCCGCACTTGTTAGGTAAATAACTGTATTGCCCTTTAAACATAGGCGAACGGGTGATTCTCATAGAAGATAACGAGAGTCATTTTAAAAACTGAACCACATTGATGATTAGCAAGATTATTTTATGCGAAGAAAAACCTGAAATCGTCGAACATAGTAGATTCAGAATAAGTTTTGAATAAATTTGTTGTTTGGTCTGCTTTGAATTTTAATTTTCGTTAAATGGAGTATTTATTTAAAGTGAATATGTATTAGAAAATGTCAAAAAAATATTTTTTTACTTAAAAAGTCTAACAAAGTATAGGCGATTTTCTCCACACGCGATTGATACGATAAAAGAAAGAACACGTGAAATTATCGAAAAGGGTAGAAAAGAAAGAGTCTGTAGATTTACCATGCGTAATATAAACAAAAAGACATAAAAGTGGTGGCGGTGTTTTTTGAATTAAAATAAAAACAAACCTTCAGCGAGGGTAAATAAATAACAAAAAACAAAAAAATTGCGAGCCAGAGCTTAACTCGTATAGGTATAGCTAACTCGTTCGAAATAAAGCCAGAATACACTATATTTTTGACTTGTTCATGCCATGTTTCAAACGATGCCCGCCTTTTTGACGGCGATGCCAGAACAGCTGATTCCACTCGTTGCGTACGTAGGGATGTACTTAACGTTACGGACCTACAAACGTACGCAACGATTTCAATCAGCAGTTCTGTCATCGCACCCTTCACAAAAGCGGGCATCGTATGAAACATCGCATAAACAAGTCAAAAATGTAGTGTATTTTGGCTTTATTTTGAACGCGTTAGGTATACCGATACCGATGCCTTGAAATATTTACTTTAAGTGTCTTGTAAAGAAAATTTTATCTGTCTCCGTAGAGACGCCTAATTTGCCTTGAAATTGAAGGTACAGATTAATTCCTAGTACCGTACTGATGAGCACCACAAGTGCGAAACCCGGGTCTATGGTTAAAAAATGACTGTTTATCCGAGGGCTTATCTCAGTTAATAATAATAACAACTTTACTATTTGTCTTACTCAAATTTTTAAGGATCAGTTTATATTTTATTGAACTCTGTTTTTTCTTATTGGCACTGATGAACTCGCGCGCTTTTTATTTACTCGCATTTCTGTAAACACTCGGCTCTAAAACAAATAGAGACCAATTGAAAGAAAATCGTCTGTATAAAAATATCAGAGCGGGTCCAGAGAGGTCGCGTGACGTAGAAGCGTCGCGACGGCTGCGGGGCATCGACTGGCAGAAAGGCGCGAATGCAAGACTAAAGTTTGACGCGACGCGCACAGTGGGACCCACTGTAAACTAGAATAGATGTACTATTTAATTATAAATTAATAATTTTTATGTTCTATTTTTATCTGCAAAATTACCCCCGATTCACCATGCGGGGGGACCTACCCGATAGTAGATAGAGAGCTTCACACCAATAATTTTTTTTTTGCTTCAAATAGTCATTACTTTTGTTTTCAGGCTATAATGCTTAGCAATCCAAGAAATACAGCAATCAAAATTCCATCAAAATAGGTTCAGGAGTTTTTGCGCAATGGTAGAAAAAATAAATAGACCAAAAATTCTATAAATTAGATTTTTTTGGTTGCTTTAGAGATTTATTATGCATAATTATGAGTATCGATTTAGAGTATCATGGTCGCGATTCTTCAGTAACTGTCAGAAAATCTCGCTCTTACAAAATACTGACTATTTTTAAACACAAGTTTACACTAACCGGTTTTTTGTTTGACTTATTTGCTAACATTCCTTAAAATATAGTTTCTCAATACTCTTTCAGTAAATAGAAAATATGTCAATTTTAATTTTTTTGCAGTTTTTGTAAAAAAAATATTTAAAAATATATGTTATTAAGCTTATTTTTGTGTGTAAACAAACCCTTAAAACTTTTAACATACAAAACCATAGATAGCCATGGAATGTGTCGCTGTCACTGTTCAGAAAAGTCACACAAATTCTGTCTATTTTTTACACGGTAAGAATTTTCGACGATTTTGGACGTTTATTGGTACGCGTAGTAGCAATATAGCTCCGCCGTAAAAGTAGTGCTGCATAATATCTTTAAAATAATAAATTTACAAAATGTTATTAAAGAAATGACGCAGTTTCTCGTACAGTGTACAGGATAAATATTAAAGACGCTGTGTTTTTATTTTAAATGAGGCAATAAGTAAAAATCGCTACTTTCCAGAACTGTGACGGGTGAGATTTTCTGTGTTTTGTTAATCTTTTAAAAACCTGTGCAACTGTCCAGCATTCCAAGAAATACAACAATTAAAATTCCATCAAGATTGGTTCAGAAGTTTTTGCGCATTGCTAGAAAAAATAAATAGACTAAAATTTTAAAAAATGGATCTTTTTTTGTTCATTTAGAGACTTATTATGCATAATTATACGAATCGATTTGGAGTATTATGTGTCGAAAACTAGCAAGTTGAAAAAATAGCTTTTTGTGAAATTTTTCTTGTTATATTATTATAATTAATATGTCGTGTTAGATGCTGTAGTTTTGTATCTAAAAGCGTTAAAATACGTTTTGTTTTGATGAAAATTCACCCACGAAGAAGCTGTGCAACTGTCCCTTTTTTTGTCTCTTTGTTTGAACAATTGTTTTGTAATATACTTTAGTTTATTTTTAAAATATATATTGACATTTTTATTTTTTGGTTTCCTTAGTTGTGTAACTCACACAACTTTTGAATTATGTTCAGAATACTTCTAGACCCACTGTGCAGCGTATTATAGCAGGTACGAGGTATAAGGCAGCAGAAATGGAAGAAACAATTTTCACCAGTTTCTATTTTAAAAAGATTTTTTTCATATATAATTGGTGGTCGAGGGGGATAAGGTTAACGAATTGTTATCGTAGTATACTCTATTGGGGGCTCGGTTGTCAGATTTTTCAAATTAAAAACCGGGACGAATTGAGTATAGAAGCGTAAACAAAATTTCAAAATATATACTAAAAATTTGCTTCGATTCTAACATAAAGCAGGAGTGTTTTGGAAACTAGAATGGTGTGTTCCCTGTCATTTTCTTATGGGAGATGTGTTTCGGTTAATTCTTTTATATTTTAAAATGGGGGGTCCCAATGAGCAATTTCGTCATAGAGGGTGAGCTAGAAATTAGACTTAGACTTTAAGGCAATTTCAGGTGTATTTTTTGGCTTACACTGTACACATACGGACTTTAGTACTAATATTAAAAATATAGGTCGTTATGTGTTGAATCAGATCTGCAGAAACCATTATTATCCTATCTTTAGTTTTGTCATAAACAAAGGTTAAGTAAAGTAAAAAACGGCTCAATCAAGCCACTTTGGATATTGTTAAAATTATGTACTAATTATGTACTAATTAAGTCCCCTTTTAAAAAAATTTGTACCTAATGAATAACGGAGTTATTCGCAGTTAAAAGGGGGGGAGGCTATGGCTTGACACTAAGCTGCACCCCCCTATGCTTAGGAGACAGATTGAATGAAAAATTATGTCATAATTTTGTACTAGTTAATACCCTTAAAGAAGGATTTGTTTAATTTGTTTGCTGGTTATGGGGTGTGTAGCTTGAAAACAAGGTATACCCTCTCTGCTTAGAAAAGAGATTCGACCAAAAGTGACTATGCCAGAATTTGATACTAATTATGTACTAATTTCGTCTCCTACTGGAAAAATTGCCTACTCTCAAGATAACTTAATTTTTTTTGTTTTTATGGGGTGTGTAGCTTGTTATCAAGGCACACCCCCTCTGCCTAGGAATGAGATCTGAAAAAAATAATTTTGCCACAATTTGCTACTAACTAAGTACTAATTTCGCCCCCTTCTAAAAAATTGCCTACTCTCAAAGTAGCTTTATTTTTTTGTTTTTATGGGGTGTGTATCTTGATATCAAAGCACACCCCCCTCTGCATAGGAAAGATATTTAAAAAAATTAATTATACCATAATTTTTTATTTTTATTGAATTGAATTGAATTGAAAATGTCTTTACTTACAAGCGTAGATAGAAAATACTTAAGATATGTAACTGATAAGTGGAAGTTTGAATAGTCCGTGGCACTTCCACTCGTTATAAACCCTGATCAGGCAAGTGGTGCCCCCCATTTACCTTGCGGAAAGTATGGAAACCAAAAATTTTGTTTTGCCGAGTAACTGTTAGAGGGCGCTAGCGGAGACCGCAATAAATAGGTAGTGCTGGCAACGAGGATACATGCTAATATCCGACGCAAGCCGACGGTATCCGAACATCAAGCCAAGCCATGAAAGGGGAATTATCGCAAGTTTTTGATTCTTTGCTGAATACCGGTTTATCAGTGGCGTAAATGAATGAACTTGTTGCTAAGGGAATGGGAGCTGGTAGAGAGATTTTTATTTTGCCATTTTATTATAAATTCTCCTCCCTATGACAGTAGCTATTTGGTTTGAAAGTTACTTTTTTCCCAAAAATTTAGTTTTGGGATACAAGAGTGTCGCATTTAAGCAATGCAAAAATATTTCGGAAAAAATTATTTTATTATATATTATATTAGTTGATGAGCATAAATATAATAAATGCTATAATCTTATTTCTATTATAGGTATTTATTGTATTTAATTTTTTTAAATATGCTTTTTTATTTTAACTTAACAACAATTTAGCGGCCACATTACAAAATAAAATCGTCTACCATGATGAACCTTGAAATAATTTAGTTAAATACCTGTTCAATTATTTTAAGATGTGCTAAAATACACTTATACACACGTTTTTTGGTAATTTTAAACACTATAAAGAACTTTAATTGAAAGAAATTAATACCACCTTATGACTTACACGATAAACAATTACAATTTTTGTCGTTTTTTGGATAAAAAAAAACACTCAAGATGATAGACAGATGACAAAACAGAAATTTTTAGTAAACAATTGCCTTAAATTATTTCCGTCTTTCTCTAAAATACTTTTTAATAGCCTGCTGTCTCTCTTCAACAACCTTAAATATTTTTCATTTTAACAGAGAAAAATGGTTTTATTGCAGTACTTTTTTGAAGCTAAAAAAAAAAGTGAAAACTTGAGAAAACTGAGTGTTTTATTCTAAAAATCGAAAGTTTGGAAAGAAGGCTATACAATGGGAGCAAAATCATGGCATAAAAATTTCTTGAACAAAAATGTTACCCCTTTAATTATGCTAAAATATCTTAAGCCAAATTTACTTATATTTAATATTTTGTTTATAACTGAAATTTTCTAGGAAATTCCCGAACTGCCCGATGTTTTTTTTAAATAGTTCCTACCTACTTAATTATTAATGCGAAAAAACGGTAATTATGCAGTATACGGTTTTCTGCCATTTTTGATTTTTTATGAAAAATTATTTATGGTGGCACCTACTAGAGTCCCTAGGACACCAAATCCGCCTGCGCCGGTTCTTTTTTTTTATTTTTTTTTATGTTTTTTTTCAAAAAATTTTTCACTAAAACCACCCAATCCAACACAGTCAAACCCAACCCAACCCAAAACAATCAGAAAAACATTACAACCCCCCCCCCCCGGGCACCCTTTTTTCTCTAAAAAAAAAAAATTGGGCGTAGGCGGATTTGGGGTCCTAGGGACCCTAGTATAGGTGCCCCCATAAAGAATTTTTCATAAAAAATCAAAAATGGCAGAAAACCGTATACTGCATAATTACCTGTAAGCGTTAATAAATCACAAGAATAAAACTGTTTTTGTTTCAAAAATCACACAATCAACAAGATAATATTCTTTTTTTTTTCTAACACTAAATCACACAAAAAAAGTACTGATAACAACAAGAAGAATGTTCTCTATATCGTCATAAAAAGTTAATTTCAATGATATACGGTTCGATTTCCACCAAATCTAAACAATGGCAGTGATATTTCTATTTTCTACACTATCTAGCGCAGGAGGAATGTTAATGCTAAGTTAATAGCGCCACCTATACGAAGTCAAGTGAAACATTGGAGAGTTATTACAGATTGCAAAGGAAAATTGATTATGTCTTCTATGCTTACAGATTTCGCTACGGCGAAATGCACTGGGTTGATGACAGTCGAGTTGTCCAAAAGCGACTATGCGCGCTCTGGGGAGTTATCCACGAACTTCCAATTTTTGCTAACATTTTAGCCCGTAAGGTTACATATCTTAAGTATTTTCTATCTACGTTACAAGTTACAATATACCGTGTACAATAGGTAATAATTATTATTTATGGTGGATTCGATGAGCGAACAGCTGAATGCAATTGATGAGTGCGTTGCTGTCAGCGGCGTAGCGTGACTTTAACAGCGGGGGCGAAGACTTAAATAGGCAAATTTGCTCCTATAGGAGGTATATAATAGTATATTCACAATTTAATATATAGTGTAAAAAAATCATCATTGTGCTGTCACGCAAAGATGCAAAATTGGTTGGTTCGAAAAAAGCGCGTTCAAAAACTTGGAAGTTCCCCTTTTGGCCACCGTACCATCGACATAATACAGGTCAGTCAAGCCTCACCCCTCCCGAAAGATATTCGAGTTTTGATATGCTTATAATTTCGAACCAATTTCGAACTAATTTTTTAACCACTTTTAAAATTTTGAACAACACTCCTTCCTGTTCTTTTATATTCAAAATGGGGGGTGCAACCGGACGACAAGCTATACCCCCCTCATTTAAAGCGTAGAGAAAAATGAGAAGCGACTATCCCAAAATTAATTACTAATTTTGAAATCCTAATTTCACCAAAAAGAATTTCGAAAAATCCACTAGTAACCCTGTTTTTTTTTTTAAATATGGTGGGGGATGCAGGTTGACGTCAAGCCACACCCCCTCAAAAAAATGTCAAACTTTGATATGCTTATAATTTTGAACTAATTTCGAACTAATTTTGTACCACTTTAAAAAAATTTTAGCCCCCCTAATTTCTGTGATTTTTTAAATTTATTCAAAATGGGGGGTTTAGCCAATTGAAATCCAGTCAGTTTGGAAGGCATAGAAATATACTAGAAACAACTAGAAAACAGGTAAGAAAAACTATTTCCATCTTTGTTGGACTTTTGGTACCTAATATGTGCATGTGAAAAGCACCTGATTTTTCCAATGGTGCTTCTTAGTTGATGCGGAGCAGAAAGATCTTTATTATTATATGTCCCCTCAGATATTTCGCCTGCAGTAGAGAATGATAGAACCAGAATGTAGTGGAATTTCGCATTCGCTAGTGGTTTTTGGTAATTGGAGCTCTCGGGAATGCACGACAAACACTGCTCTCAGTTCTCAAGACTTTTCCAGCCTGCCGCGATAAGACAACACATAAAAGATCTTTGACAAATAAACATTATATGGTGTAATACCGGCCTTACTAAGGCATAACCCACTTTTTATTACCTGAGGTAAAAATGGAAGAAGGGTCTGACAACTGATGGTAAGAAATTTCTTTTGATATATATTAATAAAATATTTATTTCTAGCAATAAAATATAACAATAATTAAAGAATTAGGTAGGTGTGAAAAATATGAAATAGAATCATTAATTTAATCAAAGGAAATTGTTTCAAAATTATAGAGTAAATCTTACGTAAGGGTGACAGGAAGGGGGACCCTTCTACATCTCATCAAGGGAGTGGGGGAGGGGGATGTAATGAACGTCCTGTAAGTTCCTACATAATAATACAAAAGAAATATGTTAGAGAAATCAATGGCAACAAAAAGGAAGCAAGAAAAACGTATAAAAAACTTGTACATGAGGGTGAAGCAAAAGCAAATTGATGATACCTTTGCAAAATACTTGGCCACGGTGGCTGAAAAATCAGTTGCCGAACACTTTGGAAACAACATTTTCCAAAAATGCACCACATCAAGTCCCTTTTCAAGATCGTTCTTCTATAAGCCAGTCGAAAGAGTGGTGATTGCGAATATAATTGATAACCTAAAAAGCACAAGTACAGTGGGACTGGACTATATTCCTACAATTATTCTTAAAACAACTAAGGAACATATCTCTGCGCCTTTGACATTTTTATTGAATAAATCCGTAGAATGTGGGGAATTTCCGCAACAATTAAAAACGGGAGTTAATATCCCAATCCTCAAAAAAAAGCTTAGAAAAGGACATCGAGAACTACCGTCCTATCATAATACTTAATGTCCTGGCAAAAATGATTGAAAGAGCCATGTACAATCAACTCACTGATTTTTTTGACAAGTTTAACTTGCTTTCGAACTGCCAAAATGGATTCAGATCTGGTAGATCGACGGAGAGTGCATCTTGTGACTTCTTTGAGTTTGTTTATTCAAACATTGATAGCGGCAACTACGACGGGTGCTCTCCGTTCTGTCCGGGCTTTTGATTGCCTCGATATCATCACATTTGCGTCACGCAAATTGGAGGCGATTGGAGTACGGGGTGAGGTGCTTCAATGGCTGCTCTCTTATCTTACCAACAGAACTGTATGTTTAATGAGTGAAAATGAAACATCTGACATCCAGAAGGTTGGTCCTGGGGTACCTCAGGGTTCGGTGCTTGAGCCACTACTTTTTCTAATCTTTATTAACGACCTACCTGATTATTTAATAACAGCGGGATGTACTGTACTATTTGCAGATGATTCAACATTTGTGGTGGCAGCTAAGAGTCCTGAGGGGCTCCAAGAGCGACTGAACCAAGTGGCATCCCAGTTTGAGACCTGGTGTTGGCAAAACAAACTAATACCCCAGAAAGTATGTAGCCATAAATTTTCATAATAAACGGCAGCTACCACACACCAGTAGCATTGCCTTTACAAATCATAAGCTGTATCTGTCAAATCAAACAAAATTTTTGGGAACTTTTTTGGACATGTCATGGGAATTTCAACTGTAGCATGTATCCAATAAGCTTCACTCAGGGTATTATGCCCTCCTACAACTAAAACCGATATTTGACATTCAAAGCCTAAAAAACGTTTATTTTGCCTTAGTTAATTCCATATTGGCATACAACATCATTCTGTGGGGGAATGCTTCAAATATAGAAACAGTCTTTGTCAATCAAAAAAAAATAATTAGACTAATGTTTAAACTAAAACATAATAATATTCATCAAGAACAACCAATTAAAACATGAAACTGTATCCCAAGGGCATCGGTATCCAACCAAATCGCATAACTTACTAAAAATTGACCAACATAAAACTTCACTATTTGAAAAATCTCCAGCATATTTTGGGAAATTTTTTTTTAAAAAGTTGCCTACCGATATTAAAGCAACAAAATTAACAAATATTTAAAAAAAAAAACTCAAGCATCATCTTATCTGTAAAGCTTATTATACATTTCAAGAGTTCTTAAATGACAAAAATTAGGAATAACCAAATTATTTACACAAAATGTTTTTGTTATTTTTCGTATAGCAATGTTACATTGTATGTCTTTATATTTATTTACATTTATTATTTAGTAACCAATATATTTATTTCTATTTATTATAGGTAACCTGATAATGTCTTAAATCATGTTATTTGTGATCTTTCAGGCAAAAAAAAAATACTTTACTTTACTTTAATATTTGGTGGAAATTTACCACTCACTTCTTGATTTAGCGTTCCTGCAATCATCCATTTGAGAATAAATGGAGGCTTGCGGTAACTCCAAATGAGAGTATCTACACCGGGGGTATTTTTCCTCTACCTAGTATTATGCTATGGACAAACAAAATACTCTTCTTAAATTGTTTTGTTGGAAGTTTTTGCTAAAAACTAGATTTTTATAGCCCTATAGATAGTTCGCGGTAGTCCCCTGTATAACAGAGGAGTAGGTCCACCAATTATTTAAGCAGAATTATTTTTTTTTAAATTTAATAGGTTGGAAACATACACAATTTGCCTCCTTACCTATTGTTTATACCCAAGTATGCAAAACTAACTAAATAATTAATATGATAATATTTAATAAAAAATCGAAAAAAAACTGTTTGAAATTAACTAGCAAATGACGTGGTGGTAAATTTGAAAATTTCCGACGCATGCGCCTTTCTCGTTTTTTTTACAAGCACAAGCATAAAAGCTTTTAAAAGGATTCAGCGAGGGTGAATAACTAACAAAAAAATTGAATAGCGAGTTTTTCCTCAAAAAAAGGTAGGTAATGGTAACCGTAGACCCGGGTTTCGCACTAGTAGTGCTTATCAGAACGATTCTAGGAATTCAGAGATTCAAGGGGAAAGTTCCCTATTGATTGTTTTTGCCACCCTCGCTAAAATTCCAGAGCCTAGGATATCTGTAATAGTAGTTTCATAACAAGCATTTTATGATCGTTATTAAATGCAAAGATGAACGCCTGCGGCTCGCGTCATAATTTATCTGAGCGTGTAATAATCATAACATGCGAGTTAGTTTACTATACTTTACCTACGACCAATGAAAATTTCATCATAAATATCAGAAATTATTAGACACTTAAAGTTAATTTTCAGTTTTATCAGCATTCTTATCCTTATCTCTATGGGAAATGCGTAACAGCTCCAGCTGATCAAATGCATGAAAACCTCGTTAGGTATGATAAGGGAGTCGTAACGTTACGACCATTCCTGCATACGAAATGATGTTTGATCAGCTGGAACTGTCACGCATTCGCCATTAGTTTAAAAGTACACCTGCTCGATAGGTTGACTCGACTGTCAACAACCTTCCTAACCTGAAGTTTCAATGACGTTCTATCTAAAACGTCAAAACAAATAAGGTTACTAAGGGACTTTTCTTAGATTAAAAAAAGACAAGATACCTGACACTTACGGAGACTTTGGTTATATTGTTATATAGAACAATGTTTACCTTTCTGTTGTTTACAGTAAACACACCAGTGGCATACCTACCTACTTAAATATAAATTTACACATGAATTATATTATTAAAATTTTACTATAATATGAAATCTGCAAAATAATTTAAATAACATGCAAAAAATAATTCTGCCAATTTGAGCTTTGGAATATCTCTTATAATAAATGTTTGTAGTGGTTTTATACAAAAGAAATTTATTGCAAAGTTTGCATATGATTTATTGCAATTTAAGTTTTCAAAACAATAAAATTATGCCAAACATTAAACATTATTAAAAAATTAAACTAAAATTACAACAATTAATGATATTTTATACAGGTTTTTCCAGGTTCCAGACTTTGCCAGGTTTTTGCTAACCAAAATTTAAAAAATCCAGCCTATTTTACAAGCCCCAATAAGCACATTAAAAAAATTATTTTTATTTAAATTTTTATGTCCTGAAAATATTTTTAAGAAAATGTAATCACGAGCTTGTGAACCTATAAATACTTTGCAATTTTTCTGCAATATAAGCAGAACATAAAAGTTTAACTATTGAAAAAAAAGTGGATTGGAGTGAGATTTAGTCTGAATTCTTCAAATTTTTTAAAAAATGCAGTAACCTGAAAAATTCAGTCTACAAAAAAAACATTTTAAAATCTCCTGTATAGCACAGAGGACCTAGATAATCTGTGGTTATGAGGATATTAATGAAAATAAAGAAAAAATTTAAAAAATATTCCAAGTATTTTTGTTTTATAGTATAATAATATACTAAATTATCAACGGCTATAAAAATGTGTGCTAAATTTTAGTTGTATCTGATTCTTATTATGTCATAGCAATTTCATACTAAAAGTTAAAATAATTATTCTCTCTCTCGCTTAATATGATTTGATATACATTTAATAACATAACAGAGGCAAACATACCATTCTTCACACTCATCTTTGTATACCTCTATTTTATAGTCTTTATAAAAAAACCTTCGAAAATATCTCATTTGCGCATTAACTACTTCATCAAAAGTATGCTTTATTTTATCGTCTTTATAAAAAAAATCTCGAAAAAGAACTTACAAAAACCTTCGAAAATATCTCATTTAATGCATTGCAAATTAAAAAAAAAAACGTGTTGGTTGATATTTAATTTAAGGATCTATTAATTTAAGTACCTATATTTCATAAACTTTTTTTTATTTTCTGTGTAACTACCGGCATGTACCGCCACCGACTGATTTCAATTGTTCCTCCTTTGTTTTCAAAACATTGGACGATTTGTTCCAAATTTAAATACACTGAAATATTCTCTTACTGGTAAAAAAAACTCACTATAAACGTTTTTTTTTACAAAATGTGGTTTTATATCTCTTTAAAAACAAGGTTTTTTTTTCTTAAAAATTCGTAGTCAATTTAACGGAACTTATTTTTGGTTAGGTACGAAAATTATATTGGATTTATTTACGTTTAATAAATATGTATTGTCTTAAAAATATATAAAGATAATTCTAATTTTTACGTCTTTATTATTATTCTAGGGCCGTAAGTGAGCCATTAAAATCGTAAAATTAGCATTATTCGTTGGTCGTTGGTAATAACTAATAAGATAATTATATCTGTCTGTCCAAAGGATGTTCAATTTTCCTTTAAGGGGCACAAAAAAATATGTATTAAGAAGTTGTATCCATAGTAGATACCCTTTTTACCATAGGTTAAAATGTTCCGGAGTTATGTTTAAAAAACTACTAAATTGGCCTGGGGGTATCCCTGTAGATCCCAAAAATTAACTTTTAATCAATCAATCAAATAAGCTTTATTGTCCGAAAAGGTTAAATTTTCATTGACAAAGTATGTTACTTACTGACTATTGCAATGTGTCAATAAGTCCAAATCTTATAAGTTATTAACAAGTTATGTTGAAGAAAAAATAATAAAAGTAGTAATAATAAAGAAAAGTTAGGTCACAACATATAATAAATTGATGAAAAATACACTAGAATTTTTAAATGAAGTTAATTAGATTAACTGGTTAATTTTATACTTATAGATCATCTATAACCTTCTTTACGATAAAATATTTACAAAGTCACTTAAAATAAACCATATAATACACATAGTTAAAAGGTTATAAAAAATAAATAATGTCCAGCAAACGCTGTAAATTTGCCTATAATGGGCCTTTATTTCTTGCAAGTGACACAATTTCCTTTAATACGTCGATGCCTTTAAAGGCGCAATTACACAGACGAACATGCTCAAACAAAAGCTCGTGCAAAAAATTTAAATATTTTTGGGCGAACATTTTTGTGAGCTTTTCTGTGAACATTTTGTTCGGGTAAATTTTTGAGCAAATTATTGCTATCTGTTTTGGAAACATATTTTTAAAGATGAGAATAAATA
Organism: Oxystoma pomonae; assembly: GCA_963921995.1. NCBI lineage: Eukaryota > Metazoa > Arthropoda > Insecta > Coleoptera > Brentidae > Oxystoma > Oxystoma pomonae. Next base: position 47,138,846 of record OY998171.1, on the reverse strand, counting down.
AAATTTCACATCAGTGATCAGTGATCTCAATTCTTTAAAAAAATGGAACACCAACTTTTATTTTAAATTTTTGTGAAAAAAAGCCGACGGCAAGCAAAACATTATTATTGGCTATCAGTTTTGTCACATGGATTAGGGTTACTTATAATATTTTTTTCTTAGGGTTTTTCTCGGATTTTTTTGCCCGGGGGTTTTTTTGGGACTTTCTTGCGAGTTTTTTTATTTCCAAGGGTTTTTTTCCTAAATTCGAAAAACAATCCAGGAAAATTTTTCTTTTCCAAAAAATTTTTGAATTTTTCAAATATCGGCAAAAAACTCAAAAAATGCACTTTTAAGCGGTAATCCGCGCCTCACGACTATAAAAAATGGTGGGGAAAGGATATTTTTAAAACATATTTTTGTAACTTAACTTTAACCTTAGCTTTGATTGTTTTTTTTAATTCCTCACACCAGATTTACCTACTTAGTTTAAGGCCCCAAGGGTTGCTTAAAAAAGCAAAAGGTTTATGAAAATGCTGAAGATAGATATTTACTGTCAATTTAATGTAATAATCAAGGTCGATTATTGACACTGAACAAACAATATGCAAAGGGGCAACATTCCGATTCAAAAGTCTAGTCTATTACTGCTAAATTATATTTTTTAGACAAGGGTCATAAATCCATCCTTTCGATAATTCTCTTCCCTAAAAACCCCTGTATGCCAATTTTGATTGAAATCGAACCAAATAAATCTTTTTCTTCCTCCACTTCTCTCATTAGCGGGAGGGGGTGCCTAATAATACCATATTATTGTATTGTCGCCGCAACTATAAATACACACCGAAAACTGAAATTGAATACCAAATTTGAGTTGCAAGATTTGAGCCGAACATACAAACATACATAAATAAAAGCTTGTAAAAATCGCCAAAAATTTCAATATTTAAAAAATCGGAAACGCAAGTTCTACGCGTCAATAAAATGAAATTAATTTCTTTGTTTTGAGTCGGAGAGCCCTTTCTTTATGGAAAGATTTGTTCTAAAACTTTCATAAAAAAACTGCGTTGACCCTTGTTTGTTGTCATGTAATTTTGTGTGTCAATGTTCATTTGACCAAAACCCCCTCTCACTAGTCTACGGTTTTTACCTTCTCCTAACCCAGCATCAGCAACAAATAAGTGCCAATTATGGTATAATGGCATATTTCCCTTATAAAAATCAAATCAATCGAAGTTGCTTATGAGGTAAAACGTGAATTTCGACATCGTATCGTTTTTCCGTCGGAAAGCACTTAATTAAAATACCTTGTTTTAAAACTTACTCTTTCTATTTTCAGTTAAGTTCAATGAATTCCCATAAAACTATAAAATTTAAATTTGTAAAGAAATTTTTATACCCCCAATTCTTCAAATAAATTTTGCTCAACATTCTCTCCAAAATTTACTTGTGTTTTTTGTACGAGATTTTGCTCGAACATTTCTTTGAGCATTTTGCTCAAGAGGCTCGTGTAAATGTTTGTCGGCATTTCCACATCAAAGGAAAGTTTGTCTGTGTAAATGCGCCTTAACATATTGGGATCTTTACGGTGACAGAAATGTGTTATATCATCAGCAAATGCTGTAAATTTGTCTTTGATGGGCAGGCCTAGCAAGTCTTCTATATAATTTAAAAACAAATCAGGTCCTAGGACGGCATGAGGAACGCCTGTGTTAATAGGCAATAAAGAATATAAGCTTTAAAAGCAGGCAAAAATCTACTAAAATTCAAAGCCGATACCATTTGTAATAACCTAAACTGGTTTTTAATAAAAAGATGTCGATATTGTGTCAAATATGGCGGCTAATATATGGCCGAAACCCGATTTTGTATCCATATGTGGCCGACATTTTTTGAACACAGGCCAATCTCTAGGACCCTGAATGGCACACCGATGTGAAAAAATTTCATGTTATAAAAAAAATGAAACCTATGATGTCATTTGTTTTTAAATGATTATGTATAACTAAGCAAGAAAGTGCCCGATATGAATAATATTAAGTTTTTTCGAAAGCCAAGGCATTCATTCATTCATTCACTTTTGACACCCTAGAAAAAATTTTCTTTGCAACGCTCTATTCAATACCGAATATCAGTGACACAGTTAAATTTCTTTCAAGAATTTTAATGTAAGACTTAAAAAATTAACTTTTTAAAAATAGGCATATTGGACACTCTACTTATCAAAACATCCGACTAAGCCATTCTCCAAACTCCTTTTTTCCTAGCTGAATTTTTAAGTAATACATTAAAATGCTTGTGGAAGAAATGTAACTGATATTTGGGATTCAATACAGTGTTGCACGGAAACATTTTTTTGGGAGGTTAAAAATGCCTATTTTTTAAATAAGTCCGCCATCTTTGATTTTAAGAAAATGTCAAATTTGACATCAGATCTATATCTAAAAAGCTTATGTCCATATCCACCAACGTGAAAATGGTCCGATTAAGGTTTAATCATGATTAACACTAATCGGAGTTTGGAATGAGTTTTGGCAAAACAAGTTTAAATGTAAAACACCACATTCTAAACACCGATTAGTAACTAATCACGATTAAAGCCTAATCGGGGAATTTTTGCTTTGGTGGGTACGAGCATTAGTATTATTTAAATCGGAGAGTTTCTTGCTCAGTTATAATCACTTTAAATAGTAGTTTTAAAAACTAGTGGCTAAAATAGTGCTTTTTTTGCAAGCGTTGGTTTAAATATCGAGCGCAGCGAGGTATTTAAAAACGCGAGTAAAAAAAAACATAGTTTAGCCGCGAGTTGTTAACATTGTTTTTTTTAATACCTGCATCAACAAAAACAAGAAAAACAGGAAATACTTTTAAAAATCTCGGACGAAGAGAACTTCTCGCAACAAACCATCTTTACACTATAAATCAAGGCGGCTGGTAAATGGAATAACAATCGTTTCCATAGCGATGTGTCTTTTTACTCGGTTACGTTCATTGTTGCGACATTTTAATCTTTGACAATTTGATATTTTGACGATATTTTTAAATAGTTTTTTCGTAAATACTTGGTGAAAACTGAAGGAAATGGCTTAATTCTTAGGCAAGAATAATTAGATTTTTTCAATATTACTTTTACGCTATTTCTCTTTAACTTTGAGTAAAAAACGGACAGAAATATTTTTTTGCACCTGTGGTCAAAAAAAAAGTTTTTTTGCATCGGAAGCCAAAAAAGCCATGCTTTAGTTATCTACAGTCAGTTACTAAAATCATGTTTTGGATGAAGGTATAAAAAAAGTCTTTTTTTTTCGAAGCACTCTATAAATGATGGCTTTATTTTTTTTTACGAAAACTATATACTTTATAAGAGAAATGGTTCAGTAAATTTTTGTAGAGCATGAAATTTCCTCTCCAACAGTGTTCCTTTTAAAAAACAAAAGACCAAAAGATCTTGGGTGGATATAACGAAAATTCAAACTTGGATGAGCATCCCACAAGGAACACACAAAAGATCAAAGTGAAAAGAGAAATGATTAAACGATGTTTCGACCTGGGTAACCAGCGTGGGCTCATCAGTAGTTTCACTGGTCACCCTCCACTATACATCATTAAACACCATCATACACTTTGATTTCCAACCTTGAACCACTCACAAATAGGCATCGATCCGCACTGGTACTTACTTATCCAAGTTACCTGATACGAATTCGTCCTGGCGTGTTAATATTTCCAGTAGGATATGCTCCTAAGGCAATTAAAACAAAGAAGAAGTTAAGAAGTTGATTTGGAGGTTTTTTAACTTCTTCTTTGTTTTAATTGCCTTAGGAGCATATCCTACTGGAAATATTAACACGCCAGGACGAATTCGTATCAGGTAACTTGGATAATTTGGATGGTGTTTAATGATGTATAGTGGAGGGTGACCAGTGAAACTAGTGATGAGCCCACGCTGGTGACCCAGGGCGAAACATCGTTTAATCATTTCTCTTTTCGCTTTGATCTTTTGTGTGTTCCTTGTGGGATGCTCATCCAAGTTTGAATTTTCGTTATTTCCACCCAAGATCTTTTGATCTTTTGTTTTTTAGTTTCTTTTCGGTTGAAGTAACTGATTTGGAGGTTTTTTAACTTCTTTTTTGTTTTAATTGCCTTAGGAGCATATCCTACTGGAAATATTAACACGCCAGGACGAATTCGTATCAGGTAACTTGGATAAGTAAGTACCAGTGCGGAGCGATGCCTATTTGTGAGTGGTTCAAGGTTGGAAATCAAAGTGTATGATGGTGTTTAATGATGTATAGTGGAGGGTGACCAGTGAAACTACTGATGAGCCCACGCTGGTTACCCAGGGCGAAACATCGTTTAATCATTTCTCTTTTGGCTTTGATCTTTTGTGTATTCCTTGTGGGCTGCTTTTATTTAGGTTTCTAGCGAGAATCTAGGTCAATTTCGCATTTTCTTAAGCATAACTCCAGAACCTTTTAACCCAATGGTAAAAATGGTATACCCACTGTGGATACAGCTTGTTAATACACATCATTTTTGCGTCCTGTGAGTTTTTTGCAAAATCGACAGTTAGTCTATATAAAGCAAAAAACACGTGTAAAAATTACATGGTATTGCAGGATATATTTTTTTCTGTCGCAGAAACATCAAAAATGCAAGTGGTTGTTACTTTTACTAACAGTGCACTATGATACAACGCCTTCTCAAGTAAAACTCTTTTTTATACCTTTATCAAAAAGATGATTTTAGTAACTGTCGGCAGAGAAGTAAAGCATGGCTTTTTTGGTTACCGATGTAAAAAAACTTTTTTTTCCGGGGTCAAAAAAAGATATATGTCCGCTTTTTACCCAAAATTAAAAAGAAATAGCGGAAAATAGTAATATTGAAAAAACCTAATTATAATTATTCCTGCCTAAAAATTAAGCCATTTCCGCCAGTTTTCAACAAGTATTAACGAAAAAATTATTTAAAAACATCGTCAAAATATCAAACTGTAAAAGATTAAAATGTAGCAACAATGAACGTCACTATTTATAGTGTAAAGATGGTGTGTTGCGAGAAGCGCTCTTCGTTCGAGATTTCTAAAAGTATTTTTCTGTTTTTCTCGGATTTTTTATTAAAAAAAATAGTGTTAACAACTCGTGGTTAAACTGTGCTTTTTTCACTCGCGTTTTTAAATACCTCGCTGCGTTCGTTGTTTCAACCAGCACTTGTAAAAAAGCACTATTTTAGCCACTAGTTGTGAAATCTACTATTTCGATATAGCAGTCATATTGACACCAAACTGACAGAAAATCCATATTTTATCTGTCAATTTGGTTATAAAAATATCGGCAACAGTAGGATAAATGCACTGAAGAGGTAGGAGTTGACTGGCTTTTTAGTTGAGAACTGTGTTGTATAATGCAAATAAAAAAGTTGTGGTTTTTCCAAAAATGTCATGCATTTCATGCGTTTGACAGATGTCCAATAAGTGAAATCCAGATCCCAACCTCAACCTCTAGAGTGACAGCGTAGACAATTTGCTTTTTAAGTAGGCGGTCTCGCGATGCTCCTAATTTACAGAGAATTCTGTAGAGCAAGTAACTTTTGCCCAAATTCAAGAATAATCCATTTTTATCCGATCGGCTTCAAATCTGGCACGCTTATATAGTTGCGGCGACAACACGAGAATATATTGTGATGAAATTGACAGCTTCCCCCTACTCGAAGGGGGTAGAGGAAGGTACAGTTGAAGTACGCCCGATTTCGTTGAAATTTGATGTGTTGGGGCACTTGAGGATGGACATAACGAATTTCTCATCAGATTTTGAAAATTAAATTTGGCGGATTCAAGATGGACGATATTTGGTCATCTTTTACTAAATAATTTTAACTAACTTATACACATCCGATTGCCTTCAAATTTGGCATGCGTTTATAGTTCCGATGTCAATATAATAATATGTCATTATTAGGCACCCCTCCCCCCTACGAAGGGAGTGGAGAGGGGAAAACACCTAAGTATGTCCGATTTCAACCAAAATTGGTATACGAGGGTTTTTGGGGATAAGGAATACGAATTTTTGATCAGATTTTAAAAATTAAATATGGCGGATTCAAGATGGATAATTTTCGGTCATGTTTTGCAAACCAATTTTAATTGACTTATTCACATCCGATTGTGTTTAAATTTGGTATGCGTTTATCATTAAAAATACAATAGTATGGTATTCTCAGGTACCCACCTCCCTCTAACGAAAGAAGTGGAGAGGAAAAAATTTAGTTTTTTCGATTTCAATCATAATTGGCATATAGGGGTTTTTAAGGAGGGGGATTATAAATTTTTGATCCGATTTGAAAATTTCAATATGCCGAATTTCAAATGGACGATTAATGATACAAATTTGGTATGCGTTTATAGTTCCGGCGACAATACAATGATATGGTATTATTAGGTACACTCTTCCCTCTAACGAGGGAAGTGGAGTTGGGAAAAGATTTAGTTTCTTCGATTTAAATCAAAATTGGCATGCAGGAATTTTTAATTTCAATATGACGGATTCAAAATGGACGATTTAGGTTACAAATCTAAAAATTAAAAAATACATTTTTATTAAAAAAAAACTTTTAAAGAACAAGGTTTTATTAAATGCGCTCAAAAGTAGAAAATATAATTTTTTATCTTATACCATAATAAAAGCGATGGGCGCAAATTAAAAATTTTAACACGGTTACAAAGAGAGGATTACAAAAGAACAACTAAATTCTTCTTCTATTCGAATGATAAAAATAATGCTTCCATCTAAAGAAGCTGAGAACGGGTGAAATTGCCGTGCTTGCCAAGCCTTTGAAAATGTCCTTAGGTTATAAAGTAATACAACTGTTTCTTTGAATCGTCGATGTGACCGATATACGATACCTAAAGTTAAAATTTTTAATTTGCGCCCGTCGCTTTTATTATGGTAGATAAAAAATTATTTTCTACTTTTGAGTGCATTTACTAAAAGCTTGTTCTTTAAAAGTTTTATTTAATAAAAATTTATTTATTTAGTTAAAGGGCACAGTGCAAAACTTTATTGTCTCCATTTTTTTTTGTTTTGTGGCTTACCATTACGTTGATGCTCTTCAATTGGTTTGTCATAGAATAAAACAAAATTTTATACGCCATATTTTATTTCAAGGAATCGCGCATTATTAACCATTTCTATATAAATATGAATTTCACTTCAAGCATGTCACCTTTATACTGCAATTAATTTTTTGGGTCAATTCTTGCTGAGGAAAAATCCGGGCTACGTCCATGATGCGTGTGTAAAAAATTTCACAAAAATGAGCTGCTAGGAAGTGGTTGAAAAATAGAGTTAAAGAATGATCCGACTTTAAGATTAAAATCGAGAAAAAATAAAAATCGAAAAATATAAAAATGGACATACGACCGAATCGTATAATATTAATATACCTACATATATCCATATAAACGTGAACACTGCACTTGCTAATGATGATGGATATTGTGCAGTGACAGTATATTACGCCATATACCACGTTTATACGTCCGGTAAACCGTTTTCATTCCAGTGATATTTACACTCGGATTGTCAGCACATGCCAATATTCTTGGCAAGCTTTTCTTGGTATATGATTTGGTTAACTAATTGGTACCTGTGACGTAATAGTAATTACGTAACATAACACTTTCTTCCGAAGTCGTTCGGTAGGTAAAGAGAAACGAGCCTTAACCAAACTTTTTTGTTTGTTTTTTGTGGTTATATTCCTATTTAAGTGGTTTATTTTCCTGAAAAAGATTTAGCAAATGGCCAAATTTGTGTGGCTCTTATTTGTGAACTTTTTAAACCTAGACGTTTTAAAGAAGATTTTGTTTTTATAACAAATTATTTAAGCACCTACAGTGTATGTAATGCAATTTCTTTGCCAGCATTCTGTAACTCAGCATTCTCTAACTCAGCGTTTTCGGTAAAAGGAAACGATATTCCAACTAAAGCAGGAGAAAACGAAAATAGAGGAAGATAGCACTATATGTACCACAGAACCGTGCTACATTCCACAGTATGCAATTTGACATAGGGCAAGTTTTTAAAATCATCTGAAATTCATCTAAACATTGGCACCGATGTCAACATTTGATTGAACATCTGATTCTGACAGCCATCACTGATCAATCAATCAATATCAATCAATCAATATATCAATATCAATAGCCATCAGCCCTCGAAGCCGATTGCAATTGTTGGCATCAAGTCGGTTGTATCGGAAATTCAAAAGAACGCGTTTGATGGCATCGGAACGTTTCAAGAGCTTGTTTGATGCACCGATTGCTCAATCGATGAAATTACGAACTCGCCTATACCAAAAAGGATAACAGAGTCACGATGATGTCATAATTTTTGTATCCGAAATCGATTTCCAAACCAAACAGGGTACCAAACCATGTACCAAAGCTTGTCGAAATCGCCTTTTGTCAACCTCCTTCTCTAACCAAATGTTTCCTAGGTTTGCAATACAAAAATCCCAAAAAGTTACCGTTTTGGTATTGAAAGTTGGCAACAACAGTCAATTTTATGAAAATTTTTGTACTGCAAACCTAGTAAGCAGTTAGTGAAATTTGGTTAGAGAAGGAGACAGTGTTTCAAACTTTGGTTTAAGATTAGCAATTTTTGGGTTGGCAACGCTTGCTCAAAAAGGTTAGGTACACCTTAAAACAGTTTACGCAGAACCGTCTAAATTAGGTAATATTCAGAAATCCCTAAACACACTATTTCTCATTAGTTTTTTGTTATTTACAGCGCCCCCATATGTTTGCTCTTATGCTGCAACGTGCCGCATGAAAACCCTCAACTGTATGGGATAATAATAAGTGCACGTATAGAGGAACATTGCAGGATGCAAAATCCCACGGGCCCGAAATTACTGAAATGATTTTCACACTACCACTTTCGGATCTCTGGTTAAAATTTATCATACCTCTATTTTTAGTAGGGGGTTAAAAGTAGTAATAAACAACATTCTATGCGTGATCACAACTATATAGGCCTGTCTAACAAATTGTCAAAGTCAGCCATTAATCACGTGATGGCCCTTTAAAAATGGTGGCTGTGGGGTAATCAAAGCGATTTTCCATAAGACGTATAATAAATAGGAAAATTTTGGGAAAGTGGAAATTATCATTATTATTATTAAACAAAGTGACTATTTTATAGACTAATCCTCTCTGAATCGGAGAGAAACGAGCATTTTGCTCACCGGCGTAGCTAGCCCTCTGACCTGAGGGGGGGGGGCCTAGGGGAGGGCCTAGCTGACGATGCTTGATAGTGAGTAAAAAAAGACAATAATGTTTGTCTCAAAACTGTTTAATATTATGCATTATTACCTTATTACCTTAACTCGTTGTATGAACAACTTTGAACCGTAACTCTGTATAACTCAACTCAGCAGTTTAATATAAATTAACTTAAATTAACTTCAACTTCCTTGTCTTTTGTGAACATATTTCCAAAACCAATCTCTTCTTTAATTAAATAATTATATCGATGTTAATAATTATTACGTTGGAAAATCGGATTTGTCCCATTGTAGTTCAGGTCCAATTTTTTATTCCACGCATCGCAGAAAAGCTTCGTTCACAAACGACGTTGAAGTTATCTTCATATTCATATTCATGTTAATTGACCAAACAAATTTTAAACTTTTTAGAAAAAATGGGTTTTACCGTAAAATAATGGAAAAAAAATATCTACACTTGACGGAGAATAACTACACCTTACTCATGCCGTCACAATTGCTAATTAAAGGCAGCTTAGGAAGCTTATTAGCTATAGAGATGCATTAAAAATTAAAAGATATTAAATATATAGAAGAATTGGCGATGTATAGTAACAAACTTAACTGATTTAAAGTAAAAACCCTTCATTCTATCAAACCCACCAGATAGCTGAATCAGATTTGCTTTGGGAGCTGAGCTATGGGGGTCTTTTTAAAAACATCAAAATGTAAATATGAAGATAGGTGGGCAATTTTTATTAACAAACTTTACTGATTTAAAGTATCAGACCTTTTTCTATCAAATGCACTACATAGTTGAGTCAACTTTGCTTTGGGAGCTGAGCTATGGGGGCTCTTTAAAGTCATAAAAATGTAAATATGAAGATAAGTGGGCAATGTTTATCGACAAACTTTACTGATTTGAAGTAATAACCCTTTATTTTATGAAAACCACCACATAGCTGAGTCAGCTCCTTTATTATGTCAAATACAACACATAGCTGAGTCAGCTGGACTTTGGGAGCTGAGCTATGCGGGTCTTTTTAAAATCAAAATATGTAAATATGAAGATAAGTGGGTAATATATATTAACAAACTTTACTGAATTAAAGTACTTACCCTTTATTTTATGAAAACCACCACATAGCTGAGTCAGCTCAAAATCCTAAAAATGTAAATATGGAGATAAATGGGAGATGTATATTAACAAACTTTACTGATTTAAGGTACTAGACCTTTACTTTATCAAATACGCCACATAGCTGAGTCAGATTAACTTTGGAAGCTGAGCAAGCGGGGTCTTTTTAAAATCGTAAACATATAAATATGAAGTTAAGTAGGCGATGTATATCAACAAACTTTACCGATTTGGAGTATTAGACCTTCATTCTATCAAATCCACCACACATCTTAGTCAGCTTTGCTTTGGCTGCTGAGCTATGGGGGTCTTTTTAAAATCATAAAAATGTAAATATGAAGAGAAGTGGGCAATTTTTATCAACAAACTTTACTGATTGGGAGTACCAGACCTTTATTCTATCAAATCCTCAGTTCAGTTCAGTCCGTGAGCGAGGTCGGTCAAATTTATCTTACGTTTTTTTTTACGATAAGCAAATTGAAATAAAAGTGTTTTTTTTTTATTTATCACGATGTCGGATATATGTGTGATTTGTAATTTAAAATCATCTGCAAGGAATGCCCCAGCGATTGACTGTTTCGTGTGTAAAAAAACTCACCACTTCAAGTGCCTAAATATGACACCCTTTCCGTTAGTTGAAGGGGTTCAATGGAAGTGCAATGGATGTGCGCAGCCGCCTATACCGTCCTTCAGTGCAATAATGAAAAAATTGGAGAAATTAGATTCGTTATGCAACGACGTGAAAGAAATCAAAACGAAACAGAATGAGTTCGGTGAATCTCTCACTTTTTACGGTAATAAAATAGACGATTTTAACAAAAAAATCGTGGAATTTGAGCAAAAAATTAACAAGATCACAGTACTTGAAACTAACGTCACGCTGGCGGAACGATCTATAAACTCAATGAAGATGGAGTTGGATCAACTACAACAACAATTGCGCATGAACAATCTGGAGATTCAGGGAATCCCAGAAAAGCAAAACGAGAATGTAGTAGACCTGACCAAAACAATCATCACGACCCTTGGAGTAAACTTTCAGGACAGCCTAATTGAAACTTGTCATAGGGTCCCACACTTCGACAAGACCGTTACCAGTCCCAAGTCATTAATAGTTAAATTAACGTCAAAACGCTACAAGGATGAAATAATATCAGCAATTCGAATCAAAAAAGGGCTAAAAACATCTGAAATTGGGATTACTCGCGCTGAAGATTCCTCTATTTATATTAATGACCACTTGACCCCAACATACAAGTCATTGTTTAGGAAAGCACGTGCCTCTTGCAAGAACAACAGAAATTACGTATGCTGGACACGAGATTGTAAAATTTTTTTACGTAATGCAACTAGTGGCAAAACTATGCATATCAGTAACGAACCAGCCCTCATCAAATTTATAAACCCTAATTAAATTTGAAAATCTTAGACAAACATTTTTTGTAGTTATTCCTAATGATTTGAAATGGCGTCTTTCCACTACCAGAACGCGCAAGGTCTAAGGACAAAATTAAACAATTTTTCTCTAGCTGTAAATAGCTCGACATTGGACTTCATTTGTATAACCGAAACATGGTTAAATGATAGAGTTTTGAATGGTGAAATATGTGATTCTCAATTATACACGCCTTTTAGAAGAGATAGAAACTATCAGCTTACTAATAAAAAGGACGGAGGGGGAGTGATGATCCTAGTTTCCAACCAGTTTAACGCTGTCCACCATCCAGACTGGTCATGCGATGGTCTTTGTGAAGACTTATGGGTGTCGGTTCAACTGAATGGTGCAAGGAGACTACTAATATGTTGTGTCTACATTCCTCCTAATGCTAGTGCTGATAACTATATCAGTTATCTCAATAGAGTGCGTGATATTGTAGAGTCTAATTCAAATGATAGAGTGGTGATTTTGGGTGATTTTAATTGTAGCGATATTTCTTGGAATAAAGTGTCCTACTCTAGCTTTTATGAACCTGTGAATGTCACTAAAAGCAAGGAGGAACACCTAATTGATGTTTTTAGTTATTTGAGCATGTACCAGTACAACGGAGTAACTAATAGCTATGGTAAGTCTCTTGATTTAATTTTTTCGTCATGTGAAAATGTTCTTGTAATTCGAAGTTTAAACCCCTTTGTTCCAGAAGTTCCTCAGCATAATGCTGTCGAGATGACAATTGAACTTGATGATCACATTAAACTTAAAAAGAAGCAAGATTATTCCAAGCTGAAATTTGGTCTGGCCGATTTTAACATTATTAATGCTGAGATATCCCGTATTCCCTGGCTAAATATTTTTGCAAGTCTGTCTATAGACGAGATGGTACTTTTTTTGAATACTAAACTCAAAAAAATTATACAAAATCATGTTCCAAGCAGAAATGTTAGACATAAATACCCATGTTGGTTTTCCCGCAATTCGATAACTTTATTAAAACAAAAAGAAAAGTTGCATAATAAATACAAGAAATATAGAAATCCGACGGACTATGCACAATTTTCAAACTTACGCAAACTAGTCAAGCAAGAGTTAAAAAAAGATTATCAAAACTGGATTTCCAGGGTCGAAGATAATATTTCTAGTAATCCACAATCATTATGGTCTTTCATTGCAAAAAAAAATAACCGGTCTAACCTTCCAACTTCCCTCAGCTTGGATAATCAAATCTTTGATAAGCCTAAAGACATTTGTAACTCATTTAATGAGTATTTCCGGTCGGTTTTCATCTCTGACAGCAGCCCTTGTCTGGTTCAACGACAAGTCACAAAAAACAAATTTACAATCAACAAATTAACATGTGAACAAGTTAGAGATGAGCTTAATAAAATTAATATTAGAAAAAGTTCCGGAATAGACGGTTTACCTGGTATCTTTATAAAAAATTGTTCACATTCTCTTGTCGATCCTCTTTGTTTTATTTTTAATTCCTCACTGAATCAAGGTTACTTTCCAAACTTATGGAAAAAAGGGTTGGTTACTCCGGTGTACAAAAATGGTGATAAGCACTGTATTGAAAACTACAGACCAATAACTCTGCTTTGTATATTTGGTAAAATTTTCGAGTCAATAATATCTAATGAATTATTTTTTCAAGTCAAACATCTTATAAGTGAACATCAACATGGATTCTTCAAATCTCGCTCTGTTGTAACTAATCTCGTACCATACATTCAGGATATTTATGAAAACATTCAATCTGGTAATCAGGTTGATGCCGTATACACGGATTTCTCCAAAGCATTTGACAAAGTGCATCATCCGACCTTATTTGTTAATTTGGAGAACTTCGGGGTGTGCGGCAAACTCCTCAGCCTGTCCAAAAGCTACATGTCAGAAAGGCAGCAGTGTGTAAGAATAGGAGATAGCATATCCAGTTTTGTAAATGTAACCTCAGGTGTCCCTCAAGGGTCACATCTAGGTCCCTTACTTTTTTCTATATTTATCAATAATATCTCGAAATGTTTTAAATCCTCTAAAACTGCAGCTTTTGCCGATGATTTAAAAGGATACAAGGTTATAAATAATTTAACTGACTCTCAGGACTTTCAGGAGGACCTCGATAGATTTTACCTATTTTGTAGAGAGAATCGATTAGAACTAAATCTAAGTAAATGTTGTAAAATAACATTTTCTCATAAAAGACTCAATATTACATTTCCTTTCAAAATGGGTAAAAAAGAATTAGAGAGTGTGGAAAGTGTAAAAGATCTCGGGGTCATTCTTGATAGGTCCCTACAATTTGAATTGCACATAGAGACTGTAGTAAAAAAAGCATATAAAAATCTAGGATTTATTGCTAGAGTGACAAAGGAATTTAAATCATCCAAAAGTGTTATTATGCTTTATAATTCGTACGTTAGAAGTCATCTTGAGTATGCAAATATAGTTTGGTGCCCTACTTATTTTAAATATATTGACCGTATAGAGAGAGTTCAATCAAAATTTATAAAAATCCTAAACTATAGATTTCATAGAGCAAATTCTCATGAAGATTATGAAACTAGCCTAAGAAGGCTTAGGATGTGCAAACTGAGCTCTCGAAGGTTGGTTCACTCTGTAATATTTTTATACAAAGTAATTAATAATCATGTTGATTCATCTGAGATTTTATCGAGAATGACCTTTAATATTGGATGGCACCACAACTTAAGACATTTTAATTTATTTTATCTGCCAAGATTTTCAACTAATTATGTAGGTAACTCACCTTTGATTTCCATGCAACGTAACTTTAATGTCTACTTTTTTCACATAGACTTGTTTAACATAAGTATTAATTCTTTAAAATTTGAATGTTATCGTACTATCCACTAATTAAGTTTTTGTTTGCTTAACTAAACTAAACTACCTTAGGACTATTTTTTAGCTTTAGGTTTACTTTTTGTAAATTTTGATCTGTGGTTCTCTATAAAAGGATTGACTATGTCAATCTGTTGAGAACCCTTATTGTAATAAATAAATAAATAAATAAATAAATAAATCCACCACACATCTGAGTCAGCTTTGGTTTGGGAGTTGAGGTATGGAGGTCTTTTTAAAATCATAAAAATGTAAATATGAAGATAAGTGGGCAATGTTTATCAACAAACTTTACTGATTTGGAGTATTAGACTTTTATTCTATCAAATCCACCACCTAGCTGAGTCAGATTGACTTTGAGAGATAAGCAATCGGGGTCTTTTTAAAATCATAAAAATGTAAATATGAAGTTAAGTAGGCGATGTATATCAACAAACTTTACTGATTTGGAGTACTAGACCTTTATTCTACCAAATGCGCTACATAGCTGAGTCAGCTTTGCTTTGGGAGCTGAGCTATTATGGTCCTTTTAAAATCATAAAAATGTAAATATGAAGATAAGTGAGCAATGTATATCAACAAATTTTTCTGATTTAGATCACTAACTCTTCATTCTATCAAATCCACGATATAGTTGAGTTAGCTTAGGTTTAGGAGCCGAGCTATGAGGATGTTATTAAAATCATAAAAATTTAAATATGAAGGAAATTTTATTGAATAATTTATGTAATAAAAGTTAAACTTACAAAAAAAAACATAAAAGGAGTTTTTTTTTAATCGTAAACTCAACCGAATCGGTCACTTAACCGAAAAAAACTTAAAAAGAAAAGATCATAAAGATCATGGTGGAATTAACGTAAATCCAGAGTTGGTTTGGCATCCAATATACAAGGAAAAATGATAGGTAAACTTTTAATTTTCGTTATTTTTCAACCCTGATCTCTTTTCTTTTAAAAAATAATAATTTTAAGAGGTAAATTTTTTAGGCATAATTCAAGTATCAGAACTTGAAATAAATAGTCATTTGGATCAAATTGCTCTTTTATTAATTCTGCCATGCATTTGATTTGATCAAAATCAAACACGATCAAGCTAACACTTTTCAATAATTCTGATTGCAGTCTTTCAGGATATTTAGAATGCCTATCGGAAAATATCGTGACATTCTTTATGCCCTCCAAATATACCATGCTTCCCTTAGAATATTTTGTTATTGGCGATGTTCTCTGCCACAAACAAGCTATCTTCAAGATGTGTGGGTTCTTTAATGGTTTGGGCAGCTTTAACTTGGATCTTATACGTGTCCAGTTCCTTTTGTTCCTTCATAGCCATTAATTTCGTGAAGAAGAATTTAGAGGCCTCGTTTTGTGGGTGGCCTATAAATTCTTTATTTTCTGATCCACTCGGGGAGGACATATCTCAACTCTGAAAAAATGAGATGGGTACCAATAAGTTAAAACAAATTTTTTGTCCAAAATCTTAAACTGATTTATTACAAGGCTAGATTTAGAAAAACTGCTTGAGAATTTCATTATAGAATATTGGTTCAAAAATAATTTCTTTACATGAGTGGGACATAGATCCTCATGTCTTATTCATTTACATACAGGGTGTACTTCAAATGATGCAGCAAACTTCAAAATAAGCAAAAATCTTCATATAAATATAGGTCCAATTTGACACCGTTAATGAGTAATTAAATAATTAATTTAATGAATTCAAATATTATTTTATTACTTTTTTAAAAAGAAGAGTTGTTGAGAATATTAGAGGCAAAGGCATTACATAAAACAATGTTTAGATTTTTTCACAAACAAAGCAGTTATTCAAAAAAACTAACGAAAAATGTCCAGCATTTTAAATAGGTTACTGAAATCTGGCAATACCGCTCTTTTAACCAAACGTGAAAACTTCCCGTAATACAAATACTCTTAGTTTATAATGCAAACACAATAGCAAATTTCTAAACATTAAAATACTAAAAAAATGTTGATATTCATGGTTTGAATTCCTATCAAATTAACTTCCTGACGGACTTGAATGATTAAATAAAATAAAATTGGTAGTGTGCATGGTAGGTACCTAACCTATGAGGCAGGGCCAAGTACAGCGACATGCGAAATTATTAAATTTAAGTTTATCCCTCCCGGGGAAAACTTACACTTACTCTTCTTGGTCAGTGAAGAACATTGAGCACTGTAAAACAGTAAAGTTTGTTGATAAACATTTCCCACTTCTCTTCATATTTACATTTTTATGATTTTAAATAGACCCTCATAGCTCAGCTCCCAAAGCAAATCTGACACAGCTATGTGGTGGATTTGATAGAGTAAAGGTCTATTACTCCAAATCAGTAAAGTTTGTTGATAAACATTGCCCACTTCTCTTCATATTCACACTTCTTTGATTTTAAAAAGACCCTCACAGCTTAGTCCCCAAAGCAAATCTGACTCAGCTATGTAGTGCATTTGATAGAATAAAGATCTAATACTCCACATCAGCAAAGTTTGTTGACACACATTACCTACTTATCTTCATATTTACATATTTTGATGTTAAAAAGACCAGCATAGCTGGGATCCCAAAGTCGAACTGAATCAGCTAATACTCCAAACCAGTAAAGTTTCTTGATAAACATTGCCCACTTATCTTCATATTTACATTTTTATGATTTTAGAAAGACCCCCATAGCTCAACTCCCAAAGCAAAGCTGACTCAGCTATGTGCTGGATGTGATAGAATAAAGGTCTAGTACTCCAAATCAGTAAAATTTGTTGATAAACATTGCCCACTTATCTTCATATTTACATTTTTATGATTTTAAAAAGACCTTCATAGCTCAGCTCCCAAAACAAATCTGACTCAGCTATGTGGTGGATTTGATAGAGTAAAGGTCTAGTACTTCAAATCAGTAAAGTTTGTTGATAAACATTGCCCACTTCTCTTCATATTTACATTTTTATGATTTTAAAAAATTTCCGATAGCTCAGTTCCCAAAGCAAAGCTGACTCAGCTATATGGTAGATTTAATAGAATAAAGGTCTAATACTCCAGATCAGTAAAGTTTTACATCGCCTACTTACCTTCATATTTATATATTTATGATTTTAAAAAGATCCCGATTGCTCAGCTCCCAAAGTCAATCTCACTTAGCTGTGTGGTGGATTTATTAGAGTAAAGGTCTAGTACCTTAAATCAGTAAAGTTTGTTGATATACATATATTTACATTTTTATGATTTTAAAAGTACCCCATAGCTCTGCTCCCAAAGCAAAGCTGACTCAGCTTTGTGGTGGATTTGATAGAATATAGGTATAATACTGCAAATCAGTAATGTTTGTTCAAAAACATTGCCCACTTATCTTCATATTTACATTTTTATGCTGACTCAGCCATCTGCTGGATTTGATAGAATAAAGGTCTAATACTCCAAATCAGTAAAGTTTGTTGATATACATTGCCCATCTATCTTCATATTTACGTTTTTATGACTTTAAAAAGACCCCCATAGCATAGATGTAGTGCATTTGAAAGAATAAAGGTCTAATACTCCAAATACTCAAATTTGTTGATAAACATTGCCCACTTATCTTCATATTTACATTTTTATGATTTTAAAAAGAACTTCATAGCTCAGTTCCCAAAGCAAAGCTGACTTAGCCATCTGCTGGATTTGAGAGAATAAAGGTCTAATACTCCAAATCAGTAAAGTTTGTTGATATACATCGCCCATCTATCTTCATATTTACGTTTTTATGACTTTAAAAAGACCCCCATAGCTGACTGACTCAGCTATCTGGTGGGTTTGATAGAATAAAGGTCTAATACTCCAAATCAGTAAAGTTTGTCGCCCATCTATCTTCATATTTACGTTTTTATGACTTTAAAAAGACCCCCATAGCTGACTGACTCAGCTATCTGGTGGGTTTGATAGAATAAAGGTCTAATACTCCAAATCAGTAAAGTTTGTCGCCCATCTATTTTCATATTTACGTTTTTATAACTTTAAAAAGACCCCCATAGCTGACTGACTCAGCTATATGGTGGGTTTGATAGAATGAAGGGTTTTTATTTCAAATCAGTTAAGTTTGTTACTATACATCGCCAACTCTTATATAATATCTTTTAATTTTTAATGCATCTCTATAGCTAATAAGCTTCCTAAGCTGCCTTTAGTTAGCAATTGTGACGGCTTGAGTAAGGTGTAGTTATTGTCCGTCAAGTGTAGATATTTTTTTTCCATTATTTTACGCTAAAACTCATTTTTTCTAATAAGTTTAAAATTTGTTTGGTCCGCTGTAATTAACATGAATATGAATATGAAGTCTTGTCTAATATACTCTTTTATAGATTTTAAATTTATTTCTAAATTTTGACAAATAATCATATTTTTTACTAACAGAGTAATAGTCAATAAAATCTTGACTTTCTTTGGTGTTTAAATAAAATAAAGCATCCACCGATTTGGCCATTTTGGCCAATAGCAAGTTTGAAACCCTCTCTCTAAAATTAGCTGCTAAATTATCCATTATTTGGTAGTGGATGTTTATTTCCCAGTGTTCTAAGCAACTTACTTCTGATGTCAATTATATCGCGCTGTCATGTCCGAGAGTGCTTTCCACTATATAATCCTTAGTTTGTGTAGCAATTTGCCGTTTCCGTTTTGATACTTTGATAGGCTCTAAAGAAATATACTTTATCGGCGAAGTCTTGGATTTCAGAATAAATATTTTCAAAGCTGTTTCTAGTTTCTTCTATAAATTGTAGCGTGTTGTCTATTATTAAATTTGCATTGCCGAGATTAGCATCTTTACCCTGATTACTGACTTAAACCGTTGATACGTAATAAAACAGTGTATAGAATGTGCAGGCAAATGCAATAGCCATGCTAGTTATCAGTTACTTCACTTTCTAGTGCCATTTTAATCGCACCAAAGTTTAATAAAACTGTTTTTCAATTTTCAAATCGACATGCTCAGCGAGTAGTAGAAAGGTTAGATACTTCCAAAAACTTAATACCCAAGGTATCTGCAACCTTTTTAAGTTTTTCGTGATTTCCTGGTTGCGAAAAATGCACATACAAGGCCTCTAATATACTAAAGAAAGAAGCTGCTGGTGCAACTCTTTTACATGCGTCAACAACTTTCAGTTTATGTGACAAACAATAAATGTATATTGCCGAAGGATGTTCTTCTCTTATTAAACCTTGTAAGCCCTTATGTTTCCCAGACATTACTCTAGCCCCGTCATATGACTGACAACTACTAGGCTATATTTTTCTGGTGGCCTGGAAGGATCTGGGGGGGGGGCGCCCCCAAGGCCCCCCCTTAGTTATGCCGGTGAATGTTAGAAGCAGTTTAAAGAGGCAATGTAATGTACTTTTATCTCTCTCAAACTTGCACAGTGTGGATAGGCATTGTCTTTCTCAGTTGAGCCTGATCTGCTTGAAGAGAGACAGTTGCGCTATCTGATTTGAGAGAGATGACGTTATCTGTAATTACACGGGTTCGAAAGAGATAGGTAGAGGGACGTTTCCACGTTTAATTGCGAATGTTGAGTTCATTGTTTTCGGCAAAATGCTTGTTTTTCCCGGATTCAGAAACGATTACTCTATAAAAAATCACTTTGCTTAATCTGCGTCTTTTTTCACTTTTCAAAACTTTTGATTTAAGTTAGCATTACGTCTTTGTTTACCCTACAGCGGCCATATTGGATCGGCCATATTATTTTTGTTAGACTGCACTATTGATCGAATGCTCTTTTTCTAATATGTCTGCAAACACTGAAACTTTTCGAGTGCTTACCTTACATTACATTTTAAGTTGCGTTCTCATTGTATTTTGTATCTATCTTTATTTTCCATAAAGTTTTATTTGTAAAAACAGGCAGTATGGCTCAAAATATTTATAATACTTTTTGACGGTTTCGTTTTTGCCCAAAATATAAAAAAGTTTTTTGGTGGGTTCGGATAGTATGTATCGGCCTTTATTTGTTTAAGACCATCACAGATATGCATAAGATCACATTCTTGCGTGCTTTCTGCGAATAGTTTATCTTTTAATCGAGGGCTTCTCTGCGTAAAAATTACCGCGCTCGCCAAAACCTCACAAGGATTTACCGCGCAATATAACATCACCCAGTGGCGCACCCAGGAATTTACTTGGGGGTCGGTTTAAGGATAAATAATAATAAAAAACTTAATTTGAAGTAAAAATGTATCCATAATTGATACAAGGAAGCAGGGGCTTACAAGCGTGAACCTGGGCTAAAATAAAGAGAGGGTGTTACCCAAATTTATAATTGTTTATTTATTCAAAAAATTGGTGTCAAACTCATGCTTCAAATTTTTTAAGAAAGTATCACTTCAAATGCAATTTTTGAGTTAAAATTAAACTAATGTGAGGTGTTTATTTAGACTTAATCCGTTTGTTAAAATGCTAAAATATTAGCGCAAATGACACTTAAAATGCCATTTTTAACACCAAATCGCAGGCAAAATGTTTTAATAAAGTGACATTAAAAATACCACTTTGACACAAAATTGTAAAAATTAAAGGTGTTGCAGCACCGCAGGCGAAAAATTTTGCAATTTATTATTTTTTAAAGACTTTTGTTAAAAATTAAAGTCCAAGCTCTTGTATTTTTCCAGGCTTGATTGAGAGAGTTATTATCGCTAAGGATTTTTGTCGGAAAATGCAAGGGCAGGGCCGTCGTAGTAACTCATATTTATATAGTTTCAATAGCTTATCTTTTCTTTTGTTCTTTTGATAGTTCTGTATTTCTGTTACATTTTTAAAAGAGTAGGTACAAAAAAAATTAAAACAAGAACAAAAAAAAAGAAGAAAAAATAAAAAAAAATAAAAAACCCTCAAAATTTGTTTTCAAAGAATTTTAATACCCTTATTGTATTATACATTTTTCGAAAACATTTTTTTTAACATAAGTATAGGCATGACTTTTATTTCAAATATTTTATGATTCTCAAAATAACAAATCCATTTTGAAAATGCTTTAAATTACGGTTTAAAAAGAACTAAAGTTTTTAACTAAAAAAAGCAATAGGAAGTTGAAATTAACTCGGTGTTTCGGACTTCCGTTGTCTATATTTTATTTATACACGACTTTTCAATCAGTACAATGTCTGATCGAAACGTCGTGTATTATAAATAAAAAATATCAATAAAAAGTTGTTACAAAAAACGGCTTCCCTGTGAAATTGCTTACTACTGGGACTGAACGGCCTAGTGAAGGAAAGTGTGAGATATAAACGGGCCACCTGAAGCAATGAAGGTCTTTTGATTGATCTCTGGCTTTTATATGGTACTTTTTTAGTATAAAGGCCATATAGTGGTCATCCGTTGGTCTCCCGTTGTTCATCAAATCCCCTTTACAAGCCCATAAAAGGTACCAAAAATTGGAAGGCAAAAAGTTATAAGGACTTCAACTATTTTCTGCCAAATATTCGAACTAAAAAATAAACTAAAGGGTATTTGCTGGCCTACCACTGGGTCACAACAATACCAGAGCGTCAACAAGAGAAGAAAGTGACAAATTTCACATGAGCGTTAATGTATGTGAACGAGGTGATAGCCCAGTGAAACAGTAACATTAGTAGTAGTAGTAGTATAGGGGCGGCCCGTGGGCCTGCCAGTTAGGCCTATTCATGGGCCCTTTCTGCCATACCCCGTTCCTTACCCCTATGCCCCTACTTCCGCTGCACCTCTCTCTCCGGGCCTCCCTGTCTTCTTTACGAAGTTCAATATGTCGGCCCATTTAAGCGAGTGCAGCTTTTCTTCCTCTATCGTGGGAAATCCCCACTTCATCTGCCTTGATCTGGCATATGCATCACACTGTGCTATCAAGTGCTGCGCCGATTCCTCTTCGAGCCCGCAAGCGGGACACACGGGCTACTCTTATTTGCGTCAGATGTTTGTTCAGCCGATTGTGCCCAGTCAGCATCCCTGTCAGCAGTCCAATGTCCTTTCGGGTCTTGCCTAAGTCTTGTCTGCACTTTCACTCTTGCCTCCAGGACGTCTTCAGTTCATTGTTCGCCCATTTATTGAGCTCACTCTGTACCTGTTTCCTTGTTATTTCCAGAAGAGGTTTCGGTCCAATGTATTGGGTTTCGGCCCCTAGTCTGGCAAGTTCGTCCGCTTTCTCGTTCCCTGGTATTCCCTCATTACCTGGGACCCACATCAGTGTCACCCTTTTGTCTTGAGCCAGTGTTTGCAGTGCTTCAGCGCACACCTCCACCAGACTACTGACTAGTTTGGGTGCACTTAGAGCCTTGAGGGCAGCCTGGCTGTCGGAGCATATGTATATGTCCCTCCTGCCATTTCTGACCTCGGGTAGGGTTGCTGCCATGCCCAGTGAAACAACACGTGAGTGTAAGAAAGTTACTTTCCAAACTTTAATTCTTTAAGGATCAATTGCCCCGTGTTTCCTAGATATGCCAAGAGTTGAGACACTTACCATTTTTTTTGATCTGGCCGAAGATCGAACCAGGGACTGCCAGCATACAAGTCAAATGCGGTTCGACTTGCAGTACAAGGGGCTAAATCTAATAAGATTTTACAACTAGCCGTGGCTAAAATATTGCTTTTTTTACAAGCGTGGTTTTAAAGAACAAGTGCGAGAAGTGATTTAAAAACGCGAAAATAAGCACAGTTTAGCCTCGATTTGTAAACATTATTTTGTGTGTGTCCATGCAATATGAACATGCAAATTTTTACCACCTATATATTATTATTTATATTTGCCTATAGTCAACTAAAAGTTTAATAAGTCGCATTGTTGATGACCCCCCCTGGGCGGTTCACATCTTTTTTTTAATATCTAAATAACAAAAATATGAGTGACGTAACATCCATAACCCAGTACACATTTTTTCTGCATATTGAAAACACTAGACTCTCTCCAGAGCGTTGTATGAACAGCTGTTTATACAACGCTCCAGAGGTACTAACAGGATTGGCACTTCTCCATGTTCATAAAAACGTTCCTATAGAAGTGGAGGAAGTAATTAATCGTTTCGTGAGAACACAGAAGAGAAAAATTAATTTTGTAATTTGATTCCCCCCCTCTTACTAAAAAGCTGGATCCCCTCTTGCCCGCGGTGCTATTTTTTGTCCCTTTTTCCGTACTGGGACCCCTTCAATAAATTTGTAAAAGGCCATTAATATTACTGTTTACAGAAACAATACTGGTTTGCTGTGGGGCTTCCATGGGACAATTGATGTTTGTTGATATTAGCTCACTAAAGGCATAACACACCCTCTAAGGCTAACATTACCCCGTGGTTCCATTTTTATCACATTTTCCTTACTGGGGATCCTTTAATAAATAATTTGTTAAAATGCCATTATAGTTGCTGATGGGAATCTTGTATTATTATTATTAGGCCATTATTTAGCCGTAGAAAATTGTTTACTGACTTAATAGGCCGTTGTTAGGTTATCAGTTTAAATTTTGTATAACGGACTATTTAAAAAAATTGGTGCTAGAAAGCACGGATTCTCGACCATACAACCAATTATTTTATATTATTATTAATAGTGGACTAAAAAAAGAAATGAAAATATCTCGAAAACTGTAGCTTTGAAAGAGTAATATTTACGAAAACCAAAATATGAAAATCGCGCAATATCAATAGCTGCTTTACTCCTAAAGTTATAATTTTTTTTAAATATATTTTATCGTTTTTTCAAATATCTCGGAAACTAAAGCTCCCACGAATTTGAACTTTATAACAAAATTTGTAGTACATAATCATGGAAATCTAAATCTGAAAACCGTATATCGATACTTGATTTTGTTCCAAAGTTACAATTTTTTAGTCCACCATACCAATAGGGTATGGGGGACTATTAAAATCTTGATATTTTGACTTTTCTTAATTTTATCAAAAATGAGTTACTAAGGTTCCAAAACACCTTAATCGACGAAAAAAAAAAGTTGTCTGTCGATCTGTCTGTATACACGATAACTCCAGAACGCCTTAATCGATTTTAACGAAATTTGATACAAAAATCCGCTAGCGGCTGCCCATGAACTGATTAACTGTTGGGTAGGTTGGTGGGGGGTTGAAGAGGGGAAAATGGGGGAAAAGGGGGAAAAGGGAGGATAAAATATTTAACAAAATTGTAACTTTGGAACAAAATCAAGTAGCGATATACAGTAATTTGTGGGAGCTTTAGTTTCCGAGTTCTTTGAAAAAACGTTAAAATATATAAAAAAAAATCATAACTTTAGAAGTAAAGCAGCTATTGATAGGCGGTTTTCAGATTTCGGTTTTCATAAATATTACCCAAAAATTATGTTATAAGGTTCAAGTCTTTCAAAGCTACAGTTTTGGAGATATTTTCATTTCCTTTTTAGTTCACAATTAATAATAAAATAATAATAATATAATTTAATTGATTGTATGGTGCATGGACTATTCGTTATTTGTAGGACCAATTTTTTAAATATTTTATCCCCCTTGTAGCCCCTTTTCCCCTCTTCAACCCCCCACCATCCTACCCAAAAGTTAACCAGATCATGGGCAGCCGCTAGCGGATTTTTGTATCAAATTTCGTTAAAATCGATTAAGGAGTTCTGGAGTTATCGTGTATACAGACAGACCGACAGACAACTTTGTTTTTCGTCGATGAAGGTGTTTTGGAACCTTAGTAAAGCCTTGCGCCCACCAACGCGTGCTCACCCTGCTTCAAAAAACGCACCATGTGACTGGACATATATTTCCAATGGTTTTAAATGCAGAGTCACGTGATGCCATGCGTGGGCATGCAAGGACACGCGTTGGTGGGCATCGGGTATAACTCATTCTTGATAAAATTAAGAAAAGTCAAAATTTCACGATTTTAATAGTCCCCCATACCATATTTGTATGGTGGACTAAAAAAAATTGTATTAAATATTTGAACAAACATTTGGTAAAAAACCAATTTGATATAATATAAAGGCGCTTGTATTGCGTAACACTACTCCCTAAATGCACCGTAGGCTATTGGCTACTTGGCTTGGCTCTCTTATGTAAATGCACAAAGAGGAAGCATGGATTAGCTAAACTATTCCGAATGTTTTTACGGTGTATCTGGGGGTTAAAGACTTAACTTTTTTTTTTAATTTGGAATTTAATAATCAAAATATTTAAATCCTTAAAATTTTTACAATTCTGTAAAACAAAGGCCGTAAATAGATCAAAATTAAATTTGAAGTTTACCTTAAAATTGTTCCGCACTTTACTTTTTACAACACTTGTAATGCACGTAAAAATACTTACTTTATTTTTACGCTCACTGTACCTACCCTATCTATAATATACACCCTACGCTTTCTGTCGGTCACTCTCTACAAAACCGATTTATAGAAAAATCAATTTTGTATAGAATCACCCCTAACGGCGCTGGTCTATCGATTCAGGCAACTACACAAATCCACTGCGCGTATTGATGGTTGCCTCTCGCCGCCATCTATACATTACCAAGTCAACTATTATCAAGTTTATATGCGCTCTGGTGAAATATTCTATCACAGACCGTGTGGCCTAATGGATAAGGCGTCGGACTTCGGATCCGAAGATTGCAGGTTCGAGTCCTGTCACGGTCGCGTAAATTTTTTTATATTTTTGAAATATTTTTTTTCTCATATATTATTAGCAAAAAGACAAACAATCATGTTATAACAGTTTTTAAAATAACTACTATCTTTTCTTTTCTGAATATATATAATATCTAGGTAGTATTTGTTTTAGAATTGAAGAACTAGTGGCGCACTCAAGAATTGGCTTCGGAGGGGCGTTTTAAGGATAAATAATTTTAAAAAAATGTGACCATAATTTATACAACGAAACAGCAGGTACTTACAAGCGCTGACCTGGGCTCAAATGTAGGTGGAGGGGCGGGGGATGTTAACCAAATTTAAAATTGTTTATTTATCCAAAATTTGATCTCAAAATAATGGTTCAATGCGCCGCAGGCAAAATTTGTAGAGTGACACTTAAAATGCATTAATTTTTTACTTAAAAATTAAACTAAAATCGTAAATATTGATGGGTTTAGGGAATTTGAGTTGTTTGTTTAGCCTTGCTTAATATGGTTGTAGAAATGCTACAATTACACTTAAAATGCCATTTTTGACACCAAATCGCTGGCAAACTGTTTTGATAAAATTACTTTAAAAAGATCATGCACGATAGTGACCCAAAGTGAAAACAAAAAATAAAAAAATCATACATTTTTATAGCAGTCATAAACGAAAAAAATCTTAAAAATATAAGGTCGTGTTATAGAACCGCAGGCGAAAAGCTTTGCAATTTAAGATTTTTAAAAAATTTTTGTTAAAAATTAAAATCCAGGCTCTGACACAATCAAATAACAACAAAAATAAAATTATAGGGAATAAAATACAGAAATAAATTTTTAATAATATAATATAATTTTATTTCTGCTGTTATTTGATTGTGCCAATTGTATATAACCAGACTTCTCGGTGGGGGGGAGCTAACCCCAACCCTCCCCCTCAGTGTTTTAACGTTAATATTATGTGTTTGCGTTAAAGCCAATGTTTACGTTAAAACCAATATTTTACGTATTTTTTGAAAAACTTGAACTTTAATGTTTCCACTTTTTTTTAATGTGGCAGGCGAACCATTATGTTGCACTAAGCTCTTCAATTGTTTTGATTTTGAAGGAAATAAATAAAAATTATCAAAATTCAAACACAATTTTTTTTTGGGGGGTCGGGTTTTATAATTTTTCTTGTTAAACTTATTCGTCTTATGGAAATGATTTTGCCATTGTATTTAAAAATCATTGGAGAAAAAGGTATGAAGCATATTAGGTATTTTTGAAATCAGAGGGGAAAGACCTATTCGAATTTGCCAAACGATACAGTGTCACATCTCTTAAAAAAAACGTAACATTGCCGCTCCAGCTCTGCCCTCTTAATGACTCGGCATTAGCACGACCAACATAAAAAAAGATGCTTTTTTGCAAACCATCTAAGTAAGTAAGTATATACAGGGTTCCTAAGCAAATCCTTAGGGGGCCAAGCAGCCGTGTATAAGACGCAGACAAACGGAAAAGCACATTAGGTAGAAAAGGATGGGCATGGGGCTATGTTGTCACTACATCTTACACATAGTAAATCCATTCCAGGTTGTTGTTTTCTAATGTTTTCCATTTTCATACCTTTAGGACTGGAATAAAAATTGTTTTTGCTCGACTTTAATACCAAACTGATGAAAGATATCGTAAAAAAAATATTTTTCGGCTTTTCATTTTGTAACCATTGTCCTTACGCACTGTTTACAGGCTGGGGACTGAGATACATGCAAATGCCTAACCTAAAGCGTTCATACACGGCCGGAGAAATCGACTGAGATATTTCCGTAGAAACTCTATCAAGCAAATAGGACGGGTTGACGCCTTCGAACGTCCAACCCGGGTTTTGCACTTTGATTCGAAATCAAAAAGGAGGAACAGTCAGATGTGGGGCCATGCACAAATTACGTAACGGTGATTTTACCAATTTTTGACCCCCTCCCTATGTAATGTTTTGTAACGGTTTGGCACGCCACTCCCCTAATATTACGTAACAATTTCAAGACCACTCCCCCCCCACAAAAAAAAACTTTTCACTTATTTTCATTCCAAATTTTCTTAGTTTCACACAAATGCAAACGCTGTCGAAAACCCCCCTCCCCCCTACGTAACGTTTTGTAACCCCCCTCCCCCCTATGACCATAACGTAATTTGTGCACGACCCCTGTAGTCCCAGTGGAGGAGGGCGAGAAAATTGATATTTTTTTCTTAAAAATTATACTTTTTAGACCTATTTCTTTGCGTTCCCGAAATTACGTAATTTTTGAAAAAAAATTGTAAGCGGCGCGTTCGTGCTTTGTTTTTCTAACATTTTTGCGTTCGGCTAATTTAATTGAAAAATCCCTTTATCTTCTCACTCGAAACCAAGATCCCCCGTTTTAGGAAAACTGATCCTGTCTCTGTTTCTAAATTTTTTCGAATAAAAGTAGAGTATGACCATGGGGGAAATAATTTTTTTCTGCGGTATGACGAAAATTTCGAGAAAGTTGAAGAAAAAAATAAAAAAAGTGGCAGAGCTCATTTTTTTCGTAAAAAAAACGTTTTTTGTAAAGAAAGAGAGCAAAATAAATCTTTTCACCCCTTTTTGGGTGTTACAAATATTGGCAGCCCCTTATTTTTCGCTTTTACCCTCCCGCTAGTTTTGAAGAATTGGTTCGCTACATGTTTCGAGATCATGTCATAAAACACCTCGAAAATATCAAATGTAGTGTAGGGCCAGCTTTATTTAAAATCAATAATATCGCAAGCAAAAAGCTCTGCAGGAAAAACAGCGCCGTTTATTGATTTCTTTGGCTGCTAGTGCTAGCTGCATGGTTTAGCCGTTTCCGGATAGATGTTACTAGTAGAACAGAATGGAAAGAAATTTAATTAAAAGCGAAGATATTTCTTTCTAATGTTAACAACCTCACGAGTTTATCGCTCAGTATCGTAAATCATGGACCCTACCGCCTCCTTTAAGCAAGAAAAAGCTGTGGTTTGGACCTGAAAACATCTAATTTTTAATTAGATTAGATGTTCAAATCTCATGGTGTGGCCGCCATCTAGCGGAATTTGCAGACATCTTGTCAACGGTTATTATTGCAACTATGATTTATGCTCACAATGAAAGAGTGGCGACAATTTTTTCTCATGAAAGCAGTCCGGAGATAATAACAAACTGGCACCATTGCTCAATATACCTGTTTCTTTTGTGCGCGCAGAACTTTCTATGCCATTTCTGTTTGATTTATTGAAATCCTATCCCTAAGGAAAATCTTAGGAACCCTGTATGTGTAATTTGAGATTTGGCAGTGGCGGTCCCAGGGGGGGGGGGGCGATTGCCGCCCCTTTGCCCCAGAAAAAGTAGACAATAAAGACTTTAAAGACACTCTAGAATCCGCCACAGTATTTTGAAACAGTTTGACCTTCAATTCCTTACACCAAGAATGAACAAACGCATGACGTACTTACCGCGAAAACCATTGGAAATACAGAACAGTATTCTAGAATTTCCATTTATATAGTTTTATAAGTTTGATAAGTTTTAGACAAAATAATTTCGGACATAAAATAGTAGTTTTAACAACTAGTGGCTAAAATAGTGCTTTTTTTTACAAGCGTTGGTTTAAATAACGAGCGCAGCGAGGTATTTTAAAATGCGAGTAAAAAAAGCACAGTTTAGCTGCGAATTGTTAACACTATTTTTTTAATACCTTTATCATAAAATCCAAGAAAAACAGGAAAATACTTTTAAAAATCTCAGTGACGTTCATTGTTGCAACATTTTAATCTTTGACAATTTGATATTTTGACGATATTTTTAAATGATTTTGGGGAAATCGCTTAATTCTTAGGCAAGAATAATTAGATTTTTTCAATATTACTATTTTCCGCTATTTCTCTTTACCTTTGGGTAAAAAACGGATAGAAATATTTTTTTGCACCCGTGATAAAAAAAAAGTTTTTTTTGCATCGGTAACTAAAAAGCCATGCTTTAGTTATCTGCAGACGGTTACTAAAATCATGTTTTAATGAAGGTATTAAAAAAAAAGTTTTCAACATCCGGGTGGTGGGGTATAAAAAAAAGTATTTTTGACGTGAACATTTTCCTACCAAGTTTTATACAACGAGAAGTCAAAATCAAGGCAAAATTAACTAAAATCGTTTCTAAATACTATAAACTGTTTGATTAATCCAAAATACAAATTATTGAACTTTTATTGTGAGAAGTCAGTAGTTGGAAACAATACAGGTCAGAAGTAGGCAAACGCTTAAATGAAAACATATCTGATAACGTTTTCGAGGCAATGAACAAGTGTGGCGATATTTTTCTGTTGATAAGAACATTCTTGGATGTTTGCCATTAAGTAATGATTCGTCAAAAAGAAGCTTCTCATGCCTCAGAAGATTGAAAACATACGTCTGACGGGCTTAGTCTTGCTGTATATCAGACATATTGAAATTGACAATTACTTAGTTTATACGGCCCGTAAACCGTTCTTATTTTAATGCGGTTTACCGCCAATGCGCATTTCGCCTACTGTTTACACGTTGAAATTAAAAACGCTTTCGGATCCGATGTGCCAGCGCTGCCAACCTTGACGGAACCAAAAGCCGACTGGTTGGTATAGTGGCTACATACCTGGTGTCACAAGGAATCGTCCTTGAACTCATTTTGAACTTTTCGGTTGGCAGCACTGGCTTCGAAAACGGTTTGAGGGTTTATACGCACTTTTAAACGGTTTTACAAACGCTAATCCGCATTTTTAAAACGATTTTAGCTAAAGCGCATCGGACCTCTTAAAACGGTTTAGGTAGTGTTTATACATGCGTTTTAGGAAAACGGTTTGAAATTTAAACGGTTTGACGAGCCCGTATAAACTAAGTAATTGAGCGAGTCATTGACCGGTTTGCCCAAAAAAAAAACCGGAAACGAATTTCTTTTGAGATAGGCATCTTATGTTTAAGATAGGCAATATAAAATGAAAGTTTTTTAGACCTAAAAAAAATAGGTTTTGTTTGTGGTTTAATGTTTGTTATCTATGTTTTTTATAACTGAAAAATTATACACAGATACTCAAGCACGGATTTCAAGGGGATAGGGTGGTAGTTAACACCCCCTACACTGGCTTTAAATTTTTTATGAAAACATTTAGGAAATCATACCTTTGATATTTACGCTATTAGTTTAATTTTGTGTTAAAAATGACATTTGTAATGTCATTTTCTTAAAAATTTTCGCTCGCTGCGGTTTGAAACCAATGATATATTTACAATTTTATTTTTAAATAAATTATTCAGTGCAATTTTTTTTTAAAATTTGCCTGCGGCGCTATGATACAATCATATTTGTGATTTTAGTATGATTCGACGCAAAAATTGAATTTTTATTGTAATTTTCTCAAAAATTTTCGGCGCATTTAAACATTTTTTAAAATAAAATATGTATAGAATAAACAACTTAAAATGTGAGTACCCCCCCTCCCCGCCCCTAGACCAAGTCCGCGCTTGCAGTTAGTAAGTTTTGTTTGCATATATTGATGTGTTCCTCATAAAAGCTATGCTTTTATTCTAGTTTTTTTTGTATCGAAACCGTCCCCCCTTTTTTCAAATGGCTGGGACCGCCACTGCATTTGGGTCATTTCAAACAAATGTAATTTTATTAAAAAAGAAGAAAAACGCTTTAAGAATCTACTTGTTTTTGTTAAAAATCTTGAAATAACACGAAATCACAAAACCACTATAATACTTTTTCTTGGTATGTAAAAAAGCCAAAATATACTAACAGTTTCAGACCTAAAGCGATCATATTTTTTCAATTATTGTATTTTTTGTCCCGTCCAACTCAAAAGAAAAGCTTTCCTGGTTCATGGTTCACAATAATTTTTAACATAAATGTTAACAACATGCTTTATCCTTAAATTCCAATGCCTCTTGTTTGGTTTGGAAAAGCTATAATAAGGCATTTTTTAAAAAAATTGAATTATATAAAAGTAAGAATTTACTAAAATTAAGTTTCGGTTTTTCTTGTCCGGTCCAACGCAATGTTTAAAGGTTCGCCCTATAAGCTCTGGTTACAATTTATTGTTTTAAACTATTTTATTACATAACCTATGGTTTTAGGAAATTATTTATAAGAAAATATAGGTAGTCATAGTTTTAATCATATAGAAGTCACAGCTACTTTACTACGCCCGACCGCTTGAAATGGCCGATTTCTGTCTCTTTCGATTTTGGTGATATTTAGTATCGTTATTTTTCGGACACCGTATATATCATCCCTCGTGAATAACCGTGACAAATTTTGGGATAGCAACGATAAAATTAATTAAAAATAATAATGTAAAAAAACACATAAAATTCTTACCTTATTACCGATTTACTTTTTTATGTGTAATTAATTTTACTTTTTTTTTATGTATAATTACAATCGCGTTCCCAGGGGGGGGGAAGGCGATCGCCCCCCCCTTTGCTCCAGAAAAAAAATATATATATAAATAATATATGCTGGTGGTAACCCTAAAGTCTTTGGACACACCAAGAATAAACAAACGCATGACGTACTTACCGCGAAAACCACGATATTGGAAGTACAGAACAGTACTACATATGTATAGAGTTTCTATTTATAAACAAGGTTTAGACAAAATCATTTCTGACATAAAATCAAGGTTCAATAACGAGTCTAAGTATTTTTGACCTGCCGAACATATTCATACAAAGTTTTATACAACGTGAAGCCAAAATCAAGGCAAAATGAACTAATGCCGTTTCCAAATACTACTATAAACTAACTGTTTGATTAATCCGAAACACAAATTCTTTGAACTGAACTTTTATTGGGAGAAGTCAGTATTTGGAAACAATATTATTTAGAAGTAGGGAAAAACTTAAATCAAAACATATATGATAACGTTTTCGAGGCAATGAACAAGTGTGGCGATATTTTTCCGTTGATAAAAACATTCATGGATGTTTGCCAGTAAGTAAGGCTTCGTCAGAAAGAAGCTTCTCCTGACTCCAGAAGATTGAAAACATAAGTACTTAAAAATACTATGACGGAAATTCGTCTGACGGGCTTAGTTGCTGCATATCAAACAGACATATTAAAATTGACATTGAGCGAGTTTTGCCCAAAAAAATCTTATATTTGAGATATGGGATATAAAAATTTAACTTAAAAAGCCTTTTAGACCTCAAAAAAAAAGTATATACCTATTGGGTTTAGTTTGTGGTTAGTTTCTTATCTATGTTTTTTATCACTGAAAAAATTATACGTAGTTACTCAAGCGCGGATTTCAGAGCGGTAGGGGGGTAATTACCCCCACCCCCACCCTGGATTTAATTTTTTTACGAAAACATGTACAAAATCAAAAGTAGGGCATAAATTGCGACGGTATAACACCTTTGATATTTACGGTATTAGTTTAATTTTGTGTTAAAAATAGCATTTGTGGTGTCATTTTCTTAAAAAAATTGTATTTTTATATTTAAAATTTTAGTTTAATTTTAAATGAAAAAATTAATTTTTTTAGTGCTATTTTCTTAAAAATTTTCACTGCGTTTTCTCAAATTTTTTTTTTTTTGGCTCCCCCCCCGCCCTTTTAAAATAGCTGTGACCGCCACTAATAATTAATTTTACGTTTTATTTCGCAACTTTTTATCATTCTTGTATTTTTCGGGCATTAATTGTACTTTTTAATCATTTCGTGGCCCCAGGTCTTTGTTATTAATAAGTTTGTGTAAATTAAAGTAACTCTCGTATCGGACGAAGCGTTTCTGTTTCCCACTTCATGTATGTTACTTTAATATTTATTTGCGGACACGAGATTCACTTTGTAGTTTGTGTAAATATTTTGTCTGTTGGTATTTTTCTTGTATTGTTTGATTGCAAATTTATTTTCAAAAAGAAAAAATGTGACGAAACCGAGGCTGTAAAGCTGTAGTATCGTAACTAAAAGCCTTTTATCTTTTATCTTTTATCTTTTATCTTTTATCTTTTATCTTTTATCTTTTATCTTTTATCTTTTATCTTTTATCTTTTATCTTTTATCTTTTATCTTTTATCTTTTATCTTTTATCTTTTATCTTTTATCTTTTATCTTTTATCTTTTATCTTTTATCTTTTATCTTTTATCTTTTATCTTTTATCTTTTATCTTTTATCTTTTATCTTTTATCTTTTATCTTTTATCTTTTATCTTTTATCTTTTATCTTTTATCTTTTATCTTTTATCTTTTATCTTTTATCTTTTATCTTTTATCTTTTATCTTTTATCTTTTATCTTTTATCTTTTATCTTTTATCTTTTACCCGCTTCGCGGGTAAGGAGTCATTATTTATTATATTAATAAAATAACTAAATTTATTTTAATGGAGTAAATAGAAGTGGGGCGGGGGGAAATAATGGTGGGGGACTTTCGTTTCCTTTGGGTAATCTGTGCTTCTGTGCGGATTTTTCATTTCTTTTTTTTTATTATAATAAAAATAAACATATGGAATTAATTCATTCAAATTATTCTAAGAGCGGAAATGCCATTATATTTCAGAAAAAAATTACACCATGAGTTCATGACATGTATTATTAATGTAAATTCTGAAAGCACTAAAGTATTAGTAGGTATAGAATATAACCTATTATACTAATACAGTTTTCCCAACAAAAACTGCCCATTGGGATACATAGAGTGGTGACGCTCGAATTTGGTCGGCTACACCGATTCCCAGGCAAGAAAAGCCCAATATAGGGTGGGCCATAAAAAATTAGACTTTTTGGATTGCCTATAAATTTTATTTTAAACAATTTCCAAAAAATTAAGAGTGGGATTTACTAAGATCTAAAATAGTACCCCCCACAGGTCTAAATATTTACACCTGTGGGAGTACTAAATCTTAAAACGAATACCACTGAAAAACTTTTTTTTTCTCAAAATATACCATATTTTAGGGGAAAATGCCCTAAAACTAATTTTTTTTTGACAGGTTTAAACATGGAAAATGGTGAACACGCCAAAAATTTGGCACATAATAGCTTCAATATCTGTGTTTGAGCATATAAAGTTGCTGATTTTTTAGACTAGCTCTGGTTTTTATAGCCTTCAGAAAGGATTCTTTTGTGGCAATTGGTAATAAGTTCGTTTATAATTTCTTTAAGTAACAATTTTTACAAGGATTAATTTACCTTATTTAATACCCCAAGATGTTCATTAAACAATAAAACAACTTCAATTTTGTCCAGAAAAACGCCATATTTTGAGACCGTTTTTAGCACAAAAAAGTGAAGGTCACTGATTATGCACAAAAAATATACCAAACAAAAAAACTCAAAACCACTATAATAATTTATTTACAAATTGAAATTAAAACATTGAGGTTATCTAAAAGCTCAGTCAAGAAAATCTCCCTTACTCAAAGCCCACTCATTTCAAAGCTGTAGCTTTCATTAGTATAGGTTGGTGCAAGCCAATGTACGAGCAGAGGTAAGAGATCCGAATTCGCTGTTTGTGATTGAACGCAGCTAATATTTTGAAACTGACATTTCGACAGTGACAGAAATGTAAACAAAACAGTTTTTTAATACATTTCCTAAATAAAAGCACCTTTTAAATAAATACAAAATTAATCTAATCCTTATTTTATTATTACCCATCTAAGTCGTTGTGTGACATCAAGTATTGATTAGAAAAATTAATTAACCAGGGTAAGTTTTAATTGGAGTGACATATAACCCCAATTTTAACTTGTTCTACAGAGTGTCTTCTTATATCCAACAAAGAATTGTGTTAAGATGATTATTCAATAAACAAATTTATTAACATTCTTTTTCTAGATCAAGCTATGTACAAAACTCAAGGATTGTTGGTTTAAAATGCTTAAAACCAAAAATTTCACTTAAGGACCGTTCTAAAATAAATCCTTTTAGTAAATCCCAGCGTAAATGTCTTAAAAGAATAACAGAATGAGAAATAAATTCCCAATATCCGTAGAGGTGTTAAATATAAATAAAATTGGTGCTCAATTATTTTATGTTGAAAGAAAATTAAAATATCTCGAAAACTGTAACTTTGAAAGATTTAAACCCACAAAATTTTTGGGTAATATTTACGAAAACTAAAATCTGAAAACCGCATATCAATAGCTGCTTTACTTCTAAAGTTATGATTCTTTTTATATATTTTAAAGTTTTTTCAAATAATTCGGAAACTAAAGCTCCCAAGAATTTGGACTTTATAACAGAATTCGTAGTCCATATTTATGAAAACTTAAATCTGAAAACCGTACATCGCTACTTGCTTCTATTCCAAAGTTACAATTTTTTAAAATATTTTATTTCCTTTTTTCCCCCTTCAACCTTCCAACCTTTGGCATGGTGGACTAAAAAAGAGTTTTACCAACAGAAAAACTATTGGATTTTTGCCATCTTCCACTAGTTCTACCACTGACTGGTTTCAGACACAGTCCATCCAACAGTCGGGCTTAAAAACAAACTTTTGTTTTTTTGCTGTCGATTCGTCATAGTAAAAAGTCCGACTGCATGGTGGATGAACTGTGTATGAAACCAGTCAGTGGTAGATCTAGTGGAGGAGGCCAAAAATCCAATAGTTTTTCTGTTGGTAAAACTCTCTTTTTAGTCCACCATGCCAATTTGGTATGAGGGACTATTCAAATCGTGAAATTTTGACTTTTCTTAATTTTATCAAAAATGAGTTACGTAAATTCCAAAACAACTTAATCGACAAAAAAAAATGTTGTCTGTCGGTCTGTTCTCTGCCTGTATACAGGATAACTCAAGAACGCCTTAATCCATTTTAACGAAATTTGGTACAAAAATCCTCTATCGGCTGACCATGAACTGATTAACTTTTGGGTAGGGTGGTGGGGAGTTAAAGGGAAGAAAAGGAGAACAAAACATTTAAAAAGAATTGTAACTTTGGAACAAAAGTAAGTAGCGATATAAGGTTTTCAGATTTAAGTTTCCACAAATATGGACTACAAATTTTGTAATAAAGTCCAAATTCGTGAGAGCTTTAGTTTCCGAGTTATTTGAAAAAACGTTAAAATATATAAAAACAATCATAACTTTTGAAGTAAAGCAGCTATTGATATGCGGTTTTCAGATCAATCTTTCAAAGCTACAGTTTTCGAGATATTTTCATTTCCTTTCAACATAAAATAATTGATTGTATGGTGGACTATCCGTGCTTTCTAGCACTAATTTTTTATTTATATTTAACTCCACCATATGGACATTGGGAATTTATTTCTCATTCTTTTATCTAGTGTTTTGCCGAGCATTTGTCCATGACTTGTTGATTTGATCGTTCATATTATTCGTCTATAAAAACTTATGGCGTACTGAAGATCCCTGACAAGGGTAAAACACATTTTTGCGTCTAGTCTCCAAGTTGCACCCGGTATGTGTTCTTGTGGTACTCCGGTGTATTTTTTTAAAAGTTTGTTTTTTTTGCTATCGATTAGTCATAGTAAAAAGCCCGACTCGTGGATGGACTGTGTCTGAACTAGTAGAGCCGAAGGCCAAAAATCCAATATTTAAAACTACCTTTTTTATTTAAGAAGAATATACTTTATATTTTTCGGAACAAGTGTCAACAATGACGTTTTGTAAAAATCCAAGATGGTGGAAAATTTTAAAAAGTTGCAATTTTTCACACTTCATGAAACTTTTTTTTTCTGTGCGCCACTGGCTCAAACACATTTTTTATTTCCAATACGAACATAAAAATGTATCACCTACAAAAATCGGTCAGGTGATGAAATAAAGATGTTTTATTGCGCGCCATCTTGAAATTTTTCAAAATTTCAAATTTGGCGTTGAATCTTTAATGCATAATCTATTGGTACCTAATTTAAATGCCTGAGTTCATTAAAATCGGTTTGGTTTCTGCTGAATACTTCATTTTAAAAATACCTAGCAAAATATGGCAAATATAGGCCAAGATACCCCTGCTTGCATTGTTAATTATTTACTGATGTTCGCAAGTGATACATTTTTCTGTTCGGGAAAAATGTCTTTTAGAGAAATGAATTATTTTCGTGCCAGTGGCGCACAGAAAAAAAGGTTCATGGGGGGGGGGGCAATCGCTATTTCTTAAAATTTTCCACCATCTTGAATCTGTATGAAAAGTCATCTGTGACACATGTGACAATTTGAAGTATATTCCTTCCAGGGTACCGATTCTGGAAGTCATAGGAAGTGATCGTTCGCCTGAGAGAAGAAAAGTAGTTTCAACCAATAAACGGGCTTAAAAGCAGTGACGAGACGATCGAATAACCACCAAACTAATATAGGCACGCGCAGAGCTGCCTCGTACAACAATTTTTGAGCGAAGCCGTTCTCTCGACTAGACCCAGTAGTTGGGAGTTGTAGGAAAGCTCGTGTGAAAAACGCCACTGGTATTATTGCAGAGCACGCTATTGGACGAAACCATCACGTGACCGAACTCGCTAATATGCATGCTACGGCAAACTTGACCGTGCTTTTGAATAGGAGTCGCACAGTGGTCGATTTTTATAAAAACGCGGAAATTAAAAAAAACTTCCACGTTGTAATTTAATCGTACAAAATATTTAGTTTTAATAAAAAGATTAATTTATTCTTATTTAGCTAATACACAGGATGATCGTGTGAATTTTCACATTAATCTTAAGACATTTTTAAGAGGTAAAAGATATACAGACCGCTTCAAGCTACTGCGAACATAGGGGGAATCAAGTCCAATTTACTCTCCGTGCCGTACGACCGAGGTGGATTCGAAGCACGCTGCAGTGTTATCTTTTGGAAATTCATTTTGTTTTTATTATTTTGTTTTCAATTTTTTTTTTGGACTCAGGGTTACCACTAAAGTATAAAAGGTCATTTGACATATCACAAAATATCAAGAACTAAAAAAGGGATGCTGACAGGTATCAAAATCTGTCTTTTGTAATTTCACTAGTATTTATTGCTAATAAACTATATTTCTGCCTTGCTCGAGAAACAGATGGGTAAGTTCTTAATTGAAATAATACATTTTTAAAACTAAAAATGGATGTCTACGAAGTTGCCGAAAAAGTGCAGATGGTCAAATGGTCAAATCGTCATAACCCAACACACGTTCGATATTGGTCGAGGGAAAATTTGCATTTGTATTTTGACGTAAGAACACAGTATCCCCAAAAACTAAATGTTTGGGGGGGGGGTATTGTAGGGGAACACGTAATTGGGCCATTTTTTATTAACGGCAATTGCAATTTGAATGGTCCTAGATACTTGGATCTACTGCAGCAGCACATTATTCCAACTGCTAGGCAGTTGTTAGGTGTAAGATTTGGTGAAACATGGTTTCAACAAGATGGTTGTTCCGCTCACAATGTTGGCCTTGTTAGGGAATATCTTGATAATGTATTTCCTAATCGGGTTATAAGTACACGGAGAACTATTTTATGGCCAGCTCGATCTCCCGATCTTGCTCCTAATGACTTCTATCTGTTTTTGAAGAAGCTTTTCAAATTATCACCCCTAACATGCTTGGAAACGTTGGAAGGGGTTTTTATAGTAGGCTCGGATATTGTCTAGCCGAGCAAGGAGGACTTTTCGAACATTTGCTTTAATTTTTTTTTGACTGGGAGAATCTTTTTGGTTTTTAGAATGTATTATTTTATTTTGAGAACTTGGTTTTATTTTGTTTCTCCTTATTATTTTCATTGTAACACGTCGTCACTGATAAATCTGAGCAGTTGAAAATAAAACGCTCTTATTTATCAGTGACAAAGATAAGAAAATTACCTTATAAAAATTTGCGTATTTATTGACCAAATTCCGGTTTCATTGACTACGCTCCACACAGCACCGTGGTTAGAGGCGTACTAAATACAAGGCGAACGGCGGCGAACGGCAGCGAATGGCGATCGGAAGCCTGAGTGTTGGTTGCTTCACTGATAGGCGTGCGGTGTCTCTGCATGTACGTACACTGGCAAATTAGACTTCTTTCGCCCTATGTTCGCAGTAGCTTGAAGCGGTCTGTATATTTATTAAGTAGCTAAATTTGTGATGGTGGTGTGAGGGAGGATCTACGAATAAATGTAGATTGAAAGATGATTGGAGCTTGAATGGGTTTTATTTAGCCAAAAATGTTGGGATGTCAAGTACAGTTTGAATATAGCACTGATGGTTACGTGACTATTTAAAAGTTTCCAGTCACGTGATAATTGGTTACAGTTAAAGTTACATGATATTTTAATTTTAAGCTCACTTCACAAAATTAAACTAAAAATGTTAGTTTAGAACAATCAAATTTAGTTTAAAGTAATTGACACAATATATAAATGTTACAGTATACTAGAATATTTTTAAGTATATAAGGTAGGTATATTAAAAAGAATGCTAACCGAAACTTTCAAATGAAACACCCAGTATAATATTGCATTTTTGCATTCTGTTTTGATATTCTAAGCATTTTTATATAACGTACCCTATGTCGATCTTCAACTGTTTTCGAGATATTAACAGTTGAATACTGTTATACTCTGGGTCTTCTATTTGAAATTTGATGTTGAATACTGATACTTAAAGTCAAACTTGTAAAAAGCATAGTTTATTCTTTGGCCAACTATTCGCCTACTATCTTGACAACCATATAGGGGAAAATTTAGATGCATTTTGATTTTTTTAATTTTTCCATTTATGTCCGCGTTTTCCGGAAAATCGACCACCGTGCGTCGTTCGAATGATTTTTCGGATGATATGAGTTAAGCCCCTCGGCAAGAAAAAAAAACGACTTATTGAAATATTTCAAACTTTTAATTAAAAACAGAACATGTGGATACTATTGTATATAATTTTGTATTTTTTTGTAAATAATTTTCATTTCGGAGCCGAAAATTTTAAATTGTATACCCAGTATCAAGCAAACAGTGCAGCAAAATATTGATTTTTCATTTGACGACGAATAAAGGTTGATTTTGTAATTAGCTGACGACCAATTGCACCAACTAGTTAATAACCGGCTCAGTTAAGTCAATCGGATAGAATGTGACTTGCTGAATTTGGGCGAGTTGAGGCAAGTCACATTCTAACCGACTTTACTGACCCGCGACTTAACTGGACGGTGCTTTTGGCTATTAGATGCTTACCGAGACTTTGATTGTATAATTAAGTGGAAAAACATTTACTTTGACTCGGGATTAACTTTTAAAGCAGGGACACGGATCGAACACTCGACTGTTTAACAGCGTTTTCGATTATTGCTCGAAACTTGATCTAGAGCGCTACCGGATCAATCGGAAAAAGATGTGCGTGTTCGATTTGGCAACTGTCATTGCTCTCCACGGTCTCTAGAATTGCTCTCTGCCAGATTTGCGTGTTCGATTATTGATCGTTGCTCCAAGCGGGATTGCTCGAACTTGATCTGAGAAATTCTCAGTTTTGTTGTTTTGCTGGGAAATGAGTATAAATAGGAAAATTATTGAAGTAGATTCACCACGATTATAAACATATTACATATATATTATATACGATCCCTAGAATAGATACGGTATAGTAATTTTGCTCCATTCTTCGACCCGATGACGACACAAAGATAGCGGCTGAGTTTTGTCAGCAATTTAAAAATTGTATGACGGCTTCACAAATCAAATTCTTTACGAATGTTTCTTCTTTTTTTTTTGTTTAAATGACTGATGCAATACCTATTTTTCGCTTGTATCTTTTATTATAAGTTTTTGTCTATAAGTAAATATATTTTATTTTTGGCCTGCATGCGTTGGATCTTTCACCCTTTCGTCAAGAAACTCATCGGATGAGTTGAAGTTAGTTCATGTTTGTAGTTCAGAAGTTAGGTTATGTAATTATTATTCTTCCTGTTTTGGAAGCTATTTTATTTTGTACTTGATTTTTGCCAGGCAATTTTGGAAGAGTGATTATTTTGTTATTTAGAAGGAAACACTTGTTGTGCATACTATATGCAATAAATCTGATTGCAAATTTAAAACTATATAAGGTGCCTTGTTTTTTTGGTTTTTTTCATTATGATCCTTTTCACTAAAAAGAACGCATAAATGTAGCTACCTATGACAAATGTGTTCAATTAGGGCCAGAAGAAAAGAAATGATGAACAAATACAATTTTTATTAGAAAAAATTATGCAAAAATAATATAACCCCAAATATCACTTATCAAAAAAATCAATAAAGAAAGCAGGCTGATATCTGTGTGTTGTCATTAGATGGGCGGAGCAAAAAAATTACTAGACCGTGTTTATTCTAGAGACCGTGGTTCTTGTCAATGCACGGATTGCCCAGCTCATCAAAAACATTTATTATAGTTCCTGTGGTTCCGTTTCCACTCATTTTCTTTCAGAAATATACTTGAAAAAAAATCCTTTCTAAACAATTCAAACGGACCAGACAACAAATCAAACGTGTATTTGAACTAATCGTTGACCAAGCGCTCGTGACAGCTCCTGATCGGCTTTGGAGCGCTCTAAGACTGATCTGTGACGTCATTGCTCTGATCCCGAACAATCTCTGAGCGAGATAAGAATCCAGTTCACCGAGCGAAACTGTTCTGTTAATAATCACTAGGTAATAAATTCCAACAATTTTTTTTCCCCGAACAAAAACTATTTTATTGAGTTTAACTACACCCAAGTAACTTTAGTGAAAAAAAATACCAATTAAAGATTTAAGTTGGCTCCGAG
Source organism: Oxystoma pomonae (assembly GCA_963921995.1). Classification (NCBI taxonomy): domain Eukaryota; kingdom Metazoa; phylum Arthropoda; class Insecta; order Coleoptera; family Brentidae; genus Oxystoma; species Oxystoma pomonae. The sequence goes on along the minus strand of OY998171.1, from coordinate 47,095,897 downwards.
CTCGCAAAACAAAACTGAACGGAAAATTTATCGCTTTAATAAATTTACAGAAAAGATTTGTGGCGTAGAGGGCAAAGGGTGAGGGAATAAATCGGAAAAAAGTTTTTCCTCCGTAGCTCAGTTGGTAGAGCATAAGACTGGTATTCTAGAGGTCCCGGGTTCATATCCTGGTCGAGGAAAAACTTTTTTCCGATTTATTCCCTCACTCTTTGCCCTCTACGCCACAAATCTTTTCTGGAAATTTATAAGGGGGCTAAATTTTTCCTTCATTTTGTAAATATGTTACAATAAAACCGAATGTGTATCTCCTTGTCTTTATAACATGTCTAGGTTTTTAAAGCCGCAGTAGGCTTCAAAGATCTCCCCACTACTAACAAATGAATCGGACGAAAGGATTTCCGAATAAAACCCCGATTCCTCGGTAACTCAGTCGGTAGAGCATTAGACTGGTATTCTAGTGGTCCCGAGTTCAAATCTTGGTCGAGGAAAAACATTTTTCCGATATATCCCCTCACCCTTTGCCCTCTACGCCACAAATCTTTTGTGCAAAACTATATTATTTGTTACAAAATTTATAGGCATACAATGAATAAACAAAATACATATAACCATATATTTTTAATTCAACAAAAGCAATTGAATAGCACACTTTTATTATTGAACCTAGAGTTTAGACACTCACTTTTTGCTTCTTAGCCTCCCAACAAAAAGTAAGACATATGGTAATAGCAGATAAGCTAAAACCTCGATCAAAAAAAGTTTCGATCACATGGTCTTTATTTTGGACATTTGAATACCCTTAAGTAATTTTTGTCTTTGGCAGCGTTATCGTTGAACGCTAGGACACATTTTTCGCTGGGTAAACTGTACCTCCATAAGTATCATAACAACGAGAGCTACAATGCAATACTATTAATGAATATTATTAGTAACTTTTTAGGTCGCGCGGTCGTTTTATCTCCGCCAAATACAGTGATCGAAAATTAACAACTTTATTATCTTTAGGTATATTCCATAAAACTATAAGATAATATAAAGGCCCTTGCCTTGCTTTTCCCGAGAAAAATGCGTACCGATAATAGACACAAGTTAATAGATACTTCAAGTTAATTTTTGGTTTTATCGGCATTCGTATTCTTATCTCTATTGAGTCGACCTATCGAGCAGGTGTAGTTTGAAACTAATAGCGAATGCGTGACAGCTCCAGCTAATCAAAGGAGTGTAAACATGGTTTCTTACGCATGGTTGGCGTAGCGTTACGACTCCCTTGACGTACCTAATTTTTTTTCGGGCATTTGATCAGCTGGAGATGTCACGCATTCGCCATAATTTTGAAAGTGTAACAGCTTGATTGGTCGAATCGATAAATATAAGGATACGGTGGGATTTACTAAAAGGGTTTAGTCTATTTTAGAACGGTCCTAAGTTTAAGTGAAATTTCTGGTTTTAAGCACTTTAAACCAACCAGCCTTGAGTTTTGGACATAATTTGATTTATAAAAAGAATTTCAATAAATTTGTTTAATGAATAATCATCTTAACACCATCTTTTGTTGGATTTAAGAAGAAAGTTTCACTTTAGAAAAAAATAAAATTAAAAAATTTAAATCCACGCGTGGTTTAAATAGTAAACACTCTGTAGAACAAATTAAAACTGGAGTTATATGTCACTCTAATTAAAACTTACCCCTGTCAATTAATTTTTTCAATTAATACCTGATGTCACACAAAGATTTAGATGGGTAATAATAAAATAAGGAGTAGAGTAATTTTGTATTTATTTAAAAAGTGTTTTTATTTTTGAAATGTATTAAAAAACTTAAATGCAAATTTTGTTCACATTTCTGTAACTGTCGTTGTCAGTTTAAAAATATTAGCGCTGCGTTCAATCACAAGCAGCGAGTTCGGATCTTTTACCTCTGCTTGCACCTTGGCTTGCATCAACCTCTACTGATGAAAGCTACAGCTTTAAAATGAGTGGGCTTTGAGTAAAGAAAGTTTTCTTAACTGAGCTTTTAGATAACCTTAATGTTTCAATTTCAGTTTGTAAATAAATTAATATAGTTGTTTTGGGTTTTTTTTTGCTATATTTTTCGTGCATAATCAGTGGCCTTCACTTATGTTTGTTTTGCCTCGTAGTGCCCTCATAAATATATTTTTTGTGCTGAAAACGGGTTCAAAATATGCCGTTTTCCTGGAAAAAATTGGAGGTGTTTTATTGATTAATGAACAACTTGGGATATTAAATAAGGTAAATTAATCCGTGTGAAAACGGTCACTTAGGGAAATTATGAACGAACTTATTCAAAATTATGATTGTTTACCACAAACCTTTACACACTTTTTTGCACTCGACGCGCGTTTCTGTAACAACGTTAGCATCATCAGGAGACGATAAACAATATTGTTAGCGAAACGCGCGTCGAGTGCAAAAAAGTGTAGTTTTGGTTTATGGAAAACAATCATAATTTTGTTTTAGTGCAACAGAAGGTTCCAAATTCCCAACATAATAACGAACTTATTACCAATTGCCACAAAACAATACTTTCTGGGGGTTATAAATTTAAACCACCCCCCAGAGGTGGTCGAAATATCATCAATTTTATAACCTCAAACACAGATTATGAAGCTATTATGAGCCAAAATTTTGGCGTATTCACCATTTGCCATTTTGAAACCTTTCAAAAAAACTTAGTTTTAGGGCATTTTCTTCTAAAATATGGTATTTATTTTGACAAAAAAGCAGTTTTTCAGTGGTATTTAGCCATAAAAATACAAAGTAGTTAATAACTTTGTGTCTTTTCTGTATGGGTAAGTGATTTTTGAAAATTGGTTTTAAAATTTAGTGCTCCACAGGTGTCAATATTTAGACCTGTGGGGGGTACTATTTTAGATCTTAGTAAATCCCACTGTTAGTGTCTAATTTTCAGTTTTATCAGCATTCGTATCCTTATCTCTATCGAGTCGACCAATCAAGCCGGTGCACTTTTAAAAACATAGCGAATGCGTGACATCTCGTTAGGTACGATAAGGGAGTCGTAACGTTACGACCATCCCTGCTTACGAAACGATGTTTTCACGCATTAGGTCAGCTGTAGCTGTCACGCATTCGCCATTAATTTAAAAGTACATCTGCTCGATAGGTCGACTCGATAGAGATAAGGATACGAATGCCGATAAAACCAAAAATTAACTTTAAACGTCTGATAACTCTCCCAAAACCTTACCCCAGAGACGAAGAGTGTATCGGGCAGGCGCGTCGATTACGTTAGTAGTGAAAGCAACTGACAACCATCTGACAGCGAAAATTTAGGTCTATGTTTAATACTTCTGTTTACTTTTGGAAAATTTATTAAAAGAGTGCACACTACCGTAAAAAAAAATTAAATGTGTTGTCCAGTGTTTCCCGTAATTTCGCATCAATAGAAAATCGGATTCGTCCAGATTTAAACATCGACAAACCGAGATTAGAAAACAAAAAGCAGGATCTTTGAGGCTTAATTGGTGAGTATTTTAATGCCTAGTTTATTTTAGGAGGGGAGGTCTAAGCTGCAATAAGAGCCAAAGTGCTTCGCATGTTTATTTAAATAACGCACGCAATCACAGAAAATATCGCCACAAAATTTTACAAGGAAGCACCACAATAACATAAACAAAATGGCAAAACTACACCCCGTCAAAAATGTAAACTTTTCGATGATGCCGAGTTTTCTCAGGAAGCGGGTTCGGCACTTGGGCTCCATGTCCTCGTGTAACGGCTTTACCTTGTAAAACTTGAACTTGAAACCCTCGAGTAAGGTTAATATAACAAGGATAATATAACAAATTAATTCAATTAAATAAAATCAAAGTATTCGGACAAAAGATTATGTCATTCAAATTAATACCTTCTGCTTTTTCTTAATCTTAAGGTCACTCATGGCTTTGTTAGTGCATGCGCAGTAGTGCCAAAGCCAAGCGCGATTTTGAATTTTCTTCTTTGTTTTTCAAAGTAATTTTTTTTACATATTTTGCGACACTTGGGCCGTTATAGTATCTCCTAGTTATATGGTATATACAGATTTTCACTGAAAAAAACCATTCTTTGCTGCAAATGTATTATGCCTTAAATATATGACAATAGCGTGAAATCATAAGACATTTAGAGAAACCATGATGGTTTTGTTTTAAAACTATATCAAAAGCATAATGCATTTGCGCCAAAGAATTATTTTGCAAAATCTGTATTATGTGCATGTATTTTTTCCCATCAATCCTCACCAAAAAAAGCTATTTTTGTTTTACAGTGCTCTTATTCACATATAGTGTATGGACAAATCGACTTTCGTGTGCAAGTCGTGCTAACTTTGTGCCGATAAGCTAATTTTGTTAAGGGTAGCTCATAGATCACGCTTTGACTTGTTGTCATTCTGGTAAATTAGTTTTTAAGAAAATATGGCATATTCAAAATGGCGGAAAACCGTATATTTTAAAAAATTGTAACTTTTTTTCTTTTTATCCGATTTTGATAGAACAAAGTTTGAGATACTGGGTTTGTAATATTTTTAGGATGAAAAAATAAAAGAAATTATACTTCTTATACCAAAATATAAAAAAAAAACAAAAAAGTTTTTAATTTTTTTGGTCCAGCATGGATCTACGAAAAAAGAGTTTATTTAAGAAAAAGTAGTTATTTTGACAGTTAGTTCAAATTAGGTTCAAACCTTCCAATCGGTTAAGTAGTTTTTGAGTAAAAAGTGGGGTATTATGGGCTGATTAATTATAATATCAAAAAATGGGGAAACATTTGGAAAGTAATCCTAATTTGATTTTACGTCCATCCCAGAATATGTTCGTTTTTAACAAACATGGTTTTCCCAACAATATTTGATTATAAGAAATTAATAAAAAAATGGTGTTCAAGTACCACATTCCATTATTTACAGTGGCGTCACCAATTCTAAAATTCTAAAAAAAAAATATATATTTAAAACATTAAATCTAATTTTTTAACTGTACTTACCTTTGTATATTTCTTAAATAAGGTTCTGAAGCAGTGATTGTAGTCCAGTCATTAGAGATTAAAAAAGACCATCAGCTTGCAAAAGGTGGGGTAGTAGGGATTTTGACATATGTTGTTTAGATTGAGCCCCTAAAAAAATTTTGAGTTTCCGACCTTGGGGGGGGGAGTGAGCTCATTGCGCCATCTTGGATTTAGTGTGCATAAATTTGTTTTTTTAAAATAACGCGAAAACTATAAACTTAAGGTCGAAAAGTTAAAGGAAAGGAAGAAAGAAAGGAAGTTAAAGAGGATAAAATTTCCTACAACTTCGATGTACAAATTTTTTTAGAGCTGTTAGCTGTAATGAGCTACAAATTTACAAAGTGAGATTTTTGAAAAAAAGTTGAGGTTTTTTAAGGTTTTCCATACATTTTTGCTTAGTAATAAATAATAAAACTAACCAGTGATATATATAAAATATTGATAATTATATAAAGGGAGTTTTACAACTTATGTCAAAAACTTTTAGAGCGTGTTAAGGAGCCTGCAAGTAATACAAAAATACAGGGTGTCTTAATTGCCATAGGCCACTATTGCTATCTCGGTAACTATAAGAACTAAAAAGTTTGTTCAAATTAAACAAAATGTGCAGTTTTTGGGGAGATTGAAAATACGAAACTATTTTATCAAATACCTCAAAAAGTATAATTGTTACGAAAAATGATTTGCATTTTAATGGTAAAAAATCGTTATTTAAGTTTTTTCGCACTTTTGTCGTTTTATCAAAGGTGGCTTGGAAAGCAAAAAGAAACAATTGCTTATAAAAGCCTATGTTACGTAATACATCTGTCAAGGTAAGTTTAAATCAACATGGCAACGTTTTCAAAAGGTGAAAAATTAGATTTATTTTTTTGTTATGCCAAAGCATTTCGAAATGCTGAAGGAGCGCTCCAAATGTATCAAAATTCGTACCCTGAAAGGCGCGTACCAAATCAAAAAATTAAATTGTAAAGCTAGAGCGAAATGAAACAAATATCAATAGAGATTTTGAGAGAAATTGAAAAAGAAAGTTTAGTTTTAAAAAACTTGTTAAAATAATAATAAATACTGTTAAATAAGTTTAATTTAATTAAATTGTAAAAAGTTTAAATATTTAAAATGTTTGTTTATGTTATTAAAACAGGCAATTGTTTTATCGGTCGTCTAAGCCACCTCAAAGGTTCAATTTTTTTTTAAACCCAATAAAACCAAAATTTAATTTTTTATTTTTAAACCTCAAACAAATATGGACATGTGATACTTCGTTAAAATCAGAAAAAAATGTTCTTTAAAAAAAGGGAATAAAAAATACAGATCCTTTTTTAAAAAAAGTAAGTTTATGTTAATATGTCGAAAACTGGACCCCCGGATCTCGGGATAGAATATATTTTTTTACAATCTGAAACCAGATTTTCAATGCCTCCTAAAAACTGCATATTTTGTCTAATTTGACCAACCTTGTAGTTCTTATAGTTACCGAAATAGCAATGGTAGCCCATGGCAATTAAGACACCCTGTATATAAAAAAACGATTACGCTGTTCTCAAAAGCCTCTTTAAAAATGTTTCAATTAGGGAACATTTTTCCAAGACATGACTTTACCCAGTAGCGCACCCAGGAATTGTCTTCGGGGAGGGGGAGGGGGGGGGGTTAGGGATAAATAATAAACAAAACCTAATTTGAAGTAAAAATGTGACCATAACCAGGCTTCTCGGGGGGGGGGGGGGGGGTTAACCCCAAAACCCCCTCTCTCGGTGTGCCAGTGCTTTACCACTAAAAGTATGCAAATGATTTGTTGAAGTATGATACATATAAAGCAACCAAAACCCCTAATCGTTGAATATTCTCATAACTAAATAAAAATTCGGTAAGGTTCTGCGGCGGCTTGTTGGGCTTCGTTATAAAAACAATATCCACTAATTTGATGTTTAATATCAGAGAAAATTAATACTTCTATGTCATTTTTTACAACAAAATGACTAAAAAAACTAATACTCCGCACCACAACGCGACGTGACATTTAAAACTGAATCAGCTAATATTGTATAGTTTGTTTGCTCTCTGTTTTACGATACGGACATAAGAGCGGGGCGGGCAATGCACTTGCTTGCTTGATGATTGTTTTTTGTTAGGTGCTTTGTTTATAAGCTTCAATGTACAGTCGAAGGGGAAGAAAATGTTTTAGCACATTGTTGGTTATTTGTTTGGGAAAACTTTTGAGAAAATTTGCTGAGATTTGCTCTCGTCTGGAGTATTAGGCCATCAACAGCGGTCAATCTCCTTGAATCGTTACACTGAGGTATACGCGCCACGCTTTGCTCAGATTATTAGTTATGCTAACGGCTTGGCTCCACATCAAGACAACATATTTCTTGTCAAGCCAGGGAAAGGAAAGATATCATCATTCACCAATTAGCTTAAAGCAGAAAAATTTAGCAAAATTGATTTGCTTTTTGCACGCATTTAGTGGATGTGAAACAACTTCGACGATCTTTGGTCAGTGAAAAACAAAAATTTTTAGTCTTTGTGCTGATATTAAAGTTTTTAACAACAAAGATGCTAATCCTGTAAAAGTTGCAAAAGTTGGCAAACGATTCCTGCTAGTATTGTATGGTGGTAATATTTCTGACAACTTAGAGAAAGTCCGATACCAACGGTTTATTAAATCTTCAATAAAATGCAAAGTCAAACTTGCATCCTTACCACCTACAAAATATGCTGCCCGCTACCATTCGCGAACATACCACCAAATCCAAAAATGGAGCGGTAACAAAAAAACACCCAAGATTGGGGGTGGAAACAAAGCCAGAGTTGATTGGTTCCAATTGAAATGATGGACACTTTATTAAAAGTAATTGTATGCAATGAATGAAATAGACATTGTAGAATTTCCATACAATGAGAATCAATATTCGTTGCTTTAGCTAATGTTATATCTGGATTAGGTCGACTGGAGTTATGAGAATAAAAAAAAACGCGCCGTTTACTCTACCTTTTGGGGATGAGTAAAAGAGTGATTATTATATATATAGTTATTATATATAGTTAATATTATACATAATATACTTATAATATATATTATGTATAACATTAAATGTATATACATTAAACGTGCGATATATGTTAGTAAAATACGTAAGTTTGGTCGCTTTTTAATCGGGATTAACTAAAAAAAAAGAAAAAAATCTGACTTTGTAAAGCTGTAGCTCATTACATCTAACAGTTACAAAAAAAAATTCATAAAGGTTTTAGGAAATTTTATCATCTTTAACTTCTTAATAAGACTTTTTGTCCTAAAGTTTATAGTTTTCGCGTTATTTAAAAAAAACACTCCCTCCCCCTCCTAAAGGTCGAAAACTTAATTTTTTCTTTAGAGGTTTATTCTAAACAACATATGTCAAAATCGCTACTAACCCACATTTTGCAAGCTAAAATTCTCTGATGACTGAACTATTGTTTTATCTTTCTTTTGACATATTACGTAGAAATAAAAATTATTTTCTCCAGACATGACTACTCTTTTAAAAGTTTAAAAACAATAATGGAAAATCACCTGATTATTGCGTAAGTCTACGCATGCCTCTAATTCGCCGCATGGGCCGCCAATTAAAATTATAGCCTATGTACTAATAATTTTACATAAAAAAGGTTTTCAAATACAAGCTTTTATAAAATATAAAGTATAATAATAAAAGCGATGGGCGCATTATAGGAAGTTAGGCCATGTTGCAAGAATCTGATTTCACTATAAAGCAGAAAAATACAAAGGTATTAAGTATATGGACCTAAGCTACCCTAAAATTTCTGGGATATATTTGATGATTTTCTTCTTTTGAGTGCACTTTATATTTTATGAAAGCTTGTATTTGAAAAGCTTTTTTTATATAAAATAATTTTTTAATTTTTAGAATTGTTTCCCCTCCACTTCCCTTGTTAGAGGGAGGTGGGTACCTGATAATATCATATATTATTGTATTCTCACCGGAACTATAAACGTATACTAAATTTGAAGACAATCGGATGTATATAAAATTGGTTAGCAAAACGTGATCAAAAATCGTCCTTCTTGAATCCGCCATATGGAGTTTTCAAAATCTGATCAAAAATTCTTATTCCTTATCCTCAAAAACTTAGGCGTTTTCCCTCTTCCACTCTCTTGTAGGGGGAGGGAGAGGGTGCCTTATAATACCATATTATTTTATTGTCACCGGAACTATATTTGCATACCAAATTTGAATTCAATCGGAAGATTTGACCCGAACATACATACATACACAGTGGTGAAGTATAAATAAAAGCTTGTAAAAAACAACTTCGCGCGTGGTCTTTTAAGTGACAACCAACAAAAAAACTTTTTTTTTTACTTAATATTATTGCAAATGGCTTCTGAAAATAAATGACTGATTTAAAAAAAAAACTAAAAATTAGGTTTTAATTTTTTGTGAAAAAACAAACCAACATTTTGAACTTTTTTATAAATAAACAATTTTATCGTGGGTTTCCACTAAATAGTTTGTTGTCATTTTCGACTCTCTATGTTAATTTTTAAGAAAGTTACAGCATTTTTAAAAGTATTATGCAAAAAAAGTGGTGGGGACAACAGGTCAAAGCGTGATATATGAGCTACCCTTAACAAAATTAGCTTATCGGCATAAAGTTAGCACGATTTGCACACGAATTCTCCTTTTTGCCCGATTTGTCCATAGAGTAATACCTATTATTTTTATTGAATTTTAAACTGTTCCCATAAATGTTTTTAAAGCAAAGTTATTGTGGAGCATAAATACCAATAAATTAAATCGTATACTTTCCACAGATTGCAACTTTCTGTGCTAGAAAGTGCATACACTGCTAAGAAAAAGTCAAGTGTCAGTGGTGTAGTAACTAGGAGGGGGGCGGATTGCCCCTCCTACTCCCCGAAATTTTGAGCGATCTAAAAAAATTATGTATTCTGAAAACAAAACATGAATTCCGAACAACTTTCGCAAATATATCCCGCTCGAAAATTTTTCTTACTACGCCACTGTCTAGTTTTAAGGAAGCTCTCAGACTGATGACGTTCCTTTTTAATAATCTACCTATTTCAGAACAGACATTTCTGACTCCCAACGGCGTTTATGGATCAAAATTCTGGGGTAGGAGCAGGGATGGATTGGATTACACGGTGTGGAAGCCCCGAGGCAAAAGAGAAAGTGGGGGCCCCTTCTCCAATACAACGATTACAAAATACATATTAAAATTCTTATAATCTCAAACAAAATTTCCATTAAACATTAGGCACGTACTTATACCCACAAAGTTAAATAAAAGGTAGTAACTACTTACGTGCTTTTTTTGCACCAAAATCATTAATAAGCCCAAGTAAGTGGCTTTCCATACTGAGCAAAAACACCAAACGTTGTTGGTCCATCGTTCTACGCACCCTATTTTAATAAATTTCATTTTGAGAAAAAGATCGTTCGCCCGTTTGCTATCATAAGCACTAAATAAGTTCTTAGGGCCGGTTTCTTACCGGGTTACCGGAGAGTTAAAGTAACTCGGGCTAAAAATCTCCGTTTTTTGCTATTTTAAGACAATATTTTTTTAGGTTAACCCTGAGGTAAGGTAAGTTACCCTCACCTTGAAGCCCTGGTTACCCTGGAGTTAATTTTAACCCGCTTTTTAAAGGATATTTACAAGGTTATGGTTATGTTGTTCGAGTTAACGCTAACTCGCTATTGAGAAACCGGGCCTTAATGCGATTTCGACGTTGGAAATGAGGCGCAGAAGTAAATATTAACACTAATTTTGTAGAAAAACAGTTCTCTTCATTCAAATATTATTCATATACTACCATAAACGAAGCCAGCGAGTTATAGTCAAAATGCTCCGGAAACTATTTTTTAAGGTACTACCCCCCTCCACTTCTTTCGGAAATAAGAATTTTGCAAATATAACTTAAAGAGTCATTAGAAAAGTCGTTCGTATTGAGAAAAAACTTTACCGCATTAAAATCGGTGCAGTCGTTTTTGAGTTATAAACGTTTAAACTTATTATTTTAAAAATTAATATCTCTAAAACTAAAGAAAACTAAAATATGACAATGATTACCGGCACCTTTTTGATGCATTGGCTTCAAAAAGTGCCAAAACAGGCCTTTAGCGTGTACCGGTTTCGAGATTATCGTGACGTACGATTTCGTGTTTTTGTTTTTTTTTCAATTTTTGCAATTTTGGTTTTGTGGCGTTTAAAAATCGAAATAAACAAAAATAAAAAAAGGCCTAGCCCTTGCTAATACCTTAAAAAAACACTAACATTTGTTAAAATCGGTTCACTGGTTTTGAAGTTACAGCGGTTATTCTGAAAAAATAGGCTAACTTTGGAGGCAGATTTTTTGTTGGTTGTTTGAGTTAATATTAACTAGGTTGTTGTGGTTAGATTATCGGGGGCCCCAAAGGGCCTGTAATCCGGCCCTGGGTAGGGGATAATCGGGGGTAATGCACATTGAAACTTAAAAATTTAAACAGTATGTACTATAATTTTGCCTTATTAGACAGCTTTTGGTCGTTCTCAAAACGCTCGACGACTAACGCTAATTGACACTGTTGACATTTGAACGTCATATATGGTTAAGGGCTGTCGTGAAACGCCGCAAACGTACGGACTATAAGCTGGAATTATAAACTCGTCGTTCGCGTTCAGTTGGCTGTTCGCGCATTTCTGTCTTTTTCTCCTTAATTAAGAAAGAAAAAGACAGAGATGCATTAACTGCGAACTCCCATTAAATTCCGCGCTATTTCGGACCGCTTTTCATGAATAATTAATTAGGTACTACTATGTGTTAATTTTGGCTTGACTCTAAAACCACAGTAAACTAATTTTTTTTTGAGTATTTTTTGCGTGAAGCTGGAACAAAGACAGACAGAAATTCCAGAAATAGGATTTTTGTTTTCTATATTTTTTGGTTAGCTCACACTAACAATAGGCATAAATATTTAAGTATAGGGTGTTCCAAATAAGTAACCCACACTTGCGAAGCTTAAATTTTAAGAGAAGTTTAATGGTAAAAACCGCATCTTAATATGTCAAGCCAGCTAAGGGGGCCTTTTGTAAAGTCTGCATTTTGGGATGGGGTCTATAGTAGTAGTAGTAGAGAAGGGGCGGCGCGAAGCCTGGAAAGTAGGCCTCCCTGGGCCCTTTCTGCCCTACCCCGAGCCTGTCCCTAATCCACCGCCTGCACTACTGGTCTGGCAGTCTGCTCATCTGGTTTCACTGTCCTTTTTGCAAAGTCCAGTATTTTGTCCCATTTGAGCGTGTGCAGGTCCTCCTCATCCAGGGTCGGGAAACCAAATACCTGGTATCTCGTCCTCTGGTATGCCTCGCAGTTCGCTATAACATGTCGAGATGTCTCTTCTGCCCGCTCGCAGATGGGGTCTATAGCTTCCCATTTGTGAAAATTTCTGGTTGGCGTGAATGGCTTTTTTGTCAATTTTTTAAAGCAGATTCGACTGTCAAACTGAATGTTATTTGTCACTTTTAGTTTTTAAGATATAACAAAAAGTTGGCATTTTTCTTAATTAATAACTTTTTTTTTAATTTGATTTTTAAAATCAGATTAGAATGATTTTACTATTTTTTGTATTTTTTATTTTTTTATAATATTTAATTTCTTTTGTAGCTACTTTTACTATTTTTATTTATTTTTTTATTTTTATTATTCTAAAAAGTGAGTGAAAAAAGTGAATAAAATAGTGATAGAAAAAAATAAGCAATAAAAATATATAAAAAGTACAAAAACTAAAACACAGACCATTTTAAAGGGAATATTAGGCTGTTTTTAAAAATAAAATAAAAAAAGGATCATTCCATAGGAAAAATACAAACTTTGTGTTATATATATAAAACTAAAAGTGATACAACCAGAAATTTTTGCTAATAATTTCATTTTAATTCATTAGAAAAGTCGTTCGTATTGAGAAAAAACTTTACCGCATTAAAATCGGTGCAGTCGTTTGGAGACTTTTCTTCTTCTTGACATATCAGTATGCAATTTTCACCTTTAAACTTCTCTTAAAAATTAAGCTTCGCAAGTGGAAGTCAGTTTTTTTCCTTCTCCTCTGGAAATACACGAAACCCCCTCAAAACCATCGAATTTTGGACACCCTGTACACCACACTAAATCTATTCCATATTCTGTTATTCAAATTGCTTGTCGAGTATTTGTCCGTGACTTGTTGATATGATCGTTTCCGTTTGTCTATGTTAACTTACAGCGCACTGACGACGAGTCCTAATAAGGGCAAAATACGAGTCTGCGTCTAGTCGCACCCGGTTTTTTTTATATCCACGCCGGAACCCTGGCCGGATGGTAACGGATTTGCCATGCTTCGTAAAAAGCCAGACTGGTTGATGGAATAAAGCCTTAGTTATCGATTGTAAATGCTCCTGCCAGCCTTTTCGGTTAATACACCGAAAAAAAGTATTTTAAAAATAGATATAATTATATCAAAATCAAATAAATTATTTATTATTATATGTTACAAAAATCCAGAATTTTAAAAAGTATTTAAGGTTGAAAATGTATTTTATTAAAAATTAAAAAATCGTTTTATTTAATTTAAAAAAATTCATATATTACCACTAAATATCTCTTATTTTAAGATTAAATATATCTTTCATTATGATTTAAAAAATGAATTTATTAAATTTTATATTTTCAAATTTAAAATCTTTGGTTTTACATGGAATTAATATAAATATATTTAATATTCATTTATTATTTATTATTAGTACATTATAAACCTAGGAACTATAGTGCTACTGTTAATCCCGCGGCGAAAGGTTTGTAGCCTGACCGTAGGGAGGACTACAATTCGCTATATACTATTTTATGCATCTTAGGAAAAGACTATTGTTAAAATCACGTTATTTCTACGCCAAATGGTTCGTCGACTACAAGAAAGGATGCTAAGAATGAAATCTTGGCCAAGAGCAAGCGCAGTTTGGCTTGACTTACGATAAATTTAACAGTAGCGCATCCAGGAATTGACTTCAGGTTGCGGGGGGTTTAGGGATAAATAATAAACAAAACTTAATTTGAATTAAAAATGTGACCATAACCAGGCTTCTGGGGGGGGGGGGGTTAACACTAAAACACCCCCTCTCGGTGCAAGAGTGAATTTAATTATAATTTTCCAGGGATTAACTTTATTTCTAATTCCTAGGCTGAGGGCTAATTTATTTTTAATCCCTTAGGGATTACAAGTGTTACTTTAGTCCCTAAAAAGAGGAATTAAACGTATCTAATTAATCCCTAAAGTCAGTGGCGGTCCCAGCCATTAGAAAAGGGGGAGGGGGCGGTTTCGATACGAAAAAAAAACTAGAATAAAACGATTCAGCGGCAACTGCTCGCGGGAGTGTTTTTAATATATATATCACTAAGGCTTAGCTCCTAAATCAATTAGTATTATAGCTAGTGGAGTAGTTCAAAAATCCAAAAGTTGTCTCTTGTAAAATTTTCTCTCTCTCATATCTTTTTTAGTTTGAGCAGTTTACATTTCTAAATAAAATTAATAGTAGGTAATTGCAAAGCCACGCGAGGTTTTGAACTCTTAGAAAATTTTGGAACGGTGCCAGATTTAAGTGAAACCGCTGATGATACCTGTGTACTTTTTTTTCTGACAAAAAATGTGCGAATTTTCTCGCCTATTTCCATAAATTTTGGCAATAATTAGCCTACTTAAAAATAATCCGGTGTGCGTAACCACAAGTGAGTAAAAGTTTATTATTAAACAAACACAAATTTAATCGTAAGGTCGCGGGGAAGTGTTTGACTATATAGATAAGAGCAGCTGATTTAAAAAAAAGTGAGATATTGTGGTATTACATTAAAATAAATTGTGATTAAAGTGAAACGCGACTCGAAAGTTCACAACAAATAACAGGTGAGTGCAGATTTAAAATTTGATTCTATTTTCTGACGGAGGTTAAGGTGAAGGTTGAACTGAATGTTATTGCTTTATTCATAAAAGTTATTAACAGTTAAAAACAATTAGGTAGTGAAAGCAATTAACAGCAGATATAATGTTATAGTAATAATAATATATCAAAACAGCTCTCCATTTGCTTTAGAATTTATTTTTGCGTACATACTGCTCATCATGAGCACTAATGCCATCAGTGTCCAAACACTACCTGCAGGCGAGAATAATGTGTTCGCAATACACTGTTAGCATAAAGTGCTAACTAATAAACTAAAGGGTGGCCTATAAAAAAACGCACATTTTTTTATGGTATAAATTCGTGCCCACTCGTCCGATTTAAAAATTTTTTGTTTTATTGGAAAACTAAAGTTTTAAGCTATAGAATCCTGTTACCAGAATTGACATTTCGCTAAAATTCAAGATGGCGGACGGTTTTGAAAAATGCCAATTTTTCGCTCCCCCTGCTAATTTTTTATGTGCGCCACTGTCTTTCCTGAATAACGTCAGTTAAAAAGCCACATCCTTGACGTGTTCAAAAAGGTATCACTTGTTAAAATTGGTCAAGAAATACGAAAGATGGAATAAAATTCATAGAGTAAGTTTTTAGCCTCTTATTAAAAGTTGTTGGGTGTTTTTGACATTACATTGACAATAGATTCAAATCCATGTTTTAGCAAAACCAAAAAAATTACTCCCTTAACTATTGGCGCGATAGGTGTCTATTGATTCACAAACATATCTCTGTTAATTTTTCCAGAGTATAGTAGAACCGTATGTTTAAACACAAAATTCACTATGTTAATTTTACTACTTCGTATTTCATGACCAATTTTAACAGGAGATACATTTTTGAACACGTCAAGGGTGTAGCTTTTTAACTGACGTTAGTCAGGAAAGACAGTGACGCACATAAAAAATTGGCAGCGGGGCAAAAAATTGGCATATTTCAAAAGCGTCCGCCGTCTTAAATTTTAGCGAAGTAAAACAAAAATTTTTGAAATCGTTTAAGTGGTAACGAATTTATACCCTAAAAAATTGTGCGGCTTTTTATGGGCCACCCTAAAAATATTTTTGAGATAGACATATATATTTTTGAGATAGACATACTATTTGTAGGAGGTAATCATCATTTTTTTGATACCATATTTGAAATCCTTAAAAAATTTAATTTTTAAGATCATAAGTCTAAAATTTCATTTTTTGAAAGCGATTATCTCACAAACTAAATAAGATACCCTATGATGTTGGGTGTCATTTTAAAGAGTTTTGATGAGACAATCTACAAATAGTAATATTTTTTAACGAAGCATTTCTTTATTACCAAATATAAATAAATTTTATATGTAAATGTGTAATCGCTCAAAGTCTACATTTCTGAATTATTTTTAAAAAATCCTTTTAAACGACACCCAACGTCCTATGGTACCTTAGAACATTGAACTACTAGAAGGAGCTTTTTTCCCATTGTTGTTATGTTAACCTAATACGTTTTCCACTGTTTTTAATATTATTTTAAATACCTTCAATAATTTTTAGTTCCGTTTAATTAAATAGTCTAGATATAGTAACAAAAACCTGTTTCTATAAAGAAAAATCTAAAAATGTATTCAAGTAGGATATACAACTATAAAAATAAGAAAAAGGTGCCATGGAAATCCCTATTTACACTGAAATTAATGACAAGCCGGCAACACAGATTTCCTGCCTTTGTTTACTAAGAATGGTCAAATATGCCGAATTTTAACCTAATATTTAGTTAATATTTTATTTTAACGTACCTGAGAAACGAAATACTGTAGTCCCCCGGCTTATGTTTCAACTTGCATATAATAATACAGTTCGGAACCATTTTTCGCCACAAACTTTTCACAAAAATATCAAAAAAACACTATTGACAAGTGCTGAAACTTTCACTTTCAAAACAATAATGACATTCCAGCAAAAATCGAGAAACCGTAACAAACAATCAATGTTGCCACCTTGACTACAAAAGAAGATCTTTAAGGAAAACACATGTTAAATTTTCAAAAAACGTCGAAAGTTTTAAATATGTTGTGAGTATTATATATTGTGTATATTAGCTTTTTCAACATATATCTTAAACCTCATTAATTATTTAATAAATAAACGTCAAAACTTTTATTGCATAATTCTGTTATTAAAATTTGGCAACACAGATTTCTTTCTCCCCTTTCCCCACTGTAGATGTTGCACTCAAACAACCAGTGTAACCAGACAGACCAGACTCCTTCTAGTAGTTCAATGTTCTAAGTATGGTACCTTATTTAGCTTGTCAAATAATCGCTTTTAAAAATTGAAAATATAAGACTTCGATTGCAGGTATCTCGAAAACTAGATATTTGAACCCTACAGTGGCGGACCGACGGGGGGGGGGAGGTATGGGGTTTGAGGTTAAAACCCCCCCGAGAAGCCTGTTTACAATTGGCACAATCAAATAATAGCAAAAATAAAATATATAGGGACTAAAATACAAGAGCCTGGACTTAAAAAAATCTAAATTGCAGAATTTTTTGCTTGCGGCGCTATAACACCTTTCATTTTTACATTTTTGTGTAAAGATGGTCTTTTCAATGTAACTTTATCAAAACATTTTGCCTGCGATTTTTTGTCAAAAATGGCATTTTTAGTATCATTTTTGCAAACATTTTCTAGTGCGGCGCATTTTAGTATTTTAACAAACAATTTTAGTTTAATTTTAAGTAAAAAATTACATTATAAGTAATATTTTCGCAAAAAAATTTGCTGAAACATGATTTTGACATCAAATTTTTGGTAAATAAACAATTTTACATTTGTGCCCAGGTCATTTTTTACTTCAAATTAAGTTTTTTTATTATTTATCCTTTACGAAAACCAAAATCTGAAAACCGCATTTCAATTGCTGCTTTACTTCTAAAGTTATGATTTTTTAAATATTTTTAACTTTTTTTTTAAAGCTATATCGATACTTGCTTTTGTTCCAAACCCCCACCACCCTACTCGAGAACGCCTTAATCAATTTTAACGAAATTCGGTACAAAAATCCTCTATCGGCTGGCCATGAACTGATTAATTTTTGGGTAGAGTGGTGGGGTTTGAAGGGGGGAAAAGGGTGATAAAATATTCAAAAAAACTATGGAACAAAAGCAAGTAGCGATATACGGTTTTCAGATTTAAGTTTCCATGAATATAGACTACAAATTTCGTGGGAGCCTTAGTTCCCGAGTTATTTAAAAAAAGTTAAAATATATTAAAAAAATCATAACTTTAGAAGTAAAGCAGCTATTGATATACGATTTTGAGATTTTGCTTTTCGTAAATATTACTCAAAAATGTTGTTATAAGGTTCAAATGTTTCGAAGCTTCAGTATTTAAGATATTTTCATTTCCTTTCAACATAAAATAATTGATTGTATGATGAACTATCCGTGCTTTCTAGCACCAATTTTTTTCCTGAATATGTAGCCTAGGCGAACTGGGAATACCTATAATATCATCAAGCGATATTAAAAATATTGTAGCGAAGTGGGTGGCGTATCGGCCTGCCGCACGGAAGGTCTCGGGTTCGAATCCCGGCTAGGTGCATGGACATTTTCTGTTGTCTTTAACTTTGCAGAAACTCGGCTAACACTGGGAATTGATCCTATAATGGATGGAAAGTCCCAGTATATCAAAAAAAAGATATTTGAAAATTTTTTAAGTAACATTAAAAGAAACAATGTTATTGATTTACAATTTAGTGTGATATATGATAACGTTTTCGAGTATATTATATATTGCGGCCCTTTTTCCGTTCAGGTTAGTTTATGATTAGGATAATTAAAGAAGTCGGTTTGATTATTATTTTTTGTTTCATGACTATGTCCTGGTCTCAGGTCTTTAAATTTGTTCATATTTTTTTTAAAGTTTATTATTAAAGGTGGTTAGGTTGTTTGGGTGTTACTTATTACAAGAATTTTAGTTTGTTCCTCATTTAATATTAACTGATTACAGCGTAACCAACATTTTGTTTTATTTCTTTCATTCTTGGTAACTGGTACTACCACATTAGTATCATCTGAAAAATGTTTTGCTTTATCAGGATCTTTATATAACATAACAAATCATTTAAATAAGTTGATATGCAGCAACGCGAATTTCCGTGATAGTGTTTTTAAATACTTATATTTTCAATCTTGTGAGGCCGGAAAAGCTTCTTTTTTTTTACTTACTGACAAACATCCAAGAATGTTTTTTTTTTAACGGAAAAATATTGCCACACTTGTTCATTGGCTCGAAAACGTTATCATATATGAACGGTCATAAATGACATCATCATGGGGTTTGTCCCTCAAGCTTCTACCAATTAATTTTATAAAACTTACTTTTTTTAAGATAAGTGTTACGAGTTTTTATTGATAAAACAGCCTTTTTTCCAACTTTGACCGTTTATATCTCAAGAAGTAGACATAGAAAAACTTTTATAATATCCCATTTTTTTAGTTATATATATCTCTACAACATATCATACTTATAGCGAATTCTACCAAAAATAACTTCTCATATAATCCTGTATAACCGGGTACGGAGTCATTTAATTAAACTTTACAATAAATTTTATTTTAGCGCAGCAGGCAAAAATTTTAAGAAAATTATGCCAAAAATTCCGTTTTTAAGTGCTATTGACAAAAAATTGCTGAAAATCACACTAAATTGTAACTCAATCAATAAAGTTGTTTCTTTTAATGTTACTTAAACAATTTTCAAATATCTTTTTTATATACTGGGACTTTCCATCCATTATAGCAGTGGCGGCTCGTCAGATGAGGCAAGAGAGGCGGCGCCTCACCAAAATTTTTGGAAAGACGGGTAAATTTATTTTTTGCGAGATTTTTTGTGTTTAATTTTTTTAGGAAATAAAGCCCTACATAACATTTTTTTTTTAATTTTAATATTAGGGTGCTATTTCCTTTATGTCATTCATTTCTTATTCTGCCTTGCTTTGTTTTGTATGTTCCATCAAAAATGGATGAAGCACTCATTCCGGTCGCCTCGCTTCCCCACTCTGCAATGGTTCTCATCTTGTGTGCCGCATCAAGCCTCGCTGGCCGCATAAAAATTTTGCAAATTAAAAAACCCGAAATCCCGTTTTTGTTATTGCAATTATAAAATCAACAAATCGTACATTTAAAAACCCTAATTTTCTTTGTATAAAGCCTTGGGACGACTTTTCTAAATTACATGACAACATGAGGCGACTAAAAGGATTTTCGATTTAAAAATTGGTCCTGGTTCTGGTTGACATTATTTTGACATAAATTTTGACAGCGGTTTTAAAATAGTGACGTCATTTAAAATATTATTAAGATATCTTTGATTTTACTCAAAAAAAGACTATCTATAATTTTGCAAAATTTTAGGGGTTATGTTTACAACCAAAGGCCGAACCAACCTCCCAGGCTGGTTCCAAAATTTCATAACCGGGTTGCAATTGTGACGTCATTGTTTTAAAACGAAAGGACCGCTTGCGGTTCTGGTTCAATCAGAACCAGGACCAATTGTAAAACGAAAATCCTTTAAAAGATCCGCTTCACCCATGCCTTGACAACTCAGCCTATATTACGCGCATCACGCTTGTATAGGTGATTATATACAGGGTGGATTCTTTAAACGGAACGGTGCTTCTGGCGGGTTAGAATTTGTTTGAATAAAATAATTCAAAAACACGTCAACTGAGATTTTTAATTTTCTTTAGTCAATTTTGGCTATGCCATTTAGTTTACGAGGTATGGCAATTTTTTATTTTTTTAAATAGGACACCCTGTATATTTTGCAATTTTTTTAAATCTGCAAACAATTCTCTCTTTAGCAATACCACACAGTAGGATCTATCTTTTACGATAATCAAGATATTTTTATCTAAATCTGTATGGAAAATTTCGATATTCATTTAAATATCTCCCGTAAAATAGGGCATAGGGGTATTTACACAGAAATGTACCTTATTTTCACAAAACTCAATTGTGTCGTGTCTTTATAAAATCCACCCCAATAAAGAGAGGAATACTTATAATGATAGGTTCAACCAAAACTTTGCCTATATTTATGTACTTTCTTTCAGCATTCTACTTTAATCTTTTAAAAAAGCTTTAAGGCTCATAATGCAGAAAATTTTAATTTTGTTTAGAATGAGTTCTAGCTTACACGTTAAGATATATCATATTGAATTATTTATTGAAAGGAACTAGTGGTTAGTGCCTAAAATATAAATATAAAATTTCATTCATGCAAGACGTCATTTAGGATCTGTAACTGTAAGAACTCATTATTATTTATATGTCACACCTGTTACAAAAAAATACAAAAAGTGTTTCTAGCTAAACACGCAAATACAAAAAAATATACGAAACTATATCATTAAAATAAGTATGAAATACGATTCGACAGTATCAAAAAAAAATGTTAGTCACCACAAGGAAATTTGAAAAAATACAGTATTTAAATACTGTCGCACCCGTTACAGGTAAATAAAAAAAAAAAACTGCTTGCAAAAATAAAGTAGTCATAGTAGGCTGTGTATATTCAGTGTTTGACATAATATAAAACAATTGCTTGAGTAAGTAAATAATTTGATTGACGTTTTGATAATTCTAAAAGTATTTCACAATTTCTTCAACAGTATTTTTACAAAGTAATATTAAATACTCTTAAAGAGTGCTTTGAGTTCCTCTCAGTGAATGCTGGGGAGCTTTTGGTATTCTATATACCAGAGAGCCAAATAAAAGAAATCACCCCCGTTTTAGAAACGAGATGGCAAGGTCTCAGAGCCATAGATAACATACGATCCAAGCATTATATTGAAAATGATGGGCCCAATGTTATGTTGTCAGCAGTCACCTACAAATCTGAACTTCAAAGGACCCAAATTAAAGTATTGTAACCATCTTTTAGTACTATGTTAGTACTTACTTTTTTTTTCTCGTTAATTAATACTAAAATTAATATGTTACTCCTTCCATGTAGTTATTTATTTTTTTTACTAACATACCAATGTATAAAAGTAGTTTTGGTGTATTATATAGAGCATACGTCCTCAACTGCAATTGATTTTTACCATTTTTGGCCGAAAAAGTCTTAAAAAAAATCCAATATAAAAACGAATTTACTATATAACACCCGTTACACTCAATCATAACACCCGTTACAAATTGAGGATAACAAAAATAAAAGAAGTAAAAATTAATAAAACTCAAAATATAGTAAACCTCTTTGGTGGCCTTTTCTGCTATACACTAAGATCAAAAAATATATTAGTTGCTATGCTAACTTTCATGAAAACTAAACCTAACCATATCCATGTCGAAAAAACGTAAAAAACAAAATAACACCCGTTACATGTATTCGATTCCCTAAAATACATTGTTCTGGTGATTCCTAGTGAGTTTTTTTGAATAAAGATTTTCATCTGTCAAGACCACATGAGTTAATTCGAGTTTTGTTGTAATAACTTCTCAACATCAAACATAACATTGGATGTCAAAAACATAAAACGTAACACCCGTTACAATGGAATTATCCATAGACAACAATTCCATGCAAGTTTAAATGCCTCTATCTTGGAAACCATAAGAGATACAGTATTAGTGTGTGGTATTGTCAAAAAGATAATTTTTTTTAGAACAAAAATGTCAAAAACGACATAAAAAAATCCAAAGTAGCACGATTAAAGAAAATTAAAAATTAAAGTTGACATGTTTTTGGATTTTTTTATAAAATCAAAAATTTTGTTATAAGGTTCAAATGTTTCAAAGCTATAGTATTTGAGATATTTTCATTTCCTTTCAACATAAAATAATTGATTGTATGGTGGACTATCCGTGCTTTCTAGCACCAATTTTTTTCCTGAATATGTAGCCTAGGCGAACTGGGAATACCTATTAGGAAGGACTGACTCGGGTTTGAATCCCGGCTAGGTGCATGGATATATTGTGTTGTCTTTAACTTTGCAGAAACTCGGCTAACACTGGGCATTGATCCTATAATGGATGGAAAGTCCCAGTATATAAAAAAAAAGATATTTGAAAAATGTTTAAGTAACATTAAGAAAAATAACGTTATCGATTGAGTTACAATTTAGTGTGATTTTAAGCAATTTTTTGTCAATAGCACTTAAAAACGGAATTTTTGGCATAATTTTCTTAAAATTTTTGCCTGCGGCGATAAAACAAAATTTATTGTATAAGTTTAGTTAAATGACTCCGCAGCCGGTTATACAGTTATACATACATATAACTAAAACAATGGGAAATTATAAAAGTTTTTCTATGTCTAGTTCCTGAGATATAAACGGTCAACGTTGGAAAAAAGGCTGTCTTTGGCTGTGTTTTATCAATAAAAACTCGTAACACTTATCTAAAAAAAGTAACTTTCCATAAAATTAAAATGGTAGAAGCTTGTAGACAAACCCCATGATGATGTCATTTATGACAGTTCATATATGATAACGTTTTTTTCCGTTGATAAAAACATTTTTGGATATTTGTCACTAAGTAAAAAAAAAGAAGCTTCTCCTACCTCAGAAGATTGAAATAAGTATTTGACATTGATCGGGTCATTGACCGGTTTGCTCAAAAAAACTGGAAACGAACTTTTTTTTGAGATAGGCATCTTATATTTGAGATATACAATATAAAGGGTAAAGTTTCAACTTAAAAAGCTTATTTAGCTATCAGGTTTTGTTTGTGGTTTGTTTGTAATCATTTTTTATAATCGAAAAAATTATAAGTAGTTACTCAACCGCAGATTTCAGGGGGGTAGGTACGAAAATATTTAGAAAATCAAAAGTAGGGCATAAATTGCGGCGCTATAACACCTTTGATATTTACGGTATTAGTTTAATTTTGTGTTAACAATGGCATTTGTAGTTTCACTTTCGTAAAAATTTTCGCCTGCTGCGCTTTCAAACCATTGATATATTTAAAATTTAATTTAAATTTTAAATCAAAAATGCATTTTTCAGTGCAATTTTCTTAAAAATTTTCGCGGCGCTATGATACCTTGATATTTACGATTTTAGTTAAATTTAACTCAAAAATTGCATTTTTAATGTATTTTTCTCAAATTTTCGGCTCCTCCCCTTTTCAAATGACTGTATACAGGGGCTAGTCAAAAACTGATATTTTTATACTTCTACTACTACCGAATTTTGAAAACAAACGTGTTGTATTTGAGCAGAAAATAATAGTTTTAACCCACTTTTAAAAGTGAATTTTAGTCCTAGAAACAGTTCGTTAACTTAACCAGATAAACCCCACATCAAAAATTAACAACATTTTGCACAGCGGAGCCTTCTGGTATCCCCCACAGACCATTTGTCTGTTTTTTTTTTAAATATATATATCTTGCTTTTATTTAGTTTTCTAAAATAATCGATAATTTTTACCGTGAATTAAATATTATTAGAATACGTAGAATTATGTAAAAAACTTAAAATTATGCAAAATCCATGATATGGTTCTGGGATATTGCTTTATACTTTCACCGTACAAATTGATGCAAATTTGAGTAACAGTTTTTTAGTTTAAGTAATTGGAAGAAGCGCATTTTTTATTCAAATTTACCCTTAAAGAAAAAAATACGTTTCGTTTTTTAGTAGCTCCTTTCTTACTTTTCTTTTATAGGTCAACTTTTCTGCTAAATAAAATCGACAATTGATTGTACCTGTAATAAACCATTTTGTGAATAACAATAGTAATTTTTGTAGTTATAATGGGTTAAAATAATTCGCAGCAAATCGTTTAACTACCAAAAAATTGTTGATTCAGATGCAGGGTCTATTCAAAAATTTTTTTATTTGTTAATTTTTACCCGTACATGGTTTTTAATTTATTTGGTAAAACGACTCTGTCAATTTTAATAAAACAGCACCTGATAATTTCTATATATATCCTTCACCATATAAAAAAAACAAAATATATTTTATATGTTCCAGATAAAATTCAGTATAACGAATTAATTTTTCTTTAAATTATCTACAAAAAAGCGCTTTATACCAAAAAAAAATTTTCATTAATAAAAAAGTAATAGAGCAAATCCTAAAACGGGTTGGAATACTGACATGCGGTTGCCAAGATTTTTAATTGATTAAAAATTGAGCTTGTAACATAAATATTAGTTTGCCCAATATCCTCCATTCCCTTTGAGTTGAGACTACCCTGTACAATATATCGCATGCGTCACATTGGATATTCACCCTTCCTAAATATTTTTCCTTAATATACCCTTTTTTAAAACAAACCGCATGGTCTCTCAACCTATTATTGTTAGTTTCCCTATTCTTTTAATAGACACAATGAAATTACCCTAAAAATTACCTTTTTGTATAGAAAGGAAGGATTTTTGTTTGTTAATATTTAGTATGTTTTGACATCGTACTTAATACGTACTTCTTTTATAAAGCATGTTCTCTGTTCCGACAAAGAGCGTATATTATATATGAAAGAACAAGATGCTTGATTTTCGATACGTATTAAATAAAATCTGAAAATTAATAGACACTTACAGTAAATATTTCAACGCATCGGTATCGGTATACCTAACCCGTTCAAAACAAAGCTCAAATAAACTACATTTTTAACTTGTTCATGCCATGTTTCGAACGATTCCCGCTTTTTTGACGGATGCGACGACAGAACAGCTGATTCCACTCGTTGCGTACAGCAGTTTTGTCATCGCACCTTTAAAAAAAGCGAGCATCGTTCGAAACATCGCATAAACAAGTCAAAAATGTAGTGTATTTTGGCTTTATTTCGAACGCCTTAGGTATACCGATAACAATGCGTTGAAATATTTACTTTATTCCCCTACAATAGCGCCCCAAAGATCGAGTTTTTGGGAATACTGTGTTCTTACGTCAAAATACAAATGCAAATTTTCCCTCGACCAATATTGAACGTATGTTGGGTTATGACGATTCAATAATGGAAAAGTGCTTCCATCTGTGAAAAGAATAGATCATAGAAGAAAGTTTTCATCACGATTAACCCTTTCCATCATTGTTTCGCAAAATTCCATACGACGATAGTTGTCCTCCGGAAAAATTTGATGCGTTTTTGACGCTTTGTAAAAATTATAACCATTCTTTTTGAGAACACGGATTTACAAAATTCTCCAGAAAAAGTTGTTGAATAAGTCTCAATGGTCTGACTTGATAGTACCATTTGACCATATGTACTTTTTCGGCAACTTCGTACACATCCATTTTTAGTTTTAAAAATGTATTATTTAACTTAGGAACTTACCAATCTGTTTCTCGAGCAAGGCATAAATAAAACAGAATAATAAAAAAAAAATCAATTTCTAAAAGATAACACTGCAGCGTGCTTCGAATTCACCTCGGTCGTACGGTACGGAGAGTAAATTGGACTTGATTCCCCCTATGTTCGCAGTAACCTGAAGCTCATTGTATATGATGTATGATGAATCACCTTGTGTGCCGAACCAGTTGATTTTTGGTCTGGGGATATTACTACATCATATATGTGAAAATGGTTGGGGTTACCCTACCCCCTCTAAAAATTTCCACCTTTGGATTGGTGTGCCAAGCCCTTATCCACAATTTTGAGGTACAGGATTGTCCATTTCGTATTCAGGATGAGAAAATGCACATACTATCAAAAAATGGCGAGGGTTACCTATTCATCATATTTTATACCTTGAACTCTTGCTCAGTAGAATTTGTTGTCCTGAAAAAGACTTAGTAAAATATATTTTTGTAAACTCTTTCGTTTCAGAGATATTTGCATTCAAACATTGTTAATATTTTCTGAGAAGCCTCCTTTACTACGTGGTAAGAATATCAATTTTTGAAAACAAAACTTTGAGAACTTCAAAATGCTTGACAAAAACCCTAAAACATGTCATTGTTAGCACAGGAGGGGAAAACGCTTAAGTTTGTCCGATTTCAACCAAAATTGGCATACTGGGGTTTTTGGGGATAAGGAATACGAATTTTTGATCAGATTTTGAAAATTCAATATGGCGGATTCAAGATAGATGATTTTTGGTCATGTTTTGATAACGAATCTTAACTGATTTATACACATCCGATTGTCTTCAAATTTACAATACAATAAGGTATTATCAGGTATCCACCTCCCACTAAGGGAAGTGGAGGAGGAAAAAGATTTAGTTTGTTCGATTTAGGGAAGAGGATTATGAATTTTTGATCAGATTTTAAAATTTCATTATGGCGAATTCAAAATGGACAATTTAGGGAAAAAATCTAATAACTAAAAAAATATTTTATGTAAAAAATAGCTTTTATTATTATGATATCAGAATGCCAAAAACTATTTTCTACTTTTTAGTGAACTTTATATTTTATAAAACTTGTATTTGAAGAGCTTTTTTTTACATAAAATAATTTTTTAATTTTTATATTTGTACCCTAAATCATCATTTGAATCCGCCATATTAAAATTTTCAAATCTGATCAAAAATTCATAATCCCCCTCTATAAGAACCTTAGCATAGTCATTTTGATTGAAATCGGACAAACTAAATATTTTTCCTCCTCCACTTGCCTCATTAGGAGGAGTAGGTACTTGATAATACCATATTATTATATTATTACCGGAACTATAAACGCATACCAAATTTTTAGAAAAGCAGATGTGTATAAGTCGGTTAAAATTGGTTAGCAAAACATGACCAAAAATCGTCCATGGTGAATTCGCTATATTGAATTTTTAAAATCTGATCAAAAATTCGTATTCCTTGTACCCTAATACGTCGGTATAAAAATTTTGGTTAAAATCGACGTTTTCCCCCCTCTAGGGGGTGCCTAATAATGCCATAATGATTATAAACAATATTTTTTTATAATGATCAATATTCTCTTTTCTCTTTAATTTGGTGAAAACTTGTTCGTCACTTATTATTTTATTTCTCTGACTAGTCTGACTTGATAGTACCATTTGACCATATGTACTTTTTCGGCAATTTCGTACACATCCATTTTTAGTTTTAAAAATGTATTATTTAACTTAAGAACTTACCAATCTGTTTCTCGAGCAAGGCAGAAATAAAACAGAATAATAAAAACAAAAATCAATTTCCAAAAGATAACACTGCAGCGTGCTTCGAATTCAACTCGGTCGTACGGTATGGAGAGTAAATTGGACTTGATTCCCCCTATGTTCGCAGTAACCTGAAGCTCATTGTATATGATGTAGTAGTACCACCAGACCAAAAATCACCTGGTGTGCCGAACCAGTTGATTTTTGGTCTGGGGATATTACTACATCATATATGTGAAAATGGTTGGGGTTACCCTACCCCCTCTAAAAATTTCCACCTTTGGATTGATGTGCCGAGCCCTTATCCACAATTTTGAGGTACAGGATTGTCCATTTCGTATTCAGGACGACAAAATGCACATACTATCAAAAAATGGCGAGGGTTACCTATTCATCATATTCTATACCTTGAACTCTTGCTCAGTAGAATTTGTTGTCCTGAAAAAGACTTAGTAAAATATATTTTTGTAAACTCTTTCGTTTCAGAGATATTTGCATTCAAACATTGTTAATATTTTCTGAGAAGCCTCCTTTATTTACGACGTGGTAAAAATATCAATTTTTGAAAACAAAACTTTGACAACTTCACACGTAGACTTACTTGGTAAATTATTTTAAAGGCAATTCCCAAAAAAATACGAAAATTTTCTCCTAAGTTTAGAGAAAAAATATTTAAACAATAATCACGTAACATGTCTTAGATTAATGATATATAACCACTATTCAAATCTTTCTAGGGAATTTTGAAACATAGATACAGTATTTTCTAATGAGTATTGATTTTAATAGAGTTTTTGAACCATTTTTTTGCAATTTTGTTATTGTTATCGTAAGACAGTGGCTCACAGTGTACTAGATATGGTCAGGGCCGCAAGTGTTGATCCAATACATAAACGTGAATAGTGCGAACTCTACATCATAGAAGGGGCTGGTTATGAAATCTCAAATGAATGAAGCTCAGATATCCTTTGGGGCACAGGCATGGTGGACACACGCATTGGTCATTTTTAAGAGCACACTAGGCATATAGTCGCAAGAGTAGCAAGATCGACAGAAATCTGTTTCGTCACAATTTCCTGTAATATATCACCAATCTTAAATTTATCTTATTTATTCTTAAATTTATAAAACCCTAGCTTTGGATCAAAACTTATGAATGTTCACATATATAAACCTCCTCAACCAACCCCAAATTATTTCTTAAAATTAGAAAACATTAAGTTTATTATTACAAGCTTTTATTTAACTTCACCTCTATGGTGGATTCAATTCAATGCTAACGAGTTTTAACTGATTTATACAAATCCGTCTGTCTTCAAATTTGGTATGCGTTTAAAGTTCCGGTAACAATGCAATAACATGGTACTATTAGGCACCCCCTTCCCCCTTCCCTACAAGGCGAGTGGAGGAGGGGAAAACGCTTAAATTTGTCCGATTTCAACCAAAATTGGCATACGGGGGTTTTTGGGGATAAGGAATACGAATTTTTGACCAGATTTTGAAAATTCAATACGGCGGATTCAAGATAGATGATTTTTGGTCATGTTTTGATAACGAATTTTAACTGACTTATACACATCCGATTGTCTTCAAATTTACAATACAATAAGGTATTATCCGGTATCCACCTCCCCCTAAGGGAAGTGGAGGAGGAAAAAGATTTAGTTTGTTCGATTTAGGGAAGAGGATTATGAATTTTTGATCAGATTTTAAAATTTCATTATGGCGAATTCAAAATGGACAATTTAGGGAACAAATCTAATAACTAAAAAAATATTTTATGTAAAAAATAGCTTTTATTATTATGATATCAGAATGCCAAAAACTATTTTCTACTTTTAGTGACCTTTATATTTTATAAAACTTGTATATGAAGAGCTTTTTTTACATAAAATAATTTTTTAATTTTTATATTTGTACCCTAAATCATCATTTGAATCCGCCATATTAAAATTTTCAAATCTGATCAAAAATTCATAATCCCCCTCTATAAGAACCTTAGCATAGTCATTTTGATTGAAATCGGACAAACTAAATATTTTTCCTCCTCCACTTGCCTCATTAGGGGGAGTAGGTACCTGATAATACCATATTATTATATAATTACCGGAACTATAAACGCATACCAAATTTTTAGAAAAGCGGATGTGTATAAGTCAGTTAAAATTGGTTAGCAAAACATGACAAAAAATCGTCCATGGTGAATTCGCCATATTGAATTTTTAAAATCTGATCAAAAATTCGTATTCCTTGTACCCAAAAACTTCGGTATAAAAATTTTGGTTGGAATCGGCGTTTTCCCTCCTCTAGGGGGTGCCTAATAATGCCATAATGATTATAAACAATATTTTTTTATAATGACCAATATTCTCTTTGCTCTTTAATTTGGTGAAAACTTGTTCGTCACTTATTATTTTATTTTTTCAATCTTATTTGTCTAAACGATGCATATTAAATTAAAGGAAAAAAAAATTGTTTTAAAATTTTGTAAAATTTGGTGGTTGTATGAGCAGCACTCTGTTGGATACCGCCACCATACTTATAAAATTTAGTTTAGTCACTCTTTGTAATTTTATAAATAAAGGCAAGTTCAATTGAATTCAATTCAATATTATTGTATTTTCACGGGAACTATAATCGCATACCAAATTTGAATTCAATCGGACATCTAGAGGTTAGTCAAAGTTGAGTTGCAAGATTTGACCCAAATATATAAACATACATACCTCACATAGGTAAGTTAAATAAAAGCTTGTAATAAAAAATACGGAAAATTAAAAGCCGCTCCTGCATATTTAAACGTTTAAATTGAATTTTAATTCATTATTTTTTGGGTGACTTCGATCACCAGTCTGGGTCTCTCTCAGGCATATTGAGTCTGCATCGCGTTTTCTTTGTTATGTTAGGTATACAAATAAAAACAAATATCAATGCTGCTTTGACAGGCATATTCATTTTTTATTCATAAAGTATCTCTGTCATCATGTTGTTTCACTCTGGTGCATTTGATTCAAATGAAAGCGTAATAAAAGAGGTTATTCAGAGTAATTTAAGGTTAGCAGTGTAGTTATAATACCGATTACCAAAGCCTAGGGCTTTTGATTTTGACAACTTAAAAATCTGGTTTTTGTTCTGTGGAAATTGAGGTTATGTTTTGTCTAAATAAAAATGGAATGAAATGTATGATTTTGACCTGGCACCTCCCTTAGAAGGTACGGGTCATCATTTCCTGAGAAGCAGATTCTGTTTTGTATATTTATAACTCCTAAAAATAGCCCTAAAAAATAAGTCAAAATTTGGTTAAAACCGCATAACTTTCCTTTGATCTGGGATTACTATTTTTCAAACTCCAGACGGTATACTAATACGTCGTGAGTAAATTGTATAATTGTATTGTATAGTGTTGTATATATTATATAATTGTATAAGTTTAAGTCGTGATACGTACACGGAGCCTACACGTAGACGTGGAATTTTCCGAATCAGACGTTTTTGTCTTTTACATTTAGTGTCAGTATTTCTATCTTGATTTCTTTGGTTCGGCATGTTCGTATTATACCAATATATCGATGCTTTGGAGTCACTTGCGTTACCCAATAAACATTTTTTTTTCTAACTTCCGACCAAATTTGCACCAATCGCGACGTCACTTTAGGTAAAAAATTTGGTTAAAACCGCATAACTTAGTTCTTTAAGTGCGACCAAATTTGCATCAATCGCGACCTCACTTTAGGTAAAAAATATTGTTGTTCTTCTTCATACGACCTCAAATTATCGCGATTTCGTTGGCATTTGAAAGTCTTCACCGGAGACGTCATCCGACGGTCACCAACTTGGAAGTGATTTCTAATAAAATTTCCGGCGTTTCAGTGTTGTCGTTAGCGACGTTTTCGAGTGGAAAATTTTAAGTAAAAAATTCCGACGTCTGAACGTCGTTGATGCCTTTCCTTGTTCATTTGGTCAATCAAAAAATTCCTACCTGGGTTGAACGTCATCCACAACGGCCAATTTCATAAAAAAAGTGACGAAAGTTGTCTGTTGGGAACCTAACCTCACTTTTAGATTATGAATTTGGAAATTAAAACAAAACCGTCTTTTGCAAAAATGCCTATAAACTACTTATGGATATAAAAAAACACAGTGGTAAGTAAAGCCAAAGAGAGGGTAGGGGGTATAGTATGTATTTATCTCGATATTTGCCCAGTCTTGATTTAGCCATTTTAAAGATAGTCAATTTCGGCATCTACCTATTGCTGGTAATGTGCACGTGTCGTCAGCTAGCGTGTCTTTTTGAGATAGATACTTACATTAGGTTAAACCGATTTCAGGACTGGGTCAGCGCTCCATCTTGGATCTACTGCATTGTTTTCCACGAAGTTGATCGATTATTATTGTTCTTGTAAAGATATTTTTAGGCATTACCAAACGTCGTTCGGTGGGAGAATTTTAGTAGGTCAAATGACTCAAGGTCGCAATTTTGTCGGGTATTGGAATTCTAATCTGCAGACGTCGATGAGACGTATTTTTGTGGGGTTCTGGTTAACCGACGCGGGAAATTAGGTGCATTAAGTAACTACGGCATTTTTTTGCCAAACGGAGGATGCGACGCTGGCCGCCATTAAAAAAAGTTGCACTTTTTTTAGATTTTAGCGGTTATTTATGATCAAATATCATATTTTTTTGTAATTTTAATGATGGTTTTTATGATATTTATTAAAATATGACTTTGAAAACATAGTTTTAAAACTTCTTTTTTTTCAAAAAGATGCCAAAAAAACATCAAATTTGCATTATTTTTGAAGCCCACGCATTTTTTTCCATCTAACCTTACTATATTTATCAGCAAAATACCCGTCGCATGGAAATTTCGATGTGGTACATTCCTTAAAAGTCAATTATCATCAATTTTAAGTCCTTTTAACAAAAATAATCGACATCTTTGCATTTTAGAACTTTGGAAAATATTGCTACAAGGTAAGTCAGTTTGTCAACTGGTCCAATTTTTCTCTACTACATTTGTAGTAAAAAAATTTAACATCAGTTTTAGTAAACTCTTTTGCACTTATGGTTGGTCCGCAGCCGACGTCGTTACGACCCAAATTCGTATGCTCCATTTAGGTAGAAATTTGGGTCGTCAGGTACGACACACGCCGTCGGCAGTCGACGTCGGATCGCCTGAGGCGACGACGCTGTCACGTTCAAATGTTTATTGGGTAGCGGTTGGAGAAGATGTTAAACTACGTTGACATGACTTGGGGTTCCGAGACAAGGACAATTTATGCCTCTATCATATCCCATACGTGTTCGATAGGCGTCAGGCAACTTTTTTTTATTTTTTTTTGAGTAGACCCCGTGAGTGAATCAAAAGTAACCGATTTTGTTTTTTCTGTTAAGATCGTTTGTTGTGACCTAATAAATGATAAATAATTTACAAATCAACTTTTATTCCCCACAAATTGAATTTGAGACTGCCGAAAGGAGACAAGGTCAATTTTTTTTTTGTAAGAAAGTTGACAATAATACTAAAGGCTACCAAAAAATTAAACTTATTTTTTTCTTTAAGTATTAACCAAAACTATTGGTTTATACTTAAAGAACCCCCTGTATATTACCTGATGAACTGTCAAAAATGACAGCATAACTAGGTTTGCATATGACCTTCTGTCAAATCATTTTTGTAACAATTAACATTTCCTTGGCCAATATGTCAGAGTGTAAAACATACAGCATTTTGGCCTTTTTTCGAACTTTGACCCCTAATATCTCAAAAACTGTACATAGAACTTTTTTTTTACCCTTAATAATTTTTTATGAGCTTTTTGTCCTCTACAACATACTAAAATTATATTAAATTCCACCGAGGCAAAAATTCTCCATAAGCCTTGTGTAATCGGGTGCGGGGTCCTTTGTTTTGTTTTTTATGTTTATTCGAGATATTTTGGCATGATAATTGTTTTTTTTTCGTTCATATTTTATTTTCTTGAAGTTATGTATGCTCCCCCCCAAAGAGAAATGTGAAATGACGCCCCTGTTTTAATTTAGTAAAAGTCCTCTCAAAAGTTGCCACTGTTACCGGAAATGTTAAAAACAATAAAAATGCGGTAAATTTTTGAAAAAAGTTACTTTCTAGAACTCGACATATTAATATTTAGATCGCTTTGTACAAGTGGTAAAAGATGATTATATTCAATTACTATAGAAGGCTCTATAAGCGTTTACACTTTTGTAGAAGAGAATTGTGATGTTAGGTTGGGTTACAGAGGAGAAAAGCGCAGGTCTAATAAACTTAACATCGGGTTTAAGATGGTTTAGTAAAATAAATAAACAATTTTATTTACCGGAAATAGTGACTGGGCAGTGGGCCCTTGCATCGCCGGGCCCCGAGGCTTTGCCTCGGGTTGCTAGATGATAGCTACGCCAATGTGGTGAACGTCTGGTCTAAACATAATACACACCGTAACCCTCGATAAATTCAGTGGCGGTCCCAGCCATTTGAAAAGGGAGGGGGGGCGGTTTCGATAAGAAAAAAAAATAGAATAAAAACTTACTAACTACAAGCGAGGATTTAGTCTCAAATATAGGGAGGGGGTACTCAGATTTGAAGTCGTTTATTTCATACATTTTTTAATTTAAAAAATGTTTAAGAAAATTTTTGACAAAATTACACTAAAACTGTAATTTTTGAGTCAAAATAAACTAAAATCGTAAATACCAACGGTATTATAGCACCGCATGCAAAAATTTTTAAGAAAATTGCTCTAAAAAAATGCGTTTTTTAATTTAAAATTAAACTAAAATTGTATATATATATATCAATGGTTTCAAAGCGCAGCAGGCGAAAATTTTTAAGAAAATGACACTACAAATACTATTTTTATCACAAAGTTAAACTAATACCGTAAATATCCAAGGTGTTATAGCGCCGCAATTTATGCCCTACTTTTGATTTTCTAAATGTTTTCATAAAAAATGTAAAGCCAGGGTTAACTACCCCCCTATCCTCCTGAAATCCGCGCTTGAGTAACTACGTATAATTTTTTCAGTTATAAAAAAGCGAGTCATTGACCGGTCTGTCTTTTGATATGCAGCAACGCTAAGCCCATCAGACGAATTTCCGTCATAGTGTTTTTAAGTACTTATGTTTTCAATCTTCTGAGGCATGAGAAGCTTCTTTCTGACGAGGCATTACTTACTGGCAAACATCCAAGAATGTTTTAATCAACGGAAAAATATTGCCACACTTGTTCATTGCCTCGAAAACGTTATCAGGTATATTTTGATTTAAGCTTTTGCCTACTTCTGACCAATATTGTTTCCAAATACTGACTTTTCCCAATAAAAGTTTGAGAATTTGTGTTTGGCATTAATAAAACAGCGTATAGTATTTAGAAACGACTTTAGTTAATTTTGCCTTGATTTTGGCTTCATGTTAAACTTGGAATGAATATGTTCAGGTCAAAAAACTTGTTTATAAATAGAAACTCTATAATACTGTTCTGTATTTTCAATGGTTTTTGCGTTTATATATTCTTGGTCTGACGGATTGAATGTCAAACTATCCCAAAATATTGTGGAGGGATTCTAGAATGTATTTAAAGGAACTCTCTGCAATTTCTCGTTTTTTCTTCTTTAGGGTTGTTACCACCAGCATCTTTGTTGTTGTTGTTGTGTACTTTTTTCTGGAGCAAAGGGGGGGGGGGCATCGCCACTGATAAAAAAGCTCACGTGAGTCCGTAGAGATGGATTTTGGTATGCGTATTCGAGCGGAAGTTGTTAGAGACATAAAGTTATTTGTAACTCATCGCGGTATACGTATCCGCATCTGGCGAGAAGCAAGCACATTAATTGGTCAGAAACTTGTACTACGTTCGAAAAGAGCAGATATATGCTAATCTAAGGTGTTCTTGAACGCGATAGGTGTTGAGATGCGTTAGGTATCACGTATCGTTACGTCACACGTATCGTATCTCAACACCTATTGCGTTCAGAAACACCTTAAATTAGCATATATCTGCTCTTTTCGAACGTGCTACAAGTTTCTGACCAATCAATGTGCTTGGTTCCCGCTAGATGCGGATACGTATACCGCGATGAGTTACAAATAGCTTTATGCCTCTATTGTTTTTTAGAAGCTTTTATTTAACTTTACCTCTATGTATGCATGTTTGTACTTATGTTCGGGTCAAATCTTGAAACTCAATTTTGACTAACTTTTAGATGTCGGATTGAATTCAAATTTGGTATGCGATTATAGTTCCGGTGACAATACAAAATTATGTTTTTATTAGGCACCCCCCTCCCCCCTGCAAGGGAATTATAGGGGGGGAGGAAACGCCTAAGTTTATCCGATTTCAACCAAAATTTGTACGGGGGATTTTGGGAATAAGGAATACGAATTTTTGATCAGATTTTGAAAACCAAAATATGGCGGATTTCAGATGGACGATTTTTGGTCATGTTTTGCTAACAAATTTCAACTGACTTATACACATCCGATTGTTTTTTAAATTTGGTATGCGTTTATAGTTCCGGTGACAATACAATAATATGTTATTATCAAGTACCCACTTTCCTCTAACGAGGGAAGTGAAGGGGGAAAAAGGTTCAGTTTTTTCGAAAGATTTTCAAATACAAGATTTTATAAAGTATAAATTGCACACTAAAAGAAAATAATTTTAAGCATTCTGATATCATAATTATAATGAGCGCAAATTAAAACTAAAAATGTCCATCCATATATCAGAGAAATGTTAGGGTAGCTTGGGTCGAGTTGAGTTGGATTTACTTACCCTTGCATTTCTCTGCTTTATAGTGAATTCGAGTCAACATGGCCAGACTCCAGAATGCTAAAAATTATTTTCTACTTTTTAGTGCACTTTATATTTTATAAAAGCTTTTTTTTATATATTTTTGATATAAAATTATTACAGATAAAAGGAAAACATAACATTGCGCTATATTCCACGTCTACCCCTACCTTCGATGACAAACTTATACTGCCTATTCTCGCGACGTTAAGTCTGCCGTTCTCGTTGGCGTCGTGTATCGTCGCCGTCTGGTTTATCCCCTTTCAAAGGGGACTTTTCAACTAAATAATTAATAAAGTATGTGCTCAGCATATAACCGTGAAATACTACAACGGACCTGCCCTTGCATTTTGCGAAAAAAAAATCGTAGCGATAATAAGTCTGGAAAAAATGTAGAGCCAAAAACTCTTCTGGGCGCGAGCAGCGGCGTCAATTGGGGGGGGGGCAGGATTGGGTAAAGAGGTTGATCTGGAAAAAACTAGTTGACGAATTTGCTCCAATAAGGTATTGCCGCGCCGTTACCCTCTAAAACTTAGTGTTTAGGTCTAAGCTTTTTTGTTTTTTTTTAATGTATGTTTTACCAAAAAATGTGTTTTGTTTGAGTTATTTTGGCATTAATAAAGTATTTTTCCCTCAAAAAAGGTAATGGTAACCGTAGATCTTGATTTCGCGCTTGTTTCAGGATTCATGTAAAAGACAACCATCTATCAAATTGCAGAAATGGTAGATGTACCTTTAGCTTGAAGAAAAATTAAGCGTCTCTACGGAGACAGATATAATTATCTTTACAGATATCCTAATCTCTGGAGTTAATCAATTAAAAAAAGGGATTTAGCGAGGGTGAATAAATGACAAAATAAACGAATACCAAGCTTTCCCTCAAAAAAGGTAATGGTAACCGTAGATTCGGAATTCGCACTCGTGGTGCTCATCAGTACGGTGGTAGGAATTAGGAGATGAAATGATGATAAAAAGATCTTAAAATAATTTAGCCCCACCAAAAGTGTTATTATTTAGTTTAGAGTACCTTGACAAATCTTGAGAAAATTACAACATGTATTAGAAAAAAGTATGATAAAGGCGTACGCAAAATTAAATTAAATTCCATCGATCAGTTTTAAAGACATTAAAAATTAATGATATGGAACTCTTTGTATGTACCTCGTAGCTAAGAAACCATAAAAAAAAATAAAATTAATTTTTTTTAAAGTTTATTTACTCATCACTCTCTGAATGCAGAAGGCTATTTAGATTTTTAAGTTGCAAAATAATTCTTTCGTAGTAGAAAACAATTTTCGTCAACTTTTTATGGTAAAAAAAATAAAAAAACATGTAATACAAAGTAACTGTTACTGGCAAGAAAAACTTCAGTTCAGTTCAGTTTATCTAGGAAATATTAAACAATAATTTTTGCTTAATTTTTTTTTTTTTTGAATTGGGGAAAACAAAAAATTGTCAAAAAATTATTTTTTTGACTAACCCCTGTATACAACCTGTTGTATTAACATAATAATAAGAAAGTCCATGTGTGGTTCCTCAGTAAACCATATTCGTCGGTAACTTATTTTATTTCGATCAGGAAATACCTTTTTGGGAGTGCCAAATATATATTAAATAATTTTGACCGTCTATATCTCTGAAACTAGAAATAGAAACTATTTTATATTCTCACCTTTTTCTTATTTCATAGCCCACTATAACATACTAAAATTTTATCAAATTTCACCGAAATAATTTTTCAATGTATTTCGTTCGGGGTTCTTTGAAATATTTAGAGCGCCTTCGCAACAAAATTCTCTATACTGGCATTTTCGGAAGCCAGCAGAGGAAATATTCTTATACGAATCTATTATTTTGACAAAAGGGTACAAGCTCCCGGTATTATTTTTTTCTGGTAAATAACTACACTCACAAAACCATCCCAATTAGAGTGTCTACTTAGCTTTTTTTGTTAGTGGTAAGTGAAGTTTCTATTAGCCCCAACTAATGAACTTAATATCTGCAAGTAAAACGACCTACTTAGACCCGAGTTTGTTAACCCTTCGTGATTTATCTACTTACGAATATGCGCAAGTCACTCAACTTTTCCCTTCACTTAGGGTTAGTGACTTTTTCTACTAGTTTGTTAACTGACTTATCTACTTACCAATATGTGACCACTCACTTAACTTTCTCTTCACTTAGAGTTAGTGAATTTTTCTACAAAGAACAAGTGAAGGCATCAAGTATTGAAAAATCATGCATAAAAATCTATTCATCCTAATAATAATGCATGCCTATAATGATTTATCAACGTATTGCCATCATAAGAATTAGACAATCTCATTTGCATCGATCATTGTTCTATTTATATGGAGATCATGATGGAAATAAGTTAAAAAAAACTCAAAAAAAAAATCGATGACCGGAAACGAACCCGGTAACCCTTGGTTTAGAGATGCTTGTCCATATATAGCTACCAAACGCGAAAATTTCCTGATTAAGCCTTAATCATGATTAACATTTCTCAGTCGACTAATAAGAATCCGCCGAAACGTTTATATTTCCGCGGTTTCAACCTATTTCTTCTCTTCTCTTCATGGTTCAGTGAATAAAGCATTAGTCTATCAACCTGTAGGCGCGTCGCACTTTTTTTTAATATTTGTTTTAATTTTTTTTCATAGCGTATATTGTGATAAGACACGTTTTTTGGAGCTCCAAAATGTATTTTTTTATTTTATTTAGAGCCATATTATATTTTAGGAGTTATAGTGGTTTTGCGCTGCTAAAGATTTACTAACGGTTAGTAGATACTTTACTTACGGTAAGCGAAGTTTTTACTTATGGTAAATATGTTATTTTTTTATAAATTTTCGTGACCGTTATATAAGTTTTTTTGAAATTTTTTTTTTCTGGGTTACGGTATTAAATAATAATTAATTTATTCTGTGTAAATTGTAACGTTTCGGTTTATTACAACCATCATCAGACTACATCTATCTAAAATTAAATAATCAAATTTTTTGATAAAAGTTTTGCAAAATATTAATATTAAAAATTAAAATACAAGAAAGTGACAGTTTAAAAAACAGTGAATAGACTTTTTTATATACATATAAAAGACATACAGATCAGACAAAATTATGTTAGATTAAGAAATAATTTATTTTTTTAATAGATGTTAATATAAAATAAATCTTGCGAAAGAAAGAAAATATCAACAGTGGCTTACCTAACTTTATTATTATTTTAAAATATATTTATTTAATTTCATTTTTCGATGTTAATTCTTTTGTTGCTTTGCATTCTTTAATTAGGTATTCTACTATTGTTGTTTTTTTTATTAAATATGTTCGCAGAGGTAATCTTTGCGATGATTGTGTTTTTTTTTAATGTTAGTTTATACAGACTGTTATTACCGACCGTGCAATCATTTTATCCGATCCTGAATATAGATCTGAAAATTTAAAAAAAGTCAAAGAGGTGCTTACAGAAAATAACTATCCAAAAAAATTCTTTGAACCAATAATAAAAAACCAAAAAAGGCCAAAAAAGATAACAAATTTATATCAATTCCATACATACCTGAAATAAATAGTAAAAGATCAAAAGTATTAAAATCACACAGCATAAATGTAGCGGAAAAAATTACAAACAACCTCTCTAGTATAATAATAAATTATATATATATATATAATAAATAATTAAAAACTTAAAACCCAAAACTGGTAAATTGGACACAGCCAACGTTGTATATAAAATAAACTGCTTATTTGGTCAAACTAAACAATATTTCAAAAAACGAATTTATGAACATAAATACAGTCTAAGACGTAACAATGAACACAAAACGGCAGTAGCCTATTATGCATATCAAAACTTTCATAATTTTGACTTTCAAAACTCAGATATCTTGGTAAAAGAAAACAATTATCATAAAAGAAGAATACAGGAAATGATACAAATTACAAAACACCCAAAAGCAGTAAACTTTAGATCTGGCATTGACAACTTAAGTAACATTTACAAACATCTTATTAAATATTAAATAAAAATAATAAAACACTGTATATACAACAAAATACAGTATAAACCAAAATTTAAGAAAACACAATCATCGCAAAGATTATCTCTGCGAATATTTTTAATAAAAAAAAACAACAATAGTAGAATACACAATTAATGCATGCAAAGCAACAAAAGAATAAACATCGAAAAACGAAAAGCATAAAATAATAATAAAGTAAGGTAAACCACTGTTGATATTTTCTTTATTTCTCAATATTTATTTTATATAAAAAGTTTACTGTTCATAACATCTATTAAAAAAAAAATAAGTTCTTTCTTAATCTAACATAATTTTCTTTGTTCTGTATGTTTTTTATATGTATGTAAAAAATTCTATTCACTGTTTCTTAAACTGTCACTTTTTTGTATTTTAATTTTTAATATTTATATTTTGTAAAACTCTTATCAAAAAATATGATTTTTTAATTTTAATTTGGATGTAGTCTGATGATGGTTGTAATAAACCAAAACGTTGCAATTTACACAGGATAAATTAATTATTATCTAAGACCGTAACCCAGGAAAAAGTTTTGTTCAAAAAAAGTTAATATGTTATTTCATAACCTTAAATAGGTGAGAAAACTTATGGTAAGTAGACAGTTCACTTGTCTTATGTTTAAATGAAGTTTCTACTTAGGGCTGATGAATTTTTACTTAGGATTAGTGAATATTTTTCTCAGTGTAACCTATATTTCTATTAAAATTGATTTAAAAAGAAAAAAAAAAAGAAAGTCTTTTTTTCCCCAGTAAAGGGAAACATAATAAAGGTACGCGCTACCTTTTTCAGAAAAAAATATTCAGAATCGAAAAAAAAACAAAAAAAAACATGAGCACATCACCTGACTTATCAATGGCATGAAATGTATTTCTAAAATATATTATTTCCATTGGTCTCACCGACACCGGTTGCGATGAAAAAAATCAAAGAAACTCATCGAATGAGTTGGAGTTAGTTCGTGTGCGTAGTTCAGAACTAGTATATGTAGTTGTTATTTTTCCGGTTTTGGAAGCTATTTTATTTTGTACTTGATCTTTGCCAGACATTTTTGAGAGAGTGGCTTGTTTTTTTGGTTTTTTCATTATTTATTGATGAGCCTTTTCACTAAAAAAACGCATAAATGCAGCTACCTATGGCGAAAATAATGTAAGTAATATTACAGTGTATTTAATTAGGACCGAAAGAAAAGAAATGATAAACAAATTCAATTTTTATAAACACCAAATGTCACCCATCAAAAAAATCAATAAAGAAAGCAGGTTGATATCTTTGTGTCGTCATCAGGTGGGCGAAGCAAAAGAATCACTAGACCGTGTTTATTCTAGAGACCGTGATGTACACCGACGCGTTTTTTTCAGTGGTTTAATAGCGAATCTGACATTCACTGAACAACACCGTTCTCAAGTAAAAAGCCAGTTAACTCATTTTCGTTTTAGTATCCTTTGGCCCAGTGTTTCCCAAAGTGTGCGCCGCGGCGCCCCTGATAAGGTAGAATATGAGTTACGTTTGGCAACGCCGGCGCCGCATCCGCTATTAATCGAGCTTCGAGCCCGAGAGAGCAGAGCAAGTTTCTAGAATTTCCAGAAGCCCGTATTCGACCTGCGCGTCGCTCGACGAGAATTTTCGCGAGCTCTCTTTGACAGTATTTAAGTTGCCGTAGTCCGCCTTGCTACGTTAGTCGTTAGTTTACTGTAAGAGGAATTGAAAGCGGTTGAACTGTTATGATAAATTTCCAATATCGGATCGATTGCTTCGTTTTTTCGTAAAAAGTTAGTCACAAGGTGGAAAGATTTTTATTAAATAAGGAAATTGATAGGTCGAGACAGAGTGATCAAGCATCGACAAGTGACGGAGGATTAAAAAGAAGGAAACATAGCAAATACGATGATAGCTATTTAAACTTTGGTTTTACTTCATTAGAAGTAAATCATGAGGAAAGACCGCAGTGTGAGCTCTGTTTGAAAATTCTAGCGGTCGAAAATATGCTCCCAAGTAAGCTAAAACGACATCTCGAAACCAATCATCCTACGATGGTTGGAAAGTCACGCGAATTTTTCACAAGAAAGTCGCAAAATATACAAAAACAAAAGAACGTGTTCACCAAACAAACTTCAGTATCTAGCAACGCACTGCTCTCCTCTTTCAAAGTGGCATACAGGGTGGCGAAGTCATGAAACCTCACACCATCGCAGAAGAAAAACAAAACTAATTTCAAAGGTACCTTTATCTAACAACACTATTACTCGAGGAATACATCATATAGCTGAGGATCTTAATGATCAATTGATAGAGAAAATGAAAGGCAAGGAATTTGGTCTGCAACTTGATGAGGCTACTGACAGTAATAAAGATGCATACCTTATTTGTTACGTACACTTCCTGGATGATAATATTATTGTTGAAGACCTTCTTTTCTGCAAAAGTATCGATGAAAGCGGAAAGGTTCAAAACTTGTTTCAAATTTTTGACAAGTTTATAACAGAGAATAATTTAGATTGGGAGAAGTGTGTTGTAGTTTGTACTGATGGCGCTCGATCAATGTCTGGCCGTTATGGTGGATTTCAAGCACTTATTCGCAGTAAAACACTGTATGCCGTGTGGACCCATTGCATCATTCATAGGAAAGCAGTTGCATCGAAGTCATTGGGCTGTGAATTGAATTTGGTTATGGAACGTATCATAGACGTAGTTAACTACATAAAAACTAGGCCGCTAAAAACCAGACTATTCAAAATTCTTTGTATGGACATGGGAGCTGAACACACTGCGCTGCTATATGACTCCAGTGCACGATGACTTTCACGTGGAAACGTCTTATCCCGTACATTCGACCTACATCAAGAAATCCACATTTTCCTGGAAGAGGAAGGTCATGCAAGCTTCACATACTTTAAGGATCCCGACTTTTTGCTAAAACTGGCCTATTTGTGCGATATATTTGACAAACTGAATGCCTTAAATCTGTCTATCCAAGGCAATAACATGCATATCTTGAAACTATCAGAGAAAATTGCAGCATTTAGGAAAAAAACTGCAGTTGTGTATAAGAAAAATTAATGAAGATGGCGGTCAAGATTGTTTTCCAGAATTGCATAAATTCTCAGCCTCTAATGATCTCGTTATTTCTCAAAACTTGCTGTCCCTTTTCACCGAGCACCTTCCGAAACTCTCTGAATGGTTTGCAAAATACTTTACAGAAAGAAAAATTTGCATGGATTCAAGATCCTTTCCATGTAAAATCTCCACCAGAATTCACTTCACTAAAAGAAGAGAGTCTTATTAAACTCTCTTGCGACAACAGCCTAAAATAAAAATTCGCTTCTTCTGATTTGGTGGAGTTTTGGGTATTCGTCAAAAATGAATATCCGGCTCTAAGTTTAAAAGCTTTGAGGATTTTAATCCCCTTTTCAACATCATATTTATGCGAAGCTGGATTTTCAGCTGTAGCTGTGATAAACAGCAAATATCGTTCAAAGATCAACGTGGAGCAAGAAATGAGAGTGGCAGTGTCAAGCCTTATTCCCCGCTTTAAAAAAATGTGTGCAGATCACCAAGCTCAGCCATCACACTGATTTTTTTTTCCTTCAATAATTTAATAATAAACCTATTATATGAGTGTTAGATTGGAGTTGTTTTCATTCATGTGTTTTGTAACTAGTGCCAATATATTTACAATGGTGTTAAATAAAGTGTACGCTTACTATACAGTAGGCAAGTTGCAAAGCACATATTTTGTACATTATACATATGCAACACTTTGTTGGACACAACTATATATGCATATTGCGAGTAGGGGCGCCCTGACAAAATACTAAACCTGTAAGTGCGCCGCAAACTGAAAAAGTTTGGGAACCACTGCTTTGGCCTATGATCGGTGCCATATTGACACCAAACTGACAGAAAATCCATGTTTTACTTGTCAATTTGGGTATAAAAATGGGAGCCACAGTAGGCTAAGGGGCACTGAGGCGGTAGGAGTTAACAGGCTTTTTAGTTAAGAACGGTGTTGCACTGAACTCGAA
The DNA here is from genome assembly GCA_963921995.1 of Oxystoma pomonae. Classification (NCBI taxonomy): domain Eukaryota; kingdom Metazoa; phylum Arthropoda; class Insecta; order Coleoptera; family Brentidae; genus Oxystoma; species Oxystoma pomonae. Next base: position 47,050,984 of record OY998171.1, on the reverse strand, counting down.
AAAGCATTGAAACATGGCCACACATAGCAATACTAGTAAAATCTGGGTAATAATTTTAAAGACTATGGAGCGCTTGAAAAACTAGGCCAGTAGAGGGAAGTAAAGATGGGTGAACAAATTTAAATATGTATTTTTATACTTTCATCAAAAACATGATTTTAGTAACTGTCTGCAGTTTGGTTACCGATGCAAAAAACTTTTTTTTTTATCACGGGTGCAAAAAAATATTTCCGTCCGTTTTTTACCCAAAATTAAAGAGAAATAGCGGAAAATAGTAATATTGAAAAAATCTAATTATTCTTGCTTAAAAAGTAAGCCATTTCCACTAGTTTTCAGCAAGAATTTACAAATAAAAATCATTTAAAAACAATTTCAAAATATCAAACTGTCAAAAATTAAAATGTCGCAACAATGAACGTCAACGAGAAAAGGCATATCGCTATGGAAACCATTGTTATTTCATTTATAGTGTAAAGATGGTGTGTTGCGAGAAGTGCTCTTCGTTCGGGATTTTTAAAAGCACTATTTTAGTCACTAATCACTAGTTGTTATTGAAAAAACAAAAAAATGTTTTTGGGTCCTCAAAGCAAAAAATAATATCTTTGATAGGAAATATCGCAAATAAAATTATTCTTTTAGAGTTTTCCTTTTTTTCTAGAACTTGGAAAACTCAAAAATTAGAAAATTACGTGGTGCTAAAAAAAATGGGGTACACAAAACTTATAGATTCAAAAATATTGCCTGGGGACATGAAATCCACTAATATTTTGAAATTTGATCATATTCATCCATCTGAGAGGGAATATTTTTAGGAAAATTACAAAGGCTCTTTCTAATAAATTAATGGTTGTTTACACACGTGGAAACCGGAGCTAAGAATAATAACATTTTCATTATTTTTCAATTTAGGGCCTCGCCCTTGTTACATTCTGCATACTTTAATGGATGCTATTTTTATATAAAGCTGAGTCAAGCAACAGTTTTGTGTGATATCTAAATTTTTAAACAAAAATTCTTCCCGCATACTGTGCATAAGGATTTATTAATTGGCTACTAATTGATCAGACATTTCCGTTGGATGGTTAGGATTGGATAGATTAGGTGTGAAAACAGAGTTTTCTTAAACAAATCATAGAAAGTATATAGCTGGAATTCCAAAATTTAATAAGGACGGATCACCCAAGGGCCATTTAATTCCTAATAGTCATGGTTTTGATAAGTTTCTTATAAATTAACCAATTTTTACGGGTGGTTCGTCATTTTATAAAGAATTACGCTCATGAAAAAATACTATAATAACCCACCTATTTTTAATACAAAATTTTTTAATCTAAAATATGATGAAATCGATTACAAATGAAAACAATGGAAGAAACAAATAGCAGTCCAAGATTATTGAGCACGACACCTTATACATATTTCTTAAACTGTGTCTTGCCTTTGCGTTCAAATGCGTAACACTAGAAAAAAATCCACAATGTCGATGTTATTTTTAAAATGGCATCAATTACTACGTATATACGTGCCTAAAACCGGTTTTGTAGAAGGACGGTTTTAAATAAAATCGCTTTCTCCGAGGGTTTATACTGACTCTCTCTCTCTCTCTCTCACACACACACACACACACATTTGGTTACCGTTATTTTTCAAGGGAGGTAACTTTAAACCACAAAATTAAAGAATTTTCGTTTCCATTTAACTATCATCCAGATTTAAAGAAAAAAAATATTAATAAATTTGCCATCTACCGCATACAAATTTACTTAAAAGAAAAATTAAACGAAATTGTAGAAAAAAATTCAAGAGACAGTAGAAGCGTTGGGATGAGGGAATTAATAGAAATTGCTTTTATATCACCGGAAACCAATATAACTTCATCTAATGGATATTATTATACAAAATTTTGATTTTAATTAAATTGTTTATTTTTTGTTCGTTTTTATTTAGTGCTATTTATGATTGTTACGCAAAGTTATCACAGAAAAAGAAAATCCAGACCTAAATAAACTTTTGCAAAAGCCAACATTTAAAGATTTGGCAAAAATTTAGTACCTTTTTAAGAAAAAAAATGCACTCAAAACCAGAAGCTGGCTTTTTTAAAATTAATTTTAAGTGGTAATTTGGCTACCTTTGATTAAATGCCCGAACATATTTTAATTTAATAAAAATGTAAATATATTTAAGAATTCTGACAGATAATGCGGGGTCGAAGGGTGTTCAGGCGGGTTTTTTCAGGGATTGTGTTGTATGCTGGATCTCTCGGACAAATCCATTTTGAAAGAGAAAACAATAGTAACTATGTTAAGCTCGACAAAACGCGCCTTATGAATTTGTTTGACCACTTTATTAAAATGTGACTAAAATCCTCTGTAAAAAAATTCCTTTTTATCTAATTTTTTTTAAACACGTGATATTTTTTAGCTTTTATTTTTGGTATTTATTATTTTTTCTCCTGCCACTGAGAGATATACTTTTTTCGAAGGAATTACGCCAACTAAAAAAATAGGGGGTTTTGGCAACGACAGTGACAATTGATTTTCGACTCTTTAAAAATGAAATATGTCAAAAATGCATACAGGGCTCTAACTCCCCCTAGCCCACTCACCAGACCGGTCTGATGAGCACCCCTTAGGAAGGCAGTTTTCTAAACCCCTTTGTCGAGGCTAGAGGTCTTTAACGTGCTCCACTATCAATATATGGATAACACGGGACCGTCCTCCTAACGTGCTCTCTGAGGGACGGTATGGAGTCGAATTAACCTAACTCGGCCTACTCCACTCGATACTGCGTTTTACCTTAATCTTAGCAAATTATGTAATTTAATAAGAAAAAGTCTAAGTAGACTACCGACTGCCCCGGGGATCGAACCCGGGTCTCCTGGTTGAAAGCCCAGTTATGTACCCACCACACTAACTAGTGTGGTTTTACTAAATGTCAGTTTAAACAGGAAATAAATAAAACAACTAGTTAATAATAGATTTTTCGATAAAACCAGGATTGAGTGTTTCGTTAAATTGGAAGAAATGTGCTAAAGCGCTTTTAAAGTGTTTATACTGACCCTAAAATTGCTCTTAAAACGATAAACTGATTTTTTAAATGGCTTTAAAATAAAATCGATTTAGTAAAAAGACATGTATGAAGCAATAAATAAATTGAATTGAATTGAATTGAAATCGATTTAGTGCCTAAAACGGTTTTAGGGGTGTTTATACGACAAAATTTTCAAACCGTTCTTACATAAAAGCGCTTTAAAAGGACCGTATAAACAAAGTAAATGTAAAAAGTAGGTGAGCATTTTAAAGTAAGTAAATGACCTATTTTAACTATTTTCAAGCCAACTAATTTTTCCGCCAAAGTAGCTACAGGGTTTATACTTAACTTACGTGGAATTTTTGACCTTTAATTTTTGATAACCTCCAAAAATAAACCCCTTTCAATAAAGCCCTTGAAAAAGTGCCTATAAAAAGGCCATGGGCAGCATTAACATTATAAAAGCGTCTAGAACTGAGGTCAAGCCCAGTGAGGTCAACTTTGTATTGTTATTTTTCACGAAAGTTTTCTCTGGAATGAACCGATATAATATTGAGATAGTAGAGAAATTTTGGAACTCTTAAAATTTTCACAACTTGACAGCCGTTATGGTAGTGTTTAACATCCACTATGACTACCACGCGCCGATTTTATTGTCACTTGTAAAAAAATGTTGAGTTAAAAAAATACAATATTGGGATATATTTTACAAAATAAGTGTTTTATATGTTGGAACCTGGGAATATTCTAATATTTTTAAAATTCATTGGGTCAAAATTCTCGAAAATTATCCAGAAAGATAAACACAGCCACAACGGCATGACGTTTAACTATTGCGCAGGCGCACAGTAAATCGAGGTATAGGGAAATAGGGACATTTTCATTTACTTCTTTTAATATTATGTTTTTTCAACTTTTTGATATGAAAATTTTTTAAAATCAAAGCAAGTTAAAAGAAGCTAACAAAATGAGAAATAAATTCTCAATGTCCATAGTGGAGTTAAATATAAATAAAAAGAGAGTTTTACAAACAAAAAACTGTTGGATTTTTCGCCTTCTCCACCAGTTCTACCACTGACTGGTTTCAGACACAGTCCATCCATGGTACTCCGGTGTATTTTATAAATTTCGTTTTTTGCTATCGATTCGTCATAGTAGAAAGCCCGACTGGTGGATGGACTGTGTTCGAAACCAGTCAGTAGTAGAACTGGTGGAGAAGGCGAAAAATCCAACAGTTTTTTGTTGGTAAAACTCTCGTTTTGTTTTTATTTTTTATTAAAAGAAGTGTTTTTTAGGCCGGTATTAAACCATAAAATTTATTTGTCAAAGATCTTTTAGAAAAGATTTTGGACCAATAAATTTTATAGTGTAATACCGGCGGCCTTATGTCGGTTTTATACGCAATAACTAAATAAATGGCAGGTGAAAGAACCCTGCCATTTTCTCGAATTAAAAAAAAATATATTTTAATATGTTATAAAGGGTGTCGCAATGAGCAATTTTTGTCATGGGCACTTTTCCCAATATTTACACGGTGAGCTAGAAATTGACTAGAAAGTTACAAACACGGCCGTTTTTACTAAACTTAACGTTCGTTTACGAGAAAACTGAAGATAGGATAAAAATGGTTTCTGGAGATCTGATTAAACAGATAACGACCTAAATTTTTATTATTAGAACTTACATTTTTTTCATCGATTAGTCGATGATTTTTTTACACTATATATTAAATTGTGAATATGCCGGCGGCCGTAGCGCAGTGGGCAGCGTATCCGCCTGCCGCACGCAAGATCCCGAGTTCGAATCGCGGCTAGGTGCATGGATATTTTGTGTGTTGTCTTCGCAAACACTGGGCATTGATCCTGTAATAAATGGAAAGTCCTTGTATAAAAAAAAATATATATTAGAACTAATGCCTGTATGTGTACAGAGTATCCAAAAATTACGCCTTAAATTGTTCAAAATCCTTTATTTAAGAGGCCCATTTGACGCTTATAGGAGTAGTAGGACTAGCAAAAAATGGTTTCTGATATCCTTAAAACGATTTCCACAAAATGAGCTATAAAATTTTGATTATGTATAGAGTACGCCAAAAAAAGTTTTAAAACTTGCGAATTTAAATATTCCCTACAAAGAAAATACCAATCAGGCGTATTTTGGGAGTTTTAAAATTCTTTTACATTTTTAAAAGCTTATAGCTTATTTGAAGAATATCCTTTTTAGGATATCAAAATTCATTATCAAAAAATTGTGCTGCATTTCCATCGCGGCGACCAAAAATCGGTAAAAATTATGTGTCCCACACCTATAATTGGTATTGGTATTTTTCTTCAGTATTTTCACTTTAAAATGGTCGCCATCTTCGATTTTTCAAAATGCTCAAGAGTGTCATAGTGGCATCAATCGGATTCTTAAAACAAAGCATATTGGCTAACAAAATCAGTAAAAAAATATCTTGCACCATTCATTTCCACTTTTTTTTTGAATATTATGGTCTAGATCAGGTTAATTTAAATCGCTATATTCCAAGAAGTCTCTGGAGTTCGCAGCTATTTTTTGCATATTTACTTAAAGAGAGAGTTGGACCTTGTATAAAAAACACTTTTAGCTCATGGAGTAAAAAAAACTTTTAAAAATACATTTTTTTGTAGTGATAAACTAAAATAAGTACCTCAGATTTTTTTTTTATTTGAGGATTTTTTTTTTGACTATCAAGGAATGCCTGTAACTATAAATTCTTAAATATTGATGCTAAAAATATGGGTTTTGAATAACATTGTTTTTAAAGTCAAGGAATTATTATGTAGTTTTTATAAAAACCTAGTTTTACTGGGAAACCTGTTCTTGACATCCAAAATACTAATAACCAAATGTTAAGTATGTATTTTTTATAAAGAAGAAGTTAAAAAATCTCTAAATCATTTACTTCAACCGAAAAGAAACCAAAAAACAAAATATCAAAAGATCTTGGGTGGAAATAAAGAAAATTCAAACTTGGATGAGTATTCCACAAGGAACACACAAAAGATCAAAGCGAAAAGAGAAATGAATAAACGATGTTTCGCCCTGGGTAACGAGCGTGGGCTCATCAGTAGTTTCACTGGTCACCCTCCACTATACATCATTAAACACCATCATACACTTAGATTTCCACCCTTGAACCACTCACAAATAGGCATCGTTCCGCACTGGTACTTACTTATCCAAGTTACCTAATACGAATTCGTCCTGGCGTGTCAATATTTCCAGTAGGATTATGCTCCTAAGGCAATTAAAATAAAGAAGAAGTTAAAAAACCTCCAAATCAGTTACTTCAATCGAAAAGAAACCAAAAAACAAAAGATCAAAAGATCTTGGGTGGAAATAAAGAAAATTCAAACTTGGATGAGTATTCCACAAGGAACACACAAAAGATCAAAGCGAAAAGAGAAATGAATAAACGATGTTTCGCCCTGGGTAACCAGCGTGGGCTCATCAGTAGTTTCACTGGTCACCCTCCGCTATACATCATTAAACACCATCATACACTTAGATTTCCACCCTTGAACCACTCACAAATAGGCATCGTTCCGCACTGGTACTTACTTATCCAAGTTACCTAATACGAATTCGTCCTGGCGTGTTAATATTTCCAGTAGGATTATGCTCCTAAGGCAATTAAAATAAAGAAGAAGTTAAAAAAACCTCTAAAAACATTGGAAAAAATGATGTATAGTGGAGGGTGACCAGTGAAACTACTGATGAGCCCACGCTGGTTACCTAGGGCGAAACATCGTTTATTCATTTCTCTTTTCGCTTTGATCTTTTTTGTGTTTCTTGTGGAATACTCATCCAAGTTTGAATTTTCTTTATTTCCACCCAAGATCTTTTGATCTTTTGTTTTTTGGTTTCTTTTTGGTTGAAGTAACTGATTTGGAGGTTTTTTAACTTCTTCTTTATTTTAATTGCCTTAGGAGCATAATCCTACTGGAAATATTAACACGCCAGGACGAATTCGTATTAGGGAACTTGGATAAGTAAGTACCAGTGCGGAACGATGCCTATTTGTGAGTGGTTCAAGGTTGGAAATCTAAGTGTATGATGGTGTTTAATGATGTATAGTGGAGGGTGACCAGTGAAACTACTGATGAGCCCACGCTGGTTACCCAGGGCGAATCATCGTTTATTCATTTCTCTTTTCGCTTTGATCTTTTGTGTGTTCCTTGTGGAATACTCATCCAAGTTTGAATTTTCTTTATTTCCACCCAAGATCTTTTGATCTTTTGTTTTTTATGTATTTTTTCTTGTGAATTGTATTACTTTTTAAAATTGGCCTGTGTCCACTTTTTATACAGACTCGATCCACTGTGAGGGGCAGTAAATACCACAACCACTACGAGTTCCAAAATGCCCGTATACTTAAAGTAAATATTTTAACGCATCAGTATCGTAACGCGTTCAAAACAAAGTCAAAATATACTACATTTTTGACTTGTTCATGCCATGTTTCGAACGATGCCTGCTTCTTTGACGGGTGTGATGACAGAATCTCGTTGCGTACGGAAGGATGTACGTATCGTTACGGACCCACGAACATACGCAACGATTTCAATCAGCAGTTCTGTCATCGCAACCTTCAAGAAAGCGGGCATCGTTCGAAACATCGCATAAAAAAGTCAAAAATTTAGTGTATTTTGACTATGTTTCGAACGCGTTACGTATACCGATACCGATGCGTTGAAATATTTACTCTAAGTGTCTATTTAATAACTTAGAGTACACTGAGAAAATATTTTAGCATTCTTTTCGCTGGCGCTATACAACTAGAGAGTAGGTAATTGGCTGGGACATCGAAAATTGCTCTCTACCTATGGCGCCAGCGAAGGCACTTTGCTGGAACATTTATTTGCTCAGCCTACGTACATTTCTCTCCAAATAAAACTGGTACAGCAAAAGGTAGCTGCAAATACGATACGATGTTTTATATTGTCCTATGTGCAATACTGACTTTTTGACTTTGTCATTTTAGGTTATATTTTTGGCATGTATAAACTTTTTATGAGGAGACGGCTTGTTTATTTTTTACTAATTCAAAATATAAGGCCACTAAAAACAAAAAGCACATTTCAAAAAAGCTAAAATGTTTTATTAACTAAACAAAAGCTATGCCATAATTGGTCTATTCGACTAGCTGATTATGAAAGAAGCATGTCTACGATAGTAACCATAATAAATCGATTTCAAGAAGAAGGAACTGTCCCTTGAAAGGAAGGCACCGGTTTGACGAAAGTTACTAGCCCAAAACAATTAAAAGGCCAGATCAACGAAACGAAATAAATAAAATTTAAAAAAAAATTAGAAAATTAAAAACATAAAAAAATTACTTATTTTTAATAGCGCGTCATTGCACCGTTGGCTGCAATGATGTTTGAAGTCTTCTGGGCATTGATTTGGCTAAATTTTCAAATAAGTTTAAATTTTCAGCAATAACTTCCCTATATGCCCCTACGATGAGTTCCATTAGATGTTCTGAATTGCTGGGAATGTTACTGAAACTTGCTAATTTCTTTGCGATAAGTCCCCAAACGTTCTCTATTGGATTCGCATCAGGGATTGTTGCAGGCCAAGGCAAAACTTCGATATTATTATCTTGAAACCATCGCTGCGTAATTCTGGCCGTATGAACTGGACAGTTATCTTGTTAGAATTCAAAATAATCTGGATAAGGGACTCTCACCTCTGGAACCATTACATTTTCCAGCATATTAACGTAAACTTCGGCTGTAAATCGTCCATTAATTCTAAATAGAGCGCCATGTCCTCTAGCCGATATCCAGCTCCAAACATCTACCGAAAATCTTCCCGCCCAGTCTTCGTTTCCAGCAATATATCGTTCTTCGTATCGGATTCTTGGCGGCCGATAAACCAGAATTTGTTTTTTATCTCTGTTGGACTTACAGATTTCTCATCTGTGAAAACCACCTGCTGCCAAAATTCTTCGTCCCTCAGAGAATAATTCAACGCAAAAATTAATCGAGACTGCTTTTTTTCCTCACATAGTTTAATTTCTTTTGCCGCAATGCGATATCTTGGCCTCGAACGTTTAATCCTCCTGCCTAATGTTGTTATGGATCCTCGAAAATTTGATTCAAATTTTATTTTTTTCGCTTTGGCAAACGGATGATTTTCCAGAAAACTGATTGCTTCTTGGTCTTCCTCTGGGCTAGTAACTTTCGTCAAACCGGTGCCTTCTTTTCGGTGGATAGTTCCCTCCTCTTGAAATCGGTTTTTTATGTTTACTATCGTATACTTGCTTCTCCAATAATGAACAGCTACTTGCCCAATAGACCAACCACCATCTAGTTTTGATAAGATTTGAGCTTTATTAAATTCGGAAATATGCAGCGGCATTTTTTACGTACTATAAAAATTTTAAAAATGAAACAGGCTGCTAACTTCTGCTGTACCAGTTTTATGTGGAGAGAAGTGTACACCGAGAAAAGTGAGAACAAAAAAATGTTTACAAGATTTTTCTGCTGTAACAAAATATATTTTTCTTGGAATATATAATATAAATAATATATACTTTGGTAAAATAAAATAAATTGTTGCTTACTTTCGTTAGGATTATAAAATAAAATTAAATGGTATATTATAAACCTAGGAACTAAAGTGCTACTTTTAATCCCGCGGCAAAAGGTTTGTAGCCCGATCGAAAAGCTAAAATTACAAAAAATAAAAAAATAAAAGTAGTGAAAAACTAGATTTTAAGTATGTATGTGCTCATTATTGTATTTCGTTTATAGTTATTTCAATATTATGATTCGAAAAACCTATATTTTGTGTTTAATTTGGAAGGATTCACTTTAAATCCCTCAGGGATTAAATTTATTTATGCACTTTAGGGATTAAATAGGTACGTTTAATCCCTCTTTTTAGGGACTAAAGTGGAACCCTCAGCACTTGCTCTTGGCTAAGATTTCATTCTTAGCGCCTTTTCTTGTAGTCGAGGAACCATTTGTCGTAGAAATAACGTGATTTTAAAAATAATCTTTTTCTAAATAATCTTTCTTTTTACCTTTCTCGTATATAAACCAAGGGGCTAAAGCGTCTTTTAATCCCTTAGCGAATTGTAGGCCTTCCTACGGTCGGGCTAAAAACCTTTCTTCGCTGGATTTATAGTATAATTTTAGTTCCCAGGTTTATAATGTATTATTTGAATCTCTAGGGATTGAAAGTACCATTTTCGTCTCTAAGCAAACTACCACTATACTGTATGTAGTGGTAGTTTGCTTTGTGGAGACTGCATTGAAAGTGTTATCGATCAAGTTCTAATGTCCTTGCACTACTCTAACAAACACAACTGATTCAGGCTTTGATTCATGACAGCACTATAATATAATTAAAATAAAGGTACACTTCTTTCCACATAAAACTGGTACAGCAGAAGCAGAGAAATTTTTTATAGTACGGCATTGTCTTCCTATAAGTGAAAATCTCACAGAGTTCTGACAACCAGAGACAACTTAATAACTTACAGAAAGATAGGGCCGCGCAGGAACTATGTTCCTGTAGCGCATAGCGCATTGCGGCGGAGAGTGAAAGTAATGTTTGTATTAAGTAAACACCTACCTTGCAAAGACAGAACATCTTTCAATGTCGAAATATATTTCACAAAGTTTAGATTTTGTACCTACCGGTTTTTGCCACCGCTTATCAAAGTCTGTCAAGCCTGGCAAGCATTTTTTCTAGATTTTTAAAAGTGAGTTATTTTAATCAGTTTTGGTTGGAAATCGAGCTAGTTTATGGGATTAGCTATATAGTTGATTAACAACTTATTGTAAAGTCTAAAATGCCATTCAAATCAGGCTGGATCACTACCATTAGGGTTCAGATTTTTTCGAACCAAATTCCTGAAGAAAATATTATGATGATTTATACAGAGTTAAGCAAGACGATAATAGGTTAAAACACAAACAATAAAAAGAGATACAGGTTAAAACATTTATAAAATCTGTAAGACTTTTATACTGTGATTTTTTCCCAATTATTAATAAAAGAAAATAACTAAGTTATAATCCCCTTTCCTATTTTGGATTTTTCAAGGGTCCCAAAACCTTTTTGTAAGCTAAAGAAAGATTTTTAGCTGCATGGGACAGTACAAAGTTGGTTAAGGTTTATATAGAGCTAAAAACTTTCGCGAATGCATTGCTTTTTTAACATTAAAAAGTTTGGAAAAATGGCGCCTGTTAAGTTTTTTCATATTATTTTATAATTAAATAAGTAAGTGTCTGTCAAAAATTAATGAAAACAATATATGTATTTTATTATGCGTCTGGCTGTACAAGTAGTTCCTTCCTGTAGCCAGCGGCTGCGCTCCTGTCGCCGTCAATGTAATGTTCCCCAAGTATAACACAGTATGGGTCACTCTCGCGTAGCTATTACTTTCTCTATGGGCCTGGTCGTAATAAATTGAAAAGCAAAATGTGTGTCAGATATGCCACGAACCTTTCTACTCGGCGAATTAATTTGACAAGAGAATTGATTTGACAAGAGTAACGAATTATTTACTGTTTGTCGCGAAATTTGAAACACTTCTCTCAGAGACAACCTACTACTACGTTCCTGTAGCGCATTGCGCATTGCGGCGGAGAGTGAAAGTAATGTCCATGTCCATCTCTTTCTATATGATCATGAAAGAAAGACAGAACATTTTTCAATGTCGAAATATATTTCACACAATTTTAATTTAGTAACTGCCACGATACACTTAACACGGTATGCTACTATTTATTCCAAATTGCGTCGTCTTCCGCGCACTCATAAACTGACGTCAACATTTGAAGTTTTATTAGCGTGCTCGATTGAGAGAATGAGTTCACTAAGTTGATATATTTGTCTCATGTTTTAATTGAAACCGTAAGGAATAGAATTATTCTCGATGCGCTTGCCCTCCCAAATATACGACTACCTTCTACGATGACAACACACAATTTGCGTAAGTACCACTTTGTTGTTTGATAATGATTATTTCAGTGTTAAAATTTATTTATAATTATGTCATACTGCGCTGTTTTTGGATGTAAAAATTATTAGACAATTAAAAAAAAACATTAAATACTTCAGGTTTTCAAAGGAAAATATTGTAAAAAAAATATACAGTCAAACAATTGTAAGTTTTAATTATTTATTTTAACCCCTATGTTTTAGCATATCCCTATATTTAGGCTATGGTTTTAGGAAACGCCATACGTATATTTTGTTCAACCTGTTTATTTTTCTTTTAAAATCTAGTTTTGTTTTGTATAATAAATAAATAAATTAATAAATAAAATCGTCTTTATTAATTAATGAGTACAGATGGAAGGTACATAAAATGATTTACAATAAATATCGATCGATACTTAATGGCGAAGTCTAGCTGCAATAGCTACTCATACTTAACCATCCAGCATCCAGATAATAATATACAAAATATACAATTTTAAAAATTTCATAAATATTGTAACATACAAAAAATCATACATAAAAGTATAAAAAAATTAAAATACTCAAATAATAACAAATAGTGAAAAAAAATCGTAATATTGTACTCTAAAGTTTAAAATTTAGGAAAAATAAAATCTATAAAACTATGTAATAAAAAAAAATAACAGGAATCAGAAAATGACTATTTATAGAAAAACCGGACTACGAGATCTCTCGATTTAATAGATACTTCTTAAAATGTGCTCTGAATTGTTTAACATTAAGATTTTTTAAGCTTAATGGCAAGGAATTATATAATTTGATGCAAGAGTATATAAAACTTCTTTTGTACATCGCTGTTCGATGACGGGGAATAGTGTAGGTCATAACATCACGAAGATTACGAGAATGTACGTTGTTATGAAGCAAGAACTTTTGCTTTAGTGGAGAGTTAACATCAGTGCTTTTTATAAGTTTATGAAAAAAATTACCCATATGTAGTTGTCTGCGCTTGGACATTTTAAGCCACTTTAATTCTCTAATCTTTGGAGATACATGGTCATATTTGCGCAGATTGAAAATTAACACAATTATTCTGAATTTTTTGTATTCTAAATTGCGAATTAATATCTAAACAAGGCCCGTAGATAACATCGCAGTAGTTGAGGTTGGTCAATACAAGGGATTCGCAAAGATTTTTCCGTAAAGTTTTGCTTAGTATGTGTTTGTTTGATTAAAGTAATTTAAGAGATAAATAAGCTTTTTGTGTGACTTTTTTGACGTGCTCTCGAAACCGAAGATCGGTGTCAACATATACCCCTAAATTTTTTGCTAAATTGAGCACTGGTATTTTGATGTTATTTATACTTATATTCATTTGTACAGTGACTTCATCTCTTTTATGTTTTGTACCAAAAAACAGAACACAGGATTTGGAGGCATTAAGTTTTAAATTATGCTGGATAGAAAGATTGTGAATTAAATTTAGATCTTCATTAATAAGGTTGTTAGCAGTTACTGCGTTTCCAGCATTAAAACTATAATAACATTGTTTATCATCCGCATAAGCTGCTATTTTGCAATGTTTGACTGACTTTATTATACTAGAGGTATAAATTAAAAATAAAAGAGGGCCCAAAACACTGCCTTGTGGTACGCCTGACAAAATATCAACTGACTCTGATGTTTTGTTATTATACATAACGCGTTGTGATCTACCACTTATATAACAGTTTAATAAGTTGGAAAAACTCTAATGAAATCCGTAATATTTAAGCTTTGACACCATTAGTCTATGATCAATGGTGTCAAATGCTTTTAAAAAGTCCAGCAGAGTTAAGGCCGTGATATCACCTTTGTCATAAGCATCAAGAATATTGCTTGTAACCGAAGCAAGAGCAGTAGCTGTAGAAAATCCCTTCCTAAAACCACATTGTGTATTGGGTAATATTTCTTTCTCACATACATATTTATAAATTTGTTTGTACAGAACTTTTTCGAAAATTTTTGAAATTGTTGGTAAGATACTTATGATTCGGAGGTCGGAAAATTCGTCAGGGTTAGTCTTTTTAGGTAAAGGTCTTCCAGTAGCTTTACGCCATAAGAGAGGCTAATAACTATTTTCGATACAGGAATTTATTAGATGTGTAATATACTTATCCAAAAATGGAGAGCAATATTTAAGCATTTGTGCCGATATATTATCTACACCATAAGCGTTAGATTTTAGCTCTCTTATAAAAATATTGACTTCTTCAAGTGTTGTTAATTTTGGCTTTAAACAGTTATTTAGGTTGTAAAAATTGTTATTAAAAAAAGTAATTTGTTCTTGGCATTCATCAGAAAAAATATGTGTTAATTTCCTCAGGGTTAGACAATTCTACAGGTAAATCAAATGATTTTGCACTTTTTATATTAATGTCTTGTAATGTAGACCACAACTTTTTAAAATTGTGATTTTGAGCCAAGTAATTTAAGTAAGCTTTTTTTTCCCTCCGCATACAATAAAGTAGGTACATTTTCATTATGTTACTATTATTAGGCTAAACACGGCATATAGGTAATCGTAATTTTTTTCCAGATAGGATTTGTTCATAACATTTCGAAAATAGTTGTTTCGAAATACCTCTACAACCAAAACTTATGAACTACACCCCAAAGAACGCTCGTAATTTAAGGGTTGATGCAGTACCTACTTTAAATTTTCCTGAAAGTTTAACATATACTGTACGCAAGCAAAAATATGAAGAAAAATCGCTGCTGGTTCAAAAAAGAAGACGTGAATCAGAGCACAAATTAGAGGAACAAATCTTATGGTTTAAGTTCGTTCGTTATTTTCACTGCAATAAAATGTTTTGAGAAACCTTATTGTTTTTATTCATTTAAATATAATCTTAATTGTCTGTTATTTTGATTGGGGTTGGTGCGAGTGAGGAGTTGAAGTTAGAAAATATCCTTTAAGACCCCAAAATAATGAAAGGAAAATTTTTTTAAACTAAATCAACCAAACCTAACTTAAACAAACGCAAGTCAATCCATGCCAACCTAAAAACATTTAAACGCGCGGCGGTCCAAAATTACATTAAGGAAAATTAATACCTTTTCCATGCACATGTGGTGGTATCGGAATCACAAAGTGACGTCACGCCGGAATGCGCATTGTCATACCGTGTTAAGTGTATCGTGGTACCTGCCGGTTTTTGCTACCGCTTGTTAAAGTCTGTCAAGCCTGGTAAGTGGTTTTTTTTAGATTTGCAAAAGTGAGTTATTTTAATTAGTTTTGGTTGGAAATCGCGCCAGTTTAAGGGATTAGCCATATAGTGGATTAACGAATTATTATAAAGTCTAAAATGCCATTCAAATCAAGCTGGATCACTAAAGCTAGAGAGCATGGGACTATTTGAAGAGTGCCGTGCAAATCCCTGAAGAAAATACTGTGATGATTTATACAGAGTTGAGCAGGAAGATAATAGGTTAAAATACAATAAAATCGGTAAGACTTTTATACTGGCATTTTATAAATAACAAGAGAAAATATTATAATAAAATGTTGTTACCTTTAATATTTGATAATATTCCTCAACATAGTTATAATCCCCTCATCCTAAGGGACCAAAAAACTTTTTATAAGCTAAAGAAAGTTTTTTAACTGCATGGAACAGTACAAAGCTGGTTAAGGTTTGTATAGAGATAAAACCTTTCGCAAATGCATTGCTTTTTTAACACTAAAAAGTATGGAAAAACTGCGCCTATTAAGTTTTTTCATATCTTTTTATTATTAAATAAGTAAGTATCTGTAAAAAATTAACCAAAAGAATATATGTATTTTATTATGCGTCTGGCTGTACAAGTAGTTCCTTCCTGTAGCCACTGGTTGCGCTCGTGTCGCCGATAAACAATGTTCCCCAAGTATAACACAGTATCGGTCACTCTCGCGTAGCTATTACTTTCTCTATGACTTCTCTATTGATTTTCATCAAATTTTGTGTAGGCGATTTTTAACTAAAGCTAAACGAATAACAAATCTTTATCATTTTCAAGGAGATTGCCATAAAGAAAAGCTTTAGATAGCGATGCTCCGGTTTCTCTTGTTTATTTGCAAACCCATTTTTGCGGCGAAAAACCTCGAGCAAAACAAACATAAAATACCGTGTATGGGGGAGTTCGTAAAGTCAACAGAAATCCACCGGTTTGTTGAGTTCGATTGCAGCAATAGTTGGAATGATTTCAGCATCGGTAAATGTTAAATAATCCACCGAAAAAATAAAACAACATAGCAACGTAAACCCAAACGTCATTGATTTTTTTTGTATTTTTCCAAAATAGTAAACAGCCGTTTTTTTGGGTTAAATCGGTGAGCATCGGTGGCAACAAGTAGGTAATTTCGCCAAAAAATGTGAAGAACGTTTTTAATGGAATCGAAAAAGTTTTAAGAACGCTTTGATTCCACCGGTGGGTCCACCGATGACTTTACGAACTGGCCCTATGTCTACCAGATGTGCAGCAAAAAAATTAAGTGATTTGTAGTACTATAAATACTTTTATATAGTAGTCTTAACCATATACTTATAAACTTGTGGTGGTATTATAGAGTTTCTATTTATAAACAAGACAAAATCATTTCGGACATAAAAAAGTATTTTTGGCCTGGCAAAAGCTTAAATCAAAACATACCTGATAACGTTTTCGAGGCAATGAACAAAAATGGCAATATTTTTCCGTTGATAAGAAAATTCTTGGATGTTTGCCAGTAAGTAATGCTTTGTCAGAAAAAGGGCTTCTCATGCCTTAGAAGATTGAAAACATAAGTACTTAAAAACACTATGACGGAAATTCGTCTGACGGGCTTAGCGTTGCTGCATATCAACCGAAATATTGAAATTGACATTGACCGATTTGCCCAAAAAACGATTTTTTTTTTGATAGGCATGTTTTGTTTGAGATATGCAATATAAAAGGTAATGTGTGAACTATAAAAAGAAAGGTTCGTGGCTATCGGACACACATTTTACTTTTCAATTCATAACGACCTAATGGGACAGAAACCTACTTAAGCTTTTTAGACTTCAAAAAAAAAAGTATTTGGTATTTTGTTTGTGGTTTGTTTGTTATATATGTTTTTTATAACTAAAAAAAATTACACGTAGTTAACTCCCCCTACCCTGGCTTTAAATTTTTTAGAGCATAAATTGTGGCGCTATAACACATTTGATATATATGGTATTAGTTTAATTTTGTGTTAAAAATGGCATATGTAGGGTCGTTTTCTTAAAAATTTTCACCTGCTGCGCTTCGAAACCATTGACATATTTACAATTTTAGTTTAATTTTAAATCAAAAAATGCATTTTTAGTGCAATTTTCCTAAACATTTTCGCCGTCGGCGCTATGATATCGTTGATATTTACGATTTTATTTTAATTCGGCTCAAAAATTGCATTTTTAATGTAATTTTCTCAAAAACTTTCGGCGCATTTAAACATTTTTAAAAATAAAAAAAAGAAAAAAATAAAATTTAAAATCTAGTACCCCTCCCCTAGAAGTTACTAACTTTGGTTTGCATATAAGTGTTTACTTTTCAATTATTTATTTATATGCACTAACCTACAAAATTTATCAATCTTCTGGTCACCACCAACACAACAAGTCTTTAAAAAAGTACATCGCGGCATCTTCCCGCTAAGCACAAAGCAAAAATATGCGTGCTTTTCTCCCTATAAATAATTTTATTTTTCTTTCGGGTTACCGATTTCGGAAAGCCTTACCACAAACCAAATAAACACATATGGATGAAAGTCTAAATGCCTGCCATAAATATAGAAGATAAAGTAAAATCACAGTACACTATACTGTGTGTACTGTGAGTAAAATTAAAAACCGAAAAAACACACCACTTTCGGAATCAAAAATCAAAACAAACAAAAATGGCGTCAGGAATAAATCAATACAACGCACTTGCGCAAAACGGCTGCAAAATATTGCAAACCATTGAAAGTTTAACACTTCACCAAAGGCATACCTGATCACGGACATACGTGTGTGTTACACGGATCGCCGAAAAATTGGTCATCCACATGAGTCAATCCGTTGAACGAACCCGTTTTTTGGTCATAAAGTCTTCGCAATATGCAATAGGCACATTAATAAAATATTTGACTCGATATATTGTTGTGTAAATAAGAAAATACCTATAATAACCTAACCTTAATCACGCATGAAAAGTTAAAATTGACCAATTTTAATCCATTGTAATCTTGAATTGTCTGTGAATTTACTTCCTTCCGGTTCACTGGTTAATATTGATCACGTGGTACACAACGCATTACGTGACCAATTACAACGGATTGAAGTTGGTTAATTTTAACTTTTCATGTATGATTAAGGTTAGTTTATTGTTTTGTTTACGTTTGAATGTGTATTTTCTTTTTAATATTTTGTTTTTTCTTTTTAAAACATCAATATGTCGAGTCACATATTTTATCTATGTGCCCATTGCAAATTTTTGATATTATGTAGTAATGAAATTGGACCATTTGGGGGAGGGTTTAAGCCTAATTCTTCGTCTGTCAGTGAACCCCGTGTTTCGCTAGCCGCTACTGTGCCAAAGTGAAGATTTTTGTATTTTTATTTTTTCTGAATATCTCAAAAACTACGGTTCTGACAGACTTTAATATTGGTATAGCTGCTATACTGCTACAGTTGGCGATAATTTTTTAAAGTTCAACCCCCCTTCGTACCCACTGAAAACTCCCTCCCCCATGCAGCTCATTACACAGTGCCAAATCATTTTTAAGCGAAATTTTATAAAAACCGGGTTAGCGACTTTTGAGTTATCGTTTGCCATAAGCCGAGTTCGAAAAACTACCGGTGGAACCAAAGCGTTCCTGAAACATTTTCTATTCGACCAAAAACGTTCTTCAAATTTTCCGGTGGAAACAATTTGTTGCCATCAATGCTCACCGACTTCCGAGGTGGATTAACATAACCTTAAAAATTGCTGTTTACTATTTTTATTATTTTTTTAAAGTTCGGATGACGACTCAGACGAAGAAATGGATCTTCTGTTTTTGTAGCAAAAGAGCACAAGAATTCGGAACCCGGAAGTATGTGAAAAATAAATCGACTTACTCTAAAACTTCCCTCGCCCAAGAAAAAAAACCACTACTCGTATACACATGGGTTAGATTGGGCCGGTCAGACTTTTCCAGGGTATATCCAGACTTCTTGAGTGTATCCACAATGTTTAGGGGCGTATTCAGACTTTTACATGGGGTACTTGGACATTTTCAGAGTGTATCCAGGTTTTTCCAGAGTGTAGCCAGACTTTTCCAGGGTCTTTGCAGACTTTTCCATAGTGTATCCAGACTTTCCCAGAGTGATTTAATAATTTTCCAGGATGTATCCAAACTATTCCTGGGTGTATTCAGACTTTTCCAGGGTGTATCCAGACTTTTCCAGGGTATTTCCAGACTTCTTCAGAGTGTATCCAGGTTTTTCCAGAGTGTAGCCAGCCTTTTTCAAGGTCATTCCAGACTTTTCCAGCTGATAGTCAGACTTTTCCAGGGCGTCTCCAGACTTTTTCAGAATACATCCAGCCTCTTTCTGGATGTATCCAGACTTTTTTAAGGTCGTTCCAGACTTTTAAGGGTGTATCCAGACTTTCCAAGGCGTATCCAGACCTTTCGGGGTTTATCCAGACTTTTCCAAGGTGTATCCAGAGAACAGTGAGAATTTTTTTTTTTAGACAGATCGACCGACCGACAGACAGAGCGACGGAGTCTGGATTCGGACTTATCACTATTCGGAACTTCAAAATTCGTGGATGATTATGAAAATCTCGAAGTGCGATTTTTAGATGATTACATTACTTCCCTTAGCGAGAGAGTTAAAATACGGTGGCCAACTATAGCCTTTATTCAGATTCCAGATTCCACTTTTTAACACCTTAGCTTTAAAAAATCCAAAAAACAACAACGTTTGGCGACGTTCATTTATTTTATTCGGTGGATTATTTGACACTGACCGATTCTGACGTCATTGCACCTAACGGTGCAATCAAACTCAACAAACTGGTGGATTACTGTGACTTTATGAACTCTCTCAAACAGACACACACCATTACAAAAAAATGACTCATTTTTAGTGGAAATAAAAAAGCGCAGTTTTAAGTAAGAAAAATTTCACATAGGCACATGAAGGAATATCAATATGCTTCCAGCGTATTACAGAGTTTTTAGTTTGTCGTAAGGGACGACAAATTGAACTTTTTTCATAAATAAATAAATAAGAATAAAAATACTCACTACCTACTTCTAAAAATAAATATTTGTAGAAACAATTTAGGTTACGGGAGGGGTTTAAGAATAAAAATTAACAGGTACATACAGTGCATTTCAAATTCAATCGGACCAATTTTATGACACTGACAATGACATTTCCTTTTAGTTTCTATGTTTAAATGTAAGCCGCCATATTGAAACTCCGGAAAATTTGAACGGTTGTATATTTTTTTCTACTTACATGCGGAGAGTACTCACTTTCCCCAATTATATGGGTGCGAAAAAGGGGAACTTTACCGCACTCATTTTACTTTCCGCACTGAAAATAGGTCCGGAGAGTGAGTGAGTGCGGAAATGAAAATTAATAAAATTTTGGCTTGATTTGGATATTTTAATGACTGTTTGAACGACCGACTGTAAAACTATACTGCATATAATAGTCCAGATCCCATCGTATGCCTCCGCAGAAAAAAATCTAGTTCCCCAGATTTTGATTTTTGTTTCATGTTTTCGGATCAGTGTAGAAGTCCTTTATCTTGGGTAGACATTGATCACTCGGGCCAAACTATTTTAGTGATCACCCTGTATTTTTGTATTAAAAAGCTTAAAATTTGCATTTTTTTGTGTGTTTCCCTTGTGGAAAAAGGCTAAATATCAAAAAGTACTTGACCGATCGAAAAAAGAAAACCACTGATCGAAATATAATTTCTTTCTGCGTTTTGTGCATTATGTTCAATGTCTATTAAAGATAAGGGTTGCCATGGAAACCGAGATAAACGGGATGGTTACACCAAATTATGTACGTTTTTCAAAAAAAATCGCAGATTCAATATAGCTTTTCTGATTTTATTTATTTTTAGAGATTTAATTCGTTAAGCAAAGATAAACTATATTTAAACAAACGTAATTTTCAATATTATACGGGGTGCCCAGAAACGACTTTAAATGCAAGTTTTTAAAATATTGGTCAATTTTTGTGATTTTTTTTTGTAATAGAGCAGGTCCTAACATACATTTTTGTCATTTTCATTTTCCTGTAATTTTACAGGGTGAGCCAGCAATGAAGAGTAAAATTCCAAAAATGGCCGTTTTGGACCTTGGTTTACAAGAAAACTAAGGTTTACAAAAAAATTGCTTTCGAAATATGATTGGATTATCAACAGTTTTCATTTGTTACTTATGTTTGTGTATATTCGAGGTGACCCTAAAAGAAACGTTTAAAAATACCCTTAATCGCATCCTCTAAAATGGATTTTAAAAGTGGAGTAACACAAAAAAAGTTTTTCTAACATAATACAAGGCATTCTAAAATATTTTTTTTCAAAAGCTAAGAATCTATTTATCTGTGTACAGGGTGAGCCAAAAAAAGACCTTAGAAGTCAAAAATAAGTTATAAATCCGATTTGCAAATATTTATTATATTATATTATCGAAGAATAGTATTCATATATATATACAGGATGATTCACAATATTAAAACACTGTCATACAATAATTTGTATTTTTGTCTAAATAAGGGTTAAAAATCCTGAATAATATACATTTTTCTACAGGTAGTAACTTCAGCTTTCAAATAATATATATAGGGTGTAGTTTTGACTCACACTGTACATAAATGAGGAATAATATAAAAAAAAAGCACATCTTGGCCAAGAAAATCATATGTAAAATGTTTGCAAATTCGATTTATCATTTATTTAGCGACTTCCAAAGACCATTTTTTTGGCTGACCCTGTACAAAAATGTTAAGATTGTTACCTTTGGAAAAATAAATATTTTCAAATTCTTGGTATTACCTCAAAAAAATACTTTTATTGTGTTACTCTTCTTTGAAACTCAATTTTAACGAGTGCGATTAAGTGTATTTTCAAACTTCTTTTAGGCTCACCCCGAATATATAGAAAGATAAGTGCCAAAGAAGAATTATTGATAATGGCATGTGCTATTACATTTTGACGGGAATTTTTTATAAACCTTATACTTTACCCTTCATTGCTGTCTCAACCTGTACAATTACAGGAAAACGGTAAAAACAAAAAATGTTTGTTAGGACCTCCTCTATCACATATTAATAAATTACAAAAATTGGCCAATATTTTAAAAACTTTCATTTAAAGTCGTGTTTTGAACACCCTATATAATATTGAAAATTATGTTGATTTAAATATAGTTCATCTTGGCTTAACGAATAACCTCCTTAAAAATAAATAAAAATCATAAAAGCTATCTTGAATCTGCTAATTTTTTTGGAAAACGTACATAATTTGGTGTAACCATCCTGTTTATCTCTCTTCGATCCGTGGTTTTCTTTTTTCGATTGGCCAAGTACTTTTTGATATTTAGCATTTTTCCGCAAGGGAAACACACAAAAAAATGCAAATTTTAAGCTTTTTAATACAAAAATACAGGTTGATCACTAAAATAGTTTGGCTCGGGTGATCAATTGCTATGTTTTCATGGGTATTGAATTCGTTTTCAAAACTCATTGTATGTTTTTCTTTTTTATAGTGTGTTCTTGCTCTTGATAAAGAACATGCTCTATAAATCTATAAAAGAAGAAGATACAATGAGTTTTGAAAACGAACTCAATACCCATGAAAACATAGCAAATGTCTACCATCGATGTACTAAATGTCTACCCAAGATAAATTACTGCTACAATGATCCAAAAACACAAAAATCTGGGGACCTAGATTTTTTTGCGGGGGTATACGATGGGGCCAGGACTATAATTAAAACTAAATTGTTTTTGTTTTGATTATTTCAAAAAATTCTAAAATTTTGCATTTTCTAAAAATGTTTCAGATGTTAAAATTCAGAAGAGTGTCCTTAGAGGCTGTCACTTTGGATAATATTTGACATAAATTATTTTAATTTTTACTAAGCAGCTTGTCGTGTCCATGCAACACCATTCTCAACTAAAAAGCCTGTTAACTCCTGCGGCCTCAGTGCCCTTAAGCCTATTGTTGCTGCCATTTTTATAACCAAATTGACAAGTAAAACATGTATTTTCTGTCAGTTTGGTGTCAATATGGCACCGATCATAGGCCAAAAGATACTAAAATGAAAATGAGTTAACTGGCTTTTTAGTTGAGTACGGTGTTGGTCCATGGAAAACAAATGTCTTTTTTAAAATTTATTTTTGAAAAATTGCAGAATATAATTGGTAGAATCGCAGTATATAGTCATGGATAATGACGAGATCTGGGATTTTAATCTTCCAGAAGATGTGCTTCAAGAGGTCAGTGATGCGAGCATGGAACTTTTGCCACAGAAATCTAAATAGCGTTACGATAAGGAGTACGAACAATTTCAAAAGTGATGTACCCAAAGTGATGTGAAGTGTCATAGGCTGCGTCTGCGTCACACCTTGCAGATTCCGGGGCTAATTTGACTACCATTAAAAATCATGGAGGCTGGAAATCAAGGATGGTTGCGGAAGGGTACATAGAGAATTTCATACAACAGAAACGGAACACATCAAATGCAATTTTGAACACCGAAATAATGACACCTGTGCGCTTATTCTCGAACTGATAGAAATTCTCTTCTCTCACTTTTGCCCGATATTGATAGAAAGTAATTATATTGGTCTTGACTAAGAGAATAACTTTTGATCAATATCAGGCAAAAGTAAGAGAAACCGATTTAAACCGAAGATTTGGACCAATGAGATGTATAGTAGAGAGAGAATTTGATTCCCTGGGAGCAGAATTTCTATGATTTGAAGAATAGGGGCTCTGGGCCTTCAAATTAAAGAAGGCCAAAAATTTCAAATCATAAGTAGATCGTTAGATACTGTTATCTTTAGTTTAATTATGTAAAATCTTTTCAATAAAAAGTAAAAATAGTGTTTTAGTTATTTACCTAACAAGTGCGCAAAGTGATACTTTACCGCACGCGACGGCAAATGACCGAATCAAGCGAAGCGAGTTGGTCAAGCCGGCAAGGGCGGTAAAGACACTTTACGCATGTGTTAGGTACACGATTTTACCTACAAGCCTCAAAAAATCCGAAAATAGTAGTTTACCTAGCTAGTACGAAAAGCGCCACTTTTCCGCACCACTTGAATATGCCGTCAAACAGACGTAAAGAGAGTCAGGTAGACTTAAAGAAAAGAGCCAACAATTAAAAATCCTAGTGCAGAAATATGGGGGTAAATCCATTTCCGCACTGCGTGCGTGCGGAAATGGATTTACCCCTATATTTTTGGAAAGTGAGTACTGTCCGCATTCGAGTAGAAAAAAGAAATATAAATATCTGTATTTTAATTTTCTGAAATAAACGTAGTCACCTTATACCGCACGAAGTGCGGAAAGTGCCATAACGTTAACTTTACGTAACTATGTTGGGAATTTGGAACCTTTGGTTGCACTAAAACAAAGCTATGATTGTTTTCCACAAACCAAAACTACTTCGCTAACAACGTAAGCATCATCAGGAGACGATAAACGACGACAATGTTTATCGTCTCCCGATGATGCTAACGTTGTTAGCGAAACGCGCGTCGAGTCCAAAAAAGTGTAGTTTTGGTTTGTGGAAAACAATCATAGCTTTGTTTTAACTTTACGTAAGTAATACTTTCCGCACGCAGTAGAAAAAAAATTGCACCTAATACGCGTGAAAAGTGACTTTTCCGCAGTGGTTAGGTAAACTACCATTTTGGGAATTTTTGAGGCTTGTAGGTAAAATCCTGTACCTAACACATGCGTAAAGTGCTTTGCGCCTTTGCCGGCATGACCGAACGAAGCGAAGCGAGTTCGGTCAACTGCCGTCGCGTGCGGTAAAGTAACACTTTTCTCGCTTGTTAGGTAAATAACTATACAAATTTTCTAAATAACCTCGTAGAAGAAAAACTTTACGAAACTGCGATTGCGTCTCGTACTTCTTCGTTTGTTCGTTTAACTGCGAAGTTGCTCTTTTGGCTGAGTTGGATCAGCCAAAGTTATCTGGCAGACGCGTGTTTCTGACATTACGCGAAAATATTGAGTAAGGAAAACATAAATCTAAAACTTGGATAATGGATCTCAAAGTCTGGTTTGGAATCCAAGCTCCATGTGGATAGTTTTACACAGTCAGATACAGCTCCTTCAAAAATGGAGGGGGGCGACAAGGTAACATTTTCCAAGAATCTAATAGGTGGTTGTACTTTTTAAACCAAAAATTATTATAACCTTATCTTAAGGTCGTAGTTACAATCTGGGGAATTGTTTTTGGCAACACTGTATGGGAAATCAATTTAACTATGTTGACCTGATTTTATTGCAAAATTTTACGTCATTGAATTTGTTTTCCATGGCAACGCGGAGACTTTATTTATTTTATCCACAGTGGGACACCAGAGATTTTTAGCACCAGGTCAAAAATTTGGGCTTAGGTTACTTATTTTGACTTTTCGCGTTCTGCGCCGCTAAAAAACCAAGTAAAATAAAAGAAAAAAACGCTACCCAACTACGTATTAAAGTAACTGGGTGTAATGTTTAAGGTTGCATTTACAGGTGCACAACAGATTAACTTAAAAGCATGCAGATTTAAAAATCGGTTACTGGCGCTAGACGAAATAATCATATTCTATTTCAAATAGGAGCGTCAACGACTAGCAAGAGTCTTTCTAACCTCTAAATGGAGCCTTACTGACCTGTTTTGTGAGTACTCAAGTATCCGTGTGTTTGTGAAACTGAGGTAAAATTTATCCTTTGCACTCCAAGGTTTCACTGGTACAATTGCACATAACTGTGCCGCAATAATTTAAATTTAAAAAAAAATGGTTGAATCAAAATAAAAGCAAAATTATGTGGGGTTAGGGGCGCCGAATGTTTCTATGCGTATTCCTAGTAATCCCAGCGAGCCAGTAAAAATCTCTTGGTCCTTTGATAGACTCGTGGTAATGCCCGCGCAGCGCTAGGCCTTTGTCGACGGGCGACCGCACACGCGGAGTGGTTTCCTATTTGTTTTAGAACAATGTTTTTGAAAACACATTTTTCAAAGATAAACATAACCTCGAATGGTTTTCTGTCAGAAAACGTAAAAATACTCTTCTGTCCTACTGCGGCCCGATTTAAAGTTTGTTGAAAAAACACCTGCAGTTACCATGGAATCGTATAAATTCTGCGGTCTATCGGCCAACAATTGTATTGCGTGTGTCTCCCAAATTCTGTTGAAGTATGATTGATTGATCGGTTTTCTTTTCTGGAGTGCACAGGCATTTAGAAAAAAGGAAAGTTAGTTTTTATTTTCGCTAAAGCAAGTAAATATAAAAAGGAAAAATGTACTCCGAAGGAAATTGTAGAAATACTCACACTCATATAGTATTTTTTTTGTAAATCGGGTTTGTTCTAAACCGCAATTATTTTGAGGCTCTTGGGATAGATGACAGCACCAGAGCTTTTATTTTGTGGAAAAAATAATTGAGAATTTTGAAAAATCCTTCAGATATTTTTACTAAGCATTTAAAAATGATCACCCCTGCAAAATTTCAGCTAATTCTGATATTTAGTTTTCCCTGTGCACTCTGGCAAAAGATAAAAAAATTAAAGAATAAAGAGTTGCCAGTTGTACTTTTTTTAACTTAAAATCTGGGGAGAAACTATAGCCTTAAGTGTAGAGATTCTTTTTTTTCTGTCAGTGACCTTAGCTTATGAAATGTGGAAGTGACGTTCAAAGCGGTCATGTGACTTTTTGGAGTAAAATAAACATCACAATTGGCTGAACTTTGAATGGAAGGACATTTTGTAAAAACTAAGGCACGTCTCGGAGCACTTTTTGGATGTTTTACCGAATAAGCTAAAACTTATTAGTTTACTTTTCTCAAAAATAATGGATTTTTGTATTTTCTTCGAAAAAAAATAAATTTGTCCCACTGAGAAAGAAACTACTCTTTCCTTGTTTGATGTTTTCTACAGCATGTCTTTTTTACGTAGCGGGATCTTTTAACTAACTTTTTTCTAATTTTTAACAGAAAAAAAAACGTGCGGTACAAATGAAAACTTGGGAAAAAAACAATTAAACAAAAAAAATGGCGTCGATTGAAGACGTATGACGAGGCCGCGAAGCCAAGGTCGGAGCTAAACCAATGTCTTTTGTTTTGATATTTTCATAACTGGCTAGATTATAGATGTTGCTTATAAGTTAGGCCTGGCGTAAGGCGCATGTTTTAGCTAATAGGTAAATAGGTAGAACCCTATATGTATGAGGTTAAATATGGGCCTTTCCAAGGCCAAACTTGTAAGCAAGATCTAAAATCTAGCAGGCCATGGAGCCGCCTTAGCTCCGCGCCTATACACATGCGCGAAAATTTTACGAGGCGACGGGTTTCGTGACCTTCGTCTTCGTCCTTCGGTCGATACGCCATTTTTGTTGATTTGTTTTGATCACACATAGTCGTTTTCCGCGTTTTCGTTTATGCAAAATTTTTTATTGTGATATTTTTAATCTTTGGTTACGCGAAAGTTTTCAGGAGTTATAATAAAAATTGTTTATATCTTGTAGCTTAAGATGTCGCCGCATAAAAAGACGTGCTGTGTTTGTGGATGCCGCCAAACAACAAAAGTGAAGTTCCACAGGTTGGTAGCTATTTTTTCTTAAAATTTGAAGGAAAAAAAGCAAAAATACCTAAAAATTATTTCTATTCATATATTTATTTATTTAAAAATAGAAAATAATGATTTTCTAAAAACGTAAACAAATAGAAAAATTTTGACAACTGCACAGCTGTCTTTCTGGATTTTGGTTCGTTAACCGATGACGATTGCCGCGCATGTACAGAACCGCTAAGCTTTGACGCCAGAAAGAGACAATAAGAGTCATAAAAGAGTAAAAGAGAAATATATAGGACATCCTGCTTATAAAGTTGTGCACGTCGAAAGCATTGCATGGGCGTATATTTAAGCTCTATATGGGTAGAACGGACATTTTGGAACACTTCATTATGGTTGTGGTTATAGTTTGTAACATGGACACCGAACGGGCAAACCTTGGGGTAGATCTACTTTTGAGACTATAAAAACGGATCACCAGTTTCGGTACTCTGTAACACCGTTAGACGTTTTAAAATTGTAGTTTTTACAACTAGCGGGTAAAATAGTGTTTTTTTAGCAACGTTGGTTTAAATAACGAGCGCACCGAGTAATTTAAAAACGCGAGTAAAACAGCAGTTTAACCAAATGTTTGAACACTATTTTTTTACACCTTTATCAACAATTCTAAATAAAGGGGAGTTTACCCAACTTTTCATATTGATAATTTATAACCTAAGCACAATTTTATTCATAGTCATAATGTTAAATACAATATTCTTAATTTATGTGTTTACCCAAGTTTGCATAGTTATAATTCACAATTCATAAGCACAGTGCATAATTTAAAAGTTGGTTAATTTTAATTTTATGCATTATCAATACGAAAAAAGCAAAGAAAACATTTTGGTTGGTTGATTTCAAAATGGGAGTGATTGATTTTAGCTGATATTAGAAAACAGAAATTTCGCAAGAAGGAAGAATACCTAACCTGTTGAGGTTAGGTAAAGAAAAACATTTTTTTTGTTCTTCTTTTTTGTCAATTTGGTATGTCAATTTTCAAAATTTATCCTAATGCACTATGCTTATAAACTCTTGAATAAACAGGTGCTGTTAAATTATGTATAAACACTAAAATTGTGCTTATGAATTATCAATATGAGAAGTTGGGTAAACCCGCCTTAAACAAGGAAAAACTTACAAAAAAGCGGGTAAAATAGTGTTTTTTTAGAAACGTATTTCTTCATACCTTTATAAACGATTTTAAATAAACGGGAGAAAACTTACAGAAATCTCGAGCATAAGATCCAGTAATAGCTCGCGGCTGGGGATGGCACAAAAATGGTTTCTATGGTGACCTTACATTATTGATCATTTTTATTTCTGACAGTTTGTTGCTTTGTCGGATTTTAAAAATGACTTTGTAAAAATGGATACGTGAAGAAAACTTAACTATTTAGCCTTATTTTTAGATCAACAATCAGTGACAAATATCAGTGATGCGAGTTGACATCCCGAAGCTAGAGTACCGTTAAGTGGTCTATAATTATTTTTTTACAATTACAACAATATAAGTTGACTGAGTTCCATAGCAACCGTCACGTGTTGATTAGATACTTCAAATAAAATATTATACATTTTATTAATAAAAATGAGTTAAATTGAAATTTGATTTTTCTGGGCTCTGTTTATTAGCAGTCGTAAAAAACTCGTTTGAAATCCTCTTTGCGCACTCCCTCGACTTGTGGACCTCGCCTTCGGCTCGGTTCACCAAACTGTCTCGATCGTGTGCAAAGAGTCGTTTTCAAACCTTGTTATTTAAATAACTATTGCCATCGATCACAACAATAAGACCGCGCGAACGTCAAAGTGCAAAACTTCAAAAATAGGCTAGCGGCTAGGCGCAAACAAGGTCATCGGCGAATAAGCAGTTTTTTAAGACGTTAACTTTAAACGAGTTTTTCTCCGCCTATAGCTATCGAAAAGATAAGGGTCGAATATTTTTTTAGTAGTTTCAGATGCGGTAACTGAAAATTGTGCAAGAACCTCATTGTTCAGCGTTCCCAAATGTTTTAAAGATTAAAAACGTCAACGAAATTACCCTGCACGAAAAAAAAGTATTTTAAAAATAAGTATAAATATATTAAAATTTCATAATTATTTATTAATATATTTTACAAAGATCCAAGATTTTAAAAAGTATTATAAAAATATATTACAATAATATACTTCTAAAATTCAGCATATTACATATAAAAATCCATCGTATTTTATTAAAAATTAAAAAAATCGTTGTATTAACTTAAGATTATATATATGTTTTATTTAGATTTAATAAATTAATATTTTCAAATTTAAAATCTTTTGTTTTAAATTCATTTCTCAAATCTGTCTTTCTTTACTTTGTCCAATCTCTTTCTAACATCTCTTGATTATTGATTTGAGCTTTTAAAAGCGCGCGCAAATCAATACATCGAACTGGTTTCGTTTAGTTTTTGCCCTATTTGAAGTTTTTCTTTCTTCGCGTTTGCGCGTTTCCCTGTATTTTTTTTAAATTTTAGCCAAACATTTTTCTTCTTCTTTCCTGGAAAAAAGTAACAAATTTAGTAGAAGAAACATACAATAAATAATAATTCATAAAAACGTAATTCTTTTAAATTTTTATACAAAAATTAACAAAATATAATGAGGTAAATGTTAAAGCACCGTTCCTATATATATATACATACAAGTTTACAATTTTGTTTTAAATACAAATAAAATTAAATTAGGCAAAACCAAAGTCAGGGTTAGATTTTGCCCTAAAAAAACACTTTTACAGAACAATATAATTCCTCTATATAGAATTCTTTTAATGGTTTTTTAAAATTAGTGTTACTTATGTAAAATAACTATACATTTTTTATTTAAAAGAAATAGTTTATTTAGGCATTTTATTTCTATATAATTTGGGTCATGTTGTACATACATTATGAAAAAAAAAATGACTAACGGTACGACTGTGGTAATTTTTAAACAGTATAAAAAAATAAGAAAAAAAATATTTGTGCCTCGATCTGTTTCAAAACTTAACTTGAAATTCCGTAAAAAGTTCTGGCACTTGCCAATCTTTTTTCTACGCACTTACTTTAAACTACCGTAGACCGGGTAGAACGAAAGATTTTTTTAATTTTCGGTCTTTGCCGGCTTGATTTTTAAAGTATTTTTCTTATACCTTCATCAAAAACATGATTTTAGTAACTGTCTGCAGATAACTAAAGCATGGCTTTTGTGGTTACCGATGCAGAAAAAATTTTTTTGATCACGGGTAAAAAAAAGGATTTGTATCTGTTTTTTACCCAAAATAAAAGACAAATAGCCGAAAATAGTAATGGTGAAAAAAACTAATTATTCTTGTCTAAAAATTAAGCCATTTCCCAAGTTTTCAAATCAAATCATTTAAAAACACCGTCAAAATATCAAACTGTCAAAGATTAAAATGTCGCAACAATGAGCGTTGAATATTATTTTTTAAAATTTAATAAAAGCTGGTATTAAATTTCAAAACCTTCATATTTTAAAAATATTTTGTAAAATATGTATATTTATTTTTAAAACCCATGATATAAAAATGTTTTTAAAAGAAACACTCCGACGTTTTTAAACTTAATAAAATTATATTTAAAATACATATATTTTCTTTAAAACACAATTTATTAAAAAAATACAATGCATTTTTTCTTCAGTTTGACAATGTCCCTTCCCTCAAGAACAGCCCTCCAAGTATCCCCAAACTTCACCCTCCCCCGTAAACCCGCCTGAAACTCAAACTGCTTTCCTTTGTCTCTGCATGCCGAGCGACGTCACCCCTCTATGTTTCCCAACAGTGAACGTTTCGTGTTCGGGAAAACTGCCCCATTTCCCTCGATTTTCACCCCTTTCTATGTCCGCGATAAAATCGTTTTGCCGTGTGTATTTAGAGCCTAAAAATTCATATTAAAAAACGCCGCTTTATCGTACACATTTGTGAAAATAGCTAATTGCGAACATAGTTTTTAAAGTTTCTCAAAAATAAATACGTATGTAGATGTTAATAGGTTAAAAGCGGGCGAATCCAAGATGGCGACGTTGGATACTGGGGTAGGACAGTAACACGACCAGTGGGTTAACAGCTTCCAGTGTCAAAATTTGACTTTTGTATTTCACCAAAATGTAGTTTGGTTAGTTTTCGCATCGTTAACAAAAAGTTACTTTACTTTACAATTTTGAATGGTGAAAACTAACAGTTCGATAAGGAAAAATGTCAATAAAACCTGTCTGTTGATATTTATTGACAAAGGTGAGTATTAAATTAGTATAAAAACCATGTTATTAGAATCAGCAAAAAAATCTTTAACTAAATGCCTAAAAAAACTTTGAGTTGTTGTATGTCTCGAGCAAGATTACTTAAAAACCGCTAAACCGATTGACTTGAAACTTGTTTGGAACCAGGCGATGAGCAGATTTATTTTTAATGGGAGGAAGCGGTTCGAAAGAGGTTAGGAACGAAGGGTTTAACTAAATTTATAACACGTTTTGAATGCTGGTGATAAAAATTCCTTAGAATTAAACTAAAATTTAATAACAATTAATGACGTCATAGCGCCGCAGGAAATTTTTTTAAAATTTAAGACATCACACCAAACACACGTCACAAACCGGAGTAAAGGGTCACAAAAGTGGGGGAGCCACAGCTCTCCCTGGGGCTCTTGATCACGATTATTTTTTTGTAGATTGGGTTGGATCTCCTGGGAGGGGTTTAACCCCCAAAACCCCCCTTTGGCTACGCCACTGATAAAAGCCTGCGAGCACATATGTACATCTTTAAGCCTGCAATCCATTTCGGTTTGTTAAGCATTTACTTCTTTGCTCCGTAGATATTTAGGTACTTTGTCGGTTTACCCACCCTTGTAAACACGCGCTTAAATTATGAATTATTAAATAGTATTGATTTACACTTAATTAATATTTAACTAATACTAAGTGGGTACTAATGTACAACGCATCTGTTTTGGTTTAATAAATATGTATTTATGGATCAATACAAACGTTTGATTAACATTTAATTAATATTCATTCATATAAAAAATTGTGAGCTAAAGGCGTAATGAGTGAAAACCAATATATGTTTAAAAATTATTTTAGAGAAGGTTTAGTTTGTGTGAATATTAATAGTTTAATAAAGCTCCAGTTTAAACTGAAGCTTTCCTAACAAACAAAAAACTATTTTATGTAGTAGTAGTAGTAGTAGTAGTAGTAGTAGTAGTAGTAGTAGTCAGTGTTAGTAGTATAGACAAATAGCTCAACATTTTTACATTACTACCACTAAAACAAATTTAACATTTTTTATTCAATATATAAGTGAAATTTTTATGCCCAATGCTATATGCAACTAATATACTGCTATAAGCTATAATAAAATAATGTGTAAGTTTCATCCTTTGAGCAAGCACTATGGCGAAGCATAATTGCACAAATAGTACATTTTTAGAATACCACCACTAACATAAAATTAACATTTTTTTATTCAATACATAAGTTAAAATTTTTATGTCCAATCCTATATCTAACTAATATATATACTAGGTACTCTTTAGGTAGTTTTTAGCCATCCATATCAATAGGGTTGCCATATTTTTATTTTCAGAAAGCGGGAGTTTAGAAAATTTATATCTTACTTAATTATGATTTTCAGAAGAACCATTAGCGCAACTTGCTTTTTTTAACCCTTTATATTTCGTGTTTCGCAGTTTTAACACACAATAAAAAACTGAGCCTCCACCAAATGCAAAGTGTTAAAAACATTCTTTTTTACCATATAAAAAAAATAAAATGTGAGATCTCATCATTATTTAAGATAAAAATGTGAAAACGACCATAGCGTTTTTCTTTTTGTGCACCAGTGCGCACTAAGTGTATCTCTATATGTATCTAAGTGTATCTAAACTTAGTAGACAACAGTGTATCAAAAGGAAAAAAAAGATCAAAAGAAGTTTAAAAGCCTACGTTCCAAACTTATAATGCAAGAAAAGTGTGTCTGGTTATTAAGAAGACTGTTCAAGAATACTGGGGAATTTAAAAAAATGGAAAACTATCCCGCATAATTTAAAAATCGGGAGATTTTTTGCATCAGGCGGGAGGTGGGAGTAAATTCAAAAACTCGGGAGACTCCCGCCTAAATCGGAAGGGCTGGCAACCCTACATATCAATATGAAGGCTATTGGGATTATCAAATAATTTTATTTCAACCAAAAATGACCTAAATACCAAATTTTTTTATTGTGTCTGTCTGGAACACAATAACTTAAAAGCCGCTGAGTCATTTTTTATCAAAACACAAAAATTCTTTGGTGTCAGGCCCTGAGCAGTTTTTTTTAGGTGCTTTGTAAGTTAATATCAACCAGTATGAAGGGTAAGTATGGAGGGCTGTACAGGGTGTCCGATGGGATTAAATCGGAAATTTCGCTGTTATTGAAGATAGAATCATCGGTTCTCGCACTACTCTCTTTAATTAGCAGATTTATTCTGCTTCTTGTAGTTTTGGAGCTACAGGGGAAAGTTAAAAAAAGGTCGTGATTACCAATTGATGATATCTCCTTTAATTTAAGAGATAACTGAGTTCTGTAAAAACATATCTGTGGGAACCTTTTTAGAAAAACACAATAGTCTTTTCAAAATGTTAATCCGACGTTCATCATCAGGATCAAAATGCTAAATACGGACCAACATGTTTTACTTAATATTTTAGGGTATTTTTAAGTTTGTCTGATAATAAAATCTTTTTTATTTTTGATGTTTCGATCTCGAAAAAAAACATCTTCAGTGCATTTTTTTTCTGGTACGGCCCTGTCCTATTTTATATTTATTAAAGACCATTTATATTTCAATACTCTAAAGTAGACCTGGACACCAAAGATACATTAGATGAACATACTGGGTAAACCGAAAAAAACCGGACCAATTGTTTTTTGCTAAAGCTTTATCAATATCAATAAAAAAAATTTATTAATAAGACAAATAAGCCTTTTGAAAAAAAACATTCGCTTTGTTGCCACATTTAAATCCAAAATGGCTTATGAAATCAAATGCGCACCTTGTCTTTGTATTTAGGTAAAAATGTTATTTTTCGACATACAAAACAAAGTATTTAGAAAGAAAATGGCAACACATAACAAAAAGAAGTTTAAAAAGGTAGGCACTTGATTTTCTGCGCCATCTTGGATTTAAATATTATTATGTATTTATTTGTCTTAACAATACAGTTTTTTTTTAATTGAAATTGATAAAGCTATAGAAAAAAACAATTTGTCCGGTTCTTTACGGATCACCCGGTATATTTATATAATATATCTGGGGTGTCCAATTAAAATGGAACAGGGCCGTAGCAGAGAAAAAAAATTCACTGAAGATTTTTTTTTTCGGGATCGAAACTTCAAAATAAAAAAAATACTTTATTATAAAACCAACTTAAAAAAAAGAAAGATTTTGGTCCTTATTTAACTTTTTGATCATGATGATGGTATCTACGAAATCAAACGTCGGAATAAAATTTCGAAAACACCATTGTGTTTTTCCAAAAAGGTTGCCACAGACATGTTTTAACAGAACTGAAATATTTCTTAAATTAAGGGAGATACCATCAATTGGTAATTCCAACCATTTTTCAACTTTTCTCTGTAGCTCAAAAACTACAAGGGATATAATAAATCTGTTAGTATAATTTTTTAAATCTCAAAAAAGTAAGACGGTAATGCGAAAACCGCATGTCTTTATTTTCAATAACAAAGAAGTTTCCCACTGAATCCCATCGAAAATGTGATACCCTGTACAAGCATCTGGTGCGATCTGGTGCCATTTTTTAAAAATATTTTTAATTAAATTAAATCCAAAGAAGTTTTTTTTATACCTCCATCAAAAACATGATTTTAGCAGATAACTAAAGCATGGCTTTTTTCTTTAAAAGTATTTTCCAGCTTTTCTTGGATTTTTTAATAAAGATATTAAAAAGATAGTGTTAACAACTCGCGGCTAAACTGTGCTTTTTTTTACTTGCGTTTTTAAATACCTCGCTGTGCTCGTTATTTAAACCAACGCTTGTAAAAAAGCACTATTTTAGCCACTAGTTGTTAAAACTACTATTAAAAATCTCGAACGAAGAGAACTTCTCCTAGCACACCATCTTTACACTATAAATCAAGGCGGCTGGTAAATGAAATAACAATCGTTTCCTTAGCGATGTGTCTTTTTACTCGGTGACTTTTATTGTTGCGATATTTTAATCTTTGACAATTTGATATTTTGACGATATTTTAAAGTGATTTTTTCGAAAATATATATAAAGTTTTTTTTTTGCATCGGTAACCAAAAACACCATGCTTTTGTTATCTGCAGACAGTTACTAAAATCATGTTTTGGATGAAGGTATAAAAAAACTTTTTTTTTGGATCACGGGTGCAAAAAAAGATTTCTGTCCGTTTTTTACCCAAACTTAAAGAGAAATAGCGGAAAATAGTAATATTGAAAAAATCTAATTATTCTTGCCTAAGAATTAAGCCATTTCCGCCAGATTTCACCAAGTATTCACGAAAAAATTATTTAAAAATATCGTCAAAATATCAAACTGTCAAAGATTAAAATGTCGCAACAATGAAAGTCACTGAGTAAAAAAGACACATCGCTATGGAAACGATTGTTATTTCATTTACCAGCCGCCTTGATTTATAGTGTAAAGATGGTGTGTTTTTTTTCAAGGGTATCAAGGGGAAATCTTGCATAAGACGCCTGATCTACTTTCCTGCCATTTCTCCTCTACCAGGAGAGCCCGGGTAGTGTCGGATTCCTACCGACTAAAACCCCTCGATTGTGACTCCAACCTGCCAGGTGGCAAGCCACAGTCACTGCACTGCAGCCATAACTGGCTTATGGTGTGTTGGGAGAAATTCTCTTCGTTCGAGATTTTTAATAGTACTTTTAAAAACTAGTGGCTAAAATAGTGCTTTCTTTTTACAAGCGTTGGTTTAAATAACGAGCGCAGCGGGGTATTTAAAAACGCGAGTAAAAAAAGCACAGTTTAGCCGCGAGTTGTTACACTACATTATATTTTTTAATACCTATATTAAAAAATCCAAGAAAACATGAAAATACTTTAAACCATCTTTACACTATACATCAAGGCGGCTGGGAAATGAAATAACAATCGTTGGGTTAATGGGTTAATTCTTAGGCAAGAATAATAAGATTTTTTCAATATTACTATTTTCCGCTATTTCTCTTTAATTTTGAGTAAAAAACGGACATAAATCTTTTTTTTTACCCGTGATAAAAAAAAAGTTTTTTTGCATCGGTAATCAAGAAAGCCATGTTTTAGTTATCTGCAGACAGTTACTAAAATCATGTTTTTGATGAAGGTATTAAAAAAAAGTATTTTCCTGTTTTTATTGATTTTTATGAGAAAGGTATTCCTATGATAAAAATATTACTAAAGGTACTCGCGGCTAAAATGTGCTTTTTTTTCCTCGCGTTTTCAACACTTGTAAAAAAAGCACTATTTTAGCCACTGGTTGTTAAAACTACTATTATTTAACTACAAAAAATATTTTTAAAACTAGATGTCTTCATCAATCAGTAATGATGTCACAAATCTCTCCGGCAGCGATCTGAAGGCGATTCCGATAGTGAATCGAACCCGTGTGCGCTATAAAATTCATTACATATGCCCAGATTTTATTTGTTTACGTGGGGCCCCCTAGGGCGTGTATACAAAGAGTGTTTAATAGAGTAATTCAATACAAAGCTTTACTTAACCACTTTGTATAGTCGGGCACAAAATTCATTTTTTTTTTTTGAGGCTCATTTAAGGCGATATCTTCATAAACTCGACTTTCTTTCCATTTTTTTTTAATATAACGTAAACGTTTAAAAATAAAAGAAACAAAAAATATTAAAGTAAGCTTATTTCTATTATATTATTTTCATCCAACTCCCCAGCTTACACCGCAACGTAAATATTACGTAAAAGTTACAACACATGATTACTTTGTTAAATAAATCTTAGATAAACTGGACGTCACAACAAGGTAAAATTTAACGTAAAGGGTGTTTCATTATAAATGCCCCCCCCCTGTTATATCTGTTAATATGTGAGAATTGTGTATTTGTAAGATCTTCAAAAATATTAAAGTCAAAAAAACCTAGTGTCATTCGAACTGTCAAATATTAATAGCAACTTTCTTATTTTAAATACAATAACCTGTATTTTTTTGCATTTTTGAATTTTAGCCTTCTTCCTGATTTCAGAAATGTATAACTTATATCGTTGTATGAACAGCTTATAGTAGATCAACTCCATGAGCTAGAAAGAGAACCATCTATATCTCTCTATTTTCCAAATAATATTAAAAATAATAAAACTTACCACACTAATACTACAGGCATTTCAGAACCTAGCTTCTTTACATTCCAATAGTTTGCCCAATTTCTGTTTGCCCTAATATAATTTCATATATATTTTGAAAAATATTGCATAGAAAAACTCAGAAAAACTTGTAAATGACTTTAGTGTGAGTGAAGGAACTTTTAGATAGCATCTATCAATAATATTATATAATTTTAAAAAAATATCAAAGAATCATTTTTGTCAATTTAAATATCAAAATTTCCACCTAAAAATTCTCTACACAGATCACAATTAAACTTTTTCCAATTTCTTCGTAGCAAATGCCTTGAAAAATATACGACACTTGGTTTTTGTAAAGAAAATTCGTCTATATTTTCAGCATCACTCACAGTACCCAACTTTAAGCTGGTCTTTAGTGTCCTTGCTGTTGGGTTACGATTATAAACCCCTTGTTGGCAATATTTAGAAAATTGATTTTCCAATGGATCTTGATTTAATCGCCTTGTTGTTGGGTAAGGCAATTTTTTTTGTTCTACATTATTTAATATAATTTTAACACCTTGGAACGTTTGCAAAACATCACCCAAACAATGGGGGTTGGCTCTGTCTTCCAGTTATTAAATCTAATAGAAGAATCCAGGCTTTCAGAAGAACTTTCACAGTTAGTACATTGCTGATGCTTTATCAGTGTCAAGATACATACTCCACTGGCTCTACTACTAAAGAAAGCAGAATATCTAAACTTGCCTTTCTTCTGGTCTGGAATACAAATGTTTGACTGACACAGTATTTTTTGCGAGTCTGTTACCACCTATAAACCTGTCTTCAAAGTGATCAGAACACAGGATTTTTCCATTGAAAAATGCTATGTTGTCCTTGTAATTGATATAAAATAAAATATAGGCAGTTGTTCTAAATTGTTTGTTGCTTGTAAACAGTGTGGAATGGCATTTCGTTTTTTTTTAGGTTTTTTTTTCTAGATTCCAGAGACTATTCCCTATTTCATACCAATATCTCTAAAACTAATAGTTTTTAACAGAAAAAACTTCATGACTTCTAAAATTTTGATCTGATGAAAATTAGTCATGGAAAATGTTTAGCTTAACTTGCTTTAACATATTAATATATGTCATCACTCATTATCGTGACCCCTTAATTTTAGTGACAGACTGTCGTAAGCAGAGGTTCTTCTTAGGTACCCTTATTTATACAAGGTGTTTGCACAGAAACCAATAAGTAAATAAAGTCATGACAAATTGGTATAATTGCTACTATACTTGGGTGTCTTTCAATTAAATTTATGGTATAAGTGTATAAACACCTTAATATCGCTTACTATGATTTACCAATTTTTTAAAGACAGCGAAAAACATCATTGCCTACTATACTATGGAAACACCACATAATTGTAATTCACAGCCACCTAAGTTAAAAACTTTAAAGTCCAATGTTTGAAAAACTATTGAACCAAGTGCATATATGTTATACATTTTTGAAGTCAGCAAGAAACCTAGAATTCAAAACTGTAAAAAAATACAGGGTGTAGTATTTAAAATAAGAAACTTGCTATCAATGTATGACACTTCGAATGACACTTGGTTTTTTTGACTTTTAATATTTTTGAAGATCTAATCTAACTAATTTACCTAATAACAAGTTCCCTTCTTATTAGGTAAATATAATGTAATTAAAGAAACATAAGTTATGTTATGTAAATATTACGTAAATTTTATGAAAACTTTTTTATGTAAATTTGTTGACTTTACATTTATGTAAATACTATGTTAATGTAACAGATGTGTTTGCTGCGTCCTTGATCCGGCAAAATTGACGGGGGCAAGAAAAAGCGGCCCGCCAAAGATTTGGGCACAAATCACGGCGAGAGCGTGATCCGTTCTTAAATTGAACCGCTCGGGAGCGGTTTTTGAGCGTAGGTCGAAATTGCTATAAAATTATTGATAAATTCTGTTTAAAAAAAAAGATTTAAAAAAAAATGGTACAGTTTAAGAACAATCTAAGTGTGAGGGAAAAGGGATTGATCACGATGGCTCCTCCGAACTACGCCTATAACTTTCTTAAAACCCTTTTTAGATTAAAAATGTCACAAGAATATGATTATTGAGGTTAGAGAAAAAAATTCACAAAAAAACAATGGAAGTTCCTATCCATATTTCTGATTGACAAGTAAGATTGTCTTAAAAACAACACTTTATATTCCAGCCAACACATCTGTTACATTAACATAGTATTTACGTAAATCTAAAGTCAAAAAATTTACATAAAAAGAGTTTTCATAAACTTTACGTAATATTTACGTAACATAACTTATGTTTTTTACTTTTATTACATTATATTTAATTTTACATAAATGTTACATTCCAATACGTAATATTTATATAACATTTATATCATAAAGTTATATAGTAGTTACATAAAGAGTACCTTATTTACGTGACCTCAAGTTTACCTTGATGTTACTTTTAAAATATATAAATATTATGTAAAAAAATATACCCCAATTTTGCCTTTTAATTTACTTTCTAGTTACTAGTTTGTTGCCATATATTATTTACGTTATTTTAATTACATATTATTTACGTAAAAAGAAGGGAACTTTCTGCATGGCATTATGCAGAACATGGAAGTTACTTTTTACCTTGATGTAACTTCAACTTTACCTAGAATTTATGTAACAAAGCAATCATGTGTTGTTACTTTTACGTAATATTTACGTAACGGTGCTTTTATTAGTTTTTTATTCGAGGACCTGCTGTTGTTACTTATTTAAAAGGATTGTCATTGCAATAAATAACCTTAAATGACATTCAGGAATATGGAAGGTAACTTCCATTGAGGCTACCGGACAGTGCAAGAATTTTGGTAATAAATTAATGTTCAACAATATGTTTTTTTTTTCTGTATACCTCATATTTTTTGTTACAGGCTTCACGATGACGTTCTCACAACTCATTACAAACAACTTTCCCGTGTAAAACTCTCCTCTTAAAACTCGCCAAGAGTTTCAGAAAAGTTCCGAACAGCCTAAGGAGTGTCCGAAAAGACAATAAAACATTCCATAATGGGGGAGACCCAAGCCAAGTGCGGCAGCAAAAGGAGTCTTTACTGCGCCCAACTCAGGGCCATGCTTAAAAGAAATATGCTTCTGAAAAGGAGGGAGAAAAGAAGGACTATGGCGGTAAGCAAAAAAAAACGTGCTTAAGTTTTACTCAGCTCATATGATTTATTACGGACCATAAATTTAAACATTTGAATTGGCATATTCGACAAATATTTTACAAGATACTTTTTTATACAAACGATATTGCGATTGCGTACTTAAAATATCAAAATAGTGCTGCCTAAACTTATATAAATTCTACTTAGGCCTTGAGTCAAAACGTTTCAATAGTTCCCTATTATTTTTTATTATTTGCCAGCTGCACTGCACTGCTAGTTTAATCTGAGTTTGTTTCCACAATAAACGTAAAATACTATTTTTTAACATTCTAAACACCAATTAAATTTTAACTAGGTTTAACAGCGCGGTGCAATTGATCCTAAGAAAAACAAATGAGACTTCTGAAGGTATTCTAGTAGTCTACTTTACTATTTAATTCCTAAATTTTTTCTTAAATTTTTTCTCCCACAGGTTTTATCATTAATTCGTGAATCTAAAAAAAAATAAAGTATAGGCATACCGGTTGTTTCAAGGGGGTGGTTCACCCCATTTTTTTCCACAAATATAAAGATAGAAAATTGGAACTTTTGAATAACATATTATGTCAAATTTGACGTTTTCTGACAGGTCACGTGACTTCCGGTCGCTTTCGGTTTTACCGGAAATGGCCCTAATTTTTGATTTTTATATATAACACACTGTATATTTTTACATTTTCTACTTACATATAAAAATAAAAAAATAAAAAAAATCGATGATGGAAGAATATCTTTAAAATACTAAATTTACAAAATATAATTAAAAAAGTGACGCAGTTTCTCTTATAACGTTAGGATAAATATGAAGGACGCTGTGCTTTTATTTTAAATGAGGCGATAAGTAAAAATCGCCACTTTCCAGAAAAGTGACTGAAGAATCGCGACCATGGTGGGACCAAAAGTTACGTGACCTGTCAGAAAACGTCAAATTTGACATAATATGTTATTCAGAAGTTTCAATTTTCTATCTTTTTATTTGTCGAAAAAAAAGGGGCTGAACCACCCCCCCTGAAACACCCGGTATATGTATAGGGTGAGCAAAATACCGTAAATAGGCGTCCAGACCATATAACTATTGGGTATATAAAGGCCCAGGATGCGAGAAAATCGTAACGGCAACTAGATTGTCATGACATGGCCAATGGGATAATGACGACTCGATCTGAGCCTTCGAGAGTTTGTAACGTCGAATCATCTCATTTCTCGTTCGGCGCACTTCCAGCTGACGCATGTGTAGTGGAGCCCGCCATTAATCTATTTGCCCCGGCCAACTTGATATTTCGCAGGGGTTTCCGCTGCGCTTTTTATCATAGGGAAATACACGGGCAGCAGAAGCGTGTCAGATTTTTCTGAGGCCCCCCCGCAAAGTTTTTTAGGGTTCACTCCTGTTCTACTTAATATTTTTTTTTGACAACAAGAAAGTTATTGCATTAGTATGGGGGCGATCTTCACCGGCGATTCCTTGAGGGGGGGAGCTTTCCTCCCAATGTTGCTTTTAGTTGGGAAATATGAAGGTTTAGTTGGGAAATTTCAGTACGCATTTTACAAAACATTTTGTATTTCTAATTTCTTCAAACAACAATGAAAAAAATGTCAATGTTTCAGGTAACTTGGGGATCGCTTTTAATATTAGTTCTGTATCCCCCAATCAAATGCCTTCGGATCACCGGTGGCCATTTTTATTACAAATATTTCCGAATCCTACAAAA
This sequence comes from Oxystoma pomonae, assembly GCA_963921995.1. Lineage (NCBI taxonomy): Eukaryota > Metazoa > Arthropoda > Insecta > Coleoptera > Brentidae > Oxystoma > Oxystoma pomonae. The sequence goes on along the minus strand of OY998171.1, from coordinate 47,007,877 downwards.
TGTTATCTTATTTAAAAAAAATTTGAACCAGTTGTTCATCCTAAAATAAAACTCACCCTATGCCGTATTTTGTCCCTTAAAAATTCAAAAAGGATATTTTGGCAAGTCATTTATACCAGTTTGCGAAAATGGAAAAATATCAGAATTTTATACGTTTTTAAACAGAATAAACTTTTTTATAACTGAAAATAAGGGCTTTCAAGTTGTTGCCTACAGGGTCAAAGAGACTAGATGATTTAGCTTTGGAATTATTACTCTTATTACTTTTGTACTTTGTTCATATTTCAAGAAAACATATTAAAAATTAACATGCCAATTCCAGTTGTAATTTAAGACTTAGAAAATGTTTAAACGAGAATTTTGAGTTCTATGTAAATTATTTTTTTCAATTTAGAATTATCGAATTTTGAAAAGGTATGAAAATTAATTTTTAATAGAGTGTAATGATAAAATCTATCCAATATAACTGTTTCTGATGCCACCGGAATTTAGCAATACTTATACTTTACCAATCCAATTTTTGGATAACATATGTCATAATTGCTATCAGTCCGAAATTTTTGAATTTAGAATGCCTTATCAATTATTTATACCAATTTCTACGCCTCTGGTACTGTTAGTGATATAACCTTGCCACTACACCATATTTTTTTTTATTTAGGAATACTCTGAATGCAAAAATACCAACCATGCAAACATCTGTTAAAAATAGCTCGAACAGGAATATTTTGTTATTATATTGCCGCTGCACCATATTAATTATTTCATTTGGAAGTAATCCTAAATCAAGAGTATCAATCTGGATGACATATGTCAAAACCACTGTCATCCAGGGATAATTGAAAAAGGATTGGTACATGAAGTTAAACAAATATTTTCCATAAATTCCTACGCCGCTGGTACGAATAATTTGTGACTCAGCCATACAAATTTTTAAAGTTGGATAATATTTAAATCTAATCTCAATTAGAAATATTTTTAAATAAAGGGTAGTGGAAAAATAATAAACAGCATATTTTGAAGTTTGGAGGTCACTGGCTCTAACAAAATGAATATTTTTTGACTCCAGCAAAAAACTTTTTAAATTTCAAATTATTCTTAATGCAAAAATATTAGTTTTATTGACATATGTCAAAAGAGCTGTCAGTGAGTAATATTTGTGTATATAAAGTAAAATCAATTTATTAATAAAAACTGATATATTCGTACGCAATACTACTAAAAATAGCAAGAGATTTTTAATAAAACTTTTAACGAAGTATCTCTGGTCTATCTATCTTGTATCAGTTGGTCAGTTCGGCGAGTAAATAATAAAATAAATCGATTAATAAATGAAATCATACAAGATTTTTTGAACCGTAAAATTAAAGGGCCCTGTAGGTACTCTTTACATAATATCTCACAACTCCACATATGTCAGGGCGGCTGTCACTCAGAAATGTTTAAAAATAATGTGTCCCAATTTTTTTTAATATTTCTTGAATTTGTACGCCTCTGGTTTTAACAAAATGAAATTAATTATTCTGAAACTTTCCATCCTTTGTCTCCAATGTATCTAGTAAAGCTGTGTCAAGTTTGGTGTCTCTAGATTATCCAAGTGCGGAGTGATTGCCAAAAACCCATTTTAACACCATTAATTTGTGGTTAAACAACAAACCGAAATAACTTTATTCCTGATGGCTTGGTCAAATAATGATAACCACAGAGGTTGTTATTTTTGTATGCTAACCAAAAACTCCCTAATCAGTTTATGACAAGTAAGCGTGGAATTTGCTGGATTGGACGTTTTTGTCTTTTTGCATTAGAGGTTAGAGTTGACGTTAAACTAAGTTAGCGCGCGAAAGCCGTACAGATAAAAAAAAGACAGAATTGCGGTATATTCCACGTCAACGCATACATTCTATGACCAATTTTAACTGCCTATTGTGTCTACCTGAACATGTGGTGGCGTGGACAACACATAAACGACAGCGTCTGCGACGTCCTCGGGTCTCAGTATCTGTTTATCCTTGGGAAAAACCTTATCTATTTCTACGCTCTCTGGAAAGTTTCCCGCTTGAATTATTTCGGTCACGACGGCACCTGGACTAATACTCTAAAATTAAAAAAAACCTTTCAAGGCGGATTTTCCCAACTTTTCAGATTGATAATAATTCATAGTGTGATAAGGATTAATAGCGCCTGTTTATCGAAGGGTTCTTCTTGTTCTTCTTCTTCTTCTTCTTCTTCTTCTTCTTCTTCTTCTTCTTCTTCTTCTTCTTCTTCTTCTTCTTCTTCTTCTTCTTCTTCTTCTTCTTCAAAGTCTTGGTCCAAAAATAAATTGGTCAGTATTTCTCAAGAAATAGTAAAGTTGTATTAAGCGACATTGAATTCTTTGGACAAGAGGGTCATAGCAAAATAAACTTCATTTAGTTACTAACTGGGTTTACTTTAAATTTATGTTATTCTCGTTCTAAGAAAAAACTAAACTTACACGAGTCATGAGTTTCGGGTAGATTTAAAACGATTGTTACTTTGAATCTTTAGCAAATATCTTATACTTAAAAAAAATAATATTTCTTTTCAACAGACCGGAAAGTACATACTTTGCGTAGAATTTTTGTACGAAAAGTGCAACTTTCAAAGATGGGACCGGAAAATAAAATATAGACCGTTAGTCAAGTTAGCTATGACTTGTGTTGACAGTTTTAAAACTTTTTTATTTTTTTTTAATTTCTCTTTTTTTATTCTCTTTTTAAATTTGTTTTTTATTTTTAAACCAAAAAGTTTATTAATGACATCTAGATAGAAATATTGATGTTGGTTGAAAAAAAAATAAAGTACCATACATCACCGGAAACTAACTTTACAGGTCTCCACAGATTTACAGGTTTCGCCTACTGCTCGCCCTGTAAACTTTCTGTGTCATCTGTAAAGTTCCCGTTTCCGGTTTAGTAACGTAAATACCTATTACAACAAAACCGCTTATTTTTTAATATGCACTTTCTTCCTCGATATAATATATAATTATAGAGCTTAAACTAAATTTAAATAACACACCTATCCTAAAATATAACCAAAATTACCTAGCCACTAATATATATAATAGCACATTACACAAACGAGTTTTAAATATATCTAATACAAATTAACTCGTATAAATAATTATTATATATAAGCATTGGAACAGGTATTTAATATTGGGGCATACGCACGGATGGCTAAGGGGCTTAAGCCACCCCCCCCTCGAATAAAATGGTAATCTGCTTTATAGCCCCTTCCCAGGACCCTCAAGCCCCCACCAATAACAATTTGCAGAGTCGCACATATATAGCGCCCTGGTGAAGCCGAATCAGTTTAAATTATTAAACATTTAAAACTAACAATTATTTATTCAAGAATTAACACTTAGGAAGTGAGAATTTAAAATAATTTAATTAATATTGGTTAACTTACCGTAACTTTAATCATAGAATCCTGCTTAACCAACTCTTGCCTTAATGTTTCTGTCAAACACGTGACCGCATATTTTGTCGGTCCGTACATATTCAGACCTGACAATAAATTTGGCACACTGTGGCCCATGATGCTGTTCATGTGAATAATATGACCGTCGATCTTGTGTTTTTTCATGATTTTAATTGCCTCTCTCGTTGCTATTGAGAGACCTAGAAGGTTTGTGTCTGAAAATAAAAGAGAAAAATATAGTAATTAAAATATTTATTATGATAGAGGAACTAAGTAACATTAAAAATTTCACCCTATACGTATCGAAAGAAGATAAGTGACCTATCAAAAAAAGGTATAAAGCACAGCCTAAATGCCTACGTAACGTATCTACTTTCTTCCATCTAAATATCTTGAATGAGATCATAGATCACAATTTAAGACCAAAGAATAGATAAATTGATTTGAATACGTCTCGAATCGCGATACTATACCTGTACCGGAGGTTTCACATAACATATCGTAGCAAATGTATGGATCGTAAGACCAAGAATCCAATACGGCTCAGTGGTCTGGTGACCCGCTGTAGAGAAGCTTACCATATCCAAAAAGCTCACGAGCCTACAAAGGCTCTTCTGCAGAGGGATAACCGGCGCAATGAGGACGACCCCCATCCACGCCCTGGAAATAATCTTGGGTCTCCCCTCGCTTCCAACTTGGATCAAGAAGGAGGCGATGGCGACGCACCTGCGATTAAGGGAACAGAGAATATGAAAGAGCAGGGAGGACAGAGAGGCTACCTGGCGGTCGAGGGACTGGCGACGAAAGAGTTGCTTCTCCTAAGACTGCCAGTGAAAGCACCGCTTAAACCATGGAGGTTTGGTAAAAAGTACAAAGTCACAATATCATGTGGAGAGAATGAGTGGCAAAGAGAATAATTCCGAATGAAATTAAGCAGAGAGGCGACGCGCGACGGTCTGCTACACGGATGGCTCTAAACTGACAGCCAGGCAGACAACAGGCGCAGAAGTATACGCGGAAAGCCTAGAAGTTCAGAAAAGTTATCTACTTGGAAAACACGCAACGGTGTTTTAAGCGGAGTTGATTAGACAGAGTGAGCTCAACAAATGGGCGAACAATGAACTTAGGCGTCCTGGAGGCAAGAGTCGAAGTGCAGATAGTCCAAGCTATTCGTGGATGGTCCGAATGTAGCCAGAACTAAATCGCTCTTAGGCAAGACCCGAAAGGACATTGGACTGCTGACAGGGATGCTGACTGGGCAAAATCGGCTGATCAAACATCTGACGCAAATAAGAGTAGCAGGAGATCTCGTGTGTCCCGCTTGCGGGCTTGAAGAGGAATCGGCGCAGCACTTAACAGCAGAGTGCGATGCATATGCCAGATCAAGGCAGCTGAAGTGGGAATATTCTACGATAGCTGCTGCTCGCTCAAATGGGCCAACATACTGAACTTCGTAAAGAAGACAGGGAGGCCCGGAGAGAGAGTTGCAGCGGAAGTAGGGGCATAGGGGTAAGGAACGGGGTATGGCAGAAAGGGCCCATGAAGAGGGCTAATTGCCAGGCCAAATATCGTTAATTTATTAGTAACTTTTCTCTGAGTGTAGTTCTGACAAAGGCAAAGTAGCTCTTTAAGGTTTATGAAGGTTACGAGCGAATTTAATAAAAACCTTGCTTTCTGCCCAACAAGAAAGAGTTTTTTTTAAATATTTCAAACGCAATCTCAATTCAAATGTTTCCAAAATAACAGAAAAAACACTGATGTTTTAGTAACCGATGACTGTTGTGAAATAGCCGAAAAGTTTGCAGAAAAAAAAAGTTTACGTTCAGCACGAAGATAATGAGCTTCCCCCACTTTCGAACTGTACAAAAAATCAAAAGAGGTTAACAACAATTCTTTTCACTGAAGAAAATGTGTCTGAACTCATAAGAAGCCTTAAAACTGACACCATCCCTGGTCCCGATAATATCCCAGTAATCTTCCTTTAAAGATGTATTAATTATATCAGCAAAGTATTGGTAGAAGCCATGACTGAAATTTTAATGAAATGAAAGATTACAAAATATATGGACACATGCAATTGTTATCCCATTATATAAAAAAGACGATAAACAGCTACACACAAACTACAGGTCAATAAGTCTAACATCCAATATACGTGAATGCTTTGAGAAAGTGATTGTCAAAAACCTAACTCCATTTCGTCTTGAAAATAACGTTATAGCAGAACATCAGCACGGATTTCTACCAAAAAGAAAGCGTATGATAAAGTACCTTTTAAAAAGATGTTGCATAAGATGGATCACTATGATATTGGTGGTGAGCTCTTCAATCTTTCAATCTGCTGGACAAAAAGAACTTTTTAAGTTAGGATTAATGGCAAGCCATCAACCATACATACATGTCTCAGTGTACAACAGCGATGCGAGCAAAAACTAAGGTCTCGACGACGTGGGTAATCGCACTGCAGTACGCCGATGACAATGTCGTTATGGCCGATACAGAGGAAGGTCTACAGCTGGTAATCAACGCATTTAACCAAGCCTACAAAAGTATTGGCCTAGAGGTCAATCTTGTCAAAACGCAAATTCTTTACCAACCAGAACCAGGTACGAATCCCCAAGCTCCAAACATTTCCATAAATGGCCATCCCCTGCAGAACGTGGAACATTACCCATACCTTGGGAGCCACCTATCTTCAAATGCAACTATTGACGCAGAAATACAGCATGGCCTAAAATGTGCTAGCGCAGCGTTCGGACGGCTTTCGGAGAGAGTCTTTAACAATCACGACATCAATGCAGAGACCAAGCTTCGTGTCTACAACACAGTTATTTTTTTTAAAAAGTGTTTTAGAAGAAGCCAGAACAATTAGTATAGAAGCCCTTATCTTCAAGCACCAGCTTCGTTGGACTTGTCACATTATCCGCATGCCTGAAACACGTCTTCCAAAGCAGATATTTTATGGACAACTGAACGAGGGAAAGAGAAATCAAGGAGGTCAACAAAAAAGGTACAAGGATGTTCTCAAAGGCAATATGATGAAGGGTCACATCGATATAAACAACTTCGAGACCACGGTAAACGATAGGGCTTCATGGCGCCGAACAGTCCATAAGGGAGCACAAACTTTTGAATGACGTAGACTAGAGACGGAAAAGAGAGAACGTAGAAAGGAGCGACGAAATGGAAGAATGGATGACCAACAATACCCGGCTGCTGCCGGAGACTGGGTGTGCCAGGACTGTGGAAGGGTATGCGGCTCGAGAATTGGCTTACATAGCCATCAAAAAACGCACAACAGATAGCGACAATGCAGAATAGTGGAAAATCATACTGGATATCGAGTGATTGCCTATAATGACAACAGCGATTTGTCTATGCAAAGACAAACTATTATTATATTTTTTACTGATGATGCCAAACTATTCTCAAATTCAACAACCATAAGCAGCTCTAAGAAGATCCTAAAACAATAGAGAAATGGACTAAAAAATAGGGCATGAAACTCAACGAGAAGAAGTGTACCGCCAAAAACTATCAATTAAACAACACCCCTTTAATTTATGTTGACAGATATAATGATCTTGACAGCATTATAAGCTCCATTCTAAAATGGAAGTCGCATGTCAACAAAGTTGTAAAAAAGTCAAATACTCTCACTTGTTGTATTCAAAAAGCCTTCTCAGATAGATCTATAGACACCTTAATGCAACTACTTAAAACATATATTAAACCAAAACTTGAGTATGGAGGGACAATACGGATTCCATATTTTGCAAAAAATATAGTGTTTAGAGAGAGTTCACAGGCGGGTCAAAAAAATCTTTGTAGAATTGAAAAATTTAGCATATCGTAAAAGACTGAGCAGGCTGAATATCACAACACTAAGAGAAAGGCGTTTGAGAGGAGACCTTATAGAAACATACAGGATATTGCTGCCATATTACAAAATTAACCTCAACATATTTCATGAAAATACAAATATACAGCTAAGAAGACATAGCAAAAAGCTGAAGAAAGAAAGAAATGCCAAAGAAGACATAGCAAAAAGCTGAAGAAAGAAAGAAATGCCAAACTTCCCAGAAAAACCTTTTCAAGTAATACTAATAGAATCTAAATTTTTGTTTTTCCAGATAAACCTTTTTAACTAATAGAATCGTTTATGACTGGAACGCGCTATCTGAGGACACAGTTTGTGCTTCAAGTACCAATTCTTTTAAAAACACTAACAAACATTTTTTCGCATTTTGGCCAGTAAAAGCAAAAAAAAAATTTACAAGCATTATAAAGTGGACTTTAATAAAAAGTTAACTATAAAATATAAATTTAAAGAAAAATGTTTTGGGGCGGCGTAGAGGGCGAAAAAAAGATAAAATCATTGTAAAATGAAACCATCAAATAAACAACAGTTTCATCGGTCGTAACCGCTTACTCTTGAATATCGTAATCGTAATCCTAAGGTTTTGAAAACTTTCTTAAAACCAAAACACACTTTAAAAGAGCTGTTTAATGTATTGTAAAATTACAATGAGAGTAGAGTCGCTTCACATAAACAAAGGCTTGTTTGAATTAAGTAAAATTTTTACAGAAAAAACTTTTGCCTCAGTGCTTGCTCATGATTCTTTTGGCCTCTTTCTCCAGAAATTATTTGAAAGAAACCACAGTTTTGCTGTTTAGAGATACAGGGTTCCTAAGCAAATCCTTAGGGGGCCAAGCAGCCGTGTATAAGACGCAAACAAACGGAAAAGCACATTAGGCAGAAAAGGATGGGCATGGGGCGATGTTGTCACTACATCTTCCACGTAGTAAATCCATTCCGGGTTGTTGTTTTCTAATGTTTTCCATTTTCATACCTTTAGGACTGGAATAAAAATTGTTTTTGCTCGACTTTAATACCAAACTGATGAAAGATATCGTCAAAAGAATATTTTTCGACTTTTCATTTTGTAACCATTGTCCTTACGCACTGTTTACAGGCTGGGGACTGAGATACATGCAAATGCCTAATCTAAAGCGTTCATACACGGACGGAGAAATCGACTGAGATATTTCCGTAGAAACTTTATCAAGCAAATAGGACGGGTTGACGCCTTCGAACGTCCAACCCGGTTTTTGCACTTTGATTCGAAATCAAAAAGGAGGAACAGTCAGATGTGGGGCCGTGCACAAATTACGTAACGGTGATTTTACCAATTTTTGACCCCCTCCCTATGTAATGTTTTGTAACGCTTTGGCACGCCACTCCCCTAATATTACGTAACGATTTCAAGACCACTACCCCCCCCCCAAAAAAAAAAAACTTTTCACTTATTTTCATTCCAAATTTTCTTAGTTTCACACAAATGCAAACGCTGTCGAAAACCCCCCTCCCCCCTACGTAACGTTTTGTAACCTCCCTCTCCCCCTATGACCATTACGTAATTTGTGCACGGCTCCTGTAGTCCCAGTGGAGGAGGGCGAGAAAATTGATATTTTTTTCTCAAAAATTATACTCTTTAGACTATTTCTTTGCGTTCCCGAAATTACGTAATTTTTGAAAAAAAATTGTAAGCGGTGCCATTTTTATTTCGTGCTTTGTTTTTCTAACATTTTTGCGTTCGGCTAATTTAATTGAAAAATTTTTGCCTGCGGCGCCCTTTATCTTCTCACTCGAAACCAAGATCCCCCGTTTTAAGAAAACTGATCCCGTCTCTGTTTCTAAATTTTTTTGAATAAAAGTAGAGTATGACCATGGGGGAAATAATTTTTTTCTACGGTATGAAAATAAAAAAAGTGGCAGAGCTCAAGTTTTTCGTAAAAAAAACGTTTTTTGTAAAGAAACAGAGCAAAATAAATCTTTTCACCCCTTTTTGGGTGTTACAAATATTGGCAGCCGCTTATTTTTCGCTTTTAACCTCCTGCTAGTTTTGAAGAATTGGTTCGCTACATGTTTCGAGATCATGTCATAAAACACCTCGAAAATAACAAATGTAGTGTAGGGCCAGCTTTATTTAAAATCAATAATATCGCAAGCAAAAAGCTCTGCAGGAAAAACAGCGCCGTTTATTGATTTCTTTGGCTGCTAGTGCTTTTATTAATTATTAATTAAAAGCGAAGATATTTCTTTCTAATGTTAACAACCTCACGAGTTTATCGCTCAGTATCGTAAATAATGGACCCTGCCGCATCCTTTAAGCAAGAAAAAGCTGTGGTTTGAACCTGAAAATATCTAATTTCTCTCTTCATCATCTCATGGTGTGGCCGCCATCTAGCGGAATTTGCAGACATCTTGTCAACGGTTGATATTGCAACTATGATTTATGCTCACAATGAAAGAGTGGCGACAATTTTTTCTCATGAAAGCAGTCCGGAGATAATAACAAACTGGCACCATTGCTCAATATACCTGTTTCTTTTGTGCGCGCAGAACTTTCTATGGCATTTCTGTCTGATTTATTGAAATCCTATCCCTCAGGAAAATCTTAGGAACCCTGTATAACATTGCAAAAAAAAATATTTTTCTGTGTTTCTACCTTTCATATCGATTTCACCACGTTTTATATGCAAAGGATTTTTTTTAATTTTTGTTTTGCCATATCGAAGTGTTCGTTCTTAATAGTTTATTACATAACAAGTGTAGAAAGTGACGAATTTTCACGAGTGTGGATATTTTTGCGCGAGGAGGCAGCCGAGTGCAAAAACACACGAGTGTAATGTAATTATTATTGGTGTTTTATTTTGTACAACATCGGTTGAAACTACTTTTCCGCACATGTGTGAAAAAGTATTTTGCAGCTCATGTGGATTAAGTAATGTTGACAGTTTACAACTCTTCCTAACTTCAAGAACTTACTTTTCCACACCTGTGCGTAAATATTTCTGCACATGTGTGAAATTTAATGTTCCCAAGAAACCAATGTGTAAAATTCATTATATTTATATATGGTCGTTGAAAAAATACTTTAACCTTTTAATTTTCTTGTCCTTGCCAAAAAAAGATTTGATCAAAATTGGGATAGCAGAGAGATCCAGAAGAGTTAAAAAACGGGCAAAACTCTTTGATATCCCTTCAATCGGTCGGAACTACTTTTTCGATCACATGCGGATTAAGTAATGTTGACAGTTTATAACTCTTCCTACCTTCAAGAATTTACTTTTCCACACCTGTGCGGAACCAAAATGTGTGAAATTCATAATTTTTATATGTGGTCGTAGGAAAAAGTCTTTACCTTTTTCATTTTCTTGTTTTTGCCCAGAAAAGAGAAGAAGGGCAAAACTCTTTGATATCACTTCAATCGGTTGAAAGTACTTTGTGTGTAGAAAATTACTTTGCAGCACATGTGCAGAAAATTAATGTTGATAGTTTACAACTCTAACTACCTTCAACAACGCACTTTTCCACACCTGCGCGAAAATATTTCTGCACAAGTGTTGAATTTAATGGTTTATAAGAAACCAAAGTATGCAAAATTCATTATTTTCATATGTGCTCGTAGGAAATAGTAGTTTTCATAACTAGTGGCTAAAATAGTGCTTTTTTTTACAAGCGTTGGTTTAAATAACGAGCGAAGCGAGTTATTTAAAAACGCGAGTAAAAAAAAGTACAGTTCAGCCGCGAGTTGTCAACACTATTTTTTTAATACGTTTATCAAAAAATCCAACAAAAACAGGAAATAGTATATAACGTAACGAGAGAAGAAAGTGATATATTTCACAAGAGCGTGAATATTCTGAACGAGGCCCTAGCCGAGTGAAACAACACGCGAGTGTAAGAAAGTTACTTTCTATCGAGTTGTGTACGCTATTTTCTTACGACCACTTTAGGATTTAATTCGTATTTATTATTATTATTTTATTATTATTAAGAAAGTATTTTCTTCTCTAGGGACGAAAGTATTTTCTTCTTCAGGGACGAAAATGGTTTCGGTTTATTTCCGACGCTTCTACAAATGATAGCCTACTAGATACCTACATTGTTTGGATGTTTTGCTGTCATTCATTTTCGTCAGTAGAGAAGAAAACATTTTCGTCTCTAGAGACGAAAATAAAATTAATATTCGTGTGAAATATAAAACTTTCTGAGGCCCTATAGAGTGCAGATTTGGTTACTTTCGTGTGTGGCCATAGAAAAATACTTTTAAAAATGTCGAACGAAGAGCACTTTTCGCAACACACCATCTTTACACTATAAATGAAGGCGGTTAATAAATGAAATAACAATGGTTTCCATAGCGATATGCCCTTTTACCCGGTGACGTTCATTGTTGCGACATTTTAGTCTTTGACAGTTTGACTAACGGAAATGGCTTAATTTTTAGGCAAGAATAATTAGATTTTTTCTATATAACCATTTTCCGCTCTTTCTCTTTAATTTTGGATAAAAAATGGACAGAAATCTTTTTTTGCACCCGTGATAAAAAAAAGTTTTTTTGCATCAGTAACCAAAAAAGCCATGCTTTAGTTACCTGCAGACAGTTACTAAAATCATGTTTTTGATGAAGGTATAAAAAAGACGTTACTACGTTTTCTTGTTTTTGCTCAGAACAGACTAGACCAAAATTGGGATAGCAGTGCAAAAACAATTGCTGTCCTTACTTATGACATCTTTCCACATTTCCGTATCCCCGTCGCACAAATTTGTCAGCTTAATGATACCAGCGTTGTTTATTAGAATATTAACAGCTCCCAAATTCTTTGATACCCATTCAAAGGCTTCGATGATACTTTCTTCTTTGCTAACGTCACACTTAACTGCGTGAATTTTGACGTTTGGACGGAGAGAGGCGTTCAGTTCGGCTATTTTTTCTGATCTTCGGGCTAACCCTGCTACCTAAAAAAATATATTCATGCACATAAAAAAACACAGCGGCAGCATCATTAGGAGTTTCCATCCATATTCCAGACTGACAATTTGGAATTTTTTCAATGACAATACCTTTAAATGAATAACAACAATAAGTCAATTCAAAGAATTAATCTAGTTGTAATTCAATGGCGCTTGTTATTGAAATATGGAGAATGTTTTTTAAGACAATATTATTTTTCATTCTGGAATACACTCAGAAAACCAACCTAAGTGAAGTATCTTCTTAGATTTTTTTGTTAGTCGTAAGTTCTATTAGCCCCAAGTGATGAATTCAATAGGTGCAAGTAAAAGGACCTACTTAGAACCGGGTTTTTAACACTTAGTGATTTATCTACTTACTAATATGCAACAAGTCACTTAAGTTTCCCTTCACTTAGGGTTAGTAAATTTTTCTACTAAAGTCTGTTCCTAAAGAAGAGAGAGTAATAAAAATGCAAATTTGGATAAATTTTGTACTGAGTGATCAATCACTTTTTCTTCTCTTTTAAAAATTTTCTAATGTACCTCAGGTAAAAATCCCTTATTTTTATATACCTCACCTTGTTCGACCGGAGAATACAATAGCACCCAAAACCGAGAACAATAGAAAGCAAGCGGGGGAAACTTACATTTTAAGTACCGTAGTATATAGGTATTAGTGAAGAAAACAGTAAATATGTGAAAAGTACTATAAAATTTAATAAAACAAATTACTTTATTAGAAAAAAATTATAAATTAAATAATAAAAATACATTTTAGGAATACAAATAATATTATAATATATATACACAAAAACGGATTGCCGTTTTAATTATTATTATAACTACAAAAATAATTAAAATGAAATGGGGGAAAAACGTTTCTTTAAAACCAGTCAAAAATAAAATGGGAATAAATTACTCAGATTGAGAAGAACAGTAAATGCTCTCATCATCACTCTCATTTTCTTCCAAAGAAATAATTAACGGTTCCACAGTTTCTTCGATTTTTTCTTCTACTTTTAAAACATGTTGTACACATTTATGCCAATTATCTGGAGTAATTTTTTTAACTGATTCTTGAAAAAGCACCTCCACATCCTTTAATTTATAGGTAGTATTATACTCTTTCATTTGAGCCCATATTAATTCTATTGGATTAAGTTCACAATGGTAAGGCGGCAGTCTTAATGCTGTTATGTTTTGTTTTTCAGCCATATCATCGACAACTTTCTTATCGAATTTTTCTTTGTGGCTATTTACCAATGATAGTAGTTCTTTTATTACCATATCTGCCTCAAAATTTATCCAGGAGGTATTAGGTCTAACATTTGCTGAAAGTATTCTTCAAATGTATCGCCATTCATGTCCTCGTGATAATCGCCAGTATGTTTTGACGGAAAGACCAAAAAACCTCCTTTTACAAACCCTTTTTCATTGCGAATATAAACAATTATGAAACGTTTTCCCTTTCCTGACGGCGGATTTATCCCAGTGGGAAGTTCCTTTCATAAAATTATATTATTACATTGCTATTTAACCTTCACTTAAACTTAATCCTCTAATTATGCACCTAAAACAATTATGGCATTATCTGCATACCTACGTATTATAGTGCAAAAACAGAACACGCATAATAAAGAATTTCTCAATCAGGTTAAAATATAATATTTATTTTTAACTGCTGTCTTTTTCTATTTTTTTTTGAAATTTAAATGTTGGCAAAATACCTACGCCAATGGTACACTCGAAAAAATGGATTTTAAATCGTTTTATTACTCTCTCTTCTTTATGAATGGATTATAGTTTCTTAACCCTTAGTGAGTTCTGTTATCTACTTACCAATGTGTGACAACTCACTTAACTTTCCCTTCACTTACGGTTGGTGAATTTTTTTACTAAGGACAAGAGAAGGCATCAAATATTGAAAAATCATGCGGAAAAATATATTTATCCTAATAATTATGCATGTCCATAATGATTTGTCAACGTATTGCCATAAGAAGAATTCGAAAATCTAATTTGCAATGATCATTGTTGTACTTATAAGTTTAAAAAAAAACTCGAATAAAAATCGATAACAGGAACGAACCCGGTAACCTTTGGTTTAGAGACGCTTGTCCATATATATTCACCAAACACGAAAATTCTCTGATAAAGCTTTAATCATGATTACACTTCAGTCGATGAATAGGAATCCGCCATAATGTTTATATTCTGCTGGTTCAACATATTTCTTTATAAGAGCATGGTACAGTGAATAAAGCATGGTTCTATCAACCTGTAGGTTGTCGGTTCAAACCCCGTCGGCGCGTCGCACTTTTTTTTATTAATAGTTTTTAGAGCTGAAAAATATATTTTTTATTTTATTTAAAGCCATATTTTAGGATTTATACTGGTTTTGCGCTACTATAGATTTACTAACCGTTAGTAGATGCTTCACTTACTGTAAGTGAAGTTTTTAATGTTTAATATGTTGTTTTATAACTTAAGTTCAGTTCACTTGTGTCACATTTAAATGAATTTTCTACTTGGGGCTAATGCATTCTTACTTAGGATTAGTGGATATATTTCTCATGGATGCATGAGAACTCCCATGTGGCTACCGCTGTGTAAGCTAAGTGAGGGTAATTTCGGCGAAAATATCGTATATAATAAGAATTACCAAAATAATGTTAGATATTATGCATTTTTATGCAATCTGTGTACATCGGGCAACTAAATTGAATAATTTTGCAGGGGTCAATTCTTTGGGTGTAGGCGTAAAAAACTAACGCTTAATTGCTTGTCAGATATCGTGGCACAGGACGTGCGATCTTATAAGGTGAGCGAGCAATCTGCATTCATGTTTAAAATAATTTTTTTCTGGCATTAAAATTATGTTTTAAATATTATTTTGGGTTCGTTCGGGTTAGTCTAAAAGGTTTAAAATTTGTGTGTAATATTTTTATCCCAAGGTAGATGTTTGTAGCCTGAGAGTGGAGTGGTATATTCTTTGAAAGATAAAAATAAACTTTAGTCCTGTGGTTTATAGGATAATTTATTAAGAAAGAAATTAAAACATTTTGACAAAGAGTCAACTTTACTCTTTATAGGATTAAAGTGTCATTTTAGTCCTTAGAAAGAAATTAAATATGTATTTTTGATCTCTGAAGTGCATTTAAACCGTTTTTAAACGCCACCGAAATATTCAACACCAATATCACGAAAATACCACCTTCCTATGCCGAAATAACCCACATAGGTAATTTTTCCACTTTTTTTTTATTAAAAAATAAAAATATATTCGAAAGCTAACTTTGTTCTTTTGGTTTACAGCTAATTTCTAAAAATTTCCCATTTCTTCTTTTATTAGAATTAAATTTTTTTTTTCT
This sequence comes from Oxystoma pomonae, assembly GCA_963921995.1. Classification (NCBI taxonomy): domain Eukaryota; kingdom Metazoa; phylum Arthropoda; class Insecta; order Coleoptera; family Brentidae; genus Oxystoma; species Oxystoma pomonae. Next base: position 46,992,253 of record OY998171.1, on the reverse strand, counting down.
GCATAAAATAAACGGCAGCGAAGGAGTTGTTTCTGACGGGTATAAAAAAAACGTTTTTAAATCAGTGGTGGTCCCAGGGGGGGGTGGGGGGCGGCGATCGCCCCCCCCTTTGCTCCAGAAAAAAGTAGACAACAAAGATGCTAATCGTAATCCAGAAATCTTTAGAGAAAAAACGAGAAATTGTAGAACAATAAACAAACGCATGACGTACTTACTTACTTAAATACAGAACAGTATCATAGAGTTTCTATTTATAAGCAAGTTTTAAACAAAATCGTTTCGGACATTAAATCAAGGTTCAATAACAAGACTAAGTATTTTTGACCTGAACATATTTATACCAAGTTTTATAGAACGTGAAGTCAAAATCAAGGCAAAGTTAACTTAATTAATTCAAAACACAAATTCTTGAACTTTTGATGGGGGAAGTCAGTGCTTGGAAACAATATTGGTCAGAAGTAGGCAAAATCTTAAATCAAAACATATATGGTAAGGTTTTCGAGGCAATGAACAAATGTGGCGATATTTTTCCGTTGAAAAAAACATTTTTGGATGTTTGCTAGTAAAGCCGATCACACACAAACGCTGCATTACGTGCAATGAGGTGGCATAGATGTTTCAACCAATTGGATCTTTTCCAGTAAAGCCGATCACACACAAACGCTGCATTGCGTGCACTGCGGTGGCATAGAGGTTTCAACCAATTAGCGCTCCATCTCAGGATGCCATGTTGAAAATTATTAAGCGCCGATTGGTTGAAATCCCTATGCCACCGCGGCGTTGCGGCATATCAACAGACATATTGAAATCGAGTGAGTCATTGACCGGTTTGCCAAAAAAAACCGGAAACAAACTTTTTTTTGAGATAAGCATCTTTTATTTGAGATACGCAATAAAAAGGTAATTTTTCAACTTGCTTTTTAGACCTCAAAAAAAAGTATTTAGCTGTTACACAAGCGCGGATTTCAGGGGGGTAGGGGGTTAATTACCGCTCCCCACCCTGGATTTAAATTTTTTACGAAAACATTTAGAAAATCAAAAGTAGGGCATAAATTGCGGCGCTGTGACAACTTTGATATTTACGGTATTAGTTTAATTTTTCGTTGAAAATGGGATTTGTAGTTGTCATTTTCTTAAAAATTTTCGCCTGCTGCGCTTTGAAACCACTGATATATTTAAAAACACTCCTAGGAAAAACATTGCACGGGCAAGCCGTCAAGGGTAGAAAAGGCATTTTCCACCCTTGACGGCTTGCCCGAACTCTGCTCCGCGTCTTTGGTGCAACTGCCATCGTTTGCGGAAAAGTACCACTTTCCTCACTTATTAGGTACTGATATATTTACAATTTTAGTTTAATTTTAAATAAAAAAATGCATTTTTGAGTGCAAGTGTACGATCTTAGTTTAATTTGACTTAAAAATTGCACTTTTAAAGTAATTTTCTCAAAAACTTTTTTAGCATTTAAACATTTTTTAAAATAAAAGTGCATGAAATAAACCACTTAAAATCTGCATACCCCCCCTAGACTTGAGGCCAAATCCGCGCTTGTAGTGACTAAGTTTAATTTGCATATAGTGATATGTTCCTCATAAAAGCTATGTTATTATTCTAGTTTTTTTTTTCGTATCGAAACCGCCCCTCCCCTTTTCAAATGGCTGGGACCGCCACTGTTTAAATATCTATTGGTCCGTTTTGGAGAACACAAAAAAATATTATTTTTGCCCCCAATTCATACCTTATCTCACGAAAAGTAAGATATCCATTTTGCATAAATAAAAGTATGCTTTGCAAGATGTTATTTTTAGATTTAAAGTACCGCACTCAATTTTGCGACCATCTCAACATGATTTACGGTCCTACGATAATAATAAAGCTTAGACGTAAACCACAAGATGGCGTGACAAGCGATGAAACTTTATTTTATAAGAGCACTAATTGACGCAAATAATTGAATTATTTTTCTATATTTTTAAGAAAATAACTATTTATTAAACGTAAATAAATCCAATTTAATTTTAGTACCTAACGAAAAATAAGTCCCGTTAAATTGACATATTACGCATTTTTAAGAAAAAAGATGTATGAGGAGTCTGTTAGTAACCTTATTTGTTTTGACGTTTTAGATAGAACGTCATTGAAACTTCAGGTTATAAAGGTTGTTGACTTAAGTGTGTTCGTGATTGATATTTTTATTAATTTCTGATATTTATGATGACATTTTAGTTGGTCGTAGGTGAAGTATAGTACACTAACTCGCATGTTATAGTCACTACACACTACACACACAGACACATCTTCGCGTGACCATCACAATAAGCTTGTTATGTAACTACTGTTTTTGCATTAGCATTAAAATAACGACAAAAAAAACTGACACGTTAATCATTCAAGTTTCAATAATGCCAAAACTCTAATTTATCATAATTTTACTTACAATAAGTCCATTTTCAGCTAGTTTTACAGCTATGCCTGCCCCTATTCCAGCACTCGCACCAGTAACTATGGCCACTTTTCCCTTCCATCTTTCTATGGAAATAACCATACTTTTTATTGTTTACAGAATTTAAAAAATCTCAAACTCAATTGATCTCAGGTGTACTCAATCATAAAAATCTTTAAGGAAGAATGTACGTCGCAAATGGTTTACACCAGTATTATATTGGTAATTTTTTAAAACTTTTACAGGGTGAAATGAACTGCTTTTATGGTAGAGCCATGAAATAATTTATTTAAATACCTGTTAAATTATTTTTAGATGTGCTAAAATACACTTATAGTAGGACACTTTTTTTGGTAAATTTAAAGACTGTAAAGAACTTTGATTAAAAGAAATTAATTCCACCTTATGTCCTACACACTTTACGCTTTAAAAAATTACAATTTTTGCTATTTTTTGGTTAAAAATGGCAAAATAAAAAATCAAATGTACGACACTACTAAAGACGACAGACAGATGACAAAAAATAAATTTTTAAAAAATTGCCAAAACTTATTTCCATTTATCTGAAATACTTTTTTATAGCCCGGCTGAAACTTAAAAAATGTGAGTGTTTTATTCTAGAAATCGGATTTTTTCAAAGAAATCTTTAAAATGTGTACAAAATCATGGCATAAAAATGTGAAAAGCATAGTAAAAATTGCTTAATCAAAAACGTTACCATTTATTTTATGCTAAAATAATAATAATAATAAGCATTCGGCGTAATATTGAATGAATAAGCATAATTTGCACCAACTACAAAAATCCCGTTTTATTATATCTGCAAGTGCACCTAACCACTTCCCACTTTTTACTCCACCATACCAATATGGTATACGGGACTACTAAAATCGTTGAAATTTTGACTGTTCTTAGTTTTATCAAAAATGAGTTACTAAGGTTCCAAAACACCTTAATTGACGAAAAAAAAAAAAATTTGTCTGTCGGTCTGTCTGTATACACGATAACTCAAGAACGCCTTAATCGATTTTAACCAAATTTGGTACAGAAATCCTCTATCGGCTGACCATGAACTGATTAACTTTTGGGTAGAGTAGTGGGGGGTTGAAGGGGTAAAAAAGGTGTTAAAATATTTCAAAAAATTGTAACTTTGGAACAAAAGCAAGTAGCGATATACGGTTTTCAGAAGTTTCCAAGAATATGGACTACAAATTTTATTATAAAGTCCAAATTCATGGGAGCTTTAGTTTCCGAGTTATTTGAAAAAACGTTAAAATATATTTTAAAAAAATCATAACTTTAAAATTAAAGCAGCTATTGATATGCGATTTTCAGATTTTTTCGTAAATATTACCCAAAAATTTTGTTATAAGGTTCAAATCTTTCAAAGCTACAGTTTACGAGATGTTTTCATTTCCTTTCACATAAAATAATTGATTTTTTGGTGGAATATCCGTGCCTTCTAGCACCAATTTTTGAGTAGCAATATCACAAAATAAATACCTATGGAACCAACCAACCAACCAACCAACCGCCTTTGTGTTTAAATTTTCAATCGAGGTTAGGCATGTTTGAAAGTTTGAGACAATGATGTAATTGAAATTAACTCTGTGTTTCGGACTTGCATTGTCTATATTTTATTTAAACACGACGTTTCGATCAGTACAATCCCTGATCGTCCTCAGGTGCAAACCACAATCTATATTCCTAAGGCTACGTACTTATATACTATGGGAAATCACTTAACTGTAAAGTTGGCTCCGCCCAAGGAGGGGCTTCCAAATATTTGGAATTTCCACACTTGGCTGCCTGAAAACACTCTGATTCTGCCCAATAAAGGCAGCTTCAAGGAATTTTTGTTTCTTCCAGTGTGACTCCTTGTGCAAAAACTTTTCTTTTGTCCACTTCATTCGGTGTTGTTTTGACCATGCGTGTTCGGCGATTCCTGATTTCGTTGTTTCACCTCTTTAGGTATTTGTCTGATGTTCTTTTAGCCTAACAGACAGTGGTCGTTTTGTTTCCTTTCATATTTTGTTTGTTTTCCGGTTTTGTTTTACTAAAAAGGCTTCGAATTGTATTATTAGCTTTAAAAGCTGTTTTAGTCTCTGTCCTTTAGATAGAGATTACAAGACCATTAAAGGAGTATCAGCGAAAACTCGAAGAGTTGCGAATAGCTTTAATATTAAACAGCTTCTTAGTAAAACAAAACCGGAGAACAAACAAAATAAAGAATGCATTTAGCAAGTTCCTTGTGAGTTTGGTTAATCATACATAGGTGAAACAAAAAGACCACTGTCTGTTAAGCTTAAAGAACATCAGACGAATACCCAAAGAGGTGAAACAACGTAATCAGGAATCGCCGAACACGCATGGTAAAACAACACCGAATGAAGTGCACATAAGCAAAAGTTTTGCACAAGGAGTCACACTGGAAGAAACGAAAATTCCTTGAAGGTGGCTTTATGGGGCAAAATAAGGGCGTTTTTCAGTAAACCAAGTGTTGAAATTCCAAATATTTGGAAGCCCCTACTTGGGAAGAGCCAACTTCTTAAACTTCACGCTTGAGTAATTTCCCATAGTATATAAGTACGTAGTCTTAGGAATAGATTGTATTTTGCACCTGAAGATGATCAGGGAAGTCCGAAACACCGAATTAATTTCGAGGTTAGGCTGTGGCGTAAATCCTGGTATCCCTGGATCGGACACCCTAAAATTCCAGTTTATTAGAATTTTTTACCGGTTCGTTAAAATCTATAATTTTAGTTGTCCAAAGAAATAGGCAAAAACAACTTAATAAACAAGTCGGTTAACCTGGTCAAAAATGAAAATCACTTCTGTTGTGGCACAGCAAGAGCATTATGGTTACTGTTACTCAGTGGCGGATCCGGGGCCCCCCTCCCTGAACACTGGACACTCCTATAAAACATATCTCAGTCGATTTCAACTAATTTTGAATATATTGTATAACTAACAAAATGAGTAATTTTCATTTTGTTTCTTTAACCAGTTTCTGAGATATCCGCTATCGAAGTGAGAAAAATAGCCGCTGTTTTGTTCCAACTAAGAAAATACGGGTCTCTTTAGAATAAGTGAAAATAAAGTGGCTGAAATTGCTAAACAAAACACAAGATGTATTCAAGGGTTACTGTTGGCGGATGTCTTAGTTTTTATGCGGGGGACAGTAAAAAAAAATAAGGCATTTTTGGTAATTTTCGAATTTCTGTTTCAAGCTAATTTGGCAATCTGAAGGTTTTTTTGAGTCATAATATTATAATTTCCACTATTTGTAGGTAAGAAAAATAGGTTTGGCTTGCGCAACTTAAACGACTTCATAAGAAAATATGTTTTAAGATTAGAGTATTCCTCTTACCTAAAAAAATTACATTTGATAGCTTAATCGGATTTACAATATTTTGTGAGCAGCAGAGTCGAGACAACCCAGCAAACCAGGAAGTGGCGGTAAACAGTCGGCAGCTGCGTGATACCGATGGATTTCTGACGGGACGTATAGGCATTTGCAATGAAGCCGCTAAAATCGTCCTGTATTTCGGAACGTATTTCGCGCTCGCTAATTCGAATTCATTCCGAGGTTGGTTAAACGCCACCAAAGTGTGCTTTCTAACGAGTAGGTTCTTTGCTTGCTGAAATACGCCTGACCGTATTAAGAGTTTTGTCGCTTCGTAGGCGCCGGCTCTACGCAACCTTTCTCGCGGCGGGTTCGCAGCATAGAAATAAACTACGCTCGTGGCGGATTCGTAGAGTATCAGACTCTCACCCGGGACGCGCAGGTTCAGATCCAGGTTGCGTCCAACACTTTTTTTTTAAACAGGTAAATACTACTATGCCCAAACCACATTGTGTTTGTTGGGAAATCACTTAAATATCGTAATTTGCAGCCTTCATGCAACTGTCTGCGAAACGTCATATTTGAGTTGCATACAGAGGACGATCCAAGATATCTCTCTATTAAATTTATGCATTTCAACGAGCCTTCAAAGATGCGATGCAGAAAAAATATCGGATATGGTAACAAAAATTATAGAAAAATTTGCCGCAGTTTTCAACAACCTTTCTCACACAGTAGTAATAGGAGAGTTAACACTGTTTAAAAATTAAACTTTAAATAGTAAATGCGACGATGCCTTAACAGCGTTGACACTGTGGAGTAAACATGATTAATCCAATATCTACAAAGCATTAAAAATTGGTTATCCTCTTTCTGTTTCAGTTGCTACCGCCGAAAGGAGTTTCTCCACTTAAGACTTTGGAAAACTTATCTTCGGTCCACGGTAGGAGAAGGAGAACTTAATTTTATTATATAACTAGAAGTTTTTTAGAATTAAAGATTTGTATAACAAATAAGTTATAAAAAATAAATTGGTTGTATCAGGTAGTATCTGTTAGTCAGCACCAACGTTTCAAGTTTGCAACTACGAAAATATGTAGGTGGAAACTGTTTGGTTAGCTAACTAAGATACCAATCTAACCAAACCCCCAAAAACAATGATGACCATAAAAAAGTACTTTTTTGCCCTATGTTCGTAGTCGCTTGAGCCGGTCTATATAAGTTTTATTGCTTGCGCCCCTCCCCCCTGGTGAAATTGCTGGATCCGCCACTGCTGTTACTTGGGGCTGCTTTCGGACCACTTTCAAATAGCTTGAGCCTAATAAAATACTTTTCAGGGAATCAATTCATTCAATGAAACCAAAAAAATACCTAAAAAAATCCCCTTACCAAAAAAAATAAACTAACTTAACTAAGAAGGGTCGCCGGCATGCGCTTACTACTTGGTAAATAATAAAAAAATGCAGTTTACTTTCAGGGCCACTATTCTTCAAATGATAGAAATTCTGCTCCCAGAGAGTCAAATTCTCTCGCTATACTATGGTTCTCATTGGTCCAAATTTTTGGCTTAAATCGATTTCTCTCACTTTTGCCCGATATTGATAGAAAGTAATTCTCTTAGTCAAGACCAATAGAATTACTTTCTATTAATAGCGGACAAAAGTGAGATAAACCAGCCGAAGATTTGGAGCAATGAGTAGCATAGTAGCCAGAGAATTTGACTCCCTGGGGGCAGAATTTCTATTAGTTCGAGAATAAGGGCACTGAGGGAGAGCAAGCGGACAATTTTTGCACGCAAAATCGGCAGAAAATAATTATAGCATGTACAGTACACTGTACTTTTCATTGCTTTTTTAAAATGTACGTGAAATTAAAATATTAGGTTTTGAATCATCCTGTATCTATACCAAATTTTATACTATTTTGTATTTGGACGTTTAAGTGTCAATCAAAACGCAGTCATGCATAGCAAGATAAAAAAATTGTTTAAAAAATTAATAACGTTGAAAAAATATACCGACATAAGAGTTATAATTTTAATAGCATATACAGAGTGCGATTCGTAGAAATACCGCGCAAGGTATTACAGCGCCAACAAATAACCGCGCTTGCACAATTGTTTAAACAACATTTGTCAAAACAAGGATACTTTATAGCTGAAGACCCCGCGCAGTTTCGCCTGCAGTTCTACCCGTTTTTTCCTATTTTTCTTGCTTTAAATAATCATAACTTTTGTACCCGTGAACAGATTTTGATAAAACAAAGCCTATATTCTGCACAGGACATCAAGAAATTCAGCAGTAGCAAGCAATTCTTATTAAAATCCGTCCGTCAGTTTGGCTAAATATTCAATGTACACAAATGGTCTACCTAGAGATTTATTATATGTATAGACTAGCTATTGCTCGTAACTTCGTTGGCGTGTTTAAAGCTGTAGCTTTCCCCCTACCCCTCCGCCTCACGACCCTCTTCCTCCACCCTCACTTTATGCCCCTCATACCCTTCAATCCAGTCGAATACCAGGAATTACGGGCTAATTATCTACTGCCAAAAAAATGTTGGGATTATGTCCTTAGCTGATTTTTTTAAAGTTTAGAATGCTGTGTGCAGCTGCATGTGCAGTCCTACCCCGCATCCATTAATAATATCAGTACCCAAAAAAAAAGATGTCAGAATTACGGACTAATTACGGGCCAATAATTTGCGGCAAAAAAAATTTGGGCCCATGCCCTTATCTGATTTTTTTAAAGTTTAAAATGCAGGGTGAAGCTGCATGTGGAGTCCCACCCCGCATCCATTAATAATAGCGGTACTCTAAAAAAAAGTATGTCAGAATTACGGACTAATTACGGGCTAATAATTTGCGGCAAAAAAAATTTGGGCCCATGCCCTTATCTGATTTTTTTAAAGTTTAAAATGCGGAGTGAAGTTGCATGTGCAGTCCCACCCCGCATCCATTAATAATAGCGGTACCCAACAAAAAAGTATGTCAGAATTAGGGGATAATTACGGGCTAATCATATGCTGCAAAAAGAAATTGGGCTCATGCCCTTAACTAAATTTTTATGTGTTCTTAGGGAAAATGCATCCAAACCAGAAGCGTGTCAGATTTTTCTGAGCCTCCTGCAAAATTTTTTGGGGTGCCCCCTGTTCTCGTTGATTTTTTTTCGATATCAAGAAAGTTAATGCGGAGGCCATCTTTAATGTGAAACCCTGATATTTTAGCCTATATTTTATTATTACAAATATTTATAATATATAATAAAACTAACTATAAAGAAAACCAACAAACTAATGGGTCTCTTGTACCCTCTGTATAATAGTATTCAAAATGTATGCAATTTTAAAGGAGCCGAAAGGTATTTGTGTGCGTATTTGTTTTTATACATTATATTCTTTTTTTTTTGCTTTTTGTCAAACGCCCCTGATCCAAACCAATTATATTTAAAAATAACCTAAACCTAAAAACTCTAAATTTAAAAATAAAAACAATGAAATTTTGTGAAATAAAAGCCTTAGGTGTGCAAAAATAGCTGATTTAATTCTTTGACCTTTTAAAAATCTTAAAATCACGTATTCTGGTTTGCCATTTTTTTCTATATTAAGTTTTCAATCATCCTGTATCTACCCTAATTAAAACAAATATATTTTTAAAAAGCATCTTGCTATTTACGACTCCAATAAAAAAAAATTTTGGTTTTTACACATAAAGGATCGCGTGACGTCGCGTCGTCAAAATTTAAATAAGTATGGTAATTCTCAACGGCAATTGACCAAATAAAAAACGATTTTTTTCTAGTTAATTGCTCTTTAAATAAAGATTGTTATTAGTTCTTGGGCCCATACTAAAAAAAATTGTAGATTACCTCACTTTGTGTTCTTTATTTCCAGTCGGACACTCGGTACTCTTTAAAGCATAGACTTTCATTTTAACCGCAATGTTTTTTATAAAATAAACAACATTAATTTGATGCTTGAGACACCCTCAAATATAAAAAAATATGACGTCGGAAAATTTAGCCCGTATTTTTCTCGGTATCGTTTGATAAAAATATTTAGAATCAAATGGTAACCTTGCCCGACAATAGTTTCGGGAAATTCTGTTGGCAGACCACTTAAGTTAAGAGTTAAATTTGAAGGGTTGCCAAAAATACGCCTCGTTACCGAGAATTTTCTTATGTATGAAGTTCCACTGAACATAAAGAACACATATATACAATGTCTCAACGGTGTATAGTAACTTTGGTTAACGATGCAAACAAACTTTTTTTTTCATCACGGGTGAAAAAAACAATTTCTATCCTTTTTACCCCCGACTAAAAAGAGGGGTGTCATAAGTTTGACACCTACGTTTGTCTGTGTGTTTGGGTGTATCTGCGGGGGCATGTCAAATACCCCCGCCGCCCCCGCAAGACCGGGGGGGGGGGAAAGCAAGGCATATTGGGGGTCTCTTAGCCGCCTTGCCTTAAAATAACCAAAAAGTTAACAATATAATATATAAAAACAAATGCGCAGCAGACAAATACCTTTCGGCTCCTTTAAAATTGCATTCATTTTGAATACTAATATACAGAGGGTACATGAGACCCATTAGTTTGTTGGTTTTCTTTATGGTTAGTTTTAGCATTTCACCCGCTGCGTTGCTAGTGGCCGAATTAATAAAAAAATCGAAACAATCTAGATATTTTAGCGGGTCAATATTTTTATCATATATAGGAGTGGGGGAGGGGGTAATAAAAAATTGCGTAAATTATTGAAATCAATATATTTTTTGTTGGGCTCAATTTTCTTCGATTTGACACACCACAACCCATATTTTAATAGGTCAATATTTTTATCGAATGCATAGAGGGGGCTGGGGTGATGCAAAAATTATTAAAAACAAGACTTTTTTCGATTCCGGGCGTCATTTTCTTCAGTTTGTTACCCCCCTACCCATATTTTAACAGATACAATTTTTATCAAATATGTGTGTTTGGGTATATTGCAGGGGCGTGTCAAACGCTCCCTCCGCCCCACAAGGCGGGGGGGGGGGCAAGGCATATTGTGAACCTCTTAGCCACCTTGCCTTAAGAAAAGCAAAAAATTAAGTATATAATATTTAAAAACAAATGCGCAGACAAATACCTTTCGTCTCCTTTAAAATTGCATTTACTAATATACAGAAGGTACATGAGACCCATTAGTTTTTTGGTTTTCTTTACAGTTAGTTTTATTTTATACTAGCATATCACCCGCTGCGTTGCTAGTGGCCGAATTAATAAAAAAATGTAAACAATCTAGATATTTTAGCGGGTCAATATTTTTTTATGTTAAGCTTAATTTTCTTCGATTTGATGGGAGGGGTGATGCAAAAATTAATAAAAAAACACTTTTTTCGATTTCGGGCTTCATTTCCTTCAGTTTAATACCCCAAAACCAATATTTTAACAGATCAAAATTTTTATCAAATATGGAGGATAATCCCCTCTATTAATAAGGGGTTGCTGAAAACGTGTCCATCTATTTTATAGTTTACAGTATTAATTTATAAACTTCTGATACTTTTTACTTCTGAGCCACAGAAGATCCCTTTACCCTCTTCGAAATCCGAATTACCCCTATTTCTCCACCCCCAGTTGAAATTTCCAAAAACGCCAAAACAAGCGTTTACTTATTTTATTAGTAGAATCTTCACACCAATTTTCAGACCTTTTCGGCTTTTCGCTTCCGAGATATAGAAAACCTCTTTAAAATTTCAACCCTTATTTTTACCCCCTTAGAGGTAACATTTTCAAAAATCCTTTAGTAGCGAGCGCCTACGTCACAAACCCAATATGTCGTTAAATTTTCATAACTGTAGGTCGAGTGGTTTGACCTGTGTGTCTATAGTTAAAGATGTTAGTTATGTTGACTAACGTTCTTTTATTAGTATAGATTATAAATATTTGTAATAACAAAATATAGGCTAAAATATCAGGGTCTCACATTAAATATGACTTCCGCATTAATGCATTAACTTTCTTGTTGTCGAAAAAAAAATATCGAGTAGAACAGGGGGGCACCCTTCAAAATTTTGCGGGCGCCTCAAAAAAATCTAATGCTTCTGTGTATCTGTGCTCTCCTATTTTGATGCGTTGTTTTTCCGTTTGAAGTCTATCTTTCAGGGAGTGTTCTTAGCTATCTTTGATAAAAAGAGGCTAAGTGGTTCAAGAGATAATACGCTTTCTGCACACAGATCTCAAGGAATTTAAGATATGATGCCAAATATAATCGTGTGTAACTTCTGAACCGTTTATCTGATTATGATGAAATTTGGTGTGCCAATTAAGCACTGCGTTCCTATTTTCGAAACTATGCGAAATTATTCGCATGCGACTAATTCCGTCTCTTCCTATACTGTATAGAATAGGAGGCAAATGATATGCCGATATGCTGATTCATGGATAGTGCGTGAAAGAATAACCGGTTTTTCATGCAAAACTACACGAATGACCTCCACCCACTCGTGCAATATTGATTTAAACCAGTCGAATTCGAACGCGGTCCACCCATACCGGCTTATCTTTGATCTTTCGCCTTTCATTTCACATGGTATAGAAAGAGACTGATATAAACATGGTCTACTATTTAGTATACGTATACGGATATTTTCGTATGGATTCGAAAATCAGATCCCTGGTTTAGTTCCGTCAGATAAAACAAATCTCTTCAGGATAGGAGCAAATAGGGGTGGCTTTAAAATGGTTTAGTATTGCTTATACCTCCAGGTCGTCATTGTGACTTTGGGCATTTTTATTCTTTATACTAAACCTTATTTAGAACTACACTGAGAAAAGTGGTGGGCTACGAGAACTCAAATATGTGTTCTCCTAGACCCAGCCGTATTGCCAATAGAGGACAGCCCAGACATCTGGGCTGTAAGAACCAAGTTCAAGGGATTGCAGGGAAACACGGTTTGACAACATTTGATCTGTCAGAACTCAATATCTACCAGAACTCAGCACCTGGGTTGTGGTAACTCATGATCTGGGCTGACTGAATGTATTTTTTTGGCCATTTGATCTTTCAGAAATTAACATCTAGGTTGTGGTAACACATGATCTGAGCTGGGAAAACCCTGCCTTTGGGCTACTAGAACTCAGTACCTGGGTTGTGGTAACTCATGATCTGGGCTGGGAGAACCCTGCCTTTGGGCTACCAGAACTCAGCATCTGGGTTGTGGTAACTCATGATCTGGACTAGGAGAACCCTGCCTTTGGGCTACCAGAACTCAGCACCTGGGTTGTGGTAACTCATGATCTGGACTGGGAGAACCCTGCCTTTGGGCTACCAGAACTCAGCACCTGGGTTGTGGTAACTCATGATCTGGGCTGAGAGAACCCTGCCTTTGGGCTACCAGAAGCACCTGGGTTGTGGTAACTCATGATCTGGGATGGGAGAACCCTGCCTTTGGGCTACCAGAACTCAGCACCTGGGTTGTGGTACCTGGGTGTGGAAAATTCAGTTTAGACACATGAAAAGTTCCAACGTATAATTTTCCAAGTTGCTCAAAGTTGCCTACAGTGGTTCAAAGTTACTCCAAATGACTGTACTAATATTTTGAAAAAAAAATAAATCTTATTTTTATTTCCTATTTTATTTTTATAAGAAACTGCAAGGTTAAAAATGTTTTAGTCGACAAAATAAATGCAAATGCAAAGAAAATATCTTAATTTTCAGCTCCAGCACGAACCCCTCCTAGAGATAAAAAAAATACCGTCAACTATGGAGTATTAAAAATGTGGATCGTGTTTTTCTAAAAAAAAAAAGATTTTGTGATATAAAAATAAATCAAAATCAAACGAAGCCTTGACTCTCAAGTTTCCCCGGCTGACTATATACAAAATATAATGAATAATTAGCTAGCTATAAAAACTAAACCAGATTTTTTTAAATTTCTCTTAAATACAAAAAAAGCACACCATAAACAAGGTGTTACGTTGAAAATAACAGAACATATCTATGCAATTTGTAAATTATAAATGTCAAATTTCAGATATCACGATAAGGTTTAGAATAGATAACCTCTTACATAAAAAAAAACTTTTAAAAAAATTAAAATATCGCGTTTGAAAATGTTGAACTGTATAACAAATATTTTAATATAAATATGGTGTTTTAAAAACAAAACCTAAAGGATGAAACATAACGCTAAAGTCATCCCTAAGTCTAGTTTGCTATGACAGATATATATATATATATATATATATATATGCAATCCGACCTTACGAAGCCAAAAACGGTACATTTCACGGTATATACTAAGCCCACTACCGACTTACGACGCCCGAATTCGGGCTTTCTAAAAACACCGTGTATATTTGTATATTTTTGACATAGTGATGGGCATGCTCATCCTTAGCGTTTGCCGAAAAAAAGGTGGGCTTCATAAAGTCGGAATATATATCAAAATATACACCCCAGCACAGTAGTGCCAGGGTTCTAACTGTAGAGGGCGCAGCAGTCGAACGCGAGAATATACAGTATTCAATAGGTCCCACGGTGGAGACGACGCTCGCAAGATCTGGCAATACCGCCGGGATTCAGATCCACCGTGAGTCCTATTCAATACTGTATATTTTGATTTTTAAACATTATGGCGGGTTTTTTAGAAAACTGGCGGGATTTCTGAAACATATATTTAAAATAGAGCGTTTAGTAGATCTATTGGAATATTTCAATTGTTAATAAGCCTTTTAAAGGTGCGGTTTGTCTTTTTATCTGGCTGGCTCTACAAAATATTTGACAAAAAGTAGCTTTGCTTATTGTGGTACTTTAATGTCATAGGGCCACTTTTCTGCCCGCGGGTGTTAAATTAAATGGTTGATAATAAACTCGGTCGTACCTGTCTATGGATTACTTTGAAAGTCTTTTCACTGATGATTTGTATATTGTCAAAATTGGCATCAAAATGTGTTTTGGGCATACTAGGATAGGCAATTTAGATATAAATTTTGTGAATAGAGAAAAAATTAGAACTTAAAATTCTAACCTCCAAAAAAACCCAAAAAAGCGTTTTCCTTGGATAACTCCTAAACGGTGACAGACTGTCAAAAGTGACAAATGCAATTGCAAATTTAACTCTCTATCAATAAGTAAATAGTGATAGTGTAGCTTAAACCACTCCTTCTATTAGAAAAATTGAAAAAAACACAAGCAAAAATGATCAATTTGAAAAATTTCTTGCATATTCTTTGATCTAAAAGCCCACAGCAAACACGGTTCCTTCGGGCCTTCGTCGGCCCGATGTCGATTGCCGAATTTGCCGTCATCGGCACGACGACGATTTACGACATCGAACCAGCAGTATTTTTTGTCCGCTTTGCGATGTAGGCCCAATGTATGTTTGTCGACGCAAGGTTAGATCGTAGCCCGCCGTCGGCCTAATGATAAATTTTCCTTTTTGTTGACATCGGCATACCGTCGCCGTACGATTAAGGTCTGATATGGTTTAAACACATGGTACCGATCATCCGCCTATATAGCTGCTTAATTTGGTCGGTCTAACGTAGGCAAGCTGGTCTCGGCCCGACTATTCAAGTCCGACATTGGCAAACTACAAAGTTTCGATAATGCAGTTGCTTAACCAGTCAGTCTGGTTTAAGTGACCAAAGAGGTGATTCTTGTAAAGAACTAGTTTTGAAATATCTTTGCTCATTATATACAGAATATTATCTTCCACTGTACAGGGAACATAGTGACACTAGCGCCATCTTCACATACTAGAAAGAAACTATTAAGCAGTTTAAAAATTTTAATGTGGCGTACCATCGTCAGTTGCCGATTCTCGACCAATCAAACAAAGTTGGCCATCGTTGGCCCTAAAGCAGATTAAGTGGTCGTCGGCATAAAGTCGATTATAGTAAATCAGGCCATCGTCAGTTGCTGAATGTCGACCGATTAAACAAAGTTCCAATCGGATTATCATCGGCCCTAAAGCAGATAAAGTTTGCATTGGCATAATGTCGACTATAGTAAATCGGGTCATCTTCAGTTGCCGATTCTCATCCGATTAAACAAAGTTCCAATCGGACTGTCGTCGTCTCTAAAGCAGATAAAGTGGGCGTCGGCATAAAATCGACTATAGTAAATCGTCAGTTGCTGATTTTCGACCGATTAAACAAAGTTCCAATCGGATCATCGTCGGTCCTAAAGTGGCGTCGGCCTCGACTGTAGTAATGTGAACCTTCGTCAGTTGCCGATTATTGATAGAAAACTGAAAATCGCAATCTGTACAACATCGGGCCAGCGTATTGTCGCCAATGCCGACACAGTGCCGACGTTGTCGACATTGGCCCGATTCAATACCGAAGACTTGTGTTTGCTGGGCAATGACCTAAATTATATCAGAAAATTTTTCCATTGGCGTAGTCCGATTTTCTCTAGAAAATTTCAAAATGTACTAACTAAAACTCTTTGATATCTATACTAGATAAAATAAAATTTCAAACGACACCTTCTGCTTGTATTTGCTGCTTCCAATACGAATTTTTTAAATTCATGATGTTTTATTTATTTTTTGTTGAATTTCATAAATTGAAGAACCTACGCATTAACATAAAAATATCCAAAAAGGCTGACAAAATCAAATTTCGAAAAAAAACAACCCATTTTATGTATATGTATGTATTTTATATATATATAGTTGTAAATTAGGCTTAGGAAAGAGTTAGCGGCGTTCGTAAATCTCAGCCAAACTGTTTAAAATACAAAACAGACCCTATATATTTCGCACTCCACACTTTCATATTATTTAGAAAATGCAATAAAACACGTTAATACTTTTCACTCGTGAAACTGCCGCTGCACCGGCCAGTATACCGGCACATATGACCTACACTACCTACATTACAACTGGAAATGAAGCTAGCAACCGTCAGCGAGGGTAACCAGGGGTTTGGTAACTTTGCACAGCAATCATCTTGTTGCGCCTATCTTTAAACGTAATTCTTATTTTTTTTTAAATTTTCTTAATTATGGGGATGCAGGTTTACCACCAAAGGAAGAAATATGTATAGTGATAATAATTAATAGGGAACTATTTAAGTGTGCAAACAGCTCTATTAACTTATTGAGGCAGACATTATTTTATACAAAGGGAAGAAAGTTTCTAAAAAAACAATTTACACCTAAAAAAAACTATAAGAACACTGTTTGTATAATTTTTTAATAATAATATAGCGTACTAATTTCTCTATTGTCGTTTTAGGAGGTACTAATCCCAATCTACACCCTGGCAGTACTTATTCTAGTTAAAATGATCATGCCGAACCCAAATTTTCCAGAGATTACCCAACCCAGAGGAGAAGTGGAGCTATTGGGACATTTTACGAACATAAGCCATATGATTGCAGTCGTGTCTGGGGGGAGCAGTAAAGTTTTGGTAAGCAAAAGAAAGTGTACTTGGTGCACAGTAAAAAATATCAAAGTACCTGGACGTACATATACCCGCATCGAAATTTATAAGACCCGTTTTTAATCGAACCGTTGTTCGTCAAACTCATTTAATATTAAACTCGTATTTTGTAAAACCCATTTTTAATAAAACCTGGAATTTGTCAAATCATTATTTTTCAAAACCGGAATTCGTAAGACCCATTTTTTTCCAAAAGTATGGATGATAACATGACTCATTTTGAACGACACTTTAATATTTCCTGAGCTAAGGTAAATGAAAAAAAAATCAAACTTGGATGAGCATCCCACAAGGAAAAGACCAAAGCGAAAAGAGAAATGTTTAAACGATGTGTTGCCCTGAGTAACCAGCGTGGGCTCATTAGTGGTTTCGCTGGTCACCCTCTACCATACATCATTAAACACCATCATACACTTTGATTTCCAACTTTGAATCACTCACAAATAGGCATCGTTCCGCACTGGTACTGATCCAAATTACTTGATACGGATTCATCCCGGCGTGTTAATATTTCTAGTAGCATTATGCTCTTAAGGCAATTAAAACAAAAAAAGGAAGTTACAAAATCTCCAGATCAGTTACTTCAACCAAAAAAAAACTAAAACACAAAAGATCAAGAGATCTTGGGTGGAAATAACGAAAATTCAAACTTGGATGAGCATCCCACAAGGAACATACAAAAGACCAACGCGAAAAGAGAAATGATTAAACGATGTTTCACCGTGGGTAACCAGCGTGGGCTCATGAGTGGTTTCGCTGGTCACACACTACCATAAATCATTAACCACCATCATACAGTTTGATTTCCAACTTTGAATCACTCACAAATAGGCATCGTTCCGCACTGGTACTTATCCAAGTTACTTGATACGGATTCGTCCCGGCGTCTAAATATTTCCAGTAGGATTATGCTCTTAAGGCAATTAAAACAAAAAAAAGAAGTTACAAAACCTCCAAATCAGTTACTTCAACCAAAAAGAAACTAAAAAACAAAAGATCAAGGGATCCTGGGTGGAAATAACGATAATTCAAACTTGGATGAGCATCCCACAAGGAACATACAAAAGACCAAAGCGAGAAGAGAAATGATTAAACGATGTTTCACCCTGGGTAACCAGCGTAGGCTCATCAGTGGTTTCGCTGGTCATACTCTACCATACATCATTAAACACCATCATACAGTTTGATTTCCATCTTTGAATCACTCACAAATAGGCATCGTTCCGCACTGGTACTTATCCAAGTTACCTGATACGGATTCGTTCTGGCGTGTTAATATTTCCAGTAGGATTATGCTCCTAAGGCAATTAAAATAAAAAAATAAGTTAAAAAACCTCCAAATCAGTTACTTTAACCGAAAAGAAACTAAAAAACAAAAGATCAAAAGATCTTGGGTGGAAATAACGAAAATTCAAACTTGGATGAGCATCCCACAAGGAACACACAAAAGATCAAAGCGAAAAGAGAAATGATTAAACGATGTTTTGCCCTCTACCTTACATCATTAAACACCATCGTATACTTTGATTTCCAACTTTGAGTACAAATGGGCATCGTTCCGCACTGGTACTTATCCAAGTTACCTGATATGTTACTGAGCATTATTAAGAAGCACGCTAAGAATAAGGGACTTATAGAGAGTAATTTTGGTTGACCAACTTATATCACTTAATTTGGAAATAATGCCTCTAACTATACCTGTAGCTTGTTTTACTTTACTAGTATTGTTTACAGATTTCCACTGTTTCATTTTTTAATAAAAAATTATGCAATGTGGACGAACTATTGCCGCTGCGAAAAAAAATCATAATTTTATTGTTTTTTTAATTCACTGAGAGTTAATTTTGATTAACGTATTCTTCGAGAGCTAATAATTTTCTTCTTAAATCTATTTCTGAATCAGAAATAATAACTGCGTCATCGCAATAAAGTAAAGTTAGAATTTCCGTTAAACCATCAATGTTAATCCCGTAAAATCCCCTGTCTCGGAAAACAGCCTCAAAATCACTCAAAAACACTGAAAACAAAAAAAGGACTTAAGGATTCGCCCTGAAGCACGCCTCTAGAAACAGGAAACTCCGCTGGAAAGTCATTATTGCTTTTAATTTTAAAATTTGCAGTATCCTAAATAGACTTTATAACAGAGATCAATGACGAGGATAATACAAAGGCGTAAAGCTTTTTCCATAGAAGATCATGGGAAATTGAATTGAATGCTCTTTTAAAATCTATGAAAATGGCGTAAATTTTTCGACCTTTAAGTTTGTTTTCTTGAAGTTTTTTACACAAGAATCAATCAAATGTTTTACCCGTTTTGTAGATGGAGCTCTTTTAGTTCACTTAATATTTGTCAAAACGGGCTAGAATTATATGAAAAAAAATTAAAAAAGAAATATTTTCCTAAAATACATGTCATCATTATCACGTGACTGCAGGCCACATTCCACATATCATTAGAGCTTTAAACGTGGCTTATGTAAACGAATGACAAAAAACGGCCATAAAAATGTAGAGATACCATAACGAATCCTCGTCCTACCTGGAATTTTAAATCGTGCGCAGAGGGACTAAAGGATCGTTTAAGTTTATTGAACATTTGGCGCAGTGTACAGCAAAAAAGAAAAAAAATTTTTGGACTTAAATTGCAGAGAATTTGCTGCTCTACAATGTTTGTTACAAAAATGTTTCAATCAGATTAACAGAAAATTAGAAATAGTGAAAAATTTTGTTCAAATAATGGAATTGTGAGTATAAACAAAAGGCGTCATATTTTATAAACAATACAGATTGTGTATACATGGCGTGTCAATAATTGAAGTTTTTAACAGTTATAAAATTATTCACACAACAAATAAAATAAAAAGATAAATTTAAAAGTTTTCAAAATTAGATTATTTTACAAATAATAAATGTATAAATATGAATATAATTTGTCACTAAAAATACCTAATGTATAATAAAATAAAATAAAATAAAAGTAAAATAAAAAAGTAAATAATGAAAAAAACAGTTGTTAAATTGTAGTGAAAACACAAAAAAAAATATAAAAATTATCAAAAAATAACAAAAAATACACGTAAGGACAAATAGATTACAAATAAACATACATAATTTGGCTTTAAAATATTAAAAAATATATATAAATAAATGGAAAGACAGAAAGAAAGGACAAAACTCAGGAAACATAACAGTAATTAAAAAATAATAAAAAATATTATAAAAGTGTAGGGCTCAATATTACAAATGTGCACCAAAGCAGCTCTTCTAAAAGCATTGTATTGTTATTCTAGTGCAAACTTAAGAGAAGTTATGAGCTAAAAACCGATTTAACACTTTGATTCAAGATGGCGCCGAAGTTAAGGGTCTTAGAATGGTGCAAATCTATAGTTAAGATTTCCCAGTGGTACCCTATATCCATGCAAAATTTCAGCTTGCTCGCCTTTAGTTCCGAGAAAAATTACAATTTGCCTGGATTAAAATCCAGCCGTATCTTTTTCCACCAATTTAAGTTTTTATTCCATTCTGCATCTTGGCAACAAGTCAAGGAGAAAATGTAAAAATTTGAGTGAAAAGAATTGGCCAAGTTTGAAAAGAGAA
Source organism: Oxystoma pomonae (assembly GCA_963921995.1). NCBI lineage: Eukaryota > Metazoa > Arthropoda > Insecta > Coleoptera > Brentidae > Oxystoma > Oxystoma pomonae. The sequence continues at coordinate 46,971,433 of OY998171.1, read as the reverse complement.
AATCGAAACCTTTTATTATGCCGCTGAAACCTGCCCGCAATGTCATACCACTGAAATTTAACAAAAATGGAATTTTTAGATCCCCATAATATAGATTTATGGAAAGATAGAAAGCGCCAAATTTACAAAAAATCAGTTTTAACGTATTTTGACCAACAAAAAGTGATTTCAAAAAAAAAATCTTTAAATAAGAAAAATCCTATATAAAGATATGTATATCATTTATAATTAATTAAACAGTCTCTGAACTACATCCACTGAAAGTCGGTAAAATTCTTTGAGAACCGTTAGGCACCGATAGTAGAGTACTTTTGGGTAACGGGCTATCCATCGCTTATATAAACGCGAAAAGAGGGGTTAGAGGGGTAGGTAAAATATTATTAAGTGCCAAAAGGGAGGGGGCAGAGATTCCAAAAATGTTATAAAGTGGTGCAGGGGGGGGAGGGGTCAAAATTTGGAAAAATGGTTTTACATAATTGAAGGTAGTACAGTAAAAATTGTCATTTGGAGTCTAAAAAAAGTTGAGTTTTTGAATGTTCTTTAGGAGGTCTGAAAGTAAAATTCCCAAGTTTGTGTTTCCTCCACTCCTCGGGAACTATCCGCCATTTTGAAAAAAATTTGTAACTCTATTTCTGTTGGTCGGAAGCAAAAAAATGTAGAAACAAAAATCTTTGGCATAAAATTTGCAATATTTTTTGTTACAGGTTCAACTCTGTAGTTAGTTTTTAAAAAGATAGGGGGCGTTGAAGTTACGAAAAATCAGTTTAACGACTAAATGTCAGTCTGTCAGATACTTTCGGCAATTTTAATGCCGACAGACCAGGTCCTTTGTGTAGCGCACGTCACAAGCTTTAATTTGATACCTCATTTGTACTTCTCTTAATATAAATAATAATATATAATCTACAACACGCGACTTCATACACGCGACTTCATGCACGCCCAGAAAGCGGTTCTGAAAGAATTTTACCGACTTTCAGTCGCTGTAGCTCATAGACTGTTTAATTAGTTATAAACAACATACATATTTTTATAGGATTTTTCCAAGATCTACAACTTTTTCATTTAAAGTGTTAAAAAATATCATTTTTTGTTGGTCAAAATACGTTAAAACTGATTGTTTGTAATTCCAGTGCCATCTAACTTTTTGGAAACTAACTACACAAAGTTGAGCACTTGGACAAAAATATTAACAAATTTGTGCCGAATATTTTTATTGTCAGACTTTTTCGCCTCCGACCAATAGAAATGAAGAAAAGTCGGTTACGGTAAGGTTTTTTTTCAAAATGGCGGATGGTTCCTGAGGAGTAGAAGAACCACAAAATTGGGGATCTTACTTTTAGACCCCCTCCCTCAAAAACATATAAAAATTTTAGCCTGGCCGGATTTTTATTGAGGTACCCCTCTCATTAAATAATGTCATTTGATGGCACTAAGCGAAATATAAAATAAAAAGTACGTAGCCTACACCTCATTTGTCAATCAAATGGAACTGTCATTGTCAATGTCAAAAAACTGGTTCTTAGCAATTTGGAATTGAGTGTATGTTTGATTACAAAACTGATCGTGGATATTAGTTATTTATGCACTTTAGGGATTAAAAATAATTTTAATCCCTGGGGAATATAAAGTAAACAATAATTTTATTGAAATTTTATTTATTTGTTAAAATGTATGAACGAAAAAAATAATTAGCATATGCATTACTTAAATCTAGTTCGGTCATTCTGTCTCTTTATAAATGCCGTGAGTTTACTATATTTGCTGATGTCGACGTTTGCTTCAGATATTATCGTGGCTTTGATCATGGAATATTAGCTCCATACAGAAGATGCCTTGAGATTCTTAGACTTCTGTAGGAAGTATGCCAGGAACACCTTTTCATCCGTAAAATTCTGATCACGAAACTGTTTCTTGTAAACCTCGCGAGATTTTAGTGAAAGAAGGCCTCTTCCGCGGCCTCCTCAATGTTCATTTTCAAAAAAAATGCTGTACGATTTTTCTGGACTCACCGTTTGGTGACGCCGTTTGATAACAACAACTGAGTGACATTTGTTTTGTGCCATAGCAACACTTCCATGGCACAATAAATTTTGAGTGAATCCACCATACCAACAACAATCAATAACAACTATCAGTAATACGAGCAGTCAATCTTGAAACTAGAGTACCGTTAAGTGGTCTACTGTTAGTTTTGCGATTTTTTGTTTTTATTTTCTCGCATTCTAAAGTGCATAAAATAGTATATAAACCTCGTGACTAAAGTGTATTTTAATCCCTTAGCAAATTGTAGCCCTCTCTATGGTCGGGCTACAAACCTTTCGCCGCGGGCTTAAAAGAGGCACTTTAGTCCCTAGGTTTATAATGTACTATTATGTATCTAGGTCTTAAAGACAGCGTTTAACGCCTGCGGCTTGAAAATAAAGATCCGAGCCGATTGGCGAGGGTTTTTACACGCTGAGGTCGTTAAACGCAATTTAAGAACGATATACATACAATGTTTTATGCACAAAAGTGTTTTTTAGGAAAAAAAAGACTTCGTGAATTATTTCACAAAAAAAATTCTTGGTCTAAAGCTCTCTAATATTTTGACAACACACGAATCGCAATCGTACAAAAACATTGAATAATGCTTCTAGCAACACGTAGCAACCAAATAAATAAAGTGAGCGTCACTTGAGAAGTTTCTTCTAAATTTTCATACAAACTGCATTGTTTTCGCGATTTCAATGGATATCGAGGAACAGAGTTCACTAAGTCTTTCCAGGGAAATCCTGGATGCCGCCAAAGAGACAAAGAAGGACTTTTTGGCTGCGAAATCCAAAAAACTTTACGGAAAGGTATATAAGGACTATTAGTGTAGGGGCATATGTCGATAATTTCTATCCTGTGGGATTTTTTATGAAGGAGTTTTGTGACTATCTGAGATTGACAGCTCTTTAGTCACAATATCAAGTGTTGCCGGGTGTTTTGTTCGCATCCGTGTAGAAGGGGTTGATATGACGACATCTTTTAAGATGGCGGCCAAAAAATATAAAAAATACAACTTTCTCAACCGGAGCATCATTATACTCGATTCCATATAACTTGAGAACGAGGATTCCAAAAAATATACTTTCAAAGTCATCCGACCTTAAATGACCATGAAAATCACAAAAAACAAGATTTTTTCCATTTTCTTTTCAAATAATCTTAATAATTCGACGTTTTGTCAAACCAACTTCAAATGTACCTCAAACTATTAGGCATGTATGCCAAATTGGGTCCTTGGAGTTTGATGCAGTTTAAAGCTTCATGAACTTGAGAAATACCCCAGCAAAATTAACCAATTGCAAAAATAACATACTAAAGTGCGCTATTTATCAATTATTAAAGCAAAGAGGACCAAATTGGGTAACAAAAATAAGAAGGTCAAGTCCAACAATTCTGTTAAAAAAAAATTTTGTTCAGCTATGACGCGTTCCAATATGACGGCTGATATCTCAAAATAGAGACCTATAACCACATTTTATTTTATCCATTTTCGTCAAAAAGTAAAATTAACAAGGTGGCCATTAATTCTTGTTGACTTATCTCTGCTTACTATGAAAAAAAAGTTTAGTTGATGCATGACCTTGATTAATTTTGAAAATACCATGTAAAATTGAAAAACCAGCTTTTTGTAGTGTTTTTTTACAATTAACAACTACGCAAAAACTTTAAGTGCCGGAGATGAAATTAACACCTTAGCCATAAACAAACACTTAATTTTAAACCTCTTCACCGTTTTTTTTATCTGACGTCCCAGATGTTTATGCTATATCCCGGTAAAAATGACCTATATACCTGTTGTTTTTAGTTTCGGAATTGTGAATTTTATTTTCTACTCACCTGTCTAGCCAACAAAGTCATTTAAATTACCTATAAAAGAGGTAGCAGACGTTAGATATAGGTGTTTTAGATGCCATTTTCCAAAATGGCGGTCGAAAAATATAAAAAATACTTTTGCAACCAGTGCGTGATTATACTTGATTTCATATAACTCGAGGGCGAGAATTCCAAAAAAATTACTTTCGAGGTCATATGACTTCAAATGACCTTGAAACTCGCAAAAACCACAATTTTCGCCATTTTCTCTTTAAAAAAATCTCCATAATTCAACGTTTTGTTACACCAACATCTGGAACGCCAGATCAACAAAAATGCTAGGGAGGTTTAAAATGAAGTGTTTGTTTATGGCTCAGATGTTAATTTCATCTCCGGCACTTAAAGTGTGTAGTGGTAAATTGGAAAAAACACTACAAAAAGCGGATTTTTCAATTTTACATGGTATTTTAAAGGTCAATCAGGGTTATGCATCAACTAAACTTTTTCTTCCATAGTAAGCGGAGATAAGTCAACAGGAATTGATGGTCACCTTGTCATTTTTAGTTTTTTACGAAATTGGATAAAATAAAATGTGATTATAGGTCGCCATTTTGATATAGCAGCCGCCATATTGAAACAAGTCATAGCTAAATAACATTTTTTTTTAAAAAAATTGTTGGACTTGACCTTCTTATCTTTGTTGCCAAATTTGGTTCTCTTTGCTTAAATAGTTGATGAATAACGCCTTTTAGTATGCTATTTTTGTAATTTGTTTATTTTACTGGAGTATTTTTCAAGGTCATGAAGATCTAAACTGCTTCAAACTCTAAGAACCGAATTTGGCATATATGCCTAATAGTTTGAGGTACATTTGAAGTTGGTCTTATAAAACGTCGAATTATTAAGATTTTTTGAAGAGAAAATGGCAAAAATATTGTTTCTTGCAATTTTCAAGGTCATTTAAAGTCGGATGACCTTAAAAGTAAATTTTTTTTAGAATCTTCGTTCTCGAATTACATGGAATCGGACATTATCATGGCCTGGATGCGAAATTTGTATTTTTTATGATTTTTGGCCGCCATCTTGAAAGATGACGTCATATCAACCCCTTCTACACGGATGCGAACAAAACACCCAGTAACACTTAATTGTGTGACTAAACAGCTATCATTCCCACATAGTCACAAAACTCTTTCATTAAAAATTCCACGGACTCACATGCCCCTTCACTATATTTTTTGTGGTGTTCAGAGAAAAATATTGCTGAAAAGAAGACACTTTGCTATACTTCAAACTGCAGCAACTGCATCTTTAATTTTAAGTTAGATTGATTTGTATCTATAATTATGTTATTTGTTTATTGTTTGCTTGCTTTTCATTGCTGTTAAATCTATAAGAAAACTGAAAAAAAACTTATGTAGGTAAAAAATCTCTTTGTTTTAAACGAACAAAATGCAAGCCAATCAGAAAAAACCAAATTACTATTAAATTTTAGAAAAAATCACTTTAGTGCCCGCGGGTGTTAAGTGAACTCTAGGGCGTTAAAGTGCCACTGATCGCTCTAAAATGCTGTTAAAATAACTTTTACCGCCCGGTTGCGCATAAAATACAGTAAAAAGTACTATTATCGGTCTAACAAATTATTTGTTATTAATTCCTGATAAGCATTTATTGTGTCCCAGCAGGAGGCAAAAGAGAGCAGAGACGAACTCATAAAAGTGTTATACGAATATTTTATAATTTGTATAAATCCGTACCTGGAAACCTCAATTTCACACCCCAAACAATAGGTAATTTTGGTCACAACCGTACATATTTTATTATAAAAAATTATTTGATGAATGATTTTACAAATTCAAGGCAGAAGCCGCCCCTAAATTTTCCGCCCGGGCAGGGGTTCCGCTTGTCCGCCCTATAGAGTCGGCCTGGAAAGGGACCTGTTAAATGTGCCCTACTGCCAGGTTTTATAGATTTTTTAGCAAAACAGCCGCTTGAAGGGCTCTAAATGTCATGACTGCTCAAATTAATGTTGTTGTTGTTTTGCGATGGTGGTTGGATAGGGGTGGGGAGAATAAGGAGTTAACTAGCATTCTAACTGAAGTAAATAGTAGAAGTTACGAACTATATTTAAATAATAGTTATACCAGAGACCGATATAGAAAACTTTCAATAGTCAAAAAGTGTATCCCTCGAATAAAAAATCGTTCTTAATAATATGTTGTCAAAAATTTTTGAGATTGAGCGCCTAGAGCCCTCCAAAATTAAAACAAGAATAATTAATGAAAAATCTTAAGAATATTTCACATAAATATTCAAAGTATAGCCAATAAAGCCGACGAACTTTCCTTGTGGGTCAACGAAAAAGACTATGATATTATTTGCATTAGTCAACACTGGTGCACTTTAAATCTTTTAAATTGTATTCCAATAGTCAACTACAAACTTGTTTCATCTTTTTGCAGAAGTGACCAAAACATGGAGGTGTTTGTATTTTTGATAAAAATTCTGTGCAATGTAAACCTTTAGATTTAAGCACGATATCAAAAGAAATTGACGCTGAAATTTGTGCCATAGAATTGTGTAAAAGCAAGATTGTAATTCTTACCCTTTACAGATCTCCTATGAGTTCTTGTAGTACTTTTTTAAAATTATATGGTGAGTTTCTCGACAATTCACAGAAAACATATAATCGTATTATTGTCTTAGGAGACTTCAACATAAATTTTTTGTGTAAATCGTCTGACTTAACTGACCTAATGTATTTTATTGAGTGTAATGGTATGCACCGAACTATATTGGACACCATGAGAGTAACCGAAAGGTCCGCGACATGTATCGACAATATAATTATCACAGAAAATATTACTAATTTTGAGTCGGGTATAGAAAATCCCTGTCTTTCAGACAACTACAGGGTATGTATAAAATTACGCAATGAGATTGAGCGCCTAGAGCCCTCCAAAATTAAAACAAGAATAATTAATGAAAAATCTCTAAACTGTATAAAACAAATACTTGTAGACTTAAACTGGCAAGACTTCTTTATCTCTTACGATGTGGAATTTATGTCAACTTTTTTACTAAATAACATCAAAAACTTAATAAATAAATACTTACCTTTAAAAGTCTACAGTAAGGGTGATATTCCTCCTGTCTGTTGGTATAATAATAAACTTAAAGAAAACAGAGCGCAAATGCAAACGGTAAAATGCATTGCTGACGTAACTAGTAATGAGGGCTACAAATCATATTACGAAGCACTTCGACATGATTATAAAAAGGCAATTATAAACTCAAAAAAATATGCATATAGTAATTTTATAGATTCCTCAAAAAATAAAGTGAAAAGTGCATGGAAATTAATAAACTTTAAAAGAAACCACAATAAAAAGTCAAATAATTTATTAAACATTACTGCAACCCAATTTAATGATTATTTTTTAACAGTAGCATCTAAAGTAGTGCAAGATTTAACAACTAACATAAATTTACAAAACAAAATTATCAGAAACATACCTATGCATGCCAATAGACGAACAAGAAATATTGAATGCAATGAACTTATTAAAAAATTCTCCCTCATATGATAGTTACGACTTAAACAGTAATATTATTAAAAATATCTCTGCGAAATAATTTGCCCCTTAACTTATTTGTTTGATATATGTGTCGATCAGGGAATTTTCCCTGATTCGTTTAAGCTGTCCAAAGTGGTACCTTTTCAAAAAGGGTGATATTAATTCAGTTTCAGATTATCGCCCCATATCAGTAGTGCCCATTTTTAGTAAGATTTTTCTAATAATAATAAAAAACAGATTATCTGACTTTTTTCAAAAAAATAATTTGCTAGACCTGTCTCAGTTCGGGTTTCGCAAAGGCAGATACACAATCCAAGCTATCACCAAGATTGTGTAGGACATAGTTGAAGGCTTGGAGGTGAAAGCACATGTAAATCTAATACTGTGTGACCTCTCCAAAGCCTTTGACTGTGTCTCCCACAATCTTCTGCTTGACAAGCTTTACAAATAACGGTCTCTCAAATACGGTCTCTAACGTGGGAATGATGCAGAGTGGAGTTACCCAAGGATCGGTGTTGGGTCCTCTACTCTTTATCATCTACATCAACGACCTATTTCCATTTCTTTCCCCAGATAAATGTAGAGCTTTTGCGGATGATAATTACATATCTTGTAAACATAACAACATCCAACGTCTTAAGGAAAAAAGCAGTCAGCTGATGGAAAAAGCAGAGATGTGGTTGACCCAAAACTGTCTAAAATTAAATAGAAATAAAACACAAAATATTTTCTTTTCGACTAGAACATCTACTGAGATAGAACCTAGTAGTGCCAAGCTGTTAGATATCCCATTGGACAGTAATCTTAGCTGGACTCCGCACATTGAGACACTTAAGGGCAGACTATCGTCAGTCATGTATTTAATTCGTAGGTTGAAAAGTATTATCGACGAAAAAACTTTAAATTTCTCCTTTCGCTTTGGCCTTTTGTGTGTTCCTTGTGGGAAATTCATCCAATTTTGAGTTTTCGTTCTTTCCGCCCAAGATCTTGTGATCTTCTTTTTTTAGATTCTTTTCGGTTGATGGAACTGATTTGGAGGTTTGACTTCTTGTTTTAATTGTCTTAGGAGCATATTCCTATTGGAAGGATTGACACGCCAGGACGAACCCGTATCAGGTGACTTATAATGAGTACCATGCGAAACGATGCCTATTTGTGAGTGATTCAGAGTTGGAAGTCAGAGTGTGCGTTAGTGTTGAATGATGTTTGGATTGAGGGTGACTGGTGAATACACTGATGAGCCCACGCTGGTCACCTCGGGCGAAACATCGTTTAATTGTTTCTCCTTTCACTTTGGCCTTTTGTGTGTTCCTTGTGGGACACTCATCCAATTTTGAGTTTTCGTTCTTTGCTCCCAAGATCTTTTGATCTTCTCTTTTTTAGATTCTTTTCGGTTAATGGAACTGATTTGGAGGTATGTCTTCTTGTTTTAATTGTCTTAGGAGCATATTCCTATTGGAAGGATTGACACGCCAGGACGAACCCGTATCAGGTGATTTATAATGAGTACCATGCGGAACGATGCCTATTTGTGAGTGATTCAGAGTTGGAAGTCAGAGTGTGCGATAGTGTTGAATGATGTCTGGATTGAGGGTGACTGGTGAATCCACTGATGAGCCCACGCTGGTCATCCCGGGCGAAACATTGTTTAATTGTTTCTCCTTTCGCTTTGGCCTTTTGTGTGTTCCTTGTGGGACACTCATCCAATTTTGAGTTTTCGTTCTTTGCTCCCAAGATCTTTTGATCTTCTCTTTTTTAGATTCTTTTCGGTTGATGGAACTGATTTGGAGGTTTGACTTCTTGTTTTAATAAATTATGCTATGTTTCATTCGCATATTTCATACGGTGTGGATTTGTGGGAAAACTCTAAAAATTCCATTGAAGTCTTCAAGTCACAGAAAAAAGCTGTAAGAGCTTTTTCCAATATCGGCTATCGGGAACATTGTAAACCTTATTTTATTAAACTTAAAATTTTGACACTACCTTCATTGTATATACTTACGAAACAAATTCAAATTTTTACAACTATCATACAAGATTAGCAAAATTAATTAGACCAAGTTTTTTAAGATTGGAAAAATCATTCAAAAACTCTTCACGTGTAAATATATACAATAAACTTCCAAGCAATATTAAAAGTATGTCCAATAATAAATTCAAATATGCAATTAAGCAAATTTTAACTAAAAAAGGTATATACAATATCTAAGAGTTTTTGGGAGAATTCCGTTAAAATTGTTTTTTTATCGGCATGGTGTTCTTTTGACGGTGTTTAGTTCGTATTTTTTAGTGTAATTTTATATTTTATACCCTGTATATCTATGTTTCACAAATTTTTGTTTATTCCTTTTGTTTCTGACCTGCTACAATTGTGTGTTTATATACAAAACGTAGGCAATAAAGATAATCTACTCTACTCCACTCTAAAATATTGGTTTAACGAATTGCAGTTTCTATAGTAAATGATTTTATGATTGAACTTTCTATTATTTAACGGGTTCCCAAATTCGTAGAGATTCAACAAAATCTCGAAATGCAATTTTTAGATGATTACATAACTTTCCTTACACCCGGTTCCCACCTACAAATTTTTTGCGTATGCCCGCGCACGCGTCACATGACTGTCATAACATTTCATATTGACGCGTGAGTGAGCACTCACGAAAAAGTCGTAGGTGGGAACCGGGTGTTAGCGAAGTAAAAAAATCAAATTTTAATCAAAAGTTAAACAAATTAGAATTTCTTTAATCACAGATCTACTTTATCATGAATGTTTAGTGAATTGTGTATTTCTATTTATAAATAGAAGATTAACAAAATTGATACTGACAGTAAATAGCTACTTGCCTTTTAAGTTTTATTTGTTATTGCACAGACACATCATAGTTCAAAAGCCAACTGGGTTTACAAATACTTCCTCTGAACTCCAAATATAACTGTAAACTTCAACTGCGTTTATAGGAATAAAGTTTTGTTTAAACCTACTTCCTAGTTCTGTGCTGTCGTTTTCCCGAATTGGTCATTTTCGTTTTATTTTATTTAAGTTGAACTAGTTCCAAAACTATTCCAACATTCGCCAACGCGTTTATCAATAATGGAGATCATTTTCAAATAGCCCTGACCTTTAGTTATGTCAATATTTAAACATTATATTTTAAATAAGTTGAATAGGGATTATTCTAAAGAGTGTGACAAGCCATAGCTTGCAGAAACTACTTTTTTGGGTTTTTCGCAAGTAAGTTAAGAAAATTTCTTATAAAATAAATAATTTGTTGTTTTATGTTGATGTGACAGATATTTAAAAAGGTTTGAAAAGAATAATTTCTTCGATAACGGCAGTAGAGTTTCTGCCGAAATGTCAGATATGTACTTAGATTCTTGTTAGGATTTGCAAGTGTGTACGAATTATTTATTTTTTAATAAATTTCTTTAAGTTAGTGGCGAAAAACCCAAAAAAACTAGTTCCAACATTATGAATCAGCCACAAATATATAGATTTTAAGTTTTACCTCCGCAGTACAGGGTGATTTACCATATTTTTTACCCCCTTACTTTCCTTATATTAAATCTGTAAAAAAGTTTTATGTATAGGGTGATCAATTATAAAGTTTCCTTTGGGAAAAGTTTTTTGCGTTTGGAATTGGAAAGTTAATTTAAAAAGCAGTCAATAAGAGCAGAACATTCTTACATTTTAAGGCATTGATGTCAAATTCGAAATTTATATTTTCCAAAATATAAAAAAAAAACAATTTTTTAAATAGAACACTTTATATTTGTTTACAATTTCGAGAGTTTAAGACTAAACCCTTTTTAGAAATATCTTCAATGTTGTTTTATCCATAATATATCCTTAATAGTTTTACAGATATTTAGCATTTTTTGACGTTGCCAGTGGGTTTGAAGTTTATATTTTCCTTTAAATTGACAACACCGTTATCACCTAAAAAGCCAGTTAACTCATTTTCGTTTTAGTATCCTAATGGTGTTTTCAGATGATGAAAAGCGCTATATGTTAATGTTATATATAATGGGCAAGTCATGATGGTATAGTGCAATTTTTTTATGAGCGGACTGACGTTATTTTTTTGGATCTCTATTTGATATATTGTTTTAGAGAGCAACAATAAATATTTAAAAAGTCATGTCTTTGATTGTTTCAACTGTTACTTCAAATTGAAAACAACAAATTTTTTGACATGAAAACAAAGAAATACGTTTTCAGACGAAAAAATGACGTCAGTCCGCTCATAAAAAAATTGGACTAAAATTTAAGGCTTAAAATATTTTAGCATAATTTAAGATGTAATATTTTTGATGAAGCAATTTTTTACTGCGTTTTTCACATTTTTATGCCATGATATTGCTCACATTTTAAAAAATTGTTGGGAATTTGGAACCTTTGGTTTCACTAAAACAAAGTTATGATTGTTTTCCACAAACAATGTTTATCGTCTCCTGATGATGCTAGCGTTGTTAGCGAAACGCGCGTCGAGTGCAAAAAAGTGTAATTTTGATTTGTGGAAAACAATCAGAACTTTGTTTCACATTTTAAAGCTTTCTTTCCAAAGTTTCGATTTCTAAAATAAAACCTTCAAATTTTTCAAGTTTTCACTGTTTTTTAATGTTCAAAAAAAGTACTGCCAAAAAACATTTTTTTTTTGTTCAAATAAAAAATATATAGAGATAGAGGGCCGAATTTTAGAGATAGATGGAGAGACAATTTAGTGACGTGCAAAAATTTTTAATGTTGTTAGAGAGAGACAGCAGGCTATAAAAAAGTATTTTAAAGAAAGATGGACATAATTTAAGGCAAATGCTTACTAAAAATTTCTGTTATGTCATCTGTCTGTCATGTTGAGTGGTGTCGTGCATATGATTTTTATTTTGCAATTTTTATCCAAAAAACAGCAAAAATGTTATTTTTCAAAGTGTAAAGTGTGTAAATTTGCAGTCTTTAAATTTACCAAAAAACGTGTCCTACTAAAGTGTATTTTAGCACATCTAAAAATTATTTAACAGGTATTTAAGAAAATTATTTTAAGGGTCATCATGGCTTGACTATAAGAAACGGAAAAAATGCAGCACAGACGGAGCAACACTACCAAACAAGATACCCTAATCGGGTTTGTTCTCGTAAAGTAACCATAAGAAAATTCAAAACTATCTCAGGACATGTCTTCTGTTAAGAGAAGAAGAAGGAGAGTAAGGAGAAATGCTGACTTAAATGTTCTCCTACACTTGAAAAAAAAATTGAAGGCAATCTATCACGCAGCTTTACACAATTTTAAGGCAAGAGAATTTGGAAGGCCCATGTAGTTGTGGAAAAATTTAATCAGTTTTAAAGGAACACAAGTTTAAGCCTTACAAAATGAAATTTCAGCTTAAATTTTAAACAAATTAAATTTTTGGAATAAAATCCCAATTTCATTTATGATATTCTTTGGTGTGATAAATGAAAATTTTGCACTAATGGAGTTCCAAATCGTCATAATCGAAGGCCCAAGAACCTCCTGATTAGGTTCACGAGGTTTAAAACCAAGGATGGCTCTCTGTCAACGTTTGGTGTGGTATTGTAAGAAACCGTGTTATAGGACTATTTTTTCCTGCACATACACTAAATGGAGAAGAGAATTTAAATGTTGTTCAAGACGAATTACTCTACAAGATCTACCACTAAATGATTTGAACCGAATTGTGTTCCAACAAGATGGGCCCGGACCACACAATGTAGCACGTGTCCGCGAGTTTCTCACGGAATTTTTTCAAGAGTGGATAGGACGGAATGAACCGATAAGAAGGCCGGCCAATGAGCCAGATCTCACTCCTCCAGACATATGGATTTGGGCCTAGCTAAAAAATAAAGTTTTTTATTTGCCCGTTTCAAATTTGGAAAAGTTGAAGGACCGAAATAGTATCGAATTAGGCAATATTAATAAGAACAATCCTGAATTTGTTATAAACGTCATTAAAGACCGTATGTATCGAAAAATGCGGTGAAAGTTTTGAAAAGTAAAAAGCCATTTTAAATTTAGTATTATTAATTATTTTGTTACAGTTAGGTAGGTAGCATAAGATGTAATTTTTGCACAAGTACTATTTATATAGAATATAAATTGTTCAGAATTAATTTCCAACCAAAAACAAAATTATGGTCAACATACAGAACTTCTCCGAAACATGAGAATAGACTAGAGTTTTGAACTTCCATTGTCTTTATTTTGTACTTTTTTTCACAACGTTTCGATTGCCAATGTATCTTTAATCGTCATCAGGGCCCGTATTCTTCAATTTCGGGAAAGGGAATGCTCCCGGGAATCAAAAACGCACCTGATTGGTCGAAATATCAGTTTTCTGTCATTATTCTGTCTGTTTTGGCAGTAATCACTTTGTTCGAGGGCAGTTTTGCCGTCAGTTAACTAATGCCATTACTGCCAAAACTGACAGAAATGTGACAAAAAATGAGGATTCGGCCAATCAGGTGCGTTTCTAATTCCCGGGAGCAGCTCCCTTCTCTGAAACTAAAGAATACGGGCCCAAGTGAATGCTAAAAAAAACATAAAGACAAGTTCGAAACTCTGGTTTATTCTCAAGTTCAACATTGTCTATCATCTTCAAACAACAGTGCTAAAGCGGCCCTCACACGATCAATATTATTGTCAATATTTGCCATATTGAAGAAGATATTGACAATATATTGACCGTGTGAGGAGACCGCACTTTAATATTGTCAATATATTGAGGGATTTTCAAACTCCCGAAAATATTTTGGGCGGAGCTAAATATATTAACAATAGTTTGATCGTTCGAGGGCTATATTGACAATATTTGTTTTAGTCGCCCTCTGGTCATTGAGTGAAGACGCGTCACCGGCGCCGTCTCCGGTTTCACCGGTAGAGTCGCAGTCGATTAATGGTACGAAAACACGCGAAATCAATGTCGAAAATTTCAGATATTCAAAAATCTTAGACATAAGGCCAGACTTATTTTTTTTTCAATATATGGACTGACCAAATTCAGCAGTTCTTGAAATGATTAGGAATCCATTCTGTAGTAGTTTTTATAATCATTGGTTTCTACTTCCTAAATGTATTCTAAAAGATTCACATGTGTAAATTTTTGCTTCGGTAAAATCCAATGTTTAACCCAACGTCTTTTTTAATTTTGTTTGTCTTTTTTCGCAATGTGCGCCAAAATGATAGCTACACACGCTTTTTTACTGCTTTCATACGAACGCCTATAGTTTATCAAACCAGGAATTTATCAGACCGTATTTAATAAAAAAATTCATTGTAAGAACGATTCACCATAGAAACTGCAATTCGTCAAACCAATTTTTTATCCGAACCTTATTTCATCAAACCCATTCAATAATACATTCGAAATTTAACAGACCCGCTTTTAATCGAACTATTGTTCATCAAACTCATTCATTATCTAACCCGGAATTCGTAAAACCCGTAATTTATCAGAAAATTTTTGCTAAATTGATTGCGCATTCGCCACTAACACATGCATGCAAGACGGATGAATGCAAGTGACATCTATACACAAACTATTGAACGCAACCTGTAAGTATGCGCGCGTAAAAGCGAAAAATGCATCCAAACGCCGCGCCGCTGCGCCACCTGCGAGTACGCCTCCAGTTCATGTGGTGTTGGTGAATGCGCAATTAATTTAGCAAAACTTTTCTGATAAATTACGGGTTTTACGAATTCCGGGTTTGATATTGAATGAGTTTGATGAACAATGGTTTGCTTTAAAACGGGTCTTATAAATTTCGAATTAGTTATTGAATGGGTTTGAAGAAATAAGGTTCGGATAAAAAACTGGTTTAACGAATTGCTGTTCCCATAGTAAATGATTTTATAATTGAACTGTCTTTTATTTACCGGTTTTGATTTTGCACATTCTGATAAACCGTGGGCGTTTTCGAATCTGATGTTTTCTCTCGAAAACCTAGTCAGAAACTAAGTATTGATACAAATATTGATCGTGTGAAACTTTATTTAGATATTGCCAATATATTGTCAATATAAAATATTGACAATAATATTGATCGTGTGAGGGCCGCTTAAGAAAGATGCTTGGTAAATTCTTAGGCAAAGATTTCCGGAAGTTTAAGTTTTTTTAAAAACAAAGTCAGCTGCGGAAAATAATTATTCCCAAATGATATTTTACGCAAAGTAATTTTAGTTAAAAAAAAAATAAACAAAATATTTTACATTTTACAATGACGGCATAGGCAAAAAACACGGTGAAAAATATCGTAGAAACTACTAAATATAGAGCAAGGTCGAACATATTTCTAAAAAATGCTTAGTCAGAACCTTCCAAAAATGTAAAAATATACAGATGTTTCATTTTAAAAAATCGGTCATTTTTCTATATTTCCTAAAATATAAATGTCAAATTTGACACCAATGCCTTGAAATGTAGGAATACTTTCATCTTTTTGATTGCTTTTTAAATAATCTTCCCAAGTTCAATAGCAAAAAACCTTTCCTTTCAAGGGACCTTAAAAAATAGCAGCTTCCGTCGCAACTATCAAATTAGCATACTTTTTAAATTTGGAAGGGCCTTTGTTTATTGATTCCAAAAATCTATAATATTTTGGATTTATTTTGGAGAGAAGTAAACATAGTTTAGGTGGTTCTTCATTCAACACATTACTCTTATAAGAAATAATTTTTCTTTTATTTTGAGAACCATGTAAATTCAACTTATTATATACTTTTGGAATCAGGAGAAAAGGCTATTCTGCATTTAAAAAAATATATAAGGTGTTTTAAAATTAAAAGAAGTTTATGTAAAATTTGCCAGTTACAATGAATGCTGCTAATTTTTAGAGACGACATTTGAAAGTTGGCAAAAAATTATGCAACTTCTGTACATAAAACTTTTTTCAAGCTCTAATAATAAGGGAGATAATCAGCCTGTACCAGCAGCAGCGAACAGTTAAATCAAGGGCAGCAAAAATACTTTACGCATGAGTAGGGTCTAGGGTTTCTTCAACGACAACCTAACTGTGCAGTCGAAAAAAATAAGTAACCGATATACTTTTGAAAGAATGAACTGAGTAAAGCAAATTTTTAGGAACCTATGTAAATTAGCAGAAAAACAATTTCTGGCGTATAGAGGGCAAAAAGTAAAGGAATAAATTAAAACAGTTTTTCTTTTGCCGAGATTTGAACCCGAACCTTTAGAACACCAGTCGAATACCCTGTTTATTTTATTTTTAGGATTTTTTAAGCACCGTTGACGCGTTGTACAGTAGCGTGAGCAAAAGACCGGAACCCATAACTTGGAACGTGTACCACAACGAATCGGACCTATTGGACGCTTATTGGGAGGAACCAAACAACATTTCATTGGCTGTGATATTTAGAAATATGGATCCTATAAATGGACCCTTAAGGTATTTGTCCCCATGTAGTATATAGGTAGTTGTAGTAGTAGGGAGGTAGGCAGTTCATGACCCTGTTCTGTACCCCGTGCCGCACGCTTATTCAGAACTACTTCTCCTGCATGCGTTGCAGGACTATCTCCAAACCTTCCTGTCTTTTTTGCGAAGTCTAGTATGGCAGGCCATCTTAATAAATACATAACATATATGCATCGCATTTTTTCCAATTTTCTATCCAGTAAAATGTCGCCAGCGTGCAGCGTTTTCACAAGAAAAAGAAGAAGCTATGGATGCCGTCCCCTCGAAGCCCAATAACTCCGTTTCAGTGCCCTTTTATCGACCTTTACTGTCATATTGACAGCAAAACTAATGGCGTTTTCAACTTACAGGAACCATTTCCGCACCGACTAGTTTTTCATGCTAAAACTGAAACTTTTCTAGTGCTTACATTAAGTTGCGTTCACATTGTATTTTGTATCTATCTTTATTTGGCATAAAGTTATTTCAAATTAAAAAAAAAGAGTAGAACAGGCAGCAAGATAAAAAATACATAATTTTAATTTCTTACTTTTGTATATCAACTCGTTTTTGACCAAAACATAAAAAAATTTTTGATAGGTAGTATGGATCGGCCTTTAGTTCTTTAAGGCCACACACACTTGCATATGGTCATATTCTTGCTTGCTTTCTGGATAGCTTATCTTTGAATCGAGGTCTTAACTACGCTAATTAAATTTATTTTATTAAACCTTACCTAAACAAAAAAAGACAAACAAATCTTTACCAATACGGTGATTGTATGCAGAAAGCTATTTCTGGCAAATGGCAAATGTCATGAATAAAATTTTATTATATTACCGAGTTGGGATTCGCTTCATATTTCTTTTAGTGGGTAAGTTTTAATAAAATAAAGGTATTTTCAATTTGCGCGGTAAAATATTTTCGTGGTTGGTGCGGTAAAGACTGCGATTCTTCATCTTTGAATGGTAAAAATTGATATGTACATTAAAAACTATGCGGTCTTTAGAATAATTTAAAATGCACCTTAAAAATCAGTAAATATTTAGTCGTATTCCTCCAAGAGTTGTCAAAAAGAAATCGTTATATTTCGTTCATGCCTTGACAGAAAAAACGGCACGAGCATAGAGCTCGTGTCAATAGTGGGGAACTAGTGGAGTGTTTCCCTAAATTTGAACACACGTCGGAAATATAACTACAAAAATGCTGTCACTTTTTGTAAGTTGAACAGGAAACCTGATGAAAACTAAAAAAGTTTTCCAAAAAGTTCTGACCGGTATGAAACTAGTTCCTATAAGTTGAAAACTCCATAATACTGTTACGTTTGAGTGAAAATGAAGGGAAGGATCGATAAAATAAAACTAAACCTTAGTGCAGACCGTACACTGATAAAAAAGATTATAGAATTTACACAATCCATCGTTGGTTACCGGGTCACCATAGTAGATACTGTAAAATTACTGGCTGCGTGTAATTTTACAAAAAGATTCTGATTTTACCTCACAGGTCAGGTATGTAAATTGGTTATCGTGTGGCTATAGAACATACTGTCAAATTACTTGGTAACCAACCTTCTCCATCAAGGTGTAGTTTTCTTTTATCGATCTTCCTCGCCATTTTCACCCACAAGTGACAGAACATTTATTGGTTTTGCTGTCGATATGATGGTGTATATTCAAATTTATTTGTGCAGATTTACAATGTTAAGTGTATTTCTACTTTGCATAAAATATAATTTTACGTGGGTACATTTTAGAAAATAAAATTTAGCACGTATTAGGGATTATATCTCTTAAATTGTAAAATTGCCACAGTATTACATTCAAAAAGAAAAAATACAAAATCTGATATGATTTTTGTCAGAGGTTATACAAATCTTGTAAAATAAAATAAGCTGATCTGTAAAAAGCAATCGAAAATTTTCATACTTTTTGATCAGTGTGGTCTGAGAAGGAGTAGAAAAACGACATTTTTCTGGTGGTATCATTTTTATTTTGTCAGTTGTCAAAAGTATTTTATGAAGTGGACCAATAGGAGGAAATTTTGATGAAGTTTTGTAAATATATGCACCTCAAATATTTTCTTCCCAATCCGTTTTGCCTAGTTGAGACTCCAAATGACTATTTTTAACTTTTGAAGGAACTGCTTAATAACAGAGAATTTTTGGTAACTAAGGGTCCATTTCCATTTTACGAATTCTATTAATCCCATTCTGGCACCCTTCGAGAACTCCAGATATTCAAAATGGCAGCCATTCTTTTAAAATTAAAAATGAATTAAGAAAAAAAAATAAACAAAATATAGTCATGTGATATATCAATCCATTGGTTTCTAGGGGCAGTTTGCAAAGTAAAAAGTAAATAAAAAAATAAACGCATGAAAAATGGCCTATAAAAAATTACGTAGTTGAATAATTTAATATTTTTTGCTGATTTTAATTGCTAAAGATATACGTTTTATGAATTCTATTTGATACCGCTTTGGCACCTCTGTAAGACTTAAAGGAGCACAAAAATTTTAAGAGAAACTACATGAGGTACAGTCATATGATACATCAACTTTTTGGATCCACTGCGTCCTAGGGGCAAATTTTACGGTTAAAAAGGATCGTTATTACAAGAAAAAGTATGATACTACAAAAAGCATACCTACGGAATATTTTCTTTATACGGTCAACGAGGATATAAGATATCCTCGTTGGTACGGTATTATTGGTCCCAGCAGCCATTTATCCAGGCTCGAGAAGTTTAAATAGATGGATCTCTAGTTGGAAGAGGAGCGGTATGAGGGTAGTAGATTAGTTAGAAATTTACCTTTTTCTTCTTCTTCATTGCCCCCTTGTTCTTAAAAGTGTGGCAAGGAAACGCTTCTACGGGAGTATCCCACTTTTCAAACAAGTTTTCTTCACGGCAATTTAAGAATACTGGGACTGACTGGAGACAATCGGCAGTCTATCTTATCCGCTTTCAAGGGATATCTGATCCCATCTGGCTTGGTTACCGGCGTAAGGGGCAAGGATAAGGTGACATTTTACATTCACTTGTTGGAATGTGTAACTATGAAATGGACCAAAATACAACCTTGAAACTCTTTAGGTATCAAATAAAATTTCTTATTTTTTTTTCAGCTATGTGATACGCACCAACCCTTCAATGTACGGAACTCCCTACACCACCGTCCTGTACGGCTCCCCAGCATCTTGTCGCGAAAGTACCGCCATCTGGTCGAAAGTGGCCGGCGTCCCCACCCCGGTATTGCCCGATGCTATAGAAGTAGGAGACACTTGTCCCGTTAACCAATACTTTTATTCCGGGTTTTTGGCCCTGCAGGTTTTGCTGGATTTTACCAAAATTAGGGTAAGCTTAGTAGTAATAAGCTGTGCTATATTATAGTTCCTTAAGAAATTATTTTTAAATTTGTTTAATTTTTTCAAAGTTTACGCAAAATAACCCTTGTTAAGAGCTTGGAGGCTACTTAAAATTATACGGGTTTTTAGTCTAGAACTTCCCTCGCTTACAAAATTAAATAAAGTAACTTGGATAAGTACCAGTGCGGAACTATGCCTATTTGTGAGTGATTCGAAGATGGAAATCAAAGTGTATGATGGTGTGTAATGATGTATGGGGAGGGTGACCAGTGAAACCACTGATGAGCTCACGCTGGTTACCCAGAGCGAAACATCGTTTAATCATTTCCCTTTTCGCTTTGGTCCTTTGTGTGTTCCTTGTGGGATGCTCATTAAGGTCCAAGTTTTTCTTTGCGCTTGTTTGAGGTATAAAAGTATACATAGTGGTACGAGATTTGAGATTTGGGGGTGGGAAATTTTCTCCTTTCCCTCCTCCCGCATGGATCCGCGCTGGCGTTTGTTAATTCTATACCCTATACATAGATAAAGGAGGAAGAAAGCTTTCAGGAGGTTGTGCTGTTTGGAGAAAGCTTAAAACTTTATAGGTTCTACCTCAAGGCTTAGTTATTCAGTTTTTGAGAAAAGTATAAAAAAGTAGATTTACTACGACGAATTTACTTTTTGTTTTGTTTTTTTTGAAACGTGTTTTTAGCTGAATTCAGAGTACATACCAAATTCGCTTATCTAAAAACTTCGTTAGAGCTATGAATAGAGATCTTCCTGCCTTCAATCATATAAAAGAGAAATTTTCTAGCATAAGTGAAGTGAGGAAACGTAAAGCATGGGAATCCTTTATAATGATAATGACCGAATTCTTAGGAAAAAAATAGCAGAAAATTATCCAGAGATTGTAAAGTTGATTGTAGAACTTGAAAATATGGGATGCAATATGTCCTTAAAAATACACTTTTTACAGTCACACTTAGACTACTTTTGTGGAGTGGTGAGAATTTGTCAAACCAGGAGTTTATCAGACCGTATTTAATAAAAATTTTTATTGTAAGAACGATTCACCATAAAAACTGCAATTTGTCCAACCAATTTTTTTATCCGAACCTTATTTTTTCAAACCCACTGAGTAACGAATTCGAAATTCATAAGACCCGTTTTTAATCGAACCATTGTTCATTAGAAAGTCATTTAATATTAAACTCATAATTTGTAAAACCCATTTTTAATCAAACCCAATATATGTAAAACTATTATTTTTCAAAACCGGAATTCGTAAGATCCGTTGTTCATCAGAAATTTGTTATTAACTGGAATGCCAGTGACATATATACACAAACTATTGGACGCTACCGGTACAAGTATGCGCGCGTAGCTGCGACAAATGCATCGAAACGCTGCGCCACCTGCGTGTACGCCTCACGTACATGTATTATTGGCGAATGCGCAATCAATTTGGCAGAAATTTCTGATAAACAACGGGTCTTACGAATTCCGGTTTTGAAAAAAAATGGTTTGATAAATTCCGGGTTTTATTAAAAATGGGTTTTACAAATTACGACTTTGATATTAAATGAGTTTGATGAACAATAGTTCGATTACAAATGGGTCTTTTTCTTTTTCGAATTTGTTAATGAATGGGTTTGAAGATATAAGATTTGCATAAAAAATTGGTTTAACGAATTGCAGTTTTTATAGTGAACACTGGCGGTTTCAGAGGGATGGGGGGGGGGCGATCGCCTCCCCCTTTGCTCCAGAAAATATAATATAATAAAGATGCTGGTGGTAAGCCTGAAGTCTTTGCATGGAGAAAAAAAAAGAAGAAATTGCAGAACGTTTCTTTAAAAACATTCTAGAATTTCTCCACAGTATTATGGTGCAGTTTGACCTTCAATTCGTCACAACAAGTATAAACAAACGCATGACGTACTTACCGCGAAAACCACAATATTGGAAATAGAGAACACTACGACTTTAGTTAATTTGGCTTTGATTTTGACTTCACGTTGTATAAAACTTGGTATGAATATGTTCAGGTCAAAAATACTTTTTTATGTCCGAAATTATTTTGTCTAAAACTTGTTTATAAATAGAAACTCTATAATATATTATAGAGTTTCTATTTATAAACAAATTGATGACAATGATTAGTTTAATTTTTCAATATTTTAATTAGCTAAGTTAATTCGACTTAATATTAGACTAATCATTAAGTATAGTAGTTCTTGTATTATGTCGAGATATGGTAGTTTATGAAAACCCGAATTATTATAAACAATGTCATGCCAAATGGCGTGTCTATGTAATAAATGAAGCTGAACTATTGGGATCCTATTCTTGATTTACGACCTAAAAATGTTTTTCAAAAACCACTTTGGCTGTATTTCAGTCATATACCATCGAAAAATCTATTTTTACTCACGACATTTAAAAAATAATAAAATCTGTTGCTAAGTGTAATTTTATAAATAGGGTATTTTTAAAAAATTACTCAAAAACTGACTTTTATTATATCCATAATCACTGCAAGTTTGCAAAGAAAATAGAAAGTAAAAGCACACTCTAATTTACTGCGTCATTAACCGGGCGATAAATTCCATTTTACGAGTTAAGGTGCCTAGCTTATAGGGCCAAAAAAATGTGAGCCCATAAATATTCCAGGGAGTGGTGTTACAAATATCGCTACGTAATTTGCAGACCGAGGATTAACGAACATCAAGATACCATGGTAGCAACTGAACTAAGAGTCGAACTAAATGAAAAACTTAAGTACATTAATAAATCTGCCGAACAAGATGCGGAATTGGTCTAAACAGATGTAAAAAGGGTGAACCAAGGAAAAAAAGAAAGTTTGAATGAGCGATGAAATCCCAATTTGAAGCAGACAAGCAGATATTTTTGTTGACAGTCGATGAAAAACCTTACCTGATACCAAAGAAAAACTAAGAAGATGGTACAACGACATAGAAAATCTCTCTGGCGGTGATCGGTTCAAACATTCAGAATTCAGAAGAAGTACAAAAACATGCAGCAAAGAAGTGTAATTGACCTAATGAGTCATATGTTTAAAATATTTAAAAAGATTAGCTATGACAGAACTTACCAAAAATGTGAATTCTTTATGAGCGATACACAGTTGGGGTTTCATGGAGTGTTCGGGACAGTAGTAGTAGTAGTAGAGAAGGGGCGGCGCGAAGCCTGGCAAGTAGGCCTCCCTGGGCCCTTTCTGCCTTACCCCGAGCCTGCCCCTAATCCGCCGCCTACACCACTGGTCTGACAGTCTGCTTATCTGGTTTTACTGTTCTTCTTGCAAAGTCCAGTATTTTATCCCATTTGAGCATGTACAGGTCCTCCTCATCCAGGGTCGGGGAATCGATTACCTGGTTCAGGACAAGTTTTGATTTAATGGTCTGGAGATGTGGTATGCCTGTTTCGTTGACCATGAGAAAGCCTTTGATCGAGTCCATCACGAAAAGCTCACAGAATCTCTTAAAGAAGTGGGTCTGGATGATCAAGAACTATAGATAACTGCCAACCTATACTGTGGCCAGACAGCTTAAATAAAGTTGATGGCCAACTGTCCGGGAGGCCCGAATCAGGAGGGGTGTTCGCCAGAGCTGTTGCTGCTATAGTAATAAAATAATCAATAGACCGATCCAATTAACTCATTTAGCGAGAAAAAAATTAAAAATTTTTAACAGCATTTTGATGAGTGGAAATGATAAAGGGGCTTCTGATAAAAATAAAAATGCGCGAGCCGGAATTGCAAAAGATTTCAATATTTATTTATTTTTAATTTTAACAAGAGTTTTCCTGAGTAGAACTTTTTTCCATTGCTCATTTTTTTTTTGTTTTGACATACACTTTTTGTTGGGATAATAAAAAATTATAGTTACAATAAAAACCATGCTGAGGAATGCAAAAAAACTAATAATGGCATTACCAACATTTAATTTTTCAGTAAATGCTTATAATTTATGTCAATTACACCATTCAGTTGTTCTTATTTTTATGTAGTATTGCTATAAGCTTAGAACGCACTTTTTTAATCATTTTGGCAAATATGTATTTTTTATGTAAAGTGCTTTCTGTAAAAAAAACCTTTTTATTACCTTTTTTGTCAACTCTGTTTAAATCAGGAGAATAAGAGAGGCGTATTTTTTCTAATTTTTGGACGGAAATATCTCAAAATTTGAGCTTCTTGTTGGAAATTAAAAAATAAATAAATATTGAAAGTGACAATTGCTTTTGCAATTCCGGCTTAATAAGCTCTGATAGATTACTTTACGATTTTTCGTGAGCCAGTAATATAAATATCGATTGTAAAAATTTTAAAAAATGTACTATTTTTAAAAGAAAAAATCTAATTCATATTTTTACATAAAAATTACATTCATATAAACAAGAAATTTCGACTAAAATTTAACTATTAGGTAAATGTGCACCAATCGATTCTACGACAAACAATTTTTTTTTATATATGACACTATAATAATCGAAGTAAGATGTATAAAGCAATACTGCACAAAAATAAAGTTTTAGGCCAAACAATTACTTTGTTTATAGGGTACTCTTAACGAGCTTTTAAAAAGAGACGGTTTGAATATGCTTGTCCTAAACATACCATTATAACAATTTTAAATACTAAACCAATTTTATTTTAAACCGGAAAAAAAATTGTTAACTTAGTTATTTTATTGTGTTTAAGGATTTTTTAATATAACAATATATATGTTTTAATTTGTGAGAAAATGTAAGGTAAAAGGATTACCAGTACATCGATCAGCTGTTAGAAAACGATTTTAGTGAAGGAGAAAGCGACTGTATTTAAAACCGTTCTTATATAAAACCGGTTTTAGGCGCGTATAAAAGTAGTAAGCACAACTGTCTCCTTTGTATTTTTTCCGTAAAAATAGATGTTGTAATCGGCTGTTATTTTTTTTTAATTGAAAAATATTATCAACAATTGTTGAAAAATTCATTGTTGCCAAAGCCATTATTTGTTTTTTGCATTTCTGAGGATGTTTTTTAATTTTTAACTATAGTTTTTTATTATCCTACCAAAAAGTATATGCCAAAACAAAAAAAAATGAACAACGTCAAAAGATACTACGAGAATTTTCCTGAGAAGAATTTTTGATTAAAAAAAGTGATTTGAACCGAAAAAAATTAATTAATCAAAAAAATTTTCACTTTTTTACCTAAAAAAAATGTAGGCATTAATTTTGAAGGATTTTTAAACTTAGATTTAAGCATATTTATGTAAATAAGATTATTTTTTTACAAATTTTTGCCATAATCTAAAACATGGCCGCTCGCCCGCCCGTGCAACCAAGCATCTTTGCATTTTTTTAAACAATAAATCTAAAAATAAAGCAAATCTTGGCGTTATTGCTGTGGGCTCACGGTCCCAGCCTAGCGATAGAGGGCGCTTATTCTCAAATGCTAAATAGCATTAAAAGCAGCTGCACTTTAATAAAAATTGCCCTAAGATACATAACTGCCGTTGCCATCTTGACATTTTTTTCAGTTGTATTTTAAGAAAAAAAGTAAAAACTGAAACTATTTTGTTAGTTAAGTTTTAGCATATTTTTAGGTATAAGTTTTACCTTTAAAAGTTGATTAGCTAGATGATATAACTATAGAAGTTATTTTAAATGTAAACTTAGTAGTGAAACAATCTTAGCAGCATTTTAAATCAAAAGGAGATTGACTTGGCTTTAAATTCTATATTGTCGAAGCTGTGTTCCTTGGGTAGTTGCAAAAACCACCCATGGGATGCATCCGCCTACCATTAAGTATGTAATAACATTTTTAATTTGTTTCAGTTGGACACAGGTCTAGAAACTCTCCAAGTTCCTACTATCCTTTTGGAAATGTTTCCTAAAGCTGCCCATACGGGAAACTGGATGGTGCTAGTACGTGTATTGATACCTTTATACATGGTGATAGCTCTCTCTCAATTCATCACGTACCTGCTGATTTTGATTGTTGGAGAGAAAGAAAATAAAATCAAGGAAGGGATGAAAATCATGGGGTTGTACGATTCTGTGTTTTGGTGAGTTAATGTTTAAGAATTAAAATATAGGTTTATATGCTACTCAAAAGAGATCTCCGATTTACAGACCTGTCAACTACTTCCAAATTAGTACCCTTTCGGTCACAGCAGCCGCCATTTTACACATTTTAACAGTTATTAAATAATAGGGTCTTGTCGTTAAATAAATACCTTAAGTCGACGTCGACACCATTTTTGACACATTCGCATAAAGGCTAAACAACTACTACATATTTTTGGGCACTTTACCTATCTGTTGTGACATGACAGGAACAAATTCTCGCATTTCTTACGAAAGCTTCACTAAAATTTTCACGTTTAAGTGCTCTTATCCAACTACTCAGAAGAAAACACTGTTATTCTTTATTATGACAAACTTGGGGTTAAACGGCGGCACTCTTCTTGATTACCGGGGCTATTCGAAACCTACGTCGAAGCTATCCGGCCAGATATTTTTTGGGCGCAGTGCTGTTAAAATAATGTCGAATTTCATAATGTTCGTTGTGCTTTAAGGAAAATATATTTATTTTAAATATTATTTTATTAAGTTTAAAAACGTGGGAGTATTTCTTTTAAATACAGTTTTATATTTGGCTTAGAATACTTCCAGATATTCTAATCTTAAATTAGATTTATTTCAACTTTACAGTAAATATCATGTATTTTTTAAAAAAATATATTTTACAAAATATTTTTAAAATATGAATGTTTTAAAATTTATTACCAGCTTTTATTAAATTTTAAGAAACAATATATTAAAATGTCGCAAACTTAGTCAAACCTAAAATAATTTTATTACAATTTTTCCATCAAATATAAAGTATTAAAAATGAAAAAAAAAAATTAAAAATCAAGCTAGTAAAATTTGAAATTTTAAAAAAAGTGTCATTCGATGTCCAACCGTGGGACGCGATGGATGTGTCTTGTCAAAACTTGAAAAAATCTTTCGTTATACCCGGTCTACGGTCGTTTAGAGTAAGTGCCTAGAAAAAAGTAGCAGTTTGGGAAGTTATGAATGATTTGTAAAAACTCTCTCTTAGAAGATTGGCAAATTCCAGAACTTTTTGCAAAATTTCAAGGTAAGTTTTGAAGGATCAAGGCACAAATAGTATTATTTTTAGGCCAAAATCTAAACCTGACTTGGTTTTGTCTAACTTTGTTTAATTTGTATTTAAAAAAAATTAACGTTAGTTTGTAAACTTGTATGTACATAGAAACGATGTGATAACATTGAACTCATTTAATTTTGTTAATTTTTTTATAAAAAATTTGAAAGAATTACGTTTTTAAGAATTTCTCGCCAGATTTTATGTTTATTTCTTGAGAACTAAATTTGAACGCTTTTCCAGGAATATTTGTCTAAAAGAAAAAAATACAGGGAAATGCGCAAACGCGAAGAAAGAAAAACTTCAAATCGGGCAAAAGCCGCCTTTGTAACAATTTAATGTTTTATCTATATGATCTCTAATTTTAGTGTAATTGTATATTACTCTTTAAAATATTGGATTTTTGTAACTTTCTTAATAATATATTAATTTTAAATATATTTATTTTAATTACATGTAAAACAAAACATTTTAAATTTGAAAATATTAATTTATTAAATCTTAATAAAACATATATTTAGTAAAAAAATAAAATCAATTTTTAATTTATAATAAAATAAGTTTCCAACTTTAAAATACGATGGATTTTTAGAGGTAATATGCTAAATTTTAGCAGTTAATACCTTATTGTAATATATTTTTATAATATTTTTTACTATTTCTATTACTATTACTATACTAATAAATCATCTATTAAATATTAATATATTCATACATTTTTTAAATAGTTTCTTTTTCCGTGTATAAATTACGTAGGTAACGCAGCAAGGTGGAGGGGAGGGGCAGCTAGAAGTATTATAAAGTGTTACAAGAATTACATAGCAGCTGGCTAAAGTGCCTAAAAATATATAGTAGTTGTTTAACCTTCGTGCGGAACTGTCAAAAATAGTGTTAACTTTATTAAAGTCAGGCTATGCCGACTTTCTCTACCAGACCCTATAGTCCTATTTTTTGATGAGCGGACTGACGTCATTTTTTTGGATCTCTCTTATGTAAATCTCTCTAAATATGTAAAAGAAGGTCATCTCGTTGATTGTTTCAACTGTTACTTCAAAATGGCAGCAACAAATTATTTGACATGGGAAATGTTGACAACAAAGAAATACGTCAGCCCGCTCATCAAAAAATTGGACTGAACTGCCTCAATACAAATTCTCCGGACTAATTTTAGTATGGCGGATGACATTTATACAGAAACTATTTAATTATGCTGATATATTACAGTGACTCGTTATCCTGGCAAACAAAAAAGTCAATATAAAAGCTAAAAAATAGCTGAGAACAATACTAGAGGAGGCATATAACTCCTTTTTAAGTAACTATAAAATGTTAAATGTGATAAACCGGCGAAAGCAATATAAAAGCTTAAAAACCTGCTTATTTAACTAGACGATTCTTCGCACGCTCAAGCAGATCTAATAGTAACACTCAAAATCCCCGCCATAGAATTATAATATTTAATATATACTATATAATATATAATATATAATATATAATATATAATATATAATATATAATATATAATATATAATATATAATATATAATATATAATATATAATATATAATATATAATATATAATATATAATATATAATATATAATATATAATATATAATATATAATATATAATATATAATATATAATATATAATATATAATATATCATATATAATATATAATATATTATATAAAAATTTGCTTAACAGTTTTTTAGATTAAGTAACTTTAATGTTATGGGTGTCAATCGGAGGTAAGGAAATTTAATTTTTTTCTCCTTTTAGGTTGTCTTGGTTCATAATCTACGCAATTTTTGTACTAGTGCTGACAATAATCTGCTGTACATTGTTGTTTGCCTTAAAAGTATTTGTGAACACCAATTTTGCATTGATTTTCATTTTGGTGTTTTTGTACTGCCTCAGTGTGATTATGTTTGGATTTATGATCACGCCATTTTTTGACAAATCTGGGGTAAGTAAGAGTTTCCAGGGGCGGATACAGACGGAGGAGGGGTAGGAGGCGGTTTATTAGGTGTTGGGTTCGATCAGTGTGTACAAAAGCAAGGGCGCAAAAATGTTTGCAAAATTATGTCGTAAATGCGCGGCAAGCGAAAATTTTGAGAAAATTATTCTAAAATTGCAATTTTGACACGTTCTATATGTTGTTGATAAAAAAGTGTCAAAATAGAAGTTGTGTCAATCAATTATAAACTACGTTTATACGCGCCTAAAACTGGTTTTTGTAAAGGACGGTTTTTAAATAAAATCGCTTTCTCCGTGGGTTTATGCATACTCTTCGGTAAAATCAGGGTTGAGTGTTTCTCTAAAGCGTTTTTAAAGTGTTTATTACCCTAAAAAAGTAGGGTTTAAACGAAAAAATTTTCAAACCGTTATTTTTTAAAAGCGCTTTAAGAGGCCCGTACTTGATTGATACTATCATTGCAAAGTTTTTTAGTTTTTCATGAAATATGGGCTCAATTTTAAATTTTTTTGGCACCTTTTTCGTGTTTTTTGATAATTATTTGAGAAAATGTCGGTTGGGTCAGCTACAAGGCAGGGGGCAATTGTACTGGTTCCAGAAAATGCTTAGATACAGGAAAAACTTTCCAAAAAAACACAATATTTTGGTAAATTTTCAAAAATGGAACTTGCATCCAACTAAGAGAGAATTTCGAAACCATACGATTTCCTTTAAATTTTAATATATTAGGGATATTTTGGAACGCTTATTTGACACTTCGTAGTGGTTGTGGTACTTACTGCGTCTGCGCAATAGCTAAACGTCATTCTGTTGTAGTAGTTAACTATTTCGTTGTGGTTGTAGTTTAATTAATTTTAAAAGTAATAAAATATTACAAGGTTCCAACATATAAAACACTTATTTTGTAAAATTAAGCCAAATTTTTTATTATTCCTCATTTTTAAATATTTTTGACAAGTGAAAGTTTTTAATGTGTTCCAAGAACTTTGGTAAAATCGATGAATGGTAGTGGTTGTTAAACACTACCACAGCGGCTGTCGAAGTTGTCAAAATTTTAAGATTTCCAAAATATCCCTATTATAGGCACGGATAAGTGCTTCACCAATATGTTTAAATATGATGGCTCCGTCTGTTTGGGTACAGACACATATCAAAATTGTGGGATCAAGACAAGATAATGATGGCTACGGAGATAGACAATTGTAACAGAAACTTTTTAGGCGTAAATAATTGTATAGCTTTTTATGCGTTTGTTTCGAAGGGATATTGAATAAAAATATTTCCATTATATGTTAGCATAAAATTCCATTATAGTATGTTATCTTTTGGGCTTTTGGGCCGTCATTCTGTAGAGGTTTATTTTGGCAACGTTTCGCCGATTCGAGTGGTCGGCATCTTCAGGAGATCTGTTCTCACAATTGGCTGAATGTGGACTGCGTCAGTTTATCCAATTGTTGGAACAGATCTCCTGAAGATGACGAGCACTCGAATCGGCGAAACGTCGAGAAAGGTTAGATTTGCTACAGTGGCGTACAAAGTTGTTGACAAATTACATATTTCGCAGTTTTTGGCCTTTTAATTTAAATAGGAGTTGTTATTTGATATACACATAATTATCTCACAAACTTTTTAGCAGACTAGTTCAGTGCCGTACATAAAAAAATATTAAAAATTTGATATCCATTTATAACTAACGCATATAAAGCCATACTAATTTTTAATGTTTTTATGGACGGCACCGGAAAAGTTTGCTAAAATGTTGGATTATTGTGTATCAAATAATAGCCTAAAAAAGCTAAAAACTGCGAAATATGAACTTTGTCAACTCTGGTTCATTACTCCATCTCCACTTTGACTAAAAGAACCAAAAACTGCGGTATATTAGCCTTGACTCCACAACTTTGATGACAGTTCCGAAATTCCCCCTTACTCGGGCGCAGGTTCCTTTGAAAATCAAAAAATCACACAAAAAAATTTATCTTAACTTTTCAGAATTGGTACATGTTTCTAAAGTAACCTATTTTTTTAGACTGCTGGAATCCTAGGAAACTTTGCAGTAACAATTTTAAGTTTGCTGTACTTTATACAAGTGTTCGTTCGCGATTCGAACTCAGTAGCCTTATGGATAGTGTCCTTCATCAGTCCAGCTGGATTTGCATTGGCCATGGATAAGGTAAAGAAGTTAATCTACATGTAAATATCCTAACCTACATCCGTAATCTTTAAGCCAAAAAAATACGTTAAAAGCAGCGATCATATACAGGGTGTTTCAACGAAAACGAAACACGTATTTAAAGTCTGATTTTGGAAAAACCTTCGAACACGTCGATTTTTTATTCGAGGGGAACACTTTTTGGCTACTTGTAGCACGCATATTATTCGTCCTTCGCTTCTTGATATAATCGTAGATAAAGAATACTCTCTCTATCTACGATATGGTGTTTCAATCGATTGATGATTCACTTCATTAATAAGGAGGTATTTGGATGTCGGAAGGATAAAACCAAAGGATTTTGGCTGATTAAAGGTAGAGAAAATAATTATTTTCTTGCCAAAGGTATGTCGATTATAAAAAGAATTTGATATTATTTTGTATAACTTCTAAAGTTGCTATTTTTTCAAAGTACAACAAATTTTCAATTTTAGGCTAATAAGGCAATTTTAATTTTAAGATTATTTTTAATGTCATTAACTTCGAAAAATAAGTGTTTTGGTTCCATTGTTGAGTTGTGTATATTTTGGCTAGGGAAAATAGGTCGAGTGTTTTGAAGGTCTTTCAAATACCTTCACAAAAGTGTTAAAACTTTAACAGTGGGATTTACTAAGATCTAAAATAGTACCCCTATAGTTCTAAATATTTACACCTGTAGGAGGTACTAAATTTTAAAACCAATTTTCAAAAAATACTTACCCATACCGAAAAGACACAAAGTTATTCATTATTTTGTACCGTTATTGCAAGATACCAATGAAAAACTGCTTTTTTCTCAAAATATATCGTATTTTAGGAGAAAATGCCCTAAAACTAATATTTTTACAGGTTTAAAAATGGTAAATGGTGAATACGCAAAAAATTTGGCGCATAATAGCTTTATTATCTGTGTTTGAGGTTATAAATTTGGTGATTTTTAAGACTACCTCTGGGGGGTGGTTTAAATTTATAGCTCCCAGAGTAACCGTTTTTACAGGAATTAATTTTCCTTATTTAATATCTCAAGTTTATCATTATCCAATAAAACACCACCAATTTTGTCCAGAAAAACGCCATATTTTAAACCCGTTCTCAGCACAAAAATATATTTATGAAAGCACTACGAGGCAAAACAAACATAAGTGAAGGTAACTGATTATGCACGAAAAATATACCAAACAAAAAAATCCAAAACAACTATATTAATTTATTTACAAACTGAAATTAAACCATTGAGGTTATCTAAAAGCTCAGTCAAGAAAGCCTTACATAAAGCCCACTCATTTCAAAGTTGTAGGTTTCATCAGTAGAGGTTGGTGCAAGCCAATGTACACGCAGAGGTAAGAGATCCGAACTCGCTGTATGTGATTTTAACGCAGCTAATATTTTGAAAATGACATTTTGACAGTGGCAGAAATGTAAACAAAACTTGTATTTAAGTTTTTTATTACATTTCATAGATAAAAACAACTTTTAAATAAATACAAAATTAATCTCCTCCTTATTTTATTATTACCCATCTAAATCATTGTGGGACATCAAGTATTAATTGGAAAAATTAATTACCAAGGGTAAGTTTTAATTAGAGTGACATATTACCCCAATTTTAATTTGTGTTACAGAGTGTTTAATATTTAAACCCCGAGTGGGTTTAATTTTTTTAATTTTCTTTTCTTCTAAATTGGAAATTTCTTCTTAAATACAACAAAAGATTGTGTTAAGATGATTATTCAATAAACAAATTTATTAAAATTTTTCTTCTAAATCAAACTATGTCCAAAACTCAAGGAGAGTTGGTTTAAAATGCTTAAAACCAAAAATTTTACTTAAACTTAGGACCGTTCTAAAATAGACTAAACCCTTTTAGTAAATCCCACCGAAAAAGTCTACTGATTACAATACAAAAATCTTTTTTTTTTGTGTTAAAGCTTTACAACTCTAGCGATTTGTTTCCGAGATATTTGCTTTTAAAGATCTATGGACCAATGCAAAAATCTTTGTTTTTATACGAAATTAAAATCGAATTTTTGAAAAATCCCCTGACATGTCGATTTTGTTTTCATCAATAGTACCGTTTATCATTTCATTTTTTCTTTTAGGATACATTCCTTTGAGTAAATACCTGTACAATTTGAGCTTACTCTTGAAAGTAAATATCTTAAAAAGGAATTGGTAGATTTAAAACATTTTTACACGGTTGTTAAGAGATTCAAGAGACCTTCAAAACAAGGTATCACTTGACCCACCTGCCCTATTCAAAATATAGGGGTAAAGTTTACCCCTATATGTTTACCCCTATATGTCAATTTCAAGATATAAAAAAGTGTGAAATTGAAATTCTAAGACTTTGATTGCAGGTATCCTCAAGAACTAGATATGCGAACCCTATGATATGGGTTACCTTTAATTAGCAAATTTTATAGGGGTTTCTGTTTAATTACAGCTAAGGTTATCAATATATCAAAAATATTAAGTTTAAAGTTGATATATTTTTTTTTTGAATATGTAGCTCAGGCGAACTGTGCATCTGGGATTTTACTGCGGCTATAAATCAAGTTAAAAAGTTTGATAAGCGTATTCAGCGAGTCTTCATGCTTTTATAAGCTTTAAAACTTTCGTGTAGGATTCCGTATTCATTGAAAAAAGCTCTTCTTGGAACAAGACTATTTAATCTTGATCCAAGAAAGCTTCATCTTCGATATCTTCAACTTTAGTTATTCTTTATGCAAGTAATACCCTATTCTTAAATATAATGCATGACTAGCGTTGAGGAAAATGTAATTTATATGTTAATCGCGGTCTATACTTACTTTAAGAAAATGTATTTTCTTAATTTAAGCAGACGCTATACTTGAATTAAATGTTTTCGTTGCCTGTTTCGAACACTGCTTGAGGTTGTATTGACACCAAATATTATTGAATTATTGAAAAAAAAGAACTATACCTATATTAAATAATATTTAATACTTCATAGAAGCATAAAAAAGTATTTCACGAAAAACTATACTTATCTTAAATAGTTCTTACACTTGATTGAAACTGACTTTATGTTTCGCTTAACCATTTGTAATTTAAAGAAGAATAACATATTTTGAGACGAAAATATATTTTTATATCAAGATTTATCTTTTTCTTGTGACAAGTTGTTTTCTACTTGGTTTTAATATCTAAAATTTTTTCGCTTTAAAAGGAAAATTGCTTGTGCTAGTCCAAGTAAACTACAATACCTATTTTTCGAAACACTCATAAGGTATTTTCGGCTTACCTCTAGAAGTTGTTTCATATAGGTTGGTTTGTGATTTAAATTACCACCTCTTCTTATTTCAAATACATTAGGTTTCCATTTAGTGTAAGAGCCTTTACAGATCAAGAATAGGTAATTAATTTATTTGAATAAGACCTATTCTTAGACTAAAAATAATATGCTTGAAGCAACTGTAATTTTCCAAGAATAGGGCTATTCCTAAATATAGAATAGATTTTTTGCCGTATAGTATTGGCTCAGTTAAGTTTGCCCCCCCCAGATCGATTTTCTCAAAAATTTTTATGCCAAAATTTTGCACACATTTTGCACAATTTTGCACACCACAAATCAAATTTTGCACACCTTCCTACGAGAAACTACAGCCCATTTTCTGTGGGAGGGCAAACTTGACGTTGCCCCCCCCAGTCAATATTTTTCAAAATTTATGATGTCATTTGAAAGGTCTTCTTTTGCACAATTTTGCACACCCATTTTAAAATTTTGCACACCTCCCTGTAACCCACACGAGGGTTCTAAAAATATCAAGTTTGCCCCCCCCAGTCAATATTTTTCAAAAAATTTGGTGTCGTTAGAAAGGTCTTATTTTGCACAATTTTGCACACCCATTTTAAAATTTTGCACACCTCCCTGTAACCCACACGAGGGTTCTGAAAATATCAAGTTTGCCCCCCCCAGTCAATATTTTTCAAAAAGTTTGGTGTCGTTAGAAAGGTCTTATTTTGCACAATTTTGCACACCCATTTTAAAATTTTGCACGCCCCCCTGTAACCCACACGAGGGTTCTGAAAATATCAAGTTTGCCCCCCCCCAGTCAACATTTTTAAAAAATTTTGGTGTCGTTAGAAAGGTCTTATTTTGCACAATTTTGCACACCCATTTTAAAATTTTGCACACCTCCCCGTAACCCACACGAGGGTTCTGAAAATATCAAGTATGCCCCCCCCAGTCAATATTTTTCAAAAAATTTGGTGTCGTTAGAAAGGTCTTATTTTGCACAATTTTGCACACCCATTTTAAAATTTTGCACACCTCCCTGTAACCCACACAAGGGTTTTGAAAATATCAAGTTTGCTCCCCCCAGTCAATATTTTTCAAAAAGTTTGGTGTCGTTAGAAAGGTCTTATTTTGCAGAATTTTGCACACCCATTTCAAAATTTTGCACACCTCCCTGTAACCTACACGAGGGTTCTGAAAATATCAAGTTTGCCCCCCAGTCAATATTTTTTAAAAATTTTGGAGTCATTAGAAAGGTCTAATTTTGCATCATTTTGCACACCCATTTTAAAATTTTGCACACCTCCCTCTAACCCACACGAAGACTCTGAAAATATGAAGTTTCCCCCCCCCCACCGTCGATATTTTTCAAAAAATTTTGTGTCATTCGAAAAGTCTATTTTGCGCAATTTTGCACACCCTTCAGTACCCCACAAGAGCGTTCTCAAAAAAGTTTGCCCCCCCCAGTTAATATTTTTCAAAAAATTTATGTCATTCAAGAAGCGTAATTTTGCACAACTATTTTTAAATTTTGCACACTTCCGATGCCGTTTTCTTTTTGTGGCGTTTACGGTTAAACTTGGTCCTAAAATTTCCCAGAAGTATAAGCAAACGAAGGAGACCTCGATTGTGTAATATCTTTGAATATTGTTTAAATTTACAGATAATTGTTTATGTTTACATTTGTATATAATGAAAAGTTTTTAATTTTTATGAATTTCCGGATTATACTTAAATTTTCATATCAAAAATGAACAGAAAAAATCGATGTAGACAGCGCATCCTGTCATGTTCGATGCCTTGAGAATCGGAACCAGCCTATTTTGGCGGTTCAGAATGGTTGCGGTTCTCAAGGTATGGATCTTCACAGGATGTGCTATCTACGTCCATTTGTTAGATGATGTCATAGCATGTGAAAAATTAAGTATAATCCGGAAATTCATAAAAATTAAAAACTTTTGATTATAGACACATATATGTAAGCATAAGCAATTATATGTAAATTTAAACAATATTCGAAGATATTACACAATCGAGATCTCCTTATTTTGCTTATACTTCTGGGAAATTTTAGGACCATTCTTTCAAACTTCTAATTATAATTATTGACGTAACCGCTACAAAAAGAAAACAGCTCCAGAAACTAGTAGGTAGGTATCCGCGGGAGGCGGGAGGTTGTACGTGCCGTAAAGAGGAATGTGTGCGTACCTACACCTACCACGCGCGAAGGCCTTTTATGTAATATATTGACATGTCGCTTAGCAATGCCTAGTTTTATTTGTGTTCATGATTCAGAATGACTTCGGGTGAAATTTCCGAAGTTTGCAACGTGTATTTTAAATGGTGGCGTTCCATTTCGGCAGGAAAGTCAATGTGAACGCCTCTATTTAATATACATAACATTACGTAACGCCTGGTTCTCACCTATGCGTGCCCACCCTGACTCTAAAAATGCATCACGTGATCAGCCATGCATTTGCCGATTTTTTAAAAGTGTCGCGTGATGCGTTTTTAATGTCAGGGTGAACACGCATAGGTGGCAACTAGGCGTAACGCTTATAGGGGTTATGTAGGGGTGAGCGGGGTTTCGCGGTTCCGTTACGTAACACAATTTTTAAATTATTATTGTGAAATAAAAAAACTTTTTGGATTTTTCGAGTGAAAAAGAAAAAAAAGAGGAGGTCTCTGGCAGCAAAACGTTTTGTTATTTTAGACTGGAGTAGTCCCAAACGTTACAAAGCGTTATATAGGGGGTCGCGGGTTGGGGTCAAAATTGGGCAAAATAAGGGTTACGTAATAAGTGCACTACCTCTCAGTTTACGCAATTACTTTGTGGTTATCGGTAAATATAACCTAACGTTCTTACTTACTTTTTACTTTTTTTAGTCGATGATACGTACCTCATCAATCAATTTTCCAAAAATATTACGAAAAAAATAAAATAAGGATAACCATAAAGTAATTCCTCCGGAAATTCCGAACTCTGTTATGGAACTGCGCAGTCGCAGAAGTAACAATAATAATAAGGAAAGAGACAAAAACACTGACCAATTAAACAAAGACCTTAAGTGTGAATGGAACTTTAACTTTCTACCTATTGGTGTCATCCCATTTGCAGCAGGCGTTGTTTCCGTCTTTGGGTTGAGAATTAAGTCAAATTTACATGACATATATTTTGAATTCGATTTGTTTTTTTTTCGATCTATAAAAGGAATAATAATTTTTTTCTTATTTGCCATTTTAAGTGCATGAAAAACAAAAACAAAATGTTTATGTTCATGTGTAGAAATAAATAAACGACTTCTTCTAATTATAATTATTGACGGACGGAATTTTTTGATGTAAACCCAGTTAATGACACACC
Organism: Oxystoma pomonae; assembly: GCA_963921995.1. Taxonomy (NCBI): domain Eukaryota; kingdom Metazoa; phylum Arthropoda; class Insecta; order Coleoptera; family Brentidae; genus Oxystoma; species Oxystoma pomonae. The sequence goes on along the minus strand of OY998171.1, from coordinate 46,933,279 downwards.
AAGACGCCAAACGCGTGGTGTGAACTGCAAAATCAAGGCGGGCGTCATCACCGTAGCCGCTGTCCGCAAATAGCAAGGTGTGATCCCACTATTATCCAGATGAAAATTTTCGGACGCACCCATGAAATCGGAGGCGCGTTCGACCTCGGGTGAAACTTGCCCCAAAATGGGTAAGTGCAGCCCTCTAGAAATTTGATAAGCCTTTGGTATTCTTGACATGTAAAAGAGAAAGGAAATGCGGCGTTATAGGCGTTCTTAGTCATTTTCGGTAAGAGCTTCATAGAAAGTGACAGTTTCCTCGTCCTTTACTCCCCAAATGGACCTACCTAAATTTTTGGGTGTTCTGCACCAAATTTTGACGTTTCTTGGACCTTGGTCATCTTGTCTTTACACTTTGCAGTGTGTATTTGTGGAAGAAATGAATTTAATGGACGAGAAGCACGAAAACGTCTGGGTGTGAAAAAAATTCTGTTTTTTTTTATAAGTTAACTATACAGGTTAGAAAAGTGTAGGTTGTATAAAAACAAGCTTACGGAACCGTGGAGTGAATTAGGGCGTACTCCTATTAACTCCACGGTCCCGTAAGTATAATATATATATAAAATATAATATATATATAATATATAACTTTTATTTTGGTTTATTATTGAAGTAAAATATGCGTGCGGGAAAGTAGAAAGATCTGAAAGTCGTTTTTTTTTAAAGAAAGTGTTTATTTTATCTATCAACGAAGTTTACTATTAGAAGTGCAACAACACGCAAATACGATTTACTTACTTTCGACTACCTTGCGTGACAAAGACTTTTATGGAACTTAAAATTAACGTTTTTATTTTATCAGACACATAAAGCCAATTATCAAAGTTAACACTATCCTAAGACGTATCTCTGTCGAGTGGACCAATCAACCATGTACAGTTTTAAATATATGGGGAATGCGAGACAGCTCCAGCTGATCAAAGTACCCCTGGATACCCATTCTTCAGTTTCTAGACAAACTTTTGTGTAGGAACGATCACATCCTTTATTTCAACCATTAGGTAAGCCCCAATGCGGTTACGAAACGTTCGATAAGCTGAAAAGCTCCACGGCGCCCGCGCAGGAGAACCCGCTCTCTTCCTCATAACCAGCAGATGTAAGTTGTAGGAGAGTTCTCTTGATATGCGGTAGCCCGGTAATGTCCGGCGGTGCTCGACTGATATCGGATGGCTAGTGCAAGCAGTCAAACTATCCTATTGGTCCAAATCACTAATGTGAGCATTCCTATAGGTGTGTTCTCTCGAAACTGAAAAATAGGTACCCTGTCCTGCAATACGTGTCAGGATAACACGTAAGAAGACGTAACGTTACGTATTTTTCACCCAAGACGTTGCTCTATCAACAAAAACGTGTCATTTCGATCAGCTGGAGATGTCATGCATTCGCCATAAATTTAAAAGTGTACTTGGTTAATTGGCCGACAAGATAGAGATACGTCTTAAGATTTTTTTAGGGATGAGGTATTTTGGGGGTAGTTCCGAAGGGAGAAATGGAGGAAAGTTCAAAAACAATAGAGCTCCGCGCGTCAATACACGTAATCGTTGTGTAAAATTTCGTTATGATCGGTGCAGGAGTTTTTGAGTTACAGTGGCGCATATCGAGGCGACGGACAGACAGACAGACAACAAATCAGTAAAGAATTGGGTTTCATCCTGTAAAAACCAAACCTTGAGAACCACAACCATTCTGAACCGGCAAAATAGGCTGGTTCCGATTCTCAAGGCATCGAACATGACAGGATGCGCTGTCTACATTTATTTTTTCTGTTCATTTTTGATATGAAAATTTAAGTATAATCCGGAAATTCATAAAAATTAAAAACTTTTGATTATAGAAAAATGTAAACATAAACAATTATCTGTAAATTTAAACAATATTCAAAGATATTACACAATCGAGGTCTCCTTCGTTTGCTTATACTTCTGGGAAATTTTAGGACGAAGTTTAACCGTAAACGGCACAAAAAGAAAACGGCATGGGAAGTGTGCAAAATTTAAAAATAGTTGTGCAAAATTAGGCTTCTTGAATGACATAAATTTTTTGAAAAATATTAACTGGGGGGGGGGCAAACTTTTTTGAGAACGCTCTTGTGGGGTACTGAAGGGTGTGCAAAATTGCGCAAAATAGACTTTTCGAATGACACAAAATTTTTTGAAAAATATGGACGGTGGGGGGAGCAAACTTGATATTTTAAGAATCTTCGTGTGGGTTAGAGGGAGGTGTGTAAAATTTTAAAATGGGTGTACAAAATGATGCCAAATTAGACCTTTATAATGACTCCAAAATTTTTAAAAAATATTGACTGGGGGGCAAACTTGATATTTTCAGAACCCTCGTGTAGGTTTCAGGGAGGTGTGCAAAATTTTAAAATGGGTGTGCAAAATTGTGCAAAATAAGACCTTCCTAACGACACCAAACTTTTTGAAAAATATTGACTGGGGGGGCAAACTTGATATTTTCAGAACCCTCGTGTGGGTTACAGGGAGGTGTGCAAAATTTTAAATAGGATGTGCAAAATTGTGCAAAATAAGACCTTTCTAACGCCACCAAATTTTTTTAAAAATGTTGACTGGGGGTGGCAAACTTGATATTTTCAGAACCCTCTTGTGGGTTACAGGGAGGTGTGCAAAATTTTAAAATGGGTGTGCAAAATTGTGCAAAATAAGACCTTTCTAACGGCACCAAACTTTTTGAAAAATATTGACTGGGGGGGGCAAACTTGATATTTTCAGAACCCTCGTGTGGGTTACAGGGAGGTGTGCAAAATAAGACCTTTCTAACGACACCAAACTTTTTGAAAAATACTGACTGGGGGGGGGGGCAAACTTGATATTTTCAGAACCCTCGTGTGGGTTACAGGGAGGTGTGCAAAATTTTAAAATGGGTGTGCAAAATTGTGCAAAATAAGACCTTTCTAACGCCACCAAATTTTTTTAAAAATGTTGACTGGGGGTGTCAAACTTGATATTTTCAGAACCCTCTTGTGGGTTACAGGGAGGTGTGCAAAATTTTAAAATGGGTGTGCAAAATTGTGCAAAATAAGACCTTTCTAACGGTACCAAACTTTTTGAAAAATATTGACTGGGGGGGCAAACTTGATATTTTCAGAACCCTCGTGTGGGTTACAGGGAGGTGTGCAAAATTTTAAAATGGGTGTGCAAAATTGTGCAAAATAAGACCTTTCTAACGACACCAAACTTTTTGAAAAATATTGACTGGGGGGGGCAAACTTGATATTTTCAGAACCCTCGTGTGGGTTACAGGGAGGTGTGCAAAATTTTAAAATGGGTGTGCAAAATTGTGCAAAATAAGACCTTTCTAACGGCACCAAACTTTTTGAAAAATATTGACTGGGGGGGGCAAACTTGATATTTTCAGAACCCTCGTGTGGGTTACAGGGAGGTGTGCAAAATTTTAAAATGGGTGTGCAAAATTGTGCAAAATAAGACCTTTCAAATGACACCATAATTTTTGAAAAATATTGACTGGGGGGGGCAACGTCAAGTTTGCCCCCCCCACAGAAAATGGGCTGTAGTTTCTCGTAGGAAGGTGTGCAAAATTTGATTTGTGGTGTGCAAAATTGTGCAAAATGTATGCAAAATTTTGGCATAACAATTTTTGAGAAAATCGATCTGGGGGGGGCAAACTTAACTGAGCCTATAGTATTACGATATGAAAATAATTTTATGTTTTAGGCTTTGCGAATGGACCTAGCAGGCTCCGGGGTCAATTTTCAAAACATATGGTCCGGCCCCGATATGCCCTTCGGTGGCAGTTTGATAATGATGGCTGTGGACATAGTCTTATACGGGTGTATAGCTTATTATATGGACAGCGTTGTGCCAAGTGAATACGGAATCAAGAGATCTCCCATTTTTTGTTTTAAGCCTTCATTTTGGTGTAAGAAAAAGCCTCCAGATCGAGTGAGTAAACCGATGTAAATTTTTTATTGTAAAGTAAAGACTTACTACGTTTATGCAGACCTAAAAGCGTTTTTATATAAGGACGGTTTTAAATAAAATCGCTTTCTCTGAGGGTTCATACGTATTTCATTAAATGTCATTAATTATACAGACCGCTTCAAGCTACTGCGAACATAGGGGGAATCAAGTCCAATTTACTCTCCGTGCCGTACGACCGAGGTGGATTCGAAGCACGCTGCAGTGTGTCTTTTGGAAATTCATTTTGTTTTTATTATTTTGTTTTATTTCTGCCTTGCTCGAGAAACAGATAGGTAAGTTCTTAATTGAAATAATACATTTTTAAAACCAAAAATGGATGTCTACGAAGTTGCCGAAAAAGTGCAGATGGTCAAATGGTCAAATCGTCATAACCCAACACACGTTCGATATTGGTCGAGGGAAAATTTGCATTTGTATTTTGACGTAAGAACACAGTATCCCCAAAAACTAAATGTTTGGGGGGGGGGTATTATAGGGGAACATGTAATTGGGCCATTTTTTATTAACGGCAATTGCAATTTGAATGGTCCTAGATACTTGGATCTACTGCAGCAGCACATTATTCCAACTGCTAGGCAGTTGTTAGGTGTAAGATTTGGTGAAACATGGTTTCAACAAGATGGTTGTTCCGCTCACAATGTTGGCCTTGTTAGGGAATATCTTGATAATGTATTTCCTAATCGGGTTATAAGTACACGGGGAACTATTTTATGGCCAGCTCGATCTCCCGATCTTGCTCCTAATGACTTCTATCTGTTTTTGAAGAAGCTTTTCAAATTATCACCCCTAACATGCTTGAAAACGTTAGAAGGGGTTTTTCTAGTAGGCTCGGATATTGTCTAGCCGAGCAAGGAGGACTTTTCGAACATTTGCTTTAATTTTTTTTTGTCTGGGAGAATCTTTTTGGTTTTTAGAATGTATTATTTTATTTTGAGAACTTGCTTTTATTTTGTTTCTCCTTATTATTTTCATTGTAATACGTCGTCACTGATAAATCTGAGCAGTTGACAATAAAACGCTCTTATTTATCAGTGACAAAAAATAAGAAAATGACCAAATTCCGGTTTCATTGACTACGCTCCACACAGCACCGTGGTTAGAGGCGTACTAAATACCAAAGGAAAGTCATGCAAGTGGTGATCGCAAGCCTGAGTATTGGTTGCTTCACTGATAGGCGTGCGGTTTCTCTGCATGTACGTACACTGGCAAATTAGACTTCTTCCGCCCTATGTTCGCAGTGGCTTGAAGCGGTCTGTATATCAGTTTAAAGAAAAACCAAATAAAACAACTTAATTAACAACAGATATTTCAGAAAATTTCTTTAGGCAGTAAAAATGCGCTAAAACGTTTTTAAATTGTTTATAACGACCCTAAAAATGGGGTTTAAAGCGATAAATCGCTTTCCTAAATCGTTTTAAAATAAAATCGATTTAGCTTTTAGAAAGGTTTAAGTGTTGCTTATATCATAACATTTTCAAACCGTCCTTATATAAAAGCGCTTTAAGAGGCCAATATAAACAAAGTAACCAATAAGCAAAGATAAAAAAATCGTGGGTGGAAACAACGAAATTTCAAAATTGGATTGGTGTCCCTCCAGAAACACTAAAAGGTCCAAATCGAAAGAAAAACAATTGAACGACGTTTGCCTCTGGTTAACCAGCGTGGGCTCATCAGTTACTAGGTTTATACGTACCTAAAACCGGTTTTATGTAAGGACGGTTTTAAATAAAATCACTTTCTTCGAGGGTTTATAGGTCCTTCATTAAATGTCAATAAATGTCAGTTTAAAAAGAAAACAAACATATTGTTCCGTAAAGCCATCAGAGTTGAGTATTTTGTTAGGTTGGAGGTAATGCGCTAAAGTGTTTTTAAAGTATTTATACCGACCCTAAGTACTTAAAGCGATTTTAGTGATGTTTATATGACAAAATCTTCAAACGGTCTTTATATAAAAGCGCTTCAAGAGGCCTGTATAAACAAAGTAAGCGATTCTACTGGCTACTCTCCCCAAACAACATTAAACATCATCATCCGCTTTGATTTACAACTTTCATCGCCGAAAAATAGACATCGTTTCGCACTTCTGGAAAAATGTATAATTATATATATAATGTATAATGTTCGACTTTTTTTCCGACTATGGGACATGGCAACGTTGCTTCTGGACCATTTTGGCGAAAAATTCGACGTGGAAATAACATGCACATGAAAAGTGTCAAGTTTGACGTCGCAATTTTAATTTTTTTTCTCGTGCAATCATAAAAAGTACTTGGGAAAGAATTTCTAGGAGTTTTGGTGCAATTTTTATTCTTTCGGTGGTAAGTACCGTTTGCTACAAGCTGATGATAGTTTTTCATATATATTTTTTTTAATTACCAAAAGAATCGTGTTCTGAAAGACACCATAAATATGTGTTGAGACCCACTTTCCGACCTTTCTCTTTAGCAATTTCTTCTCTAAAAATGTATGCAGTTTCCACAAACTTATAACATTTAGTATTTTTTTAGTCTTGAGAAAAGTTGTTGTGGTGGTGTTTGATTTGTGTACATTTTTTTTATAAATACTACTAAAATTACACATTAATTAACTTATTTTTTCTAAAATTTTCGTTTTGCAGCATTCTGTTCAAAATATTAATACAAAAAAATAAAACAAACTTTTTAAACAAAGTTTTGCCCGTAGTTATATTAACATCCGTTAAAATTATATTAAAAGTTTAGATTCACACCCACTATATAGCAAACTATAAAGCCTCTTACATAATTATTTAAAAACTAAATTAATAATAATCCTTTAAATATTTTATTTTCAGATACAGCTGCAGTAAGTAGAAAGTCTTTTTCAGCGACATCCATAGCAAACTGGAAGAAGATGCAGATAGAGAAAAATTTACTACCAAAAACAAGTTAAAAAGTTGCAATGGAAATAATGTGATATGGTGCCTGCCAGTCAAAATATTTTGTTCTCTTTGACTTGAACGAGATTTTTTAGTGTAAAACTTTATTTTATATGATATAAATAAAATTAAAAAAAAAAGTAAATAAAATAAACAAGGAAAAAGAGGGAGTTTTTTTTAAAATAAGAATGACGTTATTGGATCTAAATTGGACTTCTGTTGGAAGTGTCAAATGGTCATCTTTAAAGACATCCTTTGTAGGTCCAGTTCAAGCGTCCCTGGGATGTGGGCCCGGACGTCCCTGGGATATCCGTGCAGGATGTACATAATCGATCACTTGTGCAGACACGGGACCTTCATCAGCCTTAAATGGGAATCCTATGGGATATTTAGGACGTCCCTATTTGCCTTGTAAAAAGATTCAAGAACACCACACAAGTGAAAATGTCGAATTTCTAATCAACACGAAAAAAAAAACAAGAAAAAAGTTGTGTTAGATCACTAGATTCGTATGCGAAAATCTCTATCCAAGTGCGTCGGACCACCCGACTCAAACTTCGAGCGAAAAAGTCGTATACGAGCGTTCAAGAATTGGAATTTTCGAAATCCGTATACATTCTGCGAAATCCGTGCACGCATTTTTTTCAAGAATTCGGTCCCTGAAACTCTTCTGGGTTTCGAAAATTTCGAAAATTCCAATTCTTGAACGCTCGTATACGACTTTTTCGCTCGAATTTATAGTCGAGTGGTATAGAATTTTTCGCATACAAATCTGAGTGATCTGAGCCTACTTTTTTCTATTTGCTTATGAATTTTTTTTGCAAAATAGTTAAAATTTACCAACGTCATTTAACTGACATTGAAAGTTTACGCGTGTTGATTAAAAATTCGACTTTTCACTTCTGTGTGACTGTGGTGTTAGTGAATCTTTTTACAGGGCAAATAGGGACGATATAGCGTGCCACCCCTAATAGCACAGTACATCCCAAGGATATACGAGAACTTACGATTTGGGATGTTACAAACGACCCGGAGATGTCCCACAACGGATCGCCTATGCACATCCTGCACGGATATCCCAGGCACGTCCGAGCCGACATCCAAAGGACGACCGAGCCGACATCCTAGGGACGCCTGAATCGGACCTATAAAGGATGTCCTTAAAGATGATCTTTTGAGACTTTTGAGACCCACAGAAGTCCCATGTAGATCCAGTAAACATCGTTCTTATTTTTAAAAAATATCCACTTTTTCCTCGTTTATTAAATAAAACATTTTATTTATTTTTTAAAAAATTTTATTTATAACATATAGAATAGAGCTATTTCTCTCTATCTGCATCATCTTCCAGTTTGCTATGAAAATAAAATATTTAAAGTATTATTATTAAACAGCATTTACTTTTTAAATAATTGTTTAAGAGGCTTTTTAGTTTGCTACACAATGGGTGTGGATCTAAACTTTTATCATAAGTTTAACGGACATAAATTTAACTACACAGGCAAAACTTTCTTTAAAAAGTTTGTGTTATTTCGTTGTTTTAATATTTTGAACACAATGCTGCAAAACAAAAATTGCACAATAAGTTTATTTAAATTTAAAAAAAAGATGTAGCATATGTGATTAAAAAAACCTAATACCTGCATAATTTAAAAGTTTTCTCAAGACAAAAATATTAAATGTTATAAGTTTTTGGGAAACTACATACATTTTTGTAGGAGATATTGCCAAAGAGTTAAGTTACGTTCTAGCTCATACATGTGATATAAATGTGATAGAAACTTGACGTGAAACATTACTGTAATACGACCAGTTTTTTTAAAAGAATTATAGTAATATACCTAGGCACTGATATAATATTTCACATAGTAAATATATATCCCAATTGAATATTGCATGGATACGATGTCCAGGTGACCACGAGATGGATATCCTAAAATATGCAGTGGATATATATCCATATGAATATCTACCAATTATGCATTAATCTTCCACTAAAGTGCAATTACTTAGGTATATCAATGTATCACCATTATGTTGATGTACTATGCTGGGAATTTGGAACCTTTGGTTGCACTAAAACAAAGTTATGGTTTGTGGAAAACAATCATAACTTTGTTTTTGATGTACTACTTGAGATTAGTTATCAAAGGATTACTTAACTCACTTTTTGCTGTCTTATATTTATAATAATGTTACCTACTACTTAGAGAACATATTGATTTCAGTGCCATCTACCTACAATAGATGACATTAAACTAAATTATAATTATAAATCATGCGCGTTCTTTTCACAAGATAGTAATATTTTCAGAAAACATGCCAAAATCCTGACAAAAATATTCTTTTTGGAAATATTCATAGAAATACCTTGATTATCACGTTATCATGGGAATATTATTATGTTATTATCAAAGAAATGTAACTATCACAAACTGTTTAAGAATATTCAACAAAAAATAAGCCTCAAACATTCCTGTTATTATTGGAATAGAATATTCCAGAAATTTCTTTGAGGGAATATTCCTTTAACATGAATATTCCTCCAATGTTATGTGGGAAAGATCCGGCCTCAATGCTTATGCTATCTTTCGGGACACCATTCTTTTGGTTATTTGAAACACTATCATCAGCTTGTAAAAAACTTACTTACCACCGAAATAATAAAAATTGCACCAAAACTTCACAATGCACTTTTTTTGTGATTGCACGAGACAAAAATTAAAAAATGCGCCGTTAGAGCAACGTTGCCATGTCGCATAGTCGAACACGGATTCGTCTTTCGAGTGTCGTTCAAGAATAGATATTTTTTCGAGTACTCGAAACAACGTTCGAATTTTAGTCGTATACGACGAAAAATTCGAGTGATTCAAGATTGGGCTGGGCGCGAGCAGGGGCTGAATTCTTGATTTTCAAGCGCGCGAACGTTCACTTCTCTGAAGTGAATGCTTCCCGGTGAAGAAAAATAAATATATCAAAAATATATTGAAATGAAGCTGTTTGTCTGCCGCGGGCCAAGCAATCAAGTTTGCACGGTTTTTGGGTGAATGTGCTCAAGTTCGCACCGTTTTTGGGTGAATGTGATCGGTAAACTTCGGTTCAAGAATTATTACAATTATAGTCCGTGTGCGCATTAATATGCATTCACAGGTCAAGAATCCGGCCCCAGAGTGCGTCAGACATGCGCAGTAGATTTTTTGCGTTTGGCCCAGGGACAACTCAGATTTTTAAATTTTGTTTTTGAAAGTTGTTATTGGACCATTATAGTATATTATAGTTATATGGTCGTAAGTAATCTTTTTTTCTTCATCAAAGATGACCATTTAAAGATTCGTTTTCGTTACATACTTGCAGATGCCCCGACGATGACTGATATTTAATCGAAACGCGTAGGTAATAAAATTGAACTTAAAGAAAGTTGGACTTTCGTTCCCCATCCACTTCTCCAGTTATTATGCCCCATCTTGAGAGTAGCTTAGAAAGTGTCGCAAAATGTGCAATAGTTTTGAAAACGAAAAAAAACAAGGTAAAAATCAGGGTTGGCCCTGAGCAAGCCCAAGGGCGAAAAATCTACTGCACATGCCCAACGCAAAATTCTCGCGTCCAGAAGAGTTTTTGGCTCCGCATTTTTTCCAGGCTTACTTGATTGGAATTATCGGAGTTATTGCAAGAAAATGCAAGGGCAGGACAGGCAACCTAAGTCTTTGTATGAATCCACGCGTTCGACTTGCTGCCCATTTACTTCTAACATGCGTCTGATGTTCTTTTCCTTGGATATGACCCACCATTTTGTTTTTCCAACATTTAAGTTAAGCTCGAATTGCGAACTTTTGGCAGCAATTTGATTCAACAACTCTTGCAGGCCTTCCAGCGTGTCTGCTATTTTGACAGTATCGTCGACGTATCGTAGGTTGTTGATTTTTATGCTGTTTATGGTTAGAACCTCTTCGCAGTTATTATAGATATTAAACAACACCGGAGATAATATGCAACCTTGCCGCACACCTCTTCTTATTTGGACCTCTTCGGACAGTTGGCCATCAACCTTTATTTGAGCAGTCTGATTCCATTATAGATTAACAATTATCTTTAGCTCTCTGTCATCTAAACCAATTTCTTTTAGCGATTCTATGAGCTTTTCGTATTGGACTCGATCAAATGCTTTTTTAAAATCTATGACACAGGTATATACTGACGCCGACACATCCCTGGACCGCTAAACTAAGACTTGAATGCCAAACAGGGTCTCTCTTGTCCCGAACTCACCAAAAAATCCAAACTGCATGTCGCCCATAAAGGATTCCCATAAAGCATTCACATTCCATAAATTATTTTTTGGATAATCTTTAGAAATATTTTTAACATATGGCTCATTAGGCTGATTAGGCGCTTCTAATCACTACACTTCTTTGCTGAATGTTTTTAGGCAGCGTATTTACCGAATATTCGTTTTTTATTAGCTTTAATACCTCTGTGTACTTCGACTTGCCCTACCGCTTTTCTGTTTTTATCTGGAGATATTGCTTTTTGTACTTTCTCTGGTATTATAACCATGCCTTGGTTTGAGAATTCTTCTGGCTGTTTGGATCGATTATCAGTAAAGAGATGTTCTATGTAGAAACATCATTCTTACAAGGATTTCAGCTTGTCTTTTTTAGCATCTAGATCTTCTATTTCTTGACATTGCTGTGTTAGCCAGTCTTGTTTTTCTAACATTATTTTGGTTTTTATTTCTCTATTGATTTCATGGTACTTATCGCTGCCTTTTTCACTGCGTCTTTTATCTATCAACTCAAGGATTTCATCGGTCATCCAAACTTTCTTTTTATTTCTTGTTTCATCCTTGCCTAAGATTGTTGTCCTTTCGACTATGGCACAAGGTCAGAAGATCAACACTAATGGGTTTGAACATTGAACATTTTTTAAAAACTTATAATGCAACAAGTTTAAAGAAATTAAAAAATATAATATTAAAAAAAACGATAAATTTCTTAGGGTGGTATTCATAGTCTTTTCTCGTAGTCACGCACGGTTACCTTGAGGGAGCCTTAAGGCCCCCTTCTATCAAGGAATATAAAATAGAAGGACGCTTCGAAGGCCGCCTTCGGGAAGGAAAATTCAACGCTTCCTTCAAGGTAGGACTATGACTATGGCCCTAAAGTAAACCACTCTTTCTTTCTTCCACTAAACCATAGAGAATTATCTAATATTTTTCTAAGAGGTATAATATATTTTTTGTTAATTTTAGATACCTCTGACTAACGGCGGCTCCGTGGGTTCGGTGGGCTCTCTAAACAATACGACCGAAGAGGGAAATTTAGATTTTGAACCAGTTCCTCGAGAAATGAAAGGAAGAGAAGCTATTCGAATCGTGGACCTATACAAGTCTTTTAACGTAAGTATTATTATAATTTATTAGGAACTTATCGGACATTATAGGCTGACTTTAATAAAGTCGGCACTATTTTTGACAGTTCCACATAAAGGTAAACAATTACTACATATTTTTAGACATCTTTCGAGGCTGCCTTGTTCCTTCATGGATGCCTTCGGGCCAATTTGGTATTTATAGTGGTGAAAGGCACCCTTGAAGGAATCCTTACATCAGAGTAGCTAAAGAGCTAACTTTAGCCTTCCTTGGCAAACAATGTGAGGTTAAAATAACAAAAATATTGTTGGGTTTCTTTTGATAATTGGTTTTTTGTCATTTTGTGGGTTGCTTTTTAAGATATCCTGAAAATAATAATGGGTGATTTTTTGGAATTTATGGATCGGGTGGAAGAAGAAGTCCCTGATCATCATAGTTGTCTTCCATATACGGGACATACAAAGTCCCTTTGAGTTGTTTAGTGTTAGAACTTCGTTCTTGTATTGTATTGTTCTTGTTTAAAATCACCAAGGGTTTTTATATTTCCCTATTGTTCTAAGGAGTTTTTGGCCAGATATAGATTTTCAAAAAACACCACACTGCACATTATACTAAAACATGATCGAAGATCAATTTAATCACCCAACAACCGGGGACTCTCCCAGTATCCCCGATGTTGGCCTTGATATGTACCCTACGGTATATGGCACTGGAAGGTAGCTAGGTAATGTAAGTAACACGTACGACACAAAACTAACCTTCTAACAGAAAAGACAAATTATAATTTTTTATTTCTTTTTTTTTGAATTGGTGGTAAGGTAAATAAGAAAAAATAAAATGTATTTTATTGTATGTATGTACCTTTTATAAAGTTGGATTCATAGTTCTGAAAATTATGAAGTGGGAAGTAAGACGCAAATAAAATAAACTATCTTATATACATTTTTTTGTTTATACGCTCAACTTATTCTTATATCTTTGAATCAGTTCAGCGAGGAAAACCTTTTCCTGGTTATTGTAGGATGTTAAGGGGCCCACAGACTGCGTTTTTGTTCGACGAGCAAATCTGGTCGAGCAAAAACGACGCAAGACCGAAGTGTGTGTGAGAAAAATTATAATTTTTGCTGGCGTGCAAAACCGATGCAAATATCTGGATTCACCTGATTTTGTCCATCGAAGATGTTCGATATATTAATATAATAAACTAAACCGAAGTCTGTGTGCAAATCGCATGCGTCATTTTTGCTCGACCAGATTTGCTCGTCTAACATAATCGTCCAACAAAAACGCAGTCTGTGCGCCTCTTTATAGTGCCCTCCTTTTGAACTTTATTTTCATTAATTTTTTTGTCAAAAAAAATCAAAAATTTTAAAAATAACAAAGCCTAAACCACAAAAATTATAACAATGAAGTTATCAGTAGTTTATTTGCACCAACCCACCATCATTTTTGCGACGTTGCCGAGGAAGGGACTATAAATAAGAAATGAAAGGACGCCTTAAAGGACAACTTCGTCAAGGAGGCCTTGAGGCTTCCTTAGACGTCGGACTATAAATTTGGCCCTTATACATTTGTTATGAGGCGGCGGCGGCGAGGCGCTCTTCTTGGTTGCTGGGGCTAACCAAAACCTACGTTTGAGCTGTCCAGCCAGAGCTTTTTTAATGGCGGCGCCGTCGAAATAATGTTGACTTAACACAATGTTTGTGCCTGCCTTTACTAAAGGACGGCATTAACTTTAATTTATCAACGTTATAAATGGCACAATATGAGCATATTTAGATGACATGTTTATACGACAAAAATGTCAGAAACCTTTTAACCTTCGTGCGGAACTGTCAAAAATAGTGCCTAGTCAGGCCAACACCGTTCTCAACTAAAAAGCCAGTTAACTCATTTTCGTTTTAGTAGCCTTTGGCCTATGATCCATATTGACACCAAACTGACAGAAAATCCATGTTTTACTTGTCAATTTGGCTATAAAAATGGCAGGCACAATGGGCTAAAGGGCACTGAAGCGATAGGAGTTAACAGGCTTTTTAGTTGAGAACGGTATTGGTCAGGCTATGCCGACTTTATGTTCCGATAAGTCCCTATTATTATTTAAGGTATTTATTGATCATTTAATAAACAAATATCCAGGCCAATTGATCAATTTGGGCGAGGTTCAGTTCATCCATTTTCGGAAGAAAACACATGACCTGTTCTTCCACCTAACCCATATTACTACTTAATCCTAACTTTAAAAATGTAAATAAAAATACAAGCTAATTTAACTAAAGTATAAACTTACTTACCCTCAGAGGCATCGCAAATATGATTAGTTTAGGTAATCCATGCGTCGTCCTCTTTGTTGATTTATGTGGGATCAAGACAGAAAAAGAATGGATTAGATAGCCGATCGCGATTAAGTGCCTACAGTGCATTTAGAGGTTAATAAGCTTAATAGAAGAAAACAAAGAAGAACATATCAAGAGAAAAATATTTAAAGTTATGGATAACATTTAAAAAAAGCCATCCGGGCTGCTCATTTATTAGCTTTATAAATGTTTTTTTGATATTCAGCAAATCTAGAGGAAGTTTGTTTATAGTCTGAACTCATCACTCATGAAAATAATCTTTCATAATGTTTTGTGTAGTGTTTAGGCATCGTTAACCTGTTTTTAAAACGAAGATTAATGTTATTAATATGCGTCCTATATCGCAACTTTTGGTGCAAATATGTTGGAATTTTTGTGTTAATAATTTTAAACAAAAATGAAGTGGAATGCATTATTCGTCTTTGATGCATATTAAGCCACTTGCTAACTTTTAATATAAGGCTGATGTTTAGAATTAAAGCAGCATGCTCTTCTTCAATAATATATTAATTATGTTTAAATTAATAACAAAATAAGGTTTCAAAGTGAAAAGAGCGTTTTGATTTAATTAGAGATTTATTGAGATTAGGCAAATAAAATCTCACATAAAGAATCGGATCAAATGATGATAAATCTTATTATAAGAATAAACTTTTATTGAGTAGAATCAAAATTAATCTGGAAAGTATAAAAAAATCAGGAGTCATATCAATTTACGCTAAATCTTATTCTAAGAATAAAATTTTTGTTTTATACTTAATTTGAATACGAATTATATTTTTTTGATATTGTTAAATATTTATTCTGCGTCGGCCTCACCCGCGAATGCAAACTAACAATATATCAAATGAAATACCTGAGTAATATTTCTACCACCTGGTCCAATGCAAATTATCTACTTATACGGGTTCAATTTTATATTAGATAATTATATCCAAAACTCATGTAGTCGTTAGGCCAAAATAGAGTCATTTAGCTTATACATACAGACCGCTTCAAGCTACTGCGAACATAGGGCGGAAGAAGTCAAATTTGCCAGTGTACGTACATGCAGAGACACCGCACACCTATCAGTGAAGCAACCAACACTCAGGCTTCCGATCGCCATTCGCTGCCGTTCGCCGCCTTTCGCCTTGTATTTAGTACGCCTCTAACCACGGTGCTGTGTGGAGCGTAGTCAATGAAACCGGAATTTGGTCAATAAATACGCAAATTTTTATAACGTAACGTTTTATTGTCAACTGCTCAGATTTATCAGTGACGACGTGTTACAATGAAAATAATAAGGAGAAACAAAATAAAAGCAAGTTCTCAAAATAAAATAATACATTCTAAAAACCAAAAAGATTCTCCCAGTCAAAAAAAAATTAAAGCAAATGTTCGAAAAGTCCTCCTTGCTCGGCTAGACAATATCCGAGCCTACTATAAAAACCCCTTCTAACGTTTCCAAGCATGTTAGGGGTGATAATTTGAAAAGCTTCTTCAAAAACAGATTGAAGTCATTAGGAGCAAGATCAGGAGATCGAGCTGGCCATAAAATAGTTCCCCGTGTACTTATAACCCGATTAGGAAATACATTATCAAGATATTCCCTAACAAGGCCAACATTGTGAGCAGAACAACCATCTTGTTGAAACCATGTTTCACCAAATCTTACACCTAACACCTGCCTAGCAGTTGGAATAATGTGCTGCTGCAGTAGATCCAAGTATCTAGGACCATTCAAATTGCAATTGCCGTTAATAAAAAATGGCCCAATTACGTGTTCCCCTACAATAACCCCCCCCCAAACATTTAGTTTTTGGGGATACTGTGTTCTTACGTCAAAATACAAATGCAAATTTTCCCTCGACCAATATCGAACGTGTGTTGGGTTATGATGATTTGACCATTTGACCATCTGCACTTTTTCGGCAACTTCGTAGACATCCATTTTTAGTTTTAAAAATGTATTATTTCAATTAAGAACTTACCCATCTGTTTCTCGAGCAAGGCAGAAATAAAACAAAATAATAAAAACAAAATGAATTTCCAAAAGATAACACTGCAGCGTGCTTCGAATCCACCTCGGTCGTACGGCACGGAGAGTAAATTGGACTTGATTCCCCCTATGTTCGTAGTAGCTTGAAGCGGTCTGTATAGGGGTGGACCACAAAGAAACGGTCTGCTTTATTTTAACTGCCAATTTTTTATTTATGGTCGGATTTTAACGCAAAAAAGAGTTTTGGAAACGTAATGGAATAGACTTTTGCAAATATATCAAGAAATGACATTAATCAAAAATTCTAAATGGTGGATGGATTGTTTTTTTTTTGAGACACTTTGTATATTTTTTTTGCTACTTCAAAAAACTTCATTCTATTGTCTGGATGTATCATTTTATTTATTCTATTAGAAAATAAAAGAACTATGGGTTTTTTTCTTATACCAACTTCTTGCATAAAATAAAAACTGCTAATAATATAATAAATTTAAGTTAACCGGATTTTGTTATCTTTCACCAATTTTTTTGACAAGGAAACTCTACAGATGCTAACAATTAGGCATCTTTTTCTATATTTCAAAAAACGACATTTCCGCAATGGCGTTGGCCTTTTTCTTGTACCACTTTGTATATTTTTTGCTATAACAGAAAAGTACCAATTATCTTAAAAAATTATTATATACTATTATATATATTAAATATACCTTGCGTCGGCCATATTGAACTTCAAAAAAAGTTTTGTTTAAATCGGACACAAAATAAGAAGTTCATGGTCAACTGTCAAATGACAATTTTGGATCAAAATTAAATATTAATATTGCTAAAAGCGTTCTATGTGCAACAAAGGTTTTGTCCGAATCGGACAAAAAATAACGAAGTTCAATATGGTTAAAGCAAGATGGCGACTGATATCTGTCAGTTTTCTGCCATAGTTAGGTGTTTTGAAAGCGCTTTATAATAATATAAAGATCAGACGAGAAAATAAAGCTCAATATGGCGGATCCAAAATGGCGGTTACAATATTTAGAAAGGAGCGGCCATGAGAAATTTTCATTTAAAAAGGGCAATTTCCCTGGAGATCATTTCATTCCATATTATCTGGACCAATTTCATTATGTCCAAAAACTGGTTCGATTGAATTTGGAATGAAATCTAGTGTTAATTCGTCAACTTACGGTGGTTGAACCTATTGACAATCATATCAAATTAATTACAAAAATCTTTTTTTCAGTGTACTTAATGAATTTAAAAAACTGAATTTGTAAATAAATTTAATTTTGTAGAGCTGCAGAAAACCAGAAGTCAAAGCAACGAATGGAATTAACCTGACAATTTACGAAGGTCACATAACTGCTATTTTGGGACATAACGGTGCCGGTAAGACTACACTGTTCAATATATTGACAGGTCTGACAGCGCCGACAGCTGGGACTGCCTATATTTTCGGGTATGACGTTAGGTAAGTCAAAAACATGCAGATTTTTTTTTACTTTACACAAAGGTTATTTTTCTCTTTTTAGAGACCCTAGTGAAATGGATCAAATAAGAAGAATGACGGGAGTATGTCCGCAACATGACATTTTGTTTGACAACTTAACGGCTAAGGAACATTTAGAATTTTTCGCAACAGTCAAGGTAGGTGATAGTAAATTGTGGTTCAGGCAAAATTATTTATTTTTAATCGAGGCAGCCCTAATTAACCATAGATCTTTAAAAAATAGGCACAAATGGTCTTTATGGTCGTTAGAATGTCTCGCTCACATAATTGGATTTCGATTGATGGTCTTGATTAACCTTGGTCCTAAAATATTCCAGAAACATAAGCGAAAGACGAAGACCTCGATTGTGTAATATCTTCGAATATTGTTTAAATTTACAGAAATATGTATATAATTAAAACTCTTTAATTTTTATGAATTTCTGGACTGTACTTAAATTTTCAGACGAATATTGCTATGGCGTCACCTATCGCATTCTGTTATGTCCATGCCTTGAGAATCGGAATCAGCCCATTTTGCTGGTTCAGAACGGTTGCGTTTTTCAAGGATTGGATCTTGAAAGGATATGCTCTCCATGTCAATTTTTTCTGTTCATGTCAGGTGATAGGTAAAAAAATAAAAGACTTTTGATTTCATAATATGTAATCATATTATATATTTGAATACAAACAATTATCTGTGACATTAAACAATATTTAAAGATTTAAGAAAAGTAGATTTTTGGTTCGTGAAAAATAAATAAAAAGAAAGGTTCGTGACATCGGATACACATTTTGTGTTTCAATTCATTACGACCAGGCCTCCAAGATCTAATCAAGAAACCTACAGGCCTGTTTTATCCTTATTAGGAGTCGTCAGGGTAACATAGGTCTGTACCTAGAGTATGAAGCATAACATAAGCAACCACACCCAGCGAATTTAAAAAACTTTCATCTTCAAATAATAAAAATAGACCCTTTAAAGAACTTTTCAACTATAAGAAAATTAACTTTTCATCTATAAGAAAATATCCGGAGAACCCTTCAGCACGGTAGAACCCTTTAATCTGAATGTTGAATCTTTCGCTTCAACGACCCGGGTTGAGTCAACAGAGTTGGCCCAAATCGGAATATTTGCCTAGGTGGTTTAGATACAGAATCTCCCTCGAGAGACGGGTGAACCCCTAGGCTGGTTATGACCGAAATTATACCATAGAAATGTTAAAACAACTAGAGGATTTAATTAATAAAAGCACAAAATTACAACCTACCAAAAGGCAGGAATTGGACACTTAGGTTAATTAATACGGCTTGCTTTGTACAATTCTGGACGGTCCCGCTGCCACGCTGCTACCCCTTCCAGTATTGTAGACACAGTACCCTTATAGGCTGCTCATGCCTCACTCGATGAACCGCCTGTCTCAGGGTTAGCTGAAAAGCAAAATATTAAAAGAGTTTATAGTATGTCGCCTTATATTAAAGCTCAGCAGCAATTACTCCGGAGGAGGCTTGTTGCGCAAAACCAAAACACGTAAAGTTTAAGAAAAGTAGATTTCTTTTCCTTGAAAAATAAATAAAAAGAAAGATTCGTGGCATCGGACACATGAACCTTTATTTTTGTTTTCTATATAATCAAAGATATTATAATTAAGGTCTCCTTCTTTTGCTAGTAACTAGAACTGCGAGAAATCGAAATCGACTATAGCAGTAGAAGCGGGAGGCCCTCGGTCCGGCGACTAGAGCTCTACTCGCCCTTCTCGCGAAACTCAGAGCTCCCCCTCACACTTCTACTTTCCCACGATGGAACCTTTCAAGATGTCCGACTATTTGAGCGTCTGAAAGTGTTTCGGCTCTTACTTTCCGGACATTCTCTCTCTAATTCCTCTGTAGACTGGACACCTGCCGAAGTAGTGAAATGAGGATTCGTCCTCCTTCCAGCATTTTCTGTAAGTTCAGTCTAGCTCTACCGTTATCATTGTCAGGTGGTCTTGGAGTGCGCAGTGTCCAGTAAGGACTTCTTTCAGAGGCCCCATTTCTTCCACATAATATGGGATGTAATATAGATGTATACATTATATAGATAGTTACTATTGCGGCCCTGCCCTTGCATTTTACAATATCCGGAATGACTTTCTCGGCCCAGTAATGGGCGACTTCCAATGCTTCGGGTTTGCCTAGCTATAGGTTATCGAAAAAACACCGTGTGGGCAGTTCGGGCATATCAGGAGATGTACCATGGTTTGGACTAGGCCACAGTAGTCATTTGGTTGAGGTAGGCCCTATTTGATTAGGTTGGTTTTAACATGCGCAATCCCTCTTGGGATGCGGTTCAGCATTTTACATGTTTTATAGTGACTTGAGACATTACTGGGCGGGTCTTCTGACAGAGGATAGCTGGCAGGCGGCTCGTCCAACGGCTTTTCCAGAAAACGGTGTCTTGATTTTAGTCTTTGTGATCCAGAATACGTCTCAAACAATGAGTGGCATTCGTCGACGGTTTTTTTTAGTATTCGTGTGCTGCTCTTCTTGATTCAGGGTCGCTGAAACCTGCACCTCTGTATAGGTTTCCCAATGGTCTAGGCTTCATGCACCAGTCTACCGGTTTCAGTGAGGCTTATGTCTACTTTCCTAGAATGTTTCGATTTGGACCAGACGGGGCATGTATATTTAGCTGTGAAAAGTTTGTTTGGCGTGCCATTTACTATTGCCAGTTTTCTTAAGATGTTATTTCTTGCAGCAACTTTGTGGCGAGTCATTTTTTATTCTTTCCCTTGTATCAAATTTTTTACTAGTAAATCTTGGCTAGAGGGAGTTGAGAGATGAAAACCAATTTTTCTTTTGGCAACGTTTCGGATTTAATTAATCCTTTATCAAGCCCTATGGAGAAACAAAAAAATTTTTTTTTGAATAACATTTATAAAGCGAGTGTCACTCCAAGATATAATGGCTTGTCTGTGTGCTCTAGGGTGGTTTCATTCCAGACCACATTAAGTTTCCTTCTTGCATTTTACCAAAAAAGAAGAAGAATTATCAAATCAGGGCATAAATATAACACCAGAGGAAGTAAAACACGCAATATCAGCTAAAAACAGAAAAGCGGTAGGGCAAGACGAAGTAAACACTGAGTTTTTACAGCTAATAAAAAACGAAGATTCGCTAAATACGCTGGTCAAACTTTTTAACTTGATTTATCGTATAGCGGTAAAATCCCTGCTGACTGACTAAAATCAACCTTAAACAACTAGTAAAGATTATCCACAAAATAATTTATGGGAAATGCAAATATTTTATGGGCGACACGCAGTTTGGATTTCGTGGTGTGTTCGGGAGAAGAGAGGCCCTGTTTGATTGATAGATTATGAGAAAACATTTAATCGAGTCCAACATGAAAAGCTCATAGAATCGCTAAAGGAAGTTGGTCTAGATGACTGAGATCTAAAGATAATCGCTAATCTACACTGGAATCAGACTGCTCAAATAAAGGTTGATGGCCAACTGTCCGAAGAGGTCCAAATAAGAAGAGGAGTACGCCAAGGTTGTATATTGTCTCCGCTGTTGTTTGATATCTATAGTAACAAAATAATAGAGAATGCACTTCATAACTGCAAAGAGGGTCTGACCATAAACGGCATAAAAATCAACAACATACGATATGCCGATAACACCGTCATAATAGCAGATACGCTGGAAGGCCTGCAAGAGTTGTCGAATCAATAACAATAGTTCGCAATTCGGGCTTAATTTAAATGTTGGAAAAATAAAATGGATGGTCATATCCAAGGCAAAAGAACATCCGAGGCATGTTAGAAGTAAATGGGCAGCAAGTCGAACGCGTGGATTCATACAAATACTTGGGTTGCCTTCTCAATGATAACTGAGACAACATGCTAGAAGTTCGTGCAAGAATTGAGCAGGCCAGATCATCTTTTATAAGTGTTGTGTAGTCGCGACCTTAAACTTCCGAATTTGTGTGCTTCGGTGTTATGTTTTTAGCATCTTATATCAAGCATGGACACTGACTGAGGCCGTAGAATACTAAGGATATCTTGGATGGACCGAGTAACTAATGTGGATGTTCTGCTTAGAAAAAATAACGATCTTGAAGTTTTATTTAGCATCAGAAAGCTTGAATATTTTGGCCATATTTTGAGAAATGACATATATAAACTTTTAAAATTAATAGTAGAAGTCAACATTGAAGGCAGAAGAGGCCCGGGTCGTAGACGGATATCATGGCGTAAAAATCTTAGACAATGGTATGGTGTTAGTACTACGACACTTTTCCGAAAAGTAGTGGACAGGGTGCAAATTGCGCTGATGATAGCCTACGTTCGAAGAGAACATGGCATTTGAAGAAGAGAATAACTCTCCCAATCAAGTTAGCCTGGAAATAATGCAAAGCCAAAACTCTTCTGGGTGCTAGAAGACTGCGTCAGGCAGATTTTTCGCCTTTGGTCTTGGTCAGGATTAACCATAATTTTTCATTTATTTTTTTAAAGTTATTATTTGGTATGTTTTCACATCGTACTATATACGTATTGAAAAGACTGTCTTCTTTTTTTTCATAGAGCATGTTCTGTGATGTGAAAACGTTACACATTTTGCAATCCTTGAGCCATTGTAGTAATTCCTGCACACTGAGAAAAATATCCACTAATCCTAAGTAAGAGTTCATTAGTACAAACTTCATTTAAATGTGAGACAAATGAACGGTCTACTATAAAATCACTTCACTGAGCGTACGTGAAGTATCTACTAACCGTTAGTAAGTCTATAGTAGAGCAAAACCGGTATAACTTCTAAAATATGGTTTTAAATAAAATAAAAAATATATTTTTGAGCTCTAGAAACTATGTCCTACCACAATGCACCCTAAGAAAAAAAATAAAAATAAATAATAAAAAAAGTGCGACGCGCTCACGGGGTTCGAACCGACAACCTACAGGTTGATAGACCATTGCTGTATTTACTGTACCATGCGCTTATAAAGAAATAGGTTGAAACAGCGGAATACAAGCATTTTGGCAGATTCTTATTGGTCGACTGAAAAGTGTTCATCATGATTAAAGCTTAATCACAGAATTTTCGCATTTGGTGGATATATATGGACTAGCATCTCTAAACCAAGGGTTACCGGGTTCGTTTTTTATCTATTTCCATCATGATATCCCTATAAATAGAACAATGATCGTTGCAAATGGGATTGTCGAGTCCTTACCCAGGCAACACAACTCTGTCCCAAGGATGTTCAGTGGAGAGAGTCTTCTGGACAATACAGTAGTCCATTGGACAACCAAATCTGTAAGAAATTTTGTCCAAGGCATATCCATTGGATAATACAATTTTCAAAACGTTGAACGGCTCTTGAACATCCCAAAAAAGTCCAAAAGTTTCAATATTTTGACTATATTGTAACACTATACTAAATCCAATGGTTATCCAGTGGAACGAAATTCTGTCCAAAAGTTATCCATTATCCAATTACAATGTATATCCATTCGTCTAATTTCCTTAGTACACTGGATATATTTGTTCCAATGGATATCCAATGGACAGTTTTGTCAAAACCACTCCAACATCATAAGTCTGATTGTCGATCCCCGAGGATGAAGTTCCTAGCAAAGGATGGGTGTTAAAATACTAAAATACCAAGTAGTCTAAAATAATAAAAAATACTTTCCTATAAAATACAAATGATTCGGCTAGATATGAGAGAAATGTTATTATTGGTAATGAATAAGAAAAACCATGATCCATTGGATATCTGAAACAGTTTGGACAAAAGACATATTTATTAATGTGCCAACTAGGTCAAGCCCGATTGATATAGATTTTTTGATAAATATTCAATGTTTAGTCAATGTATAAGGTAAATCACTTTTGCAGGACACAAAATGGATGTCCGCAGGACATCATTTATTTTTGGTATGATGGACCAAGAAACATCGTTATCCATTGGATATCCAAAAACTAACTGAAAAAAAGGACTTTTTATGGATCAAAATTGAAAGTCCTTTGGACTCAGTTTTATTGTCATCCACTGTATCAGGAAAAACCTTTGTCCAATGGATATCCATAAATTGTCCATGGACAATGCGGGAGGTTTTGGACAAAAAATGGCTGTCCGATGGACAATTTGTGCTGTCTGGGTATGATGGCAATACGTTGACAAATCATTATAGGCATGCATTATTATTAGGATGAATATATTTTTCCGCGTGATTCCTTCACTTGTTCTTAGTAGAAAAAGTCACTAACCGTAAGTGAAGGGAAAGTTAAGTGAGGGTTAACAAACTTGGGGTTAATAGAAACTTCACTTACTACTAACAAAGAAAGTTAAGTGGACACTTCACTTGTGATGGTTTTCTGGGAGCACTCTGCGCTGCTATTTATTCGTAGTACATTATTCTGTTTTTGCAGGGTATACATTCATCACAAATGGAATTTGAAGTAGCCAAGACTCTCAAGGACATTGATTTAACAGATAAGGCAAATTCTGTAGCCAAACATTTAAGTGGGGGTCAAAAACGGAAGCTCTCTATTGGTATTGCGGTTATTGGAGATCCAAAGGTAAACAAAAATATACAGTTTTTTACACAAGAAATTTTAGCAGTGGAGAGGAGGCTTTGAGGATGTCTTTTTCTACTTCTGTCATTAATGGAGTTTACATATTGGCATTATTGTTTTTAAAGATCATTATTCTCGATGAGCCAACTGCCGGAGTGGACCCCTATTCCCGAAGGCATATGTGGAGTGTGCTTCAGAATAGGCGACACGGAAAAGTTATTTTGTTGACTACGCATTTTATGGATGAGGCCGATATTTTAGGTAAGTCTGTTATACTCTCATTTAATTCAAAATAATCGTTTTTATGCAAAATTACATTTTCTATAAAATTGGGAGTTTATTTGATTGGCAAATATCCTGAAATTATACTGATATACTAATATTTTCAGTTCATCACATTATAGTAATCGCTGAAAATAAAACTCTTAAAACTATTTTTCTTCAAAAATGTTAATAAAACAAAATAAATGAAAAGTAATAGAGAGGTGGTGGCAGTAAAAAAATTAATCAACTCATCCCATTTGAGGTTTATATAGTTTTGTTGAAGCCACACCAGGTAACAAAAAAAATTTTCAGACGTGTAGGTTGGGGCTTTTTCTACAGGGAGGCGCATCTGCAACTTATATTAAAACAATCTACTTACCTCACGACTTAAAAAAAATCAAAAGGTACCCGCCTCTGGCGGGGCGTTTACGAGTAGTTAATATTTTTCCAAATATTTATAATACGTCAAAAAGTTAGTCATTTCATCCCATTTATAATAACTACTATTATGTTAAGATCCTCACCGAGATAACAAAAAAAAATATGGCGTGCCTCGAAGTGGGGGCTTTTTTTACAGGGAGGTCCCAAAACTGGCAAAAAATAATAGCTCTATGAAGTCATTTCATCCCTTTTCTGATTATTGCTATTGTGTTAAGAGCTCTACCAATAAAATTTAAAAAAATTATTGCACAACTGTAGGTGGGGGCGTTTTTTACAAGGAGGCCCTAAAACTTGCAAAAAATAATTGCTATATGAACTCATTTCATCTTTTTTCTGATTAGTGCTATTATGGTAACGGCTACAGAAAGATATAAAAAAATGGACCCCTCAGGGTGGGGGCGTTTTTTGAAGAGAGGCTTCAAAACTTGCAAAAGATAATTGCTATATGAAGTCATTTGATCTCTTTTGTCATTTGTGCTATTATGTTCAGGGCCACACCAAGATAACAAATAAAATATTACACACTGTGTGTGTGGCGTCAAAACTTGTATAAAATAATATTTTTGGGGCCTCTCTGTAAAAAACGCCCCCACCCAGAGGTGTCAATATTTTTTTTTGTTATCTTGGTGTGATCCTTAACATAATAGCACTAATCAGAAAAGAGATGAAATGGGTTCATATAGCAATTATTTTTTTCAAGTTTTAAGGCCTCCCTGTAAAAAAAGGCCCCACCTAGAGAAGGGTAATAAGTTTTTGTGTTTTCTTGGTGTGATCCTTAAAATAATAGCACTAATCAGAAAAGAGATTAATAATGATAAATTAGATTAATTAGTTAATATAGCTATTATTTTTTACAAGTTTTTGAGACCTCCCTGTAAGAAAAGCCCCCACCTAGGGGTATGTAATATATTTTTTTGGTATATTGGTGTGGGCCTTAATACAATAGCACTAATCAGAAAAGAGATGAAATGACTTCATAGACTTATTATTTTTTGCAAGTTTTAGGAACTCCCTGTAAAAAAAGCCCCACCATCTGAGCATCATAATATTTTTACTTAATTCGTATGAATGTAAACTACAGTTTTATACTAGTTATAATGTGGATGAAGTCATACACCTCAACTGCCACCACCTCTCTATCTATAAGCGAGATTATGCACAGTGGAGTTTTTAGACTTGTTTTAATTATTAAAAACAATGCTTTTTTATTTAAATTTTTAGCTGACCGAAAAGCAGTGGTATCCAAAGGCAGCATTAGATGTTGTGGCAGCTCGTTGTTTCTAAAAAACAAATTTGGAATAGGATACCACTTAACTTTGGTATTGGAAGGTAAGTAAGATATTAAAAAATGGACATCCCAATTCCCATTCCAAAACGACGCAGTTAAACAAATGGGAGATCCCTGGGACAAACAGAGCGCAAGGGTAAAATGGAGCATGGTCAAAAGACGCATAGTTAGATTCTGGGCTGATAGCGGAAAATATTATAGATATTGATAACGAATTCTTTAATATTTTTATATGGCATACCCCACATTCAAAACGCTTCTTTGGAGAAACCAAATATCCAACTAAATTGGTCCGTTCTTTGTCCGTGTGCCGTTTTGCCCTTATACTGTTTTGAGTCCGTCATTTTTAAAAAGCTTTTATTTAACTTGCAATGTATCTATGTATACAGAGCGCTTCAGGCTACTGCGAAAATAGGCCAGAAGAAGTCCAATTTGCCAGTGTACGTACACGCAGGGACACTGCACACCTATCAGTGGAGCACCCAAAACTCAGACTTGCGATCATCGTTCGCGGTTTGTGTTTAGTGTGCCTCTAACCACGGTGCCATGTGGAGCGTATTCAATGAAACCGGAATTTGGTCAATAAATATGCAAATTTTTGTAACGTTATTTTCTAGTTTTTTGTCACTCATAAATTAGAGCGTTTTATTTTCAACTGCTCAGAATTATCACTAACAACGTGTTACCATGAAAACAATAAGGAGAAACAAACTAAAGGCATGTTCTCAAAATAAAATAATACATTCTAAAAACCAAAAAGATTCTCCCAGTCAAAAAAAAATTAGAGCAAATGTTCGAAAAGTCCTCCTTGCTCGGCTAGACAATATCTGAGCCTATTATAGAAAAACCTTCTAAAGTTTCCAAGCGTGTTAGGGGTGATAGTTTGAAAAGCTTCTTTAATTTTAATCCGAAGTTCTTCCAAATTATTATCCCTTTCATGCCCGTAAACTTTATCAAGATCGGGTGATCGAGCTGGCCATAAAATAGTTTCCCGTGTACTTATACTGTGTTCTTACCTCAAAATACAAATGCAAATATTTCCTCGACCAATATCGAACGTGTGTTGGGTTATAACGATTCAATAATGGAAAAGTGCTTTTATCTGTGAAGGTAATAGATCTCAGAAAGTTTTCATCACGATTAGCCCTTTTCATCATTTTTTCGCAAAATTCCATACGACGATAGTTGTCCTCCGGAAAAATTTGATGCGCTTTTGACGCTTTGTAAGAATGATAACCATTATTTTTGAGAACAAGTAAGACAGTGGCTGAAGACGTATCAACTGCTTCGGCAATTTTGGTGGCTAGCTAACTTTCGATTTTCCTCCACTGCAGCGCAAATCATCACATCTTGTACTTCTTGCTCGTCATTCAAAACAGTGGGTTTTTTATGGTTTCTTGGCGCTACACAACCAAACTTTTAAAAATTTTGCACAAACCTATGAATCGTTGATAAACTAGGTTCTGGGCGATTCTCCAAAAAAAGTTCTTGAAAAAGTCTCAATGGTCTGCCTTGACAGTACCATTTGAATATCTGCACTTTTTCGGCAACTTCGTAGATATCCATTTTTAGTTTTAAAAATGTATTATTTCACTTAAGAACTTACCAATCTGTTTCTCGAGCAAGGAAGAAATAAAACAAAATAATAAAAACAAAATAAATTTTCAAAAGATAACACTGCAGCGTGCTTCGAATCCACCTCGGTCGTACGGCATGGAGAGTAAATTGGACTTGATTCCCCCTATGTTCGTAGTAGTATGAAGCTCATATGTAACGAACTAGATATGTTTGTTCGGGTGGAACCTTGCAACTTAATTTTGACCAACTTTCCGTTGCGGTGACAACACAAGAGTATTGTGTGATGAAATTGACAGCTCCCCCCTACTCGAAGAGGGTGGGGGGGGGGTACAGTTGAAGTACGCCCGATTTCGTTAAAATTTGGTGTGTTGGGGCAGTTGGATATGGAGATAACAAATTTCTAATCATATTTGGAAAATACAATATGGCGGATTCAATATGGACGATTTTTGGTCATCTTTTGCTAACCAATTTTAACTAACTTATACACATCCGATTGCCTTCAAATTTGGCATGCATTTATAGTTCGCTATCAATACAATAATATGTCATTATTAGACACACTTCCCCCCTACGAGTTGAGTGGAGGGGGAAAACACCTTAGTTTGTCCGATTTAAACAAAAATTGTTATACGGTGGCTTTTGGGGATAACGAATACGAATTTTTGATCAGATTTTGAAAATTCAATATAGCGGATTCAAGATGGAAGATTTTTGGTCATGTTTCGCTAACCAATTTTAACTGACTTATCCGATTATGTTCAAATTTGGTGTGCGTTTATAATTCCGTTGAAAATACAATAATATAGTATTCTCAGGTACCCACCTCCTTCTAACGAGAAAAGTGGAGGGGGAAAAAGATTTAGTTTGTTAAGGCGGGAGATTATGAATTTTTGATTAGATTTGAAAATTGCAGTATGGTGGATTCAAAATGGACGATAAAGGCTAGAAATCTAAAAATTAAGAGTATGTGTTCAAATTTGATATGCGCTTATAGTTCCGGCGACAATACAATAATATGAAATTATTACGTACACACTTCCCTCTAGCGAGGGAAGTGGAGGGGGGAAAAGATTTAGTTTGTTTAATTTAAATTAA
The DNA here is from genome assembly GCA_963921995.1 of Oxystoma pomonae. Taxonomy (NCBI): domain Eukaryota; kingdom Metazoa; phylum Arthropoda; class Insecta; order Coleoptera; family Brentidae; genus Oxystoma; species Oxystoma pomonae. Next base: position 46,903,960 of record OY998171.1, on the reverse strand, counting down.
AATTGGTATACAGGGGTTTTTCGGGAAGGGGATATGAATTTTTGATCAAATGGACGAGTTAGGGTACAAATCTGAAAATTAAAAAATAAATTTTTATTAAAAAAAACTTTTAAAGAACTAGCTTTTATGAAATGCACTCAAAAGTATTAAATAATTTTTATCTTTCTTACACCATAATAAAAGCGATGGGCGCAATTTAAAAATTTTAACTTTACGGTGACAAAGAGAGAACTACAAAAGAAGAACTAAATTTTCCTTCTATTCGAATCATAAGCATAATGCTTTCATCTAAAGAAGCTGAGAACGGGTGAGATTGCCGTGCTTGCCAAGCCTTTCCTAAGGACTAAGGACATTTTCTTAGGTTATAGAGTAATACAACTGTTTCTTAGGTGAATCGTCGATGTGACCGATATACGATTCCTAAAGTTAAAGTTTTTAATATGCGCCCATCGCTTTTACTATAGTATAAGAAAGATAAAAAATTATTTTCTACTTTTTACTGCAATTAATAAAAGCTTCTTCCTCTAAAGTTTTTTTTAATAAAAATTTATTTGTCCTGCACTTTTGCGTACAACTAGCGTAAGGCTATCGATATTGCGGTTAGATTTGGGTCTTCTATAAGAGCGTATACTCCTGTTCTGAGGAAAAGTCATGCATCGGGCTGTTTAACAAATTGTCAAAGTCAGCTATTAATCAGATGATGGCCCTTTAAAAATGGTAGTTGTACGGTAAACAAAGCGATTTTCCATAAGACGTAAGGCTAATAAAAATGAAAATTTTGGGAAAGTGGAAAAAGATTCAGATTAAGCAAAGTGACTATTTATGGAATGTTAGAAATAAAGTCAAAATTAGCAGTTTATAGAAGCAATGTCATCTACTTTTATCTTTCTTACACTTACACATTGGCTTAAAGAGCCGCTGTCTGATTTGAGAGAGATGATGTCATCTGTAATTATACGGGTGCGACAGAGATAGGTAGAGAAACATTTTCACGTTAAATTGCGAATTTTGTGTTTATTGTTAAAATTTCGGCAAAATGCTTGTTTTCCCCGATTCAGAAAGGATTAATCTATAAAAAACTCATTTTACTTATTTGAGTCTTTTTCCACTTTGCAAAACTTTTGATTTAAGTCAGTGGCGTTTCCAGCTATTTAAAAAGGGGGGGGGGCGGTTCCGCTGCGAAAAAAAACTACAATAAAAGTTAGTAGCTACAAGCGCGGATTTGGCCTCAAATCCAAGGGGGGGTACTCAGATTTTAAGTTGTTTATTTCATACATTTTTTATTTAAAAAAATGTTTAAATGCGCCGAAAATTTGAGAAAATTACATTAAAAATGCATTTTTTGGGTCAAATTAAACTAAAGTCGTAAATATCAACGTATCATAGCGCCGCCGACAAAATTTTTTAAGAAACTGAAAAATGTATTTTTTGATTTAAAATTAAAATAAAATTGTAAATATATCAATGGTTTAAAAGCGCAGCAGGCGGAAATTTTTAAGGAAGTGTCACTACAAATGCCATTGTTAAAACAAAATTAAACTAATACCATAAATATCAAAGATGTTATAGCGCCGCCCCTGAAATCTGCGTTTGAGTAACTACGTATAATTTTTTCAGTTATAAAAATCATAGATAACAAACAAAACTTAATAGCTAAATACTTTTTTTTTGGAGATCTAAAAAGCTTTTTAACTTGAAACATTACCTTTTATATTGCATATCCAAAATATAAAATGCCTATCTCAAAAAAAGTAAACTGATCAATGACTCGCTCGATGTCAATTTCAATATGTCTGTTGGTACGCAGCAACGCTAAGCCCTTGAGACGAATTTCCATCATAGTGTTTTTATGTACCTACTTATATTTTCAATCTTCCGAGGCAGAAGAAGCTTCTTTCTGACAAAGCATTGATTAAAGGAACTTGTATGTATGTAATGGTCTCGTTATTGAACCTTTATTTTATGTCCGAAATGATTTTGTCTAAAACTTGTTTATAAATTGAAACTATAGCTGTTCTGTATTTCTAATATAGTGGTTTTCGTCTGTTTTAAACTGTCCCAAAATACTGTGGAGGGATTCTAGAATATCTTTAAAGGAACGTTTCTCAATTTCTCGTTTTTTCTTCAGCATCTTTGTTGTCTACTTTTTTATGGAAGAAAGGGGGGGCGATCGCCCCCTCCCCTGGGACCGCCACTGATTTAAGTTAGTTAGTTACTTACGATAGGGCATTACGTTTTATTAAAAAAATGGTTTGTTTACCCTACAGCGGCAATATTGGATCGGCCATATTATTTTTGTTAAACTGCCCTATTGATTGTGTGGGTTCGGTGCCTCACTTCAAATATTAGAGCAGTATTCCAATATTTGGATTTACTGGGCTTTTTAGAAAAAAGCAGTTATCGTGGAGTGCGCTATTTTTTTATGCCAATATCTTGTCCTTTTTCATAGTAAAATTTGAGAAAAATACATTTTAATTAAATTAAGTTTTTTTTTTTGCAGGCATTGTAAAGGAACAGGCCATAACCAGACTGGTAACCACACACGTGCCTAAAGCCGAAAAAGCCCGAAGACACGGTCGAGAGCTTAGTTTTATTTTACCCCACAATGCTGTGGACAATTTTGCATCTCTGTTTTCTGCCATCGAGCAGGAAATTAATAATAAAAGTAGTAAATTAGGTTAGTCTCAGTCATTAAACTATACATTTTCAAAAATCATCCCAATACTAATGGCATATGTCGATAATTTCTATCCCGTGGGATTTTGAATGAAGGATTTTTGCTACTATGTGGGATTGATAGCTCTTTAGTCACACAGTCAAGTGTTACCGGGTGTTCTGTTCGCACCCGTGTAGAAGAAGGTGATATGGTGATAAAAATCATAAAAGATAAAACTTTCCTAACCAGGGCATGATTATACTCGATTCTATATAATTCGAGAACCGGGATTCCAAAAAATTTATTTTTAAGGTCATCCGACCTTAAGTAACCTTGAAAATCGCAGAAAACTAAATTTTTGCCATTTTCTCTTCAAAGAATCTTAATAATTCGAGGTTTTGTCAGTCCAATTTCAAATGTACCTCAAACTATTAGGCATATATGCCAAATTGGATCCTTATAGTTTTATGCAGTTTGAAGCTTCATGACCGTGAAAAATAACCCAGTAAAATTAACACATTGCAAAAATAACATACTAAAGGGCACTATTCATCAAGTATTAAAGCGAAAAGGACCAAATTTGGTTAGACAAAAAAGAAGGGAAGGTCCAACATTATTGTTAAAAAAAAAATTGGTTCAGCTATGATGCGTTTCACAGTCATGTGCCACCGTATCCCGTAGAAGTTCCTAAACTTAATATTTTTACCGGGTATAGCATAAACATCTGGGACACCATATCAAAAAAAAAGGTAGGGAGGTTTTAAATGAAATGTTTCTTTATGGCGAAGATATTAATTTCATCTTCGGCACTTAAAGTTTTTGCGTAGTGATAAACTGGAAAAAACGTCAGAAAAAGCTGGTTTTTTAATTATATTATAATGTTATTTTTGCAATATGTTAATTTTACTCTGGTATTTTTTAGGGTCATGAAGCTTCAAACTGCATTAAACTCTAAGGATCAAATTTGTCATACATGCCTAATAGTTTGAGGTAGATTTGAAGTTGGTCTGACAAATCCTCGAATTATTAATATTTTTTGAATAGAAAATGGCAAAAATCTTGTTTTTTGCGATTTTCAAGATCATTTAAGGTCAGTTACCTTGAAAGTAAATTTTTTGAAATCTTCGCCCTTGAATTATATGGAATCGAGTATAATCATGCCCCGATTGCGAAAGTAGTATTTTTTATGATTTTTGGCCGGCATCTTGAAAGAAGACGTCATATCAACCCCTTCTACACGGATGCGAACAAAACACCCGATAACACTCGATTGTGTGACTAACATACATACATAATAGTCATAAAACTCCTTCATTCAAAATCCCACGAACTTACACATGCCCCTTCCCTATAACAAATAAACGGCGGATTTTCAAACAGCTGGTCAAAACCGTTGGACTATCATGCTAGAGGTCCCGGGTTCAAATCCCGGTCGCGAAAAACTTTTTTTTACATAATTTTGTTCTTTGTGTTAAATCTCCGCGATTAGTTGGGCTTAAATTTTTAAGTACAGGAATGGATAGGCCTTCTTCAAAAGGAGGGGAGAGTGCAACGTCCTACATTTTATCTTTTCTAGGAATCTCAAGCTACGGAGTTTCAATGACAACTCTCGAAGAAGTTTTTCTTCACTTGGAACGAGAGGAAGAACCTGACTGTGCTGTTGATAATTTGTCAAAGAAAATAGTAAGAAATCGAGCTTTGAGTAGGAGTTTGAGTCTTCAAAGTAAAAGTACCAGTTACCAGAGTTTACAAAACGAGGGAAATAATTTAAATGGCACGGCTGATCATCTAGGTGAGGAAAATATTTGAATACCGTCAATTTAATTTACATTTTCACTCTTACCTGTACAAGTAATTTAACTGTTGCAACTTCTGTGGAAATCGAGGCTTAAAATGATAGTTAACGATTATCCTGGTTATATCACGTTGGGTTGGATTTTAATTTAATTTGATAAAACTTTAAGTTATTTATATAAATATGAAAAAGTAGGTTTTCTGGAAACGCACCATTTCGTTGTTTCTAACGTCACATTTTTTTACTGTGTGGTATAATTAAAAATAGGAACTTCTCTGGAATATCTTGAACTCTGCATTTGCCTATAAGTAATCCAAAAAAATTAAATATTATATTTTTATTAGGAAAGTTTTGTGGTTTCAAGACGAGTGTGTGGGTTAGATTTTCCAAAAATTTATCAGGTACTATTTTACTTTCGAGATTAAGATATAGCGTGCTAGAAATACTTAGAGAGCTAGAAAATGTTGATGCCGTAAACAAAGCTATTTTAAAAAACGAAAAATCTTTTACATCGCCTGTGTAAATTGCATAGCTAGACTCAGTGGAATATATCTATAGCGTATTCCGTGGGACTTTTGATGAAGATTTTACGAAACCTTTTTTAATCCATTACTAATGAATCCACCAACACTGCCTAAAAGTAGGGTTAGGGTGTCAATTTTTTTTTCTTAAATTCAATTGTTTTGAGCTAGATAAATGAAATTTGACACATGTGTTACCCTTCCGGCAACGTAACATAAAAAATTACATATGTTACCCAATGTGGGGCAACAGGGGCCAAAATATGTTTTTAAACTATCCCTCATACCTTCCATACTAATGCACCTGCACATCGGAACCTCAGTCAGTTGGTAGTTCATACTATTATCTAGAAGTCTACTATACCGAAAAAAATTTCGTTGTTGTTTACAAGGCCTTTAGATTAGGGGCTAAAAATTTTGTCGATTTCAATTAAAAATTATATTTCACTTATATTTCAGCCATGTCAACAAAAATGCACCATCAGAGGCGCAGTGGACCATTTCCCAACTTTGCCCCAGACCCTAGGTTGGGCTATAAGGGGGCGAGATATAATTTTAAACATTTTCATATTCCAGACCTGGGACAAAGTTGGGGGTATTTAAAATTGAGAAATGGTCCACTGCACCCCTAGCATTTTTGTTGATATAGGGTGAAAGACAACTGAAATATATAATTATTTTATTGAAATCGAAAAATATTTTAGCCCCTAACCTAGGGGTCTTGTTAACAGATATGACAATTTTTTCGGTATATTAGACTTGTAGGTAATAGTATGAACTATCAACTGCCAACTGACTGAGGTTCAAATGTGCAGGTGCAGTAGTATTGAAGGTATGACGGATAGTTTCAAAATACATTTTAACCCCTGTGCCCTCTAGGGGCCACATATGTAATTTTTTTTATGACTCACTAGAGTACGTTCCCGTACGTCAGACATAGGGCGATTTTAGAATTTTTTTGATATGTTGTAGGCCTGGAAAAAAATGTGACTTAAAAGTTGGTGAGATATTTGGTTTGGCTACAGGGGCGTATCAAATGTGGGATAAAATATCATTGTGAAATTATATTTTCCGAAGAAAACATGCGAGTATTTATTTCTTTCTTGAAGGATAGTGTACATTTTTAGATTTTCCTGCAATATTTTCTGACAGGTTGGGTCAGTGGCGCGTGTATTTTGTGTTATTTTATAGTTTTTTATATATTTTATAAAATGATAAATCAGTACCTATACTTTTACTATTTTAATTGATAACTGAACTTATGGATTAAATCTATTAATAGAATCTTATTTATCTTTTATTTTGCTTCAATATAAATATTCCAACACAGTGGCGTAGGGTGACCCATAAATATTTTTTTTTATGAAACTTAAGGTGGCTAAGTTTCACGAATGTATAAAGTAAGTAATTGTTATTGTTCTAACTAGTGCAAAAAATTGTATTATTTCGCACGTGACTGGCGATGACCCTAAATTCGCGGAGCGGAGTTCGGGCAAGCAATCAAGGTCGGGAAAGATAATTTACGCGCGAAGATATGCGTGCTGTGGGTAAATAAATGAAGAGAAGTTGGTGGATGTATCAGTTCGGAAAAAAGAAGACAATATCATAACATAAAAGGAAATGTTTTCGTAACAGCCAACATAATTTTTTGGGTCAAATTCATTAAAAAAAAACAGAACAAAATAAAAATGTCAACATATTTTACATTACGTCACTACAGCACAATTGACAACTATGACATATAACAACTAGCAAATATCAAAATTATAAAAAGACTTTAAGACGATATCCAATCAAATTGAAATCTTTGTGGCAGTTTAAACTACTAGTAAATAATATTTTAATGCTACGCCACTGATTTATCTTTTTATAAAATATACTAAAAAAAAATAAAACAACACAAAATACATACACACCTAATATTATTGAATTAGCCTTTTTAATGAAAATTGCGAGAAAATGTAAAAATTAACTCTGTCCTTAAAAAAATAAATAAATACCTGCATGTTTTCTTTCGAAGATATCATTTCTAAATGTTATTTTATCCCACATTTAATACGCCGCTGTAGCCAAACCAAACGCCTCACCAACTTTTAAGGCACATTTTTTTAAAGCCCTTTTTCAGGCCTACAACATATCAAAAAAAATCTAAAATCGCTTGATGTCTGGATTACATCGGCCGGTGTGCGGGGTTCTTTCGTTGCTCTAGCTCAAACCGTTTGAATTTAAGAAAAAAAATTGACACCCTACCCCTACTTTTTGACTGCGTCATTTTTGGGGCTGTTAACAGATTAGGCAGTTTTGGTGGGTCCATTAGTAATCGATTAAAGTAAGTTTCGTAAAATCTTCATCAAAAGGCACACGAAAGCCAAATTTTCTACGTATGTCCCTAAGTTATATAACAAAATTGATTGACTTGATTTTTTGCATTTTGATCAACAATTAAGGATCTATTTTTCCCATTGAGTTTCCATAACTATTTAACAGTAGGTATGCTAGTCCCACTGTAATGTTTAACAGAAAATCTATTTTATTGTTTAGTATTTACCATGTAGATTTAAAAAAAATAGAGATAAGCAAAATATTTATCCAATTGAAGCCAATATTAGACACTTTTATATAGGGTTTATCAGCATTCGTATCCTTATCTCTATCGAGTCGACCTCTCGAGCAGGTGTACTTTTAAACTAATGGCGGATGCGTGACAGCTCCAGCTGATCAAATGCGTCAAAACAACTTTTCGTATGCAGGGACGGTCGTAACGTTACCACTCCCTTATCGTACCTAACGAGGTTTTCGTGCATTTAATTAGCTGGAGCTGTCACGCATTCGCCATGATTTTGAAAGTGCACCTACTTGATTATTCGACTCGATATAGATAAGGATACGAATGCTGGTAAAACTGAAAATTAACTCTAAATGTCTATTAAACTTGCGATATTTTATAGACTTTTATCCAGTCGAATGCCTGCTTTTTCTGTGGGTTTTCCCATTATTTTGCTTTAAATGGTCATAACTTTAGTTCCCGTAAACCGATTTTGATAAAATAAAGCCTAAGTGCTTCCCAGAAAATCACCAGTAAAAGTCGTATTGAAAGCGGTTCAGTAGTTCTTGAATGATGCTGGAACAAACAAACAGACAGACGGACAGAGAAAAACTCTAAAAACTGTATTTTTGTTATCTTTATCGTTTGGTTAAAATCCCACATCAAGACTTTAAAAAAAAATTCAATAAGACATGGTCTTTCTATAGAATTATTATACAGGGTGGCCCCAATGTCCGAGTTTACCCTAATATTTCCAAAACTAAAACAACCTGCAAGCCTACCTCTTTCGCAAAAGAACATATTTTTCCGGACTACAAAATTTTCTTACATCGCCTGGGGTCAACAGATAGTTCCCAAGGTGCGACTCTCTTGACCTGGCCAGGTCATGCAAGGACGAGTCTTCGTGCTCCAGTATCTCTAGGTGCTTGTTGAGGTAACAGTGTCCTTTTAGGAGCACTGTTACTATTCTTACATCCTTCCTACTTAGGTGGAGCAAGGACTGCGAGCAAGTGCTCTTCAGTCAGGTCCGTTTCGGTTGGACTGTCCATGCTGACCACGATTTTGATCTGGAGCTTTCTGAGCTCCTTGGCCAATTTGTTTACATCAGCCGCGTCCGTAGGGTACTTGTACAGTTCCCTGCCGAGCCTCTTGTGTTAAAGAAGATCTACTGGGTCCTTGAACAGTTCTTTGTTGATCCTTATCTTTGGAGGTTGTCGGAGGTTCCTTCTGGAGTTCTATCACACACGTGTAAACCGACTAGAATCACCTTCCCAGTACTTAACCACCCAAGTAATACAGCTTTGACAATATAAACTTTAAAGCCAAGTCAACGCTGCAAAAACGTTAGGACAGGTCTCCTTTTGCTTTAAAATAGCTAGCTTCATTTAATCTGTAATTTTGGATGTTCAGATTATTTGACTATAGTCCAATTTTTTGATGAGCGGACTGACGTCATTTTTGCCTCTGAAAACGAATTTCTTTGTTGTCAACAATTCGCATGTTAAATAATTTGTTGTTGTCAATTTAAAGTAACAGTTGAAACAATCAACGAAATGACTTTTTTTTACATATTTATTGTCGCTGTCTAAAATAATGTATCAAATAGAAATCCAAAAAAATGACGTCAGTCCGCTCATCAAAAAATTGGACTATACTAAATTTACATTCAAAATAACTTCTATAGTTATATCATCTAGGTAATTAGCTTTTAAAGGTAAAACTTATACCTAAAAATATGCTAAAACTTAACTAACTGAATAGTTTCAATCTTTACTTCTTTCTTAAAATACAACTGAAAAAAATGCCAAGATGGCAACGGCATTTATTTGTTGTATCCTAGTGCAATTTTTATTAAAATGCAGCTGCTTTCAATGCTATTTAGAACTTGAGAATAAGCATCGTTTACTGCTAAGCTGAGTCCGTGAGCCCACGGCAATAAAGCCAAGATTTGCTGTTGTTTTAGATTTATTGTTTAAAAAAATCCAAAGATGCTTGGTTGGCCGGGCGGGCGAGCGGCCATGTTTTATATTATGGCAAAACATAACCTATTAAAAATTTGTGAATAAATAATTTCTTTTACATAAATATGCTCAAATATAAGTTTAATTAAAAATTTAATTTAAAGTTAACTAAATATGCAAGACAATGATTTTCCTTCCTTATATATTTTATATATAAACCTAGGGTTAAAATATCCCAAAGTTAGTTTAACCCTGGGTTAAAAATAGTATTAGACGATAGCTTGTGAAAAACTAAAACAGGAATGTAAAAACCGTTTTGCTCTATCCTTAACCGTTTCGCTGTTACGGGCTATCAAAGTTTAAAAACAGTTGAACATAGGTATGGGACATTATACATAAAATGTACCTAAAATATTTTATAAAATCCAAAAATGCAAAAATATACAGGTTGTTCAATTTAAAATAAGAAAGTTGTTGCCAAGTTTTCCTGCAAATTGCAACACTGTAAATATGAGAGTATTTCATAAAGATAGTTTACATGGACTTATAATAGAATAGAAAGTTTGAAAAGTTTCCATTGTATAGTTTCCAAAATATTCTAATAAGTTACTCACCTTGGGACACCCGGTATATATATATATATATATATATATGTCTGTTGCACAACAAGTATAAAGTTCAAGTTTAGGAGTAGAGAACCTATATAACTATAAGATGCTATCACGGTCCTGCTCTCCATTATCCGAAAAAAAAGCCGTAGCGATAATAACTCTCCCAATCAAGTTAGCCTGGAAAAAATGCAGAGCTAAAAACTCTTCATGCGCAGTAGATTTTTCCCATTTGACCTTGCCCAGGGCCAACCCTGATTTTTAAATTATTTTGATTGTTACACATTTTGAGATCCTTGGGCCATTATAGTATCTTATAGTTATATTAAAGAACCTTTGCTTTAAAATAACTAAGAAGGGCTCAATCCCGTGAGTGAGACCTATACGCGGATCCTGTGCATTTTGATAGATCGAGAATAGACGCAGTTACAGTTTTTGTTTGTAAATTAAAATTGAAGAAAAAAGAAATTAAAAAACATAGAAATTAGGGAGCCTATAATAGTAAAACTACCGTGTCATCATTTTAAAAACTTTTTTTGTGATATAGTTGTCAACAGAATATATGTGTTGTTTGAAAGTGGTAGACAATTTTGAACTTGAGAGTAAACTAAATTTTCGAACTTTCGATTGTTTATGTATTTGCAGTCATCAGGTGAATACTAACAAAAATCTAAGACTACCTAATATTATATATACAGACCGCTTCAAGCTACTGCGAACATAGGCCGGAAGAAGTCCAATTTGTCAGTGTACGTACATGCAGGGATACCGCACACCTATCAGTGAAGCAACCAATACTCAGGCTTGCGATCACCACTTGCGTGACTTGCCTTTGGTATTTAGGACGCCTCTAACCACGGTGCTATGTGGAGCGTAGTCAATGAAACCGGAATTTGGTCAATAAATACGCAAATTTTTATAACGTAATTCTCTTATTTTTTGTCACTGATAAATAAGAGCGTTTTATTGTCAACTGCTCAGATTTATCACTGACAACGTATTACAATGAAAATAATAAGGAGAAACAAAATAAAAGCAAGTTCTCAAAATAAATTCTAAAAACCAAAAAGATTCTCCCAGTCAAAAAAAAATTAGAGCAAATGTTCCAAAAATCCTCCTTGTTTGAACAGCTTCTTCAATTTTAATCCGAAGTTCTTCCAAATTATTAGCCCTTTCATGCCCGTAAACTTTATTTTTGATATAACTTCACAGATAGAAGTCATTAGGAGCAAGATCGGGTGATCGAGCTGGCCATAAAATAGTTCCCCGTGTACTTATGACCTGATTAGGAAATACATTATCAAGATATTTCCTAACAAGGCCAACATTGTGAGCGGGACAACCATCTTGTCGAAACCATGTTTCACCAAATCTCATACCTAACAACTGCCTAGCAGTTGGAATAATATGCTGCTGCAGTAGATCCAAGTATCTAGGACCATTCAAATTGCCGTTAATAAAATATGGCCCAATTACGTGTTCCCCTACAATACCCCCCCAAACATTTAGTTTTTGGGGATACTGTGTTCTTACGTCAAAATACAAATGCAAATTTTCCCTTGACCAATATCGAACGTGTGTTGGGTTATGACGATTCAATAATGGAAAAGTGCTTTCATCTGTGAAAAGAATATATCTCAGAAAGTTTTCTGCTTTGTAAGAATGATAACCATTCTTTTTGAGAACACGTAAGACAGTGGCTGAAGACTTATCAACTGCTTCGGCAATTTGGTGGCTAGTTAACTTTCGATTTTCCTCTACTGCAGCGCAAATCATCACATCTCGTACTTCCTGCTCGTCATTCAAAACAGTGCGTTTTTTATGGTTTCTTGGCGCTACACAACCTAACTTTTCAAAATTCTGCACAAACTTATAAATCGTTGATAAACTAACTAGGTCCTGGGCGATTTACAAAATTCTGCAAAAACAGTTCTTGAATAAGTCTCAATGGTCTGCCTTGATAGTACCATTTGCCTATCTGCACTTTTTCGGCAACTTCGTAGACATCCATTTTTAGTTTTAAAAATGTATTATTTCAATTAAGAACTTACCAATCTGTTTCTCGAGCAAGGCAGAAATAAAACAAAATAATAAAAACATAATAAATGTCTAAAAGATAACACTGCAGCGTGCTTCCAATTCACCTCGGTCGTACGGCACGGAGAGTAAATTGGACTTGATTCCCCCTATGTTCGCATTAGCCTGAAGCTCATTGTATACTAGCATGTGTGTAGTGAACCATGACGTTTACCCTCAGTTGGCTCCGCCCTTTAACAGTTGAAATCTGTTACCTCCGAAAACTATGGGTTTCCAAATATCCTTGATGGTGATGCTCTGTTGAGAAAATACATTCTGGTTCTGAATTAAGGGAAACTAATTTTATTTTTGTTCTGGATCTATAAATACGGTTTAAAATGAGATAAATTATGTATCTTTTTTTAAAATTCGCGCTTATTTGCCCGCGTATATATATCAAAACTTTCTCACCTATGTATATAATACCTGCGAAAGAGGAAAAAAGAACAATTGCGTTTTAGGACCGACATAAAGTGTGCTAAAAGTATATGGTGATTTTCCGCTAATTTAAAAAACTTAAAATATTGTCGATGGTTGTGCAAGGACAATCTACAAAGACAGAAGAATTAGTTGCTGGTCACTGTGAGGGTACCCTTCAAATCGTCTCGAGAAAAACAACACCAAGTAATTGGTGGGTTTTGATATTTCGGCGCGTTTTTTACAGCTTAATTTTTTCGTTAAATCTGTGGACCAAACCTTTGGTAACTACAGTATACTCATGAACATCGATTTTTATGACCATCAGTCACAGGTTCCTCTGTACGAATGCTGCTTCTTTGAACTTCCGTTTGAATAGATTTTCCTCCCTGGCGACGATCTTTGTCTCTTTCCATTCCATATGATGTTGATTTTGCCAGCAATGTTTTTTGATCTAGTTGTGTCTCCTTGTCGAGTTTTGCGTCTGTGTTTTGCAAGACGAACCTCCATGGGTCGGCTGGTTTCTCCGATGCAGATAGCCCCACACTCGCATGGTACTTGGTAGATGCAGATTTTGGTGTTGTGGCGATATGGTTTAGTTTTTGTTAATTGACTTCTTATTCTTGTAGTCAGTCCGAAGATGGTATTGATTGCCTATTCTTCCTTTCAGTATTTACGTCTGTCGTCGTTTGTGTTCATGTGGTTTGAAGAGTTTTATTGATCGCGTAGTTGGAGAAATCGTTTCTTCGCAGATCGGATCGAATTTTTTCTAGCTGGGTGGCTCGATTTATAAGAGATTTTGCAATTCCCAGTTTGGTTGATGTGGAGTGGTTTGATTTGAAGTTTAGGGAGGGACAATATCGAAACTTTAAATCAAGCCATTCCATATCAACCAAACTGGGAATTGCAAAATCTCTTATAGATCGACTCACCTACATCTGCAATATAGAAGAAGCTTTAAATAAAGAAAGGCAAAAATTAAATCCGATCTGCGAAGAAACGGTTTCTTCAACTATACGATCAATAAAACTTTTCAAACCACACCAACATAAAGGACGACAGACTTATATATTGAAAGGAAGGCGACACTTATAATTCCATATATCAAAGAATTTCAGAAAAGATAAGAAGCATAGTCAACCAATACCATCGTCGGACTGTCTCCAAATCGACAACAAAAATAAGAAGTCAATTAATAAAAACTAAACCAAATCGCCACAACAACAATAACTGCATTTATTAAGTACCATGCGAGTGTGGCGATATCTACATCGGAGAAACTAGCCGACCCATGGAGGTTCGCCTTACAGAACACAAACGCAAAACTCGACAAGGCGACTCAACTGGATCAAAAATAGCTATTGCTGGGAAAATCAAAAATCAAATCAAAATGTATTCAAACGGAAGTTAAAAGAAACAGCATTCAAACAGAGGAACCAGAATGTATTTTCTCAACAGAGCGTCACCATCAAGGCTATTTGGAAACCCATACTTTTCGGAGGTAACAGATCTCAACTGTGAAAGTGCGAAGCCAACTAAGGGTAAACTTCATGGTCCACTGAGCACATGCTAGTATATAAGATTAGGTAGTCTTAGTTTTTTTTTATAGTATTCACCTGATGACTAGTGCAGATACACAAGCAATCGAAACGTTGTGAAATAGTAAAAAAATGAGACAATGGAAGTCTAGTCTTAGGTACTACATTTCAGTGTTTCGCGTGTCATGTCGAGGATAAACAATATTAGTTCTATCTTTTAGGTGCTGGTGACCAAACTCAGATAGGTGGCCTAGAAGTAATCTCCGAAACCAAATCGCCCATAACCGGGATAGGCCTGGAAAAGATCGAATGCAAACCGAACAGTTTTCAAACTTTGTGTGCTCTGGTCAAGCTCCGAATTCTGGTGCTCGTCAGGGACCTTCAGAAACTGTATTTTATGTTAATCATGCCGTTGTTCGTGGCGGGAATAAGTTTGTATTTTAATCAGCATTTTCAAAATACGGAAACCAAAAACGATCCGTTGGACCTGAGCGGATTTACGTACGGAGGAAGGAGTAATATTGCTATTCATAACAATAGTGCTTCTGATATTCAGCGATTTATTGGTAGGTAACAAAAGGGGTTTTCAATTTCTTTAGAGCACTAATCATTTTCAAGGCAAGGCAAGGCAAATAGCTCAATTTTTATTTATTTTCTTTGTTATCAGTTGTTGTTGACGAGTTTGTGTGGGTCGTGCGCCGATGCGCCTAAATAGAATATGCAAAAACTTGGTGGAGGGTGCAATTTTCGGGCAATAATGCCTGACCCGCAGAAAAATATTTGTAATGAAAAAGCAGACTCCAATTTAAAGAAAGAAAACATTTTCCCCAAGCTTGAAGGGCTTCCAGATAAATCCATTGCAGGCTAATTATTGTACCACCCATTTGGTGGCTAGTCTTATTGGATCACTCTGTATAGGAAGCAATGTATGTTATGTATACTCAATAAATAAGTAATTGCAATGTAAGGCACTCTTCTCGCTTTTCGTTCTCTTAAGCCTCTTTAAAATATTTTTTTATATTACTTAAATATTTTAGACCTTTAATTGCTCATTTAGAATTCTGCCAATTTGTTTAAATGTATTTTTTCAAAAATAACAAATATTTTTTTTAAATCATTTAAAAAGTTTGTCTCTAATTTCGTGGTGATACTGTACCACTTCTCGTCAACCCATTTCCCACTTTTCGTCATATCCTAATTTAAGAATACCAAAAGGTACACTCTATGATATAAATTAACAAATAAAAGAAAACTATTTTAATTTTTATTAAAATGATTCCCTCATATATATTAGATAAGAATAAAGTATAAAAATAGCGCCATTAAAGATACCTTGAGTAAAAGAGGGCTAATGTCAAATTTTCTGTCCGGAAAAATTCAAAAAAACACTAAAACCTAAATTAAAACCATTAAGGTTATATTGAAATTATCAACACCTTAGAGAGGGAGGGAGGGAGAGGAGAGGAGGGACCTAACATGAAATATCGATTTTTGCGTTCTATTTTTATTAAATCGTTTAGAAAAAAATTGACGAATCAAGGACGAAGTTTAGGAAAAATGCATCACGAAAGATTGGGAATAAATCTTAAAATTTAGCGATCTAGCTACCTTTTTGTCAATCATGACGAAAAGTGAGCCTCAGCAAAATTTTCTGCTCAGAACTTTGTCACCCCTGTTTTTTTTTTGAGAAAAAGAAATCACAAAAAAAAAACTAGATTTTAACCATCTATATAGGTTTTGTCACAACAGTTATTTATGTAAATGTTTATTTAGTAAAGAAATTTAAGGAAACATATTACTTAGCTAATTAGAAAACCCCTGCTACACGTTTGAGTTTTCAACCAAGACTAAGACGAATTTTGTAACTGAGATGATTTATTAAATGTTTTGTTAAAATTTATAGCAGTCATTTACTTTGTTTATACATGCCTCTTGTGTCTTATAAACACCCCTAAATTCTAAATCTAAATTGATTTTAAATTGAAGAAGTAGTACATTGGTGGAAGGATTTCAATTTTCAAATTCCACGTGTTGCGTCCAGCAGAAGGTAGCTGCAAATATGATTTTTTATATTTTCCTATGTGCAACACTGACTTTTTGACTTTGTCATTTTAGGTTATATTTTTCATTATAATATAAACTTTTTATAAGGAGACGGCCTGTGTATTTTTTACTAATTTAAAATATAAGGCCACTAAACATAAAAACCACATTTCAAAGAGCCAGGAACACCAGAGCAAATCGTATTCTGGAAATCCTGGCCAAACAATAAGTGCTAGAGTGCTGAAATTTTGCACACATACGAATTATGTGACTCCCAATTGCGCTACGGAGCATAATGTGCCAAATAATAATTTTGCAATTTATTTTTTTTAAATAAAGTTTTTTTTCTAAAAAAGTTCTCTGTAGCGCATTTGGCAGTGAAATTTTAGGCTTGTATGCAAAACCTCATTTCTCTAGTATTCTTCATTTGGCTATGATTTCCATAAAACGAAAATTGCTATTTTTCACAATAGGGCAACTGTTTAAAGTATCTGAAACACTGATTTCTGTATACTTTTATTTCAAACATAAAAAAAATAAAACCCAGATTATCAGTTTATCTAACCAAGGCCGACAAAAAAACAACAGGCCGTAACCATCAGAAAAACAGCTGTTAATCTTGGGCCGGTTTTTACATGGAGTCTTATGGGAGAACCGAGGTTTTTTCGGGATTATTTCTAAACGACTCGATGAATTTTCTTCAAATTCCCATGAAATATTCTTCGATACTATCCTAATATTTTAAAAAAGTTTTCTGGAGAGAAAGTATTTTGTGAGGTTAGGTTGATGTAAACAACAACACTTATTTTATTTTTCTTAAAAAAAGGAAATTTTCTCATATTGTTAGCAATAAAATGCACATGAAAGGTTTCAAAAGGTGCGCATCCATATCTACACCAGAATAGAAATTGATTTATCGAAAAAATGCAGGAGACTAGTGTTTTTTTTGTGATCATTTCACGAATTGGAAATGGTGGATTTATATACCTAAATTAATAATTCCTGTCTTGTTGAGTCGCTAAATAATATTTTAGTCGCCATACATGACATCTGAATATATTTTGTTGTATAGCGAGAAGAGTAGGTATGGTTTAAATGTTGGTTTAGGTTCTTCCACGAGGTCTCCTACCAACCAGGTCCCATCAGAGTGACTACCTTATAGAAGATTGGAGTAATGATAAAAAATAAGACAATGGCACAGAATACGGTACAGAGAAGCATCTAATTAATACGTCATTTTGAGTGCAGTTTTTCAGTAATATCTGGGACTTTTGCTGTTTGTGTGATTTTCATCATAAGAGATCTAAATTGAACATTGTTTAGATAGATAGATAGATAGATAGATAATTCTTTATTAGCAATTAAATATTTTTCATAGGTAGCTGCACTGAGAATCCTATTTATCTAAGACGTCTTGTGGGCGTTTCAACCAGTTAACATTTTTAATACAAATTTCAGATTAAATTAACATTATGATGATGAACTTAACAAAAATTACTAGAGATGGAAACAGTGATTTCAGTGACATCACAAAGATTTCTTGCTCTTTTTTGCATTATTTGAGGTGCTATGGAGGTGTATTTATGAGAGGACGATGACCGACAATCCCTCTGCATAATGTGATCCTTAACTTGTTAGTGTTGTTTGTTTGAATGTGGTTATCAAATCGCATTTTTCGATCCTTTGTCTCAGAGGATCTCGGGATTCATCACAGTTTTCAAAAAAGTGTGACAGAAAAACGCTATACGATAACCACCCCCAAAACAAGCAACATTGACAAGTTAAGGGTCAAATACTACGAAGGGATTGTGGCTCTCCTTCCACCCACAAAAACACCTTCACATCACCTCAAATAATACAGAAAAAAGGAGACAAACTTCGCAATGTCATGATTTACTGTTTTCATCACCACCATCTCTGAGAATTACTGTTAATTTAAACTGGAATTTTAATTAAAAATGTTAACTTGTTGAAATACATAGAATATCTGAGTTACATACTCCAACAAGACATCTTAGTTAAACAGGATTGTACTGAATTCTTTCAATAAAATTCGGTATTCTTCTGCAAATAAGTTTATTTTCTTTAATTGGATTCACACATAAGTAGGTACCTACTTTACAAATCCAAAAAATAATCACTTTTAGAGATTTCCTAGGACCTTCTTGACTTCATGGTTGTTTGACTATTTCATAAAATGACTATTTCATAAAATAATAATAATATATATCTATTAATTTTCAATCTCTATGAGGCTTGTGCTTGGAAGTTTTTTAATTTATTTATGATTATTACTAAGAAATAAATTATTAATTTTAAATATAAAGAATAAACATAAACATAAAATCTGTAAATATAAATAAATAATAAAATATAAAGGCAACTTTTGTAAAGAAATATACAAGGATACTAGAAGTTATTAGAAAAAATTATATTATTTTTAAATACCTAACAACTTAACAACCTAACGTTTGAATAGCCTTTGATAAATAATTTGATCAAAAAATAATCTAAATTCATTTGGAATCCAAACTTTTATCTCTTTTTTTCTGATTGTTAACAGTTTTAATTTCGTCCAGTATCAGATAATAGACATAATTAAGGCCCAGGGCTTTCCAGTCACAGTAAAAGGAATATTTTTTTACCCCTTTTAGAGAGTGAAACCTAACCCCACCCTATTTTTTTAAATGGGATGATAGTACTTGTGGCACTTTGCTGGAAAGCTCTCTTAAAAGAAAATTGGCTGCTCATGTTTTATTTCATTCTAACTAGAGAATCTATCTTTTAGCTTCAAAAAACTTTTTAATATCACAAAATTCTGCAATGTTTTAACAGAATGAATTTGCAATTTTTAGTGGTCCAGTATTATTTTCGTTAATTTAGACACAATGTGTATGAACTGCTTTATCGAAATTTTGCACTCTTTATTGCCCAAAATGGATTTTTCTGAATGAAAGTTGAAATACTTACTAAAAAAAAATATATTTTTTTTTCATTTGGGTGGCAGAATTAAATCAATTATTTTTGCCGAAATATTTTTCAAATATTCTTTATTTACAATAAAAATGCCAGCAAATAACCGAAACATTAAAAATTTAAATTTTAATGATTGGGTTCAGAGATTTGAAATATGAATTACCTATGAAGTTAAAATAAAACAAAAATTGCACAATTTTCTGCTTAAAAGAGCTTTCCAACAAAGTGCCACAAGTGGGGTCAGGTTTTGCCCTCTAAAAGGAGTGAAGCAATATTTTCTTTAGTATGACTGTAAAGCCCAAATTCTTCACCCTGAAGCTGTAGAAAATTTGTTTGAATTAAAGTCCCCACCCTGTAGATTCTACAATATTATATAGGCAACCAACTTAATCTAGGAATAGTTTTCAGTGAGTGTCATAAACCAGGATGACCATTGACCATTGCTATCTCCTAGGTAGTATTTGGTGGTATGATAATAATTTATTTTCAAAAAAGGAATGGACACTTCCGGACCCTTCAACTGGAACAGTATTATTGTAATGCCTTTTTCGTTTTCGTTTTTGAATATGCTAGTTTTGTTAACTTTGTTTACCTTGATATTGTTAAACATGTGATGAGGTATTATTTTCCATATTCATAGTTCTCTATCCCTCCCAAGATCTCTCCATTATGCATTCCCATGTTTTCTCTTTTACAGGCATTCAAGTTTCCATTTTCTACTCCTTTTCCTATAAAAAATAAATAATAAAAATTATTAGCAAAAGAACTGGGGACGTGTACAAATTATGGAACGGTGATTTTATCAATTTTTGACCTCCTCCCCCATATCACGTTTTGTAACGGTTTGGTGAACCTCCGCCCATAATATTATGTAACGGTTGGAAGAATACCACTCCCCAAAAAGTAATTTTTTCTTATTTTCATTCCAAATCTGTCGCAAACCCCCTATGTAACGTTTTGTAACACTTTGGCTACCCCCCTCCCTCCCCTCTATGACCGTTACATAATTTGTGAACAGCTCCTAGCATATAATCGTAAAATTTTATTCATTAGCTCAGTTCAATACCTATATATGTTTAAATTATCTCTAAGTATGAAGAATGTTCAGTGTTTTATACAAAAACAGTTTTTACAAGTAAATTTAACAAAAAGATAGGAAAGTCAAGTTTCCTACCTCTGATAACATGATGTATGAAGGGCCTCCTAGCAATAGGCAGGTAATATGTGACATTTTACTAGCTTAGTAGAAAAGGGGGCAATTATGCAGTATACAGTTTTCTGGCATTTTTGATTTTTTATGAAAAATTCTCTAGGAGCCCAAATCTGCCGGTTGGTTTTTTTTTAATTTTTTTGTTTTTTCTTAATTTTTTTTTCACTAAAACAACCCAATCCAACACAGCCCTACCCAACCTAACCCAAAACAATCAAGAAAACACATTACAACCCCCCCGGCACCTTTTTTCTCTTAAAAAAAAAACCGGCGCCGGCGGATTTGAGGTCCTAAGGACCCTAGTAGGTGCCCCCATAAAGATTTTTTCATAAAAAATCATAAATGGCAGAAAATCGTATACTGCATATAAAATTACCGAAAAGGGAGGCATCAGTTGGATAGGAAAAGTTTGTTACATATGACTCACCCTTTTTCTGGGCACTTTCTGGTATGCAGCATTTTCGACGCATTTTCCTGATTTCTATATCAAATACGATAGACGATAAAGGTGATTTAAACATTTTCGAAGCACAAAATTCACACTGTAAGCAATTGTCCTTTTTTTTGGTTTGAAGTTCACTTTTTTCACATCAAACGACCAGTCATTCTTTTTAAAACAATACCGGTTTATTTTAAAGTTTGTTTGATTCCAAAATTGGAAAAAAAAATGTTAAAAATTGACTGAAAATTAAATACACAAATCAAGAATTAGTGAGGTTATGTTTGCGGCCTTGCGCGTCTGGCTGGACGCAACCAACGAAAAAAAAAACCGGCCCAAGATTGTGACGTCACAATTTTGGTTGTGTGAGGCCCGTGTGGAACACATTCTTGTCGGCCCTGATCTAACATGATAGTGGCTGGAAACTTTGTGATTAAAGTATCCTTATTTCTGAAGGTATCAGCAATGTGGCAGATATTTTTAGTGCGACTTGGTCCGTGTCCGTGGCCCTGGTTAACTTAACAGGATATGGTTATAAATAAAATAACCTAAATGTTAATTTTTCAAACAAACGTTGCCATATTGTGGTTAAGCTATGTAGTGAAGTTCCCTCCTCTTAACTAAACAAAAGCACAAAGGAAATCACTGGTTGGACGAAAGTTACTAGCCTAAAACAATTAAAAGGCCAGATCAAGTTAACGAAATAAATAAAATTAAAAAAAAAACAACAAAATTAAAAACATATAAAAATACGTATTTTTAATAGCGTGTCATTAGTTGCAATGATGTTTTGAAGTCTTCTACATGGGCATTGAATTGGCTAAATTTTCAAATAAGTTTGGATTTTCAGCAATAACTTCCCTATATACCCTTACGATGAGTTCCATTAGATGTTCTGAATTCGTGGGCATGATATTAACACTTGCTAGGTTCTTTGCGACAAGTCCCAAAACGTTCTTTATTAGATTCGCATCAAGGGTTTTTGCAGGTTAAGGCAAAACTTCGATATTATTATGCTGGAACCATCGCTGCGAAATTCTGGCGGTATGAACTGGACAGTTATCTTGTTGGAATACAAAATGATCTGAATAAGAGACTCTCACATCTGGAATCTGTAAATCGCCCATTAATTCTATACAGAGCACCATGCGTCCTCTAGCCGATATCCAGCTCCAAACATTTACCGAAAATCTTCCCGCCCGGTCTTCGTTTCCAGAAATATATCGTTCTTCGTATCGGGTTCTTAGCGGTCGATAAACCAGAATTTGTTTTTTTTTCGCTGTTGAACTTAAAGATCTTCTCATCTGTGAAAAACCACCTGCTGTCAAAAATTAATCGATACTGCTTCTTTTCCTCACTTAGTTCAATTGGCCTCGAACGTTTAATCCTCCTGCCTAATGTTGTTATGGATTCTGGAAAACTTGATTCAATTTTTACTTCTTTCGCTTTGGCAAACGGATGATGAGAGATGAGAAAATTGATTGCTTTTTGTTCTTCCTATGGGCTAGTAACTTTCGTCAATCCGGTACCTTCCTTTCGGTTGATCGTTCCCTGCTCTTGAAATCGGTTTTTTTCATGTTTACTATCGTAGACTTGCGTTTCCCATAATGAACAGCTGCTTGCCGAATAGACCAACCACCGCACCGTCTAGTTTTGCTAATATTTGAGCTTTATCAAATGCAAACAGATGCGGGGGCATTTTTTTTTTTAATTTGGATGACACTGACATGCAAAACATGATGTTGTCAGGAATCTGTGACATTGTCACTTATAGAAAAACAATTTGAGAACGGTGTTGAACAATGCCGTACTATAAAAATTTAAAAAATAAAACAGGCTGCTAACTTCTGCTGTACCAGTTTTATGTGGAGAGGTGTGTACACATTGCTTCACACAACACCGAATGCGACTCGAGACGATGACATGCGACCCCACTTCTCAGCAGCTCCGCAGTTGACGTTGTGCATAGAGTAACAACAAACGAGGTAGAAGTAGACGGCACGGTTAACACTGCACCGAAAACTTTGCGGGACTCAAAGGTGGACGGCCGAGGACCCCACCAAACTGGGTAGAGGAGATTAGCCGGTGACCCAAAACAGGACGACCTGGACTTCTCCGATATCGGGACTCTATGGGACGCGGCTGGATTCCGACAGATTTGGTAGCGGGAGTGGACATAGGGTGACTTGGAAGAGGCGGTACCACCTTCGGGTACCAGGATCACTCCAAAAAGATCCATCTGAAGACTCCGACGGGACCTCGACCAGCGAAACCGGGACCTCGATTTTCGGGCCGACCTATATGACGGCGGGTTGCTGGGGAGAAAAGTTTATCGTCAACCAAGTTCTGCTGAGACGGTAGCGATGTTAGATAGATGCGAGTCTAAGGGGCACGGGCATCAGTCGGGGGTGCACGGGGTTATGCCAAAAAGGGTTCATTATGCGGCCTAATTACCAGGCCTACGGCCGCCCATCTACTACTACTAATTGTTTTATTTGTTTTCTTTTTAAACATACATTTAATGACATTTAATGAAGGACGTATAAATCCTCAATATTTTTCAAATTAAAATATTTTATATTACGTAAAAAAACAATAATTTTAACAAAACAAATACATTTTACGAAAAAATAATTTAACAATTTCCGTTTGTATTTTAAATACATTTTAGTTTAAAATTATGAAATGCTTGATATAAAACAAAAACAACACTTTAAATCTAGGATTTGTGCTGTGCTGCTTATAAATAAAAAGTTATTCTAATAAGTAAATTTAAATCAAAGTATGTTTAAAACTAACAAAATAAAAATATTTTTAAGTAAATTTAAATACTTATCTGCTTAAAACTACTAAAATAATGTATCTTTATTGTAATATTATCAAAGAATATCATTAAAAAAATCGTATATTTCAAAAAGATGTATTTTCAAATTTAATTTAAAACTATTTCATTTAAGATTTCATAATTTAGTAAGGAGCAAATTATAGATTTTTGGTCCTACACTTAAAACATCTCTCTGTGTTAATGTGAATTATATCTCTGTGTGTGCATATTGTTATTATTATTTGCTCTAGTAAAGTAGTTGTGATTTATTCTTAAAGATAGTAATAGTGTTTCTCTTAAAAACTGTAATAGCAATTTTAAGATATAAAAGTTTAAAGGGCAAAATTTTAGGCTTCTAAATAAAATGTCTGATCGAAATCTAAAGATTTTTTAAATAATTTTAAGGGCATATTTTTGGAGAGGTCAAAAAGATTTTAGATCATTATCATAAATGCCACGCCATTCAATGATCCCATGGAATAATATAGATTTAAATAAAGAAAACTAAAATATTTTTGCTAATTTTATATTTACAATTTATGAAATTAATCTGAGCTTATATATCACATATCTAAGCTTTTTACACGTCGCTTAAGCTAGAATCAATGTGCCTAAATATTTGTTGTCACTCACAACAGAAATTTTTTTATTACAATTACATGGATCAGAACAGTTGGATTTATGAATTTTGAGTTGATTTGTATTTGGATTGGAGTCTTTATAACATGTAAATGTCATGAAGTTTTTAAGATTTAAGTGAGTAAGTTATTGTTTATTCTGCTTTTTAAAATTTTTAACCCTTGCTCTGGTTCTTGAATGGTTTCACTCCAATTATCTCCAATCACTATATAACCAATGTCATCAGAATAAGAAATTATAATACCTGGAACTTCTTTTAATAAAATATTATTAATATATAATATTAAGAATAATATGGGGCCTAGCACAGTTCCTTGTGGAACTTCACATTTGACATGTTACTTAGAATATTATTGATTCTAACTCGTTGTTCTCTATGCAATAGATAATCATAAAAAGGTCAAATATTCCAATTTTATGAAGTTGTTTTAGGAGTTTTTTGTGTGAAACAGTGTCAGCTAATACTTTTTTATTATTGTTTAAAGATGTTGATATTTGACTAGTAAGTTCAAAAATTGCATTTTCAGTTCCCAAGTTTTCTCTGAATATATATAGATGGTTAAAAATTATTTTATTTTTCTAAAATTTTTCTAATTATCACATGATAATTACAGAGTCAAACTTATGGAGAGGTATAACTACTCGGAAAAAGCGATTTTATTTAAAACCGTCCTTATATAAAAGCGGTTTTAGGTGTATATAAACACAGTAATTGTTTAATAACTTTAAAAATTATTGCGCATTTTTTATCTTAATTTACACATAAAATAACATAATTAATAATTATTTTTTTTTTTAGATAATTTAATACATCTAGGAGTAAGACAGGTAGATACTTTTGATGGCAACTTCTCCAACTTGCTAGTGTTAGCTCCTCATATGGCTGCATTTAACATAAACACTTTCGGAGATCCCGATTATAGTATAACGCTGATGTATAACGACACTTATCAGCATAGTTTACCAGTGGCTTTAAATTTGATAACCAACACGTTGTACAGGTAATTTTTGACTAAAAACATTGTTTTATATTATTTGTACATTTTACCTATGAAATGATATATTAAAATCAGT
Source organism: Oxystoma pomonae (assembly GCA_963921995.1). Lineage (NCBI taxonomy): Eukaryota > Metazoa > Arthropoda > Insecta > Coleoptera > Brentidae > Oxystoma > Oxystoma pomonae. The sequence continues at coordinate 46,878,638 of OY998171.1, read as the reverse complement.
AACATTTTTATCAAAAATGCCGAGAATTTTTTTGTAGGTTAATCTTGAGATTGGTAATATTTACGTAACAGCACCTGCAGGTATTATTTTGTAAAGCAAAAAACGTAAAAACTTTTCTTATGGTTAGTATTTTTTTAAGTACCTAACTTAAAACTTAACTTTGTAAGAAAACTCAAAATTTTACGTATTAATTGTGACCATTTGAAAAAACAATTTTTTTTTAAAACTGTGCAGCCCTGAGCTGTAATCCTAAATTTCTGCAATTGGTGTTTTCTTAAGAAACCCACGTCAAATTCGGTATTTATGGAAAATTCAAAATGGCGGACATTTTACTAAAAATAGAGTCGGAATTTTACAAAATGTATTATTATAACCTAAAGGCCATTTTCCCTTCATAAAATTTGATTATTGTGTTTATCTATTTAGACTTTTACTCAATGACAACACTGTGGAACCTCTAACTGTCAGTGCCCAGCCGTTCCAAGAAACTTCTACACCCGAAGGTCTTAATATTGGTACTTCTTTGATAACTACCTTTATAGGCATGGATTTCGCTTTAATACCTGTCAGTTTGGCAGTTGATTTAGTGTATGACCGAGAGGTAAGTTTGTACTAAAAGAAATGTTTGAAATATTATATTTTTAGATTATTTAATTTTTCTTTCGTCTGGAATAGAGGCCCTCTATAGGATTTTTGATTGACATTTATTGTTTTACCAGAGGTGAGCAACTGGATTTCACAGTTGTTAGGGAAATGTTTGAAGTTGCGTGTTGGCAATGATGGTTGGTAACCCCTGACAATAAATAACTTCGTCACTGTGAGATTTTTGATTAATAAACGTGAGGTTTAAAAATTGAATTTTGCGATATCAAAAACTGTAAAAATACGTGCCTCGACGACTTTGTATTGTTTCTTTGTCCAACAGAGAGGAGGAAAGGAAAAGTGAAAAGGAAACATGTTTGTTTGTTTGTTTCTTTATTCAACCTTTAATCATATTACATGATATTGGTTACGTCATTAATGTTAATAAAATAGTTTTTATAACAAAACAAAGATTAAGTAAAAACATTTTCATCTTTTAAATGTAGAATAAAAATATAAAAAAATACATATATTTAAGTATTTTGTCATTAGAATGGAACACAAAAAAGATTCGTACCTCTGATGGGTACAACACATTATATTAACGTCACTATATCTACAAAAACTGACCTATAGACATACATAATACAACGTAGGTAAAAAAAAATAAAGGATATAAAACAAACATACATCAAAATACGGGCATCTGACATTAAAATAAGTACGTACAAAAAATAATAAGAATATAAAGACATTATAAAAATATATGTTGAATAAAATATTCATTAATGACTAGAATTATAAAAGTCTTGTACAGAGTAAAAAGTTTTGGATTCTAGGAATTTGCGCAGCTTGTTTTTAAAAATTTTAATGTTGGTACTTTGTTTTAGTTCGTCTGCTAGGTTATTATACATACAGAGAGGAGCATTATTAATTGATTTCTGGTAAAGAGTTGTTGCGTGTTTGTTTATTCCCAATAGAGAGCCTCGCCTTGTAGGGTAATTATGTGTTGAATTATTAGTAGGAAATTTAAGAATATTTTGTTTAACAAAGAGTACTGATTTATAGATATAGATAGACGGAAAAGTTAACATTTTATGCTCTACAAATAAAGGACGACAAGAGTCTAACGTTTTTAGACTAAAAATAAGCCTTAAAATTCTTTTTTGTAAGATAAAGATTCTGTTATTATGACATGCATTACCCCAAAAAATTACACCATACGATAAGACCGAATACACCAGAGCGTAATACACATTCAATAAACATTTACTGTCCATAGAACTTTTCAATTGTAAAAGAGCGTAATAGGCAGAATTAATTTTTTTAGAAACTTCACCTATGTGTTCTTGCCAATCCAAGCAAGCATCAATATTTAATCCTAGGTACTTAATTTTAGTACGCTCCTCCACAATAGAGCCGCCCATAGTCACATGTCCCAGCGTTTGGGGGACACCAATTTCACTTCTTAAAAATTGGATTATAACTGTTTGTTTGGGATTTGCTACTAATTAGTTTTTTCACACCAGCTATAGAATTGATCACAGATACGATTTATCTTATTATTGAGGTCTTCTATACTTGATCCGACAACGCCAATTCCAACATCATCAGCAAACAAGACCGTACAATCAGACTGTATGTGTTGGGGAAGATCATTAACAAAAATATTAAAAATTAAAGGAACAAGAACTGATCCTTGAGGTACCCCCAAGTTTATTTCTTGTAAACTGGAATGACAGTTATCTATACTTACAAACATTTTTCTGTCTACTAAGTAGGATCTTATTAAATTATCAATTTTATCCCTAAAACCTAAAGCGCACATTTTCCTAAATACAAATTCAAATTTAATGCTATCAAACGCTTTCGTCATGTCAAAGAAAATTCCTGCGGTTATTACCTTTTTATCTAAGTGTTTATATACAAAACTCAAGAAGTTATGGCATGCCGACTGGTGTGACGAAATCCATGTTGATTTTCAGTTAATAAGTTAAATTTACACAGGTGATCAATAATTTGTTCATAAAATATTTTTTCAAACACTTTTGACAATACGTTAAGAATTGAGATGGGTCTGTAATTACCTATACTTATTAGCCCCCCCCCCTTGAATATTGGCATTACTTGTGATATTTTCAATTCTTCTGGAAAAGTACCTTGTTCATAGGATTTATTTATAATAAAAGCTAGTGGCGCAGATATCATCAGAGCAGTTTCTTTAATTATTTTGGTGGGTATACAATCCATCCCAAAAGATGTTGTGTTTTTAAGCCTTTTAATAATTTTAAATACCATTCCAGGGGTAACAAATTTAAATTCGAATATGTTTGATCGATAGTCTGATGTTGTACATATACTGCTAGTATTGGAAAAATTTTCGTCGATTAATTTTTTGGGAGCTTTTACAAAATAGTTGGCAAAACTTGCAGATACCTTATTATTAGTATTTATTTTTTCACCATTAATATTAAGTTCCATTTTTTGACATTACTTTTTTGTTTATTTTTATATACAATTCTCCATATTTCTTTTGTTTTGTTGTTTGAGTTTTCTATTTTATTTTTGTAAAAATTTTGTTTTGTTTCCCTTACAAGTTGTTTATATTGTTTTTTTTTTCTCCTTATATTGTTGGCTTAAATTTAAGTTGTTGTATTTAATATCTTTATGCATTTGTTTTAAAATTTTTGAACATTCTATAATATCATTATTTAACCATTCTGGCCTATTTTTATTTTTACTTCGAATTTTTTTTAGTGGGCAAAAGAAATCTACACCCAATTTGAAATCGTATAAAAAGTCTAAAAAAAAATTATACTAACACTTTTGGTTGAGTCATAGATATCTAAGAATTTTCCCTTCAAAAAGTTATTTAATTGTGATATATTTTCACAGCTGATAATCCGTACTTCTCTATTTACATGACTTTGATTTTCTTCGATTCTTTTGCTTTCAATTTTTAGAGATATGTTAAGCGAAAAATGATCCCCAAGAGAATAATCTATAACAGAAGACTGGATCCCCTGGCCACTAACGATGTTGGTGACTATATAATCGATTTTTGTTTTTGAAGTTCGTCCATTTTTATCTGTAAAAAACTCTCGTGCATTCGGTACTTGTAGTATGCAAGTCAAAGATATTTAAAAAGTCTGTGAGCACGACTTTTTCTGTCGACTTATACCAGTCAAGGTTGAAGTCTCCGCAAATTACTATTTTATCACTCATTTCAACGCATTTACCGAGAATTGTTGTCAAGCTGTTAAAAAATATTTCTATATCTCCATTTATTCCAGATCTGTATACACAGAGTAAACATATTTTTGTTTTGTTGTCTGAAATTATAACCCCACAACATTCAAAATGCATTTCTATACAATATCTTTCTAAAAAGTCAATGCTTTTACATTTTAAATTTGATTGTTTTACGTAAATAGAAACACCACCATGTATATGGTTTTTTTTATAGAAAAGTGACTTAATAAGCTAAAGTTTTTGTCTATATTAATTAACCTAATGTTTTCATTTAGACACCAGTGCTCAGCTACACAAAAGAAATCTGGTTTTTCTTGACTTAACATTATTTCTAGTTCGTCCAACTTATTGCTAATATTCTGAATGTTTACAAAACTTACTCTTAGATTAAAACTACTCTGGGGTAAAACTCAAATTGTGGAAATAGCCCTCTCTATGGTCACAAGATCTTTGGAGCGCTGGTATCCAGGTCTAAAAAAACGTCCGAGCTTATCTTGTTCATTTTCTCAATTTCAATTCTTGACCCAACAGGAGACTTTAAAGTTATTATTTTATTTGGATTTTCAAATGCATCATGATTAATTTTTACCTTTACTAAATTATTTTGAAATTTAAGCCCATGTTTATCCGTTATTTTTGCGATAATACTCTGGTCTGTAGATGTTGTACTCTGATGTAGGTCTGCTTCAATAAAATTTACATTAATTTTTGCAAAATACTGTACTTTTTCAATAAAGTTTTTCATTTTAATATTATATGTACTAATTTGTTTTTTACAGAAGCGTGTTTTTTTTTGTTATGGACACAGGTACCAACAGTATATTTGTTTGACTACATTTTTTAATTTTTTCCAAAATAAATTTCACTTTTGGATATTTTTTGTTGCAAAAATTGTTTAATCCAGCACTTATTACCATATAGTCAGTTTTTATAAAATTTTTAACTAGCTTCTCCATATCTTCCAAAACATTTTCTAGTTGTGCTCCTGGCTTTATAATATTTAAAATTTGATAGTGACATAACTTTTTTTCGTTTAATAGATGTTTGTAAAGCTCTCGACCTGTTTCATCGCTCAGTAGAAGGAGCTTTGCCTTATTTTTATTTTGCATTTCGGGCTTGGTAGCATGTATTTGAGCCCGAGCTACAATTGTTTTTGAGCAGTTTTTGTCAAGTTTAGTTTGAGTTGATTGACTTCGTATTAATCTCTGTTGATTCTCCTTATCAGTTTCTTTAAGATGTTCCTGTAAAAGTTCTAGATTTAGTTTTAGTGTGTGCAGTTCCTTGCCACAAATTTTTTTCTCTTGGTTAAGTGTGTCAATAGTATTCACTTGTTCTTCCTGTATTTCAAGTAATTCTAATTTTTCTATTTCCCAATTTTTCCTTTCATTTTTCCACTTTCTTTCTTTACTTTTTAGTTCTTCTTCAACTTTCCTAGATTTTTGACGGAGTTTTTTCAATCGTTTTTTCCTTTTTTTTTGTTTCTCTAAGTCTTTAGAACTTTCATTACGCCTTGTATAATTTAACTTTTGTATTGTTGTCGATTCGTTCTGTAACACTTTTTCTAGGTTAATTTTATATGTACTTAGCAATTCATTTTTGTATTGGAGTTTACTTTCTAAGAGCTTTATTTTATTTTCTAGATTTTCTAGTCCTTTCGTTACCTGTTCATTCCTTAAAGTTACATCAGATAAGTCGTCTTCTTTCTTAGCAAGTTTATTTCTTAGATCTGATAATATATATGTGGTCGACTTTAATTTACTGTCTTCGTCTTCCAGTTCATTGTAAATCTCTATATAGCTATTATTTCTCCCATTAGAAATCCTACGCTCTTTTATAGATTGGAAAAAGTCACATAAAGCTTTATTTTTACTTTTACTTCTCGTTTCCATCCTTTTCTCTTTTTTATGGAACCTAAATATTTATACTCTCTAACCCAAGTTAAAGCCCTTTGTACCAAAAGTTATAATTTATTCAATCGATATATGTGCGAAGAGCCATACTCAAGTATTCAATAAAAAAAATGCGTTAATTTATTATAATCTCCTTGATATTTCTTATCACTCGAAGTTAAAAGTGATCCCAGGTGACCTGTGATCAGTTAGACCTTGTCTTACATAATTTCTCCACTCATCTTTTGTATAGCACTAAATTATCTAAAACTTTAACTGTAATTATTGGCTCACTGATTTGAGAAACCAGTTTTGTTTTATTATACAGGGTTCCTAAGATTTTCTTTAGGAATAGGATTTCAATAAATCAAACAGAAATGGCATAGAAAGTTCTGCGCGCACAAAAGAAACAGGTATATTGAGCAATGGTGCCAGTTTGTTATTATCTCCGGACTTCTTTCATGAGAAAAAATTGTCGCCACTCTTTCATTGTGAGCAAAAATGATAGTTGCAATAATAACCGATGACAAGATGTCTGCAAATTCCTTTCGAGTCGCTTCAGTTTCGTAGATTTTGTGTTTTTAAAATGCCGTATACTCGAGAAGAAAAGATTTTTATTACTACATAAAAAGTGACAGTACGGACGAGGTCATTGGGCTTTTTGTTTTTGCGTTTCCAGATCGACCGGTTCCTGTGGCTCAAACTGTCTACAACATTTATCATCGTTTTGAAAGGTACGGGTGCATAAATGGTTGTATAAAGTGTTACCACGACGGCGAAATACCAGAGCATCCCGTTCTTCTACACAGGGTGGAACGAGACGAAATGGTATGCGCTTACGTTGAGGCACATGAACCATGTTCGACGAAACCGATTGCGGAGGCACTGGATATTCCCAACAGTACTTGCCAATGGATCCTAAAAAAATACGGCTACAAGTCATTTAAGATTAAGTCGCAGGAATTGCAACCAGGTTATTATTTTCGTCGGTTAGAATATTGTGAGGTTATGAGGGATAAATGTGACAGGAACGAAAATTTCCTATCAAAAGTTTTATTTAGTGACGAGAAGACATTTGAACTTCATAGCTCTCACAATCCACAAAATAGCCGCTATTGGTCCCGCCAAAATAAACATCTGCACGCAAGTGTTAGAATGCAACATCCTCAAAAATTAAATGTTTGGAGCGGTATTGTCGGGGATCACATTATTGGACCCTTTTTCATTGAAGGGAATTTGAACAGCCAAAAATATGTTGATCTTCTCCAACACCAGGTTTTACTACGGTTGAGGGAACTCAACATAAATTTGGACGAATTGTGGTTTCAGCAAGATGATTGTTCATCCCACAATTCACGCCAGGCTACAAATTACCTTCGTCAGGTATTTGGTGATAGAATTATTTCCACGTATGGAAATATCCGATGGCCTCCTCGATCACCAGATCTTGCGCCAAATGACTTTTTCCCATGGGGTTGTTGGCACGACAAAATTTTCCAACACCCTCATTTACGGCCTATGACTATACAGAACTTGAGGCCGAAAATTTTCGAGGCGGGCAACTCTATCACCCCTGAAATATTGGCTGCTACGCGCCAAGAGTTTTACAATAGATTGGGATATTGTGAGGCTCAAGAAGGGGACAGATTTGAATATCTAATATAATTAAAAATTAGATGTTTTCAGTTCCAAACCACAGCTTTTTCTTGCTTAAAGGAGGCGGCAGGGTCCATTATTTACGATACTGAGCGATAAACTCGTGAGGTTGTTAACATTAGAAAGAAATATCTTCGCTTTTAATTAAATTTCTTTCCATTCTGTTCTACTAGTGACATCTATCCGAAAACAGCAGACAAAAAAATCAATAAACGGCGCTGTTTTTCCTGCAGAGCTTTTTGCTTGCGATATTATTGATTTTAAATAAAGCTGGCCCTACACTACATTTGATATTTTCGAGGTGTTTTATGGCATGATCTCGAAACATGTAGCGAACCAATTCTTCAAAACTAGCGGGAGGGTAAAAGCGAAAAATAAGGGGCTGCCAATATTTGTAACACCCAAAAAGGGGTGAAAATATTTATTTTGCTCTGTTTCTTTACAAAAAAACGTTTTTTATTTTCCCCATGGTCATACTCTACTTTTATTCAAAAAAATTTAGAAACAGAGACGGGATCTGTTTTCCTAAAACGGGGGATCTTGGTTTCGAGTGAGAAGATAAAGGGCGCCGCAGGCAAAAATTTTTCAATTAAATTAGCCGAACGCGAAAATGTTAGAAAAACAGAGCACGAAATAAAAATGGCGCCGCTTACAATTTTTTTCAAAAATTACGTAATTTCGGGAACGCAAAGAAATAATTCTAAAGAGTATAATTTTTCAGAAAAAAATATCAATTTTCTCGCCCTCCTCCACTGGGACTACAGGGGCCGTGCACAAATTACGTAATGGTCATAGGGGGGAGGGGGGTTACAAAACGTTACGTAGGGGGGAGGGGGGTTTTCGACAGCGTTTGCATTTGTGTGAAACTAAGAAAATTTGGAATGAAAATAAGTGAAAAGTTTTTTTTTTGTGGGGGGGGGTAGTGGTCTTGAAATCGTTACGTAATATTAGGGGAGTGGCGTGCCAAACCGTTACAAAACATTACATAGGGAGGGCGTCAAAAATTGGTAAAATCACCGTTACGTAATTTGTGCACGGCCCCACATCTGACTGTTCCTCCTTTTTGATTTCGAATCAAAGTGCAAAACCCGGGTTGGACGTTCGAAGGCGTCAACCCGTCCTATTTGCTTGATAAAGTTTCTACGGAAATATCTCAGTCGATTTCTCCAGCCGTGTATGAACGCTTTAGGTTAGGCATTTGCATGTATCTCAGTCCCCAGCCTGTAAACAGTGCGTAAGGACAATGGTTACAAAATGAAAAGCCGAAAAATAGTTTTTTTTTTTACGATATCTTTCATCAGTTTGGTATTAAAGTCGAGCAAAAACAATTTTTATTCCAGTCCTAAAGGTATGAAAATGGAAAACATTACAAAACAACAACCTGGAATGGATTTACTACGTGTAAGATGTAGTGACAACATCGCCCCATGCCCATCCTTTTCTGCCTAATGTGCTTTTCCGTTTGTCTGCGTCTTATACACGGCTGCTTGGCCCCCTAAGGATTTGCTTAGGAACCCTGTACATAACATGCACTCAAAGTTTTTCTACACTTTGAACTTTGTTTAAAAAATATTTGAGTTGTATTTCACCAGAAATTTTAAGATTTACAGATATACTTTATAACGGTTTTTACTTCTCTTGAAGGAATATTGGAAATGCATTTACCAAGCTGAAAAATTAATAAAAATAGCCGAATTTTCGAGGTAAGTGAGCTACAAGCAGTAGGTATAAACATGCGCATTCAGCATAAACTTCTTTAATAAATAACACATTATGTTTCCATGTTTTATTGTAAGAAAAAGACTAACAAAAATATAGCTCATAGGAGTCTTTATATTTTACCTATTATTTATATTTTTAATATCTACAGTTTGTATTCACTGTTTGTTTTTGTTTTTTTTTTTGTTAAAGCTTGACATATTTTACTAATCAAAAAAAATCAATCTTTCAAAAACTGTCTGGGGAAATTATAAAAAGAAACAACAAAACACGTTACGTTACGTGCAAATATGAAAAAAACTAGAAAGAGAGGGCAATATGAGTTGCCCACCTCTGGTAAAGCAACAACTGTCAAATGTATTGAGGGCCTCTAGTTACGGTTATGAATAAAATAAATAAATCTTTAATCGACACAATAAAGTTAAGCTAACTGTAAACCAAATGTTCTTGAATTTTTCAATTCATTACTACCAGGCCTCCAATATCTAATGGATAGTCCAGAAACCTACAAGCCTGTTTTATTCTTGTTAGGAATCATCAGGGTAACATAGGACTGTACCTGGCGTATAAACCTTAACATTAGGAACCACACCCAGCGAATTTAAACAACTTTCGTCGTCAAACAATAATTTTTTTTATCGAAGTAACGTTCAAAACGAGTTATGTGATATCCATACTTTTTAGAGTCAAATAAACATCAGAATTGGCTGAACTTTGAATGAAAGGCACATTTTGTAAAAACTAAGACACTTTGATTTTTTGCCGAATAAGCTAAAATTTCTTTGTAAGGTCACCAATTCGAAATATTTAAACATTTGGATCGAAAAAGTCAGAAAAGTACTCCAAGCTGTGTCTTAGTTTTTACAAAATGTGCCTGAGCTAAAGTCTCTTAACAGAAAACAAAGAAACTTTACTCTTATATTTGTTTTATCCCTTGACGAATTGTGACACTCGCTGAAAAACTTTTTACCCCGGGATAAAAAGTGCCACGTTTATCTCTTAGTGCATCTATTATCATAAATTATTTTCCTGTACAAATTACCATACTAAATTTTTAAGCTCTATCTATATTTATAATTTTTGTACTTTTTAGGTTAAAACCAAGAATCAACTTCGAGTGAATGGTCTTAACTTTACGTTGTATTTTCTCACGTACTTTATTGTTTTGTGCGGTCTCATGTTGATTATAACCGCTGGAATGGTCGTAATGATAATTGTAAGTCTACCTTATTACCTCGCAGTCTCAGCCGAGTATAACACCAATATTCTTACTATGTTGGAACTAAGGAAACACAGGAAAATAGCATGCAGGAATTAGAAACGGAATTATACTTATTTAAAATGACGCCATTTGGTTTATCTTTATTTAATATATTTCAAACCGTGGTGACGACAAATATTCAGGAAAAACGTGTATCTAATCATTATGCATTTTTTTTGCGTCAGTGTCAATCAATAACATAAATTTCTCAGCTGTTACAAATTAATTCCTTTTTGCTCAAAATAAATAGTTTCATTTCCTGTGCTAATTTGGTGAGACACGAACCCTCAGAGCCGTTGCGGAAAAACGTTTACCGAAATGATCAGTTTTTCAACTGCCTGTGGCGCACCAGTTTTACACGCTCTTAAGGTGCAGTTAGACTATGGTAGTGTAGTCGTCGTTGCATTGTATCTGTAGTGAATTGTTTTCCATAGATAATGCAGAACAGGCTATGTTGCAGATAAATTGTTACCAATATTTTTTGTTAAATGTTTTAAACAAATATTGGTGATAACAGATCTTCCTGCAAAATTTTTGAACATGTTAGAAGATGCTCAAGTTTTAAAATTAGGGTTGATTGGGTACCAAAGATGGAAAAAATAAAACTTGGGGAAGAAAAAAATGTGGTAATTTTGTATTTCCATACATACATACAGTCAATAGTGTGTTCAGTGATATCAGCAATAAATTAACTAGGTACTATAGTAGTTATTTCCAATCCGCTAATTAATCATTTTGGTTTATTATAATTGCGAAGAAATTAGGGCTTTTTTTCTAAGTGACAAAAAGCGCTTACTTTTAGCATTATTTCGTCGCATGCATGGACAAATTATTATATCAAATAATTTGCATTTTTAATCCCATATTTTGGTAGTAATAACCTTTAGAAAAGTGATTGTACTGCATCAGCCGTTGGTGTGGTCAAAAAGACACACACAGAGATAGGTACGTAGATATTTTCGGGCAAGTCAATGTTTGGCCTTGCATTATTATTATTATCATCGATTGGTAAGGGGATGGGGACATTCGTAAATACAATACCTTGTTCATTTTCTTTTATTGCAAAGATCGACTGTATGCATTTCCACAAAACAACTCCCATGCTTAACGTTGGTGTGTTCATGCCATCTCATTCATATGCGCTCGAAAATATCTACCTATCTCTGTGTGAGTCTTTTGGACCACAACAACGGCTGATACAGTACTATAACTTTTCTTAAGGTTATAACTAGTAAAATATGGGATAAAAAATGTAAATTATTTGATATAATTTGTGCATGCCAGCAACGAAATAATGCCAAAAGTAAGCGCTTTTCGTCACTTAGAAAAAGGGCCCTAATTTTTTCGAAGTTATAATAAAACAGTATGATATATACCTAAATACCACTAAAATATCTTGTTAATTTATTGCTTATGTCACAGAACATACTACCGACTGTCTATATGTATGGAGACACAATATTGCCACCTTTTTCCTCCTTTTTTTCTCCAAGTTTAATTTAGTATTTCTTTGCTACCCTGTCAACCTCAATTTTAATATTAAAGCATTTTGGAACTATTTAAATATTAAGAAAAAACGAAACTTACTCAGTCAATACCAAAGAAATATGTAAGTTGAAACTTTTAACATATTCCAAAATTTATCAGGAGGGTCTATTACCACCAATATTTGTTTAAAGCATTTAGAAAGTAAATTATATTAAAAAATGTGTACAAAAAAATATTGTTAACTATTTATCTATTAAAATAATCCATTATCTATGGAAAAAAATTCACTACAGCTACAACGCAACTACGATGACACTACCACAGTCTAAATGCACCTTTAAAAGTCTAATCTTAACTACGTAATGAGTTTTTAAAGTTCCTTCCACTTTTTAGGTATTTAACATTCCGTCTCTAAAAGAATGGCCCGCCCTGGTAACTCTGTGCATTTTAATGTTCCTTTACTGTCCGTCGTCGATATTGTGCTGCACGTGTATCAGTTATATTTTCGATAAGACCGATTCTGCGCAGTCAATTTTGCCGAACGTCGCCAGCTTTGTGGGCAGTATACCGTTCTTCTTGGTGATGGGATTGGATATGATTAATATAGGTAGACATAGTTTAATTTACGATAAAGATACTTATTTTAAGAAAAGGGATACGATACAAATCATTAAAGGCCTTTAGTCAATCGCATTGTACTCACCGGGTTCCCAAAGAGAGTAACCTATTAGAGTATTTTGGAAACTAAACCATAGAAATTTTTTAAAATTTGTATATTAAAGTCTGTTCATAAAGAACAGAGAGTGATCAATCACTTTTTCTTCTCTTTTAAAAACTTTCTAATGTACCTCAGGTAAAAAACCTTTATTTTTATATACCTCACCCTGTTCGACCGGAGAATACAATAGAACCCAAAATCGAGAACAATAGAAGGCAAGCGATAAACTATTCTCATAGGCGCCGCAATTGGGGGAAATTTACATTTTAAGTACCGTGGTATATAGGTATTAGTGGAAAAAATAGTAAATATGTGAAAGGTTCTATGAAATTTAATAAAACAAATTACTTTATTAATATATATACAAAAACGGATTGGCGTTTTAACTATAATTCATAAGCACACCTAAAAATTAAATTAAGGCTAAACAAATTGTTGGTACATAATAAAAATGTTACGGTTGTCAATTATTATAAATACAAAATAATTAAAATGAAATGGACGTAGATACGTTTCTTTAAAACCAGTCAGATTCAGAAGAACAGTCAATGCTCTCATCATCACTCTCATTTTCTTCCAAAGAAATTATTAACGGTTCCACAGTTTCTTCGATTAAACAATCAAGTTTCCACATTTTTTCTTCTACTTTTTAAACATGTTGTACACATTTATGCCAATTATCTGGAGTTATTTTTTTAACTGATTTTTGAAAAAGCACCTCCACATCCTTTAATTTATAGGTACTATTATTCCTTGCTACATACCCTTTCATTTGGGCCCATATTAATTCTATTGGATTAAGTTCACAATGGTAAGACGGCAGTGTTAATACTGTTATGTTTCGTTTTTCAGCTATATCGTCGACAACTTTCGAATTGAATTTATTGAATTTTTCTTTGTGGCTATTTACCAATGATAGTAGTTCTTGTTTTACCATATTTTCCTCAAAATTTATGTTTTTTTTCTGTAAGCCACTTACAAATATCAGCTTTTCTCCATGCTGTGGTTGGTACTTTTTCAAGGTTTTTGGAATGCTAACTGGCATTGTCCATTACTATTAGTGAACTAGGAGGTATTAGGTCTAACATGTGCTGAAAGTACTCTTCAAATGTATCGCCATTTATGTCCCCGTTATAATCGCCAGTATGGTTTGACGGAAAGACCAAAAGACCTCCTTTTACAAACACTTTTTCATTGCCAATATGGACAATTATTTCGTGCCTTCCTTTCCTGACGGCGCGGCGCTTTTATCTCTGTCGACCAACCTTCCATGAATGCCTGTCGGGTACTTTTCACATTTTTGTCTTGCCAGTGTTTACCAGCAGTGTGACCTTCATATATCAAATTTTTATCAAGAAAATATATATTTTTACCCTCCCTTCGAAATTGCCTAATTTGCCTTAAATATTTTCTTCTCCGGCAAAATATCTCGTCACTTTCTATTAAAACCGCCCTTCTGTTATGTTTTTCCCAAGAAAAATTAATTTCTCTTAAATTTCTCCACAATTTCGTTCTTCCAATATTTTGAAACCCACCATCTTGTTTTATTGAAGCATAAACTTTATCAACAGTGGGAACTTCCTGAAATGAACTAACCGCCTTAATGCATTTTTTTCATTCGCATTAAATTCTATTGGTTTTCTCCCAGAATTTGATATCGGCGATTTTAATGATTCTAATTTTCTTTCATGTACTATTCTATAAATAGTTGATTTTCCAAATTGGGTAAAATTAGAACACTTCGTTACCAACTTATCCACTCTCAATGTTTTATAGTCTTTTTGCAGATTATCGAACACACTAAGAACTGTCTGTTTTTCTCTAAGCGTTAAATGCGCACGACTTTTATTTGTACTCGGAGTAGAAGCCATATTTTTTACTTTCTAGATACACAAACTGCACACGCTTTAAAAGTTAAAACTACAATAAAAAGCAAAGCAGATTTGTAGTCAACTTTAATATTTCAGAGAGAATTGGTCTTAATGACCTAATAAAAATAATATTTAGAACCAACTCATAAGTACCTATAATACCAGGAAGAAACAAAAATTGCTAATAATTTAAAATTCTTAAAATCATAAAATTATATTATTACTTAAACTTAATCCTCTAATTATGAACCTGAAACAATTATGGCATTATCTGCATACCTACGTATTATAGTAAAATATAATATATATTTTTAACTGCTGTCTTTTTTCTATATTTTTTTAAATTTAAATGTTGGCAAAATACCTACGCCAATGGTACGCTCGAGAAAATGTGTTTTAAAACGTTTTATTACTCTCTCTTCTTTATGAATACTATAACTCACAAATACATTTCCATAATATTGTTATATACATTTCCAACCTTGATATTCGCACATAAAATTCGCAACAACTTTTTTGTTTTGAATTGAACAATATTTTTAAATTTTCTGACCCTTCCTAAATTTCTAATTTATTTGTTCTTCTATACTTATCTCAAACCGTATTTGAGATATTTGTTAATTTCATAATTTTTGACCGTTAGGAATATGGTGTTATTTAACCTTATATTTAAGACATAAATGTAAAATTTAGCCCTTTACCAGAAAACACTTTGGTATATTTCAGCATGTCTAAAATATTGCTCGTACTTGTACAGGGTGTACACAAAATATTTTTGGGACGGGGTTTCTCCTCGACTTAGGTTTTTTACAAACTTTTCTCTCACTTGACTTTCCTAAATTTACTTTATATAATAAATATAAATCCCAAATATATTTTATACATTTATTTTGACAAAGACAAAATTATGTTAAATTCCAAAAGCCAAAAATTCTAATTTAAATCAATCAAGGTCTTACAAACGCTTTAGAAAATAATTCCCTTTGAAAAAACTTCCCATTTCTACATTTTAATTTAACTACTAAAAATACGACTTTTATTTTTACATTTTTAAAAATAATTATTTGAGTTTTACTTGAAGGAAAAGTAAGAGCGATACCCATTTGGGCATAAAGACGCCTTGCAACCGCGTTCATGGAACTTCTGTCGCTCCCGACTGAATATCGTGCTTTTATAGGCAAAGACGGATGAGTAGCTCTCTTGTTCTTCCCTAAGTAAGGCTTTACAACTTTTCTCTCTATCTATAGACCGTGAATACTTAGTTAAGTTAACCTTTTTTTAGAGTTATCTTGCCTAACTCTCGGCAGTTTCTTATATTGTTGCATCTATTAAGAGCAGCTTACACAGTCCCGTTTACTAAGATGAACAACTTTGTCTTTCAAAACCTGTTAAACTAATTTAAGTATTATGTTGAGAATTTGGAAC
Organism: Oxystoma pomonae; assembly: GCA_963921995.1. Classification (NCBI taxonomy): domain Eukaryota; kingdom Metazoa; phylum Arthropoda; class Insecta; order Coleoptera; family Brentidae; genus Oxystoma; species Oxystoma pomonae. The sequence goes on along the minus strand of OY998171.1, from coordinate 46,862,777 downwards.
CTTTGGTTGCACTATAACAAAGTTATGATTGTTTCCTACAAACCAAAACTACACTTTTTTGCACTCGACGCGCGTTTCGCTAACAACGTTAGCTGCATCAGGAGACGATAAACAATAAACTAAATTAATCTACACTCTATCTTGTATACTATCTTTTAGTGGGCGGAAATAAGACTAATAATTTGTGATTGGTTACGCTTTATAACTCTATCTCCCCTCAACTAAAGAATAAAGTGTACTAAACGGAATGGGGCCTCTATCTTTATTTAAACTATTTCTGGATTTAATGATTTCTATACTTTCATATGCATTCAAAAGTCTTTTGTTTGGTACACTTTTTAGAAGTTTTTTAGTTTTATACTTGGGATTTCCTAGTAAACTTCTTATCGTGTTTTCGGATTGATATACTAATTTAAGAACGGTGTTATTAAATACTTTTTGTAATCGTTTCGTAATTAATTTCGTAATTCGTTTAGTAATAATTAGGATTATTTCATTCAGAACAAGAAAAATGGTACATTAAATCATAATAAAACAATTAAAAGTTTGAGAGAGAAAGATGTTTTCTATCTAAAGGCTGACAAGGGTAATGAAGTTGCTATATCATCAATCACAAATTATTAGTCTTATCTCCGCCCACTAAAAGATAGTATACAAGATAGAGTGTAGGTTAATTTAGTCTATTGCTTATCGTCTCCTGATGATGCTCACGTTGTTAGCGAAACGCTCGTCGAGTAGAAAAAAGTGTAGTTTTGGTTTGTCGAAAAAAAAACAACAACTTTGTTAATTTAAGTATTTTTACAGTTCAAAATCAATTAGTAAATTTCTATATGTATTTTTAAAATTCTATATGTATTTTTACAATTTTGTAATTTATAAAATTTCAAAACTTCCTTTTTTAGTTAGACACCCTCTAGATAGTTACATTTTTAGTTTTTTTAAGACATAGTCTGCAAATTTTACATTTAGTTTCACCATTTTACTTTCTATTTACTTCCCTATACCCATCATAACGGAATTGGTAGCTGTATGACTTTTTATTTAATTTTATAAGAGTGCACTTTTATTAAAATTTTCTTTAAAATTTGCACTCACCTTGGGACACCCGGTATATAGTTTAGGAGAAAACGGAACTGGAAGTTTTGATTTAAAAATAAGAAATACTGTGTCCATGCTATTCAAGATATTTATCTTGGAGACTATTATTACAGGTATATAGAGGCAAATTACCATTAGTTTTTTGTCGTTAATCAATTCTATTTGTGATAATGCAAGCATGAGGTTGGTTGTTTCGATGGTGGGGAAAATGTCATATTCTGGGTTGGTTGTTTAGTTAAGCAAGAACTGCAATTATCTTCCAAAAATATCATCAAAACTCTTTGAATGTAACTCTTAACTTCTTATTCTTAATTTTAATTCAACACAAAAATAAGATTCTTCTTCTTGTGGTGCCCTTTCCGTTGCGGACTTTAGCGATTAACATGGCTATTCTAATTTTGTTTGCTGCACTCCGAAAAAGTTCTACTAACGTGAGTGCCTACCATTTATGCAGATTGTGCATCCATGAATGTTTTCGTCTATCCGGTCCTCTTTTGCTGCCTGTTTTGCCCTGAAAGCCGAGTTGCACAATACGATACTTCTCATATATATGGTTTATTTCAAATTCAAATAGTAATACATGATCAATCTCTAAATCTAATGAAATAAAGAAAGACACTGAAGAAACTTTTATAGTTTCTTGTTAGTGTTAAAAATTCATAATTCAGGTTTGTTTTGTCAAATTCAGGTTTAAATGTCATAATTCAGGTTTAAATTTCACAATTTGGTTTCACGTCACTTTTTGGGTAAAAATTGTCAAAATTGATAAACGCTATAATAATGTCTATCTACACTATCAACAGATAACAGTAGTTTATTATAACATAGTTTTAAATAGATTATGTATAATAAGTCTGTTATTACTATCTATCCATCTTTTAAAATTATTTTTAAATCTTTTTTCAAATATTGCTGACTTAATGTTATTTGGTAGGAAATTGTAGAATTTTGGAGCCATGTGCAAAAACGCCCTGTGTCTTATTTCTTTTCTATTTAAGGGTACTGTCTTACACTCGTTTTTGAATCTTGTATTGTGTGGGCGTGATACCGTTTAAGGGTAATTTTTTTTCGGCGTATGCAAATAAGTAGTTGTAAAAAGTAAAGTTGCCTAATATCATATATTTTTGACTCGGAGTATAAGCGATCACTAGAGTAGGTTCGATTTTTATGAAAAATTATTTTTCTGACCCATTTTTGTATCACATCAATGTTTTGAAGGTAAATGTCTCTGACTCCTCCCCATCCAGCAATTCTATAGTTTATTTGAGATTGAAACAGCGCAAAGTAGACTTGTTTTAAGTGTTTAACATTAAGAAAATCTCAAAGATAGGAAAATCGTGTGATTAAATATCTTGTTTTATTAGTAAGGTTTTGAATGTGTTTGTCCCATCTCAAATGACAGTCTATATTGATTCCCAAGTACTTTGTAGAATCAGCTTTGGACACCGCAGTATTTTCATTTATATTAAGTTGTTCGAAATCTGGTAGACTATTTGCATAAGACAAAAAAAGGTAAAAATTTAGTTTTTGTTTTATTTAGTGTTAGCTTGTTTTCTTGAAACCAGTTATTTACGTGTTTTAAATCTTTTTCCGCTTTATCTTTTAATGCTTTCCAGTCTTGTGCAGAATAGAATACTGCGGTCAGCAAAACTGATTATTAGTCCCGAGCTTTCCAATTTTAGCAAATTATTAATGTAGAGTGTGAACAGGACCGGTCCAAGAACCGTCCCCTGCGCTACACCGCAGGTCACGATTTTGGGATGGCTCCTTGTTCCTTTTATATTTACGTATTGTTTCCTTTCGTGTAAATAGTCGTTAAGTAGGTTTAACGCATTCCTTCTAAAACGGTATTGCTCTAATTTTATTGAAAGTTTTTTATGACAGACAGTATCGAATGCTTTTGTTAAGTCTACAAATACACAAAGAGATGCTTGTTTTTTGTCTATCGAATCATAGATTTTAGAGGTAAGCGCCAAAGTAGCATCTTCGGTTGATTTTGCTTTCTGGAACCCAAATTGTCTTTTGGAAATTATTTTATGGTGATCTAAAAATTTAACTATTCCGCGTTTCATAACTTTCTCAAAAATTTTTGAAATATTGGATAATAATGAAATAGGTTTGTAGTTATTCAAATCTATCCTGGAGCCCTCCTTAAAGAGAGGTTTTATCTCTCCCAATATTGATGAAATTTTAAGAGATATTGCTTTTAACGTTTCTTATTTTATAGTGTAGTATCCCGGTGATTTATTTGGTTTCAGGCTGTGTATAATTTTTTGTTGTTGTCTGGTTTTTGTATATTTTGGCTAAACTCTCTCGAATGTCGCAGAAAAAGTCATTGAATTTGTTAGAAATATGTAATTTGTCTATAATAATCTGCGAATCCGAAATTACAATTTTTTTCTATTTTTGTTTTTTGTTTAGGTTTGTTACAAATTTTATTTACACTATCCCAAATAGCGCTGGATTTGTTTCGATTCTGGTTAATTAATTTTTGTGCATAGTCCCGTTTTATTTTTTTTATCATTTTCGCGGATTTATTTTTATATTCTGTATATTTAGCTTTTATGCTGGGAGTTTGTGGATATTTTAAAGTTTCATTGTAAATTTTGTTTTTTTCCTGTACTATATTTATTATTTCTTTATTTATCCAATTATTTTTTCCGTTTTTTTTATTCGATTGTACAACGGTGTGTGTGTTTTTTATTATAAATGTTTGTAGAGTTTTTATAAATTTATCTGTATATGACGCATTATATGCCCAAGGTATTTCATTTTACGTTTTTTAACAGTGAATGAGATTTCTCTCTGTTTACCGACTCTGCGGAGAACCTCCTCGTTGGTGATGTGATCGGTCCAAGATATTCACAAAATACGACGGTATACCCACACTTCAAAAGCCTTCAGCTTCTTCATCATTCGGTCTGTCATTGTCTATGCTTCTACCCCGTATAAAAGAATTACAAATATGTAGCACTTAGCTAATTTGATTTTTGTCTTTAAAGATATATCTTTGCTAGTAAATAATGACTTCATGTTGTTAAGAGCTGTTCTCGCCTTTTCAATTCTTGATCTTATTTCTATAGACTGGTCCCATTGAGAATTCACTAATGATCCAAGTTAGCAATACTTCTCGACCTTCTCTACTAGTTTGGTATTAAGTCTCAGCTGTTGTCGTTTACTGATAACCGTCCATTTCGTGTTCGAAACATTGAGCTTTAAACCGTACTGTTCGCTGATGGGTCTTTCTTAGTAGATTTTGAAGTTCTTCGATACTGCTGGCAAGTATTGCAGTATCATCAGCATATCGAATGTTGTTGATGAGTTCACCATTTAGTTTTATGCCTACTTTACCATCGTGTAATACTTCCCTGAGCATTTCCTCTGTATATCTGTTGAACAGGAGGGGAGATAGTATACATCCCTAGCGTACACCTTTATTTCGACCTTTTCAGTAGACGAGTTACCTACTTTCACACACGCAGCATGTCCCTTGTAGGGGTTGGCTATCATTTTTATATATTTGCTGTCGAGACCTACCTTTTTTAGTATGTATATGAGAAGTTCGCGGTTCACACTATCGAAGGCCTTTGCAAAGTCAATGAAGCAGATGTAGACATCTTTATTTGAGTCTCTGCAGCGTTGGATTAAAACTTGCAGGGCGAATATGGCATCTCTCGTGTCAAGTGCATTACGAAAACCGAATTGCGAATCATCAACCTCAGAGTCACAATTTTTATAGATTCAGTTGTGTATCACTTTTGTAAAGATCTTAGTTACGTGATTAATTAAACTTATTAGTCGATGTTGGTCGCAGGTTTTGGCATTTGATATCTTTGTTATGGCGAATAAATGTCGAATACATCCACTCTTCAGGTATTACGCCAGTGTCGTAGATATCTTTGAATAATTTTGTTAGCATCTCGAGGAAGCTTGGAGTCGTCTCGCACATAATTTTAAGGATCTCAACGTGAATGCTATCTGGACAATTATTATTAAATAAAATTAATTTTATAAAATAAAATTAGAATTTGTTTATTCCGACTTTTAGCCTGTAATTTTTATTAAATTAATATTAATATATAAGGTTTTTTAAATGTCAGCTGCTAGACAGAAAACGAAGCTATCTTTGGCATTTATTGTTTATTTGATACAAAAAGGCCGATAAGAATTCAGCTAGATTTTTTTTGTGAGAAAGGTGTAGTAGCTTAATGAACATAAGATTCTATACAACTTTTAAAAAAATTGTTTTTCCCATTTTGTAAAAGTTTATTTGACATTTCTTACTTAAAATTAAATGCTTTGTTACCAAAAATTTTCCTGGGTTTAAAAAATAATTTTTAAAGTTTTTCAGATATTTTGCTATTTTTTACAGATTTTTGGGTATTACTCTCAAATATTTTTTTATGATTTTGATGATTTTAATCTTAAATTCTTGGAATCGACAAAAATCGTATTACCTAAAATCAAACAAATTAGGATTTCTTTATTCACATTTTTACTCACCCAGGCTTTCTAACAATTCAAACTAATTGTAAGAACCTATAGCGATCTATATATTCCAAATATATTAAGTCTTTTCTGCTCCGCGTTATTACCTCCAGATTCTTCGGAACGACCCACCCCCGGTACTAACCTACCATCAATTTTGTCAGATTTTTTTAACCTCATATAAATGGTAAAAGGCGATCGTAACGCTGCAAATTATTGTATCTATATACCTTATCAGCATAAATATACGCTCTTCCAATGCTTTCAGCATACATGAAGTTTTAAGCAAGATATCCCTCTACTTTCTCTCTTATTTATTTCTCTTTCTCTCTCTCGCTAGCGGCATCGATTAAGACCTCAAAAGTCCAGCATTTTTTACGTTTTCGAAGAAAAAAATAGAAACTGAGGAAGAAACATAATCCCATTGATGTTTAACTGCAAAAAAGCTACCAACCTCTGGAACTTCATCTCCAGTTGATATATCCGATGGTATTGCTCCTCTGATGTTCTCCATAAACACATCATACCTTTTCTGTGCAGCGGAATCTTAACACTTACTATGTTCTAATTCTTAAAAATACGCGTAGCACGATTGAAAACACGGACTCAAAACAAATAAAGAACAAAAATGGCGTTGCTTCGATTGAAGACATATGACGTAAGCCACGAAGCCAGCCAAATCTGAGCAAATAACTCCTCAGATCGATAAATTTTAGCGCATGTGCAAATGGCCGGTGCTAAGCCAATGTATTTTATTTTGGTATTTATATGCCTGGCTAGATTATAGATGTTGCTCTCAAGTTTGACCTGGATAAAGCGTATACCGAGGCGTATATTCATTAGGCTAAGCTACGTAGGAAAAATAGAGGAAAAAAATTATAACCCATTTTCATTAAAAGCTCAAGTTTAACATACTAAAAGTCCTCATTCCTACCCCCTCGGTCAAAAGTGACACATGGGAAAAATATTGCAAATTTAATTATCTATCAATAAGTAACTAGCTATAATATAGCTTAAACCACTCCTACCAGAAAAAATTAAAAAATCCAAGGAAAAATTATGCCAACAATTTCTTGCATATTCCTTTTTAGCATTTTCATTAAGATTTCTCATTGACAGGTTTGATTTAAAAGTAATGACCTAAATTATATCATAAAATTAATTTTCAGTAGCGTGTTCCGATTTTCTTAACTAGAAAATTTCAAAATGTACCAGAGCTCTTTGATACGCCACTGTTACTGACATATAAAAAAAATGTCCTACTTTTTACTGTATCTAACGACACCTTCCGCTTATATTTGCTGCTTCTAGTAATAAAATAAAATAAGATTTTTTTTTGTAAATTTGTTAACCGAAAAAACTAAGGTCTCCTACTCTTTCAATATAAAAAATTATGACTTAAACTTTAAAAAATCCTTTTTTTTTACTATAAGCAGCAAATACAAGCGGTATATGTAAGTAACAGTGGCGTAGCAAAGAGTTTTGATACATTTTGAAATCTTCCAGTTAAGAAAAATGAACTACGCCACTGCAAGAATTAAATTTTCTGATATAGCTTAAGTCATTGCTCTTAGACCAACCATACCAAGTTTGGCACTCGTAGGTTAAGAAATTTTCATAAAAATGCTAAAAAGGAATATGCAAGAAATTGTTCAAATTGGGTACACTTTTCTTGGGTTTTTTTAATTTTTCACTATTTTCTTATTGATAGAGAATTAAATTTGCAAAATTTTTCCCATTTGTTACTTTTGACAGTCTATCACCGTTTAGGAGTTATCCAAAAAAAACGCCTTATTGGAGTTTTTTGGACGTTAGAAATGGCAGTTCCCGAAAGAGCAGGGATGGGGACTTTTAGTATGGTAAACGGTGGATCCTCATAAGCTTGTTAATGAAAAAAATTGTGGGTTCTAATTTTTTCTTCCATTCAGAAAATTTATATCTACCTAAATTGTCTATCCTATAAGCTAAGGTATATAATTGTATCTCAGGGCCCGCATCGCTTTGATAATACGCAGGTCGATACGGAAACGAGCAAAATTAATGATCTTTAAATTCTTACTGTGTTGACTTTTAGGTGGCAACGTAGCCCTCATTCTCCACCTAATTTTCTCGTTTTTCGACAACATGTACTTACCCTACGCGGTGATCTACTACGTTCAAAGGGTCTACGCAGTATGCAGCGTAAAAAGTTCCTGTACGTTAAGCCTAGCCGATTACCTGACGCCAGAAATTATCGTTTTGGCCATGGCGATGATTCTCAACATCCCCTTTTGGTATGCGCTACTTAGGGTGGTGGATATTAAGAAGAGTGGGGGAAACGTAGGTGATGCTTTCGAGTTTTTAAGGAAGGTAAGATATGATAAAAGTATATCAGAAATTTTAAGATAAAAGTTGACACAGGTTTTCTTTTTAGTTTTTGTCTAAGTTTATTTAAAAACAAGTCCAATTTTCTCTCCGTGCCGTACGACCGAGGTTGATTCGAAGCACACTGCAGTGTTATCTTTTGGAAATTTATTTTGTTTTTATTATTTTGTTTTATTTCTGCCTTGCTCGAGAAACAGATTGGTAAGTTCTTAAGTGAAATAATACATTTTCAAAACTAAAAATGGATGTTTACGAAGTTTTCGAAAAAGTGCAGATGGTCAAATGGTACTATCAAGGCAGATCATTGAGACTTATTCAAGAAATTTTTTTTGAGAATTTTTTTTATTGACGGCAATTTGAATGGTCCTAGATACTTGGATTCACTGCAGAAGCATATTATTGCAACTGCTAGGCAGTTGTTAGATGTGAGATTTGGTGAAACATGGTTTCAACAAGATGGTTGTCCCGCTCACAATGTTGGCCTTGTTAGGGAATATCTTGATAATGTATTTCCCAATCGGGTTATAAGTACACGGGGAACTATTTTATGGCCAGTTCTTGACTTTTATTTGTGGAGTTATATCAAAAATAAAGTTTATGGGCATGAAACGGCTAATAATTTGGAAGAACTTCGGCTTAAAATTGAAGAAGCTTTTCAAACTATCACCCTTAAGTTGCTTGGAAACGTTGGAAGGGGTTTTTATAATAGGCTCGGATATTGTCTAGCCGAGCAAGGAGGACTTTTCGAACATTTGCTCTAATTTTTTTTTGACCTAGAGATTATTTTTGGTTTTTAGAATGATTATTTTATTTTGAGAACTTGCTTTTATTTTGTTTCTCCTTATTATTTTCATTGTAACACCTTGTTAGTAATAAATCTGAGCAGTTGAAAATAAAACGCTCTAATTTATCAGTGACAAAAAACAAGAAAATTACGTTATAAAAATTGATTGATAATTTATTGACCAATTTCCGGTTTCATTGACTACGCTCCACATGGTACCGTAGTTAGAGGCGTACTAAATGCAAGCCGCGAACGGCGATCACAAGCCTGAGTGTTGGTTGCTTCACTGATAGGTGTGCGGTGTCCCTGCGTGTACGTACACTGGCAAATTGGACTTCTTCCGACCTATGTTCGTAGTAGCCTGTAGTATACCAAAACTAAACAAATAAGCAATTGATTAAAGTCAACCAAAATTTTGCTTCGCGAAAATTTGATACATATTTTCCAAACACGTTTTACGTAATAAGTTTTAAAGAAACTATTGCATATTTTTGCCTGTTATAGAAAATCTTGTAATCTTTAAAAATTTAATTTGTTTTAGCATTTAAATTTTTTTTTAAGGACATATACTTAGGGGACTTTTTGATGAAGATTTTACGAAACCTGTTTTAATCAATTATTAATAGACCCACCAACACTGTCTAACTCTAGGGGCTGCGAGATCTAATTTTCACCATTCTCATATTCCAGAAAGGAAATGAGTTTGGTGTAAAAAATATTATGAAATATAAACAACTCAACACCAAATTCAAAAAGTGCAAAATTTTTTGGCAATTACAAGTTTGAGTCAAAACACTTACATTTTAAGAGCCTATATTTTTGACATCCAATATTGCCCCAACCCCTATGGAGTGTAACCTTATCAAAAAGTGAGCATGTTTGCATATGAAGTGTTTTCTCGAATATGAAAGGTGAAAATTAGATTCCGCCCCCTTACAGCCCTTAGAGTCTGGGCCAAAGTTGGGGGTCCACTGCGCCTTTAGTGGTGATTTTTTGTGGACACAGGGTAAAAGATAAGTGACATATAATTTTTTAATTGAAATCGACAAAATTTTTAGACTCTAGCCTTGTTAACAGCTATGAACATTTTTTCGGTATAGTAGATTCAGATGTGCAGTTGCATTAGTATAGAAGGTATGAGGGATAGTATAAAAACACATTTTGGTCCCTGTTGCCCCGTAAAGGTTACATATGTAATTTTTTATGACACGCGAGGGTACGTTGCCGAAAAGCCAACATACATGCCAAATATAGCCAAATAGCTCAAACCTTCTGAATTTAAGAAAAAACAATTTGCACACTTTTCGCCAACGGCATTTTTGGGACTGTTAACAGGTTAGGCTGTAAAAAACAAAAGATCAAAAGATCTTGGGTGGAAATAACGAAAATTCAAACTTGGATGAGCATCCCACAAGAAACACACAAAAGATCAAAGCGAAAAGAGAAATGATTAAACGATGTTTCGCCCTGGGTAACCAGCGTGGCCTCATCATACACTTTGATTTCCAACCTTGAACCACTCACAAATAGGCATCGTTCCGCACTGGTACTTATACAAGTTACCTCATACGAATTCGTCCTGGCGTGTTAATATTTCCAATAGGATTATACTCCTAAGTTTTAATTTAAGGAAGGTTGGAAATCAGAGTGTATGATGTTGTTTAATGATGTATAGTGGAGGGTGACCAGTGAAACTACTGATGAGGCCACGCTGGTTAACCAGGGCGAAACATCGTTTAATCATTTCTCGTTTCGCTTTGATCTTTTGCGTGTTCCTTGTGGGATGCTCATCCAAGTTTGAATTTTCGTTATTTCCATCCAAAATCTTTTGATCTTTTGTTTTTTAGTTTCTTTTCGGTTGCAGTAACTGATTTTGAGGTTTTTTAACTTCTTTTTTGTTTTTTAACTTCTTTTTTAGGTTAGGCTGTGTTGGTGGGTCCATTAGTAATCGATTAAAATAAGTTTCGTAAAATATTTATCAAAAGGCCTACGGAAGCCAAATTTTCTACGTATGCCCCCTACGTAATAGTTTTTTCTCAGATATTAAAGAAAAAGAAGTTCAACTGGCAAAGCCTTTCTCTATATTTTTTCAAATATTTGCCATTGAGCCCAGGAAAAATTAACCATCAGAATTTACTGACATTTTCAACGGTTGTCCAATTTAGAATCTTGAGTAATAATAGCAGTAGTAGTAGTGGTAGTAGTAGTAGTAGTAGCCGAGGATATGGGATTTTAACTGGCTATTCGGAAAGCCTTTCGTTCGATTCATTTGTTAGTAGTGGGGTGATATTTAAAGCATACTGCGGCCTTAAAAACCTAGAGATATTACAAAGACAAGGAGGTACACATTCACGATTATTAGTTGTACGAAATTTCTACTTATCAACCAACGATACATGACATATAGCGTTCTATTAGAGGTGTCAGATGGCGAATTTACAAAGAATAATTTCAGTCAAACTCATTTTGAAATAAAGTGAAAGTTTTACCGCCCTTACAAATTTACAGAAAATATTTGTGGTGTTTAGGGCAAAGGGTGAGGGAATAAATCGGAAAAAAGTTTTTCCTAATGTCTATGTCTAATGCTCTACCAACTGAGATATCGAGAACATGGGGATTTGACTATTTATAGATAATATCTACAGATAAATAGAAATTTTGTAAAACTAATTTTCTTTATAACATCTCTAGGTTTTTAAATCCGCAGCAGGCTTTAAAGATCACCCCACTACTAACAAATAAATCGGACAAAAGGATTTCCGAATAGCCAGTCAAACTCCATTTCCTCGATAGTTCAGTTCAAATCCCTTTCGAGGAAAAACTTTTCCGATTTATTCCTCACCCTTTCCCCTCTACGCCACAAATATTTTCTGTAAAAATAAGAATTTTTAATATTTTCTTTTCGTTAAAAAGAACTCTGGTGATATCACCTTCCTCCTGAAAAAATTCAAGTATCGATAATTGTTACTTTCTAAATATTTCTATTTTATTTTTTTTATATATATAACGTTTATTTCCTAACAATGTTTATTACAGGAAAACCATTTAACTTAGAAAAAAAGAGATTAAAAAATTAAAATTATAAAGAAACATACATAAAACATTAAGGAATTATATAATTTAAATAAATAAAAAGCGAATACTATTATTGTTTTAAAATATTATTGCGATATTTTTCGAAAATAGATGTTGATAAAAATTTGACAAGTATTTGCTTTAATTTGTAGGTTTTTGGATACTAATATATAATTAAATAGCGAGTTTATTATTCGCAATATTACTTTTAAACTGTATTGTTTGGTACATATTGGATTGCCTCGTTTGATGTATCAAATGCAAAATATTGATTTTTTCAAATTGAATATTTCAAATTTTTTTATTAATTATTTATTAAAGAATGAATATAAATACACGTCTTTACTACATATAAATATTCTACATTAAGATATCCAAGTGGTTTATATAAATTGGTAGTTGGTTTCAAAAATGAAAATTTATGGATACATTTTATTATTTTGTTCTGTAATTTTTTTAAAGGATTTATGATAAAAGAATTTACGCAAACCCATATTGATATTAGATATTGTATTTTTGAATAAAATAGGGCATAATAAATTTTTTTAAGATGAGATACAGGAATAATATATCGAATTTTATATGAAACTCCTATAAGGGGTAATAATGATTTTTGTAAATACTCTATATATGATTTTTCCATGCCAAATTTTCATCTATAAACAATCCTAAAAATCTTGTGCATTTACTGTATTGAATTTGAAAGAAAAATGCGTAGTTAAAAGGTTTGTAATATAATAAATAAAAATCGCAATACCGTCCGATCGAGGTCATTTGGCGGATTTAGTGGCATTTTATGGTAATCACCGACATGCGTCAAATATGTAACCAAACTTTTTATTAGATCTTTATCTTTAATTTCGTACCTACTAATTTTTTTTTGTGTAAATTTGTTTTAGAAAAAGAAGGAAGAAAAATTAATCGATGATTCAAGTGAAGTTAGTGACATAGGAGAAAATGAAGACCAGGATGTAAAAGAAGAAAGAAGGAAACTCACTCAGCTAATGCAGTCAAATAATAGTGTTAAGCCTGTAGTGATGGTTCATGTGAGTTACTTTTTACCACGGGTGGATACAGCAGATTTTAAAGGTGGCGGTTTAGTAGGTGTTGGGTTCTATTAAAAACGAAAAAAAAAACACTTATTCATATTTGAAAGCAAGGGACCATCTAGCCTTATAAGTAGCTTGGTTGCCAAAATTAGAGACATAAAGCTATTTAAAACTCATCGCGGTATACGTATCCGCATCTAGCGAGAACCAAGCACATTAATTGGTCAGAAAATTGTACCACGTTCGAAAAGAGCAGATATATGCTAATCTAAGGTGTTCTTCAACGCGATAGGTGTTGAGATGCGTTAGGTATCACGTATCGTTAGGGCACACGTATCGTATCTCAACACCTATTGCGTTCAGAAACTCCTTAAATTAGCATATATCTGCTCCTTTCGAACGTGCTACTAGTTTCTGACCAATCAATGTGGTTGGTTCTTAAAAGTGCTTAAAATTAAACTAACATTTTAACAATCAATGAAATTATTTGTTGTATAAGTAAAAAATTATTCAAAACTTTAACCATGGTCTTAATGTTGTTGACAAAAGTTTGTAGCTTAAACAGAAAATTCTTCCAACACATAAATCTTTTTTGCGGTTCTATGAAATATTAAAAAATGGAATCTGGTCTCTTCTAGATTTGGTGCTGAATTTATGTCATAAATCGAATGCTGTACTAAATTTAGGTCAACTAGCACGCTGTAACGAAAAATGCTACACTGAGAAAACAAATGGTAGCCATAGTCCAAAATATGGGTTAAATCAGCCTAGGGCCGCGGGTAAAATAGAGGACAGCTCACAGCTTGAATTACTCCAACTATTTTTTTTTCATTGTCGCAACCCACAGTTTTTGATTTTAAGCAATTCACATGCGTGGGTTAGTTTTTTAATCCAAATTAATGGGTTACATCAACCCACTATGAGGGACTGTGAATATCAATAGCTATAGTTCGGACAGTCCTACCTGCTAGGCTGGAACGGCCTGAAGTTGGAGCTGGAATGAAGACCTTATTTTTTGGTGCCCCATTCATTGGGTTGGTACAATCCAGTTGGGTGGACTGGAACAACACAAGTTTGGGGCTGGAATAAGGCGTTTATTTTTTTTGGTACCCCGCCGATTGGGTTGGTCTAGCCCAGTTAGGTGGGCTGGAACAGCACAAGTTTGGAGCTGGAATAAAGAGTTTTTTTTTGGCGCCCCGTTGACTGGCTTGGTTAGCCCAGTTGGCTGGACTGGACCAGCACATATTTAATTAAAAGTTTTTTATTTCTAACACAGTTGGCCTAAACTTATATATATTAAAAAACAAAAATACAAAGAAAATTTAATAGAAAAATTAAAAGCTTTATTGACATAATTTTTTTTTGGACAATCATTTTTAAGGGAAACCTGGATAAAAATTATATTATGCGTAGTGTGTAATCTCCAAAAGACAAATCATTTCTAAATTCTCCTTAAAAAATCATTTTAAATAACACCCAAGATCATAGGGTATCTTATTTAGTTTGTGATATAATCGCTTTCAAAATTTAAATATCTCAAAAACTAGATAAGACTTGCCACAAAATCTAAATTTGTAAAAAGTTTCGGTAAAAAAACTTTGACATAAAGGCAATTTTCGCGATCTTAGCGCCCGATGACGGCGTCAAACGAAGGTTTCGCGTCAAACGACCAGGTCCCGGAATAGAACAAACCCGGTGCGGGGCAAAGAGATGTGCACCTTTCGGGTGCTTAAACGATAATGAAATGAACAGGGCCAAATTTAAGCAATAAATCTTTAAGTAGCCCCGCGAAGTAGCTAAAACAATTCACGTTTGGTTTGTAACTAACAGTTTTTACCTCCGATGGGTTTGCAACAGTCCATAAAATGTTAACCCATGGTTAATGTTTGCCACAACCCAATAACTGGTTTGCGGCAGCTATATAATTTAGTAAAACCAAGATGGTTGGTTTAGGCCAGCATTTAAATAAAAAAAAACAAATTGCGCCCAAATTTGTGGGCTCCCTTAGCCAGAACTGTTCCAGATCAAAAAAAAGTGTTGAAAAAAATGAGTTTTTCCAGCCCCAAACATCTAGCCCACGACTTTTAGCTGGCCTCATTTTCTCGCTGTAGAGATGCAAAGTTTTGAAATTGGTACTAAAACTGGTAGGAGAATGGCGCAATTTGTTTGATTTTTGTTTAAATCTAGTATTTTCGAAATTAAAGTTTCAAATTTGACAGTTGACAAATAAAGATAAAGAACCACAATTTAAATGTAAACTGGAGCTCAGTGGAATTTCAAAGCCTTTTAAGTATATTATTGGGACAATCCCTGCACAGGTGCCGATATCTACAGGGTGAGCGAATAATACTTGCCAAAGTTTAGGATCAGCTTTATTATAATCATGCGTTTGATGATCGCTATGGGAAAAAAGCATCAATTCTTAATAAAATCAAAACGCTGAATTTAAAAATTACATTAATTTTGACACCTATTAAATAATTAGTTAACTTGAAGTTTGTAAAAAATCGAATACCTTTTTTTTACTGTGTTGAAGATATTAAATATAAAGCCGTAAAAAAAGTGACTGTTGTCTTAACTGTCATTTGCTCTATGGGGAAAACAGCTGATGTAATGACATATATTTACGAGTGGGGACTCCAAACTTAAAAATGTCAATAATTTTGACACCTGTCAAACCCTGTCAAAATGGCGATTAAATAATTTATAAACATGGAGGTTTGAGAAGAGCAATTATACCTGATTTTGACATGTGTCAAGTCTTGTCAAAATGGCAAATAAATAATTTGTGATTTTAAAAAATAACAAAATGAAAACTGTACACAAAACTACCAGTGAAGTCAAACATGTTTCTCCGAAAGTTGATACAAACTTCAGTTGTCCGCCTTATATATATATATACCTTTTAAAAAATTACTTAATAGACCACTAAAGGAACATTATATAACACTGACCATGACAGTTTCTTATGGTTTTCGATTCGATATCTTTAACAGAGTAGTAAAAAAAAGTATTCGCTTTTCCCAAACCTCCATGTTTATAAATTACTTATTCGTTATTCTGCCAGAGTTTGACAGGTGCCAAAATTAATGACATTTATGAGTGTAGTTCGAGTCCTCACTCGTAAATATGTGCCATCGCATCAGTGGTTTTTACCATAACAGGAAATGATAGTTAAGACAACTGTCACTTTTTATACGGTTTCCTATTCATTATCTCCAAAAGAGTAAAAAGGAGGTATTTAAATCTAATGACATTTTTGACTTCGTCGACTCCAAGTGTAGTTCGAGTCTCCACTGAGAGTAAATGACAGTAAAGACAACTGTCACTTTTTTTTACGGTTTCTGATCCAATATCTTCGACAGATTAAAAAGAAGGTATTTGCTTTTCCAAAAATTGCAAGTACATTAATTATTTTTCCGTTATTTTGACAGGTGTCAAAATAAATGTCATTTTTAAATTCAGCGTTGTCATTTTAGTGGGAATTGATGGTTTTCTTGCCCATATCGATTATCATAAGCATGATAATAATCTGTTCATCCCAAACTTTAGCAGCTATCATTGGCTCACCCTATAGATATTGGCACATGTGCCCATGACACAAAATGCTGTCAGGGACTGCCTCAATAAGATACTTAAACAGCGTTGAAATCCCACTAAGATCCTGTTTCCATTTAAGTGGTGCGTGGTTCTTTCCGCCATTCTTTCTCGATTTTGAACAAAGACCTGACTTTTCGTCTTAAAATCCAATTTTTTACGTTTGACAAAAACTGCTTAAAATGAAACTAAAATTCTAATTTAATTTTTTTGCAGTTTAAGCAGGTTTTTCAAAAATTTTTATTTTTTTTTTCGTTTTTTAAAAAAATATTTAAAAAAAACTGGATTAGGTTAGCCGCTAAAGAGGGCTGCTGGGTTAAAATGGGATGGAGTCTGATTCTAAATTCCGTTTTTAAATTAATTTTGTCCCAAGGATGTCCAGTGGAGAGAGTTTTCTGAACCAAATCTGTAGGAAATTTTGTCCAAGGCATATCCATCGGATAATACAATTGTCAAAACGTTAGACGGCTCTTGGACATCCCAAAAAAGTCCAAAAGTTTCTCACTATATTAAATCCATTGGTGATCCAGTGGAAAGAAATTCTCTCCAAAAGTTATCCATTGGCTATCCAAAAAGTATCTTTATGGTTCACTGTTGGAAAAAATTAATAATTACAATGTATATCCGTTGGTCTAATTTTCTTAGTACACTGGATATACTTATTTGTGCCAATGGATATCCAGTGGACAGCTGCGATATTTTCAATATATAAGTATATAGGTACCTATATTTGAACCATTCCAACATCATAAGTCTGATTGTCGATCCTTGCGGATGGAGTTCCTAGCAAAGGATAGGTATTAAAATACTAAAATACCAATTAATCCAAAATAATGAAAAACACTTACTTAAATGATTCGACTAGATAGGAGGGAAATGTTATTGTTGGTAATGAATAAGAAAAAACATGATCCATTAGATATCCAAAACAGTTCGGATAAATGACTATGTTTATTAATGTGCCAACTAGGCCAAGCCCAATTGACATAGATTTTTTTGATAAATATTCAATTTAAAGTACATCACTTTTGCTGCACACAAAATGAACGTCCGTCGGACAGATTTTATTTTTGGTCCGATGGACCAAGAAAAATCGTTATCCATTGGATATCCAAACACTAATTGAAAAAAAGCAAGTTCTTTATGGATCAAAATTGGAAGTCCTTTGGAGTTTTTTTGTCATCCACTGTATCAGGAAAAACCTTTGTCCAATGGATGTCCATAAATGATCCATGGACAATGCGGGCGATTTCGGACAAAAAATGCCTGTCCGATGGACAATTTGTGCTGTCTGGGATTGTCTATATTTTATTTATACATGACGTTTCGATCAGTATAATCTCTGATCGTATTCAGGTGCAAACTACAATCTATTCCTAAGGCTACGTACTTATATACTATGGGAAATCACTCAACCGTGAAGTTTAAGAAGTTGACTCCGCCTAAGGTGTGGTAAATTTTTATTGGAGAAACTTCAAGGCCTCTTGAATAAATGACCATAAGGGGTACCTCAGAAGGGGAGACTGGGAGATGTCTAAAATTTGCCAACATTCTTTTGAAAATGATCATAGAGTAATGTGGAGAGAAACCAGTATATTACAAAAAGAACCAGACAAAATTAAAAGAAAAATCAAAGAAGCAGTCAGTCAAAAGGTAATCTTTATACTTGATATTTTAAAATAAATAAAAAAAAATTGTATTTTTATAATGTAATCTTAAATCGAAAACACTCAAACAAATATAATTTTGATTTTAAATTTTACTAAATTCACCCAATACCTTGTTGGCTACTATCGACGCACCAAACTGTTAAGTTAATATTTGAAATATATATCAGTCAAAGTCAGTCAGTTGCATGACAACAGACAGATATTTTAAAAAAGATTGGAAAAAAGTTTTTGAAAAGAATAAACTTCTTTGATAACGGCAGTAGAATTTCTGCCGAAACGTCAGATAAGTACTTAGATTCTAGTAAGGATTTGCGTGTGTGTAGGCAAATTTTTTATCTTATGAATTTGCGCAGTGGGTTTTAACATATTTTTGAAAAAATTTCCTTAACTTAGTGGCGAAATACCCAAAAAAAGTAGTTTCGACATTATGAATCCGCCACAAACATATAGATTTTATTTTCAATATTTTTTGTTGTAACGTAAACAAAAAATTTAATTATTTTTTCTGTTTTTTTGTAAGTTATTGAAGAAAATGTGGGTTGTGTCAGGAACAAAAGGGGGGGGGGGGAGGACAATCGCTTTCCCCGCTCGTCGTCGAGACAACGTGTAGGTTTCTATTTTTTTTTCTGTATAGATCATTCAAAATTATGTTGCTACACCTAATTAATTGTTGATAAAGTAGCAAAGTTTTTTTTCTTTATAGAATCTTCACAAAGAATACAAAAACCGCAGCAAGTCCCAATATGACTACTGCTGTTGCAAAACCGACGACGAAGAAGAAAAAATCAAGATATCCATAAAATCTTTGTCGCTCGCGGTTGACGCGGGCGAAGTTTTTGGTTTGCTGGGTCACAACGGCGCCGGCAAAACCACCACCATGAAGATTATCACGGCCGAGGAAGGTTCCACTCGCGGACGGGTAGGTTATACTTTGAATTGATGCGGTTTTTTCGAAAATTTTAGGGAATTAATTAACAGTAATATAGAGTGGGTTAAAAAATGTTTTTGTGTACAACCTTTTCTTGAAACACCCTAGTGTTTAGGTATCGCTTTCCGCGCTTTTTAAGTAAATATCTAAAGCAAGAGCCAAGCAAACCATAAAATAGTGGGTCACTAAGAGAACCATTATGCCCATCTTATCCTCCTTAACGACCCCTCACCATTGTAGTTTTTTCATAATATTGTATTGTCACTGGGACTATAAACGCACGAAGTAAGTCAAAATTGACCAATAAAGTTGCAAAGATCTACCACCCCAATCCAAAATGTAATCTTATAGAGCTGTCTAACAAATTGTCAAAGTCAGCTATTAATAATGTGATGGCCCTTTAAAAATGGTGGGTGTAAAATTAAAATTTTAAAAGATTGGAAAAAAATGCAGATTAAATAAAGTGATTATTTTATAGAGTAATCCTTTCTGAATAAAGTCAAAATTCGCAGTTTAAAGAGGCAGGGCAAGTTTTTAAAATCATCTGAAATTCATCTAAACGTTGGCACCGATGTCAACATTCGATTGAACATCTGATTCTGATAGACATCACTGATGATTAATCCGTCCATCAATAGCCATCAGCCCTCGGAGCCGATTCCAATTGTTGAAATCAAGTCGGTTGCATCGGAAATCCAAAAGAACGCGTTTGATGGCATGGAACGTTTCAAGAACTTGTTTGATGTACCGATTGCTCAATCGATGAGATTACAAACTCGCCCGCATTGTCATGTACTTTTATATCTCTCGCACTTGCACAGTGTGGATAGGCAGTTCAGCCTGAAGATCGGAGCAGATCGGCTTGAAGAGAGACAGTTGCGGTATCTGATTTGAGGGAGATGACGTTATCTGTAATTATATCGTGGCGACAGAGATGGGTAGAGCGACATTTCCACGTTTAATTGGGAATTTTGGGTTTATTGTTAAAGTTTCACTTTTCCATACTTTTGATTTGAGTTAGCATTACGTCTTATAGAAAAATGGTTTGTTTACCCTACACCGGCCATATTGGATCGGGCATGTTATTTTTGTTAGACTGCCTTATATATGTAAATAACTATTTTCAGGTTTATATCGGCGGCCAAAGTATAACCTCCAACATGAATTCAGTACTCCAATTGCTTGGCTACTGCCCGCAGCACGACGCGCTATGGAAAAACATCACAGTTCGAGAACACATGGAGGTTTATGCAGCTATTAGAGGGGTTCCTTACAGGGACATAAACAGGGTAGTTAATGGGTATCTAAGGTACGTTTAGAAGGTGCTACACATTAAATGTCACATCCATTTTTCTTTGTTCTCGACCTTTCAAAGCAAAGTTAACATACAATTGTCAAATGATTTACTAAATACTTTTTATATCTTCATTAAAAACATGACGTTATAGTTATTATCTGTCAATAGCCAAACCATGGCTTTTTTGGTTACCGAGGCAAAAACAATACATTTATGTTTTTACTTAAATTTTAAGGAAACTAGCGTCAAATTGTAACATTAGGAAAATATTATTATTTTTACCTAAAAATATTTCCTCAAGCAGTGGTGTAGCCAGAGGGGGGGGGGGTTTGGGGGTTAACCCTTCCCCAGGAGGTGCAACCCAATCTACAATAAATTAGTCATGACTAAGGGCCCCAGGGAGAGCTATAGCTCCCCCACTTTTTTGTGTTTGGTGTAATGTCTTAAATTTTAAAAATTTTGCCTGCCGTACTATGACGACATTAATTGTTAAATTTTAGTTTAATTTTAAGAAATTTTTATCTGCGGCGCATTTATAATTTGGCAACAAACCTATATATACCACCGCAACCCACTCCTTCTTAGCATCTAATCCGTATACTTTTTTAAAAATATTTTACAAAAAACCCAAGAGATCAAAATTTTTTTTTTCAAAATATTCACCTGCGGTGCTATACCAATTTTAAGCTAGTTTTTTTGTCAACAACGTTTGAAATGCGTATAAAATAGCATTTTAGTGTAATTTGTTCAAAATTTTTACTTGCGGCGCATTTAAGGGTTAATTTTGAAAAAATCTGTAAATGAGACTAGATAAGCTTTTAAAAATAAATATTTTTGTTTCGTATACACTAACTCAACACCTATTCAACCGCTCCTCTCCCATCCCTTCATTTCAAGAGCTCCAGTAATAGTCACCTATCTAATTTTTAAAAATTTGCAGTAGGTAGTTGATTTTATTAAATTATGATGAACCGCTCCCCCAGAGTCGATTTCGAAAATAAGTTCGGAAAAAATAAAATGGTAAGCCGTCATTACTACGTTTATACGCGACTAAAATCGGTTATATATGAGGACGTCCATTATTAAGGTCACTTTAAAAACAAAAAAATAAACAACAGATTTTTCGGTAAAAACAAGAGTGAAGTATTTCTTTAAGTTGGAAGCAATACGTTAATAGTAATTTACGTTACAAGGCCGGGAAATGGTCTATTAAAGTACAAGTCTAGATGTTTACGGACGAGGCGGAGCCGAGCAAAGGAAGTGGAGTCATTCATGAAAACAGCTCCAACTGAGAAATTTTTGTTAATTAAGGTAAGTTTTTTGGTTTCCATTAAATAAAAATATATTTTTTTAACCGAATTTACGCAATAGGCAATTTACACAGGGGGATTTAGTATTTATACTTTTCTGCCTTTTTTAAATTAATATTTTTTGTATTGTTTCAGGTTGTGGCGCTACTAGGTATTTCCGGGGGGGTGTCGAACAAAAACTTACATCAAAAGAGTGTTTACAGTCATTAAAGAATAATTTTTAAGCCCATTCCGTAGATATCGCCATCTGCGACCCACCAATATTCCCGAAAAAGCGTTTTTTGTCGGCTACAGAAAAGGAAAATTTATTAGCCAAAGAGTGGGCATCCATACAATTGGGTGAGCGCCTCGAAAAATTGCGGAATATTTGAATTTGTCCAATCCCGAAAGGTACATGGGACACTGCTTCCGCAGAACGTCTGCCACGCTATTAGCAAACGCGGAAGCAGATGTTAATGTGCTAAAACGTCACAGCGGCTGGAAGAGCACCTCTGTGGGCGAAAAATATGTCGAGGAGTCTTTAGAGACAAAAACAAAAGTAGCTAGAATGATCTAGGGAGAAGAAAACTTTGTTCAAGTTCTACACCAAAAACACCAAACCCAAAGTTACTCTTCCTCGCGAAAAGATAACCCCGAAAAAGATTGTAATTTCAAATAATTCCAATTGCACAACTAATGTGAATATTTATAAGTAATTTTTAGTAGTTTATTGTATAAAATATTTGTTTTTCATTAATAATAAAGATTTGTTTAAAAATATATAAAAATTCAGAAATTTAGTTTGAGTCCGGTAATGATATTTTATCGGACTAGTGATGTAATAGGTCATTTCCCGGACTCATATTAATTCCGTAGAGGGAACATTACAATACAGTATGAAATAAACTGTTTTTGCCGACCAATTTAAAGCAACGGATGGCTTTCTTAAATCGCTTTAGAATAAAATAGATTTAGTACCCAAACAGGTTTTACTGGTGTTTATACGACAACATATTTTCAAACCTTCCTTACATAAAGCGGTTTTATAGGCCTGTATAAACAAAGTAACTGGATGCTATATGCGAGTTTTTTGTTAGGAATTGTTGGTAAAGGTATTGGTAAATTTTGTCTTTTTTAGTTACGGCCCATGACATTTTTTTTCACATTTACCATCGCGCCAGGTAAAAATAACTTTAAAAAAAAAAAATGAAACACCCAATGAAATTTTGATAGATATTTTCTTTCTGATTTGAAAAGTGCATGCTAGCCTTATCTTTAACGGTCTTTGAACCAATTGGCAAAAATGTTGCCCTATGAGTAAACATTTGGTGAATAAAGAACCACTTAAACTATTTTTTTAACAGACCGGAAAGTAGGCCCTTTCTGGTTACAGCCTGGAAAGTTTTTCTTTACAGGGAGTTCTCATACAGAGAGGTCTACATTACAAGTCATGTTCTTTTAAGAAAGGACCTTTTAGTTCAATTTTCCGATCCTTTTCCGGTCCCATTTTTAGCCAAGTTGGCCATTACTTCTTGTTGACAACTTTTAGCTTTTAACTTTTTTGCCAGTTTTGACACTTCTAACGCTCTTTTAAATTTGTTTGAAAAGTTTTGGTTACAAAAATGGGCTCAAATCTAGAAAATGACTAGAATCAAGAGAAAACAATAGAAAGTTGCTTCAAGAGTCGAGTCGATTGATGCCTCCAAAGTCTAAAGAGCGCTACCAGCGGAACTTTGAAGCATTTGTAAACTGTTGCAAATTAAAAAATGTTAAGAAAATTAATGAAGATATATGGGTAGCATATTTTTCGGAAAAATCGACCATATTAAAGTGTGTAATGTATACTCTACAAATAACTCTACAAATAAATAAAGGACAAACCTAGAAATCTGCATATCATGAGTTGTTTTATCACTATTCTGCTTGATAAGTTGGCCATGGTCGCCCATAACTGGTCGTCAGTCATCACTGAATTACCTGTGCAAAGCTAATATGCACTACACTATCTAGCCAACAAGAAGCACAAAGCTAACATTTTCTTATTAGGGGACTGTTCATAAATTACGTAATGCGGCTAGCCGTTGACAAAAGTGGTAGATACTAAAATGTTTTTTCTGATCGTTTGAAAAAAAAACAGTACTTACGATACACGACCGGAAAGGGTCTTTACAGGCCTCCGCAGGTTTACAGGATTACAATTTTCCGGTCCAGAGACGTATACAGACCGCTTCAAGCTACTGCGAACATAGGGGGAATCAAGTCCAATTTACTCTCCGTGCCGTACGACCGAGGTGGATTCGAAGCACGCTGCAGTGTTATCTTTTGGAAATTCATTTTGTTTTTATTATTTTGTTTTATTTCTGTCTTGCTCGAGAAACAGATAGGTAAGTTCTTAATTGAAATAATACATTTTTAAAACCAAAAATGGATGTCTACGAAGTTGCCGAAAAAGTGCAGATGGTCAAATGGTCAAATCGTCATAACCCAACACACGTTCGATATTGGTCGAGGGAAAATTTGCATTTGTATTTTGACGTAAGAACACAGTATCCCCAAAAACTAAATGTTTGGGGGGGGGTATTATAGGGGAACACGTAAATGGGCCATTTTTTATTAACGGCAATTGCAATTTGAATGGTCCTAGATACTTGGTGTTGTTAGGTGTAAGATTTGGTGAAACATGGTTTCAACAAGATGGTTGTTCCGCTCACAATGTTGGCCTTGTTAGGGAATATCTTGATAATGTATTTCCTAATCGGGTTATAAGTACACGGGGAACTATTTTATGGCCACCTCGATCTCCCGATCTTGCTCCTAATGACTTCTATCTGTTTTTGAAGAAGCTTTTCAAATTATCACCCCTAACATGCTTGGAAACGTTAGAAGGGGTTTTTATAGTAGGCTCGGATATTGTCTAGCCGAGCAAGGAGGACTTTTCGAACATTTGCTTTAATTTTTTTTTGACTGGGAGAATCTTTTTGGTTTTTAGAATGTATTATTTTATTTTGAGAACTTGCTTTTATTTTGTTTCTCCTTATTATTTTCATTGTAACACGTCGTCACTGTCTGAGCAGTTGACAATAAAACGCTCTTATTTATCAGTGACAAAAAATAAGAAAATTACGTTATAAAAATTTGCGTATTTCTTGACCAAATTCCGGTTTCATTGACTACGCTCCACACAGCACCGTGGTTAGAGGCGTACTAAATACCAAAGGAAAGTCATGCAAGTGGTGATCGCAAGCCTGAGTATTGGTTGCTTCACTGATAGGCGTGCGGTGTCTCTGCATGTACGTACACTGGCAAATTAGACTTCTTCCGCCCTATGTTCGCAGTAGCTTGAAGCGATCTGTATACCTATTACCGGGGAATGATTGTTTTTCCGGTCCCATTTTCAGTCAATAT
The DNA here is from genome assembly GCA_963921995.1 of Oxystoma pomonae. NCBI lineage: Eukaryota > Metazoa > Arthropoda > Insecta > Coleoptera > Brentidae > Oxystoma > Oxystoma pomonae. The sequence continues at coordinate 46,837,733 of OY998171.1, read as the reverse complement.
GGCAATGACTTGAGTTGAATTAGTTTATACACCCCCAAAACCGGTTTTATATAAGGACGCTTTTAAATAAAATCGCTTTCTCCGAGGGTTTGTATGTCTTTCACTAAATTTCATTAAATCTTAGTTTAAAAAGAAAACAAATAAAATAACTGAGTTAAGAACAATTTTCTTTCTTAAATCGCTTCAGAATAAAATCAATTTAGGGCTTAAAAGGATTTTAGTGGTGTAAAGACGACAATATTTTCAAACCTTTCTTAAATAAAAGCGCTTTAAGAGGCCCATATAAACAAAGTAACTATTCAGTCAAGTTGACGCGCTTTTAAACTTTGCTTTTCCAACAGTTTTCTTTACAAAATAAATATTAATATTTAAAAAATTGGTGCTAGAAAGTACGAATAGCCCACCATACAATTAATGATTGTGTAAAAAAAAAGAAAATATCTCGAAAACTGTAGCCTTGAAAGATTTGAACCTTAAAACAAATTTTTTGGGTAATATTTACGAAAACCAAAATCTGAAAACTGCATATCAATAGCTGCTTTACTTCTAAAGTTCCACGAATTTGAACTTTAAAACAAAATTTGTAGTCCACATTCATGGAAACTTAAATCTGAAAACCGTATATTGCTACTTGCTTTTGTTCAAGTTACAATTTTTTAAAATATTTTATCTGCCTTTTCCCCCCTTCAGCCCTCCACCTACCTACCCAAAAGTTAATCAGTACCAAATTTCGTTAAAATCGGTTAAAGCGTTCTTCAGTTATTGTGTAACAGACAAAAGACCGACAGACAACTTTTTTTTTCGTCGATTAAGGTGTTTTGGAACCTTAGCAACTTATTTTTGATAAAATTAAAAAAAGTCAAAATTTCACGATTTTAATAGTCCCCCAAACCATATTGGTATGGTGGACTAAAAATAGTTAAAATATAGAAAAAAATTACAAGGAACTTGCAACAAAACAATCTAAAGAGAGATGCCAACGTTATTTTGATGGTTTTATGTCTTCGACTTAAAAAAAAATACGTACGATACACGACTAAAAACTGACTTTAGCAGGTCTTCACAGATTTGTAAATTTCCTGTGCTGCCCTGTAAAGTTCACGTTTCCAGTCTAGTAACGTAAATAGCTAATATTTTTTTTTTGATCATGGATACTCTCCTAAAACGCCTAGCAGAGGAAGGATTCGACGCCCATGCATACGCCGACGACGGTGTCGTGGAGGTGGTAGGCCACCACCTAAACACCGTCTGTAACAGAATGCAAAGGGCGGTATGAATCATAGAAGACTGGTGTCAACAAAACGGTCTCTCTGTCAATCCAGGAAAGACAGAGATGATCCTGTTCACAAGAAAGAGGAAAAAGGAGGGATTCAGAGCACCCAAGATGTACGGGAGACCCCTGACTTTGGTTTCAGAAAGTACCTAGGGGTCACCCTAGACAAGGGGCTCACCTGGACACCATACGTTGCGAAATTGACCAATAAGGTGCAGGCAACGATGTGGCAACTGCGTCGAGTGATTGGCCGCACCTGGGGTTTGAGCCCCAGAAACCTCCACTGGATGTACACGGCAGTACTAACACCAAGGATCCAGTACGTATCCATAGTCTGGTGGCCAGCAGTGGAAAAGGTCACTACTACCCTCAAGCTTAGGAGCCTACAGGGAACCATATGCAGAGGGATAACCGGCGCTATGAGGACGGCACCTATACAGGCACTCGAAACCATTCTGGGACTGCCGCCGCTTCCGATCTGGATCAGAAAAGCAGCGATGGCGACCCACCTCCGGCAACAGGTCAATGGAGAGGAAGAGGGGAAGCTGTGGGGCATCTTAGGATTGCCCAAATCGCCGAGAGAGAATGGCAGCGATTAAAACACAAAGACCAAAAAAACCCTGGAGATTCAACAAGAGGTACAAAATAGTCATCCCAGACAGGGAACTATGGCAGAGTGAAAACCTCCGCAAACAGTTCGAGGAGAACGCCGTGATTTGCTACACCGACGGGTCGAAACTGTCGGAGAGGCAAACCACAGGATCGGGGTTTATGTGGAAGACCAGGAGGTTCGAAAGAGCTACCCGCTCGGAGAGCAAGTTACGGTCTTTCAGGCAGAGGTGTATGCCATAATAATGGCTGCAACCATGGAAGACATAAAGAACGGTAGGGAGGAGCATGTTTATATATGCTCCGACAGCTAATCAGCCCTAAAGGCACTAAGGGCGCCCAAGATCAACAACACCCTGGTGGAGAAATGTGCTGATGCACTAGAATCCTTGGGAGAGGGCAAACAAGTGACACTTATGTGGGTACCGGGACATATGGGGGTGCCGGGTAACGAGATGGCTGACGAGCTCGCCAGGATCGGCGCAAGCACCCAGTATGTAGGGCCGGAACCACTCCTAGGAACAACTAAGAGGCAATTGCAAAGTCGACTCAATAAATGGGCCAACGATGCCATGACGACCGCTTGGAGAGGAGGAACAGGATGCAGACAGACCAAGGACTTCGTAAAGGGCCCCGATGTAGCCAGACAAAAATGGCTTCTGGGTAGATCGCGAAGGGACGCTGGTCTGCTGACAGGTATCATAACAGGTCACAACCGACTAAGGAAGCACATGACCCGGATCACGGTGGAAAATGACTCGACCCGTTATAGCGAACTGCGAGGCATACCAGAGGACGAGATATCAGGTATTCGGTTTCCCGACCCTGGATGAGGAGGACCTGTACATACTCAAATGGGACAAAATACTGGACTTTGCAAAAAGAACAGTAAAACCAAATGAGCAGACTGCCAGACTAGTGGTGCAGGCGGTGGATTAGGGGCAGGCACGGGGTAGGGCAGAAAGGGCCCAGGGAGGCCTACTTGCCAGGCTTTGCGCCGCCCCTTCCCTACTACTACTGCTAATATTTTTTAATTTTACTTGAGAACAATTTAAGGAAAACTTATTATAAATATATTTGGAATCAGAAGAGATATATTAAAAATTTTAAAAATATATAGGGTGTTCCAAATTCGATGCTCACCTATACGGTAGGAGATACGAAAAGGTTTAATTTGGGAAGAGTTGCTCAAAACTAAAAAAGTTAACAAAATCCTAGTAGTCCCGGAAATAGGTCGAAAAGAGTTTCATTTTCGGTTTTTATTTTTTTGCGCCTTAATTCTTAAAGCTGGCAAAAAACGCCTAAAACTTTCTACAGGCACTTTTTGGGTCTACCTAATGACAAGTCCGTTGATATATGATATTTCAGTGTGACAGGATCACTGTCAAGTTATTATTTTCTATCGGCGTTTGGTTCATGAAGGATGACAGGTAATATCTTGCAACCTTATTTTGACACCTGACGTTTTGGGTTAATGAACCATCAACAATCCAAATTCAATTTGTGCTCAAGATATTTGGAAAACCCGCTTGCAGTAACTTGTTTTGACATTTCAAAAAGGATAGAGTTTTTTTTGACGTTTCATTTTAACAAAATAATTTTTCCCAACATTTTGAAAATATGTTTTAATTCATAAATTTTTTAACTTATCTTATTAAAATTTTAATAATTAAAATTTTTTAGATTTGAACTGTCATATGATCATGTCAGTGAGTAGTATTTAAAAACATAAAAAAGTTAAAAAGATTTTAAATAATATTAAGCAAAATTATTTAGTTAAAACAAAATGTAAAGAAAAACATTTTTAAAGTATCAAAAAAGGTACTCCATGCAGGTTCCCCAAATATCTTGAATTTAGTTAAAAGAAAAAAACCAGGTGACTGGTTAAAATAAGGTTTTAAAATATTATCTGTCATCCATCGTGAACCAAACGGCAGGAGAACAAAAAGCATACATGTCCGTAAGAAAAAATGAACTTGACAGTGCTCCTGTCATAGATCTTAAGACAACCTGTAGAAAGTTTTAAGCGTTTTTTGACAGCTTTAAGAATAAAGGCCCAGAAAAATAAAATCTAAAAATTAAAATTTCGGTTCTTTTGGAACCTACTCGGTAACTGTAAACTTTTAGTAGTTTTAAGTAAAGCAGAAAATTGCGCAACTTTGCCCTAATTTAATCCCTTTCGTATACCCTACCGTTTAGGAGATCTCCATGGTGAGCATCGAATTTGGAACACACGTATAGGGTGGTATACTTTGCAAAAATTATTTTTACCTGTCGTAATGTCATGCTATAATTAAAAAGAAAAAAAATTGCCTAGTTAAGTAAACACATTTTAAATCATCTTTCTAGGATGAAAAATCGGTCAAAAATAATAGTCAAAATGGGTGGGAAGAAGTATTAACAGACGAGACGTTTGTTTATCAATAGAAACATATACTGAACCAACTCTTTTTAATTTTCAGCGGATTACAAATACACGAACATGCAGAAAAGCATGTCAAACAGTGTTCGGGCGGTACCATGAGGAAATTAAGCTTTGCCATGGCAATGGTGGGAAACCCTAAGGTGGTTCTCTTGGACGAACCCAGCACTGGCATGGATCCTAGAAGCAAGCGGTTCTTATGGGACACTATCTTGGCTAGTTTTCAGGTATACAATGAGTTAAGTTTGGTACAACCTTTGATTGATGGGTTATATAACCTTCTACTTGTATTTTTCCAAACCATATAACTATGAGATACTATAAAGATCCCATTTATTGTCGGATTTTAACGCAAAAAAGTGTTTTGGAAAGGTAACAAAATAGGCTTTTTGAAAATATGTATGTTTATGCATCTTAAAAAACCTTTGGGTTTTTTTTAGTCACTTTGTATATTTTTTTTGCAACTAAAAAAAATTATATCTAGTATCTGTAAACTGATGTATCATTTGATAGATTCTATTAAGAAATAAAAAAACTATGGGTTTTTGGTAAACTAACTTATTTCATAAAATAAAAATTGCTAATAATTTAAATTAACCAGATTTCGTAATCTATTCGCCAATTTTGTTGACAAGGACACTGTACAAATGCTAACAATAAAGCTACTTTCTTTTCCTTACTTTTCTGAATGTCAAAAAATGACATTCTGTGACAATTACAATTTTATGCATTTTAAAAAGCCCGTTGGCTTTTATTTAAACACTTTGTATATTTTATCGCTATAACAGAAAAGTAACTATTATCTGCCCATGTATTATTTGTGAAAATCTATTAAGGAATAAGAAAAATAAGAAATTAACGTCAATTTTGGAACAATAAACTGCAATATACATCAAACAAACTAAAGTAGCACTAAAAATTGGGGCGAATGTGGTCACCATTTGCAGCAACAATCAACTGCATTCGTCCAAATTTTTAATGCTACTTTGTTTTCCTGATGTACGTTCTAGTTTATTGTTACAAAATTGACGTTAATTTTTTATTTTATGCATTAAAGGTTTTACACTAGAATCTTAATATTTTCCTTATTTCTTAAAAGATTTTAACAAATGATACATTTTTAAAATGCATAAAATTGTAATTTTCACTAAATGACATTTTTTGATATTCAGAAAAAAAATGTCTTATTTTTAGCATCTGTAGTGTCCTTGTCAACAAAATTGGCGAAAAGATAACGAAATCCAGTTAAGTTAAATTATTAGCAGTTTTTATTTTATGCAAGAAGTTGGTCTTCGAAAAAAACCATTATTACAATTAATCAAATGATACGTCGGTTTACAGACAATAGATAGAAGTTTATTGTAGTTGCAATAAAAATATAAAAAGTGTCTCAAAAAAAACCCAACAGTTTTTTTAGATGCATAAAACTTTTGGACATCCACCATTTTGAATTTTAGATAAGTGTCATTTTCTGACACATTTGCAAAAAGTTTGTTTCATTACCTTTTCAAAACTCTCTTTTGTGTTAAAATCCGACAATAAATAAAAAATTGGCAGTTTTGGCTGAAAAGGACAATGTAAATGACAACATTCCTTTAAACAAAAAATTGTGATTAGAAGAAGGTTCAAACTTGTTTGTACAGTAGATCAGCGTTTAAATCTGACTAAATATAATAAACTTTTTATTTACACAAATATTGCATTTTTGTAGGGCTTTACCCAAGGGCTTGAAAACTCAAAGTTGACTAAAATTATTTCAAGAGAAAATATCTGTATTTTCAATACGTTCTCAAACATTGAGATTATGTAATATATGGATAGCAAAATAATTTTTTTTTGGCACACGCTTAAAACAGTCTAAAAACAACTCCATTTTCTTACTTTAGATCTCATGAGCTAATACAAAAAATAAGTAAAAAAAAATAAGCTGCGATTGGACATTTATGAATTTTCTGTTCATAAATGCAGCACTTTTGGATTGGGCACATTTATGAATTTTCTGTTCATAAAACCAGCATTTTTTAAAAATGTCCGCGTGATAATATCAGGTTCTGGACCAGTCTGCGACGTAGGGAAAAACGTCTGAATGCTCGAAGGGTAGAAAACGTCTTTGATTAATAGGTCAGTCGCACAGATAATCTTACTTTTGTTGATGTTTGACAAATAAACGAAAAAGTGTTTGCCAAATCATTTTTCGCGTTTTCAGGAAAAAGGTTCGCATATTACCACCTCCTAGTACACCATGGCTTTTATAATATACCTATATTAGTTTAGACGTTTGTCACTGTGGTTTTGGCTCTTAAGCTTTCCTATACTATTTTAGGGTTCTAGAGGTGCTATACTTACTACCCATTCCATGGAAGAAGCAGACGCTCTTTGTTCCAGAGTGGGCATAATGGTGAAGGGTGAACTCAGGTAAATATAATAAGTTACATATCTATATTTTTGTAGGTAAACAGAAGACAACAAACCTGAATATAATAAAGATTAAATCCGTAGTTTGAAATATTCTTAAAAGGTTTATTTTTGAAAATCAACAACATGATGTAAGTGCGAGGCAATGCCTAATTTGTCTGGAAATGCCCACAACGCTCAAATTGTAATAATGAAAATAGTGATATGTAGTAAACTTTATCGGCCTAGAGCTCGGAAACTATCAATTCCATATAAAAAATTAAAAATTCATAATTTGTTTTGAATTTGTCAGTGAATATAATCCCGTTTTTTTCCTCATTTTTTAAATTTAAAGTACCATAGTTGGGGGAATAAAGTTAAATTTTGCCCTCTATGGGCCTTTTGATGATGATTTTAGGTGACCTGTTTAAATCGGTTACTAAAAGTCTACCTGTAAATAGCCTGAAAAATGTTGCCGTCAAAAAGTAGGGTCCTCGTGTCAAAATATTATTTAGCCCTAGTAGCCACAAGGAGGCAAAATATATTTTTAGCAAACATTTTGGCTTCTATTCAAGGTCCTCTGTTGACAGGCCGAAATTTTTGTATATTTCGTTAGACTGATAGTACTGATATGTACTACAAAACTGCTTAATTTCAAGTCTGCAGGGCGAGTCGTTTGAAAGATATGAGGGATAACTGAAAAACACATTTCTGCCTCTTATGATCTCCTAGAGGCACCACGTGTCATTTTATTTCAAGTTAATACTATATTGTTGTCAGGATGCCAATATATGTACCAAATTACATTGCAATAGTTCGAACCGTTAGGAAAAAAAAATATTTGGACATTCTAACCCTACTTTTTAACTGCAGCATTTTTGAGGCTGTTCATTGGTCGGGCGATGTTAAGTAATCTATTAGTAACCGATTTAAAAACCTCACGAAAAAACCGTTGCCCCAAAACTACCACGTGGCTTACATTAATTTTTTTTGGAGTTCACTTAGAATATATTGATTTTTTTCAGAAACGAAACCTAAAACGAAGGCAACCTGTGCAAAGCGAAATATTTTCCTTTTATGCCTTCTACCTCTCCCTTCTTGCTCCTGTTTCCATCGTTTATTTCTTTCCACTTTACCACTCTCTGGAGGTATACACGTTTAATCATCGGACATCGAATTAGAGTGAAATATTTACAGTACGCATGGAATTGCACACAACATCCACGCATTTTTAGGCAGTTTAACCACCACTATGAAATTATTGGAACAATAATGAGTAACTAGCCCTCCTCCCCCACTTTGCTAAATTACTTAATTTTAATCGTACTGGGCGACTGTTATTATTTAAACATGCTTATATGGTGCCACCTATAAAGTTGACTTAATTAAAATTGAATTTGAAAGTCAGCAATTACCCACATAGCAAAAAAATATTGCGCGTATATCTAGCGTATATACGAAAACGGAGAAGGATATTGCCCTGGATATAACCGAGATATTCACCCGACGTCGTGCATAGGACCTCCAAAAAAGATCCAATTTAGATCCAGAGGTACCTATTACGTAACGTCCACTGAATATACGTTATAATATATTCTGAACATGTATTCATTACTCCACAAAAATATTCGAGTTATATTTCTGTTACACCAAATTTGATGTTCTATGGTATTATATTATATATATATATAGTATATCCTGTCGATATCCATCACGATATACAAAATGTATATTTGTCAAAATTATAGTTCATATATAAGAATGGTATATCCATAGAAGAATATTCTTTTCGAAACAATAATGATTTGTTTTAAAATATTAACTTATATTCGGTTAAAATACGGACAAAGTACCAGCCGTAGTAATATTATTTTAATGTGTTTGTTTATGGTTTTTTTTAAGTTTGAATCAAAATTTTACGGCACTTCTGCCAAAATAATGCATCTTTACCCAAGGATGATGTTAAAATCGACACATGGAACGGCCGTCTTGAATAGCCCTGAAGAAGCAAATAAATTTTGCGAAACGTTGGCATTTCAAAAAAAGGATGTTTCATTAACAAGATCCCTTAACCCATAAACCTAGACCTTAAAAAAAAATATAAGGCTTGTATACAAAAAACATATTTTTAGGATGTAGGATAGCGCATATACACTGAATATACAGTGTTCATGTTTCCTTTTTTGAAACGAGTCATGTTTTTTTTTCTAATATATATAAAATATATCCTAGTTTGAAATATCTTTGTGATATATAATATCCAAGGCTTGCTATGTGGGTAACTCTGTGTATCAGACTTCCATTGTCTATATTTTATTTATACACGACGTTTCGATAAGTACAATCTCTGATCGTCTTCAGGTGCAAACTACAATCTATTCCTAACTATGAAGAAGTTGGCTCCGCTCAAGGATTGGCTTCCAAATATTTTGAATTTCAACACTTGATTTACTGAGAACAGCCTGATTCTGCCCAATAAAGGCAGCTTCAAGGAATTTTCGTTTCTTCCAGTGTGACTCCTTGTGCAAACCTTTGCTTCTGTCCACTTCATTCGGTGTTGTTTTGACCATGCATGTTTGGCGATTCCTGATTTCGTTGTTTCATCTCTTTGGGTATTTGTCTGATGTTCCTTAAGCCTAACAGATAGTATTCTTTTTGTTTCGCCTATGTATGATTCACAACACTCACAAGGAACTTGGTAAATGCATTCTTTATTTTGTTTGTTTTCCGGTTTTGTTTTACTAAGAAGGCTTCGAATTGTGTTATTAGATTTAAAAGCTGTTTTAATATTAAAGTTGTTGTAATATTAAGGCTGTAATTATTCTGCTGCAGATCCTTCTTAATGTTTCTTATTTCGATTTCCAAGTCATGAGAATTGTTACTGAACGGCTCTGTTATACAAAGTTCTTATTATTCCTCGTTTGGTTGTAGCAGAATAATTTAAACCTTGATTTAAATATTGTCCTGTTTCCTCTTATTACAGACACTATTTCTAAATTTCAGTAATCAGGACAGAGATTACAATACCAAAACCAGGAAAATGCATGTCTTACAATTCCATACATTATTGGAGCATCAGAGAAAATTTGAAGAGTAGCGAACAACTTTAATATTAAAACAGCGTTTAAATCTAATAACACAATTCGAAGCCTTCTTAGTAAAACAAAACCGGTGAACAAACAAAATAAAGAATGCATTTACCAAGTTCCTTGTGGGTGTCGTGAATCATACATAGGCGAAACAAAAAGACCACTATCTGTTAGGCTTAAGGAACATCAGATAAATATCCAAAGAGGTGAAACAACGAAATCAGGAATCGCCAAACATGCATGTTCAAAACAACACCGAATGAAGTGGACAGACGCAAAGGTTTGCACAAGAAGTCACACTGGAAGAAACGAAAATTTCTTAAAGCTGCCTTTATTCGGCAGAATCAGAGTGTTCTCAGTAAACCAAGTGTTGAAATTCCAAATATTTGGAAGCTCCTTTTTAGGCGAACCCAACTTCTTAAACTTCACATAGCCTTAGGAATAGATTGTAGTTTGTACCTGAAGACGATCATAGATTGTAATGATCGAAACATCGTGAATAAATAAAATATAGACAATGGAAGTCTGAAACACAGAGTTATTTTCAAACACATCATTGTCTCAAACTTTCAAACAAACCTTGACCTATTATAAAAGTCGACATTATTCTGACAGCACCGTGCCCAAAAAAGCTCTGGCCAGATAACCAGAACATAGGTTTTGGATAGCTCAGGCAATCAAGAAGAGCGTCGTCTAAACTTTGCCATAATAATGGGTCCTGAGAAAAATAACTGTGTTTTCTCCTTTAGAGTTGGATAAGAGCACTTTAACTGATGGGTAAAGTGCCCAAAAATAGGTAGCAGTATTTTAACCTTCGTGCTAAACCCTCAAAAATAGTGCCGACTTTATTAAAGTCAGGCTATGCTAACTTTATCTACCGTTAAGTCTCTATTGAATATAGGACCTCGGTTTTATTTTGTTGGTTTTTGGAACCCCGAGGTAATGATTATTGAGAACACGGATGAGGAATAAGACGTACGGAAGCGAAAACACTGCCCACGGAAAATCTCGCAATTCCCATGGCAATGGCTCCAGTGCATAAGAAAGCTCTGCAATGCCTCTGGGTTTACATCAATTTACCCCACGGAATACGGGTATCATATTTCAAATATAAACCAAACAAGTTTCAAAAGAGAAGCTTCTTCGTTGTATAAAAAGTAGTTTGAACTCACTCTATGCTCCGCTTTACATCGTATAGCCTTAACAAATGAATTTGACTCTGATGTATCTTTCAGATGTCTGGGGTCAACTCAACACCTGAAAAACCTCTACGGTGCTGGTTACACGTTAGAAATGAAGTTGAAGTATGGGGACTCAACACCAACCTCAGCTTCGGGTACTCATCAAGAACTTACGGAGTTTGTTATAGGTTGGTTTAATCAACATTATTGATGTATGTGTATGTGTCCAAACTAACTAAAATTTTTAAATATCGAAACATGCAATGCATGAATGGGATTAATTAACACTTTGATTAAGGGATCGGTCCCTGGAGCCCGATCGCACTCACAGAGATGTAATTTTAAGTTTCTTGGTGAAGGAGAGTTATTTTATATTTCATTTACACTTTATCTCTTTATGCAAACGGTAATCAAAATTACATTAATGGACGGGCTAAAACTTAGGCTCTATAGAGGCACATAATTAAAAATAGTGAATATTTTTACAATGGTTAATGATTTGGCTTCTTAAAAATCTGTCACAATGACTATAGGTCCCGGGAGACCGCGGCCATAACAGAAATATGAGAAGTTATCGGTCGTCAGGGATTGTTAGAGCAAAGCAAAAACTAACTTAAATTTTCTTGCCGTTTTAACTTCATTATTTTAATTTCTAGGACTTTTTGCGGACGCAACTCTTCAAGAGAGCTTTGCTGACAGGCTTGTCTTTAGTGTACCTCAACAAAGCGTCCCTTCATTGGCCAATTGTTTTACGCAGTTGGAAAAAGGTAGGTAATAGTATAATGGACAACAAGCATGTAATGAGGGTCATTATACGTGACGTCGAAGTTTGAGACGCAAGTCGAGGGCGAGACAGTGATAGTTCCATTTGGGTTCTGTGTTAAAATTTAAGCTGCGATATTGAAATTGGTCCGAAACTTTAGAATGAACAGTAGCTTCGATTGACTCGCTTTGTCTTTTCTTGCAAATGGAAATAAAGATGGCACTAATCACATTGTCCCCACGTTGGGCGCCAATTTGTTAAAATAACTATCAAAGCGGTTTTTCATCAAAAAAATAAAAAGTAGGGTAGTAGAGTCAATGCCAAGTCTAGAAGTGAAGGTCGTTTTTTGATATCACTTCTAGTAATTGAGATATTCAATTTTGAAACTTAAATCCTGCCACTATTTCGTCATTATACCCTTAGACATAATCACTGTTCCTCCTTTTTAAATCCATCATAAACCTTGTCTTTGAAAGTTAAGTGTCACATATAGATATGACTTTGACATATTGCCATACAGGATGTCAATTTTGTGTTTTTGTATTTTAGCGTTTCAGTGTTTTTTTTTTTATTAAACCCTATTTTGTATATTATGCTGAATCTTTTTTACCGACTTATTTTATTGTTTTTGTTCCCTTTTTGGTTATGAATTAATTTTAGTATGCGTGGAAATAAAAATACTAAACCCAGAGATACATTCTCGTTTCATTTTTAACACGATAAGAAAATATCTCGCTGCGTGGAGATGAAATGAAGATTGCCTTTTATCTTTATTTCTTTTATTTTTTTTCATACAGAATTAGTTGGTATATTTATTTTTGTTATATATTTTTTGGTTAAATTGTAATATTTATACCTTAAGGAGATCACAGTCCAATCGTTTAGAGAAAATAAGAACTTGCATAGAGAGTCAGAGAATTTTTCGGTGTCATTTTTTAATATTAGATCCTGTAATACGAAATTTGATAAATTTGTTGAACACGTCTTAGGAGAAACATTTCTCCTAAGACGTGTTCAACATGTCATAAAGATATCTGAAACCTGGCTACATGAAGATCTGCCAGATGTTCCATATCATATACCGGGCTACAGATTTCTCAGGGGCTCCGAGGGATATGGGGTGGCTTCGTATGTTAAGGATTTTTTCACCTGTAAAACACTTCCAATACCAAATGGAGCAAGTAACTTGGAACACATTTGGGTAAATTTGAAATATAAAGGAAAAAATATATGTCTTGTATCTATCTATAGGCCACCTGATGCGAACCTCAAAATTTGTTTTTCAATATGTAATTCTGGTGGGAGATTTCAATGTGGATTTGGCCAAGAAAACCGATGACGGTTCTGAATTATTAAAATATTTTTTAGAGAAATACGGTTTGACTCAGATAATTACAGATTATGCAAGAATAACTAAAACTACTAGTAATCTTATAGATATACTGGTTACTTCTCCAGGCTTAGCTATAAACTCGGGGGTTGTCGGAATGGGTGATATATTGGACCATCGCCTAATCTTTGCTGATTTAAAAATTGCCAAACGAAAACGCCCTACCATCATTTTTTGCAAGATCTTTTTTCGATAAACTGGAATTTGATCTATGCTATGGACGGTATTGATATGGTAACTTTTTAAATACTAATTTAAATAAAACTTTGGATATTCATGCACTATACAAAAATTCTCATATCACCAAAACACCTGCGCCATGGCTTACCAGTAATATTAGATTTTTTATGAGATTGAGAGACAAAGCTCTTACGAAATATAAAACAACCAAAAGCGCGTCTTATTGGTTAGAATATAAAGATTTACGTAACTATGTTTTCAACGGCCCTACGTAATGAAAACGTACGTAATGAGATTGAGAGACAAAGCTCTTACGAAATATAAAACAACCAAAAGCGCGTCTTATTGGTTAGAATATAAAGATTTACGTAACTATGTTTCAACGGCCTTGCGTAATGAAAACAAGGCATATTTGCAGCATAAGTTTAAAACCGACCCTAAATCCTTCTGGAAAACCTTAAATTGGTTAAATCTGGGCTCACAGGCTCAGCGCTCTCCAGTTAATAACTTTGGTGGCGCTAATACCTTTAAATCTTACTTCGTCAACTCGGTACACCAAATAACTTCAAATAATACATACATACATATATAAAGACATACTGTATTGTATTGTATTTTGTATTTGTTAACTTTTGTCAGTATTGCAGCATGCCATATTTTCTCAAGGCGTGTATTACCCAAAAGATTACTTGAAGTCATATCAAAAACAGAATTTGTATTTTTGATGAGAACCCCTTTACGATGGGCGCCAATTTGAATTAGCCATTTTAAAAGTTAACATTGGTGATTTTGAGATTTAGATGCTCCAAAATCTGACAAAAAATGATTGTGTTGACCATTTTCTTTTTTTTCCAGCAAAAACCGATTTTGACATAGAAGAATACAGTTTCAGTCAGACCACATTGGAACAAGTTTTTCTTAAATTCGCCCAGTACGATGAAATTAACGAAGAATAAAAACAATTGAAAAAAAAAAACATTTTAAAAATAAATTTCTGCGGCGAACATTAATTTAATCGACAAGGTGTAAACGATCGCTTTGCAAATCTTTTATTGTGAGATAGGGGTAAAAAAATTCTGTTTTGTTTTTGAGATACCTTTTTTATTATATCTTGTGAAACAAGTGGAAAAACAAATTTAATAAAGGTAGGATTGGCAGAAGTCTGGTGGTAGGCGAAGCGGTTCCGCTTTTTGTAGATCAGTCCCGCTTCTTTTCAATCAATTTCAAGCCCCGCTTTTTATGAAAATTGTCCAGATTTTCCCACTTTTTTCAAATCTCACGTATTTTTTCTACCTCTAGTATTTACTTATCTCCAACCCTCCGAAAATTTTTGCCGCTCCCTACCTGAATTGTCTTTATATTTATAAAATTATTGTGCACAAATTTTGACTTGTATGTTAGACAAGGAAAAAGACGTATCGCACGAAGCAGCTTAAAATTAGGGTTTTGGCAATCTTATGAGCGTATTAGTTTATATATTTTTTTAAATAACTTAAGATGGATTAAATCAGTATTCACTTGATGACAATTTCAGATACATCAACATTCGAAACATCGTGAAAAAGTAAAAAATAAAGAGAATGGAACTCTGAAATATTGGTTACCATCTTCAAACAACAGTTAAAAAAATAGTTTGAAAATGACATCACTTTTGAAAAGGTAAATTATCAGGTTTTGAGGGGTCAAAATTAACTTTTTGAGAAAGGGATTTTGGCTTATTAATCAGGTGAAAATCAACCCGTTTTTTAATGGATAAGGTAAATAATAAAAAAAGTGCCAAACCTTTCAATAAAATTGTGAAAAATTGCAATAGCTTGAAAACAAAGGAGTTTTTACGCCCATATCAAAAGATTTTTTTAATTTCCTATTACCAATTAAAGCGATCATGTACACCCTGTATAAAAAGTAAGTATTTTTCTAAATCTGGTAATTATAAAAAATATTTTTAATAATTATGAAGGTGATACTTAACTTGTGTCATTTTTTTTAATGATAACATAACTTAATACTTAGACTTGAAATAGACTTATGGCCATTTGCACCGACCTGAATTAGGGTGGCCCCAGCACTAGGGAATATCTACACTCATATACGTATCGGTTTTCGTTTGTTTGAGTGTTTAGGTGATTCCTAACTGCTCTAGGTGATATCTAAATATAGGGAGTCGATTTCGGCCCTGTAACTTTTACCTAACGTAACCTAAAAAAATTGCCTTTAAGAGGGGTTTTAGTATTTTTGTGTACTAATCGACATTTTGAATGACTGAACAAATCCATGCTGTAAGCAGAAATAAAGCTTAATTTATATTGCCGCCGTTGTCGTCTGCACTTGCCGGTCAAGATGACTTTTTCATTTTTTCTTGTATACTAACTCTTTCAGTATGTACCCTAAACATTTAAAATTGCTTTAATATTGCCTTAGAAACAACAATATGTTTCACAGGTTAGATAGTCGTATTAATTCTTACTGGATTCTCCGAGTACTTTATGCCAATTAGCAATTTTTGTGAGTTTACTATAGTTACTATTGTTCTCTTCTTTTAACTGCATCGGTCTGAGAGAGATCAAGCTTACCAGAAATTGCTTCACCTGCACCCCTCTGCCCATGAAAATATAACTGCTTAATTTAGTTATCGTTGACGGATATACGGGGTCGAACGGTGTGCAGGCGAGTCTGACAGGCCATTTTTCTGCTAAGTTGTATCTCTCTTAGCCGAATGCAATTATAAAAAGAGAACAATACCCTATAAATAAGGTGTGACGGATTTCTGATGATTCTTCATTGGTTGGATCACTAAATAACTTTTGAGTGACTGTGATGAAAATGATTTAGTGGAACTCTGACCAACATCAGTTTACTTGCAAAAAAATTATCAGAGAAAAATCTTCATCTTAAATAAAACGGACTTTGTTATTGAGCCGTTGAAGAAAAACTACATCTTTCCGATACTGGAGCATACATTATTGGCTCACTGAATAACTTCAGTTGGTGGTCCAACACAGTTGTTTTGCCAACACTAATACGATGTTGGATCGTTAAAGAAGGATCTTCATCTTAAATACAGGGGATTGTTAAGCCATTGAAGAAAAAACTGCATTACTCCGTTACTGGCCCATACAATATTGGGTCACTGACCATCATAAATACACCGCATTTTATTGTTGGGTCATTGAAGAAAAAACGATGTCTCTCCGATACTGGTCTGCAATGGTCAGTGGTTAAAACATTGGCGTGGTAACCCGGAGGTTAACGGTTCCAATCCCGTTATCGTCTCCATTTTTTTTTGGTGATTTATTTTTTTTTCTTAAAATATATTGATTTGTCCTGGTTACTGAAGCACAAAAATATAGTTACCGTTATGTCTAAAAGTTGCTAGTAAGATGGAGACCACCTACATTGGGCCAATGACTTTGTGACAAAAATTTTTTTGTTACTAATCCATCAACTGTTTACCATTGGACCAATAATGTGGTGTATCGGTCATGTGACTGAGGGGAAAGTATTACCAAAGGGTTTTTTAGTCTGGAATGATTCTTAATTGATATTTATCAATAAATTTCCGCGATTTCGATCTTAACCAAAGTAGGCAAAATTGTGACGTAATGGATCAGTTAATTTGCTTTTGGTATTTACCATTTATAACCAGACTCTGGAATTGCGTTCATCTTTTATTTATAGGTTTTTAAGGTTGTGATTTTTTTTTATGATAAGTGTTGTTGGGTTTAAGAAATTAAGAAACTATGAATGAGTAGGAATGTTGATCGAGGTCAACGACCACGAAATAGCACGTCTTCTGCTTAAGAATGGTACGTTTTTGATACGAGCCCACAAATTGATCAAGTAGCAATTTAAACAGAAGCAAAAGGAGGAAAAATAATTACACAACTTTATTGCCACAATAGTTTGATGCTTAATCCATTTTAAAAAGATTAATTCAAAAACTTTTGACAATATTTTGACGTTTGACCATAAAAAAGCTTAGTTGGATTTGTCACCGGCTAGCCGCATAAAAATGCGACGTTGCCAAATGTAAATCAATAAAGGGTTTATCTAGAATTTAGGTGATACCTAACCAGGCCCAGGCTAGAACTTTTTGGTGCAAATGGCCATTAATAAAACAATAAAATACCAAAGGGGCTTAACTTAATACCAAATAATATTTAATTAGGTTTTGTTTATAAACAAAAATATTTATTTATTATTATTTATCTTTACCTGGTATTAAAACTTTAGGTATATATATAATAATATAATTTAATTATTTTATTGAATTTTTTGTAATTGTGTCTAGTGAATATTTGACGCTAGCTGTGTAAAAACACAATTTTTTTACCTATCTTATTTGCTGTAAATACATTAAAAGTAAATAAAAGTTAGCAAAAAAGGGACAATTTTTAGGTTCAACAAAAAAAATTGTTTAGAAAAAAATTAAGTATATATTATATAAACTTAAAAAAATGTAGAAATAAGTAAATAAATTAAATTGTTGCTAATTTCGGTTAAAAGCGTCTTCTTTTATTTCAAAAATGTCAATATTAAGTTTTTCTTTTACATATTACAGGGAAAACATTTAACTCAAAAATATATTTAAAAAATAAATAACAATTCAGCATCATAATAATATTATGTAAAAAAAATAAAAGACATTAATATTATTTTTTTTCTAATAATATTACTAAGAACATTTCAGTGGGATTTACTAAAAGGATTTAGCCTATTTTAGACAGATCCTAAGTTTAAATGAAATTGATGGTTTTAAGCATTTTATTACAACTTCGTTGAGTTTTGGACATAGTTTGATTTATAAGAATAATTCTGATTATTTTTTTTTAGTGAACAATCATCTTAACACAACCTTTTGTTGGATTTAAGAAGAAAATTTCAATTTAAAAGAAGTTTTTTTTAACCCTAGGGGGAGATCTAAATGGTAAACACTCTGACAGAACATGAGAAAATGGCCTTTAGTGAGTACCGATGAAAATTGCAGCTTTGAGACTTTCGAGTGTGATCTTTCAGTGGAAAGTTTTGTTTGATGATTAAGCTTTTAGATAAACTCAATTACGTAGTGCCCTAATAAAAACGGGTTCAAAATATGGCGTTCTTCTGGAATAAATTTGAGATATTTTATTGATTAATGAACAACTTGGGATATTAAATGAGGTAAATTAATTCTCGTATAAACGGTTACTTAGGGAAATTACAGGGTGGATTATTTAAATGGAACGGTGCTTCTAGCGGCTTTAGGGAAGAGGTTTTATAGAAATCTAAAAGCGAATCTTTAATAATTTTTTACGGTCTTTCCCCCATGATAAAAAAAAATTGGGCACCCAACTGGAGGCCCAGGGCCCAGCAACAATTTTTTTTAAATAAGAAGGTACCACTTGTGGTATCTTTTTGGAAAGCTTGTTAATAAATAAATTTGTCCCACTAGTTTTTTTGACATCTGTCAGCCAATGTGTCAAAAATTTTAAAAACTTTCTCTTTGGTCAATTGTTTAAGCTTGAAAATAAACCACATATTACTCTATTTACTAAGCGGAATAAAGAAAATACCACTCAAGGACATTATTGACGGCCTCACTGAAGGCCCAGAGCCTACCAACATTTTTTCATGAGGAGGTACCACTTATAGCACCTTTCTGGAAAGCTTCTTAAAAAAAAAATTCCATTAAATAAATATTTTTGACATCTGCCAACCCATGTGTTAAAAAACCTATTTTTTGTCAATTGTTTTAGTTTTAAAATAAACTACATATTTCCTTATTTAATAAGTAGAATAAAGAAACTACCACACAAGGATATTATCGGTGCCCCATTTGGGGGCGCAGCCTAATTACCTTTTTTAGGTTAACTAGATATTAGATAAAAGGGAGATAAAGTCAATTTTCTTTTTCACTCAACCGTCCTTAACGACAAAAAAAAGTTTTTTTAAAATTTTGTCACACATGGGTTGACAGATGTCAAAAAAATTTATATAATCGAATTTATTTTGTACCAAGCTTTCCAAAAGGTGTCACAAGTGGTACATCCTCATGAAAAAAATGTTGGTAGGCCATGGGTTCAGTGAGGGCCCCCAAACGAGCCGCTCATAATGTCCTTGCGTGGTACTTTCTTTATTCCGCTTAGTTTATTTTGAACCTAAAACAATTGCCAGAAAAATTTTTAAAAAAAAAATTAGTAAGTTAAATTTATTTTTTAAAAGGCTTTCCAAAAAGGTGGTACCTTTTAATTTAAAAAAAAAACCAGTTGGGGTCCCAATTTTTTTTATATAATAGGCGGATAGTCCGTAAAAACTCATTAAACTATTACCTCTTTTAAAACCTCTTCACTAAAGCCGCTAGAGGCACCGTTCCATTTAAAGAATCCACCCTGTATAAACGAACTTATTACCAATTGCCACAAAACAATCCTTTCTAGGGGCTATAAATTTAAACCACCCCCCAGAGGTGGTCTAAGAAATCAACAACTTTATAACGTCAAACACAGATAATGAAGCTATTATGTGCCAAATTTTTGGCGTATTCACCATTTTCCATTTTGAAACCTGTCAATAAAAATTATTTTTAGGGTATTTTCTCCTAAAATATGGTATATTTTGAGAAAAAAGCAGTTTTTTAGTGGTATTTTTCAATAACAATACAAAATAATCAATAACTTTGTTTCTTTTCTGTATTGGTAAGTGTTTTTTGAAAATTGGTTTTAAAATTTAGTATCCCCCATAGGTGTAAATATTTAGACCTGTAGAGGGTACTATTTTAGATCTTAACAACCCCCAGATGCACCGTAAAAATATTGGGATTAGTTTAGCTAATCCATGCTTCCTCTTTGTTCATTTATGTGGGATCAACAGAGAAAAAGAATGGATTAAATAGCCAATCGCGATTGAGTTCCTACGGTGCATTTAGGAGTAAATCCCACTGCTTAAGTTTAAAAAGGTCACATGGAAAGTCACAGACTAGAGATGGCTTTAAAAAATTGGTCCTCACAGGGCCGTCAGCTCTCATCCTTGGCTCCGCGTAAAAAAAGCAGGATAAACTAAGTAAGGATAGCCAGATATAGCGAGAAAATTACTGTTAGGCAGCAGTGGCACTAAAAGCAATGAGGTTTTTCCACATTTTTGGGAAGCAAAGTAGGTAATTATGTACCTTCGAGAGAATTCCATATGAATTTTTAATTTTTTTCCGGAAACCTCTTGGTTTTGTAGAAAAACTTTTTCGAAGTTGGACTTCTCCAACAACGCTCAAAAAATATGTCAACCAATTTTACAAGGAAAATGGTTGGTAGTGGCCTAATACCTATTCCTTACCTAAGTCTAGTTCATAGCTGTCACTAAGATATGTTTTGTAAACAAATATTTTTGAACATTAAGTTTTAGCTGTTTGAAACTGAATTTTGGCTAATAAGAATAGTAGGCTATTAAAAGAAAAGGCTTAGAAGCATATAACTATGAGATACTATAATGGCGCAATTGTCGCAAAATGTGTAACAATAAATAAAAGAAAATAATGTAAAAAAACAGGGTTGGCACGGGCAAGGTGAAAAATCTATTGCGCATGCCCGACGCAAACTGCTCGCGTTCAGAGCTCTAGGATTATTGTCCTTAAAAAAATCCTAGAGTTCTAGGATTAGTATCCTTAGATTTTTTGGCTCTTCGTTTTTTTCAGGCTAACTTGATTAAAAGAGTCATTATCGATACGGTTTTTTTTCGGAAAATACAAGGGTAGGGCTGTTATATTGGACACTAGGGCGATATTAAGATGGGTTAGGGTTTAGGACTATGGAACGTATGTGGTTTTTAATCTAATTTTGCGGGTTTTTCTTTAAATTTAAATAAAACTTGTTGGAATTTTGGACTTACTATAATCATATACATGATTTCGCAAGGAAAAAACACAGGTTTTCAAAAAATTTCGTGAAAAAAATGGAAAAAAGCAAATTGACAGTGGGTTTATCCCCGTATAGTAGGCTTTTTAACTAAAAATACTCTGTTAAATGGGTTACTTACTTATATTGTTTTATCGCTTTTTATCCCTAAAATTGCAGAGGTCCATATGAAAAGATATATTCTTACACAACACTTCTTCAATATGATGAAAATATTAAATTAAAATTTTTAATTCATGTATTTTTATCGATTGAAAACACTTAACTGACGTTTCGCTCGCTGACGTTTTGCTCATTTTGTACGAGAACCGTACCTTCTGAAATAAAAGAAAGCCTTCTACATCTATAAACGCGTAAACCACCAATTTTAACAAATTTTATTTTGTCCATCTTTATAAAATTCTCTATACCTTTGTTCCCCCCCCCCCTCTTTAAATAATGTAATAAACATTTTTAATGTTGAAGTATTTAGTTATTTCATTATGTTATTAATCATTTTCAGTTACAAATGGTAACGAAAAGCAGTTACGAATTCTCCCCTCCCCCTTGTAACAATTACCTACTCCCCCGCGCCATTACTTAATTTATAGATAACACTAAGAGGTTGCAATTTGGAGTTTAGGTGTAAGGCAAGGTCTGGGAGAAATGCAGGGAGGAACGAGAGTAGGCAATTGCTCTCCTTCTTGCATGCTTCTGCAAAAAATCTCCGAATTTTCATAAAAATTTAGAAAAATTGCTAAAATCACACGGTCCTTTTACCCCTAACAAATTACAAAACCGCGCAAAACCACCAAAATAATAACAAAATAAGCAAATCCCCAACGTCCCAAAGAATCCGCGGAACTTTTATTATTAGTATTTTTTACATACGCTATTCTTTAATTTGCGCTGAATCAAATGTTATTTAGGCAAAGATTGTTACGTTTGCGCGGTTTGTGAATATGCCGCAATCAGTCTTACAATATAATTGCTTGCTTGCTTGAAAAATAACAGCGCACAGCGGTTATAGTGCAAGATTTATACCGTGAAAAATTGCTTTTTAAGATTCCGCGCGCTATCAGTTACCACAAAAATTTAGACGTCTTCATTTTTTAGGCGCGTAATTAATCGCCTTTGACAAGGTGTGCAACGCAAAAAAAGCTTGGAATTTGATTTTTTAGTAATTAAAATATTTCAAAATATTTATTTTGAACAAAAAATCAACCAAATCGTGACTGTTTTAAAATTTAAAGATAAACCACCTCTTGGCGGTGGTCTATAATATACGATGATTTTACTCAAAATACAACATCCCGTGTCACTTTGATATTTCCCAGATTTCTTGTTTACCCATATTTTATTAATATTTACGGATTATTTGGACTGTTTTAGGAAAAAATGACCCCATTCGTCTCACTCCAGTTCATTTTTACGTCTATCCAGCTAAAATTATCTTATAAATTGTGGTCTGGTTCGGCTTAAAATAAATTTTTTGATACCCATGTATATGTCAGTCTTCAAACCAAACTTTTGATAAACTATAGTCCTTAGTAAATACCGCCCTTAAGTTAATTTTCGGTTCTATCAGTATTCGTATCCTTATCTCTATCGAGTTGACCTATCGAGTAGGTGTACTTTTAACCTAATGGTGAATGCGTGACAGCCCCAGCTGACCAACGTTACGACTCCCTTATCGTACCTAACGAGGTTTTCTTACATTTGATCAGTTGGACCTGTCACGCATGATTTTAAAAGTACACCTGCTTGATTGGTCGACTCGATAGAGATAAGGATGCTGATAAACCTGAAAATTAACTTTAAGTGTCTATTATCTCATAGTTCTATGCTTACAAGAGTAAAAACCAGGTAAAATAAATTTTTTAAATATTGAAAAAAGGTGCATTATTTTTGGTCAACTATTGAATAGAAGAGGAATAAGAGTATTATGCAAATGAGTTATAAAGATTGTAGCGACTTTTTTGTTACCTGCAGATAAAATTTTAATCTGTCCAGTAGTTTCCTTAATACAGCGATTTTAAAATTAGAAAAATCGAAAGAAATTTTAATTACCCTCGAGCGTGTCTTAGATCTTTTCGAAGCTCTAAGACGCAACTAAAAAAAAACTGTCATTCTAGACCTTAAAGCTTACAAGAAAATCCGGGCCATGGTAGGTACTGAAAATAATAAAAATAAAATAAAATTTTTTTAAGTTAATTAAGAAAGGTACTCGAAAAGAGGTATAACAGACAATTACGGAGAATCGTTATTCTGTCTCTTTTTTGTCGTACTATTGTTAATGGAAAGAAGCATTTTCCGACTAAAACTTTAAAATTTGCGGCCATACGTTAGCGTTGATTATTTCCACCAGCTCTCAAAGTTGTTGGCGTTGCGGTTACTAGTAAATTGCTCATTTTTTTTTAAACAAGATCAGTGTGGCAAAATCGTGTGGTGGACTCGTCGTCTTCTTGATTTTTAGAAGATCTTTATTCTGACGAGACATTGTATCAACGGAAAAAGGAAACATCCCAAAGAGAAAAGGAAGCAGTAAAATTGCAGCATATAAGTGGGCTCTGTGTATTGACTTTGGTTTTATTTAAAAAATCCCTATATTTTTTGTTTTTAATAAAATAAACTTATATCTACAAAAAAACACATTTTATTAATTTTTCTTAAATATTATACTTCGATTGGTTACCTGGTAGTTAGATTTTTTTAGATTACCTGGTAGTGATACTTCGTAGCACGTCAGAAGCAAGTTTTAGAGATAAGAAAACATACCGCCCTTGCAGCGTGCCTGACCTTTGCTAGGTACTGCAGTATACTTATTGCGCTGTCACGCGATAAGTGAAGACGCTATCGAAATATATTTACGCGCGCGTTTAAAGTTGGCCAACTTTCCCAGCGTGCTTTTGTTTTGGTTATCGTCTTTTGGCCCAAAATTGAGTGACGTGAGAGCCAGTTGCACCGTGCATCTTTCTATAATTCTGGATCCTATTAAAGTTATGGTTTTTGCCAGAAACCCAAAGTGTAAGTTTTTAGGTATAAATATGCTAATTTGTGTATACAAGGTGTCTTAAAGTTCTAAGGGAATTATTATTTGTATTTTTGAGTGTTAAGTTCAACATAAAGAGGTTAATGTGAACATTTGACATTTTTAATGATTAAAGTAACACTCGTGGCATATCGGACATAATTTTTATTTGCGAACACGAGATTCACTTTAATTTTAATGATGTTTGCTAACTTTAAAGTAGTTACTTAATTTAAAAGACTATAAAGAAAATTATACACCATCTATTCGTCATAGGATCTTCTAGAATCACGATACAATTCCACAAGAACCCATAAAAACTCCTCCAAATTCATTGATTAAAAGAACTCGTCGAATCGCGATACTGATAGAATCTTATCAAATATCCTAGAAACTGATCCCACAAAAACCCATAAAAACTTCTCCAAAATCATTGTTCAAAGGATCTTCTAAAATCACGATACTGATAAAATCTTATCAAATATCCTAAAATCCGACCCCACAAGAACCCATAGAAATTTCTCCAAAATCATTGCTTCTAGAATTGCGATACTGATAGAATCTTATCAAATATCCTAAAAACCGATCCCACAAGAACCCATAAAAATATCCTATCCCACAAGAACCAGTAAAATTTTTTGAAACTACGAAACTGACAGAATATCATCAAATATTCTAGAAACCGATCCACAAGAATCCGTAGAAACTTCTCCAAAATCAATCCTCATAGAATCTTCTGTAATCACGATACTGATAGAATCTCCTCAAACATCCTCCATACCCCATTCCCATCAAATCTCCTTGAAAAATGTATATTTGTGCGTACATAAAATCTTCTCCAACACCACCCTTATACAAACTGAAAAAACGTCCTAGGCTTCTGTCTTATAAAACAGCCCTAATTCTCATAAAAGTAACTAGTCTTATACAATCTTATAAATTACTCTAAAACTACAAGCTGGTAAAATATTACATATTTCCTATATAATCTTCTCCGCTTCTAGAAGAATATATAATATCATAGAAAAAAAATATTGACCTTCTCATTGAATCTTATCAAACTGATAAAATCTTTTCCGGTCTGGATGAGATTTGATGGGAAAATTTCAGCAGGGCTAGCATAATTGGGGTCCATTTTCTTGTCGTACTCTTCTGAAACTGCACCCAAATTATCAGGGAAGAATTCCAAATGGGAATGACGAAACTCCAGCATAATAAGTGACATATTGCTACCTAGGCCCTCTTCTCTTTTCTCAAAAGTGTAGTTTCAAAATTTATGAAACCAGTCAGTGGTAGAACTGGTGAAGAAGGCCAAAAATTCAATAGTTTTCTGTTGGTAAAACTTTCTTTTTAGTCCATCATACCAATATAGTATGGGGGACTATTAAAATCGTGAAATTTAGACTTTTCTTAATTTTATCACTTTAATCGACGTAAAAAAAAGAAAAGAAAAAAAAGTTGTCTGTTGGTCTATTGTCTGTCTGTATACACGATAAGTTAAGAACGCCTTAATCAATTTTAACGAAATTTGGTACAAAAATCCTCTTTCGCCTAACCATGAACTATAACTTTTGGGTAGGATGATGGGGTGTTAAAGGGGGATAAAATATTTAAAAGAATTGTAACTTTGGAAAAAAAGCAAGTACCGATAGACGGTTTTCAGATTTAAGTTTCCATGATTATGTACTACCAATTTTGTTATAAAGTCCAAATTCGTGGGACCTTTAGTTTCCGAGTTGTTTGAAAGAACGTTAAAATATATAAAAAAAAAAATCATAACTTTAGAAGTAAAGCACCTATTGATATGCGGTTTTCAGATTTGGATTACCCAAAAATTATGTTATAAGGTTCAAATCTTTGAAAGCTACAGTTTTCGAGATATGTTCATTTCCTTTCAACATAAAATAATTGATTGTATGGTGGATTATCCGTGCTTGCTAGCACCAATTTTTTATTTATTTATTCCAAAATTTTTGTCCTTAAAAAGTTCTCGTATTTGAGGCCCAACGACCCCCACAATAAAAGAGGAGGAGGTACACTCTCTAAGATGGGCTGACGTGCTAACCTTCGTAAGGAAGGCACGAAGGCCCGGAGAGAGAGAGGCAGGATATGTAGAGGGTGTGGGAGGATAAGGGTGCGAGACGGGATATGGCAGAATGGGCCCATGAAGAGGCCTAATTGCCAGGCCTGCGGGCCGCCCCTTACTACTACTACTACTACTACTGAGGCCCAACGAACATTTCCTCTTTAAGCTTCCTCAAGTAACACAGCTTCCACAACATAGACTTTAAATTCCAGTAAATGCTGCAAAAACGTTAGTACGGCTGTTCTTTGCTTTAAAATAGCTAGCTTTATTTAATCTGTAATTTTGGCTGTTAAAATTGTTTGACTACTAAATTTACATTCAAAATAACTTCTATAGTTATATCATCTAGCTAATCAACTATATATGCTAAAAATTAACTAACAAAATAGTTGCAATCTTAACTTTTTTTCCTTAAAATACAACTGAAAAAAATGCAAAGATGACAAGGGCAGTAATTTGTTTTATCCTAGTGCTAATTTTATTATAACGAGAATAAGCGCCCTCTACCGCTAGCAAAATTTGCTATTGTTTTAGATTTATTGTTTAAAAAAATGCAAAGTTGTTTTATAATATGGCAAAACATAACCTCTCAAAAATTTATGAAAAAATAATCTTTTTTACATAAATATGCTCAAATCTAAGTCCAAAATCTTTCAAAATTAACTAAATATGGAAGATATGATGTTTTTTCCTTCAATTCTGTATTAAAATTAAAAAAAAATAAAAATTTTCTAGAGGTATCATGACAGATTTCGTCATCAAATGGACCTTGCACAAAAATTTGACTCTTGGGAAAACTTCAAAATGTGTATTTTGATTAAGAGTTTTTGTTAAACAACAGTAATATTTATTTTAGTTGTCTTCGGTCTTCAGTCTTTTATGTTGGCGGAAAACTTTGATTTAATTGCTATTTTTAAATACATTTTTTTGTCTAGGAAGTTAAATTTTAAACAACAGGCAAAAAATATTCCTCAAAATAGCTGTGATACATTTTACTGACGTTTTTAAAACGTTGTAGCAGTAGAAAGAAAGGCATTATTGAAATTAACCCTGTGTTTCGGACTTTCGTACAATATCTGATCGAAACGTCGTGTATGAATAAAATATAGACAATGGAAATCCGAAACACAGTTAATTTCTAACACGTCATTGTCTCAAACTTTCAAACAAAAGCATTATTGTTATCTTTTTTGCTGCGGAAACGTTATCCCAGCTTATTTACAGCATGTTGTGTTACTTGGGTTGCCTTACTCATACGCGGGAACTTTTGTCTCAGATAAAAAAACGCATTTCCTTTTCTATCCAAGGAAAGAAGTCGGAAAAAATAAGTCTCACAAATTTTATTATCAACAATTTTTACGGTTACACAGGTAATGTAATTACTTTCACCTACTACTTAATAAACTTATCTTGATAATTATTCTATGGGTAGTACTTAATTCGAAATATATATAGTCTTAAATATCTACAATTTATTTTTTTACATAGTTATCTACAAGTGGTCATTTTATGCACCTAAGTCTAAAAGTCTCGAAAAAATAATGTTTTATATATATATAAAAAGTTTGCGTTATATTATATGCGCTTTACAAAAAGCGAAATTCTAAAAGTTGTCACTCTAGTAGAACACTATAATAATAATAATAATAATAAGTACCTAGTTAAGATGATAATACCGATGGGGATCAGTATCGGAATGTGTAAATAAAAAATATTCCTCTCTATTCTTTAAATATATGTATGTGTAAAAATTCTCAGAAAAAACTATTCTTGGCTTAAAATTGAGACAAAGTTTGCTTCATTATATTAAAGTTACAATATTCTTTTTATGTAGCTTTAATTATGGAGAAGTTGTTAAAAGTAATACATTTATTTTCTAGTCTTTGGAACAAACACTAAAAACAACTTATAATTTCTTATTTAAGACAAGAGATTCTTTTTTTTCTGCCAGTGACCTTAGCTTAGGAAATGTCGAGGAGACTTTCAAAACGGGTCATGTGATATTAATATTTTTTGGAGTCAAAAACTAAGGACCGGCAAACCCTTTAAACAAAAAAAAAGCTTCAGGTAACTTGGGAATCGCTTTTAATATTAGTGGAAAATGACCTTTATCCCCTCCCAATCAAATGTTTCGGATCGCCAGTGAACTAAGACACGGCTACTTTTTTCCGAATAAGCTAAAATTTTGTTTAAAAGTTTGAGACAATGATTCTATTGTCTATATTTTATTTATATACGACGTTTCGATCAGTACAATCTCTGATCGTTTTCAGGTGCAAACTATAATCTATTCCTTAATCTTCACGGTTGAGTGAGTTTCCATAGTATATAAGTACGTAGCCTTATACTTATATACTATGGAAACTCACTCAACCGTGAAGATTAAAGAGTTGGTTCCGCCCAAGGAGGAGCTTCCAAATATTTGGAATTTCAAGACTTGGTTTACTGAAAACACCCTGATTCTGACCAATAAAGGCAGCTTCAAGGAATTTTCGTTTGTTCCAGTGTGACTCCGTGTGCAAAACTTTAGCCTCTATCCACTTCATACGGTGTTGTTTTGACCATGCGTGTTCGGCGATTCCTGATTCGTTGTTTCACCTCTTTGGGTATTCGCCTGACGTTGTTTAGTCCTAACAGATAGTGGTCTTTTTGTTTCAACTATGTATGATTCACCACACTCACAACGAACTTGGTAAATGCATTCCTTATTTTGTTTGTTCTCCGGTTTTGTTTTACTAAGAAAGCTTCGAATTGTACTATTAGATTAAAGAGCTGTTTTAATATTAAAGTTGTTCGCTACTCTTCGAATTTTCTCTGATACTCCTTTAATCTATGGAATTGTGCGGAATGCATTTGCCTGGTTTTGGTCTTGTAAACTCTGTCTGTTATAAGTTTAAGGCTGTAACCATTCTGCTGCAGATCCTTCTTTATATTTCGTATTTCGATTTCCAAGTCATGAGAATTGTTACAAATTTGAACGGTTCTATTATACAAAGTTTTTATTATGCCTCGTTTGGTTGTAGCAGAATTATTTGAACCTTGATTTAAATATTGTCCTGTGTGAGTGGGTTTACGATAGACTGTTGTTCTGATGTCGCTTTCTCCTCGATTGACAAGTACATCAAGAAAAGAAATTTGACAATTTTGCTCCAACTCCATTGTGGATTTAATGGGGGGTCTTATGTTATTTAGGTGGTGAAGAAATTCTGAAAGTTGTTGGTCATTCCCGATCCAGACAATAAAAGTATCATCAACATATCTTGGCCAGAGCTTAGGTTTATATGTTAAGGTGTCAACCGCGTGTGATTCCAACCACTCCATGTGAATATTGGCCACCACTGGCGAGAGCGATGAACCCATGGAAAGACCGTCATTCTGAACATAAAACCTATCTTTCACTTGAAAATAAGAGTTATGTAGACAGCACTCAAACAACTCCATCACTCCCTCTAGCGGCAGGCTTCTACGTTCACGAAGGGATTCGTCAACAAGCAGTCTCTCTCTAATAATATCTAGCGATTCCTTTATCGGGACATTGGTGTATAGACTTTTGGCATCAAAACTAACAACACTATCGTCGGGTTCTAAAATAAAAGATTTAAGAATATTAACAAAATGGTTGGAATTTTCAAGAAATGAAGCGGTCTTGCCTGTAAGAGGTTGAATAATTTTAAAAAGAAATTTAGACAGATTGCTTGTTGGAGAATTTCTGGAACTTGTGATTGAGCGTAAGGGCATTGCATCTTTGTGAATTTTGGGGAGTTTGTATAGATGAGGAGGCTTGCTATAATGTGGTGTAAGTTGAGACCTTGTGTTGTCCGGAATATATCTGGAATACTTTTTTAAAGTTCTATAAACCATACTTTCGATTGATTGCGTCGGGTCTTTTGAGAGAAGTTTATAGATTCCTTTGGCAAGTACCCCTTCAACTTTCTGGTTATAGATTTCCGTGTCCAAAATCACTGTTGCATTGCTCTTATCTGCCGGTAAGATTTTAACAGATTTGTCCTTTTGAAGATTCTTCAACGCGATTTCCTCTGACTTGCTTATGTTAGAGGTATGCTTCCTTTAGAAAATTATTCAACTTCTTACAGGCAAGACCGCTTCATTTGTAGAAAATTCCAACCATTTTGTTAATATTCTTAAATCGTTTGTTTTAGGACCCGACGATAGGTTTGTTAGTTTTGACGTCGAAAGTCTATACACCAATGTCCCGATAAAGGAATCGCTAGATATTATTAGACAGAGACTGCTTGATGACGAATCCCTTCGTGAACGTACAAGCCTGCCGCTGTGGGGAGTGATGGAGTTGTTGGAGTGCTGTCTACATAAATCTTATTTTCAGGTGAAAGATAGGTTTTTTGCTCAGAATCTCCTTCCAATGGGTTTATCGCTTTTGCCAGTGGTGGCCAATATTTACGTGGAGTGGATCGAATCACACACGGCTGACACCGCAACATATAAACGTAAGCTCTGGCTAAGATATGTTGATGATACTTTTATTGTCTGAACCGGGAATGACCAACATTTTTCAGAACTTCGTCACCACCTAAATAACATAACACCCACCATTAAATTCACAATGGAGATGGAGCAAAATTGACAAATTCCTTTTCTTGATGTACCTGTCAAACGAGTAGAAAGCGACATCAGAACAACAGTCTCTCGTAAACCCACTCACACAGGACAATATTTAAATGAAGGTTCAAATCATTCTGCTACAATCAAACGAGGTATAATAAGAACTTTACCAAGTTCCATGTGAGTGTGGTGAATCATACATAGGTGAAACAAAAAGACCACTATCTGTTAGGCTTAAAGAAAGAGGTGAAACAACGAAATCAAAAATCGCCGAACACGCATGGTCAAAACAACACCGAATGAAGTGGACAGAGGCAAAGGTTTTGCACAAGAAGTCACACTGGAAGAAAAGAAAATTCCTTGAAGCTGCCTTTATTGGGCAGAGTCAGGGTGTTTTCGATAAACCAAGTATTGAAATTCCAAATATTTGGAAGCCCCTCCTTGGGCGGAGCCAACTTTTTAAACTTTACGGTTGAGTGAGTTCCTATAGTATGTAAGTACGTAGCCTTAGGAATAGATTGTAGTTTGCACCTAAAGACGATCAGAGATTGTACTGATCGAAACGTCGTGTATAAATAAAATATAGACAATGGAAGTCCGAAACACAGAGTTCATTTCAAGCTAAAATAAATTTCTTTCTAGGGCCACCGATTCAAGTGTTTGAATATTTCGCATTGGGTGACCTTAGGCAGAAATTTTAGCTTATTCGCAAAAAATCAAAAAAGTGTTCCGAGCCGTGTCTTAGTTTTTACAAAGTGCCTTCCATTCAAAGTTTAGTCAGTTTTGACTTAAAAAAAGAATGAATACGTTTTGAACTATGAACAACAAATTCTGAGCTAAGGTCACTGACTGAAAAAACAGAATCTCTATTCTTAAACTAAAACAATAGTTTGTATTATGCCTCTTTAAAGAAGGAACCAACAAAAAATAGAGAGTTTATTAAAACAAAATGAGCACAGAAGTATTATTGGCACTCGTATCGTTTTATCATTATCTAATTGACAATATCGAAACAATATTTAACTTACTTATTAACTAATTATTAAAACAAATTGAAAAGCTAGTTGAAATTTTAGTTTTTTATCGGACTATAATGCACCAGCGCTAGGATCATCCAATGAAGCTTTATGCAGTATAACCTCATTTGGTAAAACTCATCTCAGCCACCACTGATTAAAGCTTATTCGGATAATTTTTTTGTTTGTGCCTACTGGTGCCTGCAGGGTGGATTATAATTATTAGAATTAAACATTTTGGAAAGACAAAACTCCAAAGCATTCCAGTTTCAACTTGTAACGTCAGACAGGGCCTATAGTCGTGGAAATAGCGCTAGTCTCTTTATTTGACCATACTGTAACTCTGGTTACAAAACGCAAGTGCATTTCTTTATTCAGTTTTGAAGTGTAAGTAGTTTTCAAAAGTTTTTTTAGTCATGTGCAGTTGGTACCATTTAATATATTGTTTAAAAACTGAGTGACGGGCGCGAAACATCAAGTCGCATGACCAACTTTTGGTTGTTAGTGCAGTTAGTTCAATATTTTGGAGTTCTTCTCGAAATTGAGCGAGTCCCAGAAAAGTTGGAAGAATAAATTAAGCACCTATAGATACTAACAAAAAATGATTTTCGTTATGATGTATAGCTCTTGTATTTTATTAGGGTGCAGTCAGAGTCGCCGCACCGTCAAAAGCAAGCTGTAATTTGACCCATACACGTCTTTCTCCTCTGTTGGAAGGATAAACAAAAATAAAGATTCGCCTAAAATTTTGAAACGACGTGGCTCTTGCCCATGCACATCTACATTGATATACCCATAGTTTATTTTTATTGCGTACAACGGCTTATTTTTTATAGTATGGCAAATCTAATAGCTAAAGCTGCAGATTTAGTTATTTTTACTTTCATCCATATTCGAGCCTTTAAAAAATACTGATTCCAAATAAATTTGGAATAAAATTGGATAGGCATAATAAATATTCTATATTTGTTGATAAATTTATGTAGTTTTTTTTATATTTTTAATTTTTATATTTTTTATTAAATATCAGTATTCTCTCAAAGAGACCTTTTAAAAAGCCTAGGATGCATGAATTAACTGCAGAGACTTTAGGAATTTCAACAAAAACTGCAGAACAAAACTAGTTTTCCCGCATTGTAGATACAGTCCGATCTTGCCATGAATTCCTAAAAGTGCCATTGTTAAAAACCCACGTCTCATCCAGAACTTTTGGCTTGTATAAATCAATTTCTTTTTCTTTCCAATATTTTCGTAGAAATTCTATCCTTTTGGATCGCACTGCAGGGAGTTGAATTAAAAAGTTTCTATTGCTAGTTTTTTTAAACTTAACTTAACTAATAAAGCAATTTACCTCAGGCATTTCTTCCAAAATGCTTTCGTGGATTTTTTTCATGGAAACTATTTCTCTTATGCCCGTGTGCACAGATTTGGCTTGACATGTAAGCCGAGCTTAAGCTTTAGTTTTGGTGTGCAATTGTGTGGAATATCATGTAAGTGGCACCTAAGCTGCAGTTAAGATAAGCCGTACAACTACTTCGGCTTAAGCGCATTTTGAGGTTATGTGAGGTATTTTTTTGATTGTTTTTAAACAAAAGCCATTAATTTAATCAGATTATAAAAATGTTCGGTTGCCTTAAAATATTTCTGTGATTATAATAGTGGTCTGTGCTTAAAATGGAACTTCTTTGGGATGACGAAGAAGATGAAGAACTAGACTTTGTAATTAATGGAATACCTAACAAGAATGATTTTTTAAAGAACGGGATGAAGATACCTTTTACAAAAGTATTAGAATGTCCAAAAAAAGTCATGTTTTTTCACTAAGCGAATAATTCACGTTTTTTCGTTGTAAAGAAACTGAAAAATGGGTTGGGTTGGTCTGGTGGTGTAATAATTAATATGTTTTCACATCGTATTCAATACGTATCAAAAATCAAGCATCTTGTTCTTCATATGTCACGTTCTTTGTCGAAACAGAGAACATTCTCTATGAAAGAAAAAGAAGACAATCTTTTCCATACGTATTGATTACGTTGTGAAAACATATACTAAATAAATAGCCAGGTTTTATAGTTAACCAATTATAGTAGTTTTATTTGCCTTTTCCTCCATACGGTCATAAATTATCAATAAAATTTGTTTTTTAAACTGCCACGTTGCCAATAATTTCCTTACTTTTTCCAAGTAGAACATATTCGGAACTTTTGCAAACCAAGTAAATTTCAAGGGTCACCCTCAGTTCAAGCAGCACTTGAACAAGTGGAAAATGTAAGGGGAAGTAGTGCACACGGACACTAAAGTACTTAAAATGAGAGGTGTCAATTTGGTTTTGGATTGCTGTAATCTTTTCTGCAAGGGTTGCTTTGAATTCAGAATCGGAAAGAGTCTGCTTTTTTATTGTTCTTAATACAGTTTTTGTTTGAAATTAACTCTGTGTTTCGGACTTCCATTGTCTATATTTTATTTATACACGACGTTTCGATCAGTACAATCTCTGATCGTCTTCAGGTGCAAACTACAATCAATTCCTAAGGCTACGTACTTATATACTGTGAGAAGTCACTCAACCTTGAAGTTTAAGAAGTTGGCTCCGCCCAAGGAGGGGCTTCCAAATATTTGGGATTTCAACACTTGGTGTACTGAAAATACCCTGATTCTGCCCAATAAAAGCAGCTTCAAGGAATTTTCGTTTCTTCCAGTGTGACTCCTTGTGCAAAACCTTTGCTTCTGCCCACTTCATTCGGTGTTGTTTTGACCATGCCTGTTCGGCGATTCCTGATTTCGTGGTTTCAACTTTTTGGGTATTCGTCTGATGTTCCTTAAGCCTAACGGATAGTGGTCTTTTAGTTTCGCCTATGTATGAGTCACCATACTCACAAGGAACTTGGTAAATGCATTCCTTATTTTGTTTGTTCTCCGGTTTTGTTCTACTAAAAAGGCTTCGAATTGTATTACTAGATTTAAAAGCTGTTTTAATATTAAACTTTGTATAACAGAGCCGTTCAAATTTGTAACAATTCTCATGACTTGGAAATCGAAATAAGAAACATTAAGAAGGATCTGCAGCAGAATGGTTACAGCCTGAAACTCATAACAAATACTATTTCTAAATTTCAACAAACAGGACAGAGATTACAAGACCAAAAGCAGGCAAATGCATTCCTTACAATCCTATACGTTAAAGAAGTATCAGAGAAAATTCGAAGAGTAGCGAAAAACTTTAATATTAAAACAGCTTTTAAATCTAGTAATACAATTTGAAGCCTTCTTAGTAAAACAAAACCGGAAAACAAACAAAATAAGGAATGCATTTACCAAGTTCCTTGTGAGTGTGGTGACTTATACATAGGCGAAACTAAAAGACCACTACCGTTAGGCTTAAGGAACATCAGACGAATACCCAAAAAGGTGAAACCACGAAATCAGGAATCGACGAACATGCATGGTCAAAACAACACCGAATGAAGTGGGCAGAAGCAAAGATTTTGCACAAGGAGTCACACTGGAAGAAACGAAAATTCCTTGAAGCTACTTTTATTGGGCAGAATCAAGGTATTTTCAGTAAACCAAGTGCTGAAATCCCAAATATTTGGAAGCCCCTCCTTGGGCGGAGCCAACTTCTTAAACTTCAAGGTTGAGTGATTTCTCACAGTATATAAGTACGTAGCCTTAAGAATTTATTGTAGTTTGCACTTGAAGACGATGAGAGATTGTACTGATCGAAACGTCGCATATAAATAAAATATAGACAATGGAAGTCCGAAACACAGAGTTAATTTCAAACACATCATTGTCTCAAACTTTCAAACAAACAGTTTTTGTTCATGCATCTTTTTCCCTAGGCTTTTTAGAAGATCTTTGTTTCGGTCGAAGAAAGCACTGGCGTTTAAGATAAACATTTTTTCTGGATGACAAATCCTTTTCTCCATCCAGACCACTTGTCAAAATTTGTTCCTTTTTGAAACTTTTTTGTCAATTTGATATGCAGGCATGTAACTGAAGTCTGGGGACAACAATCATTTTTGCTGGCATTTTTTTGTTTTCTTCATAATCATAAAATAAAAAAAGGACGCAGAATGAACTTGGGGTATTTCCACAACTATACATAATATTATGTGAGTTCTGTGTCAGATTGACATTCTCTACGTACACTTCCGCCACATAAAATGCATATGCCGATTTTATACCGGGTGGGCCATAAAAAGCCGGATAAAATATTTTCCGTTATAACTTTCGAACCATACCACCGATTTTAATGCAACAAACTGCCCTTTGCAGGGAATTGAGCAAGACTTTGAGTAAGAATATTTCTTTGTCTGCCATCTTAAAATCTAAGATGGCGAAAAGAAACAAACTTTACCCTTCAAAGAGCCACGTTTATTCTTATTTTACGGAAGATTTTTGGATTTTTTTATGAATTCGTAAAAAAGCTCTGTTCCTGCCACGCAGAACGAGGTAGGAACCATTAAAATCGGTTAAGTGGTTTCTAAAAAAATCAAAAATTTTCAATTAGTGTTTTACGGATTATGCGATTGCCGTCTCAATTCTGTCTGCATACATTTTCTCATAAATTAATTATTAGAAAACCGATTTCAATAAAATAAAAGGCATCATGGCGAGAATCGATTACAATTACAATTTGCAGCAATCTTGAAATCCAAGATGGCGGACAGAATCAAACTTGACCCTTCACAGAGGCTCGTTTATTCATATTTTCTGAGTTCGCTATAACATGTTGAGATGTCTCTTCTGTCCACCCGCAGGCCCGGCAGGTCGAGTCATTTTCCACCGCGATCCGGGTCATGTGCTTCCTTAGTCGGTTGTGACCTGTTATGATTCCTGTCAGCAGACCAGCGTCCCTTCGTGATCTCCCCAGAAGCCATTTTTGTCTGGCTACATCCGGGTCCTTCACGAAGTCCCTGGTCTGTCTGCATCCTGTTCCTCCTCTCCAAGCGGTCGTCATGGCATCGTTGACCTATTTATTGAGTCGACTTTGCAATTGCCTCTTGGATGTTCCTAGGAGTGCCAGATGCCACATCGTTGCCTGCACCTTATTGGTCAATTTCGCAATGTGTGGTGTCCAGGTAAGCCCCTTGTCTCGGGTGACCCCTAGGCACTTCAGTTCTGAAACCAAATTCAGGGGTCTCCCGTGCATCTTGGGTGCTCTGAATCCCTCCATTTTCCTCTTTCTTGTGAACAGGATCATCTCTGTCTTTCCTGGATTGACGGAGAGATCGTTTTGTTTACACCAGTCTTCTATGATTCGTACCGCCCTTTGCATTCTGTTACAGACGGTGTTTAGGTGGTAGCCTACTACCTCCACGACACCATCGTCGGCGTATGCGTGGGTGTCGAATCCTTCCTCTGTTAGACGTTGTAGGAGAGTATCCATGATGAGACACCACAGGTGCGGAGATAAGCAGCTACCCTGTGGGCAGCCTCCCGTTGCCTCTATGTTAACCCTGGACTCCCCTAGATTAGCATGGATCTTTCTCCCTGTTAGTGCAGATTTCACCCATTCGGAGATAGGAGACTCGCATAAATTTTTAACCGATTTTAATTTGATAAAAAGCATTATGACAAAGATCGATTGAACTTTTAAGACCACTATTGAAATTTGTCGTAATTTGTAAACCCAAGATTGCGGACAAAATCAAGTTTGACCCTTCAAAGACGCTCAATTATTCTCGAGTTTTGAGAACCTTTTCGGCTTTTTTTAAATTCGTAAAAAAGCTCTGTCTCCGCCGTGTATAAGTAGCATATTTCTTCCGTGATTTTTGTGAACGATCGGTTCTTACCATGATGCTTTGTATTTAATTAAAATCGGTTTAGTAATAATGATTTTACAAAGAAATCAATGCAGAGATGCAAGAGTCTAAAATGCAAACAATCGTTAAAGGAAACACTGATATCTTAAGAACTACTAAGGCTATTTTCGTTATGCATGGCGCGGGATGTGGCAAACTCAAAAAAGGGTAAAAAAATTACCCACAACAAAAAAAAAAGATCGGTTTTTTTAAATGTTGGCAAATTACAATGGCGATCTTTAAAGAGAAATCGATTATTACCATGACGTTTTTTATTTTATCAAAATCATTTCAGTCATAATGAGTTTATGAGCAAACAAAGGTTAAAACAAAATCTAAGTTTTTGAGAACCGCTAAACCGATTTTAATGATTCGTACCTAGCTTTGCGCCTTGGAGAAAAAGGATTTTTAGGTTCTTGAAACGAACGAACGAAAGAATAAACGAGCTCCTTTGAAGAGATAAATTTAATTGGGTTTCCAAATGGCGGCAAATTTCGATAGTGACCTTTTAAGAGTTTTTGGTCTTCGCCATAATGCTTTTTATTTTATTGAAATCGGTTGAGTATCAATTTGAGAAGGCAATCGTATAATCTAGAAAACAGTGATGGAAACAAAAATTAATTTTTGGAGAACCGCTAAACCGATTTTGATGATTTATACCTCGTTTTTGTACAAAAGCCAAACTTTTCTACAAATTAAAAAATATATTTAAAGGTTTACAGAACACATAAATAAACGAGCCTCTTTAAAGGAACAAGTTTCATTTTGTCC
This sequence comes from Oxystoma pomonae, assembly GCA_963921995.1. Classification (NCBI taxonomy): domain Eukaryota; kingdom Metazoa; phylum Arthropoda; class Insecta; order Coleoptera; family Brentidae; genus Oxystoma; species Oxystoma pomonae. The sequence continues at coordinate 46,799,278 of OY998171.1, read as the reverse complement.
GTCATCTTGGATTTTAAGATGGCCACAAATTTCAACAGCAGTAGTAGTAGTAGTAGTAGTAGTCGATTTTCACCATAAGGCTTTTTATTTCATCAAAATTTTGGTTTAAAATTAATGAATTTATGAGAAAATGTATGCAGATAGAATTGAGACAGCAATCGCATAATCCGTAAAACACTGATTGATAATTTTTTATTTTTTTTGATAACCACTTAACCGATTTTAATAATTCTTACCTCATTCTGCGTGGCAGAAAAAAGGTTTTTTTACGACTTTATGAAAAAATCCAAGATAAGAATAAACGAGGCTCTTTAAAGGGTGAAAGAATATTTCTAATCAAAGTCTTGCTCAATTCCCTGCAAAGAAGAGTTTGTCGCATTAAAATCGGTGGTATGGTTTAAAAGTTATAACGGAAAACATCTTGTCCGGTTTTTTATGGCCCACCCGGTATATTATGAGCATCGCAACTCAGTAACCTTTTAGGTATTTTAAATTGACAAAAAATGCCACCGTCAGGTTTTGTTGTTGTCATACGCTTAGACGGAGACGAAATTAGATGAAGAGTAGCAGTCCATCATGGACGAAACAAGGCTACATTTGTAAGAATAAGAAGAAAATATCAAGAAGAGGGAACTGTTCGACGAAGGCAAGGTACTGGCTTGACCAAAGTCAGTACGCCTCAGCAGGATCAGCATCTGATCGACTTTCTTGAAGGCCACCCTTTTGCGATGGCCCCAGAGGCGAAAATTTCCAATTGAAAATGTTTTAGAAAAATATTGGATAATTTTCTGGCAAAGAAACAACAAAATAAACTTGAAAAATTTTAAGGTTTTATTATTGATTTTAAAACTCGAGTTTTAGGAAACGCCATACGTATGTTTTGGGTTATGATTTATTTTTTGAACCAATTCACCATACTGTCTAATTTAAGAGAAATTAAACGCGTGGCCAAACTAACATTAGGGAAAAATAATACCTTTTCCACATGTGTTGGTATCGGGTCAAACAGTGACGTCACGTCAAGATGCTCAATGCTATACCGTGTTAATTATATCGTGGATAAACTTTGCGGAAATGCGTCGTTTACGAAAAAACTAAAAAAACCGTAGCACTCAGGGGAAATCTGATAGAAAAAATGATAACGGTTTTACAACTGGGCAAAAGTAATAATGAAACCTTGCAGAAATGCACCATTTTCGAGAAAACTTAAGAAAAAACGAAGCACACAAGAGAAATCTTAAATTAAAAATATTATGACTCAACCCAAACGAACCCAATCCAACACAGCTAACTTTGCATAATAAATCTCTCGCTTATAATGAATGCATTTCCGCAAAATACGATTAATGTTTGGCTAATTATTACCATTAGTAGATTCTTTGAGTATGCTGAGTTTTTCCCTACAACATTTTATGGAAATAAAATTTAAACCGATATTTCTTTCAGTTTCGCAATAGATGAAAGCCTCACTTATTTTATTATGTTCTCCCTACGTTACATACAATGCGGTGCGTCTGTTTAATAAAAAAATATCAAATTGTACTACTATGGTTTGGTCAGTTGTTCGTGCTTTAAATTGAAATTAAAAATGAGTGCCAGAAAAAAAACAATATTTTCCTCCCACTTTCAGTCGGGCTGTCGATCATTATGCTCCATACTCGCTCGCCTTGACAGCCTTTTCCTAACTGGCGGTCTAGTGGCAGTATGATCCAGACTTCCGGCTCTTCTCTCCCTCATTTGAGCCGCCAATAACTCTATTTCCCAGTTAGAGCTGGTATTTTCGTATTGATCGCTGGATTCGTAGTCTGTTGGTTCGTTTTCGGACATCTCTCCCATGTCCGAGTCCGTATCTGAAAATATTTATATTTTAGTTAACCAGGAGGGCGATTCAAGTGGCGGCTAATTTTATAGCGGCCTCCGACTTTCAGAACGATCCGGTACCGATACTACATGACTACTATATTCAAATAAAAGTATGTTATCATCTAAATAAAAAAAAGTACAGTTGATTTTTTGTTCATGAAAAATAAATAAAAAGAAAGGTTGGTGGCATCGGACGTACATTTTGCTTTTTAATTCATTATTGAATTGAAATACCAGGAACCTTTCTTTTTTAAAACAAGTACCCTTTTCATTTCTTTTAGCAGCAATAAATATATCTGAAATTTTCATAAAGCAGCAATACAAATGAGTTTGATCGGTTTTGAAAACTGTGCAGTGTTGCCAGTTTTCCGACTATCACAGCGATATTTGGGCTTTCTTAATGAACCATTTTGGCTTTTTTTATATTAATTTAGATATTATAGATTTTAAGTGAAAAAGTGGTAGGACAATTTTTCTAAAATAAAACGGGACCAAATTCAAGCTCTTCCGAATCAAATACAAATAATAAATTATGAAAATCAGTTGAGTTAATAAGAGACAAGCGAAAATCCTTACTCACAACCATGGAAAAATCTTAAAACTATGGTATAACTACATACAAAATTTATTTAGCGATGATCGGTCTGAACATAAAGACAAATTATCAAGTCAAGGCATAGATATAACACCGGAAGAAGTACAGCATGCAATATCTTTAGGTAAAAATAGAGTGGTTGGACAAGACGAAGTATACATAGAAGTTTTGAAACTCACCAAAAACAAAGAGTCGCTGAATACTCTTAGTCAAACTCATCATTGGCTCAAACCAACATTTGTTACACTGCCTAAAAAAACATTCAGCGAAGAAGTGTACTGATTATCATACAATTAGCCTAAAGTGTCATATGCTTTCCAGAGAGGTCCTAATAAAGAGGCTGCATATTATCTCTGCTGCTATTTAATGTCTATAGTAACAAAATAATCAAAAATGCATTTCACAACTGTGAAGAGAGTCTGACTATAACTGGCATAAAAGCTGATAATTTAAGATATGGTGACGACATTCTCATAATTGCAAATACGTTAGAGGCTCTGCTAGAGTTGTTAATTAATTGCAGTCGAAAGTTCGCAGTTTGCACTTAACTTGAATATTGGAAAACAAAATGAATGGTTATAACCAAGGAAAAAACATTAGTGGCATACTAGAAGTAAATGCCTAACAAATCGAATGCGTTAAGCCGTAATTATAAATACCTAGGTTGTCAGCAACAACCAGCAAGTAATCCGTATAAGATTTGAACAAGCCATATTATCTTTTGTCAAAATGAAGTCAGTATCGTGTAGTCGCGATCTTAATAACACTGACTGATGCTATGTGCAAAAAATTATAGGTATTTGAAATATAGTGCTATCGTAGAATACTCAGGATATTTTGGATGGACAGAGTACGTAACGTGGATATTTTACTCAGATTAAATAATGATCTTTAAGTTTAATTCACCACTAAAAAACGTAAAGTTTAATGTTTTGGGAGGAGTGACAAATACGAATTCTTCAAATTGATAATAAAAGGGAAAATTGAGGGCAAAAAGGTCCAAGTCCCAGACGAATATCACACGGCTTAAAAATCTTAGACAATGGTACGGCGTTAGTACTATACTGCCGTGTTAATAAAGAAGAGCGACTGTTATAAATTTGCGATTTTCACTTTTTTGCATTTCCATAACACATATCATCATGTTTGAAAGTTTGAGACAATGATGTGTTTGAAATTAGCTCTGTGTTTCGGACTCCCATTGTCTATATTTTATTTATACACGACGTTTCGATCAGCACAATCTCTGATCGTCTTCAGGTGCAAACAGTTTGCACAGAGTTAATTTCACATATCATATAACTTTATTTTAAACGACTTTTATTTTTTTTAACTTTAAATATTAAAAAAATTAGATTCGGCGAATGTGCCATGAAATCAACTTTCAGGTCATATTGTTGGGCAAGAAGAGCGAGAGCAACAGTCTGAAGAGAATGGGCACTTTTTTCGGTCAAAATATTAGGTAAGAAGAGCGAATAACACATTTTTTCTGCACAGTCGCTGTTTTTCCTTAATAGTTTGCCCCATTTTGTAATACAGTCGCTTGGAGGCGCGCCGGCCTTTACACATTTGCTGTTCTTTCTCAACAATTTATTTTTCGCGCCTGTTTTCAAGTACGCAAATGAATATAATTTATTCTTATTCCCTTTTTAGTTTTAATTCGTTCCTAAAAGGATAGTTATTGATTTTTTTGAAATCTGATGTGAAAGTGTCAAATAATGAGAGAAAGGATAAGTACGTTTTATTTGTTAAATAAGATTAAATGAGTGTATTTATATTGGTATAAAAATTGTGTTTTAGTGTTGGGTGTTAAAAATTTGAAGTATTTACGAAAAGCCTTTACATGCCAGCTTTAACCTAAAAATATAAAAATTTAAAAAACTGAATAGGCAGGTAATGTTGGAAATAAAAAAACTTATGTCTCTAGTTTTACATTATCATAAAATAATACTTTTGGAACGAAATTTAGTTTATTTTTATGTTCCTACCTAAACCTAAACTAGGAAACTTTATAATTTTATTTATTTTTACCTTTTTAATAAGTGGAGCAATTTATTTTCTATTTGGCGTTTAGCACAATTTTTGCGTCGAAAGATTTTTTCTTTTCCTCCAAGTTTTTACCTACGGTGCAATTTTTATGAGTTTATAAAGTTTTGGTTTGCGCACTGCACTACAATTTCATTTTTGCTTAAAAACTGCTGCAAAATCCACTTTTTGTTTTTTGTTACATAATCATATACCAGTGAATATTAATACTAATCTAACCTTATTTAACCAGGATATCAAAATCCCCCAAAATCAGTGCCTTGCTACGCCGCGCTGTCTAATTGCTTATTGTTCTTTAAATATAAAATTAAAACTTATAATTTTTGTTCAATATTCGCTGATTTTGACAAAATTTTGCTTAAATTCTCTATATAGTAATTTTAGCAAAGAACGGCGAAAGTGTGACAGCTGTAACATTCGCTCTTTTCTCTTAACAAGTTGTCTTAAGGGTGAATTTAAATTCAAAATCAAAATATCAAAATACCCTAGAACCAGTGCCTGGCTACGACGCCGCTGTCTAATTCCTTATTGTTCTTTACATATAAGATTAAAACTTATAATTTTTGTTCAATGTTCGCTGATTTTGATAAAATTTTGTTTAAATTCTGTATATAGTAATCTTAAGAAAGAACGGCGAAAGTGTGACAGCTGTAACATTCGCTCTTTTTGCTTAACAAGTTACCTAAAGGGTGAATTTGAATTCAAAATCTACTTCTTATTTTTTTTTATATAATCATACTAGTAATTAGTAATATTACTAGCTTTATTTAAAAAGGATATCAAAATCCCCTAAAGCCAGTGCCTGGCTACGATGCCGCTTCCTTATTGTTCTTTAAATATAAGATTCAAACTTATAATTTTTGTTCAATATTCGCTGATTTTGACAAAATTTTGCTTAAATTCTGTAAATAGTAATGTTAACAAAGAACGGCGAAAGTATGACAGCTGTAACATTCGCTCGTTTCTCTTAACAAGTTGCCTTATGGATGAATTTGAATAAAAAATGCGCTTCTCACAATTACTTAATCTAAAAAAACTGTTAGTCAAATTTGTATCAAATTTTGTACGGTGAAAGTTTAAAGCATTATCCGGGAACCATTTCACGGATTTTGCATAATTTTAAGTTTTTTACATAATTTAACGTATCCTAAAAATGTTTTATTCACGGTAAAAGTTATCGATTATTTTAAAAAAACTAAATAAAAAGAAGACATATATAGTTTTTTGGAAAATCACGCGAATAGTCTGTGGGGGATACCACCAGCCTGCGCTGTGCAAAATTTTGTGAATTTTTGATGTGCGGTTTATCTGCTTAACTAAACCATCTATTTTTACGATTCAAATTTATTCTTAAATTTCAAAATCAGGGAACATTCGTTTTGATTTTATATTAATTTCCAATAAAAAAAGTTAACCAAAATCAATAATTTTTACAAGATACTAATAGTACGAGATCCGGCTGGAAATTTTTTGAATGATCGCGTAACCACTCCAAATATTTAAAAAGTTAAAGATTAGTATTCATCATTCACAGAAAGCTTATGGTGCCAGGTGGCATTTGGCGGCAAATGTCAAAAAAAATTGTTTTTGACCCATTTTTTTGACATTTTTGTTTTTTGGGCTTAACCAAAAAGTACTTGTATTGGGACGTACGTTATCTATTTTTGTACAAAACCGCTACTAATGGATTTAGTAATCGTGAAATTTTTTTATTAATTTTTTTCGATTACTAAACAATAAAATAGTAGCAACGAAAAGAAAATAGCCAAATTCACAGGCTCATCGAGAACTTCTCGTTTGATAAAATTTGGTAAGTAGTTTATATTTAAGCTGTCGTAGGTGGTCATTTGTCATTTAGAAATGATTTGGATGCCCCTCCACCTCCTATATTTTAAAGGTAAATGTGGATAACTTCAGCGACAACATGTTAACCACAAAACATAAGATATAAAATTTAAAAAAATCACATTAAGATTTTATTAGTTAGTTTTAAAAACGAAAATTGCTGTTTAGAAAATTATTTTAAGAAACTTTAACTGCGTCACTGTTTTTTTATATATTAACACGTAATATGTCACATTTTAGATAGGGCAAAAAACTAGTTATTTTTTCAACTCCTATATTTTTTATTTTACTACGAGATATTATGGCAAGAAGGAGAAATATATATTTAAAGAAAAAATATGCTATCTCCGCCTGGTGGTCTAAGCTTATAAGTTATTGTACTTTTTGAGAGACAATTTTATGCGCTTTTAGTTTGGTACCATAATTTTTTTTGTGGACCGGACAGTTTTCGAGATAATTAGTAAAAATTTCGAGACAAACCCCAAAAATTACCTATTTCTGCCATTTTTTCAATATGGCGGTGTTGCTATCAGTCGGATTTTTAAGGACTTATTAGGGAATATTAAGGTTGTGGCTACTAATGTTTTTCTCAAAGATATATAGCAATGACTAACTCGCCTCTATAGTAAACGGCCCGCGAGTTTTGAGTATCAAATCATTGATGGCAAGCACTTCCGACCAGATCTGGAGTGGCATTATTTGATATTTGTATCGAGAAGATCCATACCTTTAATTTGACACCTCAAGCAAGTGGTTATGTTATGGGTCGATTTTGCTTAATAAAAGCACCTCTTCGGGCGATGGTGCCGGATGCGGGATCGCACCATTAAACTTTTGGCATCGCCTAAGTCTAATTTTTGTCCCATATAAGTATTTTTTGGTAACAAAAAAACAAAAATCTCAAAGAAATGGGTCAAAAACAACTTTCTTTTGACATTTCCGGCCAAACGCCGACTGGCACCATAAGCTTTCTGTGCATGATCGGTCAAAAAATTTGCAGCCGGATCTCGTACTATAAGATTTTTTTACAGGAAAATTAAACAAAAAAAAATAATAAAAAATATGAGTTTTTAAAGTTAGAACCACTTTTAAAAAGTCAAAAACTTCAAATGCGTTTTTCTCAAAACTAGATTTTTTCACATTTGCTCTTCTTTATTATCACAGCAGTATACGAGAGAGCGTGGCACTTAAAGAAGAAGGAGAAGTTGAGCAGTTTGGGAGCTGATAAAGTTACCTGTCGATTCCATTTCCAAAATTACGTTATCGTTGGGTCTCGGCCACGTATTGATAGGTTGCGGCAGTTCTTGCAGTTCTTCAGTCTCTTCATGCGATGGTTCTTCCCAAGAATGTCTGTCTCGACTGATGATTGTGTCCATAGAATCCTATCGAAAAGCAATTACTATAAAAGCTGTAGCAATTGGTAAGCAAAATTTTTGAGCAGCAAGTGACCTAAAGTTTTGAGATTAATATAAAATTCGATGAAAAAGAACTATCTGTTAAAGTTTATAATTTGCTACGATATTTTTTCGCAACAGCTCAATAAAAAAAAGTGGTTTAAGTCATTATGACCTCTGATGACCTTAAAAATGTGTTTCAAGTTTACGAAGACTGTCATTAGATAATGATTGTTGTCTGTTTCATATATTTTGAGCATGAAGAATCCAGAAACCATATCAGAAGTGGAAGTTAATTTAAACGTTATTTTCGATAAAGGCACATATAAAAATCTATTAAAATTTTGTTATGATCTATCAGGTCATCATTATATTTGATTTTATACACAGGGTGTCCTAAAAATCCGAGTCCACCCTAATATCTCCAGAACAAAACAAGTATCTTTTTGGATGCTCATTGTGCCGCCATTCATCAAGGAGCGGAGCTAGAACGGAGACAATACTTTTCAAAAGTAAGATAACCTGTATATTTTTTAAAATTTGAAGAGAGCTTTTTATTCTGTTTCCAAAAATACCTAATATATTACCTTTTTCTTTAACGGTTCTTAAATAAAATAACAAAAACTTTTAACATCGTAGTTACAATCTGGGGAATTGTTTTTAGCAACACTGTATGGGAAATTAATTTAAATATGTCAACCTGATTCTTTTGCAAAATTATACGTCATCGAATTTGTTTTCCATGGCAACGCGGAGAATTTATTTATATTTATCCACAGTGGGAAATCAGAGATATTTTAGCAACGGGTCAAAAATTTGGGGTTAGGTTACTTATTTTGACTTTTCACGTTCTGCGCCGCTAAAAAACCAAGTAAAATACTAAAATAAAAGAAAACCATTTATTGCAGAATTACCTGCTATAAAAACGCTACCCAACTACGTATTAAAGTAACTGGGTGTAATGTTTAAGGATATATTTACAGGTGTATTTATAATTGAATTGAAAACACTCCCGCTAGCTCATACCAACAACAGGTTAACTTAAAAGCATGTAGATCTAAAAATCGGCTACTGGCGCTTGACGAAATAATCGTATTCTATTTTAAACAGGAGCGTCAACGAATAACAAGAGTTCCAACCTCTAAATGCAGCTTTACTGACCTATTTTGTTAGTACTCAAGTATCCCTGTGTTTTTGAAACTGCGATTCTAAAATCTATCCTTTGCACTCCAAGATTTCAGTAGTACAATTGCATATAATAACTATACCGCAATAATTTAAATGAAAAAAAAAAATGGATGAATCAAAATAAAAACAAAATTATGTGGGGTTATGGGCGCCGAATATTTCTATGCGAATTCCTAGTAATCCGAGCGAGCCAGTAAAGTTCTCTTGGTTCTTTGATAGATTCGGGGTAATGCCCGCGCAGCGCTAGGCCTTTTTTGGCGGGCGACCGCACAAGCGGAGTGGTTTCATATTATTTTTATTTAGAACAATGTTTTTGAAAACACATTTTTGGAAGATAAACATAACCTCGAATGGTTTTCTGTCAGAAAACGTAAAAATACTCTTCTGTCCCACTGCGGCAGGATTTAAAGTTTGTTGACCTGCAATTACCATGGACTCGTATAAATTCTGCGATCTATCAGCGAACACTTGAACTGCGTGTGTCTCTCAAATTCAATGAAGTGTGATTAATTGATAAGTTTTCTTTTCCGGAGTGCACAGGCTTTTAGAAAAAAGGAAACTTAGTTTTTATTTTCGCTAAAGCAAGAAGATATAAAAAGTAAAAATGTAATCCAGAGAAAATTGTGAGTATTTCTCTATTTTTTTTGTAAATCTGGTTTTTTCTAAACCGCAATTATTTTGAGGCTTTTGGGACAGCACCAAAGCATTTATTTTGAAGAAAAAATTAATTGAGAATTTAGAAAAAATCCTTCAAATATTTTTCGTCGTTGCCAGTTGTACTTTTTTAACTTACATTCTGGAGACAAGCTATAGCCTCAAATAAGAGCAATGATTTAGATAAAAAATCACCGAATATCTGTTTTCTTCTTTAACTCATTGGTTATGGAGATGATTTTCCCATTTTATTTAAAAACTGTTAGAGAAAAAAATAACATATTAAGTGTTTTGGGAAATAGAAGGAAAGACTCTATTTAAATTTTCCAAAATATCGTCGCCGCCCTAGCTTTACCTCCTTAATGACGGGTACGATGATTAGCATCCAAAAATATACTTTTTTGTAAACCATCTAAATATGTGAAATTTTACTTTTCTGCCTCTTTTGGTTTTAGAGATATTCGTTTAGAACAGTGAACTACTAGATGAAGCTTTTTTTCAGACCTATGGCAGGGTGTTCGAGTTCAACATCTTCATCCCATTATTGTCATGTTAACCTAATACGTTTTTCCCTGTTTTTAATATTATTTAAAATACCTTCAATAATTTTTAGTTCCGTTTAATTAAATGGTCTAGATGTAGTAATAAAAATATATGTTTCTATAAAAAAAAACCTAAAAATGTATTCAGTTAGGATATACAACTATCAAAATAAGAAAAAGGTGCTATGGAAATCCCTATTCACACTGAAATTAATGACAAGCCGGCAACACAGATTTCCTGCCATTGTTTACCAAGAACGGCTAAATATGACAAATTCTAACCTAATATTTAGTTAATATTTTAATTTCACGTGCCTGTGAAACGAAATACTGCGGTCTTCTGGCTTCTGTTTTAACTTGCATATAATACACTTCGGAACCATTTTTTGCCACAAATTTTTCACAAAAAAACACTATTGACAAGTGCTGAAACTTTCACTTACAAAACAATAATGACATTCCAGGAAAAATCGAGAAACCGCTACAAACAATCAATGTTGCCACGTTGACTACAAAAGAAGATGTTTAAGGAAAACACATGTTAAATTTTTAGAAAACGTCGAAAGTTTTAAAGGTTGTGAGTATTATATATTTTGTATATTAGCTTTTTCAACATATATCTTAAACCTCATTAATTAATTAATAAATAAGCGTCAAAACTTAATCCAAATTTAATAAGTTTTTTGTTGCATAATTTTGTTATTAAAATTGGTAACACAGATTTCTTTCTACCTTTTCCCCACTGTAGATGTTGCACTCAAACAACCAGTGTAACCAGACAGACCAGACTCCTTCTAGTAGTTCAATGTTCTAAGGATATTAGGGTGGACTCGAACTTTTGGAACACCCTGTATTTCGCGGTACGATAGATTTAAAAGAAAATGTTTCAAGTCGCCATGACTGTCGATGACCGTAAAAAATGCAACTAAGGTAAAAAACAGTTATTTTTGATTGGAACGATTTTGTTTACAGAATGGGTATTAGGGCAAGTATATAGCCGGTTTTATATATTCTGGGGATGAAGATGTAAATGTTTAAAGTTACTGTGACCTTTAATGACCTTGAAAAATGCGATCCAAGTTTACGAAGGTTGTTATTTTTGTTTGAAATTCATGTTTTTTTTTAAAACAGCTATCAGGTCTTAACAGTAGTCTTTTTATTTATTTTGAGTACGAGGATTCTAAAAAAATATTTGTTAATTCTTTGTTACATTCATTAGTATTTTAATAAATTCTTATGTGAGTCTGTATCGAAAATGGCGTTGTATTTAACTTGCACCGCTTATCTTAAGATCAGTGACGACAGAAGCAAAGGTGGAATCCTCATCATACTCGAAATATTTAAAATAAAAACACAGCGTCCTTAATATTTATCCTAACGTTGTAAGAAAAACTGCGTATTTTTTTTTATAACATTTTGTAAATTTAATATTTTAAACAAACTCTGCGGAACTACTTTTACGGCGCAGCTATATTGCAACTACGCGTACCAATAACATTTAAAAGTATCCAAAATTCTCACCGTTTAAAAGGGATGACAGAATTGGTCTAACTTTTCTCTCCAGGGGGTCTATTCTTGAATCGAGAGAAAATTTGCTCCCAGGAACTCAAGTTCTCTCGCTACTATGCATCTCATTGGTCAAAATCTTTGGTTTATATCGATTTCTCTCACTTTTGCCCGATATTGATCCAAAGTAATTCTATTAGTCATGACAAATAGACTTACTTTCGATCAATATTGGGCAAAAGTGAGAGAAACCGATATAAACCGAAGATTTGAACCAATGAGATGCATAGTAGCGAGAGAATTTAACTCCCTGGGAGCAAATTTTCTCGCGATTCAAGAATAGACCCACAGATGACATTTACTACGTTTATAGGCACTTAAAACCCGTTTACTATAAGGACGGATTTAAATAAAATCGCTTTCTCCGAAGGTTTATACGTCCTTCATTATATGTCACTTTAAAAGAAAACAAATAAAACATCTAAGTTAACAATACATTTTTCGATAAAACTATGGTTAAGTACTTTTTTTACAGTGTTTATACCGACACTAAAATCGGTTTTAAAGGGATAAACTGCTTTCTTAAATTGCTTTAAAATTAAATTGATTTATTGCCTGAAACTGTTGTATGGTGTGTATGGTGTTTATACGATAACAATTTTCAAACCGTCCTCATATACAAGCGTTTATATGTCAAAAGGTTTAATGGTTGGTTTACACACAAAAGTATAAGCTTAATAACTGTTGAAGTATTTTAATATTTTATTTTATTTTGTAATGTTGTATGTGTGTGTGCCATCTATCTTAGAGATTTTATCTGTATTACTATACTACTAAAAGTATAACGGAGTTCTTTATTAAAGTCTAAAATACAATAAGTTTAATAGGTTATGGGCCCAGGTCACGCTAAGGACTAGTTTTTGGACCTGAAAAAAGGGTGGGCCCCAAACGTGTGTTTCCCTTTTCCCTCCCACCCTTTCTCTTCCCGCGTAAAATAAAGAACTCGGGCGTTTGTCGTCGTGAAATAAAAAAGACTTTCGATTACGTGAAAAATGGGTGATAAAGTAGATATCGTGACCGTCAATAAGTTTGATGGTACAAACTTCCAACAGTTCCAGCTAAAGTGGCCCTCAGAGTCAAAGGAATTTATGGGCTTGTTGATGGTAGTGTTGCAAAACATGCTGTTACACAGGCAGATGAGTTAGCAGAGCAATGAAAGTACAAGTAACAGAGGAAACACAAGAGGTAGAAGTTCAAGCAGAGGTAGAGGACATATAAGAGGTAACACAGACAGGTCTCAACCAAGGAGCTCACAACAGGAAAGTGGCAATGCATTTAATGTGAATAATGAAACAGCATTCAACACAGAAGAAAACAGCCACATGCAGTTTGACTGTACAGGTGACTCATGGATCATGGACAGCGGGGCATCAGCCCACATGACATATAGAAAGGAATATTTCTATAACATTGATAAAAACTTTAAGTCAAGTGTTTCACTAGGAAACAACCAGACTTTACCTGTCGAAGGAAACGGCAGTATAAAAATACAGAAGTTAATCAATGGTCAGTGGTACCCTGCGACAATAAATAATGTACTCTATGTGCCTCAGCTACGAAAGAACATTTTTTCCGAAGGTGTGATTACGAACAATGAATGGAAAGACTGTTACCAAAATGAACAATGAAGCAAAGGTGTACGAAAACACAGAGCTGGTTGCAGTTGCTATAAAGGATAGCAACAATACATACAAGATGCTATTTCGCACAGTGCTTCACAGTGCAATAAAAGAAACCGTTTAAACCGATATCAAATCCACATGTAAACTTAGCAGCTGGAGAAAGAATTTTTAGTGACGTATGCGGACCGATGCAGACGCCATCTGTGCAAGGAGCAAGGTACTTTGTTACTTTCAAAGATGAACATTCAGGCTATCAAATGGCTTACTTCATACGCCACAAATCAGATGTCTTCAACAGTTTTAAATCGTTCAATGCGAAAATCAAAACAAAGTTTGGACGTTCAGTTAAGATACTACACACAGATGGAGGCACCGAATATATAAACAAAGTATTCAGAGAATATATGAAGCAAGAGGGAATAGAGCAGGAGATGACCGCACCATACACACCTGAACAGAATGGAAGGTCAGAACGAGATAATAGACTGATTGTAGAAATGGCACGGTGTATGCTGTATCAGACAGGTGTATCGAAGTGCTTATGGGCAGAGGCTGTAAGTACCGCCATATGCATTGCAAATAGAGTTACAACAACACAATCGCCTGCCTCTACACCCTATGAAATGTGGACAGGCCAGAAGCCGGTACTAGAACATATGAGAACGTTTGGATGCGACGCGTATGTGCACGTACCAAACGAAAAACGAAGAAAGCTTGATGCAAAGAGTCAAAAGCTTATGTTTGTGGGTTATGATAAAAACTCAACAAACTATAGATTATATGATCCACAACTGTAGAAAATAACAGTATCAAAAAATGTTGTATTTAATGAGAAAATGCAAAATACAAAATAAAATAGTTCGAAGTTTAATGAAACTAGAGATCGAGAGTGCATTATTAAAGAACGAGACATGGAAAATGGTTGAATTACCAGAAGATAAGAAGAAAATTGAATTAAAGTGGGTGTTTAAAGTTAAAAGACAACCGGACGGGACAATAACAAGATTTAAAGCAAGATTGTGTGCTAAGGGCTATTCAGAAGGAGTGGATTATAATGAAATCTATGCACCAACAACCAGGTATAACTCCATCAGATTGTTGTTAGCCTAAGCCAACATTAAAGACTGTGAATTCATGCAAATCGACATTAAAACCGCGTTTTTGTACCTCTTGGACTAAAGTGCGATTCCGGGCTAGTGTGCAAACTCGAAAAATCGCTTTATGGTTTAAAACAGTCGCCGCGGTGCTGGAATCGAAAATTTGACTCATTCTTGGCTAACTTCGGTTTTAATAAGTCAGGAAAAGTGTGTTTATAAAGGTTATGTAAACAATAATAAAGTGATTTTAATAATCTACGCTGATGATGATGAAACGCGCAATCGAGACAGTTTTGTGTAAACTAAAGAAGTGCTTTGAAATCACAGTTACCGAAGCGAACTATTTTGTTGGACTAGAAATTTCGCGAAACATTGAAAATGGAAAAATGTTCTTGTGTCAACAAAACTACACGAAATAATACAAAGGTTTGGACAACAAAATGCCAATGCAGTAAGCACACCTGTTGACCCAAATGTGTGTCTTACAAGTGAGAGCAACAGTGAGTATGATGTTCCAGAAATCCCCTACAGACAGGCTGTAGGATCCTTGATGTTTTTGGCAGTGGTGTCGAGGCCAGACATTGCACATGCGCTGGAATTCTGTCAAACGGATTATTCGTTACCTAATTGGGACAATTGGATATGGTATTTGCTACGACAAATGTGGTGAAACTATACAATTACATGGTTATAGTGATGCAGACTATACCAGCGACAAAGAAACTCATAGATCCACCACAGGTTATGTTTTCAAACTATGCAACGGACCTGTGACATGGTCAAGTAAACGACAGCCAACTGTTTCATTGTCAATCACCGAGTCAGAGTTTATAGCTGCATCACAAGCGACAAAAGAAGCAATATGGTTGAAGAGATTGCTATCTGATCTGGATGAAAAAGTAGTAAGCAAACCCATGATACTCTTTATTGACAACCAAAGTGCCATAAAATTAATTAAGAATCCAGAATTCCACCAAAGAACAAAGCACATCGACATTAAGTTTAAGATTATCCGAGAAAAATATGAACTTGGATATTTGTACCCAGGGTAAATAAATACGAAGGAACAAGAAGCCGATATATTTACAAAGGCACTGCCAAGGTGTCAGTATGAGAAACTTAGAGAAAGATTGGGATTACAAGAAAAGATGAAATTTATAAGTTAAAAATACTTTGTTCTTTGTATTTAATCTTAGTTACTTTAAGTTGATTTTTATTAAGTACAACAACATAACAAAAGGTGGGAGTGTTGAAGTATTTTAGTAGGCATTCTCTTATTTTGTAATGTTGTATGTGTGTGTGCCATCTATCTTAGATATTTTATCTGTGGTCATAGAAATGTCATAGAGGTCATGTGAGTTCAAGTTCACGTTGAGAAAAATCGATAAGTCGTAGAAAGGTGTTTGTTAACTATTAAAGTACATCTATAATACTAAAAGTATAACGGAGTTCTTTATTAAAGTCCAAATTACAATAAGTTTAATAATAACATACATTTTTAAATAAAAAAAACAGTTTTTTAGAAAAACTGCATACAAAAATTAAAATTAACATATTTTTTATTTACTGGAACAGTACTAAAAAAAATAAATAATAAGAAATATTACCAATTTACTCTTGGCAAAAAAGCAGTTAGTGTAAACTTGTGTTTAGAAATCGTCAGATTTTTTTGTAATGCCGAGATTTATGGAAATAATAGAAACATGCGGTGCAATTTCGTTTTCTACTATGCCGCTCGAGGGTTTACCCGAGAGCGGTTTTCTCATGGAAAAAATTTAAGAATGATTTTCTGATTATCTTGTGATCCCGAAATGAATTTTGAAGATTATTTACCAAATTAAAAAACGACCAACACAACAACAAACCAAAATGTCAATGTTCGCTATTTATATATCATCAAACGACAATAAAAAACTGTTGCTATAGTGCTTCCAATGTCAGTTGGTACGGTCTGAACACCAAAACCTCATAAAACGTCGTCATCGTCTTTGTGACGCAGAGGCGGAGGCAGGCAAATAATATCGAAGAATATTTAGTTATTCCAAGTAATACAGAACGCTTTAAATACATACTAAACTGGTAAAAACTCAAAATGTATTTAAAAAGCTGTATTACGTACAAGCCTTGTCAAATTAAAGTAAATATTATAAAGTTGAGGAAAATTGATATTATTTATCGTACAAAATTTAAACTAAACTTAATAATTTAGGACGTGGTGATTTTTTTTACACACTACCTTTATCCGAGTTTTCCGAACTGGAATCATTATTAAGTGAAATAATTATAGGATTAATCGTTGGTGGAACGTGAT
Organism: Oxystoma pomonae; assembly: GCA_963921995.1. Taxonomy (NCBI): domain Eukaryota; kingdom Metazoa; phylum Arthropoda; class Insecta; order Coleoptera; family Brentidae; genus Oxystoma; species Oxystoma pomonae. The sequence goes on along the minus strand of OY998171.1, from coordinate 46,782,555 downwards.
ATTGATTTTTGGTGTATTATTGTCTCTTCGCATTTGTTTCTTTATTGTGACCCAAACTACTTCGATCGAATCAAAAATGCGATAATATGGCGGAAGTCCTAAAACAGTGTGGCCATATTGCTCCAAGAGATTAATATCAACGACATGCTATTTTTCAAAATTTTGCTTTTTAATCAGCTCTAGTAATATTTTCTTGGGAGCCTTCCTTGGTATTTCTAAGGTAATCTTTTCTTGTGTTGCTGTTTGGTATTTTTGTCTTTTGGCTTTAAGTTTTTCCTCAACCCATTTTTCAAACAACTCTGCCGTCATGTCTTCGTGATAGTCTGCAGAATATGGTTTAATATTTTTTGCAGATAACAGCAGTGCATTTGGAACAAAACCTAATTCACTTCCAGCATGTAAAATGATTACTCGTTTTTCCCGAGAACAGTGACCACTTAACGTACACTTTGTGCTGTCATCAACCCAACCGTACTTCACAACATCGTGCGTGTCATACCACGCCTCATCCAGGTAGGTATATAATAATTATTTTTTCTTGTCGATATTTTTTAACGGTCGCAAGTACTCGGAGCGCTGTGAAACATTATTACTATCCATTTGTCTAGTTTTTTTATAATGAAAATTTGTGTGTATAATCTGGATGTTCCTGTAACTTATTTCGAACCATTTCTAACGTTGGCACCTTATTTTTGCTCTAATATCCATAAAAAATTTGCCTAATAAAATCCTGTTCTCCGGCATCAGGCTTCTTGAGGATTTGTTTAACTCTTTTACGCTTTACAGAATGATCGATCACATCTTCTGCTCTAATAATCCTGTGTCCGAAACATTGGTTCGACTAAGTTCACAAATTCTATTTACAACTTGATTACCTGAAGATTTATAGTTATCTTCTATTAAACATTTGCAAATGTTCAAAATAAATCTTTGAGTCTGTACATGGCTGTCTTTATTTGCAAATTCCGGAGATTCAACTTCCACAAACTCTTCAACAAGGTCACCGCGGGCTCCTCAACAACCTGAAAGTTATCACTCTAAGGTCTCCACATCGCCATGTTTAATCGCAAAATAATTGAAGAACGCTTTTACTAAAATGCATTTTAGTTCACCACAAACTTGTCACGGCACTGACTAAGAATATACGTAAATAAACGTCATACCCCATTAGCATAGGGATTAAGTACCTGCCTATCGCCCACCCAATCAGAACCCCGTACACCCTTTCGGTGTCCAATAAGACTTTTTCTTCGAACTGAGTGTGTTTGACATGATATGTCTAATCCACGTGGAGTGCCATAAAAAGCCATAAAAATATACGGGGAAATTTTAATTGAAATTTTTGCGAAATTCTATAATTTTGGAGTAACACTGTAAAACAAGGTATGCCAAGTGACATTGGAAACTGTGTGATTTTCAGTTTTGAAAAGGGCAATTATCGCGAGAAGTTTTTGCTGAATAATCAGGTGAAAATCGACACATTAGGGAAATATTCGAAGACTATACTCGTAAGCTATAAAATAGGGAAAATTATGTAAGCATTAAAATACTTACAGAAAATGATCCATCGGTATTATTCCTCTCTAACTCGGCTACATGGTTTCGGAGATGATCGATGATATCATCTTTGATTCGGACCTCTTTTTCCAACTTTTGTAACCTTTCTTGATAATTTTGTTGTATCTCGTGTAGGTGTGTACCCATTATTTGTTTTATTGCTATTAGTATGTCGGAAAAGTAGTTTTGCTCGTCTTCCATTAAAGCTAAAAAAAATATGAAATGGGATTTACTTTAAAGGCTGTAGCCTATTTTAGGACGGTTCCAAGTTTAAGAAAAATTTTAATTACTTTGTTTAGAAAATAGTAATTTTTAAATTTTTGGATATTTTCATTGTAATTACCAACACTGGTTCGTTCTATAGTAGTGAATACATAATTGCCTACTTGACAATATACCATTTGTGCATTTTTTGCTTAAACTCAACTTAACTTAAATAGGCAAGAAAAGAAAACCATAAAACAACCAACTAGGGTTGCCAACCTGTTCCGATTTCGAGCGAATTGTGCTGCGTACTAACAAGACCATTATTATTGAGACAGTAAACGTCTCGATTTGTAGAAACTATCAGACGATATCCCGTAAAAATAAATGCAATTGAAATCGGGGATATCAAATTAAAAAAATGCTGCCGGCCTAGCTGCCTGCAACGGGAATTTTTTCAACTTTTTTGCCTGCGGCGCTATATTGTACAACGTAACGTTTAATCTTTTTTTATTTATTGTAATAGGTATTATAATTTTTAAAATTTTTCTCTGCGACACTACTTAAGACATTCTTTATTAAAATGTTTAGCTATACATACTTACTGAGGAATTTGATTTAATTTTTTGGCTGCGGCGGCACTTTTTTTTGTTTTTGTATAATTAAAAAAAAAATATATTTTTGAATAGGTACTATAGCCGGTCTCCGTAGCGTAGCAGGTAGCGTATCGGCCTGCCGCGCGGAAGGTCTCGGGTTCGACTCCTGGCTAGGTGCATGGATATTTTGTGTTTGTCTTTAATTTTGGAAAAACTTGGCTAAAACTGAGGCTTGATCCTCTAATGGATCGAAAGGCCCAGTATAAAAAAAATAAGTACTATTGTAGTATAGGTACACTTCCAAATTCTCCGGACCAATTTCAATATGACGGCTGACAATTAAATACAAAAGCTAAATGTCATTTTCAGTGTTAAAAAACTGATCCGCAGTAATTTGAAATGGAGTGTATTTATTCTGTCGTTTGTGCCTTTTCTTGCTTCATTTATTATCATTTCAATTTTCCATAAAATGTCCTGATAATTTAGAGCAAATGTACAGACAAATCGAAATTAAAAGCTGGCAACCCTAGTATCCCTATTACCCCGGCACCTTACCTATCTATATCGTAAAGGAACGTCTTCCGCCTACTTTAAAATTGTAATTGTTAAAGAGAAAGGTAAGAAGCTAAAACTAAAATATCATTCCCGTTTAGGTATTTTAACGAGCTTAGTTTTACGGATTTTAAATAAAGGTTTATCTCTTTTGATCAAAATATTGAAAGCAGCAATGTAAATAGTTTATTTTCTACTTTTTTTGAGATTTTCATGTCACGTTTTAACTCATCTTTTCAATTAAAAAGGAAAACAGTTAACACAAGGTCGAATAAAATTAAATTCTCCAACGAACTTCTACGTCAAAGACAACAACTAGAAGAACTAAACTGGTTAAGGAAAAGAACATGTGATAGGAGTGCATATATTAGGTACATAGAGTATAAAAGAAAATACTGTTTTTAAAGAAGTAGATAACCTGGGGCTTGACGTAAAGAAGTATAGAGGTCAAGCGAACAATGGGGCAAGTACTATGTCTGATGCGTACCCTGCGCACTGGTTTGCAAAGCATTGCTCCTGAAGCCATTTATATCCATTGTTTTGCCCATAATTTAAATTTGGCTTTAGTGCGTGCGATTAGTTCTTGCGCAGATATAAAACTCTTTTTGGGGACACTAGAGCAATCTTCTGTGTATTTAGTAGAAAGCTTCCCAAGAGTTAAATTGTTACATAACTTTTCTGGAGAATTCTCCTAAAAAATGCTACTTGCAAAGATCTGATATATCCTTAAACAACACATCTGCACAAATCTTTAAGACATGATTCTCTTTTTCTTATTCACAATGAAAGATGCTACTCGTCTTGCAGACAAATAAGGTGACGTGACTTTTTTTTAAGAAAAAAGATTACAGTTACCTAAAAAATTCTTCGATGAAGATGAAACCCATCATGCTCACCCAAGCGTAGATGTAGACTTTAAAATAAATATATGCTGTGTGATATTGGATACCCTCATAGAGACGCTTGAAACAAATTTTCAAGATTTTTTAAAAGTTTATTAAAAATTAGATTGTTTAATTAATTTAAACGATTCAGGAAACAGTTTAAAATGTATCGCTAATTTAATTTTCTTTTATAGTTCAGATCTAGAAAGGACTACTAAAGGTAAATTAAAAGACAAAACATTTTTAAATTTAACCAAATAATGAAAATAATTGCTCCTAGCAGTGCGGAAGCTGAGCGCACTTTTAACAGACTAAAAAAATTAAAAATTGTAAAAGGTCACAAATGACGTATTGATCGGAAATGTAGCCATACCATTGATTTCGAAGTGATACTGGACTACATGAAGTCAGTAAAAACTCGCAGACTTAATTTTTAGTTTAAAGTTAACATAAAATTTAAAAAATTTCCTTTTTCATAACAACTGTAGTAATACAATTTTGACACTATATATTAAATTGTGAATATACTACTATATATTTAGGTACCAATAAAACGCTAGGTCGCTGCAGTCGACTGGATTTTTCAGAATGGGTATGTGATACGTCTTGTATATTCTTGTATATGACAAGGTTAGCTACAAAACTTTTTCATCTATGTGGAGAGACAGCAATCCGAGCTAAGACTACTTTTGAATCTGAGAATGCTAAAATTTCCTCGATTGTTATCCTTGGTGAATAGATGTCAAGGACAAATTTGAATAAATGTACAAGAATTGTAGGTCCTAGAAGCTCCATGAAAATGGATAACATTTTAGTAATGACAAGGGATAATTGTATTTCATGAAATAATTCGATACCTTCGAAGCGTCAAAAGAATCCTAAAATTTGGCAACGTTGTATTTTAAAATCTATAATTTACCTAGGAAGATATATTTTTGATAAACTATGTGTATTTGTTACGTAGTCTTGAAATCCCGACAAAGGCAAAAGTTCTCGAGAAAGAAAATTAGCATCTTAAGGGGTACGTACATCAGTGGTCGCAAATAGTAGAGTTCACATTAATCAACAAAGATTTTATTTGGTAAATCACTCTTTTTAAAGGTTAGTTCTTTGTAGCAAAAATAATGACAGTTGTTTGCACGTAATAAGAATATTAATTCTAATTTCTAGTCGACCTTAGGTTTTTACTTTACACAACGGACAGACGAACTTCTTACCTTTTATTAATTTAACTTGATTGCTGGGTTTGTTGGAAACGAGTTGAGAATCGCAGCTGTCTAATTTTTTTATCCTTCCCTAAAACAAAATAAATGCAGAGATTAATTATGAATAGAATCTTCATTTTTTAAAAAAGCACTTTTACCTGATAGCTGATGCATGTCTTTGTCAGAAAAGATAAAATCTTTAGTTATAATCTTCAGTTTTGAGGCGTTGTAAATTTATTCATGCACTACCTCTATTTTTATTAGATAACTGCCCTGCGTTTGTTGGGTTTGTTGGGACTTCGTAAAATATATCCGCACTGTTAGGAAAATACAGAGTGTAATATAAATGATGCACCAAACTGAAGAAAAAATCTTAATAAAGTGGGGGGTCAAAAATCTACAGTTTAAAAAAAATATGTATGCAACTAACCCCCTTCGTTTAGAAGGAGGTTCTAAACATAGGTACCGATGAAGTAAAACTAACGATAAATATTTGGATCAACCAAATTTGTTTTTAATTTTTTGCGAATGTGTCACAGCCCCAATAAAATTAATTACAATGTTAATCACGTTTACGTAACTTATTTAAATCTTCTTCAAGTTGAAGGCGTACAGAGAAAGGGTTGGACGAACAGATTTTGAGATTTCTGGGGGGAGGGAGGAAGCGTAGGCGGGTTGGTTGAAAAAAAAAGAAAAATACTGAATTGAAACTCATATATCAACTCAATGAGTCATTATTTAATAAAAGTACCACATGTAAACGTATATTAGTAGTTGGGCAACTGTTGTTTTTCTATGCTCAATGATCGGCTCCTATTTATTGCACCCCTCATTAAGGTGTAATAAAATATGGATAAGAAATTTTTGTTGAATGATTTATGACGTATTTTCATTTGCTATTACTTTTAAAAAATGCATCCTCAGTTTGCAAGACGCGTCTGTCCATCATTGTCAAATTTTTTTACCAATTTTTATTCCTCAATGAAGTTGTGAAAGGTTACCAGCGTGAAGATGGGTCATTATTGTAAAAAACAAAAAGTCCTGTTTTCTTCACAAATATAAATTATTTTATTAAAAACTATACCTCGACGAGGAGTAAGGAATAGTGATGCGAATATATCGTAACCTTCATATCTGCTCGGAACAGTTGGAGACCGTGCTCGCCTTAGGCGTGGGACCAGAAGTCAATATGCGTCTAGCCTCTCATATCTAAATGCCAACCTCACCTTCTCGTGGTGCTACTAAAACAGATGAGGCTCTGCCGACGGAATATGGGCGGTATAGCCCTATGGGGAATTTCAACTAGACCCAATAACCACTAGGATCTGTTCAATTAAGGACCTGTACAAACTCGTACAGGGGAAAAGTCTAATGGAGTGGTTACACTAGAATCAACACTAGGGACTGGTCCATGAAGGACCTTTACAAACTCGTACAGAGGATAAGTCTAAAGGAGTGTTTAAACTAGAATCAAAGGGTACATAATAAGCCAGTAATGGCTGCAGTGCAGTGACTCTGGGGGTTTTAGTCGGTAGGAATCTGACACTACCCGGGCTGTCCTAACAGAGGGATGGACTTCTGTCGGGGGAGTGGATTGGACGGTTGGATCGGTCGTCTTATGCAAAATTTCCCCTTGAGAAAAAAAACCTTGACGCGTTTCGGCTTCCCTGCTATTTTCAAGAGGATTCAATTAACCTCAAAATTATAAACATGCACAGTTAAAAGACATTCAAACAAGAACAAAAACTGTGAAGTCCGAAAAAACATACCGTTTATTTTTTTAAATGTTTGTTAGAATATGTAAGAGACCACTGAAAAACAACCCAAATGTAAGTACCCACTTCATTAACCCCTTTAACTTACAAATTTAAAATAGTCTTTTAAATTTATTTTGTCATATATATGTACTCTTTTTTCCTTTTTTTTCTTCTTTTCTCAATTTTAATATTGTTTATTATTTCTTAATCCTGCTGGGGGGAGAAGGAAGGAAAGGGAAAAAGTAAAAAAAAAATAATTAGCCGTGTATAAAAACAAACAATGCCTTTTAAATCAACATGTTAAACTAGCTTCTTATTTTTCTTTTGTATTTCATTTTAGAAACCCTGAAGATGATGTAAAATACATCGAAACGTCGGTAAATTTGAATTTGTTTTACATTCTCCTGACCTTAAACCCACAAAACTGAATAGAAAAAAATTCTAGTCAATGTATCACACATAATCACATTAGGTATTCTTTAAAAACATCTATAAAACAATACTTAACCCTGCGTTACCCGTAAGATATTTTTCGCAATTTCGCAACATTGCACGCATCCATCTAAGTAATCCTGAGATGTTATGTTCCGAATCAGTTAGTGTTGAGAATTCTAACTTTAAGCACGTGTGTCGTTCTTGGGAAACTGTTTAAGTTTGTCCATACAAATAACTGAGCGGCCCGCTCACCTGCGGGCAACGGTGTTACATGGTTGACGATAGAGTTTGGGTAAGTTTTGTTGATTAATCTAAGGTTTTTTTTTGGTATGTAGTAGATCTGGACAAATGTTTAAAAAATATATACTCTGATAGTTGGTTTGACTAAAGTTTCACTTGACGATGTCTATAATATATATTTGTACAACAAATATTTTTTTCGGAAATATGTGCTATTCTATGCTATTCTATTCTATTCTATTAAATAATTAAGGCGACTAAAAAGATGCTAAAATATTATTTTCTTTTTAGACCATTTTTTTACAAATCATGGATTCTTAAGAACAAAAAAGGCTCCTAAAAGTTTTTGAAGAGTTAGAAGAAATGTTACGGGAACAAAGCCAGATTCCGAAAAAAGTACTTGACGATGAATAAAGTGACGAGACTGTATTCAAAGCGAGCTAAATAATGAAACAGATTCGGAAACGTCGGCGGATGAATCAGGTGAGCCAAATTTTACCCGTTGGTCAGAAGATGGTCCAAATTATGTGGGAAAAGACGGCAAGACTCTGTGGAAAGTTCATCGTAAAGTAAAAATTGGTCGAACAAAGCGCCAGAACTTAATTTCCAAGTTACCCGGCATCAAACCGTACGCAAAGAATGCTCGATCAGTCTATGAAACTTAGAATTTGCTAATTACTGATGGCATGATTGAAGACCTTGTTACGTATACAAATATCTATATTGAAAGTATTCGTGACAACTTCTCCTGCTTTCGAGATATTTTGAATACCGATGTCGATGAAATCAAGGTCATATTTGGCCTAATGTACATGGCAGGAGTTCTCAAGGCCAACCATACTAACTTAGCCGATTTATGGAACTGTGATGGAACATCCCCTGAATTTTTCAGAATGGTTATGTCTAAAAACCGGTTCTATCTCCTCTTACGAGCTCTACGATTCGACGACATAAGAACTAGGGCGAAAAGGAAAAAGTTGGATAAACTAGCACCTATAAGACAAATATTTGAATTGTTCCAAGAAAACTGTCAATCTTTCTTCGGGGAAGATGCAGCTTCCGTCAGTATATACCAAATAAGCCAAGTAAATATGGTATTAAAATTTTTTTGTTAGTGGATAGCCGTGTGTTTTATACCATAAAGATCGAAATTTACGCTGGAAAGCAACCGGAAGGTCCATTTCCCCCTCGTTTATGTCAGACAATCCGTAACTCAGAACGAAACATTGTTTGCGATAATTGGTTTACTTCAATCCCTCTTGCTATTGACCTACTCAAGAATCACAGGCTGACTTTGGTTGGTACTCTTCGAAAGAATAAACGAGAAATTCCACCACTGTTTGTAGTAACCAAAGAAAGGCGCGTCTTCAGTAGTATGTTCGGATTTGGACAAGAATGTCTGTTAGTGTCATATGTTCCCAAAAAAAACAAAAATGTTTTGCTTTTGTCAACTTTTCATCAGGATGATGCCATTGATGAAAACACCGGTGATGCTTTCAAACCAAAAGTTATCACATTTTGTAATGAAAATAAAAGTGGGGTTGATACGGTGGAACAACAAAAAAGTATTTCTTCTGTCGCAAGGATTACCTGCAGATGGCCTTTGACCGTCTTTTTCTCTATACTCAATATTGCTGGAATAAATGGGTTTATTATTTTTCGATCGAACAATGTTGATCTGACCATCGCGCGTCGAGAATATTTAAAGTCTTTGGCAAGTGAGTTGGTAAAAAATCATATGACAAAACGTCTGAATCCAAATTTACCTCATTTGCTAAGTTTGCAAATAAAAAGAGAGAGATCAAAATGCACCTATCGAGAAAGAAAAATCGAAAGACAAAGGTTACACACCATTACCTACTGTGCTCAATGTATTAAATCTGATTCAGACTGAGTTTATTTTTAGGTTTGTTGTTTGACTTATTTTAAGAATATTATTTTGTTTTTTATTTTTTGTAGAATGACAAACGTACTGTAAAAATATTTAATATATTTTTTCATAAAGTTCTTGGTATTTCTTTCAAATAGCACTATTTTATCCGTATATTTGCTGTCAAAGATAAAGTTGAGCACTGGGCTCACCCGCGGGTAACGGTGTAATTTTTTATAGCGCGGGTAATGCAGCGTTAAGATTACATTTAAACAAAGGAAACGGTAAACAATATGTCACAAATTAAAACTTTGAACAAAACATTTTACCAATAAGAAAACAAAGAATGTTCTTCATTGACCAAAAAAGTTTAAGTCCAGCAAGCTTTCTCGGTGAGTGATAAACTTGAATTTAATTAATTAATTAATTTCAATCATATTCTTGATGTTTGGATGTTTGCTACTTTACTTGTATTCGAAACTTACGAGAAGTTGTCACGTCTGGTTTAAAAGGGGTATTGCCAGATTTCAGTAATTTAAAATACTGGACTTCTTTTCGTTAATTTTTCTTGAACATCTGCTTTGTTTTTATAAACATCTACTTTGTTTTTAAAAACATCTAAGTAGTCTTTTACATAATCTCTTTGTCTCTAATTAATTAAATAATTACTCATTTACGGTGGCAATTAGGACCCACATTATTGGAAGCTTTTTGCTTGTATGACCTGACCTGTAAGCCCTTGAAGTTTGGTGCATCATATAAAATACACCTTGTATAATCACCCACTAACACTATTTTAATGTTCACCATTCTTTTTAGAAATATTAGTAAACTACAAGTAGTACAAAATTTGAGGAAGGTTTAGCCAACTAATTATTATGATTAAGCATAAATTTAGAGCTAATTATTTAAGCCTCTTTATGTAGCTGTTACTTTATCTATGCTTTTTACTTTTATAAGGAAAAAGAAAGACAGATATACAGAATTAGCACTAAATTTATGCTTAAGCAGCCTCCTATTACCTTTTCCAACCATAACGGAACTGTCAGAATATAAAAATACCTGTATCTATACACGCATGTTCCTTTACAAATCCGGTATTTTCACGTTGGGCTTACCTACGACTCGAGAAGTCCAAGCGAACCTCGGTTGACGTTGTTAATATGTGTTACGACGTCGGTGCGACACGAAGATGTTTGATCATATTAGTTTCTGGGTCGTAATAACGTTGACTATTCACCGGCGATCCGAAGGCATTTGGTTGGGGGGGGGATAAAGGCCATTTTACTAACTAACATTAAAAACGATTTCCAAGTTACCTGAAACTTTTAGATTTTTTGCGTTGTTGTTTGAAGAAATCAGAAATACCTAAATTTCCCAAGTGAACCTGTATATTTTCCAACTGCAAGCAACATTGGGGGAGATGCTTCCCCCATCCCCCGCGCCCGAGGGATCGCCGGTGCGACTACTAAGTAGCTACCAACGCTAGGTTCAAATATTTTTACGTAAGCCCGACATAATCCCACATTATATTATTGCTTGGGCTGCAAATCAATTACCATTGGTGGCAAGCCCGAACTCCGCAAGCGTCGTTTGTGCAACTGCCACCTGCGTAGAGGTATCACTTTCCGCCCTTGTTAGGTAAATAACTATTCTACCGATCCTATGGTCAGAAATGCGAAATTCAAAACCCTGAATGAGTAGTTGTCCCTACACTACATGGAAAGTATGAAATAGGCAGTATCCGACCAGTCAAATACCGATATCACTTATTACGTTTATACGCGCCTAAAACCGGTTTTATATAAGGACGGTTTTAAATAAAATCGCTTTCACCGAGAGTTTATATGGCCTTTATTAAATGTCATTAAGTTCGCGATTCTTCAGAAACGACATATGCATTCAAAAGTCTTTTGTTTGGTACACTTTTTAGAAGTTTTAGGTTATCTAATGTGAATCTATGATTGTTTTCAAAAGCATGCTCGGCCACACTTGACTTTTCTGTTCTTCCGTATTTTAAATGTGCTAAGTATTCTTTAAAACGTGTTTGAATAGTTTGGCCAATATATTTTTTGTCACAATCCATGCAACTAATTTCGTAAATTCCACTTTTTTCTAGAAATGTAGTTTTATCCTTGGGATTTTCTAGTAAGCTTCTTATTGTGTTACCGGATTGATATACTAATTTAAGACCGGTGTTATTAAATACTTTTTGTAATCCTTTCGTATAATTAGGATTATAAGGAATTGATACAAATTTTGAGTCGCAGGTATCTTTTTGTCTGAAAAAAGTGGAATTCCGAAAGGTCTTTTCAAAAGAATGTCTATTTATCAGTTTATCTATTAAGCCTTCGTCGTAACCGTTTTCGCCAGCTATATTCCTAATCCTATTCTTTTCTGCTTCAAATCTTTCTTTGTTTAAGGGGAAATTTACTAATCTATATGTTAAAAAGTGCAAACTTGCAAGCTAATGTTGTAAGCAATGAAAAGAGTCATTTGGAATATACCTGTTGGTGGCCGTTCGTTTTCTGTATAGGTCAAAGTCCAATTTATTTTTATTTCTTATAACTAAAGTGTCTAGAAATGGCAGTGTACCGTTGTTCTCTGTTTCTTAAGTAAATTTAATTGTGGAAAATTTGTTATTTATTTTTTCCATAAAATTTTCAACACTAGTTACTTTAGTGTTGAATACTGCAAACACATCGTCTACATACCTAAACCATACTCTGCGGAAATACTCCAAATTACGGACGAAGGCTTAATAAATAAGCTGATAAATAGACATTCTTTTCAAAAGACCTTTCGGAATTCCACTTTTTTCAGACAAAAAGATTCCTGCGACTAAAAATTTGTATCAATTCCTTATAATCCTAATTATACGAAAGGATTACAAAAAGTATAACACCGGTCTTAAATTAGTATATCAATCCGGTAGCACAATAAGAAGCTTACTAGGAAATCCCAAGGATAAAACTACAGTTCTAGAAAAAAGTGGAATTTACGAAATTAGTTGCATGGATTGTGATAAAAAATATGTTGGCCAAACCAGACGCTCTATTCAAACACGTTTTAAAGAACACTTAGCACACTTAAAATACGGAAGAACAGAAAAGTGTGGCCGAGCATGCTTTTGAAAACACTCATAGATTCATATTAGATAACCTAAAACTTCTAAGAAGTGTACCAAACAAAAGACTTTTGAATGCATATGAAAGTATGGAAATCATTAAATCCAGAAATAGTTTAAATAAAGATAGAGGACCCGTCCCGTTTAGTACACTTTATTTTTTGGTTGAGGGGAGATAGGATTAAAAATCGTGATCAATCACAAATTTTTAGTCTTATCTCCGCCCACTAAAGGATTGTATATAAGATAGAGCGTAGATTAATTTATTTCATTGTTTATCGTCTCCTGATGATGCTAACGTTGTTAGCGAAACGCGCGTCGAGTGCAAAAAAGTGTAGTTTTGGTTTGTGGAAAACAATCATAACTTTGTCATTCTCAACATACTGGAACAGTATTAAGAAACGAAATTTTAAGGAAACCCAGCTAATAAGTCCGGGCAAAAAAGCAATAAGTGGTTTAAAAATCGTTAGATTTTTTGTAAAGGTAAGATTTTCTGATGGTTTTTGGAGAATCGCGACCTAAATGTCAGTTTAAAAAGAAAACAAAGGTAAGGGTGAATTTCAATAAAAAATGCGCTTCTTCTAATTACTTAAACTAAAAAACTGTTAATTAAATTTTTTATCAAACTTTGAACGGTTAAAGTTTAAATAAGCATTATCCCGGAACCATTTCACGGATTTTACATAATTTTAAGTTCTTTACATAATCTTGCGTATCCTAAAAATTTTAATTCATGGTAAAAATTATCAATTATTTTAAAAAACTAAATAAAAACAAGATATATTTATTTTTTTGAAAAACCACGCAAATGGTCTGTGGAGGATGCCAGATGCCTTCGCTGTGCAAAATTTTGTTAATTTTTGATGTGCGGGTTATCTGTTTAAGTTAATGAACTGTTTTAGGACTAAAATTCACTCTTAAGAACAGATTTTTCGGTAAAACTGGGGTTGAGTGAGGGGTTAATTATTTCTTTGGGTTAGAAGCAATGCGCTAAAGCGTTTTTAAAGTGCTTATACCATATATCTATGAGATAATATAAGGGCTCTGTCCTTGCATTTCCCGAGAAAAATGTGTGCCGATAATAACTCCCCAATCAAGTTAGCTTATAAAAATCCAGAGGCGAAGAGTCTACCGACGTCGATTGCGTCAGTAGTGAACGCAACTGAAAACAATCTGACAGCGAAAATTTAGGTTATGTTTAATATTTTTGTTTGATTTTGGAAAATTTATTAATGGAGTGGACACTACCGTAAAAAAAATAAAAGTGATGACCAGTGCTTCCCAAATTTCGTATCAATAGAAAATTGGATTCCTCCAGATTTAAAAAATGACAAAAACCAGGATCTTTGAAGCTTAATTGGTGAGTATAATTAAAGAATTTAGGTCAATCTATGGCTTTCATCAAAGAAAATCCACTTGCTAGGTATTATTGGACTTTACTCTTCAAATTTTTGCATAAAAGTTTTGAATACAAGTGCTCTTGCTTGTTTTTCATGGTACATCGCGCAACCTTGATATTTTTTGTATTATTTGACATAACTTTGTTAGTAGAGCAAGAGTTCTAGGTATAAATTATGATGGATAGGTATTTAATATGTGCATTTTCTCGTCCGAAATGGAAAATCCTGTACCTCAAAATTGTGGATAAGGGCTCGGCACACCAATCTAATGGTGGGCAATTTTAGAGAGGGTAGGGTAACCCCCACCATTTTCACATATATGATGTAGTAGTACCCCCAGACCAAAAATCAACTGGTGTGCCGAACACTTATCCATGAATGAGACCAGGTGATTTTTGCTCTGGTGATTCTACTACATCATATATGTGAAAATGGTGGGGGTTACCCTATCCATCACGTAACCTCTAAAGTTGCCCACCTTTGGATTGGTGTGCCGAGTCCTTATCCACAATTTTGAGGTACAGGATTGTCTATTTCATATTCAGGACGAGAACATGCACATCTGATCAAAAAATGGCGAGGGTTAACTATCCATCATATTTTATTCGATTTAGTGCCTAAAACGGTTTTAGTGGTATTTATACGACAAAATTTTAAAAAATTCTCCATATAAAAGCACCTTAAGAGGCGCTTATAAACAAAGTAACTAATAATAATCGACCCTTATAATAAAATGAAGCAATACCTCGTCTTTATAATTAATATTGTTGTCAATCCCATTATCAGTAGTGATAGTAGGCTGACTGCCAAACGGAAACAAACTTGGTGGTTGCTGGATGCCCAAAATGGCATTGGCACTGTTCGGAGGACTCTGTAAAGTGTCCCGATTGAAAGTGACAGATTTCGTTAGCTTACTGTGTCGCGCTGCGTAGCCCTCTATAGTTGGGGCTCGAAGAAGCCTAAAAAAAGAGGCAAAGAAGGTTTATTTTTAATACTGGTTATTTTTAATACTGGTTACACCTTTCATTTAATAGTTTTTTCTGAGAGTTTCTTCTGGGGGTTTCTGGATTGTTTAATAAAAAAAAACTATGCAAATTTACGGTTGCCTTTTAAAGATCAGCTTCATTTTTTACAATATGTGTGTTAACATTTCTTTTTAAATGTAATACTGTGGCCATTTTACAATGTAAATCTATACGTGTTCGATTTTACTTTTTAAAATGTAAAAATACGTTTTATCTCCGTAAAACTACATTTTTACAGAGTAGCAATACACTTTATACTTTTTCAAATTCACACTGACAGGATTAGGTTCTCACTACATACCGGACAGTGGATCGAAACCATGCTAAAAAGGCAAATTTAGTGTTTTTTGTTACGCATTTTTTGTAAAGAAGCAGACTCGATGTTTATGGAATATGTTTTAAACTGCAAAAAAAAACGAAAGAGATAGTATTTTGAACCCTAGAATTCTAAGCCTACTTATAAAATTTCGACTGTCGTATTTTACAATAGCGATCATCTAACAACAAAATTTTAAATATTTATCGTAACTGTAATATAGACTGCACAGCGTTGCCAATGAAAAAAACAAAAATCATTTAATCAAACGGATCTTTTACAAGAGTATAACAATGGTTTTTAGAGATTACTCGCAAATTCTGAATTCTGATTTAACTTCTGATTGTTTTATAACCTTAAGTCTAAATCGACCGAAGAGGCTACTAAAATCGAGCTTAATGCGCTAGTTGTCATAAAAAATGAGAATAAACCAACATTGCAGTGGTCTTTGGCCAGAACAAGGGCTATTTAAACGTCCAGTTGTAAAATTATGTCCCTTAACTCTTACCTAAATACTCGAGCAAGACTCACTCTATGTTCGTGACGTCATAGAATTTATCGTTTTTTTTATTCCGCTTCGGAAAAATTTATGATTTATCGCGCAAGAAAATTAAAATTTTTGTCTCATTTTTGGGTTAAATAATTATAATTTAATATCCTTGTATTTCCTGTGTTCTAAAATAGTATTTTAGGGTAGCCGGGAAAATCCTGGTGCAGGACTTATTCGTAATTTTTACTTTAATTCAAATTAATTATTTCGTTACACTGAACCATACAAGGTTGTGCGCAACGAACGGACAAGAAGACTCTCTCTTGCAACAGCGTTCGAAACCGGCGTGATCTCAAAAAATACAATAAACCTTTGTCGCATAATTAAGTGCCAATCAAATCAACAAATTACCAAAATTTGTTACACAAACTGATAGTGCATCCGATTACATCAAGAAAGCTGAGTAAAGAAGCATGGGTACCCAATAAATAGAACTTCAACCGCATACAAGACAAAGGTAGGTGTCCATTGACATTTTGTAAGGTTCACGGGTTCTTTTCAGCATATTTAATTAATTTCCTTCATATATTGAACAAGCGCCTTATTGCTATCGAAGGATGTGTGTTTTGTGCATACAATACCTTTTACAATAATTATCCGAAATTCGAAATTTAACATTTTTTTGAAAAAGAGGACAATATTTTATGCAACTAATGTCGAAACTGACATTTCCTTAAAATTCAAGATGGCGGACAGTTTTGAAAATTGGGTAATTTTGACCCTCCCTGGAATATTTTTATGTTCGCCACTGTAATAAAACTGTTATGTACGTTCGCTAACATTTGTTTAAATCGGTTAAGAAATAAAAAAGTTCTACAGTTTTACATTTCGTTCTGTTTGTGTAATAATAAAAGAGTTTCTTACTTAAGCCAACTTTATTCGACGAGATACAGGTTCGTCAAAAAATATCGGAAAAAATTCTAAAGTCTAATGCCAAAACTGTTATTTCTTTCTATTTAAAAATTGGGTATTTTTACCCCCTTGGAAAAAAAATGTGTACGCTACTGTCATATAATTGATATGTGCCCCAAATAGCCTTATTCTTTCAACACGTACCCATGTAACGATTGTTTAAATCGGTTAAGAAAAAATACTTTCCATGGAGCCGTCCGCCATCTTGAATTTTAAAGAGATGTCATTTTGACATTAGGCACATAAAATTTAGGCTTTAGCGTACGTAAAAAAATTTCAGGGTGGTCAAAATTACCCATTTTTCAAAACTGACTGCCATCTTGAGTTTTAAGAGAAATGTCAGTTTTGATGTTAAGCGCATAAAATCGCAAGTTTTTTTTTCAGAAAAGCTTTAAGCTTCAAATTTCGGAGAATTAATGTGGAAGTTATAGGAAATCGAAAAAGTCCGGTTTTTTGGAACACCCTATATATAAGGCATCAATATTACTTAAATTTAAAAAGCATGGCACAGAAAAGGAACTTCTATTTGTAACTACTTCGAGTTTTCCACTCTTTTACGATCGTTTTTAACCAAAAAAATATTTTTGAATGCGTCTTTTAAATATATAAAATTTATTTGCCAATTCGGTCAACAAATAGTAAATACTTTAAAACCACCTTTGATGGGGTCTTGTATTCAATTGACCTTAGCGAAATCTGAAATATTTGTAATTCGCATGAAAAGCAATCATTTTATCATATTTTCTTTGATTGTGCCCCACTTCGCCAAACAACTACAACAACTTTGTTACATTTTTGGATGATCTTTCCCAAGCAAATTTAAAACCAGAAATTTATTATTTACTAAATATTCTACGTTTAAGAAGCTTTTTTTAAATGAATAAGCTAATATTATAATAGCGTATTCCTAACCTCATTTATTTTTAATTACTTATCTTTCTTTTCTCCAAGTTCAAAACGAGGTTCAAAAGTTTCTGTTGAAAGATTTTGTCAATACAAGCGTAATTTCAAGGGAAACGTTTTCTGTTTAAGCAATTTCTGCTATGTTTTTCACATTTTTATGCCATTTCTCTCCAAACTTTCGATTTCTAGAATGAAACACTCACTTTTTCAAGTTTTAACTGGGTTTTTTAGCGTTCAGAAAAAGTACTGCCAAAGAAATTTTTTTTTTAAATTTGAGGTTGTTGAGCTGTAAAAAGAGAGAGATGGACGTAGTTTAATGCAATTGTTGGGTAAAAATTTCTGTTTTGCCATCTGTCTGTCATCTTGAGTGGTGTCGTTCATATGATTTTTGTTTTGCCACTTTTATCCAGAAAACGTCAAAAATTGTAATTGTTTAGAGCGGAAAGTGTGTGAAACATAAGATGGTATTAATTTCTTTCATTCAAAGTTCTTTGCAGTCTTTGAAATTGCCAAAAAAACGTGTCCTACTATAAGTGTATATTAGCGCAGCTAAAAATAATTAAACAGATATTTAACTAAATTATATTTAGGTGTATCATGGCTTTACCATAAGATAAAACAAGTTAAATTTTAAGTTTTCTTATTGGGCGTTTGGGAGTTAATATAGGAATAATATTGCCTGTTTTTTTATTTTTGCCGATAACTCATAAATTTAATAATTTTTTTATGTTACAATTTAGTTTATAAGAGCTATTTTTGTATATTATTTTTTCTTTAATACAACAAAAAATTGCCGTAGGATAGTGTTAGATATTACAGAATTAGTCTTCATTATTTTTTCTTTAATCTTTACATAGCGATGAAACTCTATTGTTATAAGTGTACTTTTGTATTACTTTTGAAACAATAAAATCTATTGTCTATTGTCTATTGACTATTGACTATTGTCTATTGTCTATTGTCTATTGCCTATTGTCTATTGTCTATTGTCTATTGTATATTGTCTAGTGTCTAGTGTCTAGTGTCTATTGTCTATTGTCTATTGCATATTGTATATTGTCTATTGTCTATTGTCTATTGTCTATTTCTATTGTCTATTGTCTATTGTCTATTGTCTATTGTATATTGGCTATTGTCTATTGTCTATTGGCTATTGTCTATTGTCTATTGTCTATTGTCTATTGTCTACTGTCTATTGTCTATTGTCTATTGTCTATTGTCTATTGTCTATTGTCTATTGTCTATTGTCTATTGTCTATTGTCTATTGTCTATTGCCTATTGTCTATTGTCTATTGTCTATTATCTATTGTCTATTGTCTATATCATCACGAGTCTCTGAAACGATTGTCCCGCCTTTTGTTAAAAAAAACTGGCAACCCTGTGTGCAGGTGTTAAAAAAATGTTATTTTTACTTACCGTGTGAATTCTGTCGAATCCGAACTCTCAAGCGCTTTACAAATCTCTTTCGACACGACTACTTCAGGCTCGAGTTCATTCGACTGCGCAATATTCTTTTCTTCAGACAGCTTTTTCAAGATCGATTTCAGATTTCGTCGTTCCGGAGTTTCGTTGGACTCGTTCGATGAGTTTAGGGGTGAGGGCGCTAGCGGCGCGGTTAGAAATTGACTATCCGCCGGTCTCCGTAGCTGGTC
The DNA here is from genome assembly GCA_963921995.1 of Oxystoma pomonae. Classification (NCBI taxonomy): domain Eukaryota; kingdom Metazoa; phylum Arthropoda; class Insecta; order Coleoptera; family Brentidae; genus Oxystoma; species Oxystoma pomonae. The sequence goes on along the minus strand of OY998171.1, from coordinate 46,763,369 downwards.
TTGGTGTACCGATGAACCTTCTGATTGTGATCTGCAAAAAAAGATTACACCGACTTCACACATAATAGTAGTTTTCAGAACTCGTGACTAAAATAGCGTTTTCTTTTAGAAGCGTTGGTTTAAATAATGAGCGCAGCGAGGTATTTAAAAACGCGAGTATAAAAAGCACAGTTTATCCGCGACTTGTTAACACTATTTTTTTAATACTTTTATTAAAAAATCCAAGAAAAACAGCAAAATACTTTTTTTTATACCTTCATCAAAAACATGATTTTAGTAACAGTCTGCAGATATCTAAAGCATGGCCTTTTTGGATACCTTGATAGAAAACTTTTTTTTTATCACGGGTGCAAAAAAAGATTTCTTTCCGTTTTTTATCCAAAATTAATGAGAAATAACGGAAAATAAAGTAATATTGAAAAAATCTAATTATTCTTGCCTAAAAATTAAGCCATTTCCGACAGTTTTCACCAAGTATTTACGAAAAAATAATTTAAAAACATCGTCAAAATATCAAACTGTCAAAGATTAAAATGTCGCAACAATGAACGCCACCGAGTAAAAAGGCACATCGCCATGGAAAACATTGTTATTTCATTTCAGCTGCCTTGATTTATGGTGTAAAGATGGTGGATTACGAGAACTGCCATTTGTTCGAGATTTTTAAAAGTATTTTCCTGTTTTTCTTGGATTTTTGATAAAGGTATTTAAAAAAATAATGTTAACAACTGCGATCGTTATTTAAACCAACGCTTGTGAAAAAAAGTACTATTTTAGCCACTAGTTGTGAAAACTACTAATAAAAATCTCCATCCACATCATCTTTACATTATGAATCAAGGTGGCTGATAAATGAAATAACAATGGTTTCCATAGCGATGTGCCTTTTTACTCGGTGACTTTCATTGTTGACGACATTTTAATCTTTGACAGTTTGATATTTTGACGATGTTTTTAAATTACTTTTTCGTAAATGATTTTTTAAATATTATTATTTTCCGCTCTTTCTCTTTAATTTTGGGTGAAAAAACGAACAGAAATTTTTTTCTCAATCAATCAAAAAAAAAATAAAAATTTCAGACAGTTACTAAAATCATGTTTTTGATAAAGGTATAAATAATATTAGTTTTAACAGCTAGTGTCTAAATAGTGCTTTTTTTTACAAGCGTTGGTTTAAATAACAAGCGCAGCGAGGTATTTAATAACGCGAGTAAAAAAAGCACAGTTTTATGGAAAATATTTTATAACTCGACAACTTTTTATCCGATTTTTGTAAGGAGAAATTAAAAAGAGCATTCCAAAAATAAAATGGTGTGTTCTATAAGAAAAATACCAACTTTTTGTTATATCTCAAAAACTAAAAGTGACTCATGAAATCTGATTTAATCGTTAAATTCTAGTTTAAAAACTCTAAAAAATGCAATGAACACTATGAAAATATTTTCATAAATAAAAAAGTTATAGGGCCTATCCCAAAATGCAGACTTTTCAAAAAGCCCCCTTAGCTCGAAGACGGGGTGACATATTTAAATGCGGTTTCTACCATCTAAGGGGGGTCGAATTTTCTCTTCTAGAAGTACCCGAAACCCCCCAAAACCATCAAATTTTGGACACCCTGTACACTGTTAGAAGGGTAAATTTTGGGGTAGGGAAAAACCGAGGGAAAAACGCATATGTACGTTTACGTGTCAATCGTAAGAGTACTGTAAATTTACTGTTAAATTCAAGGCAGCAAGAACATCCTTATATCAAAACACATCTTTGAAAACATCACTATAATGGTAGAAACTTCCTGAAGGAGTTTTTCCTCTAGTCTATAATCTAAACTAGTTTAAACCAATTTACGACCAATAATACAACAAACAAAATAGTAGTTTTAACAACTAGTGGCTAAAATAGTGCTTATTTTTGAAGCGTTGGTTTAAATAACGAGCACAGTTAGGTACTTAAAAACGCGAGTAAAAAAAAACTGTGCTTTTTTTTACACTATAAATCAAGGCGGCTGGTAAATGAAATAACAATAGTTTCCATAGCGATGTGCCTTTTTACTTGGTGACGCTCGTTGTTGCGACATTTTAATCTTTGACAGTTTGATATTTTGATGATTTTTTAAATGATTTTTTGTAAATACTAGCTGAAAACTGGCAGAAATGGCTTAATTTTTAGGCAAGAATAATTAGATTTTTTCAATATTACTATATTCCGCTATTTTTCTTTAATTTTGGGTAAAAAACGGACATAAATCTTTTATTGCACTCGTAATCAAAAAAAAAGTTTGTTTTTGATGAAGATATGAAAAAAATATATTTTAGTAACTGTCTGCAGATAACTAAAGCATGATTTTAGTAACTGTCTACAGAGAACTAAGGCGTGGCTTTTTTGGTTAGCGATGCAAAAAAACTTTTTTTTTTAATACCTTTATCAAAAACATGATTTTAGTAACTGTCTGCAGATAACTAAAGCATGGCTTTTTTGGTTAGCGATGCAAAAAAACTTTTTTTGTTTGATCACGGGTGCAAAAAAAGATTTCGGTCCGTTTTTTCCCAAAGTTAAAGAGAAATAGTGGAAAATAGTAATATTGAAAATTGTCAGCCAGTTTTCACCAAGTATTTACGAAAAAATCATTAAAAACATCGTGAAAATATCAAACTTCCAAAGATGAAAATGTCGCAATAATGAACATTACCGAGTAAAAAGGCACATCGCTATAAAATCCATTGTTATTTCATTTACCAACCGCCTTGATTTATAGTGTAAAGATGCTGAGTTGCGAGAAGTGCTCTTCGTTTGCGATTTTTAAAAGTATTGTCCTGTTTTTCTTGAATTTTTTATTAAAGGTAGAAAAAAATAGTGCTATCAACTCGCGGCTAAACTGTGCTTTTTTTCACTTGCGTTTTTGAATACCTCGCTCCGCTCGTTATTTAAATCAGCGCTTGTAAAAAAGCACTATTTTAGCCAATTGTTGTGAAAACTACTATTTTTGATGTACGTACTAAGGCACTAACAGACAGAAAGCGCCCTAAAGCCTGGCAAGTGGACTTCTGCGGTTTCCTTTTAACCCAACCTCACCTAGGGATGACTCTCCAGTCCTCCCTGTTCTCGTTACTTTGACTTGTTTAAGCTATTATTCTGGCCTTTTCCCTATAGCTCTGTCCCCATCGTATACCCCCGCAAAAAATGTAGGTCCGGAGATTTTTACTTTTGATTCATGTTTTTCGATCATTGTAGCAGTAATTTATCTTGGATAGACATTCACCCGACACAAACTATTTTAGTGACCACCCGGTATTTTTGTATTAAAACGCTTAAAATTTGCATTTTTTTGTGTGTTTCCTTTGTGGAAAAAGACCAAATATCAAAAAGTACTTGGCCAATCGAAAAACGAAAACCACAGATCAAAAGATAATTTCTTTCTGCGTTTTATGTATTATGTATGCGTTGCCAGGGAAACCAAGATAAACAGGATAGTTACACCAAATAATGTACGTTTAGATTTTCTGATTTTATTCAGTTTTAGGGATTTTAGTCCTTAAGCCAAGGTAAACTATATTTAAACCAACGTAATTTCCAATATTATACAGGGTGTCCAAAAAACGACTTTAAATGAAAGTTTTCAAAATATTGGTCAATTTTTGTCATTTTTTAATATGTGATAGAGAAGGTCCTAAAAACATTTTTTTTTCTACAGGGTGAGCTAGCAATGAAGGATAAAGTTCTAAAAATGCCTGTTTTAGACCTTGCTTTATGAAAAAACTATAAGATTTATAAAAAAATTCCCGTCGCAATATGATTGTACATGCCATTATCAATAACTTTAATTCGGCACTTATCTTTGTATATAGTCAGGGTGACCCAAACAAAACGTTTGAAAATACAAAACAAAAGTATTTTTTTGAGGTGATACCAGGAATTTGAAAATATTTTTTTTCCAAAGGTAACAATCTTAAAATTTGTATATAGGGTCAGCCAAAAAAATGGTCTTTCGAAGTCGCTAAATAAATTATAAATAGAATTTGCAAACATTTTATATATGATTCTCTTGACCACGATCTACTTATTTTTCTTAATATTATTCCTCATTTGTATACAGGTTAAGATATCAGGCAACTATCAAAATATTTTTTGCCATCCTACACAAAAATATATTGCTATGAATGCTTTGACAGTGTTCTGAACTTAATTTGGAGCAGCCACACTTTTATCTTTTACTTATCACAAAATGGACACTTCAAGGAAAAGTTAGAAGCAAACGATTTTAAATAATTTCAATTCAGTTTTTTGACTCAACCTGTATATATATATGAATATAAAGAAAAATAAGTAGATCGTGGTCAAGAAAATTCACATAATAAATATTTGCAAATGGGATTTATAAATTATTTAAAAACTTCTAAGGTCTTTTTCTGCCTCACCCTGTACACAAATTAATAGATTGATAGAGTGGAGGTATTATGTCAGAAAAAACTTTTATTTTGTTACTTCTATTTGAAAATCCATTTTAGAGGGAAAGATTAAAGGTATTTCCAAACGTTTTTTTGGATCACCCCGAAAATATACAAAGATAAGTATGGCATGTACAATCATATTTCAAAAGAAATTTTTTATAAACCTTATAGTTTACTCATACACCAAGGTTAGAATGATGTTATCTGAAACACCTTTATGTAGAGGTTGTAAAAAAGAAGATGAAACCATGGAACACATTCTCTGTCCAGCGCTATCATCTACCCGAAAGGCTATTTTCGACGAGTTTTAGCCAACACCAACCAATATACGTGAGGCTCCCCTCGGCGACGTTATATATATGGCTGACAAACTAGGGGGAAGCCCTATAGGAGTAAGCACAACGGGTCTAATGAGGCCTAGGTGCTGTGAGGTTAAATCCCCACCCTTCCAAATTATCAGCATTACAAAAATTAACTAATATTTTAAAAACATGCATTTAAAGTCGTTTTTTTGGACAGCCTGTATAGTATTAAAAATGATTTTAATTTAAATATACTTTAATTTGGCTTAATAAATAAAATCCCTAAAAATAAATAAAATCTGAAAAACTAAATTGAATCTGCGAATTTTTTTGGAAAACTTACATAATTTAGTGTAACCATCCTGTTTATCTCGGTTTCCATGGTTTTCAAGGGTATCAAGGAGAAATCTTGCATAAGACGCCGGAACTCCTTTCCTGCCAGAGTCATTTCTCCTCTACCAGGAGAGCCCGGGTAGTGTCTGATTCCTACGGACTAAAACCCCTCGATTGTGACTCCAACCTGCCAGGTGGCAAGCCACAGTCACCGCACTGCAGCCATTACTGGCTTATGGTGCACCCTCTTGGTTCCTAGGCTAACCATTCTATTTAGTAGACATAGAACATAATACATAAGACGCAGAAAGAAATTGTCTTTCGATCAGTGGTTTTATTTTTTCGATTGGCCAAGTACTTTATGCAATGCAAATTTTAAGCTTTTTAATACAAAAATATAGAGTGGTCACTAAAATAGTTTGGCTCGGGTGATCAATGTCTACCTATCCAAAACATGAACCAAAAGTCAAAATCTCCGGACTTAGATTTTTTTGCGGGGGTATACGATGGGACCTGAGCCTCGTTCGAGCTAGGGCATTCACGCTCTTTTTGGGCAAGGACACAACCCCCTTAAATGAAATAGGCCTTTCACATATAAATTTCGCTCAGAAAATTTAAATCAAAAATAAAGAATTTCTTATATTTTTGTAATCTATATTGCACCAATAACCTTTTTTAACTATTTTATAAACAAAATTTACGAAAAATAATAAGAAAATACATTATTTTAATCGCGGTCATAAACGCTGTATGTCTCAGATATCCAGTAGACGTCCTTCTTGGATCAATCTTTGATTACGCGCGCGAAAACATGTGCCACAGTTACTTTCGACTGTATCCTGCAACTGCCCCTACCTAATTTTTGGAGCTTTCTAACACCGGTTTCTCAACAGATGATTTAAAGATGACGAATATTCGGTCTCTTCCGTGCGGCTTTTTCTATAAGGCTTAGACCCCCGTTACACTCATTGCTGCTTCTATTGCTATCTCTTTTTTTATATGGGAAGTCACTAAAGTCTTATCAAAATTTTAGAAGGATGCAGTTTACCCTTTTGGGGTAAACTGCATCATTCTGGGGTATTTGGTAAAAGGAGGAGTAGGAATGCACTGTTCATTGAATTTGTTATAAAGTGTATATCAGGAAGGATCGCAAAAAATTTACTACAAAAAACTTATTTTACCTTGTCAAGGTATCACTGCTCTCACTCTGACTCTCTGGTATATCCAACGAAAAACTTCTTGTCGTCATCGCAATTTCTAGTTCTTCTAATTTCTGTCGTTCGTTGAGTATTTTGAGTTTTTTTACGAAAGGCAAGGACCCGTATTCCGGCGAAAGATCATCTATAGATCTAAAAGATAATAAAATTAATATTGGCTCCAGGTTATTACGCTCTGTTTGATATAACGTTGTTTATTTAAAATTTTCAGCGAATAGTTTTTAATTCCAATCGATTTAGTATTGAAGCTACATAATTCGCTCAGAAAATGAAAATAAATTTTTAATTGGGATCCATGAGGATTTTCATAAATTACTAATAGAGGATAATAATGATTTTTTTTCTGGGATGAATTTCTAAACTGTAATTGTAATTTTTGGTAGAAAAAATACAAGAATTTTTTCGGAGTATTCCATTTAAAAATTGTGAAATAGCAAAATTAATGCAACTTTACGGACACTGCTGCAGTGGGACATAAAATTCATTGTCAGTGGTATCGGTATTTCTATCGAGTCGACCAATCAACCAAAGGCACTTTTAAACCTATGGTGAATGCGTGACAGCTCGAACTGATTAAAATAACATATTTCTGCCTGTCCTGCAATAAAATGCGCAAGAATCATGTATCACTACGTAGTTTTTACGTAGGTTCGGCATAGCTTCGTAAACAAAAATCTAGTCATTTTGATTAGCTGGCGATATCACATGAAGTGTACCTACCTGGTATTTAAGTTGCCTTGATAGAAATACGAAAGTGGACACTGAGACAGCAATAATTAATTCTCTTTAAGTGCCTAAAGGTGAAACTCCACAGAGCGACTTGCGACAGCGACAGACTTATTGTTCCATTACTTTTTAAATTTGAGCTCTCTGATTGGTTGTCAGGTAATTCGCAAAGTGGGTCCCGTGGAATTTCACTAAATATAATTATTTCAATAGACAGTTTTATACAAGATAAGGTATAGAAGCAGGAATCTACCGGCTAAAACATACCACTATAGGTTTCGCGTTGAGGAAATACAAACACAAGGAGGTAATAGGATAGAAAGGGGTAAAAAGACGCATACTGTTATCTCACATTTTTGTAGACGTTTGGTCAAAAAGCTATCAATTACGAACCAAAAAATTCAATACCCATCTTTGTGAGAATAAATTTTACCAATCATATATCAAGTCAGGAAATATTCAAATAACATTCAAGTCTGCTCAGGTTAAATTAAAATATAAGATGCAATTAGAAGGTTGACAATAGCCTGTGTTTCAGGACACAGATAACATCTCGAAATCAGGCAGCTGACGATCACTTGCACATCTTAAAATAAATAAAACTAAAAAATACCACCAAACTAACCGACAAACTGACCAAATTACAGTCTCGTTGGACATCGATATTCCATTTACAGTTTTAATAACGACCATAATAAAGTAAAGAGCTATCATAAGTAGACAACGCTCTTTCCGTTGCGTTGATACAAATGCTTTGTTGCAAGCTAAGTTACCTGAAATCCACCTCTCAACGAAAGTATCAAAAGAAAACATATCTTTAAGCTCGGTTCCCACCTACGACTTTTTCGTGCGTGCTCGAGCACGCGTCACATGACTGTCATAACTTTTCATATTGACATCAGGTAGCCGATTTCATGCACAATTGCTCACGGCAATCTCATCAGAGAATGCCCATGTGCAATCTACCAGGTTAAGTTGGCCTGAAGACAAAATAATGGCTTTTTACTACTTTTCAAAATATTTCCACCTACCCTTATTACTTAGGTATCCAAATTTGTCCTTAACATATTAGTAGACAGACCACGATCAATCTCGGCGGCAGGGCCGGTGACAGCTTTATTTTTAGTAACTATTTTGTCACTTTCATTTTAACACTTTAATTTTTTAAGCTTTTCAATTCAACTGAGATTTTTAACGAGTATTTTATCCTTTTTTTATTTCTACTTTTCATTAATAGGTTATCTTGGAACTGGACTGCATGAATCAACCCGTCAGCGTTAAACACCTCTCTTATCGCTACAAAAAAAAACAAAATGTAGGTCAGCATAAACATTGGGTACTGCATGAGGCATCTAGAGGTGCAATGAACTAAAAGGAGCCATAAATTATGTTACACTATTTCGGCCATATTTTCCCCGGCCTCCTCTTTTCACAAATCGTCACTTTTCTGATGACTCGCTCAAAATTAGGTCACAAAATTAAACCCCCCCTTCCTAAGAAGTAGCTGAAAAATTTAAAACAATTTTTGTATAGTGAGAAATTAAAGATCAAAAAATGCCCTACCACCGACGCGATGGATGGTGTCTCCTCATACTAATGATAATTAATTATTATGATTAAAAATAGTTACCTACTAACATTAGTTAACAATACCAAAATTGGAGAACTTTAATTTGATATATTTAGGAAGATATGCCACGAGTGTTACTTTAATTTTTATTTGCGGACACGACATACACTTTGTTGAATTTTATTTGTGACAGGGGGGGGGTCAAGAGTTGGCAAAAATAGTGTTACATAATTTATGGCTCTGAGGGCACTTCATAAATTAGAAACACAATTTTTGCCCAATTTGGCTTCCCGCCCTCCACCTTACCGTAAATCATCACGTTTCTGATGACTGTCTTCACTAAAGTTACGTCCCGAAATAAAATCCACGCCCTCCTATTTTTATTCTTATCAGTGTCAGTGGGGAATCGGGGGTAGCGTGACATCACAACTCTTTTTCGGTCTTTTATTTCTTACGGCAAAGAAAAATGTGTTAATATTTGAAACGCTCTTTTTTAGAATTCAAGGGGAAGATATTTTTTTTGTAACGTAATCTTATAGGGGTCAAAATTTGTCCACAATGGCCCCTTATTTTTATTCCACCTGGCTCAGAACCAAACGTTAATCAAAATATATTCACGTATCTTTATTGTTTGTTTTTCTTTGGTCGTGATAAGAGAGGTGTATGTGGAATGCATTCTTATTGATTCAGGCAGCAGTCTTTTTATATTATTGTTAAAAAGTAGGAATTAGCAAATAAAAGACTCGTAACATAAGTTAGTTTTTTTTTAAGTTTAAAAAAATACAGACAGTATTAAAATATACATAGTGTAAGTGAAAAAAAAATTAAAAAAACATGAAATTGGCACTGCTAGAAGGAATTGCCCACGTTCTCACGTCAATGTGAATGTTGTCAATTGTTAAAGAAGTGAAAATCATACAAAATAAGTGGAAAAAGGGGTTACTTAGGACAAATTTAGATACCTAAGTGGTGAAGGTAGGTGGGAAATGGGTGGAAATATAACAAAAGTAGTAGTAGATTACACATAGGTATTCTCTGAGAATGCAACAAGCAATTATGCATGAAATCGGCTACCAAGTGATGCGTGAGTTGGCACTCACGAAAAAGTCATAGGTGGGAACCGGGTGTTACACTATAAGACAATAAAATGATCCTAAAAGCTTTGAAAGCCTACAAATGTGCAGGACTATAGGCAGACTGTAACACTACTTCCGTAATTTCTTGTGGGTGCTTGATTACCTAGACATAGGTGGCAATGAGGAAGTCAGCCTTGAAAAAGGAGAAACAAAAACTCGATACTTATATGGTTCAGAGTTCTACAGCGGCCAAATGAATATCCATATCATGAAAGTACTAATCAAATGAGAAAGGACCAGGAGACAAACATACTCTAGGACTGAGACAGGCAAAAACGTTCATCACCACATCAACCAAGGGACCTGAACAGCTCCTAGATAGGAACGGAGAAGACATAAAAATGGTATCAAAAGGCAATAGGCAGAGCAGAAGACAACAACTGCAGATTTTGCGAAATTGTAACTGAAACAGCAGAACACAACCATCAGCCAAGAAAATGACGTCCATCGGAAGAACCCTTTAATTCTTGGGGAGAAACTAAGACGTAGAGCCGTTCACCAAATATCAGCAAATGCCACAGTATGAGTCGAAACGACCTTCACCGAGTAAACACAGAAATATTCTGGGAATATTCCCATTATATAAATGTGATATAAATCGATTACAGAAAGGGTTTTCATGTACTATTAATAAGAATAGAATATTCTGTTCTTAAATATTACCTTAACATGCTAAGAACCTTCTTTAGATAAATTTTATGTACCACATCTTTTACAAAAAAACTCTTAAATGTTTCTTTTAATAAAGTAATACTCCTAAATTATATTACATTACAGTTTTTATCTACAGAAGGTTTTTAGCATGTTCCATACTGAGAAAAAATGAGGTCTGCTTTGTCCTCAATTAGTCTGCAAGAACTCAACATCTGGGGTAGGGCAACTCTAAAACTCAATATCTGAGTTAGGGCAGCGCTAAAACTCAAAATCTGGGTTACGACAGACCAACTATCGGATTGCCTGAGTTTAAGTAGCCACAGGTTATGGTTGCCGTAGATATTAAGTTCTGACGGCCCACCCAGAAAACCAGGAGGTGGCGGTAAACAGTCTGCCGCTAAGTGATACCGGAGGATTTCTGACGGGACGTACAGGCACTTGCAATGCAGCCGCTAAAATCGTCCTATATTTCGGAACGTAATTTGGCGCTCACTAAGTCGAATTCATTCCAAAGTTAGTTAAACGCCACCAAAATTAACTTTCTATCGAGTAGGTTATCTGCTTGCTGAAAAACGCCTCACCGTGTTAAGCGTGTTGTCGCTTCGTAGGCGCTAGCTCTACGTAACCTCCTTTCTCGCGGCAGGTTCACAACTTTTGACAGGATACCAGCCTTCAAGCTTCGTGCTTGCCGCTTGCTATCCGCGCGCTGATACCATCGCACCATAATACGACAGCAAATTTAACACAGGCAATTTTATATGACGATGTTAAAAGACAGATTTGGTATTAAAGTCTCGTGGCCTAGTGGTGTAGTATCATACTCTTATCCGGGATGCGTAGGTTCACCAATTTTTTGTATTTCATGTAAAATATTCGTGCCCATCAACCTGTCGATACGAGCCCAAGAGGACATGGGCGGTATACATGCCGCGGCGCCCCAATGTCGATCAGCCAGAGGTTACCGATTCTTTAATTTCGAGAGAATGGTCGCCTGGGAATGTTCACATCCTTTGTTTCCAAGCTCGTACGGTGCACGCACAAAGCAAACTCGATTATCGTTTTTTAAAAGCGTCCGTTCTCCTGCTCAGAGGAGGTGTATGAAAGTGTAGGACGATTCCTTTGATACACGGCAATCGGGTGATGTTTTGCCGTGTTCCGATAAGTTTCGGATAACTCGTGATAGCTTTAAAGCCGTTATTGGTCGAAATCAACGATGTGACCGTTCCCGTGCGACCTTTTCTACAAAATTCAAGAATCGGCACCCAGCTGGCTTCCGAAAAATTGTAAGAGATGCGCCAGCGTCCATACCACATTAGGTTTGTTGAGCAACTGTCTGCGTTTTCCCCATTTTTTTTCTCAGTGCAGGAATATTTAAAAGAATATTAATATCCTTATCATATAAATAATACATGAAAAACCCCCTCTGTAATCGACTTACATCATATTTTTATCAAATAATACCAATATTCTTGGAATACTAATGTTCCTAAATGTTTTTCTTGTGTTTACTGGGCACTACAATGTAGAATCTACAATCCAACATCGCATCAGTTAAACAGTTCATTAAAGAACACTCTCTTAATTTCTGAGTGAGGACAGGAAGCTTGTTAAACAGCTAGCAGGAAGTTTTAAGGATCACTAGCAAAACTTCTGGGTCTAATTAAAAGGGTATTGGCCACTAAATTAACAATAAAGGGGGACCACAATAGATCTGGAGAGGTTTTGGGTAATAATCATTTAATCTGCCACAACACTGGTACACCTACAGGGTCACTATTTTTTTATTCTAGACACAAGTAGTTACAGAATTACTTTTTCCTTATAAGTTACAGACCTATATCGACTAGATACACTTGGCGTCACTCTTGCTTCCATTAGAGTTGGCAATGATTGCACCGCCTTTTTGTGCAGTTTTGACTTATTAAACCTTTAAAATAAAAACAAATATTCCTTAGTAGGTAACAAAGTTCCCATAAATAAAGGTAATTTTACAGATTTGCGATACAAATGAAAAAATTAGTAATAGGGTGCACGGGCCGGTCTGCCGCACGGAAGGTCTCGGGTTCGAATCCTGGCTAGGTGCATGGATATTTTGTGTTGTGTTTAACTTTGCAAAAACCTCGGCTTGATCCTATAATGGATGGAAAGTCCCAGTATAAAAAAATAAAAAAAAAGAATTATAGGGTGCAAACCAAAATCTAAAATTCGAATATCCTGACTTTTTTTGACTTTTCCTGACCAAACTGTAAAAAAATCCTGACTCTTTTTGGTTTTGTTAAGTTAAGATACCGTAGCAAACTTCAAAAAGTTTGAGGAGTGATGCATTTTTACATTTAAAAACCACAGGGGATTTTTAGGTTTAATAATAGGGAAATTTAGCTATTAGGGAGTAAAAGTCACGCCACTCTACTTGAAGCAACACCGTTCTCAACTAAAAAGCCAGTTAACTCCTACCGCCTCAGTGCCCTTTAGCCTACTGTGGTTGCCATTTTTATAACGAAAATGAGAAGTAAATCATGGATTTTCTGTCAGTTTGGTGTCAATATGGCACCGATCATAGGCCAAAGGATACTAAAACGAAAATGAGTTAACTGGCTTTTTAATTGAGAACGGTGTTGCTTGAACGTATCGTACGCCGACTTCCAGCAACATCATTGGTCAGATCCGACAGAAGTTGTCAGTCGCGCGTCGCCTGACCCGGTAGCTGAAATCGCGTTAGTCAAGGTGGAAGCGGCCACCTCTGCCAGTGATCACCAATGAGAGCGCTGGATTTCAGAGCTACGTTACGTTTACGAGGTGGTTTGGCTTTTACTCCCTATTATTTAAACGTGTCCGCGCGTTCAAAACAAATCCAAAAGGTACTACATTTTTGACTTGTTTATGCCGTGTTTCGAATGAGGTCCGATTATTATAAGAACAGCCAACTGTACTCGTTGCGTACGTCGAGATGGACGTAACGTTGCGAACAGAGCAACGCAAAAAAATGGCATAAATGGCAAAAATGCAGTATCTTTTCGTTTTGTTTTGAACGCGTTAGGTATGAGTATACGGATGCGTTTAAATAATAACTAAATGTCCCTATTCACAGGTGACATATGCGGTAAATTGAAACCCCACAGAGAGGGGCATCATAGTATTAACCGCCATATTAGATTTTTTTACGTGGGCTTTGGCATGAACTAAAATTTATTTCAATATCTTCAGAACTTTAAATTTGAAAAGTGAAAAAAATGAAGGAAATTATGCCGAATTAAGATTTTTTTTAGTTCTTGAAAATATTTATTAAAACTTCAAAAAGTATCTCTTGGTTTTCCGTGTTTTTTTTACAATTGAACATTTTATACACTTTCACAGGACTGCTAGTAGCTCTTTGCTCCAATCAAATATCTAAAGCATGGTTTTTGTAGAGCATACCATATACACACATTTTCGTAAGAGAATAGAAACGAAAAGACGTATTTAAAATCGTAACTTATTAGCATTCGTATCGTAATGCGCATGTGCAAAGACGATACCTCTGTTTCGATACGTTACCTGATAATAAACATTAGAGACATCAAGCTATTTATAACTCATCGCGGTATACGTATCCGCATCTAGAGAGAACCAAGCACATTGATTGGTCAGAAAATGTAGCACGTTCGAAAAGAGCAGATATATGCCAATTTAAGGTGTTTCTGAACGCAATAGGTTCTGAGATACGATACGTGTGCCGTAACGATACGTGATACCTAACCCATCTCCTATCGCACACCTATCGCGTTCAAGAACACCTTAGATTAGTATATATCTGCTCTTTTCGAACGTGGTACAAGTTTCTGACCAATTAATCTGCTTGGTTCTCGCTAGATGCGGATACGTATACCGCGATGAGTTACAAATAGCTTTATGTCTCTACTTAAAGTAAATATTTCAACGCATCGGTGTCGAGTTCAAAACAAAGCCAAAATATACAAATAAGTTCACTTGTTTATGCCATTTTTCGAACGATGCCCGCTTCTTTGACGGGTGCAATGACAGAACAGTTAATTCCACTCGTTGCGTACCGAGGGATGTATGTAACGTTACGGACCCATGAACGTACGCCACGATTTCAATCAACAGTTCTGTCATCGCACCCTTCAAAAAAGCGGGCATCGTTTGAAACATTACATAAACAAGTAAAAAATGTAGTGTATTTTGGCTTTATTTCGAACGCGTTAGGTATACCGATACCGATGCGTTTAAATATATACTTTAAGTGTCTAATATTTACTTTAAGTGATTGATTTTATAAAATATCTATAATAGACACTTAAAGTTAATTTTCAGTTTTATCAGCATTCGTATCCTTATCTCTATTGCGTCGGTCGACCAATCAATCAGGTACACTTTTAAACAGCTTCAGCTGATCAAATGCACGAAAACCTCGTTAGGTACGATAAGGGAGTCGTCACGTTAAGACCATCCCTGCGTACAAAACGATGTTTTCACGCATTCGCCATTAGTTTAACAGTACACCTGCTCGATAGGTCGACTCGATAGAGATAGGGATAGGATAAAATCGAAAATTGACTTGAAGTGTCTAATATCGAAGGGTGCTTCTATCAACAACAGCGAGTTGAGGGCTCACGTGTACATGGAAACACGCATCTTATTTAATCATGCTGTAACAAAAAAAAATTAGCTTTTACTGTTTAGAAATATTATTTTCTCGTATATTTTACATTGGTTTACGCTACAAATGAACATTATTGTTTGTTAACAAAGTAAAAAAAAACGTGTAAAAGTTTACGATTTTTTATATTGGTTACAAACGTTAAAGTTGAACCAACGCATGTGTAAACTGTGTGAAGTTGTAGTGTGACGTCATGCTAAATCGAAATCTAAATCTAAAAATGGTCAACTGACCTTCTGGTCGAAAACTTGAATTATTAGCAACCAAATGGTGATTCTGGATGTTAATAGATAAAAATGATTAATATATAATGGTCTTTACTTAAGTATGCACAGCATCAACTTTTCCCGTGCCTTAAGTGGGAAGGTTAGGTTAATATTGGTGGTTGGTATATAGTCCAGACGAGATCTAAGGTATAGGGGGTAGTAAACTCTAATAAAAAATCATAAAATTTATCAGAAAGGTAATAGCTATTTACGTTACTAGACCGGAAACGTGAACTCTACAGGGCGACACAAGGAGCGTTACGAGTGTCATTTTACATCCCCTATCATTTGTAGTTTCTCGTGGATCATCTCGACAAAATAATATGTTTTATCTCCCTAATGCCCGCACGAATACCATGAAATGCTCCTCGCTCTATAGAATGTTTGCTATGTGCAATATGTCGAACCGGTATTTCTTTAAATTTTCCTAAAAATTATTTTCAAAATATTTCGGTACCTATTTAAAATAGAAGAGTTTTACTTTGGTGTATTTATTTAAATAAGCTCTTTTCTATTTTTTCGCTTTTAATCTATTTTTTGTTAAGTTTAGAATTATTTATTTTGTTATCTTTTTTTTGTCTATACTGTAATTGAGCATTTGGCCTGTTTGTTTAAATACTTAAAACATGAATACTAAATTGTTGGTTACATTTTTATATAATTTTTATAGTAAATTTTGTCGGTGTGTTTGAATTTTAGTAAACCGAGAGTCTTTTGAGTCAGGGAAAAAAATGTAACCGGTGCGCAATTAGTTTCCCCAGAAAATATTTTATAACCGCCACTTCGTATAAAATTAGAAATTATGAAAAATTATTTAAAAGAAAAGTTCCCTAGAATCAGTGACACTAGACCTCAAGAGGGAATATTTGTGCGTCCCCAAACTAGTAAATTTTTTGGAGATGCGCGATTCGATTCCATACCTCAAGGTAAGGAAAAAGTCGCTTGGAATGCATTTAAAATGGTTGCAACAATTTTTTTGGGAAACACTATCGCAGAAACTATATGTATATCCACAACTTCTTTTGTGTTACCAAAACCTAGGATATAACTTGTATTTAAATATTTATTTCTTGGATTCTAATCTTGATTACTTTCCGGAAAATTATGGTGCTGTAAGTGACGAGCACGGTGAGACGTTCCATCAAGATATGTTAAACATATATCAGGAAAAATGAAACTGTGAGATCTTAGCCAACTACTGTTGGACTATTACGAAAGATGCCCGAGAGTCCATTTTCAAAACGCAGACAAAGAAGTGCAAAATGAGTGTCTAAACTCTAGATTCAATAATAAAAGTGAACTATTTAATTGCTTTTGTTAAATTTAAAATATATGGTTATATGCGTTTTTATATATTCATTGTATGCCTATAAATTGTGTAATTGTGTCAGAGTTCACACATTTTCTTTGTACCCAACGAGAATTTGACCTGTACTAAACCTGTTTAACACAAAATCATTGTATCCGATCCCCGTCCAATCAATTCTAAAATTTATATATTGCCGGAAGTTCATAAAGAAGAAGTAGACAGACAAGTTAAGAAAATGCTCAAACAGAAGAAGAAACAAAAGAAATTTCGATACGTCATTGATTATAGGAAAGTCAGTGAAGTCAGAGTTAATAATTCCTATCCGCTTCCAAATATTGAGGACATTTTGGATCAATTAGCGCATGCTCGCTATTTCACCACCCTCGACCTTGTCAGCGGATTTCACCAAATCAAAATGAATCTCTCCGATATGCCTAAACTTGCTTGCGAAACGCTCATAGTACTTTCCAACGTCTCATGAATACCGTAATTACTGGTTTACAAAGTTGGCAATGTTTCGTTTCCATCGAGCAACATTCCGAGAAACTTTGGATTGTAGTTGACAGACTTCGTCAAAACAATTTGCTGTTACAACCTGATAAGTGCGAATTTATGCATAAAGAAGGTGCTTATCTAGGTCATATCATAAGCGATAAAGGCGTATAGTGCGGTTAAAATAGAATTTTTCCGTACACAGCTAAAGTAGACTCTGTCGCATTTTTAATGATAGTTAAAATCAATCACCCCCCTCTGGATCCAGAGGCGCAGGCAAAAGATCCTTTTTAGAACATTACCATCATTTGACATCCTACAAAGTTCTTTTATAGCTCAATCGAGAGGCAAGATATCTATCTACTCGTCGTTCTAAAAATTTTTCTTGTGGGACTTAGCTGAGTATTTTTTCCGCAGGTCAAAATAAAAAGCAGAAATTAATTATAGCGTAACCAAAAAGGAAGCTCTTTCCGTAATTTGGGCTACAAATCATTTTCGTTCTTATCTCTATGGTAGACGCTTTATAGTGGTCACTGATCACCGTCCATTAACTTGGCTAAGTAACTGCAAAAACCCCACTAGTAGATTGTTACGTTAGAGATTAAAATTGGAAGAGTCCGAATTTGACGTACAATATAAACCAGGGATAACTCTAACCTCTAACGCAGACGCTTTATCTCGTAACACCGTGATGACCATAACAAACCAACCAGCTCAGACCTACAACGATTTTATTAAGTTTCACTACACTAATAATGAAATCCTATTGTTTTATTTGTTCCCAAAGATTTAGATGAGAACAATATTTGTTAGGAAAGCCTTAGAGCAACGCAAGACTTAGAGTCTATACCAAAGGCCATAACTTATAGGACACAATATTATTAAAAAACAGCAGGGACCATTCATTTCGTTTGCAAAATTTAATAATTTTTACAAACTCGAATACCAAGAATTATTTTACTCTTTCCAAAACCTTGAAGAAAAATTAACTAAACAGAAAATTTTAATAATTTACATCAAAAACCCATCCGAATTAATCAAAATTTTTCATTCAACTTTAAAACGATAAATTTCTCATAAAACCAAAGACGAAATCACAAAAATCTTTTGCACGTAAAAACGCATAAAAAAATTGCAAATAGTCCATTATGAAAAACGATATTAAAAATTATATACAATATTTTCAATCATGCCAAGTCAATACAACTAATTATCGACCAGGTAAAATACCCATGCAAATAACAAGTACCAGTGAACGACCCTTTCAGAGACAAGCACTAGATATAGTGAGACCTCTCACTTTAACCGAAACGGGAAACAGATTAATTCTTACTATGAAAGCCGATTTAACAAAATTCTCCTACGCAAAAACCTCTCCCAAAGCATGAAGCTTTGACCATAGCACACACCTTCTTGCAATTCATGTCCTTTTTTGGCATCCTCGAGTGTATACTTTCGGATCAGAGATCCGATTTTTGATTTGAGATCATAAAAGAATTAAGTAATCTATTTAAAATAAAAAATATATTTTCAAACCCTTAAAATCCCTAAACAAACGGAGCACTCGAACGAAGTCACCATACGCTAAAAGAATAGCTTAAACATTATATAACCAAAATCAAACAAATTGGGATAAGTTTGTACAACTAGCTATGTTTACTTATAACACACATATCCATAACTCGACTTCTTTTACACGAGCTATGAAGACTACTATTATAGTTTAAACTCCAATTTAACAAAAGTTCAAAATTAGGTCTAAGTATAAAGTTAAGTCCTAATTATAAAGCACTTATTAAATTGTACAAATAAATAATAATAATATATTTCTTACAAATCTAACCCAACATAATCACTTATCATAAAAACTTATTAAAATCTTTTATTTCAGGTAACAATGAAGAAAAATAACTTCAACGTTTACCAAATTTTATTGTGCTTTAGTCCTTTTATTGTAATTGAAGGTGTTGAAGGAAAAAAGTCTATTTCGTGTAATACCTTTATTAAAAATTCAGATGGAGATCTTTCACCCTTGGGGCGAAATAAACTTTTTCCCTTCATCACCTTTAATTTCAAGTGCAGGTAGCTACCAGAAATCCACTTTGATTCTAATCCCGTCATTTACTACCGCTTCTGTTTGACCTTTTAAGAGTCAACAAATAAATAACACTGCAGGTTTATTTTACCACATTCTGAGGTACGCTAAAATAAATACCAACCACTTCACTTTATTATCTTTTACGAACGTATCTTTTATAAATAAAATAGTAAAATTTATTAAATTTGGTTATGAAAAATCTCTAATCCTTTATTTTAAATTCCCTGATACTACTCCTTCATGCCTCAAGTCTTTAAAACTACTTAATACCAAATAGACGCCAAAATTTGAAACAATAACTCACCTCGTGGATCACAATGGCGAGTTGTCGTAATTAAAGAAAACGCCGTGTTTTATTTTAATGAAGTATCTTATACTTTTAATTGCCACCTCAGATGCCAGCGATTTAAGGTTATTCCGAATCAATTTAAAAATTATCTCAACAAAATAAAGACATTTAAATGCTTATGAAAGAACAAGTTCAAATAATTATGTCAGACGATCGATAATTACAACTCTTCAGCTTATTCTCTTAAAATAAATTACAAAAAATTAAATGGCAATATTGACAAGTTTAATAACTTTTCTTCGGATACTAGTTCTAAGTTACAAAGTTTGAAAATAAAATAAACCATTATTAAATATTTTAGTCTGATTATCCTAATAATTACCGATATAAACGAACAAAATGATGTTTTGATCTCAACTCTCTTATCACACGTACAAACTTACAAAAAGAATTAAAAGTGAAATTGATTAATAATTAATTATAATTGATTCCTTATCTCATTAAATGATTTAAACAATATTTATAAATATTTTTCGACTAGCAATTTAACAGTAATCTGCGATAACGAAAAATTAATTTACGCTACAAAAATACCCCTGGTACACGAGCAATTGTATTTATCTCCATGCAAGAAGTTATCCGAAGAAGACTACCTCTGTTCTGGTAACGCTGTATAGTCGACGTCAGAGAGACCAGTCTGCGAAACAATATTGAGAACTAGTTCACCCGAAATCCTACCTGACGACTGTCCTGCCCGAACAATCAGATCAAACATGTAGATGTGGCATCCGCTGTCAAATAATACATGGCTGTACGTCATTTATAAGAGAATTAAACCAAATATATACCATCCATCGGTATCACTAAATACGACTGCTACATCAATAGAATTCTTGAAAAACAAAGCTGTAACTATGGAAACATTAAATTTCAAAAATCCTAATCTCAACGAACTAAGGCATTCCCTCCATAGATTGGAGCAATATGACAAAATCCTCGATGAAAATAGCAATAATTCATATTTTAATCAAACTCTCTTATGGTCACCTATCACAGTGGGAATAATTTTCCTGGCTGTTCTATCTATACTGTTCATGTGCTGTTGCTGTAACTGTACCTGGCTACCTCTAACTCTTTCATGGTCATTTATCACAGTAGGAATCATTTTCCTGAATTCCTGACTGTTCTATCTGTACTGTTCATGTGCTGTTGCTGTAACTGTTGCTGGCGACCTCTAATAGGGAGATTTTTCCCTAAACGCTCAACTTATTGCGTACGGAAATATCTGTATATAAGCCGCCTTCATCAGAAGAACATGAGTGCGCTGAACAACAATTGCGTCTTAATCCAGCCGCACTGCCTGATTATGAGAGATACCTGTCTACGTCTCTATACGTCGAAAGAAGAATCCGAAAAAAAATCAGTGCCGGACATTTTCAAATTTAAAAGACTTTAATTTTTGTGGTTTAATCATAATTTATTAGTTTTGAAATGTATGTTAAAATTATATAGAATTAAGGTGATTGTATTTTGCATACCTATTGAAATTTAGATCACAGTGTAAAATTTAAAAATTTTATAGCTCAAAATTTTTATTAACTCTATTCGATTCAAACTTTAGAGCTTGATTGAAAATAAAAAAAAATTATACATTGATCATTTTTATTTAAAATTTTGACCAGTTAAAACAAAAACTCCCTATTATTATTTGATTTCAACTTATAACGAACTTAGTCTTTGGTCAAAAAATTCATTAGTGGGCAAATACTCTAATAAACTTAGTCTTATTTTCTTCGCACTTTTAAAAATCAACATCCTTTTACGCTTCTGAGTTAACACTAGATTATAGTCCTTCTCATTTCAATGAGAACGATAAATACTTTTAATCTTTGTTTGTGCCTAAAAGACTCTATGTCCTCCAGTTTTATTTAATTTGTCTATTTATTAAACATATGAATTTCTCTCACACTAAGCCAAGCCACCACATTATCTGATAGTTTTAAGAGGTTATAAATTACTGAATTTATTTTTAGATTAGGCAATACCATTTCTTGTATCTCAGTAACTTTATAAAATAAAACAGAATAATTAAATTAGCAGAGTAGTTTTACTTCGTGTGGAAAACACGTACAAAATATTTCCTGCTGTCAACATTCAAGGTTTAACACAGTTGTTTCAAAAAAGTACAAATGGCTAACTTTATTGCAGACTTTTTATGGTTATGTTATTTTTTATTTTGTTTGTGCGTTGTTTCAAGGTTTTGTCCGGTTCAAATTTGCAAGTTTGGAGACGGCGGAAACCAAAGAAAAATGGGCTCTTTTTTCAAAGGATTTAATAAAACGAAAAGTCGCTGTAGTCAACACGATTGCAATGTTTCAGCTTTTGTTTGTTTTGTAGGTATGATTAGCATTACATATTTATAACTTCTATCAGAAATAATCTCATCAAAGAATGCCATCAGAAGTACTGAATCTCACATTATAACTCTGGATATTTGTTTTCAAAATAAAACACTACTTTTAAACCATAGAGAAATTCAAGCTCACGAATTGAATGTGTAACGGTTTCGTTTTGCAGTTCATAAAATGTTATAATTTGTTGTTAGCTTTTGATGCGTAAAATGAATTTAGTGTTCTATGTGTTATGACTTTATTCGAATGGTTGATAATGGGCAGTAAAAATGCCTGGTTAGTAATAGGTCAACTAATTTGGTGACCGCCACTTTGTTTTGGCCTTCATTTTGATTTAGTGAACTTTGTTATCATTGATGGATGATTGACATTTGAAAGCTACTTGTTTAAAAACGACTGCATTTGTTTAAACAAAATATTGTTTACTTGGTTGCAAACAAAAGATAAGATTTTATTTTGGAAAATTCTTCGATGCAAACAACAACCTTCAGCAAAATTTAAATTTTTAAGAAGTGGTCAAAAGCAAAGTTAAAAGAAAAGGAACCCTCTTTAAAGGAAAAGGAACACTCTGTTTTGAGGTAATTATTTATTGATACAAAGCTTAAATTTATATATATTTTTTTTTAATTATTCAGGTTGTAACTCATGAGGTATTTCTCTTTAGGGTATTTGGAGTTGTTTGGAGTCGTTTGAAATTACGTTTAGTTTATGTTTGAGTTTGGTTTTCCCGCAAGAAATTGAATTATTCATGCTTTGGATAAACTGGAGTTGGCCAGTGTTCTCCATATTAGCTGAGAGTTTCCTGATCTCTTTAACATGGAATCTTGGAGACATGGAGAAATGAACTTTAGTTTAGGAGCCGACGAGGCTGAACTGACAGTCACGAAGGTGAGATCGACCCATTTATTTGTCTTGCGAAATTTAAAAAGAAATTTGTAGTTCTCAATTCAGAAGCGCAAATTGTCAGTAAAATAGGTTTTCTTGTCAGTTTAATTTCAGGGCACTAGTTTGTGAGGTTAATTTCAGGGCGCTAACTTGCGAGGTTAATTTCAGGACATTAAATCTGTTTGATGGTGGATACAAACTTCAACACTTTTCGGCAACAAAAATCTTAAATATTCAAAAGCCGTAGTCTTATTTAACCTAATAAAAAAAAAGAACCCAGAGAGTTTCGTTACTAATGTAAGCACAGAGTGGAATCTCTTTAAAAAAAATCAAGTTGTCGAATCCATTAAAATAGTTTGCCCTTTTATAGACCCCCATTTGGAATCTCATATCGATTGCATCTAAAATGCTAGATCATCTTCCAGTAATATTTTGTTGAAAAAATCTATGACGCGCCCACAAAAAACACCGGAATACCACCTCAAATACAACATTTATGACAAGAAAAACAATTTTTTTTAGCTTAGAGCTTTTTAAGCTATAGTTTAAACGCATTTAATTGGCTTAAATTGGGGGCTTAATTTAACAGTTTTTAACTAAATCTAAACTTGACTTAAAATACGGTGCATACCAAAATTCAATTTTAAGCTACTGTAAAATTTTAACAGTAGCAGACAGAATATAGTGTTTTTCCCAAAGGAGGGGGCACCGGTATCGGTGAAATGGTTCGGGATTGCAATATGTTAGTCCTGACCCTTCTGATATTTTTAAGAAAAAAATTTGGGGAGTCTCCGGTTTTGTTTTTGAGATATGACCGTTTAAAGGTACGCCCTTGGAAAATGAGAAAATATGCCATGAGCCACTCTATTTGCAATATCGTTTAAAAAAAAGACACAGGAGACCAGCAGGGCCAGGGCGGCGGACAAAAGATCGAAAAACAAAAGGTCGAAAGACAAAAAGACGAAATATAAAAAGGTCGAAAGGCAGAAAATACCAAAGGTCGAAAATGCCAAAGGTCGAAATTACATAAGGTCGAAACTACAAAAGGTCGAAAATACAAAAGATCGAAATAACAAAACATCGAATGCAAAAAGGTCGACATTATAGAAGGTCGAAACTACAGAAGGTCGAAATAACAAAAGATTGTAATAACAAAAGGTCGAATCTCAAAAGGTCGAAAATAAAAAAGGGCGAGATTCTAATACGGTATATGCCTCCCCTCATTTCTTATAATAGAATGATTTTCTTGCTTAGAATATGTAGTTTGACTCGTTCTGAGACCATCCAGGTATGTTAATAAATCTGCCTTGAAAGTTTTTTTTGTGTTTTTGGTTTGGTTGGTTATTTTGGGTTGGGTTATGTTGGGTTGGTTATCTTAGGTTGAGATGGTTATGTTGGGTTGTTTTGGTTATTTTAGTTATTAGTATTTCGTGTTTTTTTGATCTTCTGTACTTTCGACCTTTTATAATTTCGACCTTTTCATATTCGACTTTTTTAATTCCGATCTTTTGTAATTTCGACCTTTTGTAATTTCGATCTTTTGTATTTTCGACCTTTTGGTATTCGACCTTTGGTAGTTTCGATCTTTTGTATTTTCGACCTTTTGTAATTTTGACCTTTTGTAATTTCGACCTTTTTTAGTTTCGATCTTTTGTTGTTTCGACCTTTTTGTCTTTCGACCTTTTGTTTTTCGATCTTTCACCCGCCGCCTCATTCATACAGTATTATTAAGAACATATTTCCAGGTCAGATTTTATTATTTTTTAAGCTATAATATTCTAACACATACAAGGTAGCTCTAAATATCTGTAGATAAAAGCAGCTAATAAGAACATAGTTTTATTTTACTATAAAGCGTCAACGTTCAACTAAATTCATATGTATGGGAAAAAGCAATAAGTTATTAAAATATTCTGCTCATGCCTACAGGGTGATCTCGAGATAGAATTCTCAGATAACAACTGTCCAAACGCTGAAGTACATATACTGTTTTATCAGTATTATATTGCCAGAAGACGAATTTAATAAGTCAAACTGACTTACAGGGTGTACCAATAAAATATTCTAGCAGAAGCGGCAACGCAAAAAGTGAATTTAAAAGGAAAATTAAATTTAATTTTATAAAATACTTTTATGGCGATTTAATTCTATCTGTTTTAGTTTTTACTGTACACTATGAAGTGTTTTGTAATGTACAGAGTGGTCAAAAGAAACAACAAATAAAGTCGATTGTCGATATGTGGTATCTTTTTTCAAAATGTTTTTTTTTTCGAAGTAGGTTTTTGCAACTTCTCTTACCCCCCTCCTCGAATCTTTTTGGTTAAAAGTATCCTCCATTAAAAATAATTTGCTGTTTTTTTAGAAACTGAAAGAATAGCTCATAGTAAACAAAATAAAATGAATAACTTCATATTTATTTCAGGGCTACCTTGATAATGCATCAACTTGACAACCCGCGTCTTGTAATCATTCGGTTAAAATTTTACCAAATCTTAAGAAGAGCATATGTTGAAAAACGGTATCCGTCCTACCAAAAAAAAACACCAGAATGACGGAGATTGGCGGTTGGGGGGGGGGCGTAAGATTGAAAAAACTACTCACAGGAAAAACATTTTGAAAATAGATAACACACGCGACCCTTATTATAAAATAAAAAACACCTAAAAAAAATTAAAATATTTCTTGTACAATGTTTATTTTAGCTACTCTGTACAGGGTGACCGTTTATAAAGTTCCACTTTTCAATTCTTTTGTGTTATTTGTCACAAAAAGATAAATCAAAAAGTGAACGACTTATGAAATTAGGTAGATTTCTGTAACATTTTCAGTTTTTTCCTTAATCACACTCTAAGCGCAGAGTGGCCATGAGGTTCAGTTTTTTTAATTGAACACCCTGTACATTTTCTTCAAAATTTTGATAGATCTTTCTTCCTGATTCCAAAAATATATTATATGTAGGGTTTATCTTTGGCGGTTCTCGAGTAAAATCAAAAATAATGTGCGAAGGAAAAATAGTTTAGGTGATTCTTTGTTCAACACATGACTCTTATGGCAACATTTTCGTGAATTTGCTCAATGACCATTCAAGGCAATGGTAACACATGATATATTTTTGGAATAAGAAAAAAGTTCCATCGAATTTGTGAAAAATATACAGGATGTTTTACAAAAAAAATAATTGAGTAATTCGCTTTTTTGTTTATATTTTTGTGACGAATAATAAAAAAGTTTTCCCAGGTGGAACTTTATAAACAGTCGCCCTGTACATATATCAAAATACTGCATAGTGTAAAGTAAAAATTGAAAACATATAGAATTGAATCGCCATAAAAAGTAAAATTTATTTTCCCAAAATGCACTGAATTTTCCTTTCAAATGCACTTTTTTCGTTGCGGCTTCTGCCGGATTATTTTATTGGTACACCCAGTGGAGTAACTGTGACCTATTAAAATCACCTTTCGGTATTGCAATAGTGATTAAACAGTGATATTCACAGGAAAAATATTTTGAAAATAGATAACACACACGACTTTTATTATAAGATAAATTATAAAATAAATAATATATAAAATAAATAATTATAAAATAAAAAACACCTAAAAAATTAAAATATTTCTTATACAATGTTTATTTTAGCTACTCTGTACAGGATGACCGTTTATAAAGTTCCACTTGGGAATCCTTTTGTGTTATTTGTCAAAAAACGATAAATCAAAAAATGAATGACTTGTGAAATTAGGTAGATTTCTGTAACATTTTCAGTTTTTTCCTTAATCACACTCTATGCGCAGAGTGGCCATGAGGTTCAGTTTTTTTAATTGAATACCCTGTATATTTTCTTCAAAACTTTAATAGATCTTTTCTTCCTCATTTCAAAAATATATCATATGTAGGGTTTATCTTTGGCGGTTCTCAAGTAAAATCAAAAATAATGTGCGAAGGAAAAATAGTTTAGGTGATCTTTGTTCAACACATTCAATTTGCTCAATGACCATTCAAGGCAATGGTAACATAATGATATATTTTTGGAATCAGAAAAAAAATTCTATCGAAATTTTAAAAATATACAGGGTGTTTTACTAAAAAAATTAGTAATTAGAGTAATTCGCTTTTTTGTTTATATTTTTGTGACGAATAATAAAAAAGTTTTCGCAGGTGGAACTTCTTAAACAGTCACCCTGTACTTATATCAAAATACTCCATAGTGTAAAGTAAAAATTGAAAGCATATAGAATTGAATCGCCATAAAAAGTAAAATTTATTTTTCCAAATTGCACTGAATTTTCCTTTCAAATGCACTTTTTTCGTTGCGGCTTCTGCCGGATTATTTTATTGGTACACCCAGTGGAGTAACTGTGACCTGTTAAAATCACCTTCTGGTACTGCAATAGTGATTAAACAGTGATATTTGCTATTTTTTAAAATATTTTACCAGAAAAAAGTTAGTTCGTACTTCAGCGTTTGGACAACTTATCTGAGAATTTCATTGAGTAATTTTGATGAGCAGAATATCTAAATAACTTTTTGCGTTTTCTCATACATATGAAGTTAGTTAAACTTTGACTTTTTATTGTATCTTTCTAGTAAAATAAAATTGTTCTTATTAGCTGATTTTATCTAAAAGTTTTTAGGGCGACCCTGTATGTGTGTTACAAAATTATATGCCAAAAAATATTAAAATCGGACCTCGACATGTGTTCTTAATAGGACTATATGAATTAATTTGGGTTTCCTGTGCCTCCTTTTTAAAAAGATATTGCAAATAGAGTGGGCCATTGCATATTTTTTTATTTTCCAGGGCCGTACATTTAAACGGGCATATCCCAAAAACAAAACCGGAGATTCCCCAAATTTTTTTCTTAAAATTATCAGGAAGGTCAGAACTCTAACACACAACAACCCTAAGCTATTTCACCGATAGCGGTTAACAATGTATTTAGTGCCCCGCAACTTTTTTAAAAGTGGAGTCACATATCTGACAATTAAAAGTCACTTTTCTCAATAGAAAACAGTGCGAATAGAGTGTGCTTTTAGCGTTCCACGTACTAAGTCGGCAACCTACCTGTAATGTTTCGTTTTACGTGACAACAACAGATTGGGTTTTTTCACAGCCATCACATCATGACATTCACGACCATGTTCTCCCGTTTCCAGTTCTTGAGTTTCTTTCAAATCCGATCCACCACTTTCTAAAATGGGCTCTTTTGAAATGGCCGCTTTTTTTAGTTTCATCCAATGGGCGCCATTCTTATCAATGCTATCACTGAATGTTTTCGATAGTCTTCGATTTTCTGAGACAAAATTCATTTTACTACTACTTACATCTAAACTTGTTACGTCGGAGGGCGCGGTTGAATATATTATATCACACGTAGAACCATTTTGGTTTATATGTACACCACTAGATTCGTTATTTTTATTTATATCAACAATAATACTGGCACTGGTTGCAATAGTTTTTTCAATGATGGACGGCACGGACAATTTATTTGGCACTATCGAGTTTGCGACACTTTCAAGCACCGCCGTTGGTTCGGTGTCTTTAAGTAAGGCGTCTTTTATCCTGGAGTCTTTTTCTTTGGCACACGTTGCTAGTTTTATTCTGTCCCTAAAAACAAGTGTGGACATTAAAACGATAAAATAATTTAGGGCAAATTTCGTGCGGAGAGTTCGGTAGAAAAGAATACTTGTTTGGTAATCAGGTCTTAGTTCAAGGGTCTAGGGATAAGTCGGTACCAGTATATGCCTGCTTAATAGATTATGAGAAACATTTTGATCGAATATCGACAAACTCATAGAATATCTTTAGAAAGTAACATGGAGGATCAGGACAAAACATAAGTCGCGTTTTTTTCGAGGTTTTCTTTTGCAACGTTGCGGTGGAAATTTTGATGTCATTCCACCAAACCAACATCAAACGTCGCAAATAAGGTGAAAGGGTTTAAAAATATCTTTATATATGCAGTTTCAGCAAGCTGAAAATGGATTGGAATTTTTATCTAAAAATACAATGATCGATGTACTTTTTTTTGTAATTATGATTTTTTTTCTTTTGCTGTTGCGCCCTCGAAACCCCAAAAGATGGTTAAGTACTTGCGCGATCGAACTTTTTTTCTCGGACTGGTCCAAAGGGTTTATGCGTTCAGATGTAAACGTAGTTGTAATCGAGACCAGTAGATATGCAACTTGTAGTAGGTTTCAGAAATAAAGATATAGCCGCTATCTTCGTTTGACTTGCGTTTATTATGTAAAGTATCTTTGTCATATGAAATTAATTAGGACGAGTTTTGCTTAGTTAGGTTTAAGGTCTAATATAAAAAAAAATGAATCATAGGTGTTTGTTTGTAGATAAATAAGTCTACTTTATAAAAAAAAACACAAGTGATTTATGTAAATAAAACCAAAATCAACACACGAAGCCATTTTTGAGCGGCAATCTAAATGGTTTTCCCTTTGTAATGTGTTCGTTTTTCCATTTTTTAAACGTGCGTCGGCTATTCCTATTCGGATCCTTTAACAAAAATTCAGTGTACTGGCAGAATAAAAATCTTCTAAAGATTAA
Organism: Oxystoma pomonae; assembly: GCA_963921995.1. Taxonomy (NCBI): domain Eukaryota; kingdom Metazoa; phylum Arthropoda; class Insecta; order Coleoptera; family Brentidae; genus Oxystoma; species Oxystoma pomonae. The sequence goes on along the minus strand of OY998171.1, from coordinate 46,734,017 downwards.
GACAGCGACGAGGCTTGAATCATTTTGGCCACATTAGGCCCTGCTCTTGCAAAATTAAAATCAAAAGATTCTAACCGAACAATTCCAACCAAAAAATTTACCAGCCACCGCAACGCCAACGTCTTTGAGAACTGGTCGAAATAATCAACGCTTAAGTATGTTCGCAAATTTAAAGTTTTGGTCGGGAAACTCTTGTTTCCTTAACCTATAGCATGAGAAAAAGGAGACAGAATGAATTATCGGAAATACCTCTAATAAATAAAGGCTGATCTACTTAAAATTTAATTCATTCTGATAAATTTGACAATATGTGCCCTATTTAACACACAAAAACGAGTAAAATAAATAAAAGTAATAGTTCTATCACAGTCTCAGGAATAACTAAGAATAAACTTGAAAAAATGTTTTAAAATACATTTTTTTAATGGCACGTGAACATATCTTAGAGCTAAAACCAAAGTTAATGAACGATCGTTTAAGAGGTACGGCCCGAATAAGGAAAGGTGTTAGCTAAGGTTGTAATATCATAATATTAAAACGAAAAATAATGCACATAAAGTTATGCTGATGACACTGTCATACTTATAGACAAGGTCTGTCAGATTTGTTGGATCAAATTGCACTCAAAATTTCGCAATTTTCGAATAACTTAAATTTAGAAAAATAAAAAGGCTGGTTACAGCCACACAAAAAAAATTAAGGCGTATTAGAAGTAAATGGCAAGATTTTTTCAACATAACCACACCTCATTCCAAATTCTTTCGACCAATTTCAATTTGGCGGTTTACAATTAAACATAGAAGCTAAATGGAACTTATTATTGTCAGTGTCAAAAAACTGGTCGGCAGCAATTCGGAATGGTGTGTACCACCTCAATAAAAACTGGGATAAGATGCAAGGAACTCGTGCAGTAGTGAAACAGATTGCTCAGGATATCTTGGAAGGACATAAACGTAACGCAGATGTTCTGCTATTTTCTTAAAGATTTATTTATTGTCACAAAACGTAAACTTAAATATTTTGGCCACATTCTAATTATAAGGTTTATAAGCTTTTGTGAGGTAAAATTTTGGGTCTATTAAAGTTTGTAATAATTTATGAGTTATTTCCTTGTACAAACGTTATATTTTCAAATATTTTTTGGGTTTAAAAGAAAAAGATTTAAAGGTTTTATAATTAACTACTACTACCCTTGATTTTCAAAATGTTGTGTGGGTTTGGATAAACTAAACTAATAAAAAAATTTAAGGTTTCTACGAACAACTTTTCCTTTAATTAATAGTTTGCTATCGACCGGCATGAAGTAAACTGTGCAATCCTGAACAATTGGTTTGGTTACGTCGTACGTTGTAAGCACAACTTAAATTTTTTTTTAAGGACGCTTTCACAAACACATCAAAGATACGCTAACAACAAGGAATCAAAAATAGCTTGCCCCTTACTTACTACTACTATTACTACTGGAGTTGTCCCGAAGTTTTTTATTTTATAATTTTTCAGGTAGATATTGTAGAATTTTTTAAACCTTTTATCAGGGATTGTCATATTAAAAATCATAAAATATTGTAAACTTTGTTGTGCTTGTAACGATTGGTCAAAATACAGAATAAGATCGTTAATAATCGCCGAATATACTTTTAAAATAAAACTATTGTTAAAATAAAACTATGAAAGTTTTGTTTAGAAGATCGATAACCCGAAAACACAGTTAGTGGGTCAAAGTTTGCTCAACAATCTTTTGTATCAGAAAAAGTCACGATCAAGAGATCGGGGGGAAAGCATACCTGCTTGCTGATCGGAAAATCAATCCGGGACTCGGTTTTTGGCAATGTGCCAAGTAACAACTATTCCGTGGGCGAACCCGAAAAAGTGGGTCCGCTTGGCGGCCAAACTACCATACCAGTGGGTACGGCAGTTTGGATTCGATTTTCAAGTGAGCACTCGTAAAGAACTCCTTTTTTCGGTCAAGACAAAGTAGTAAGAAAGTCCGCGGAAGCGAAGGGGTACCAAAACCGAAAGGGGTACCTATCTTGAGACGAAAAAAAGGAGTCAAAGCGGCGAGTTATCATCGGCAGACCGAGTGATGACTATAATCAATTGGGCACCGTAGAATTGTAAGCGGTTCATATCGAAGTATTTTATGATTCAACAACGGCAAGTTTCTTAAATGCTTTAAAATGCTTTATTTCGCGTAGGGGAAAACCAAGTGACATATTTTCAGACAACGACACTAACTTTATCGGTGCAAACAATCGAAACGAAACGGTTTCTGATTTTTGCACGGGAAAAAATTCGATGGCATTTTATTCCCCCAAAGTCTGCACAGTGGTATATGGGAGGCTGCAGTTAAGAGTAAAATATTATTTGCACAGAGTTTTAAGCACTCAAGAAGCCTCACTTCATTATGAAAAGATGTCTACTTTGCTAAATCAGATCGAAGATCGTCTCAACTTCCGACCTTTGACGCCCATTTCTACTGATCCTAATGATTATTTACCTTTGACACCTTCTCACTGTTTGATTGTTGTTTGTTGTTGTAGATTTGTTATTGAGTATTCCACAACTTAATGTCCAGGATACTCCAACAAATAGACTTACTCGCAATCACTACATTCAAAAATTAGTGCAAAGTTTTTGGTCTCGATGGTCTCACGATTACTTATGTTAACTACAAGTGAGGTCGAAGTGAAAATTGAATTTATCTTGTTCAGTTAAAGTTGGCGCTTTAGTCATTATGATGGAAGACAATTTGTCTCCCCTTAAGTGGCCAATGGCAAGAGTAGTAGAGCTCCATCCAGGAGTTGATAATATAGTAAGAATAGTCTCAGTGCGCGTAGCTAATGGGAATATTTTTAAAAGATCTTTAGCTAAAATTTGTCTGTTACCCAAAAGTGAATATAAATTTTAAGTTTGAATTGTTTGCATATTAATTTTAAATTTAGATTTTGTAACAAATGTTTTTTTAGGAAAATACTCCGTGTTTTATGAAGCGTTCAATTTTTTTTTAAGTTTACTTTTCAACGGGGGCAGCTTATGTACAGTTTCTTCCTTTATTGTCGTCCAGTGTTTTAGAAATGTATATTGTTAATCTGACAATGACGTTTACATAAAAATATTTCAGCTGTATCTCAATTTCTTGTGGGTAGAGTAAATACGACCTTTTTTAACACTCGAGTTTTCAGGTTAGTTCTATTTTAAGATCTCAAAGATGCACACCCTCATAAAATCACGCTTGTAATTAGTTTTAAAAGTTTTTGAAAGTGTGGTTCTTCGTAAAATAAAGTATGCCTATGGAAAATTAATTTAAATGTAGTTATTATTTCCGAATTAATCAGGATGATCCTTCGAAAGGAAAAAAATAATTAATGCACGCACAACAAATTGTGAACCGTCAAATCATCATTCTCTTCACGTAGGGCCACTCAGGCCAACCTTATTGTTATTGTGAGTCTAAGCAATACAATCGATTGTTGGTCGTGTGAGTTAAAACCCCCGTGTTCATTTTCTATAGTTGAAGGGTCCATCTTAGAGAAGTTGATTTGAGCCAACTCTGTTGATCCAACTCGGCCGTTAAAAGTGAAAGCTTATAACGAATTTAAAAAGGATATAGTTAAGGGTAGCAAAAGGCACCTCGTAGCTGTATTTTACTGTGACATGGTGGAGGCGCCTTATTTTCTATTTCGGCCAATCGTTGCAATATGATGAAATCCTATGCGGGATTTGTGTTTCCCTTTCACCAGTCAAAAATTATAAAATATCATAAATTTATGTGGGCGTAGATTAGGAAAATGTTTTATGTGTTATTTTCTTTAATCTTTTATGATGTTTATATAACAATAAAGTATTGCGGGGGGAAAACCCACAACCAAAATGTACCTGTTCTATAACCGTCATTTAAATATTTATCCAAAAATAAAGCTATGAAACTTAAAATAAAGTTATGTAACTTACAATAAAGTTATGTAACTTAAAATAAGGTCGTGTAACTTACCTGAAGGATATTTTATTATTAAGCAATTTTGCAGGAGCAGCGGAGAAAATACTTTTGCTTGGCCCTGAAAACGAGGCCCTGCTAGTAGTTCCGAAACTTTTTGTGGCGGGCGTCGTGATGGGGGTGGGTGAGGTAGGCTGACTAGAAGATATTCCTGGAATACGAAAATCTTTATTGATAAAATGGGGAATAAATTTGCGATGTCCATGGTGAAGTTGCATATAAAAGTGAGAGAATTTTACCAAAAAATAAAACTTTTGGATTTCTCTCCTACTCTACTAGTTCGATCACTAAATGATTTCAAAGCAGAACCCATCAAGTAGTCGACAGATCCGTTGTAATCTGGCCTGGGTACCGACGTCGATAGCAAAAAAAAAACTTTGCACCGGAATATCACACTGAGAGAAAGGATGTTAGGCTTTATACAGCAGTTGTATACTATTTGGGACAATATCGCTTGTTCAATAGTGGGTAAACAAAAATTGTATAGTCATATAAAAAATATTATACCCGTTATACAAAAAGTTGTATTGTCTCAAATAGTATTTAACTAGTGTATAAAGGCTAATATTACTTTTCTTAGTACACAAGGATAAATACCGAGTGCGACTTAAAAACTAGGCGCAGGCAGAGACTTTATCAATGTGTCTTAAGTTAATATAGACGAAGATTTTTTTTTGTTATATTAACTTGACCACGGACATTGAGAACGTAATTCTTATTTTGTTATGCATACCAAAGTAGCACAATTCTTCTGGAATATAGTTGGCAAAAACTTTTGCCACTTAAACTCTAACGTCCAGAAAATTAGCATTACAAAGTCAGCAATGCAAAGATTATATGATTGGAAAAATTAGTGCTAATAAAGTGCTAATTAAATGCCAAGTCATAATATTTTGTGCTCTTGTAGTTTCTGAGATATGACATGCACTGCTAGCTACCCGTTAAAGATAGCAGTGAACCATGGTCTAGAGAAGTAGTAGAGTCGACAGTCTAAATATTCCAGAAAATTAAATGCTTATTAAATGCTGCCGTTTCAATAAAAAAAAAATATATTTTTTACTGCATGTTTTTAAAAATTAACGTGGTTGAGTTGAGTTCTCGTGAAAGAACACGTTGGTAAATGCCAAGTAACCAAATTTTGTGCACTTGTAGTTTCCGAGGTATTGCCTGCACTGCTAGCTACCCATTCAAGTTAGCAGTGCACCAAGTTCATTTTTAAAAATATGCAGAAAAAAGTAAAAAAGAAAGAAATTTTTTATTAAAATGGCAGCATTTAGTTAACATTTAATTTTCTGGACCATTCAGAGCACCCTACCACTTTTCTAAACCATTCTAGAATGGTGCACTGCTATCTTTAACCGGTAGATAGCAGTGCAGGCTATATCTCGGAAACTAAAAAAGCAATTTTGTTACTTGGCATTTAATTAGCATCTAAATATTATTCCAATATCAAAAACACCACCAACGTCGTCTTTCACGAGAACTCAAATATGTGTATAAACTAAAGTTAGCAGTGCACCAAGATAATTTTTAAAATTATACAGAAAAAAGTAAAAACTACCAAATCTTCTTATTGAAATGGCAGCATTTAAATAGCATTTAATTTTCTGAATCATTGAGACCACTCTTCCACTTTTCTGGACCATTCTAGCCATGCAGGCCATATCTCGGAAACTACAAGCGCAAAATTTGGTTACTTGGCATTTAATTTGCACTTTTTTAGCACTGATTTATTCCAATATCAAAAACACCACCAACTTCGTCTGTCCCGAGAACTCAAATATGTGTATGACCCAAAGTAAGCAGTGAACCAAGTTAATTTTAAAAATATGCAGAAAAAAGTAAAAAATATAGAATTTTCTTATTGAAATGGCAGCATTTATTTAGCATTTAATTTTCTGGACTATTCAGACCACTTCTCTGAACCATGGTACACTGCTATCTTTAACTGGTAGATAGCAGTGCAGGTGTCTCGAGCGCATTGTTAAAAAAGCTAAATAATCAAAAATATTGAATATGTCACCTCCTAATCCCTGGAACCTGTCTACAGTCATTGACGGAAACCCAAAAGAAATCAAAACTAAACATTCTACCAAGGTAAGTCGTTTAATTTATTTATTTTATCGTATTTGCAATATGCAATGAACTGTTTGTGTTTTTTAGGCTCCGGTTCAAAAAAGTTAGTTAGATTGTGGGGTCGAAGAGTGTACCGGCGGAAATTTCCCTGGTATAGTGGATCTCTCTCAGACGAATGCATTTAGAAAAAGAGAACAATAGTAACTATAAAAAAGTATATTTTTTGTCCGTGAAAAATAAATAAATAAAAAGGTTAGTGGCATATCGGACACACATTTTGCTTTTTAATTCATTACGACCAGGTCTCCAAGATCTAATGAATAGTCTAGAAACCTACAGGCCTGTTTCATACTTGTTAGGAATCATCAGAGTCGTATGGAACTATACCTGGCTTATGATATCGTTGCTCATACCTACCTAACTTGCATACTTCCTACCTTTCATATTTGTAAGTATCCCCCCCACTCCGGTTTTTGGTTTGGTCTCGGGTTTTTCTTCTTTGTTTTTCAGGTTTAGTATCCTCTGTAATAATGGTAAATCTGAGGGTGGTTTATTACATAGAGAAGTTTCTTCCATTATCGGAGGGGAAGAACGCACGTGAGTTGATTGAGGGGAGACCACAGGAGTGTGATGTTTCATTTTTTCTTCACTTTCTTGTTTTTCTTTAAGAAGCCTAAATGTAAGAAAAGGGTGGTTTTTGAAAAAGGGTACAATTTGAAAGGTTTTCTTCTAATTTTAAACTTAAAAATTACACAAAAATTGTAATTTAAGACAGTGGCGTACCCAAGGAAGAGGTAATTGATACAAGGAAACAGGTGCAAGCGCGGACTTGGGCTCAAATGTCACGGGGGGGGGGGAGAGTGTTAACCAAATTTAAAATTGTTTATTTATCCAAAATTTGATGTCAAAATCGTGCTTGTATGTGGCGCAGGCAAAATTTTTTGAGAAAATAACATTTAAAATGCAATTTTTAACTTAAAATTAAACTAAAATCGTAAATATTGATGGGGTTTTGGAAATTTCAGTTGTTTATTTATCCCTAATTTGTTTATAAAACCGTTAAAATGCGCTGCAGGTGGAAATTTTTGCGAAAATGATACCTAAAATGTCATTTTTGACAACAAATTGCAGGAAAAATATTTTGATAAAATTACCTTTAAATATTTTTGTTAAAATTAAAGTCCACTGGCAATTGTATATAACCAGGCTTCCCGGAGAGAGTTTTAACCCTAAGCCCCCCCCCTCGGTGCGGAACTGGTTAAGAATAAGTATAGTCTTCGATAAAAAGCAGTCCGATTCAGACGTCGAATTGAAGCTCTAAAAAGTTTTATGTTCAGAAGTTGCATAATTTTTTGCAAACTTTCAAATGTTGTCCATAAAAATAGAATAACCTGTATTGGGGTTTATGGCTAATATTTGTATTTACTTTTGGAAAATTTATTAAAAGAGTACCGTAAAAAAAATTTTAAAAGTGTTGGCTAGTGTTTCTCGTAATTTTATATCAATAGAAAATTGGATTCCTCTAGATCTAAACAAGGCAAAACAAGATTAGAAAACAAAAAGCAGGACCTTTAAGGTTTAATTGGTGAGTATTTTAATGAGTAGTTTATTTTAGGAGGAGATGTCTAAGATCCAAGAAGAGGTCATGTACACTTCCGGCCACATAAAATGCGTACGCCGATTTTATATAGTGTATTAATGGCCTCGCAACTCAGTAACCTTTTAGGTATTTCAAATTGACAAAAAATGTCACCGTCAGATTTTGTTGTTGTCATACGCTTATATTTAAAAATGCCCCAACCAACACCGTTCTAAACTAAAAAGTCTGTTAATTCCTACCGCCTCAGTGCCCTTTAGCTGCCATTTTTATAACCAAATTGACAAGTAAAACATGGATTTTCTGTCAGTTTGGTGCTAATATGGCACCGATCATAGGCCAAAGGATACTAAAACGAAAATAAGTTAACTGACTTTTTAGTTGAGAACGGTGTTGCCCCAACTAAACGAATTCGAAAAAGCCCAAATTTTGGCAAAATTAGACGGTGGCTGGTCGGTTCAAAGATTAGCGGTTCATTATGGACGAAACAAGGCTACAATTGTAAGAGTAAGAAGAAAGTATCAAGAAGAAGAAACAGTGTGACAAAGGTTTGACCCAAGTCAGTACGCCTCAGCAGAATCAGCAACTGATCGACTTTCTTGAGGACCACCCATTTGCGATGGCCCCTGAGGCAAAAATTGAGGCACATTTTCCTGGATCCATAAGAACGACGCGCAGACGGATAATGCTTTCTAGGCTAGGGAAGTCCGAAACTCACAGTTAATTTCAAATATATCATTCTCTTAAACTTTCAAATAGGCCAAGCTTAATATGTAACGGCAAAAGTAATATTTTATTTGAAGGAACAATATACTGCCGATATCATGTAAGCCAGATATCGGAAAATATTTCAAGCGATGGATTTGCGTCGAGCAGATCAAAATCTATAAGACTGAGCAATTTTTATTTTCGATCTTTTTCTTGTGTAGACTAGTGTTATTAACTACCAAAACTATTGTATTAAGATAAAAAAAATCTTGGGTCAAAAATACCTGATGATCCACCAAATTTTTCCAGCCCCCTCCTTAACTCTCTTATTATTAGAGCTGGTAAAAAGGTTTATGTGCAGGGTGATAATTTTGAAACTTTCCCTTAGACAAAGTTTTTTTATTGAACTGGAAAAATAATTTAAAAGCAGTTAATATTTGCACTAAACTATTCACTACAAAAAGAAGAACTTTGGCAACAGGTGGTCTTCACTGATGAAAAAATCTTTTAGTCCCACAAAGGCAGCAATTAAATTTTGGTATATCGCCCGCCATGAACACACTATCTCGAAAAAGAAGATTTTTCTTGAATATGTGGAGTTTGATATCGGCGAGAAGACATATGGCTCTTTTTATAATCCATAGAAGATTTACAGCTGAGGTGTATGTTTTGATATGATGAGAAATGTTATGTTTCCAGAAGCAACCATTCTTGATCCAGAAGGTTTTATGTATCAACAGGATAACCGTACTATCCATTTCTAAACAGTGGTTCCAGCAAAACAACATCGAGGTTTTACCATGGCCGGCAAAAACTCCTGACGCCAATCCCATAGAAAATGTGTGGGGCCTTATAGCAAAAAAGTTAACACGAATCAATATTGTTCCCAGAAATTCCAACTATTTAATGGAGCTCATAATCAGAGGGTACGACCAAGTCATTGTTTCCAATCCAAATTTATTTCAAAATTTAGCAGATTCAATTCCACGAAGACTGGCAAACATTATCGAAATTGGCGGGGCAATGACACGCTACTGAAGAAACGTTTTCTTGTTTTTTTAATTTACGTAGGATTTTTTTAATAATCTCTTTTTGATTTTGAACAATTTTGGTTGTCTGCAAAGACCTAGATTACTTAAATTTACGGATCCTGCAGAGGTGCGCTGACTGATTAAGTTATTGCTTTCCTTTCGCCAATAATTTTCCTTATTCGAACAATTGTGGTCTTGTTTCGTACATAATAAGCTTTAACTTTACTATAAAAGTGTGGCCAGTCTCCTTATTTTTGTGTTTAAAATGTCAAAAGATCTAACGTGTAATTCGAAAACGTCAAAGTCAGTTACAATAAGCAACGCAATTAGCAAAACTTATATTCAACAAACCAGCAGCTATCTTCTGCTTTACGCACAAAATTTTAAAACACGAGAACACACAATTACGTAAACAAAATGGCAAAACTACACCTCGTCAAAAATGTAAACTTTTCGACGATGTCGAGTTTTCTCAGGAAGTGAGTTCGGCGCCATGTCATCGTGTAACAGGTTTACCTTGTAGATTGAAACCCTCGACTAAGGTTAAACTTGCGGATGGAAATAAAATAAAAGATTTCGGACAGATGATGTCGTATCACTCAAATTAATTCCTTGTCATTAAATTATCGTAAGGTCATTATGACACTAGCATGGACTTGTTAGTGCATGCGAAGTAGATTTTTCGCCTATGACCTAGAGACCCAAACAGTGACAAAACCAACCGCGACATTTTGCGACACTTGGGCCGTTATAGTATCTCATAGTTATATGGTTGACACAAATTATTCAACTTCATACAGGGTGATAATTTATAAATTTTCCCTTGGAAAAAGTTTTTGGTTTTTGGACAGATAATTTAAAAAGCAGTTAATAAGAGGAAAATAATCCTACATTCTAAGGCACTGATATCAAATTTGGCATTTGATCGATTTTTTGTAAATTACACACTTTGTATATTTTTATATTTTCGAAAGATCTTGAAAAAATTATTTTTAGGAATATCTTTAAATCTGCTGTATCGTTAATATTTTTTAAGATATTTGGCTTTTTATAATCGTACAAATTTTACTATTTGGTAACTGCTCTAAACTCCGGTTATCGTATTTTTGATCAACGCCGTCATTGTGTGACATTTAAAATCAAACGATTTTGATATTAAAAAGATAGGACCACACCTAATTTTTTTTAAATTAATAGTAAAATGTTTTAAATGATAAATATCTTAGGAAGTATTTAAGATAGAGCAGCCTTGAAGATATTTCTAAAAAGTGTTTAATGAGAACCTTTCGAAATTGTAAAAATATATAGGATGGTTATTTAAAAAAGCCCATCATTTTTGTATATTCCTTAGGATATAAAAGTCAAATTTGACAGCAATACCTTAAAATGTAGGAATATTTTCCTCTTATTAACTGCTTTTAAATTATTTTCCCAGTCCAATAAAAAAACTTTGTCTAAGGGAAAGTTTAAAAATTATCACCCTACACATAAATCTTTTTACCAGCTCTAATAATAAGGGAGTTCAGGAGGGGGGGGGGTGGAAAAATTTGGTGAATCAGCAGGTATTTTTGACCCAAGATTTTTTTATCTTAACACAATAGTTTTGGTAGTTAATAACACTAGTCTACACAAGAAAAAGATAGAAAATAAAAATAGCTCAGTCTTATAGATTTTGATCTGCTTGACGCAAATCCATCGCTTGAAATATTTTCCAAGATCTGGCTTACGTGATATCGGCAGCATATTTTTCCTTCAAATAAAATATTACTTTCGCCGTTACATATTAAGCCTGGCCTATTTGAAAGTTTAAGAGAATGATATATTTTTTTAATTAACTGTGAGTTTTGGACTTCCATTGTCTATATTTTATTTATACACAACGTTTCGATCGGTACAATATCTGATCATCTTCAGGAGCAAGCTACAATCTATTCTTAAGGCTACGTACTTACATACTATAGAAAATCACTGAACCGTAAAGTTTAAGAAGTTGGCTCCGCCCGAGGACGGGTTACAAATATTTGGAATTTCAACACTTCGTTTACTGCAAATACGCTGATTGCGGTGCCGCTGCGTTTCCGGGGGGAGTGGCGAATAATGCACGCAAGACCAACGCGCGTTGCCGCGATGTGGCCGCTCAACTGTGTGCATTGCGTCATTTATTTTATAGTAAGTGAAGCAAAAATTAAAGAGGAAATTTTTGTGGGACCCCCAATAAGAATGATTGTCGTGGATTCGGGATTTGACGCAGTGCTTGAGGGAAAGGAAAAAGAGGCATGGGAAGCCTTTAGAATGGTGGTGAGGAAATTCTTGGGAAATATAAGAGAAGAAAATTTTCCATTGATTGTAAACAAACTTCTACAATCATATGAAAATATGGCATGTAATATGTTAAAAATACACTTTCTACACTCTCACTTAGACTACTTCTCTGAAAACTGCGGAGATGAGAGTAACGACCATAGAGAACGATTCCATCAGGAAATTGCGAACATGAAAAAAAAAATACCAAGGGAAGTGGAATGTTTCAATGTTAGTGGATTACTGTTAGACGCTTTGTCGAGAGGAACCAAAAGATGTGTATAAGAGAAACTTAAAAAACATAGGAAAAGTGATTAGTTTAATTTGTCATTATTTTAATTAGCTATAAGTTAATGAGATTTAATATTGATGAATTTACTGATTGATTTACTTTATAAAGCAAGGTAAGGTTTAGCGATTCCCTGACACTGCAGCTGATTGCTTATTGTATTCGCTTCTGTATTCTTTCACCTAAAAGAGGTTCGATATCTTCACTAGGTTCAGCACTCTCTTTACAAGTGGAGCTAGATTCTTGGTGTAAGAGAACGATGAGACCCTGGGAAGTGATTAATCGCACAAAAGTCATTCGAACGACGCACGGTGGTCGATTTTCCGGAAAATGCGGACATAATTGGAAAAATTAAAAAATTCAAAATGTATGTGGTTGTCAAGATGCTAGGCGAATAGTTGGCCAAAGAATTGAAACTATACTTTTTACGATTTTGACGTACCAGTGTCCAACATCAAATTTCAAATAGAAGACCCAGAGTATGACAGTATTCAACTGTTAATATCTCGAAAACAGTTGAAGGTCGACATAGGGTACGTTATATGAAAATGCTTAGAATTTCAAAACAGAATTCAAAAATGCAATAATATACTGGGTGTTTCATTTGAAAGTTTCGGTTGGCATTCTTTTTAGTATACCCTATATATATAAAAATATTCTAGTATACTGTAACATTTATATATTGTGTCAATTACTTTAAAGTAAATTTGATTGTTCTAAACTAACATTTTTAGTTTAGTTTTGTGAAGTGAGCTTAAAATATATAAAATATCATGTGACTTTAACTGTAATCAAAATTATCACGTTTTTTTTAATATCCGCGTTTTTACAAAAATCGACAACTGTGCGAACCCTACTCTAAAAGACGGTCAAGTTTTCCGTAGCACGTGCATTAGCGAGTTCGGTCATATGATGGTTTCGTCCAATAGCGTGCTCTGAAATAATACGAGTGACGTTTTTCGCACGAGCTTTCCTACAACTCCCAACTACTGGGTCTAGTCGAGAGAACGGCTTCGCTCAAAAATTGTTGTTCGACGCAGCTCTGCGCGTGCCCATAATAGTTTGGTGATTATTCGATGATCTCGTCACTGCTTTTAAGCGCGTTTATTGGTTGAAACTACTTTTCTTCTCTCAGGCGAACGATCACTTCCTATTTTAGAAGGTTCTAAGTTTTCCAGTAGTTAAGTGACGGGCACTAAAAGATGATGTGAAAGGCTCATCCGTCGTCCTTATCCTACAGCCTATAAACGAGTTCTTTCGGGAAAATTCCTATTGTGTGCAGGTGCTCCTTGGAGTGTTCTAGGAGGCCACGTACTGAAGTTTTTGGTATAGCAAACACAGGTTTAGATCCTATGAACTGTTTTTCAGATACTCTCCTTGTAACCCCGCACTCACGCAAGTGTTACACTCGGTTCCTACCTACGACTTTCTCGTGAGTCGAAGGTCGAAGTCGAAGGTGGGAACCGGGTGTTACCTGGTTGTGGTTGGCTAGGGTTATTAAGAGCTGTAGTCAGTTCCACACTAGTTTGGAATTTATTTGTTGACGAAAATGGTGATATTCTTTTTGGAATATCTCCTTTTCAGGTTCTCCCGCAGGCGCATTTCGATTGCATGTATTTCGGCTTGAAATATAGTGGTGTGATTTCCCAGTGAAGCAAACCAGTTGAATCGCGGGGTTAGGCCGTATACTCCTGCACCTGTCCCACTGTCCATTTTGAATCCATCAGTATACCATACCAACTTCCCATTCTGGATTAGTCAGTCTTCCATTTTATTTTCCCAGTAGAGATGGGATTTAAACGGCTTGCTTGAGTTTGTTCTGAGAACCATGTTCTCACTCTTCATGTCTTACAGCGAGTTTGTGTCAACGTTTTTAATCTTGGCATATTTTGACGTATATCTTAGGTATCAGGTGTTGTTGCACGCTAGTCTGTAAGCCAATATTTTAGCCTCCGCTTTAATGATAATATTAAGGGGTGGGAGATTTAGCATCGTTTCCATGGCAGCAGTTGGAGTGCTTCTTATTGCTCCCATCAACACCGTACTCAACTAAAATGCCAGTTAACTCATTTTCGTTTTAGTATCCTTTGGCCTATGATCGGTGCCATATTGACACCAAACTGACAGAAAATCCATGTTTTACTTGTCAATTTGGTTATAGAAATGGGAGCCACAATAGGCTAAAGAGCATTGAGGCAGTGGGAGTTAACAGGCTTTTTAGTTGAGAATGGTGTTGGCTCTCATCAAGCACAGACAAGCAACTCTTTGAAGTTTCGATAGCTCCATTTTTACCATATCTTGTGTAACTTTTGCTGACCAAACTGTTGATCCGTGGGTTACCCTGGGTCTTACCAAAATAGTATATCCAGTAAACTATGCGGGGTGAAAATCCCCACGTTTTCGCCACTGCTCAACATGGGCATTCCAGGCTAGTTTTGTATCAAGAATGATTTCCAGATACCTTACTTCCAGAGCGAATTGTAGTTGTCTGTCGAAAAAAGTGGAAAGTCTAAGCTCATCTAAGTTTTTTCTTTTCGTGAAGGGGATTATTTCTGTTTTATCGGAGTTGACACTGAGGTTTTCCCAATTAACCCAGCCCTCCACGATTTCTAACGTTTTTTGCATTAGCACAGATATTGTAGACATGTTTTTCCCCGCGACGAGTGCGATCATATCGTCAGCATACCTCTGGGTATAAATGCCTTTTTTGGTTAGTGCAACTAAGAGTTCGTCTACAACTGGGTCCCACAGTAAGGGTGATAAAACTCCTCCCTGCGGGCATGCTTTGGCTACATACATCTCTATTGTGTCGTTGTTAACCGTAGCCTGGACCTGTCTGCCATAAAGCATATTGTTGATATACCTACCAATTGGTGTTGTTGACATCGTGCCTGGTTAGAGAAGTATTCATAGACTCAAATGAGGTTCGGTCGAATGCCCCTTCTATGTCAAGGCATGCCACAAGGGTAATTTCTTTTTATCGTCTGCGGGCTCTATTCTCGACACCAGTTGGTGTAGAGCGGATTCGCAGGATTTGCCTAGTTGATAGTAGGTATGCTGGTTTCTGTATAGTGACTTTTCGTGGAGAAAAGTTTCCTTAATCTATCTAGTCTATCTAGTCTTAGTCTATCTATTAATTTTTTTATCGTTTTTATAATGAAAGATGATAGGGTGATTGGTCTAAAGGCTATCGCTTGTGAGTAATCTCCCAGATTTTGTCATACTAAAATTCTCAAATGGCGTGTCTATGCAACAAATGGCACTAAAGTATTGTGGTCCCATTTTGTATTTACGACCTAAGAAATTTTTGTTAAAAATCATTTTAACTCTATTTCAGTCATAAATATTCGAAAAACTCTATTTTTACCCACGACCTTTAAAAATAATTAAAACTTGTTGCCTTCTGTAATTAAAACCAAGGTAAAAGTTTTTCTGCTATTTTCGTGCAATATTGGTGTTAGAAAAAAATTGTGTCCGTTTGAAGGGTCACGCTGTACCGATTTTTTAACTGAGTTTGTACTTGGGTTGTAAAGCAAACTCTAGCTACTTTTTTCAGTTTTTAGTTTACTGGTCATATATTTTAATTAAATATTTGTTACCTTCAAATAAAAGTATGTTATCAAAAAAAAAAGTACCTTTTCTTATAGCAGCAATAAATTTACCTGAAGTTCTCTTAAGGCATCCATACAAATAAGTTTGATGGCTTTTAGGAAAAAATTTGATTGTTGCCAGTGTTCCGACTGTCAGAGCGATCTTGTTGAAAAAGGGGATTTTTTCAGAAAAATCGTTATCTTTTGTGCGGCATTTTTCTGCTTATTTTGAATTAGAGAATTTTCTGAGTGAAATTTTAGGACTTACGATGCATAAGATATTAGTATAGCACTTAATATTTTGATTTATAGTATTATATTTACCCAAAAAGGAGGTATGGTTTTACCTACTCCTTGGCGCCTAATGCTGGTTTTTGAGTTTGGCTTTTAAAAAGGTCGCTGCCTGGTCGCTGCATTTAGAAATATTTTTAAAACACCAAAGGTGATTGTTTTTTGTCAAATATTTGGTACAGTAGTAGAGCTTGATAAAGAAACAGAGTTGTGTTTTGGGAAAGTAACAGAAACAGTAAAAATTTTACACAAAAATTACAGGAAGTCAGCAAATATCGCCTGGTGCAGTGACCCTATAAATAAAACAACTTTTAGCTTTTTCGATTCGATGAATTTTATCTGACTGAAAGAACTCGCCGAAGTTTAGTGTCAGTGAATAAGTTGTAAATTAAAATGTTATTTAGATTGAAAAACATAGGAGGACTTTTAGAAACACATATCTCGCATTATTAATATTTCGTAAGAAAAAAGCAACAAGTTTGGCTGTCTAATGCTTCGTATCATACAACTCATTCCAAATTATCTGGACCAATTTCAATATGGCGGCTGACAATTAAACACAGAAGCTAAATGGAACTGTCATTGTCAGAGTCAAAAAACTGGTCAGCAGAAATTTGGAATTGAGTGTGCTATATTCATACAAAGAAATCAAGTTTGTGCCTCTTGCGTAAAGTACGTTTGTATAGTATACGACGATTAAGCCACGGACGCAAAATAAGTACTACTTAGGAATTGGCTTTTTTTTATTAAGCGTTTTCTTACGCCCTTGCCTAGTCAGTGAGCTTACTGTTTGTCGTTTTGTTTTTTACACAGTTTGTTATTTTGATAGTTTCTCTTAAATTTTAAACAAGTGTCTTTTGTAAAGAATTATAGTAAACTTATGAAATGGCTACATTTTCAGGCATAAATAATAATTTTATCCAAATTTTCCAATTTTGTGCAATTTTTTTCAATAATTTGGAATTTTTTTTATAAGTATAGTAAAAACATGGCTTTTTTGTTTACCGATGCAAAACATTTTTTTATTGTTCAGAGCTTCAAAAAAAGTAAGGGCACTTCTGTTCTATTTTTTGTTTTGGCTTTTTAACTTTTTAAATAGATATTAAAAAAACAGTCTTTACAACTCGCGGATAAACTGTGCTTTTTATTCGCGTTTTTAAATCACTCACTGCGCTCATTCTTTAAAACCACGCTTAAAAAAAGCACTATTTCAGTCACTAGTTGTAAAACCCACTATTTTTATACCTGCATCAAAAACGCGATTTTACTCTACGAAATAATAGATTTTACAACCATTTCTTCTCTAATTTTCAATTTTTTTTTCAACATTTCAAACTCTAATTCCGAGACTATCAGTTGCATTTCTAAAAGGATCCTTTTTATTTCATAAATTACACAGGCAGCATTTTTCAGCACTTTAAAGTTGATTTAAACATTTCAACTAGTAATAGCGCTGATTTCAAATCTGCTTTTAGTTTTTTTGTATCACGTAGGGTTATCTTTTAAACCAGTAAAATCGAAAAATATAGAAAAAACACAACTTGTTGTTAAAGAAAAAAATTTTTACAAAATATACACATAGAAACTGTTTATTCTTAACGCTTGTTAAAAAAACTTCTTTTTTATAAGAAAAACTTCTTTTCGTTGTTTTTTTGTCATATTCAGCCAATGGAAGATCTCTTCTTAATGTCCAATAGTAATCGACTCTTTGTGCTTTAATTCACGTCCCCAAAGATTTTCCGGGAAATA
Organism: Oxystoma pomonae; assembly: GCA_963921995.1. Taxonomy (NCBI): domain Eukaryota; kingdom Metazoa; phylum Arthropoda; class Insecta; order Coleoptera; family Brentidae; genus Oxystoma; species Oxystoma pomonae. Next base: position 46,716,391 of record OY998171.1, on the reverse strand, counting down.
ATCTAAATGGGAATGTTAAAAGTGAAGTTTTATACTTGTATTGCAACCAAGACTCCTGAATTTTTGCAGCATATTTTCAACGATGGATCATAGTTTGGTTCTTTATAATTTCTCAGAAATGTATGTACAAATTCTTTAAAGTATTCCATACAAGTTTTTCCTTATCTTCCATTACATTTTCAAATTCTGCATTTTTCATCAAGCTTTTAATCTGCGGTTCTACAAAGATTGTTTTTTTTAATTTTGTCTCGGACAGAGTCTACAATGTTTTATAGAATTATTTAAAACAGTTTCCTTCTTTGTTTAATGCTTTTTTGTTTTGTCTTATGTGAAGTGGTGAAAGTAAAACTTTTTGAGTCAATAGGACTTTCTCGAATTTTGATTCCAGGTGTTAATGCCTCTCTTTATGGCCAGTCTCTTTTGTTCCAATTCTGTTCTCGATTTTTGCTATCCCACTCACACAGGAGGATTACAGACCCAAGAGTCTAAAATTTTTATAGCTCTGCACACTTATAAGTTGTGATTTTCACATAGTATTCTTAAAAGTAATTCCTCTAAATTTTCATACTTTTCCTTTAAATAAACTGAATGACCGACTGAGCAACCGAAAGAGCGAAAAGAGCAACAGCTTTAAGGCTCCTTTTTGAAGACGCGATGAAGAGTCTCCAGTCACAATGTGTGTACTCAAGAGCTCCGAGGCAAGTAACTAGATTAGCAATTGCTTGGCAGTAGTGGTCCGTTTTGTGCAAAATTCCTTAGAAATTCAGCCTCACGATTTCTATACCAAAAGAAGGTAGTTTCTGGGGCAAGAAATTTTTTTGTTTCAACCTAGATCCCAGACCTTTAGAAAGGTTTTTAAAAAGTGCCAAATATCTTACTAAATCATTCAGTTCAGCTTGAGAAAATAGGTGAGGTTGGTTTTGATCTGAAGTTTTTTATACTAGAACTCTCCATCCATTATAGAATCAAGGCCCAGTTTTATCTCTCTACCCGGTATTTGCACCCGATACCTTCCGTGCGGCAGGCCGATACGCCACCTAGTGCGCTACGGAGACCGGATGGAAATATCCACAAATATAACCGCAACACCGGCACCGGCTAGACATGTTTTTAAAAAATGTAGATCAAATACCACGCAAAAGACTGAACAAAAAATATAAATTTTACTTATTCACTGATCAAAACTTAGAGCTAGAAAAAACTAAATGACATTAAAATATAAATTTTGTTTGAAATGATACTTAAAACTCTTCTTCTTCGCAGTACCAAGTGGTTTGTTATACTCGGGTACCAATAAAGTTAATGCATAATAAATAGTATTTACTGATTACTACCTAATAAAATATATACTTTAGTTAATAAGAGCCTCCTTATATTACTAAATTTCTTGAAAAGCACCACAGAAAATCATTCTTGGGTTAATATCTAGAATTTGAAGTACTACAATTTAAAATATATTAAAAGGCAAACAAAAATTCTATTGGTGATAGAGCCCAATTGTAGTTCAATTAGTTATTTCTATATAAAAACTGAGCTTAACAAATAAAAATCACGTTATCACAAATTTCACGCAGGTCTATATTAGGGCATCCCAAAAAGCATCGATTGTATTGGGCAGATGCAGGAAATTGTGTGGGAAAAACTGGGGGCTAAATCACAAGATGACTTTATAGTTATATACAAAGGTGGTAAGGCCCATAATAACCTATGGTTCGGTGGGCCTGATGGACGAGAACCAAACAGACCGGGGCCATAGCACTCATGAATAGCATACAAAGACAAGCCTGCCTAAGCATCACGGGTGCTATGAGAACCACCCGAATGGCAGTTTTGGAAGTTCTACTGAATTTGCCACCTCTGCATGTCTTCATTTAGGCAGAAGCACGAGAGTTAGCCTACAAGCTAACGCGGGGTCTAACACCCATTATCAATTCACATCAAACTGAACATGAAAGACTTGAAAACGAGCTCATAAAAGATCCTATACTGGGATTGCCGAACGACTTAATAGTCTGCAAGTACAATTTCGAAAAGAAATACAAAGTCAAAATTCCAGATAGAGCCGACTAGGAGGGAGGTCCTCCTTTCGGAGTGGAATCCATGTGGTACACAGACGGCTCCAAGACCGACAAGGGTGTAGGAGCTGGCATATACGGGCAAAAATACGAGACTTTGGTATCTATAAGCCTGACAAACGGTTGCACAGTGTTCCAAGCTGAAGTAGCGGCAATACATCACTGTGCCGAAGAAATACAAAGAGTAGAGGAAAACTCTCTTTCAGTAGTTATGTATTGAAGCTGCACTTAGAGCTCTAGAAGCAGTACAAGTGACGTCCAAACTGGTTTGGGACTGTAAAACCGCTCTAAATAGGCTGACAGGTTTACAGGGCCTGAACAATTTTGTGAGATCGCTAAGACCAGAGCCAAGCAATCTATTAAAGAGTGGCTTACCAAAGAGACAAACGGTCTGTGGGAGCAAACGCCTGGATAAAGACAGGCCAAACAGTTCATTAAAGAATGTTCACCAAAGCTGACTGCAGAATTTCTTAGTTAGGAAAGGAAGCTTGTCAGAGAAATAGTAGGGCTCCTAACAGGTCACTGCAAACTCAATAAGCACTTGTATGCAATGTCCTATGTCAATGTGAAGGCCTAGTTAGAACCAAGGCCTTAAAGGGGGACCTAGAATATTTGCGGTTAGAAATCTATATACAGAGCACACTGGCAAAGCTTCTGGGTTTCATGACAAGGACGGCGCTGCAACTTGTTTTGTAGTTCTAGCAAAGCAGAGAAGAAGAAAGGGGAATCACAATAGGTCTGAGAAGGTCGAGGTGGACAGGTGTCTACACCACTCCATTCTAATCGAATCTAATCTATCTACCTATATAAATATTTAAATTTCTAAACTACAAATGACTATTTCTAAATTCAACTTGCATTAATTTCCTGAAATAAATTTGGAAATGGTTTGGTATATTTTTTTATTATTCAGGGGCGCAAAGAAAATAAATTTTATATTTTTTTTGCACAGAAATAATATAAAAAAAGATGGATATGGATCTAAATTTGAAAGCGGAGTAGCCGATGGCGAAGTAAATGCTTTTGTGTTTTAGTTTTGGTATGTTTTTTCAGTTTTTAAAATTTTAAGGTTATTAATATAATTATTGCTTACAAACCACGCCTCAACTCTGTTTTTTACCTTTCTAAGTTATTCGCTGCGCTGATTCCTTAAAAAGTCGCTTGCAAAAAAGCAACATTATAGCTGTAAAAACTACCATTTTTTTACCTTTATCAAAAACCTGATTTTACTAACGGTCCGCAAATAAGCAAACCATGGCTTGTTTCGTAGTTATAATAAATTGTCCAACCGTTTCTAATCCACATTTAAAGTTAAGTAACACCAAATGTATGTTTTTAGGACGACAAGGACATTTTGAAACGCTTCTTTCACACTTCCTAGTGTTTATGGTAATTTCTGCGTCTGCGCAAAAGCTAACTCCATTCCGCTATGCTAATTAACTCGTACTGCCATAAGCTACGAATGCATTTCGTTGTGGTTATGGTTATTTTTTGGGTTAAATTTAGAGAATTTTTGGGTAATTAATAAAAAATAATAAAATATTTCCAGGTTTCAATATATAAAACAAAAAAAAATCCTCCAAATCAGTTACTTCAACCAAAAAGAGTCTTTTTGGTTGAAGTAACTAATTTTGAGGTTTTTTTTTAAACTTCTTTTTTATTTTAGTTGCCTTAGGAGCATAACCCTATTGAAAATATTAACACGCCAGGACGAACCCGTATCAGGTCACTTAGGCTGGAATTTATAGTCAATCCTCAAGGCCTCCTTAAGGCTGAGTGCTCTTTGAGGATCCATTAAGGTCGGGAATTCATTTTATAATCGCTGAAGAAAGCCTTAAGTTTGAGTAAAAAGAGCTCGGGAGTTACCTTAAGGTGTTTTTCAAGTTAGGTTTAGATTTTATGTTTTGTTGGTGTGATTTTTGAAGAGTAGATTTTTTTTGGTTTTTTTTTGCTGAATAATGAACAAACTTCAAAATTTCGTGGACTCCTACTCAGGATACGCTAGACATAGAAGGATCACTCTCACCATATCAGCGAGTTGAAAAAATTGACAACCCTTTTGAGAGGTTTTCTAAAAAAAACAATATGGGTGTTCTAACCCACAATTTTATATGATGAATTAAAAAAAGATAATAGAAGGGGGATGTCGATAGAACGGATGATTCAATTCAATCATGCAGAAAAATAACTGTTGTAATATTTGGATATTTCGTTCCATGCCCTTTGTTTTCTTTGAAGTGATGTGGCATATGCATCTGTTTTTTTTTATTCCAATATGGAAAATTTTATCACCAGTGAACACAAGTACTCCTTTTCCTCATTGAAAAATTGAGTTCTGTTCTCCTTTCATTTTTTCGTGGCTTATACGACTTTAAGAACTACAACATGCAATTTTAGCAAAATCAGTAAAATTACAAAAACTAAAAAATAACCTAACATTCTTGACAACCACCACAGTTCACCACACAAAATCCTGTTTTAACTCAAACCTGACATCGGCCAACAAAAAAAAAACCGCAAAAATGCAACGTTGCCACATATTGTGCGACCTCAGAGTGGCCTTCAGCAAGCCTTTATCGAGGAAGACTTTATAAAACGGACTCAATGAGGAGCCCTCAAGGAATCCTCGACTATAAATTCCAGCCTTAGATAAGTGCCAGTGCGGAACGATGCCTATTTGTAAGTAATTCAAGGTTGGAAATCAAAGTGTATGATGGTTTTTAATGATATTTGGGGAGGGTGACCAGTGACACCACTGATAACCCCATGCTGGTTGCCCAGGGCGAAACATCGTTTGATCATGTATGTTTTCGCTTTGGTCATTTGTGTGTTCCTTGTGGGATGCTCATCCAAGTTTGAATTTTTGTTTTTTCCACTCAGGACCTTTTGATCTTTTGTTTTTATATAACACACTTATTTTGTAAAATAAATGTCAATTTTGTGTTTTTTCTTATGGCTAGATTGTTTTACAACTGACAGTTTTTAATGTGTACCAAAAACCCTGGTAAAATCGGCGCCTAGTAGTGGTAGGGGTTTGTCAAATTTTAAGCGTTACAAGATCTCCCTAATATCTTTAGTAGTCAAGACTACAAAGATACAGTATTTCAATAAAAATTAAATAATGGAGATTTTTTTAAATAAAAAATTAATTAACCTATGCTCTTTTGTCATCTTTGATTTATTGTATTAAAACTCCCTGTCCCATTCTTGTCTTTTCTACTTGAGTTTCTAAAGCACTTGCTGTACTCGTTATTTAAACCAACTTACAGTGGTTCAGCGTCCATATAGCCCTAGGTCAAAAATCATATATTACATTAAATTTCTTAAAATTTATTATAATATGTAGATTGTTACAAATAATGCAAATAGCATAACGCTCTTGTTTCTGTTAATTGAGTGGCTAATTTTGAGTACAAACAAATGATTAGATTAGCAATAATGTTAAAAAAAATATTTCTTATAGCCTTTTCTTGTGGCATAACCTTCATATCGAGAAATTCTTTAAATCATTATATTTAAAAAAGTTGGACAAACTAGGACGAGGGATTGAAAGAAGAAAGACTAAGTTTTATTTTTCAGTAAATATAAAAAAGGACTTGAAAGGGCTTTCTTTCTAAAACTTTAGTACAGTTTAAAAACAATAAATACACAAACGTTCCATTTTTTAATTGATAAACGCAACAAATTACACTTATCTTGAACTGAATATATTACTTTTAAAAGGCTGTCAACATATATTGTGAAATTTCATATCCAAAAATTGACAAACTGAAAAAGTCTTCTTTAATGAGTACACGAACATGCCCAAAAAAATGGAGATTTAGACATTATCGAAACTCAATCCCAACATTTATAATATACATTATTTTTTTTATCACGTTTACTAGCCTATTAAATTAGTATTCCCTATGACTTAAGAAGCTTTTTTAGATAGTTTGGAATGTATAGGACAAAATAAAATAATATACTGTAAAAAATATCCCCATAAATTTTTGAATTTTTTGGAAAACACTATTGTATCTGCTTGTTGTAAAATATACTATATTTTCTTCGTTGGAGAAAAAAGGATCCAATTGTTTTTTTATTTTAATGAAGGTTGACAAAATATATTTAAAACTATCAAAAAAGTCCCTAATAAAATTAAACTTTGATTTGACATACCTTAATCTTTGTATAAGTGGCAGTCCTGCACCCACAGAAGTTATTGTCGGCGGTTTCGTTTCCTTTTTATCGTGTTCCTGGCTGTTGCTACTGTCAAAAGATTTAACCTGGGGAAATAATTAAATTATAATCGATTTATTAAAATATATATGAAAGTTTTAAACAATGTATGATTTTGGGCTGGTAAGAAAAAGTTACTGTACGCTTTTCGGACACAAAAACGAGACACTTTTTAGCGACGATTCTTTTTAAAAACGGTAATTTAACGATTTTGAAATTTATTTAGCTGTGGGAAATAAAACAAAAATCAGGTTTTAGGTTTTTAATAAAAAATATTATTTTCTTTAAAATGCACACAAAAACGAGATACCTTGACGATCTGAAAAATGCAGGGTTACTAACTCTCAGGTAATTCTGGATTTGTCTACCACTGGGTCAGGTCGGGTTGCGTCGTTGGGTCTATTTAAATGGGTTATAAAATAAATAGGAAGGTTGGTTTGCATAGGTTTGGGTAAGATTGGATTGGGTTGCTTTTTTCTGTTCATTGTCCAACTTGCCAACATTGCAGTTTTGATAGGTAGAAAGGAGAAGAAGAAAAAGTCAAAATTAAGTGGAATGTGAGGTTAAAGTGCTGATTTTTAAGATCATTTTTACTTTCTTTCTCGAAATATTTAGAGGGTTTATTTTAAGACCAAACACTTTTTTTCAAAAATCTATTGTCTGGAAATCGTAAGGTCTCCTTAAAAACTTTAGACGGTTAGACTTCAAAAAAAGACGGGGCTGTAAGTTTGGCATATTTTCACTATCCAGCTCCACACGATTTTAGAAATTATTTTTTATTTGATTATGTCTTGTTAAATTTAAAGAGAAAACATAATTTCTCCATCACTTTTACAACGATGCTAAAAACATCCATAATATATAAAAGATGGTGCATTGGGAAAGCCTTTGAAGAAAAATAACGTAAAAAGTATAGAATAAAATAATTTTTATTTTCAGATCAGCGTAGTGGTGGACTGCTTTTTAATAGTCACCAACTTTAAAAAGGGTTCACAGCAAAAAAAATATGCGGTGGTAACTCGGGTGGTAAAAATAATTTTAATTTTGGTAAAGATCTTGAGTCTAAACTTTTACCATAATTATGCACCCATATAGTCCTAATTGGTTGGTTAGCCTTGATAAGGCATTTTTTATTTAAAGAAAAAACATAATTTCCCCACCACTTTTACAACAATACTAAACGGTTCCATAATCGCTAAAAGCCTTGAAAGAAAAATAATGTAAAAAACATAAAATAGAGTTATTTTAATTTTTATGTTAAACCCAACTTTTTCAAGTCAACGCATTAGTGAACTGCTTTTTAATAGGCACCCACTTCAAAAAGACGCACAGTAAAAAAAAATATGCAGAGGTAAAAATAATTTTTATCAAGGTAAAGATTTTGACTGTAAAAATTTACCATAATTATACATCCATATAGGCCTAATTGCTTGGTTAACCTTAATAATTAAAAAGGACGGCCATTTTCTCAAAGAGACTTGAATTTCAAATGCTTCAACTTGGGTAACTTAAATTCATAAAGTCTCAAAATACAAAATTTCTTCAAAATTTGGTAGGTCACACGTGTTTCGCCTACATAGACATCTTCAGACCTACAAATTACGATATACTAGTAAGCTTATTCTAATTGCAAGAATCGTTAAAATTAAAAAAAGAAAGGTAAGCAAAAAATAGTAATTACTTGGTATATAAAAAGTCACGGTAGAGATTAACATTTAAAAACATTACCAAAAGTTAAAAAATATAAAGAACATTACACAAGTTTAAAAAAAAAATAAAAAAACAAATTTAATATTTAAAGAACATTATTTTAAACTTGTGCAATATTCTGTAAATGTTAATCTCTACCGTGACATTTTATATGCTAGGTAATTACTATTTTTTGCTTACTTTTCTTTTTTTTTAATTTTGACGGTTCTTGCAATTAGAATAAGCTTACTAGTATATCGTAATTTTTAGGTCTCAAGATGTAGACGATACACGTGTAACCTACCAAATTTTGAATACATTTGGGATTTTGAGACATTATGAGTTTGAGTTTCCCAAGTTGAAGGATTTAACCTTAATAAGCCATTTTTATTTAAAGAAAAACATAATTTTCCTATCACTATTACAACAATTCTAAAAACTTCGATTATATCTGAAATCTAAAAAAGTTCAAGGTGGTAATTCAAGAAAAAGAATAAACCTAACGTATAAAAGCTAAAAAAAGCCAAGATGGTCCATTGGTAAAGCCGTTCAAGAAAAATAATGTAAAAAATATAAACTATTTTTTTTTAATTCTTATGTTAAGCCCCACTATTTTAGGTCCACACATTAGTGTACTGCTTCTTAAAGGTGCACAGTAAAAAAAATTATGCAGGGGTAAAAATAATTTTTATCATGGTAAAAGTTTTGAGTGTAAACTTTTACGTTAAATATACACCTAGTTGCTTGGTTAACCTTGATAAGGCATTTTTAATTTAAAGAAAAAACATAATTTCCCCATCACTTATTATTATATATATATTAAAAACATCCGTAATGTATAAAACCTAAAAAAAGCCAAGATTGGTAAAGCCTTTAAACAAAAATAATGTAAAAAATATACAAATAGTTTTTTAAAAATATCAAACCCAACTTTTTCAGGTCAACGCATTAGAGGACTACTTTTTATTAGGAACCAAATTCAAAAAGATGCAAAGAGAAACAAATATGCGGAGGAAAAAAGATTTTAAGTGTAAACTTTTACCATAATTATACACCCATATGGGGCTAATAGGTTGAATGACCTTGATAAGGCATTTTTTGTTTAAAGAAATGACTTTTACAACAATACTAAACATGTCTATAATGTATAAAAGCTAAAACAAGCCAAGATGATGCATTGGTAAAGCCTTTAAAGAAAAATAATGTAAAAAGTATAAAAGAAAATTATTTTTATTTTTATATTAAACCCAACTTTTTCAGTTCAGCGCATTCGTGAACTGCTTTTTAATAGGTACCGCCTTCAGAAAGGTGCACAGTAAAAAAAATATGCGGGTGTAAAAATAATTTTCATTATGGTAAACATTTTGAGTGTAAACTTTTAGACTAATTATACACCCATATAGGCCTAAAGGTTGATAAAGTATTTTTTATTTAAAGAAAAAACCTAATTTTCCCATCACTTTTACAACAATACTAAAAACATCCATAATGTATAAAAGCTAAAAAAAGCCAAGATGGTACATTGGTAAAGCCTTTCTATTTTTATGTTAAACCCAACTTTTTTAGGTTAAAGCGTCAGTAGACTGCTTTCTAATAGCCACCGACTTCAAAAAAGTTTACAGTACAAAAAATTATGCGGTGCAAAATAATTTTCATCATGGTAAAGATTTGATGACACCAAACTGATAGAAAATCTGTGGTGGTCTTATCCAGCAATACAAAAATTCTCCGATTAGGCTTTAATCATGATTAAGTATTAATCGGAGATTGGAATACAATGTATTAGGTTAAAACTTTATTTGATAGGACTCATGGTAAATGCCGATTAATAGGATAATTTTCCTGTTGGTGGATATGGACATGAATCTCAAGCGCACGAACCTTCATTTCTGTGAAGTGAACGCTCCCCGTAAAAATAAATTAATATAAAGTAGCTATTTATACGCCTGCTGCGGGCCAAGCGATGAAGTTTGTAAGGTTTTTGGGGGAATGTGTTCGCTGAACGCTGGTTCACGAATATTACAATATATAGAGAATATAATGCCTATGGATTTAGTTATTAAAGTAGCGGCAACAGTAGGATAAAGGATACTGAAGAGATAGAAGTTAACTGGCTTTTTAGTTGAAAATGGTGTTGGTAGTTTATAACAAATAATTACCCATGCAAAGCTTTATACCAGTTGACCTACCAAGAGGAATATTGTAGAATAGTTTGGGTTTGTAATGTACACTCCGTTCCAAATTACTGCGGACCAGTTTTTTGACATTGACAATGACAGTTCCATTTAGCTTCTGTGTTGAATTGGCATCCCCCATAATGAAATTGGTCCGGAGAATTTGGAATGAAATGTACAGGCGCTCACTAAGAAAGAATTTTAAAAAAATGTACCTCTAAGGGGATAAAAATAGGTGGTAAATTTGAAAACAATTTTTGAGAGTTCTGAAAAGTAAGACAATATTTTCAACATTTTACTTATTTTATATTAAAAAGTTCTTTTTTTTCTAGATTTTTCTCATCCTTCTATACCTTCTTTGCTTGTGTTGGGTTGGAGGTTGCCAGATACAAGCCATACCCAAGGGGCCCAGAGCTCCCTTCTCTGAATCCCACTAGGGTAATTCTCAACAGGTGCGACCAAGTCGCGGGGGTGGCCCGGCTGAATAAGTCGGTGACTCAATCCTGTTGGGGAACGTTATACCGCACTCCTCTGGAACGATGCTCTTTGGGGTCGGTGTGCCGGTGATAGGGAGCGCTTATGTGAACCCAACTCTGGCTCGTTCTCGACTTCTCTGAGTGGTGGATCAGGGACGGGTGTGGGGGCCTTGGCTTGAACTCCCGGGTCGTGTGGTTGAGGCACCACAATAAAAATCTTCCTCAGAGAACCAGGCGCACCCTGTTGTAGATAGCCCCCTCCCCGAAGTGCTGGAAAGGTGATTCTACATTCTCGACTTCTCTGAGTGGTGGATCAGGGACGGGTGTGGGGGCCTTGGCTTGAACTCCCGGGTCGTGTGGTTGAGGCACCACAATAAAAATCTTCCTCAGAGAACCAGGCGCACCCTGTTGTAGATAGCCCCCTCCCCGAAGTGCTGGAAAGGTGATTCTAGCCGGTTTACTTGTGTATGAGGGAACTCCAGAAGGACCCTCCGACGACTAGGAGGTAACACAGAGAACCGAACAGGTACCCAGTGGAACCTCTCAAGATAAGGATCAACAAGGAACTGTTCAAGGACCCAGATCTTCTTCAACACAAGAGGCCCAACAGAGAAATGCACAAGTACCCATTGCATACTCTACAAGCGCATCAGGGGCGCCTACAGACACCGCTGATGTAAACAAATTTGCCAAGGAGCTCAGGAAGCTTCAGGTTAAAATCGTAATCAGCATGGACGGTTCAACCGAAACAAAACTGACTGAATCGTGTGTGAAGGAACTCCAGAAGGACCCTCCGATGATCAGGGGGTAACACAGGGAATCGATGAGGTGCCTAGTGGAGCCTCTAAAGATAAGGATCAACAAGGAATATTGGACACTACAAACGCACCAGGGGCGCTGGGAATCTCCGGAGACTCAGAGAGTCGATGTGCATGGAGGACGAAGAATCGTCCTTGCATATCCTGCTGGAGTGTCCGCCTTTGGCCAGGTCAAGGGAGTCGCACTTTGGGAACCGTCTGTTTGGCCACAGGCGATGTAAGAAGATTGCAGCCCAGAAAAACCTGTTCTTTTGTGAAAGAGGCAGCCTTCCAGGGCTAAACTATGGAAAGTGGGCGTGCAACGGGCGCCCGCCCGCACTTCTACATTTATTCTTTCATTCATTCATTCATACCTTCCAGAGATTGACCACAGTCCAAAATCGTAGTCCTAAGTTCCCAAACAAATATGGACTTCAACTTTTTAAAATTTCGAAACGAACACAAGAGCAGAAAGAATTTGAATGGGCAGCTGATAATTTTTTTTTTAAATAACAATAAAAATCAATAAAACTTGACAGCTAGTTAAGGAAGTTGCATAAACACGCTAAATGTTCTCTAATTTAGGTTAAGTTAAATTATATTATGTGGTGTTAAAATTCACCCTAATTCTTTATCAAATACGACGGGTTTTTACACACCCTTGACATCCTTTTCAAAGTGCCCTTCTTTACGTTTGAGTGTTGACCCGTCCCGACACAGCTGCTTGCCTGGTGAAGTGGATGCATTTCTATGCTTTCCTGGCTACGCCGGTGTGTCCTTGACTTTTTGAGCGCGTTTCTTAAACCCTGCAACAGATAAAATCACGTTAAACAATCAAAATTAACAATAGTTTTCACGGATTTTTTTTCAGAATTGCTAATCTTAGAGATAAAACAGAATTTTATTTCCAAATCAAAGTAAGCAAGTACCTAAATTTTAAAAGTTTTGAATAATGGTTTTAACCAACGACCAATTAGCAATACTAACGTTAATACGTGTCATTTCGATACGACAAATTTTGTAAAGTTATAGGGTGAAGTACCCACTAAATGACGGACGTATCAATTTTTAGTAAAAATAAGTAAATGATAATGTTAGCGGAAATTATTGAAGTTTTGGCAACTTTGTTCTCCTAAATACCTAAAAAACTCCAGGAATAGTATACAGGGTTCGATAGTTCTTGTCTAGGGTGCCGAAATAGCGTGTATGGAAAAATAAGCGCAAGGCGTAGTAAATGAGAGTGAAAAAGATAATAACAAACAAGTAAGATCCCAAATTAACTCTGTGTTTCCGACTTCCATTGTCTATATTTTATTTATACACGACGTTTCGATCAGTACAAACTCTGATCGTCTTCAGGTGCAAACTACAATCAATTCCTAAGACTACGTACTTATATACTGTGAGAAATCACTCAACCTTGAAGTTTAAGAAGTTGGCTCCGCCCAAGGAGGGACTTCCAAATATTTGTAATTTCAACACTCGGTTTACTGAAAATACCCTGATTCTGCCCAATAAAGGCAGCTTCAAGGAATTTTTGTTTCTCCCAGTGTGACTTCTTGTGCAAAACCTTTGCTTCTGCCCACTTCATTCGGTGTTGTTAACAGTGGTCCTTTTGTTTCGCCTAAGTATAATTCACCACACTCACAAGGAACTTGGTAAATGCATTCCTTATTTTGTTTTACTAAGAAGGCTTCCAATTGTATTACTAGATTTAAAAGCTTTTTTAATATTAAAGTTTTTCGCTACTCTTCGAATTTTCTCTGATACTCCTTTAACGTATGGAATTGTAATGAATGCATTTGTCTGGTTTTGGTCTTTTAATCTCTGTCCTGTTTGTTGAAATTTAGAAATAGTATCTGTTATAAGTTTAAGGCTGCAGATCCTTCTTAATGTTTCTTATTTCGATTTCCAAGTCATGAGAATTGTTACAAATTTGAACGGCGTGTGTTTACGATAGACTGTTGTTCTGACGTCGCTTTCTACTCGTTTGACAAATACATCAAGGAAAGGAATTTGACAATTTGTCTCCAACTCCATTGTGAATTTAATGGTGGGTCTTATGTTATTTAGGTGGTGAAGAAATTCTGAAAGCTGTTGGTCATTCCCGGTCCAGACAATAAAAGTATTATCAACATATCTCAGCCAGAGCTTAGGTTTATATGTTGCGGTATCAACCGCGTGTGATTTGAACTACTCCATGTAAATACTGGCCACCATTGATGGAAGTGATGAACCCATTGGGAGACCGTCATCCTGAGCATAAAAACTTTCCCTTGAAAGTAGTGTGCTGGCTATGGTAGGCTGGTACGTTCATAAAGGGATTTGTCATCAACCAGTCTCTTTGTAATAATATCTAGCGATTCCTTTATCGGGACATTGGTGTAAAGACTTTTGACATCAAAACTGATAAGTCTATCCTCGGGTCCTAAAAAAAAGAATTCCAGATATATTCCGAACAATACAAGGTCTCAACTATCTGACGAATACCCAAAAAGGTGAAACAACGAAATCAGGAATCGCCAAACATGCATGGTCAAAACAACACCGAATGAAGTAGGCAGAAGCAAAGGTTTTGCACAAGGAGTCACACTGGAAGAAACGAAAATTCCTTGATGCTGTCGTTATTGAGCAGAATGAGGGTATTTTCAGTAAACCACGTGTTGAAATTCCAAATATTTTGAAGCCCCTCCTTGGGCGGAGCCAACTTCTTAAACTTCAAGGTTGAGTGATTTCTCACAGTATATAAGTACGTAGCCTTAGGAATTGATTGTAGCTTGCACCTGAAGACGATCAGAGATTGTACTGATCGAAACATCGTGTATAAATAAAATATAGACAATGGAAGTCCGAAACACAGAGTTAATTTCAAACACATCATTGTCTTAAACTTTCAAACAAAGTAAGATTCCGTCGCATTTAACGATAAATATTGCCTTCAAAGGGCGTAAAACAGTGTTTATGAGTGTTTTCTTATTTTTCCACAAACTTTTACTACCGATTGACGTTGCTCTTTTATTAAAGCTGCGAGTAAAGTTCCAACTTTACGAGACAATTTATCGTAGCAGTTTTGTGTTCTCATGAAATATCTTGCTTGAAATAAATTTAAAACAAAATATATTTTTTTTTAAATAATCAAAAAAATTAAAACAACGTAGCGCAGTCTTTCAATTTGAAACCGTCTACAATTTTTACTTAGTACACTTTTTCTAACCGTCTTCACGTCTTCTTTAACTTTAAAACGAATTTAAGGCTGTTGTTAAATTTAATAATAGAGGAGTGTTTTTCTTTTTGAAATTCTGATTCCTGTAGACCCCTTTATTTTACAAAAATTGCCGAGAAAACAGGGCTCCTTTCCCCTGCTCAGATATACAGAGTCGCGAAGGGACCGCCTGCTCTTCAGGTTTTACATAAAAAATATGTTGTTGTATTTTAGTTGCAAAAATATCTTACGATCTTCTAAGTGATTAATTGAGAAAGATTACGTCTACGATCTCATTCACGCATGCCCGCGTCTTAGAATAAAACAGACTAAAGTGCAGAAAGCCTAGCCGGCATCTCTCTTCGGTGCATCTGAATTGAATAGCGTTCTTAATCAGACTCAGATGCATTTAGGCACTCTAGACGAGAACTGTCGAACCCTGTATAGCCGTATGTAACAAAAAAGTAAACTAAGTAAAGGTTATTGGCAAAGGTTTTGGTTTAAAACAAAAGGAAATCCTTTTCTTATAAAAACTTTTTCCTAGTATAAAGAACAACAGAATTAAATTTGAAAATGGGCAAACCCTTAACAAGCCATTTACTACTTTTGTCTATTTTTGACACACTTTGCCGAGCTTCCTCACGGCCTTGCTTGTTTTCCAATTTAATTACGTAACGCTAGCGTAACAACCTCCCTTCCAATAACAAATTTACACCTACGTTCGGCACTAGCACAAAAAAAAATAAGCGTAGTACCTCTTTTAGATTTCGAATTAAAATTTTTAACCGGAAATATGCCCACCCCCTCCTGGCGCGCAAGGCATTATCCGTCCCCCTTATACTGAATGACGTACAGGATATTGAACCTGAAATTTTTTTTATATACTTAAAAATTTGCAGATGTCACCGCAATTGTCAAATTTTGACATTATCTTCTTTATTTTAAATAGAACATCCTGTATTTTTTTAAAATTTAGAATGGCCTTTTTTTCCTGATTTTTTTTTTCTGATTTTTTCTGATATACTGTTAGTTGATTTCAAGTAGCAGCTATGTTGCTCCTTACATTGTCAATTATTCGCCACGTATATTTTAACATTCTTTCAACGTATCTCTCTATCAAGCTTTTGTTTAGATTGCAGAAACTCCCAAGCATGCACACTTTCGTTCGTGTATGAGGTCTGTTCCCCCTTTAATTAGCTGATTTTCTTTTATTTTTCTTTCCAGCGCTAGTTTTCTGGAAAATTAGGTACAAGGGCTTCGTGTAAAATTTTTCGAAGCATTTTTATGTAACAGAAATCGCACAAAGTTATTCAGATACGATAGTAGTTCTAATAAAACATACACAGAAACATTTAACCAAAAGATCACAGGCTGAAAAAATCTTTTAGATGAAAAAAAAAATATTTTTAAATAATACAATACGCCAAGAACATATACTGGAGAACAAAAAAAAATGCAACACTATTTATATGGATAATTATTTGAATGAAAATTATTTGAATGTGTATACCTTATCTCAAAAGAAATATTTGATAAATTTTTTTTCATAGATTTTTTCTATTTACTTTCAAAAATAACCAACACATAAAAGATCTTTCCTGAAAATTAGTAAAAATAAGTTTTCTCGTAGTTTTTGCTCTTTTTGAATTGTTTACAGTTTACTTAAAAAATAAAAATGCCAAGAGTTCGCGGTTGCCAACAATTTCATCATTTAAACAACTTCGACAAAGGATGCATCGTGGGCATGAAAGAGGCTGGTTTTCGTTTACGGGAAATTGCAAGAAGGGTTAATGCCAATCCATCAACAGTGTTAAGAGTTTAGAGAAGGTGGTCCAATGATGAGACTTATAGACGTCAGGCGGGTTCTGGGTCCCCGTATTTTCAAAGATGACAGTTAATCAAAGATTGCTTGGTATGGGGCTGAGGGCTTACCGTACGCTTTTGGTGCTACTTTTGACCACACAACATAAGGCTCGCCGCTTGGAGTGGTGTAGAGCTCGGCAAAACTGGAATGACGAATGGAATACCATAAGCTTCAGCGATGAATCCAGGATTTGTTTAGGCGGCCGTGATGGATGCATGAGGGTTAGGCGATTTCGAGGTGAGAGACGAAATGTAGATTTTGCTGTTGAACGTGATACAGCAAAACAGCAAAGTTTTATGGTATGGGGGTTATATGTTTAGGAAGCAGATTACCTTCAGTCCTCATCAACGGCAGTGCTGCAGCCAGTTTTACATCCCTACCTAGAAACTATACCAAATGCGATCTTTCAACAAGATAATGCCAGACCGTATATTGCTCCTGAAACAATGGATTTCTTACGACTTTGCAATGACCAGCAAGATCGGCTGACTTGTCGCCTATCGAACACGTATGGGATATGATAGGGCGCAATCTTAGTCGATTACCACGTCCTCCTGGAAACTCTGGCATGCCGTAAGGAAGATTTGGATGAGTGTTCCTCGATAATCTAATTTTGTCAATACCCAATAATCAATACATAAATAACCATGGAGGTGCCACTCATTATTAATTTTTTGATGATTATCATGGAGGAATCTTCTTAAAAATTTAATCAATTACTAAGAGCATCCTAATGTATTAATATATAAATAAATTACTTCAAAAATATTTTTCCTTTCTGGTGGTGAAATTTTTTTTGTTCTGTAGTATATTTCAATTTCAAAAAAGGCAAAATATTATATTATTATGTTGTATAAAATTCCTTCCCAAAAGCAGTAGTATAAGAGAATTTCTGCTGACCTGCTGTTCTTACAAACAATCTTCATATGTATTTATGCAATATTGCAAATCCCAGGAAACTTATTAGTACTCCATTTCATTCCATTCCATTCCAATAGAAAGAAATCCAATCGTCTGCCTTTTTTCCACTCAATAAATTTAAAATTAAAGAAAACCTAATTTATAAACAGAATATAATCCAGTAAACCATAATAATTTTTTTTTAATTTCTAATTTAATGACAGTAATGCGAAAGAAAATTTTTTTAAGCGTCGGGCGCTACAAGACATGCCGAGCGAATGACGTCATGAACTATAACATAATTTTGTTATTTATGGTAAATTTTGTTGAAATGGTATTGTAGGAAGCAAATGGAGATAATTAAGATTTAATTTGAGAATAGCAAGGGCATTCAATAAATTTTCCAAAATATGGAATAGTTTGGCAAACTTACCTTGAAAGGGTCGGTGAAACATACTTTCTATCAATTTTAACCTCTGAAGGATTTTTAATTTAATTTTTAAGCCGATTTACAACACATATAAAAACCAATATTATGTGACAATTGCAAACAGTGACTACAAAACAAAAGATGAATCGTTTGACGTGGCTTTCCGGTAAATCAGAACGTGGATTAATTTCACTTGACCGCCGACGCCGTGCGCGCTCGTCGACATCCGGCATTAAAATTGGGCACACTCTTGGGGGTCTTATTTTTGAAACCACGCTAAAATATTCGCATACGAGTATTGTTGTGTGCTAAATAATAGACAATTTTTACGTCAATCTCTTTCTTTACCGTGTGAAATGAGAGGCGAAATGTGTGCACCGCGTTCGAATTTAACTGGTTTTGATTAATACGGCTCGAGTGGGTGGAGGGTACTTGAATTGTTTTGCATGTAAAACGGTGGTTCTTTCACACACTAGCGATGCATCAGCATATCGGCATGTCTTTTGCCTTTTGCCGTCCCCTGTAGGTCCCGTAGGTCGGTAACGTCGCCGACCTAAATAGCACGTGCTAGGAACGTTCCCAGCAGCGGTCTAGGGAGAACGATCGATTTTTATTTGTAGCTCTGTCTCCTTCTATATCGGGTAGAGTGGGAAGCACAATACATGCCGATGTGTTGCGAGTAAACCTAAAACGTAACTTTGGGTGGATTTACGAGCAAAACACCTCGGTTGCTTTTCCGATGCATCTTGACCGAAATTTTTCGTAATCAAACGCCTCCTATTCTAAACGGTATAGAAAGAGAGAGACGTCAAACTGTTCTTGTATGCGAATACTTTATGTCTGATTTTGAAAATCAGCCCCTTACTTGTAAAGTACGGATTTTATAATGGCCCCATTGCGATTTTACAATTAATAAGAATCTTACCTTGGCCTCGCTTTTAATTTTGTCCACCAGACCTTTGTTGTCGTGGTGTTCATGCCCGTGATGGGCTCCCTTATGGTGGGACGCCTGTTTTGCACTAGCTCTGACCTGTAAAAGCTGCAATGTTTATGTGCGGTTAATAAAGACGATTGCTTTCCTTTACCGTTTTTCGATATTTAGAAACAGAAAGATAAAAAGGATAACTATAATAAGAGTAGTAGAAGTATAGGTCAAGTTTATTTTTACCTCACAAAATCAGGCATAGTTTTTGGTAAATATTACCACGATCACCGTAAGACCATTGTTTCTCCTTAGATTTTAAAGGAAAAAAACTACGACTGGCAACGTCCTTTTTTCGTCATTTTAGAAAATTTTGGCAAGGGTGCACAGAAAAAGCCAAAACTTGGAAGTAGCTGAAATTTTTAACGGTTGTTCATTTTCAAATTCTTAACAAAATTGTCTCAGATATTTTATTGTAACCTTTTTTTTTCTATAAAAAAAGTTGCGGTTTAGAACATACCTGTTTTTGAAAAAACAATTATCTAAAACTTTCGTTCTTTTTAAGTACTTCTCTTTCATAAAATGTGTAAGTCAAGCTGCAAGAGTTTTAAAACAGTACTGTTTCCATGCTCGATTGAGGTCACTTGACAGATTCACTGGTATTTAATGGTAATTACCGACATGGGTGCAGTATTACTAATAATCTGGAGAAAATAAAAAAAGCGAACATTTTTTACTGATTTTTGTTGGCCAAGATGCTCTATATTTATTAACCTCTAAATACACCGTAGGCAGTTAATCGCGATTGGCTGTCGAATCCATTCTTTTTCTTTCTTGATTCGATATTTTTACGGTGCATCTGGACATAAGAGCGAAGGTCAGAAGATGATAGATGAGCACAATGTTATCCGCAGATGACAAAGTTTGACAGATATTGAAAATGCCAATTCACCATTTTTCGAGTTTGACAGGCTGGGTTTGCTATCAAACTAAAATAAAATTTCCATCAGAAAAAATAAAAAAATTGACAGGTATATTTTGTGGGAACCCTGATTTGTGACATAACCACACTTTTTTGTTTGTAATTTGCGAAAATAAACAATCGGAATTTCAGTGAATTTAAGTTACATAAAAACTAAATATATAGCATAATAAAATCCTCGCTCAGAAACGAGTTGTAAAGATTTGGCGTCTATAAACAGCTACTTAGAAATGGATAGCATACAGACGTTTTACTGCTCTAATGAGGAATCCTGCCAGTTACAGATATGTCTCGATATATGCAGCAGTTCAACATGCTCTTAAAAGTTTAAAGGTTTAAAGGTGCAGTCAGAGTCCCGTAAAGGAAGAAGTAACCTTGCGGGGATTTTATTACACTAAACTTTTAGTTTTTATGTAAATTTGAACTCAAGTTCACTGAAGTGCTCATTTGTTTATTGTCGCAAATTAAAAACAAGAAAGTTT
Source organism: Oxystoma pomonae (assembly GCA_963921995.1). NCBI lineage: Eukaryota > Metazoa > Arthropoda > Insecta > Coleoptera > Brentidae > Oxystoma > Oxystoma pomonae. The sequence goes on along the minus strand of OY998171.1, from coordinate 46,696,177 downwards.
GGTTATGTCGAAAATCAGGTTCCCTCCAAAATTTACATATCAATTTTTTATTGTTTTATTGGTCATTTTGTTTTGTTTGGTGGCAAACCTTTTTGCTACCTGTTAAACTCGGAGAATGGTCAATTAGTTATCTTGTGAAACATGGTTGCAAAATGAGGTTAGTGGCCCCTAATGAAAGCGCTGAAGCAACACCTCCTCAACTAAACTCCCAGTAAAATCTTATTTGATTTAGTATCCTTTAGCCTACTCAAGTGGTAATATTGATACCAAACTGACATAAAATCCATGTCTTACCTTTCAATTTTGTTATAAAAATGTTATTGTGATCAGTATTACGGTTAAAAAATTACCACAGTATCGTAAAAATAAAAGTTATACGCGAAAGGAATATATTCCACTATATAACTATAAACCATTGATTGATTGATTCGTTTGTGAGGGTGCCAGGCCAGTATGGCACTGTCCACTGTCACCACTATTGGGTCTATTGTGGCTCACTTTTAACATTTTTTGTTGCTACAGAATATTCAGCCCCTTAAAGAGGCTCGCAACTTGCTTTGGTAAAGCATCATTCAGATCCGGTCCGTTGATCTGTAGTTTACCGAAGATACGTTGATGCTGACGTGCAATTGCCGGACATTCACACAGCACATGTCTGGCCATCTCATTATACTCCATACAGAGCCTACATTCGGGGTTCTCACTTAAACCCATTCTGTGTAATGGTACTTTCAGCCTGCAGTGTCTGGTGTATAGATCAACCATTGAATCATTGTCCGAATGTCCTACCTGGTGAGCTCAATGAGTTTCCCGGCCCTCTTCCTGCAGGGTTCTGTAATGAACTCTTTGGAATGTGCCAGTCCCGGCAATTCTCTCCAGTATTGGTGGAACTTGTTTTCGATCCAGCCTGAGAAAGCAGTGTTGATTGTGTTGTGAGCTATTGCAAGGGCTGGTTCAAAGACGGCAGAGGCCGCTTCGCTTCGGCTAGAAGCACAAACAAACTTTACATTCCGAGGCTTACATTTAATTGCTTTTATATTACTTTTGCGAGGTAACGACCCTACTGATATTAATTTGGTTGCAAATTAGTAGCCCCTATTCAATACAAAACTACAAAGTTATGGAGTCTACACGATCGCCTATCTACCACGCAGTAAGTAATAAATGCTCATATAGTGAAAAAAACGTTGCCTACCAGTTATCGCTACTTTACTGACATTGTAAGTCAATACACCATCAACTGGATACGCGATGACGCCATGTTAATTACTTCTATTAAACATGGAATTCAAATTAAAATTTAAAAATACCTTATTAAATCACTGATTAGTAGTTGCATGTACACTTCATTTTAAAAAAAACTCATACATTCATTTTTTCCTATGCCACAAAATTTAGCTCTCCATTAGTGTATACTATTATAAGGCACCACCAACTTAGTATGCCTGACAGCTTAAAATTCAGTGTGACATCCTTAAAAATGCCACAGATATCAACATTTACAAAAGTTTAAATTATCACTCGAGTTATAGAAGACGGCTGGTCTATAAGAATAGCGGCCACCCATTTTGGAGTTGATAAAATGACGATAATGCGATGGAAATGCGCTGGATTGAAAATAATTCTACGGAGAGGAAAGATGGATCAGGACGACCAAAAGTAAGTTCTGAAGTGCAAGATTAGACTTATTGACCATCTCAGACAAAATCCTTTTTCAACGTCGGTTGAAGCAGCTAATATAACATTATTTCCGGGTTCTTTAGCAACAGTAGATAGAAGAGTAACGAAATCAGAAATATTTTGTCGAGTTGCTGCAAAGAAGCCTTTTCTAACAGAATAATAAAAACAGGCCAAAGTGATTTTTGCACTGAACAACGTTCTTCGTGATAATGACTTCTGAGAGAGGGTGGTTTTCACTGACGAAAAAATTTTTCAATCATCTTCAATCAGCAGGAGAATTTTAGTTTATCGTCCACCAAATTCTAGATTTGAACCCGAATATACAAACCAAATTAAAAAAGCTGGACATTTTTCTCTAAACATGTGGGGCTGGTTTGGTGCTAGAGGTTTGGGTTTTTTTTTGGAGAATCGAAGGAAGATTCAATAGTGAACGATATATTGAAATCCTTGAAAACGTTATGCTGTCATCTATACAGGCTTTACATAAAAATAATGACTTCGTTTATCAGCAGGACAACTGTCCAGTACACACGGCTAATGTTGTTCGCCAATGGTTTCAGAATAATAATATAGAAACACTTCCTTGGCCAGCCAACAGCCCTGACCTTAACTCAATGGAAAATATATGAAGTCGAATCGTTAAAATTATATACCAAGGAATTGGAGACCACGAAATGCTGATGAAGATTTATCGCGCATTGGATCAACACCATTCTCAACTAAAAAGCCTGTTAACTCCTACCGCCTCAGTGCCCTTTAGCCTATTGTGGCTGCCATTTTTATAACCAAATTGACAAGTAAAACATGGATTTTCTGTCAGTTTGGTGTCAATATGGCACCGATCATAGGCCAAAGGATACTAAAACGAAAATGAGTTAACTGGCTTTTTAGTTGGTTGATTGGATCAGCTCTCAGAAGACCATCAGTATTTTCAAAATTTAACCTTTTCAATGCCCAGACGTTTGCAGCTTGTAATAGAGAAAAATGGTGATCCTACTAAATACTTAATTATTTATTTTAGGTCTTTTTTAAGTTAAAATAATTAGTATTAAGTTTACCACCGTTTTTTTTAATATAAAAATAAGGTGACCTTTAATTTTAGTAAAAAAATATTTTCAGTTTTAGAGATCTTTTTTAAACAATATGACAACTTGTCGTACTTTTGAAGTTTTTAGGCATTTTAACTGGTAGTCCGTATATATTATACACTTTTAAAAAGGTCAATTTTGTGACTGCATGTATGCGTTTTTTTTTTTAAAACAAGTGTACCAATAAAAGTAAAAATATTAATATTCAGTTAATAAAACATATTATAACTGAAACATTTAATTTTGAAATCCCAACCTCAAATAAATTCGATTTTTTTTTAGATAAAACTAGGTCAAAACTGGGAAGCGCGCGTTTTTTTATCAAAAAAGCAGCATTTTTAATCAGTAAAGTGCTATGGATTTATAAATTTAAGATGTAGTGACTTTAGAAAAGTGGTTAATGAAATAGTAATTATTAGGTATAGGTTATGATGTAGATAATATTTTTGTCTTTTGTCATATCGTCACATATTTTATGGTGTGTGTCCTGATTTACTTTAGAAAAAGATCAGCATAATTGCAATTAAATTTATGTGGTAAACAGGACATCGGAATAACCTGTCCGTTTGATACCCGCGACGACATAACTCCTATATCAAGAGTCCCATTGCATTCCCAAAAACGGTGAATACCTCGAGGTATAGTAGTAGTAAAACCGTCGCCGCGATACGACGCCACAACTCTATTAGAGATAGGGCGAGGAGACGACCACCACATCGCGACTGATTTTGTGGCTTGTGAAGGCTACTGAAGAGGTAGGATTTATCTGGCTTTTTAGTTGAGAACGGTGTTGGCTGAAGACATGTAATCTTGAAATTGGCACTAAAATTTGCAGAAGAATTGCTTGATTTTTGTATAAATCCAGTATTTTTGAAATTAAAATGTCCAATTTGACAGTTGACAAATATGGCAAACTGCTATTCTCTATTAAATTTTAAGTAAGTATGTGCAAAATTTCTTCTCTCTAGCACTCTTGGTTTGGATTGTCGTTTAAGGTCACAAAGACGGCATAGACTTGACAAAACTGCTTTGCTGTTTTTGGGCGACTCTTTACCGGGCAGAATATCGGAAACGAGAAAACGGAATCTCTTGAAATTTGGCAGGAATATTTATTTTTGAATTCTTCACAACCGTATCCAAACAGTTTTTTTGGTGGACTCTCTCATTTTCGGAATAAAATAAACACGGCTAACAATTGTCAAAAATCTTACTTGGCTTTTTCTTTAGCCTCTTCGATAATACAGAAATCTGTAACAGCAATTTTTTGATTTTTTTATTTTTTTTTTAAAATACACCAAATTTTAAAAAAAACCTTTGGATACGGTTGTAGATTTTTATAAATCCTATTATCCTATATGATAACAAAAAAGTGATGGTTTTTTTCTTTGTAAGCAATTTTCTGCCGGAATTCTGAAGTGCCAAGGTCACGTAATTGAGTAGGCCCAAGGAAACTGAAATGAATTCGATTGGAGTATTGGAATTCAGGTTCCGCTTAGCCACAGGCTACTTGTCTAATGGAACATTCGGCCAATAAATTCATACATGTGAAGTGATAAAAATAATACGGAAATTTGTTATTTTTTTGAATAATGATTTTTCAATTTCGAGAGAAAAACTGTTAAAGAAGCATTAATAAATGGTTATGTTCCTAATAAGTTATACTTTTTCTCACATATGGTGTTCGCACCATGTTCTGAACACTGCACGATCTCACTTGAAATGGTATTAGTGATGCCACCTATTGTTGATCTTTCAACAAAATAGCAAAGCAGTGTTGTCAAATCTATGCCGCTTTTGTGGCCTTAACAAGCGCTATGAACTTCCATCTTAAAAATCCGATTGATGCCTCTCTGGCACCTTTAGGCATTTTGAAAAATTGATGGTGGCCATTTTTTAAGTGAAAAAACTGAACAAATTTTTTTTTTCCAGAGGGTTCCCCAATGAAGGAAGGTTGATTTTATTGTAAAAAAATCGACTTACTAACATAGGCATGTGATACATTAATTTTGGGGTTTTTGGGTCCGCTAAATTTAAATCTGTAGTAAAAAAAAATTGAGGATAATTTGAAGGATTGGGGTAAAGACTCTTTATGTGGAGATTTCTCACTAAGCACAAAACCATTTTAATCACGTTAAAATAGCGCATAATGGGACAACATGTCGTTAGCCTGGATGCTAGTTCCAACGTAATTTTCATAGTAAAAAATACGCTTAAAAACCCGTTTGTGTTAGAAAAATAATGCAATATTTTTCTGACATTGTGCCACGTACTTAATTTTTTTCCAGTTTTTTCACTTAAAAATGGTCGCCTTCCTAGATTGTTCAAGATGAGCAAGGGTTCAAGAGTGGCATCATCATCGGATTCTTAATTTAAAGAATCTTGGCTAACAAAACCAGCAAAAAATGTCTTGTATCATTCATTTCCTGTTTGAGACGAAAATAGTTAGATAGTGACTATGAACAGATATTCTCCTTTTTTACAGAAAAACATGAAAAATTCGAAGATTATCAGAAATTTAATAAAAATGTCTGCCTTATGTGGTTAAGAAAAAACGCAGTCGCATTGATTCGAATGGACTTAACTTTATATCCTTTATTTAAGTTTTGCTTTCGCATATTGTGAATGGTATTACGGGAGTTTTACAACTAGGAATTGTTTGGGAGGTAAAAATAAGTTGCACTTGTCACAAACTAAGTTATCGTTATAAAATGTGGTAACCTGTTGTGTGACTGTTCCAATAAATAGCAGAGAGAGTAGAGGAAAGCAAAAGATAAGTTTTTTGTTAATACTGTACAGTGAAGGAAAGATGAAAAAGTGCCAATACATGAAAACATTGTAGAGTACCTATAAAAGATAAAGTGGTATTTAAATGCTTATATTAACAATGTAATCTAGACCTATACCTGACCTGCATTTTTTTATTATGCACCATATAACGTATTAAAATTTGGACGTGTTGACATTTGTTCTGCAATAAACTGTAAATATTCTTTTTTATGGTCAGTGACTAAAATCGTCTTTTTGATAAAGTTTTTAAAAAAATATTTAAAAAAAATATTTATTTTGTACGGACGGACTTTAAAAACTTTACGCTCACGCATAATTCACAGTAAACTCCATTATTCAGTGGAAATTACAAAGTTTTTAGTGTGTAATTGACGCCGTTTAATTCAACTTATTTTGCTGCCGGCAAAGCAGCTCTCAAACGCGCTAATCAGCTTTTGTACGGTGACCTTTATCCTACGGTAGCCACTATCCGCGAGCTCGCTTCCCACTTCTTGGTTCGCACTTCTGACATCTCAAGCGGGAAATTTCTTAGTTAATACGTGCCTACAATTCTTAGTTCACAGTTGCGACTTCATATTTGTCATGTCAAAAGTAAGGAATTTCCAACTTCTGACGTCAAAACTGGAATATTTAATATTTCTTAGGTCACAATTATGAGATTTTCTACTCACTACGTAGAAAATAGGAATTGTTCGTTCCTGACGTAGAAGTAAGTATATTCTTGTTTGTGACGTCAGAACCTGAGTTTTTTGAGGTTAGGAGGTACGAAAACATGTTTTTTGCATGTTTTTAACGATTTTTAGCTTTCCTGGGTTTTTTAATCTTTTTTTTTGGTTTTGTTGGCCCACTTAAAGATAAATTATAAGGAATTTATTTATGTATTTAATTAGAATCACAAAAAATAGAAAAAATCACGTACATATACTCCTGCTACCTTTTCTTACACACTTGCCTGTGTTCTAATAAAAACATAATGATAAGGAATAACTATAGATTGTATACTTCGCACAAATCAACTCTTGTCGAACTTACACACGATGAACTTACACCCTCAAAAAACACAAATATATAAATTTGAGGAGCGTAAGTTTAAAAATTTTTAAATAAAACAAAAAATATTTATGCAGTCAACCTCTTGTTTCTCTTCCGATTTTAACGACGGATGATCCTAACCTCAAAAAACTTTCTGACGTTACAAACAAGAATTCTACGTTAGAATACAACAATTATTATTATCTAAGTAGCAACTAGGAAATATCTTACTTGTGACGTAAGAAATATGAAATACCTCAGTTATGACGTCATAAGTTGGAAATTTTTTACTTGTGACGTCACAAGTGAGAGGTCGGAACTGCGAACTAAGAATTGCACTATCCGGCTTACGTACATGCCTCTACCCGACAGTGCAGTTTACAGTTCCCACTTCCTATTTCTGATGTCACAATCGCGATTTTGGCCTTACAAGTATGAAATTTCTCAGTTACTACGTTTTCCGATTCTTATTTTACGTGGAACAAGCGTTGTATAGAAACAGAAGAAGTTTTGTGCAGAAACAAATTGGTTGACTCGCCTATTTTTATACTTAGCCACGTCAGTTTTCTACGGTTAACGTCGAGTATAAACAGTACAGTAACCAGAAATCGACTCTGGGGTTGGGGGGCAATTTATCATTTAATAAAAATCAACTATCTACCTATATATGGCAAATTTTTAAAAATTAGGTTGGTGCATATTGTTTAAGCTCTTGAACTGAAGGAGGGAGAGAGGGGCCGGGCGGTTTAATAGGTTGTGTGTGAGTTAGTGTATACGAATAGGAAACAGAAATACTTCTTTTTAAAATTTCATCTAGTCTCATTTGCAGTTTTTTTTTTAAATTAACCTTTAAATATGCCGCAGGCAAAAATTTTGAAAAAATTTCCATAAAATGCTATTGTAACAATATTTAGTATTGGTATAGTGCAACAGGCGAAAATTTTGACAAAAAAAAACAAAAAATTCGTTAAAAATTTTAATCTTATCGATTTTTTGTAAAATATTTTTGAAAAAGTAGATTGGGTTAGATGACAAGAAGAGGTGGTTTGCGGTTATATATGTTGCCAAATCATAAAGGCGCCCCAGATGAGAATTAAAAAAAATGTACTAAGAATGCCATTTATTACACGTTTTGAATGCTGGTCATTTTTCTTAGAATGAAACTAAAATTGTAACAATTAATGACGTCATATCGCAGACAAAATTTTTAAAATTTAAGACATCACACTAGACTAGCACTAGGGCTCCTAACAGCACACTGTCGTCTTAACAAGCCGGGACGTCAATTGGGGGGGGGGGGGCAGGGAGGGCAATTGTCCTTTCTCCCGAGTATTCGCACGCAAAAATCAATCAAACATGGTTATTGAGTTTGACCTTGACAAACTGGAATTAGGTGCAATAAGGCATTGCCGTTAACCACTAAACCATTAATTTAGTGATTAGGTCTAAGCTTTTTTGTTTTTTTTTTAATGTATGTTTTACCAAAAAAATTGATTTTCTTTTTATGTTTATTTGAGTTATTTTGGCATGAATAAAGCGTCTTTTTTTTCGTTCATATTTTTCTTTAAGTTAGGTATGCCCCCCCCCCAAGATAAATCTGAAATGCGCCCCTGTTAATAAGTACCTAGAGTTGCTGGGAATTGCCGAAGAGAGTGTCGATGGTGCATGAAGGACAAAGAATCGTCCTTGCATGTCCTGCTGGAGTGTCCGGCTTTGATCAGGTCAAGAGAATCGCACCTTGCGAACTATCTGCTGGCCCCAGGTGATATAAGAAAGTTGCAGCCCCGTAAAATCTGTTCTTTTGCGAAAGAGGCAGACTTGCAGTCTGCAGTCATTAATTTATTCATTCATTCAAGGCATCATACCAAACACACGTTACAAACCGGTGTAAAGGATCAAAAAAGTTTTCAAACCTCCATTGTCCTTAATTTTTACCTTTTCGATTTTTTCGATTACTTATGTATCTGCAAACGTCATCAGGTAAATACTAACAAAAACTAAGACTACCTTACCTTATATACTAGCATGTGTTCACTGAACCATGAATCCCTTTAGTTGATTCCGCTCTTTCAAAGTTGAAATTTGTTACCTCCAAAAAGTATGAGTTTCCAAATATCCTCGATGGTGACGCTTTGTGGAGAAAATACATTCTGGTTCCTCTGTATGAATGCTATTTCTTTGAACTTCCGCTTGTTACACTACCAAAGAAGAAACACATTGCCTTCCTAATAAGAGCCAGGAACAACAATATCGTGCCAAATGGCAAGTTGAGCAGCACAATTCAAGTAACAATAGCAAGGAAGATCTTGGATTGGAGAAAGCCATTAGTGCGCAGTCAAATCAGTTACCACAGATGGAAAAAATCTCAACTTCTAGATGACATTCTACAACGATTTGCGGAAATCAGACACCACACCGTTGCCCAGGACTATGAACCTATCTTCCAAAAAATTGAAAAATGCTACCAGAAGTCCTTAGAAGAACATCAAAAGGCACACGAAAAGAAATTAAAAACCTAGTCCAAAACAAAGGAGAACAAATCAGGAACACCAATATCGTCATCAACATCTCTTCCCGATCACTTACAAAGACTGAATCATCGTTACTCAGCAAAGGACTTAACTACGTCATTGCACCCAACACCATACCAGCAGTCTACATCATCACATCCATTGAATCTACAAACATCGATGAAAGAGATAGAGCAAAAGCAGAGGAATTTAGATGGAAGATCAGAACAATTTTGGATAACAAACCTAAATTGGAGAAAAATTTAACACTGCGAGAAGAATCAACTCTCAAGGATGATGTTAAATCAGATCAGTCGATTAAAATTCTTTCTGCAGACAAAGGAAATGCGACGAGAAAATTGAAGAGGCTCTACAAAAAGGAAATTACATCCCCCCCCACCACCCCATAGAAAGAAAAATCTACCAAACTCTCTACCAACACAGAAGATACTTTAACGACATTGAAAGAAGCTAACTCACACCACACTACAGCAAAGCACCGCATATGTATGGACTGCCGAAAATTCATAAGGAAAACATGCCTCTTCGACCGATACCAATTTCTTGCAATTCTCCGACATATAATCTTGCCAAATATCTTCTACTCATCATCCAGGCTTTTCAAGAAAAGTCACCATCATTCATCAAAACTATAAAGCACGTCGTGGATTTCTTTAGAAATGTCAACCTACAATATGACGACCAATTTGTTAGTTTTGACGCCGAAAGTTTGTACATGAACGTACCATTGGAAGAATCACTTTAAATCATTGAACAGAAGTTACTCAAGGACAACCACCTCTCTGATAGAACTAATGTTTCAATCAATGCCATTATGAATTTTTTGAAATGCTACCTGCATAATTCTTACTTCCAGGAAAAGGACAGGTATTTTCGACAGGAAGATGGTCTACCCATGGGATCTCCACTTTCGCCAACATCTTTATGGAAGTTTTTGAAGAAGAAGCTCTGCGAACATCATGGCGGAGACCCAAACTATGGCTAAGATAAAAAGGATAACACTAGAACAATTCTTCAAACATGAAAAAGAAGAAAATTGTCAGCTCCCTTTTCTTGACGATCTAGTCCCCAAAAAAAAGAATTAAACATAACCACTTCTGTATATAGAAAACCTACTCATACTGGAAAATATCCAAACTTCAAATCAAACCACTCCGCATCAACCAAACTGGGAATTGCAAAATCTCTTATAGATCGAGCCAACCATCCACAATAAGGAAGAAGCTTTAAATAAAGAAAAGGCAAAAATTTTATTCGATCTGCGAAGAAACGGTTTCTCCAACTACACGATCAATAAACCTCTTCAGACCATACCAATACAAAGGACGACCATACCAATACAAGTACGACGTACGTAAATACTGAAAGGAAGGCGACACTTATAATTCCATACATCAAAGGAATCTTCAAAACGACCACAACAATAAGAAGTCAGTTAACAAAACTAAACCATATCCCTGCAACACCAAGAACTACATCTACCAAGTACCATGCGAGTGTGGGGGTATTTACATCGGAGAAACCAGCCGACCCATGGAAGTTCGCCTTACAGAACACAAACGCAAAACTTGACAAGGGGGACAACTGAATCAAAAATATCTTAACATTGCCAAGAAAATCAATATCATATGGAATGGAAAGAGGCAAAGATCGTCGCCAGGGAAGAAAATCTATTCAAGCAGAAGTTCAAAGAAACAGCGTTCATACAGAGAAACCAGAATGTATTTTCTCAACAAAGCGTCACCATCAAGGATGCTTGGAAACCCATACTTTTCGGAGGTAACAAATTTCAATTCTGAAGGGGCGGAGCCAACCAAGTGTATTCATGGTTCAGTGAACACATGCTAGTATATAACATAAAGTGGTCTTAGTTTTTGTTAGTATTCACCTGATGACGATTGCAGATACATAAGCAATCAAAACGTTGCGAAAAGGTAAAAAATAAAGGCAATGGAAGTTCGAAAATTTAGTTTAATCTCAACTTCAACCTTGTCTACCACCTTTAATCCACGTACTTATTCTTGTCAAATACCTATCTCAAAATTATTAAAACCGAATTTAAATCTCCTTTATTTCGTATTTTTTCTACTTTTAGGGTAGGTAGTTCCGAGTGGTGAGAAGGCAGATGGTTGTCTCACCTAGACAAACAAAGTAAAGAACATTTAAAATGTTACCCGATGACGTGGCACAACTTGTGTATAAAGCGCAGGAAATATTAAACTTAAAGTTTAAATAAGTACACAAAGATAGGCGAGAAGCTCCAAACTTGGTCTGACCCAGCTCTAAGTCGAGGGCTATTGACCAATTCAACAGGTGGGTGTTTTGTTAGCTGTTAAAAAAGGTAGAGCAATTTTGTATAATCAATATCATATGGTCTGTGATAAACAAGCTTCTGTTATTTTTAGGAAATATAAGGACCCTTTAGCCATGTATAGATTTTAGACTACAGAACTTCAAGAACTAACGACGAGTAATCCCTTCTACTTTGATGACAATGAGGGGAACTTAAAAACTTTAACAACTGGACCAACAATAGTTTCTAGTAAGTACCTACACCTGAAAACTAAGTGTTCTTTTTTACAAGTCACTATTTATTATTATCTACTTTATTTTTGTGTTTTAAGTAGTTGGGTTAGAATTTGATATAATAAGTCTAAATAAAAAAAGTCCCTTCTAACTAAATCATTTTGGAGTTTGAACTTTAGGAAGGTTTTAATGTTGTTTTATTTGATTTTTTTTAGTTTATTTTAAAAGTTTACCACAATAAAACTCATTCGTTTAAAATAATCATAATTTTAGTATAATTCAACCTCAATAAATGATCTGTAGAAAACAACCACAAAATGAACAACATGCTCTAGTCAAATATGAAAGAAAATATTAAATTTAGAGATATTTTATGTGGGTAACAATGGCTTTAAAAAACTTATTATTTTTAAATTCTAAGGTATATTTAAAAAAAACATTATTTTATTCAGTTGATTTAAATTTTTACAAATTCCTTTCCTTTAATGCACTCCAAAATAATGCACTTTTTGTTTAGTTTGGAAAAGAAAATAAAAATTTAATTTGATGTTGTACCTATAAAAAACAGGTTTAAAATTTCAACAACCTACCTGTCAAGCAGGGTTACCTTTGTTTACAAACGACGCTCAAATAGAATTCAACTTTTAAATTAACTGCGTAAGTTAAAGTAAAATTGTAAAATCTAACTTTTCATTAAAGCTTTAACGAATAAATTAGAAAAGTTAATAAAATACCATAAAACCCTTATTTAATATATCATTTGTGTATTTTTAATTTTATTTATTGTCCGATTTTAACAGTGTAATGCTGGTAGTAATGGGAAATGGCTGCCTTCCTTGTTGATCTTGTTGGGTTAAAGTCTATTCTTTAAACTCTTTTATTTCTCTGATGAGTTGAGACCACCAATAGTGTGAATTATAAACGAAATAAGCGCCAAAGTGCGGCGGTTTTTGTAGCCAGCGGAGCATCAGTTATTTATTAATTCCAGAAACACTTTCAGCTAATCCAATTTTTACGTTTTCAATCAAAACATGAAAAAGTGTAACGAAAAACGCAATAATAAAAAAAATTCATACTTGTGAGAAGTAAGAACTGTGGAATGCACTGGCGGGCACGAAAAAGTTATAAGGTTTGAGATTATGAGTGTTTGAGCTTAACATTGGAAAAAATCACAAAATTATATATTTTATTAATTTACTATAACTTTTGGCCTGATTACTTAATTAAAACAAAACATTGTTGTAAAGAGACAAAACATGAGAGTTGCGTCTGTTTGTTCAAAATTTGACATTAAAAAAGTTCAGGATGGCGCATGGCGGATAGTTTTACAAAGAGTTAGATTTTACACGCCGTATTTTTTTTTAAGTAAGGCACTGGACAAAATATAAATTACTATTTCCAAATCTCCATTTTTTCTTTGTATATCGAGGTATCACCTAATTAAATCGGATAGGAAATAAAAATGTAATGGGTATTTTGATTTTTAGTGTTTTTCTTAATTAAATAATTAAGTCAAAAGATATAGCAAATTGAAAATGTATGTAATTTTGTGTCAAAAAGCTTATATCTTTTTCATTTACTGATTTAAATAAGTGATACTTCAATATATACAGAAATAATGAGCGTTTGTTGTGAAAGCTTTAGATTTTGTTCAGTGTCGCACATAATTTTTTTTCCAGTGGGGTGAAAATTACACATTTTTGAAAACTGTCCGACATCTTGAATTTTTTAGAAGTTTTAAATTTTTAACCGAATCGAAAAACTCTCACGTTTTATCTTTCCAAGACGCCAATATATTTCAAAATCTAGTAATCTAGTGACCCACCATATTTTTTTGAGTTTATTATATTTTTCATTTTTTTTTAATAGAACAAAAAACCCGATCAGATTGCAACATACATCTTTGAATAAAATAAATTTAAAAAAAAAGAAAAAAAGGCAGACAAATATTTAAAAAATATCATAATATTATCTTAAAATTTTACTCAAAATATCGAAGTTGCAACACTTAGTTTATGGCAGAACAAAAATTTAATTGGGAATTATCGGTAAATAAAGTTGGCGCTATTTTTGACAGTTCCGCACGAAGATTAAACACACCGACTACATATTTTTAGGTACTTTACCCATCTGTTATTAAATTACTGCAAAATTTTCGTGCATTATTCAGGAAATTTTGACTTAAATGTTTACGTTTAAGTGTTCTTAGCCATGCAACTATTAGTTATTTACCTAACAAGTGCGGAAAGTTATACTTTTCCGCATGGACCGGCGTTTGCAAGGCGTTGGGCAAGCCTTAATTGCGGAAAATACTTTCCGCACTCGTTAGGTACAACATTTTTCCTACGAGCGTGCTGAATATCAAAATATTTTGTCATTATTTTAGTTAAACCTAGCAGACTAAAAATGACAAAATAGTTAAAACTTCGAATTTTAAGTTTTATTCAGAACTAAACTTTAACAAACCTAAAAAATTAATTTTTATGGAAATCATTAATCACGGTAACATTGAAAGTACCACTACTCATGTTGCTTAATGCCATCGTCGACTTCAAGTCTGACAACAGCGTGGTCAACAAGAAGCGTGCTTAACAGAGTGCGTCAAAAATTTTTTTTGCTTAACAGCGTGCGTGAAAAATTTTTTTTGCTCAACACACAACTCAAAAAATCTTTTCGCGCGTGCGTAATTTTTTTTTTATGTACGGTGTGTGAAAAAGTGGCATTTTCCGCGCCGAAATGAGTACGAGAAAAGCGTTTTTTCGCACGCTCGTAGGTTAGTAAAGAAGAGCGAATGTTACAAATTTGCGATTTTCACATTTTTCATTTTCATAGCTTTATTAAACCACTTTTTAATTTTTTTTAAATTTAATATATTAAAAAAAATAATTAAATTCAGCGAATGTACCATGATATCAACTTTCGGTCAAAATATTAAGTGAGAAGAGCGAATGACACACATTTTCTGCACAGTCGCTGTTTTTCCTTAATATTTTGCCCTATTTTGTAATACAATCGCTTGGAGGTGCGCCGGCCCTTACACTTTAGCTGTTCTTTCAGAACAATGTATTCTTCGCGCCGGTTTTTAAGTGTTACAGCGAATGTGATGTATGCTTATTCCCTCTAGTTTTACATTATAATAAAATATTATTTTTGGAATCAAATTTATTATTATGTTCCTACCTTTAGAACTGGGGAATTTTTGAATTTTGAATAAAGTGGAGCAATTTACAAGATTTTTTCTTTTCCTCCTACGCAGCAATTTTTACGAGTTTAAAAAAATTTTGGTTTGTCTAATTATTGTTCTTTAAATAAAAGATTAAAACTTATAATTTTTGTCCAACATTCGCTGATTTTGAAGAAATGTTGCTTAAATTCTGTATATAGTAATGTTAACAAAGAACAGCGAAAGTATCACATCGCGAATGTTACAATATCAGGGAACATTCGTTTTGATTCTGTATTAATTTTTAATAGAAAAAATTAACCAAAATCAATAATTATTTTTACAAGATACTAAGATTTCTTTGCGGAAAAATTAAACAAAAAAAATGAAAAAAAATATGAATTTTTTAAAGAAGTTAGAACTATTTTTAAAAATAAAATCTATATGTTTGTGGCGGATTCATAATGTCAAAATTATTTTTTTTGGGTTTTTCGCCTTTAAGTTAAGGAATTTTTTTCAAAAATATGTTAAAACCCACTGCGTAAATTCCTAAAGAAAAAAATTTGTTCGTTTGTCAGTGGGTTTTAAATAAGATCAAAAATTTTCCTACACACACGCAAATCCTAACAAAAATCTACAAAATCAAAAATTCTACTGCCGTTATCAAAGGCATTATTCTTTTAAATTTTTTTTTCGATTCTTTTTTAAAAGTATCTGTCTGTTATCATACAACTAACTTGACAGTTTGGCGCGTCGATAGTGGCCAGCAAGGTATTGGGTGAGTTTAATAAAATTGGAAATCAAAATTATGTTTGAGTGTTTTCGATTTTAGATTTCATTATATAAATACAAAATTAAAAGTGAAAGCAAAAATAAAGTTGAATATTTTGTTTTTTATTTTAAAATTACAAGCATAAAGATTATCTTTTGACTGACTTTAATAAAAAATACATTAGAAACCCAAAGAATATCAATGCTATTTTTTAATTTATTCAAAAAAAACTTTTTAAAAATCGTGTTTTAAAATTGGGAGCCAAACTGTATTTATATCAACTGATATGTTAACTATGCATTTATCTTCATTTAGATGCAGATTCTTTGATTTTTCGTTTAATTTTGTCTGGTTCTTTTAGTAATATACTGGTTTCTCCCCGCATTACTCTATGATCATTTTCAAAAGAATGTTGGCAAATTTTAGACCTCACCTAGTCTCTCCTTCTGAGGTACCCCTTATGGTCATTTATTCTAACTTCAAGAGTTCTTGAAGTTTCTCCAATATAAAATTTACCACACTCGCAAGGAATTTTATAAACGATATTTTTTGAGTTTTGTTTAGCATTTAATGGTTTTGTTTTGGTTAGAATTGATCTAAGAGTATTTGATTTTTTTAAAATTGTTCTAATATTATAGTTATTAGCGATTCGTTTATTTTTTTTTCAAAATACCTGGTATAAAAGGTATTACTAAATTTTTTGCTTGTACATTATTATGTCTACGTTCGCGTTGTCTTGGAAATTCGATTTGTCTATAAGAATTTTCGATGAAGTTATTTATTGTTTGATTTTCTTATAGAAATGAGTTATTGTTCAAACATATTATTTAGCTCTATCGTATAGACTTTTTATTACTGCTTTTTTAACCGATGAAGAATGATTTGAGTTAAATCTTAGATATCTATTTGTATGTGTTGGTTTTCTATAAACTGAGGTTTGCAATGTATTTTTTTTGTTTATTAAAACGTCTAAAAATGAAATTTTGTTATCGTTTTCTAGCTCTAAAGTAAATTTTATTGTTATTTCTTTACCGTATATAAAATTAAGAAAATAATTAAATAATTAAGTTTATTTAAATCGTATACCAAATGCACGGTTTACAATTAAATTCCTCTAAAATTTTATTTTTAAAATCTTCCATAAAAATATTACTCATCAAAGAGGAAAGCGGAGAGCTCATTGACATCCCAAAATCCTGTTGAAAAAAATCACTTTTCTACTGAAAATATGTGGTTTTTATGCATAATGTGAGAAGTTCCAGAATAGCATTGGCGCTCAGTGTAGTTCTTTTGCCTAAATTTTGATCATTTTCTAATCGATATCTTACTACAGAAAGGCTTTTATATAAACGTACGTTTGTCAAAAGGCTTACCACATCACAATTCACCATCAAGTGATTGTTATTAACATTGACCTTTTATAATTGAATTTGTATATCCTACTAAGAGTTTAAAAATTTTAAGTAAATATTTTGCGAGTGTATGACACGGAAAATTAATGCTATTAACTATTGGACTAAAAGGAATATTTGGTTTATGTATTTTGGGCAAGCCGTAAAAATGGAGAGATTTACTATAATGTGGGGTTAGCTCTGAACTTTCTTGATCGTTAAAAAATCTTTTATATTTATATAAAGTTGAATAATTTTTTTCTTTCAATTGTTTTGGTTGGGTTGGGTCTTTGTTTACTTTTGAATATGATCCTTTATTTAATAGTGCTTCAGTTTTTTCATAATAAGTATTTTTATCAATAATTACAGTGGCATTTCCTTTATCCGCCGGTAAAATTTTAATTGAGTTGTCATTTTTTAGAGAAATTAAAGCGTTTTTTTGCTCTTTAGTAATATTAGATTTGATCTTTGAAGGTTTTTGTAAAAAAAGTTTAGATCGAGGTAAGGTTCGTGTGGCCTGCTCAATACCTGTGAGAAAATCCAATCTATTAAAATTTTTTGGAGGAAGGTAAAAATTTAAACCTTTTGGTAGAATTGATTTTTCTGGAATAGTTAAGATTTTGTTTGATATATTTTTCCTAAAGTTAGTCAAAATATAATCTTTATACTGGATATTTTAAAATAAAAACAAAATATTCAACTTTATTTTTGATTTAACTTTAAATTTTGTATTTTTCGAAAACAGAAAACACTCAAACAAATATAATTTTGATTTTAAATTTTATTAAACTCACCCACTGGCTACTATCGACGCACTAAACTATCAAGTTAATATTTCAAATATACATCAGTCAAAGTCAGTCAGTTGTATGACAACAGACAGATATTTTTAAAAAAGGATCGAAAAAAATTTTGAAAAGAACAATTACTTTGATAACGGCAGTAGAATTTCTGCCGAAACGTCAGATAAGTACTTAGATTCTAGTTAGGATTTGCGTGTGTATATAATAATTTACGCAGTGGGTTTTAACATATTTTTGAAAAAATTTCCTTAACTTGGTGGCGAAAAATCTAAAAAAATAGTTTCGATACTTTTAAAAAGTCAAAAACTTCAAATGTGTTTTTCTCAAAACTAGGAATTTGCACATTCGCTCTTCTTTAGTAACACGGCATGTGTTTAACTGTCAGCCGCCATATTGAAATTGATCCGGAGAATTTGAAATGAGGTGTATAGACAAATTTTTTGATGATCGTACTGACGTCATTTTTTTCGATCTCTATTTGATTAACACCATTCTCAACTAAAAAGCCTGTTAACCCCTACCGCCTCAGTGCCCTTTAGCCTATTAAAACATGGATTTTCTGTCAGTTTGTTGTCAATATGGCACCGATCATAGGCCAAAGGATACTAAAACGAAAATAAGTTAACTGGCTTTTTAGTTGAGAACGGTGTTGATTTGATACATTGTTTTAGACAGCGACAGTAAATATGTAAAAAAAATCATGTCGTTGTTGTTTCAACTGTTACTTCAAATTGACAACAACAAATTATTTGACATGTGAACTACTGACAACAATGAAATACGTTTTCAAAGGCAAAAATGACGTCAGTCCGCTCATCAAAAAATTGGACTATTATTTTTTATCAGGACTGATTATGATAAAATGGAAGTTAGACCGCGCTCTTCGTAGTTCCCGGGGCTACTCGAAACCTACGTTCGAGCAATCCGATCAGAGCTTTTTTGGCGCAGTTCTATCAAAATAGTGTCGACTTTTATCATATTTATACCGACTTTTAGAAAGAACGGCGTTAACTTTAATTATGTTAACTTTATAGCATTTTTAAAAGACAAAAATGTTAGGAAATAATAGCGAGAACGTTAGGTAACCAATTTAGGAGCCATTCATAAATTACCTAACGTAGCAAGGTGGAGGGAGAGGGGTATGTGTAATGCCGACTTTAGTCCGTGTTATACAGGGTGTAAACAATACCATAGTTATCCTTTCAACTGATGAAAAAGGGGGTGTAAAATAAAAAACTTCATATGACTTATGGGGCAAAACTCAACAGATTTTTGTCTAAATGACTTTAAAGTTGAAAAATGTATCTACCAGAATTTTAGAAATATTCATGTCTTACTTTAACTGTTTTACAATAGGGCCATTTTCCAATAAATAAAAATTAATATTTCCTCCAAATCCTCTAAATTTCAAATCTAAATACAAAAATAATAATGATTCCTTTGAGTTAAAGATATAAAAAACACTTGGCAACAACGCAATCCGCTGCATACGACCCTCTCTCCTTTCTACTACTGAACAGCACACTGCATAGTGCATCTGTTCGTTGTGAAGGTTATCAGTCGCGCGAGTCTACCTGACGCCATTATTTTCGCGAGTTTTTGCAGTTTGGTGTGAAATTAAACTGAATCCTTCAAAGTATCGTATTTTTTTTATGATAAAAGTGGACTACACGGATTGCTTTTCAAAGCAAAACTTTATCTCGATACCGAAAAGGACTTTCAAATAAACTTTTACCACCAGACGAGACGCTAAAACCAATTTTCGGTAAGTACACATTTATTTTTTTACTTTTTATACTATTGTTAAATAATTTGTAAGATGTGGAAAAAAAGCATCTCAAAGGTCATATGTTGATATTTATATATTTAGCCCATCGCACCGCGTCACTCTATCATGAGATCTCCTTTCTCCTCTTCTTTTTCGCACCTAAAAGCGCATTGTTGCTAAACTGTGTTTAACTTAAAAATCGTATAACTCCGAAACCACTAAGTTATCATATCATTTACACCCTGTAAAAAAATGCACTAAAAAAAGTTTTGGGGATTTAATCCGTATTTAAGTTATTTGCATCTTTCTTTACTATTATTTATAAGAAGAAGATAAAATTAATTCGGATTCAATTCCATTATATTTATACAAAAGATTTATTTGTACACCCCTTTTTTATTCTCTGCCGACACGGTGGTTTTTTAGAAGACTATATATGGTGACTTTAAGAAACTGAATTATTTTTATCACATATATTTTTTGCCATTTTGCTACGTCGACTTGTCACACGAGTGTAACAACACCCTATAGGTATACATATAATTTCTGTTAATTAGGAGCAAATTATTGTTAAACCACTTTACTATCATAGACTAATCACTGCGAAAAATGACATTAAGCTGTATTAAAAACTAAAAGCAAAGAGTTCTTGCGAATTAAGATATTTTGATTTTACTTCTGTATAGGGTCATCCTTTATATACTTTTTATCTGGGAAAGTTTTTTACTATTTGTCCTAGGAAGTTCAAACGAAAAGCATTCAACATAAGAGATATTTTTCCAGTATTAGCTTAGTTACTGAAATATGACGTTTGTGTATGTTTATGTAATTTTGAAGCTAATGTTGAGAACATGAATTAATAATAATTAGAGCGTTAATTATACTTCGATTGGTCACATTCTATTAGATATACCTGGTAGTGATACTTCGTAGCACGTCATACGCAAGTTTTGGAGATAAGAAAAACATACCACCCCTGCAGCCTGCTTGATATCTGCTAGGTACTTTAGTGTACTTCTTGCGCTGTCACGCGACAAGTGAATACGTTATCAAAAGTTATTTACGCGCGCGAATTGTGATAATACGCTTTTAAAGAAAAAATCTAACAAAAGAAAGCGTGAAAAGCAAATGGATTATCTAAAGAAGAAAATGAGGAAACTGAAAAAGGAAAGGAAAAGGAAGCATCGTGATGCAAGTAAGAAAGATATAGACAAACTGTCAGTTTTAAACAATGGAGTGTGACAAGTATTATGTTTTTGGCTAATATTTTTGGCATGAGTTTGTTTATTCTTTAAACAGACATTTGTTTTTATTACTCATAAAAACTTAAACCCTGCATAGTTTCTGACTTGCGTCTCAATAAAGAAACTCCATATATATGTTAAAAAAATATTATTAGCACGTCGTTTTTCATATTATTATATGTGATGACGAATCTGACAGTTAAACGAATAAAATGCCGAAAAAATCTAACAAACGAAAACGTGTAAAGCAAATGGATTATCTAAAGAAGAAAGAAAAAGGAAGCGTCGTGATTCAAGTAAGTAAGACCCATTGTCAGTTTTGGCTAATATTTTTTGGCATGGGTTTTTTTATTCTCTATACTAATAAATAAAACTTAAACCCTGCATAGTTTTTGACTTATGCCCGCCATATTAGTCTCAATAAAAAACTCCATATGTTTAGTTAAAAAATTATTATATTTTTTCTGATCTGACAGTTCCTTAAGTTCGTCACTCGTCAGACACTAGTAGTTCCTCGAACTCTAGCATAAAAAGGCACCCCTTAAAAAGTATATTGAGGGGACCGATGATAGTACATTGGGTCCAGACATATCAGCAGAGCTAGCTTGCAGATGGAAGAAGCACCTTTCTATGTAAACAGATAAGGAAACCAAAAATAATTCTTCAAGGACCCAAATAAAATCCAGGATGCTAGCATCCACAGAGTAAAAAAGAGATATGTAACTCTTGGAATTGCAAACCATTTTGGGAAAAGGCTTGACAGCCTTAGAGCGGGTTTTCTCTAATTTGGCCTAAACAAAAAAGGGAGAGACGAAGCACTTGATGAAAATCTTTTGGGTCTTGCTGAATCGGCGCAGTTGTTTTGCATTGGCCACAATATTGTTTCATGTATGTAGTATAAAAAATTGCTACTGCGCAAAATCCAGATCTTTTCTTTTTTAGCGAAGCTTTTCCCGAAAGTTGCAAAAATATAAAAATGCGCCGAGAGGAAATATTAGAGCTAAACAGTAAACGAACGTATTCCAATCGAATACATTTTATTTTCAGAGGAGTGGAATCAAATAACTCAAAATAAATTAAGTTTGAGTTGGACAAAAGGTTACAAAATTTACCAAAAATGAGTTAAAAATTTATTCGAAAAGCATACAACCTTTATAAGTGGGAGCAGTTAAAACTGTTAACAATTATCAAGATAAGTTTTTGTTAAGCTATTTTTTAAGACAGAACGATAACGGGGAATTTAGGTTTATCTTGAATGCAAAAGGCTTAATTAAATAAATTTCTTTCGCCTACCTTATTTTCAACTGGGATATTAGAGAACTTAATTACTAAAAACTGCTTCCTTGCGACATTAGATCTTAATGATGCATATTTTTTAGGTCCGATGTTTGATGAATATAAAAAATATTTAAGATTTTCTTTTCAAACCAAAAGTTGAATTCCAATGTTTACCATTCAGTCTAGCCACTGCACCTTTTTGTTCCACCCTTTTTAATCTGAGGTTTCACCAAATTACTCAAGCCTGTTTCTCTTATCTAAGAAGTAAGGCAGGGAAATAAATGTCAGGAAAATCAACAATATTTAAAAGATTAGGTTTTTTATTAGCAATTAAAAAGCCATGCACAACCGACTCAAAAGATACAATTTTTAGGATTTGTCCTTAATACAAAAAAGATGTGGATATCTATCGCACAAAAAAGAATGACAAAAATAAAAACAGCCATTAAGATTATTTAAGGAAAAAAAGGAAATAAAATAACAATTAAAGGGGTTTCGCAAATTATAGGAAGGCTAGTCTCGGTTTGTTACGCTACAGAGCGAGAAAAATATCGTGCCTTAAAGGCTAACAGGAACAACCATAACAAAAAGATGCTTGTTAGGTTCTTAGTTAAAAATGAATTTGAGTTGTGGTTAAAGAACATAGACCAAGCCAAACATACTATTTTACAGCCTAATTATAACATTAAAATTTTCTCCGATGCATACAAATCGGAATGGGGGGCGTGTTGCAACGGAAAGGAAGCAAAAGGGTTTTTGGCAACAAGGTGAACAGGAGGAACACATAAACATTCTTGAAATGAAGACAGCGTTTTATAGCTTAACAAGCTTTGTAAAAAATTTAAAAATTTTCATATTTTATTAAGAATTGACAGCACAGTCGCTATAGCCGTCATAAATAAAATGAAGAGCATAATATATAAAAAACTGATTTCTATTGCGAGAATGATGTGGCACTGAGCTTAGGTATATTTTTGTATTTGCCACGTAGATAAATACGTTGGATAATTATATAGCGGATAAAAAATCTCGTAAAAAAATTGTATATTTATATGCAAGTTATCTGAACAAAAATTGCTATCGGTTTGTATCGTGGCTTCCAGTGGATGCATTTACAATGGATTCTTATATAATATGTTTCCCTCTTCCTCACTGTTTCCAAAAATAAAAAAAATTGAAAACGATAATTGGTTTATCCTATCTCGAAAACTCAAAAATGGTATCCAAAATTAGAATCCATGATTCGCTTAAAAAATATCGTTTTAAATCCGAAATGTGATTTACTCCTATCCCCGTTTAGGGAACCCCACCCACTATGAAAGAATCGTGGCTTCCAGTGGATGCATTTACAATGGATTCTTATATAATATGTTTCCCTCTTCCTCACTGTTTCCAAAAATAAAAAAAATTGAAAACGATAATTGGTTTATCCTATCTCGAAAACTCAAAAATGGTATCCAAAATTAAAATCCATGATTCGCTTAAAAAATATCGTTTTAAATCCGAAATGTGATTTACTCCTATCCCCGTTTAGGGAACCCCACCCACTATGAAAGAATCTTTCCCTGGGGTAGCAATCTTATCAAGTTGGCCTATAGTAAAATGGGCGTTCGAGAGGATGCAATTTATTTTTTCCAAATGATGGAAGTTTTGCGACAATAATATTGAGACTATCTTGCAGCCTAATGTAAATCAAGTTGTATCCTTTTTAGAAACAGAATCTCAAAATACTGGGAAATATTCAACTCTTAACACACATAGGTCTGCCTTAAATTTAATTTGCGATGCAGAAAAATCATAAATAGTAGATAGGTTTATAAGAGGGATTTTTAAGCTGCGCCCTTAGTTTCCGAAATATAAACTTGGTATCCGGAACCAGTGTTACCTTACATAGGTAACTTATACCCTTTGGTAAATTTAACATTCGGGTTATTAACTGTAAAAATGGTACTTCTTTTGACGCTTTGTTCTGCTCAAAGAGTTCAGACATTTTCTATAAGTTAAGTAACAATAAAGCTAAGGAAGAGGGTATAGAAATAATTCTTAAAAATATTTTTAAAATATTTCGACCCAGAAGAATTCAGCCTTTGCTTAGGTTCCCTTTATCAAAGAAAATTTACAGTTCTATTTGTGTTTTACCATTTAATATTACATACAAAAAACAAAACCATTTCGAGGAATAGAGGATATACTTATTTTAACAATTAAAAAGCCTCATAAGCCCGCAAGTGGTGGTGCATTAGCAGGTGGATTAAAAAAGGTCTAAAAAACGTAGGAATAGAAACAAATTTTAAAGGTCATAGCACAGGACATGGAGCGTCTTTCGCAGCATTAAGAGTTGATGCATCAATCAAAAGTCTTAGAAAGGCTGCGGGATGTTCCGAAAAAAGTAAAACGTTCAATCGATTTTATAATGAACCTTTAATTTCAAAAGATTTCTTAGCTAATTATATTAAGAAATATATTTTAAACACATTTAAATTATAAACCTTGTGGTTTACTTATTATTATTTAATTTTTTTACTAATATCGCCATGTTCTCTAAACAACTACCAGATATATCTAATAGGATATGACCGATCCAAATATATTTAAGGATTAAACGACTTGGCCATCTTAGTATTTCAGGAAAGCTTTAGAAGTATACTGAAGTACCTAGCAGAGATCAGGCAGGCTGGAGGGGCGGTATGTTTTTCTTATCTCTAAAACTTGCGTATGACGTGCTACGAAGTATCACTACCACGTATACCTAATAGGATGTGTCCGATCTCGTATAATTTGGATTGAACTTCCTTACAGGTAAGTCGTTTAATCCTTAATAGACCATCAAAATTGGTGATACCGTAGGCAACATCGGTTATTTTTCTCCCGTATACAAAAATAACCGAACCGAAATACGTTTCGTACGAAGGCTGAACGGGACCCACTCGGTTATTTATTGCAACCAATTAATTTTTTTTTTTATTTTTTTTTATATACTGGGACTTTCCATGCGTATCCATGCACCTAGCCGGGATTCGAACCGAGACCTTCCGCGCGGCAGGCAGATACGATGCCCACTGCGCTACGGTGGCCGGCCTACTAGATTTATTTCTGTGCAAAAGTTGCAACTCGTAGGTGATAATTCGTTTTTTTGTTCAGTTAAGTTTTTAATTTTTTTGTGAAAGTGAGCTTGCAAAAATAGAAATTGTTGTTTTCCTTTTTATTCTATTTACATTGGCAGTTTGTATGTGGGCAAAAGAACACGGCTACGGTAATTTGTGTTTGTGGTTTAAAAACTCTTTTTAGCATTTGAATTACGATAATACCGTATTAATCTCTATTTTAGGCCATTGGAAAAATACTTGTCATATCGATTTTGTATTTCAAAATGACAGCAGTTCAAATAAATATAAATTAAAGTTGTCAAAATGGTTTTTATTGACCAACGGGTAATTTTCTGTCGCCAAAAGAATTTTATTGGAGCAAAATTATAAATTCATGTTTTCAAAATTAGCCCACAGTTAGCATAACGCGCATATTCAAAAAGAAAAATATATAAACTTTAATCTATATATTTTTGAGATAGACATACCCCTAGCTTTAATTATATATAAAACTAAAATAACTTTGATATAGCTATTTTTAGGGGGGACATTTTTGGAGTCAATTTAATTTTTTTAATAAAATATCCTGCTTTTAATATCAAATTTTAAATTCTTATAAAATTTGCTTTTAGAAGATAACTGATATCATAGGATTCGCATATTTAGTTCTCGAGATATTTGCAATTAAATTCTTAAAATTTCAATTTTTGAAATCGATCATGTTACAAACTAAATAAGATATCCTATGATGTTGGGTGTCATTTTAAGGATCTTTTTTGAGAAAATCTAAAAATAGTAACATTTTTGAAATTAAGCATTGATATCAACACTTTTTAGTAAATGACGTCAAAATGACCAAAAATGAATAAGTTACATGTATAAATGTAAAATCGGAAAATGCTTTCATTTATGAATTCTCCTCTAAATAAATATAAGTTTATTTATCAATAAAAAAAATGCAATAAAAATACCAAAAAAATATAAATAAAAAATAAACAATTACCTACGAAAGGTAAAACCTTGTTGGTGGAAGGAAAAAAAAATAAAATTTTTATGCTACTTTCTGGTTTGAGAAGAAATAACATTATTCATAAGAAATTTGTGATAAAATAACATTGTTTTTAGGTCTTTTGCAGATTAAGTCTTAAATCGGGAAACAGAGTCTTAATTTGGGTATGTTGTCGGATATGGGCTGATTGTCAAAATCGGGAATATAGTGTCTTATTTTAAGGTATTGTTTTTTTTTTATTTTTATTGATTTTTCATGTCTATAATTTGGTTTAGTTTTTCTCTCGTATTGTCTAGAATCTATTGTTTTAACTTTGTTTTAAGTAGTTTTATATTATTTATTGTTCTAAAGTCGCTAGGAAGATCAGCATGTAAATTTAGACATATGTAATGGAAGCAACGTTGCGGGATAGATAAACTGTTTGCTGCTTAAGTCTTGTGTGGTGAGAATGTCTCATATTAACAAGGGTATCTTTTTTCTTGAACTGTCATAGTACAATGCTTTGCAAAAATAGCTGTCGCAGGTCAAGAACAGCACTTTCTTTGTAAAGAAGATTAGATAAAAATTTTTTATTTTTTCCCAGAATGATTTTCAGCAGCCATTTTTGCAAGATCTTAAGTGTTTTCAAATGTACCTGTAAAACGCCACCCCAAACGAAAATTCCTTAGTTAATATGTGGTTGAATTAGGGTAGTATATAGCATTTTCAAATACTTTGTATCAAAAAATTTTCGCAATTTATTTGTAACATATTGTACACAATTACCCCAAGGTATTTAATTTTTGCTGTTGATTTGATTTTTATTTTATCTGTATTGTTCTTGATTTTTAGCTCTGTGAAGTTAGGCAAGGAATCGGCATAGCATTCAAATGACATGAAAAGGTTTTATCTACATTAATTGTGAGTTTCTGTTTTGAAAACTACTGAAATATTCAGCCCAAATCTGATTCTCCTTTTTCTTTTAAGTCACTCCAGTTACTAGATTTAAATATTATCACTGAATCATCAGCAAACAAATTATTAATATAAATATTAAATAATATAGGACCTAAAACGGTTCCTTGAGGAACGCTCATTTCTTTCTTTTTTTCAGAACTATGATTATTTTCATCAATTGTAATAGACTGGTAGCGCTCTGTTAAATAACCCTTGAAGAGATTAAATGGTAAACCACGTATTCCTATATTATTTAAATTACCTAGGATAATTTCATGGTCAACGGTATCGAATGCCTTGGCCACATCCAGAAACACACACAGTATTTTTTCTCTTTTATCCAGCGTAGAGTATGGTGTTGTTACTAATTTGGCCAAAGCATCCTCCGTTGACATGCTTTCTCCAAATTCATATTGATTTGGTGATTAGATATCGTTTTCTGTGAGATAAAGTGTGAGCAGTTCCTTTATAACTTTTTCAAAGATCTTACTTAACGAGCTTAAAACAGAGATCGGTCTATAATTATTTAATTTAGTCCGTGATCCATTTTTGTGTAAGGGTTTTATTGTTGCCTTTTTTAAAGTTTTGCGAAAGTGATCTAGTTCAAATGATTTGTTTACTAGATGAGAAAGAGGTGTAGGTAGGGTACCTTATTTAGTTTGTGAGACAATCACTTTTAAATACCGAAATTTTAAGATTTTGACTGCAGGTGTCTCGAAAACTAGATATGCGTACCATATGTTACGGGGTTACTTTAAAAAGCAAATTTTAGTAGGATTGTATTAAAAAGCGAAGATCGCTCAAAAAAAATAGGATTACCCCCAGAAATGCCCCCTCAAAAATAACTACGTCAAAGATTTTAATTTTTCTATTTAATTACAGCTTGTAACATGTATATTAGTTTTTCGCTATATCTCTTAGAAATACCCAAAACCCTACAATTCCCTTAAATTAAGACCACCCTGTACAGCTTGAAAATTGGATACTGATGAAAATTTTTCAGAAAATAATTGTCTACTTATCAGTTTGATGTTTCGACTGGCAAAAAATAAGAACTGCAAGTCCATTATATTTTTGTTTGATTTTTAGTACTTTTTTAAATATAGAATGATTTTATAAAAATTATTTATTTATTGCATACTAACCTCCATCAGCCTTTTCCTTCCCAACGCTTGCAAGATTTCCTGTGCTTCTGGGTAGTCCTTCATGGCATTGAGGACGTCTTCCCTTGATAACGAAAACAACTCAGAGTATCCCACTGACCGAACGTCTGCGGTACGTCTGTAACGAAAAAATAAGAAAATGTATAATTTATAAAAGGATAGCCCATAAAAAACCGCATATTTTTTTTTATGATATAAATTCGGGCCCACTGGTCCGATTTCAAAAATTTTATTTTATTGGAAATCTAAAGCTCCAAACTATAGGATCCTGTCGACATTTCGCTAAAATTCAAGATGGCGAACGCTTTTGAAAAATGCCAAATCGCCTCCCTTATATATATATAATATATATATATAATAATATATCACTTTTGAAAATTGGTCATGAAATACGAAATATGGAATAAAATTAACAGAGTGAGTTTTTGGCCCTTAAAAAATGAATTTTGTATTTAAGCATACCAATTTTAACAAGTGATACCTTTTTGAACACGGCAAGGATGTAACTTTTTAATTAACGTTAGTCAGGAAAGACAGTGGCGCACATAAAAAATTGTCAGGGTGGCGACAAATTCGCATTTTTCGAAAGCATCCGTCATCTTGAATTTCAACTTAACTTTACAGAGTTTTACTTTACCGCACGCCGTGCGGAAAAAAATCTATTCTATATTTAAGAAAAGCTATATTCTTGAAAAATTTTACATTTGTTTTAAGTATATTATTCTTAGTATAAGAATAGGGATTATTAGAATTAAGCAATTACCTATTCTTGATCTACGAAGGCTCTTATACTTAAATAGAAACCAAATATACTTTAAATAAGAAGAGACGATAATTTAAATCAAAACAAAAGCTATTATTAAATCAAATAACTTCTAGAGATAAACATATTAAAACCAAGTCGAAAAAAAACTTGTCACAAGAAAAAGGTAAATCTTGACCTAAAATATGTTACGAATTGATTGAATCATACTTTAAACTTAGTTTGACTACAAAGGTTTAACTTGGATCAAGTCCTTTTATTATTGCTATAAAGCCTTAGTTATGTTTAAAATAAGAAGAGCTGTACTAAAAACAAGAAATATCTCAATATCGAATCGCATCGTAGGACCGCTTGGCTAATCCACTCTCCCTCTTTGTTGTTTGGTATGGGGGCAACAAAGACTTAATCGCCTTCAGTTTCAGGTTTTTATCTCAACATCTATCATTTAATATAGGTAAAACTATACTCCTCTTTAGTTTAAAGGTTCTGATTACTATAAACGCCTAAAAAGTTAAATACTTCACTTATATTAATAGGAGAAACCGAGTATCATTATGTATACCCACGGTTATTAAGAAGTGTAGATGTAGTGGGGAAAGCACCTATTATTTGGCATGGTCTTTACCGCCTCTTTTGCAAGAGCGCTTTAGAGCGTGCTGTCGCGAGAGTCGCTTTGAAATTGTGGTCATAACGTCTCGCTGGCAGCTTGCGGAAGTTTTCTGATATATGCGTGAGCCGCAGAAACTAGGTACTGGAAGGACACCACATAATCCGCCTATGTAAATGTGAGTCTTTTCAATTTGTATCCAATAATAGTGTTGATTTGATTCTGCTACGGTACTCAATCAGCATGGTTATAGGAGAAGGGTTATTTTGCAAGTGACGGGCTTACGCTACGTTATAGTAAAAATAAAATAACATAAACATAAATATTATATATATATATATATATATATATGCTGCTTTTGTTTTAATTACAATTGGTGTTAAGTGAAATATAAGGTCAGTTTCAGTCAAGTATAAGAACTATTTGAGGTAAGTATAATTTTTTCTTAGTAAGTATAAAATATTATTTGATTGAAGTATAGTTACTTTTGCGTTAAAAACATGTTATTCTCGTTCGAATAGCATTTGATATCAATACAACCTAAAGCAGTGTTTGAAACAAGCAAAGAAAAAATTTGAATTAAGTATAGCGTCCGCTTAAGGTAAAAAAACCACATTGTCTTAAAATAAGTATAGACCTATATTTGAATTATCATATAAATTACACTTGTCTCAACGCTACTCATGCATTATATTTAAGAATAGGATATTACTTGGATAAAGAATAACTAGAGTTGAGGATATCGAGGATAAAGCTATTCTTGGATAAAGGTTAATAATCTTGTTCCAAGGAGAGATTTTTTTCCGTGCAGGCGTAAATTTTTAAGAAAATTGTACTGAAAATGCATTTTTTGATTTAAAATTAAAATAAAATTGTAAATATATCAATGGTTTCAAAACGCAGCAGTGACACTACAAATGCCATTGTTAACACCAAATTAAACTAATACCGTAAATTTCAAAGGTGTTGTAGCGCCGCGATTTATGCCCTATTTAATGCCTTTTGATTTTCTAAATATTTCTGTACAAATCTAGATAACAAACAAACCATAAACAAAAAACCTAAATACTTACCTACTACCTAGTTAGATCTAAAAAGCTTTTTAAGTTGAAATATTACGTTTTATATTGCATATCTCAAATATAAGATGCTTATCTCAAAAATAAGTTCGTTTCCAGTTTTTTTGGGCAAATCGGTTAATGACTCGCACAGTGTCAATTTCAATATGTCTGTTGATATGCAGCAACGCTAAGCCTGTCAGACGAATTTCCGCCATAGTGGTTTTAAGTAATTATATTTTTAATCTTCTGAGGCAGGAGAAGCTTCTTTCTGATGAAGCATTACTTACTGACAACATCCAAGAATGTTTTTATCAACGGAAAAATATCGCCACACTTGTTCATTGCTTCGAAAACGTTATCATATATGTTTTGATTTAAGCTTTTGCCTACTTGTGACTATATTGTTTCCAAATACTGACTTCTCCCCATAAAAGTTCAAGAATTTGTGTTTTGTATTGATCAAGCAGTTTAAAGTATTTGGAAACGACATTAGTTAATTTTGCCCTGATTTTGGCTTTACGTTATATAAAACTTGGTATATATGAATATGTTCAGGTCCAAAATACTTAGAGACTCGTTATTGAACCTTTATTTTATATCCGAAATAATGTTGTCTAAAACTTGTTTATAAATTGAAACTCTATAATACTGTTCTCTATTTCTAATATCGTGGTTTTCGTCTGTATCAAACTGCCCAAAATACTGTGGAGGGATTCTAGAATGTCTTTAAAGAAACGTTCTGCAATTTCTCGGTTTTTCTCCAAAGACTTCAGATTTTTACCAGCAGCATCTTTGTTGTCTACTTTTTTCTGGAGAAAAAGAGGGGGGGCGTTCTTCTCCCCGCCCCTCTGGGATCGCCACTGACACAAATTCAGTTTAAATTTCAAAAATATCACTCAATTTTTCGTGAAGGAAATTTTTTATCACAAAAAAATTGCCGAAAATTTTTTACAGTGCGACTTTTTACCGCACTAGCATATACGGCGCAAACAATTTAACGCGAATTTTTTTTCTTTTAATCACTTTTTTTTATACTGGGACTTTCCATCCATTATAGAATCAATGCCCAGTTTTAGCCAAGTTTTTGCACAGTTGAAGACAAAGAACCTGAGACCTTCCGTGCCGCAGGCCGATACGCTACCTACTGCACTACGGAGATTGGCTCTTTTAATCACTTAAAATGAATTTTAAACTTATATTAAGTAAGAGGCTTGTTTCTGGATTTGAGAGGTTAGTGATCTATTAAATAATCTTAAAGTGAGATCTCAAACGTTGCAATACATTGACTAAAAGAACGGGCTGGAATAGCTAATTAAAGCAAAAAAATCTTGAATTTTATTATTTCATTCAACAAAATCGTGATTATTTTATTTAAAGTGGATATACCGCTTCTTGGCGGTGGTCTACAATATACGATGATTTTACTCGAAATACGACATCCCGTATCACTTTGACAGTTCTCAGATTTCACGTTTATCAAGATTTTATTAATTTTTAGGGATTATTTTAATTTTGACGTTCATCTAGGAAAAATTTCATTCGGCTTAAAATCACCAAGACGAGAATACTCTTGTGTTGTAATTTGCATTTATTGATAAATATTAACTGTTCCCAATTAGCATTAGATTTGCAACGTTGGCAGCACAGACGTTGGACCGTCGTCAGAAAACATTACTAACACAAGTATTACAAGTTCAGACGTCAGGCTAACGTCTTACTCTATACTACATGTCAAATTTCTCCTTAACGACGTCGAAGCATTGTCGGTAATCCGCACTAAACTACACACAACGGCTCCAAACGTTGTCTCAACGACTTACGTGCGTCTATACAAGCTAAGACGACGTAACAACGAAAGATAAAGTATAGTACTTGACTTAAACCACTAAAGTCGTCAATTGACCATATTTTATATTCCCTATGATGTTGAATGCCCTACAAAACTAGTGGGAAGGCTAAAAATGTTATTGGGTTAGTGACAAAGATACCCATATATATGTCAATCTTCATATCAAACTTTCCTGAAACTATAGTCCTCCTATATAGTATGCAATAGACAAAGCGGATCAGCTACAATACAGCACTTTCAGCGCTATTCGTACAATTCGCCTCCTACGCCCAGCTCTAGGAGAAAAAATTTTGGATTCGACTAAAATGACTATTCTTCTCTTAGTAAAATGAAAACTAAAACAAATTATTGACTTTATCTTGCTGTTCGTTTATCCGGTTCGTTTACAATAACTCGTTTATCCGGTTCGTTTAAAACATCGTTATATACCGGAGTAACGTTAATAGAACTTCCAGTCAGAGAGAGACCACAATTATTAAAAAAAATTACAGAGCTTTAAACATAAATCCAGAGGAAAGAAAAGAAAGGGAGCGAAAAATACCTTTGAATGATGGCAAACAAGTTAGAATAGTATCCAACATAAAGCTCAATGGACAACCACACTTTCACTAAACCTAAGAAAGAAAATCAGGAACAGCAGAAGACACGCTTTGAAAGAGAAAGCATGAAGCTTGAAGAAAAAAAAAATGAAAAGCAAAATTTTTAGAAAAAGTTATGAAACAAAAAGATATAGATAAAAAGTCAGTAGATCGAGAAGAAAAATAGAAGAGCAACAATCGGCCACTATCTGAGAGAGTGCGTTCGCGTAGAAACTCGATCGAGCAAAGTGACGTCACGGCCTAAACTGCCCGGTTTTTGCGATTCGGCTCGAACGGAAATGGCATTAGCCAGTTGATGTATTTATTTTTCTGATTTCCGTCAGTTTTTCGCTAAAAAGTGTCTACTTGCAAAGTGCAGAGGACGGTTAAACTTCAACAAAGTACCAAATTTTTTACTCCGGTAGTCGTAACTCGTCGCCTTTTAAAAAACGTTAACAAAAAGGTAGGGTTAATTGTAAGATGCCCGCTCCAAGCTCGGGTGAAATAGGGCGCGCCCTGAGAGAGTACCGGGTGTCATCTCGAACACAACAAAGCGTGCCCTGAATATTAACTCGAAGAAAAACTGTGCCTCAAGGCGCTTGGGGTTTCTAAAACAGAACCGGATAGCCGTAGCAGAGAACGGAGAGTTTTACTATGTATGCCTGCAAACTGGAGAGTTTCACACACATAAGGCATTTCATCTTGCAGAAAAAAGCAATAAATTTTTTTAGGTTCTCACTCTGTATATTCAGGGTTCATCGATATTGCTGTGGGAAAAACGGACCTATGTTCCATTTTGGCTCGGATCCAAAAAACATAATTTATTAGAGGATTACAAAAGCTTAACACTAAAACGAAACGAACACATTACTTTTGCGTCTTTTATTTAACGGAAAATTTATGTGGGGAATTGGTATTGATAGCCGGGGAAGTTTCAAGAATTTTTAGTTATTTATAAATCCCTTGAAAGCGAAATATGCTTTCATTCTTTAATAAGTCCTTAATTGATGTTCTGTGTGACTATTCTTGAAGTCAGAGAGAAAACAATTATCTCCCTGAAACGCACAGAAACTATTGGTCGATGCCACCGATTCCCTCAAAAATGACACTAACAACATGACTTTTGATGAAATTTGTTTCTACTGGTCTCTAGTGAGAGAAATAAAAAATACCAATTTCTATTAAAATACTATCATTAGTGTCATTTGTGGGAGAAATCAGCGGCATCGACCAATGAATATCGCGCAATTGTGAGGAATATTTTTTTTTTCCCTAATCTCAACAATAGCTACACTGATGTATAAAATAGAAATAATAAAAAAGTAAAATTTCACATAGTTAGATAATTTACAAAAAAGTTACTTTTTTGATGCTAAAACCGGCAAAAATATAAAGGAATCCTATTTAAAAAAAGGTAATACCGCCAAAAAAGCTCCACTTCCTTTATCTCTGGCGGTACGGCTAGCATCAAAACATGGGCTTTTTTGTAAACCATCTAAGTATGTGAAATTTTAGAATTTTGAAAATCAAAATCGTTAAATACAAGAACTTTTTTTAAAAAAAATATAATCGTAATTTGTCATAACTATTCTTTATCAAAACGATGCAAATTACGCTTAACGAGGAAGTTGAAGTAAAATTTAAAAAATTATATATTTATGTAAATGTATGTTTTTCTTTTTAATGGATATGAATATTTTGTTACTTTAGCCCATTTGTAAAGTACCCTCTATTTTGTTAGTTTATTGAATGATGAATAAAAAAAATTTAATAAATAAACTTACTTGTTAAAGCCATCCAAATTAAGAATACCAATTTCACCGAAAAAGTCCCCAGCTTTCATGGTAGTCAACACTTTTCCTGCCTCGCTCAGTACTTCAAGAATGCCATCAGCAATTATGAACATTTCTCTTGCCACCTTAATTAACAAAATAAGATAATGTACAAAGGTTGTTCTGTTGAAAACGTACTAACTTTGATTATATAAACGCTATAAAACTAGAAAAATAATGCTAAACCCACTCTAGATGTAAATTTTTAGTTCTGGGTACATTCGGACCTTCCACGAATAGCTTGGACTGTCTGCACTTTGACTCTTATCTTCCGGACGTTTTCCGTTCATTGTTCGCCCATTTGTTGAGCCGGTCCAATGTATTGGGTTTCTAGTCTGACAAGTTCGTCCGCTTTCTCATTCCCTGGTATTCCCTCATGACCTGGGACCCACATAAGTGTTACCCTCTTGTCTTGAGCCAGTGTTTGCAGTGCTTTAGCGCACTTTTCCACCAGAGTACTGACTATTTTGGGTGCACAGAGCCTTGAAGGCAGCTTGGATGTATATGTC
The DNA here is from genome assembly GCA_963921995.1 of Oxystoma pomonae. Classification (NCBI taxonomy): domain Eukaryota; kingdom Metazoa; phylum Arthropoda; class Insecta; order Coleoptera; family Brentidae; genus Oxystoma; species Oxystoma pomonae. Next base: position 46,660,721 of record OY998171.1, on the reverse strand, counting down.
CCTCCTGCCATTTCTGACCTCCATATACCTCCGCTTGAAACACCGTAGCGTATTCTCCAAGTGGGTAACTTTTTTGAACTTCTAGGCGTTCCGCGTACACTCCTGCGAATCTTATCTACCTGGCTGACAGTTTAGAGCCATCCGTGTAGCAGACCGTCGCCTCTTTGCTTAATTTCGTTCGGAATTCTTCCCTTTGCCACGCATTGCGTTCTGGTATTGTGACTCTGTACTTTTTATCGAACCTCTATGCTTTAAGGGGTGCCTTCACTGGCAGTCTTAGGAGGAGCAACTCTTTCGTCGCCAGTCCCTCGAACGCCAGATCTCTGTTTCGTACCTTCCATAGTCCTTGGTCCCTTAATCGCAGGTGCGTCGTCATCGCCTCCTCCTTGATCCAAGTTGGAAGCGAGGGGAGACCCAAGATTGTTTCCAGGGTGTGGACGGGGATCGTTCTCATTGCGCTCTATTTGTGCAACTTTAAGTGTCCAATAAAAATTACACTTTTTGGCATGTGTCAAAATAAGAACCCTATCTACAATTTGGCCACTGTAACACTAAAGTCCACTTTTTATTTAAAAACTGCCCTGTCCTTTAAAAAGATCCTCAGATATGTCGATTTAGCTTGAGAGGGAAACATCTTTTGCTTTATTAGAGTTTTTTCAAAACTTGCCTCTTCCGAGGGGGTAAGCCTTAGCGGGGCGAGAGACGTACAAGTTAGCTAACAGATAAGGCTTCTGGTATCACGATGATCCGATCTTTAGGAACTCATTAAAATCATAAATTTACGATCGCATGGTCCAGAACTAAGGAACAGCGTCGAGTTTAGTAGTGTTTGCGCATTAAAGAGGTTTTTCCTTGAAACGTATTATTTTATAAACTGCTTTTCGATCGTGAGGGTTGATGGCACGAGAAAAAAAAACGGACTTTTAAGAATAGGGTGAAGTCAGGCAATTTGGCCATAGATTTACAACTTTTAAAATTTAAGGGCCTATACCACAACTGTTTATTTTATTTTTGGTTAGTTTTATGAAAAATCATAGTATCCTCGAATAATAATTACAATAATTTTGATTTTAAAAAATGTCTGTTTTTTACAACTTCTCTTTTATTTTAATGTCGGGATGGCCGACTTACCCCTGGCTCTGGGATAAGAAAGTCGTACCGGTCTAGATTGGCTAAGACCAACACTGTCTACATAGTTCGAGCTTTATCTTTTAAGTGCTTTTTGAACCGTAAAAAATACAAGTAGTTTAGGATAAATGAGCATTTTTCTGAAAGACGATTGGAAAGTATCAAAAATATTTATTCGCCTAACGCAAACGAAAGACGAAATTTGCAAACTAAAACTAATTTTGGAACAACTTTTGTAACAAAACCTAATACTTGTTACTCAAATTTAGACATTGCGGGAACTTTAAAAGCTCCTCTCTTATTAATTGGGGTCGGAGGTGGAATGACCTTTAAAACCTCTTTTTTTTCATATTTTAGAATATCTTCCACCCTCGGCCAGTCTTCTGTTTTTCCACATTTCTCCATATGCTTAACTCCTACGTGCAGGTCTGGCTCGATTTAAATTATTTGGCTAGGATAATAGTTTAATTCATGGAACACTATAACGAAGTTTTCAGGAAGGACTTCTATGATGTTATCCACTTCACTTCCACCTGATTCCTCTTTAGTTATTGAAATTTTACTTTCACTGTCTGAAGACGATGATTCTATTTTGCTTTTTCCCTTAGTAAGTAAATTTTTTTGTCCTTTTCTTTTAATAGCACCGAGGGAATCTAAGTCTTCTTCCCCATCTGTACTAGTTTCTCCTTTATCATTATCTTGTTTTTATTGTGATGGTTTTTTTCCTATTATCGGGTAAAAAGTCTTTTTTCTGTTTATCAAGTTTTCTTTGTAGAGCATTATTTTTACGTATTTTCTTTTCCTTTATTCTCTTCTTTTCTTTTTCTCTAGCTCTTCTTTTTTCTAACTATTTATAATTCCTGTGACCAACTTTCCCGTCACCATATGGCCGTACTTCAAATTTTTTATTACTTCTATTAATTTTATTATATAAACACTTCAAAAAGTTGTAAACGTCCAAAACAGGTGCTGAACAGAGACAGTGCCGAAAATTCAGATTTTTGCGAACCAAATTCCTGAAGAAAATATTGCGATGATTTATTGAGAGTTAAGCAAAAAGATAATAAGTTAAAATACAACAAAAAAAAAGAGATATAGGTTAAAACATTTATAAGATCTGTAACTGAGATTTTTTCGTAATTAATAAAAGAAAATAACATAATAATGATAATAAATTTGATAATATTCCTCACTCCCTCTTCCTGTTTTAGATTTTGAAACGGTCCAAAAATCTTTTTGTAAGCTAAAGAAAGTTTTTTAATTGCATGGAACAGTACAAAGTTGGTTAAGCTTTGTATAGAGTTAAAACCTTTCGCGTATGAATTGCTTTTTTAACAATAAAAAGTGTGGAAAAACGGCGCCTGTTAAGTTTTTTTTATATCTTTTTATTATTAAATAAGTAAGTGTCTGTAAAAAATTAACCAAAAGAATATATCTCTTTTATTTTGCATCTGGCTGTACAAGTAGTTCTTTCCTAAAGCCACCGGCTGCGCTCGTGTCGCCGTCAAACAATGTTCCCCAAGTATAACATAGTATCGGTGACTCTCGCGTAGCTATTAGTTTCTTTATGGTGCTGACCAGAGAAAACATATGTGCTGATTTTAGACAACTGGCAGTTGATGCAAAATTGCGAAAATTATTTTTTTTACGCGAAGTTCTTTTTAAACAGTCATGGTCCACTTAGCCCGTAGACCAAATTACCTAATTTCACCTTACACGTCCACGTGCAGTAATCCAACTGAACATAGGCGGTCAAACTTAACCAACAGTGATGTGGAGTAAATGCCATCACCCAAGGTGGTTCCTTGGCTAAGAGTAGGACTGTTACCCTCAAGGAGGGTCCATGAGAGGAAGAACTAGTCTTATTAGAATTTTTTTTAGCCCTGACTGAGGTGTGAGTCCTTATCAGGTATAAAAAGTGGGAAATTTGGATGGGGTCATTCTTATTAAGTGGAACGTACCTCGATTGTTTTATTACACCCAAACCGTTAAGTAACCGTTCCCTGATCGCCTATAACCTGAACCATGTGAGAAGTTGCTTCAAATAGGTATAATAAAGGGAAGAAGGATAAAATAAGCCATAAGCCAGATTCCTGTGGAGGTTTAGGTTTAGTGAGTAGGAGTCTCACACTACCTGACTATGAGCGTGTGCATAGATCAAGTGCCGATGTTCCCCCTCCACAAACATAAAATAAATATGTATGGTGTTGGGCCAATGATTTTGGAACTATAATATTAATATACCTAATAAAAGATGACTTTTTGATATCTGGGTAGTGCAATAAATAAATATTATAAATATTGTTACCTCTCCTTTTCGACAAATGGAATCGCCCGGCGTAAAAATGTAGGCTTTCATTTTCAAGACTAAATCTCGAAGAAACTCGGGTTGGCATTCTTGAAATATTGTCACCTAAAACAATTATTTCTTTTTGCAATAATTTAAAACCAATAGTTAACTGCAAAGTTTTTAAAAAAATCAAAATCTGTATCTGAAAATGAGTTAAATAATTCTAGTAAGCCGCCCTTTATACAAACGCCATAACAAAGAGATTATTAAAAATGAAAAAATCCATATTGCGGAATCTAAATGAAAATGGCATTTTTCAGTATCAAAAAATTAATCCGATTAAATTTGGAACGAAGTGTACGTTGCAGCTGAGGTTTTTTTTTCGAACCTAAAAATCACGTGACCTAAAAATGCTTAATTTATTGGACGCACCTTTTTTAAAACCGTTAAATTGACGTGCAAAGCCAACTCAGTTTTTAGCTTATCTGGAAGAAGTCCCAACGCGGTGTTTATGTCTCCACCACCCTGTATTCTCCCTCTGGACCAAGAATAGTCATACCATCGTAATACTCTTCGTTTCATGCCACTAGGGACCTGCAAAGTAGATAGGATATTATGTTAAAAATAAAAAAAAATACTTTTTTGCCATAATATAAGAAGTACCAATAAAAAAAACAAACCAATAAAAAGGAACGTTAAGACTTTTCCAAAGCCTTTGCTTATTCACCCCTAAAGGTTAAATTTTCTCAAAAAATTCTATGCCTTACAAAAACACAGAAGATTTATAGCGTATTCCACGAAGACAATTTTAATCTTAAAGCTGCAAACACACATTTTTGTGTCTATTCTTTATGTGTTAAACTTAATATTGATGGATAATTATATTTAAAGTCTCGACTTGTTTAAAAAATCCAAAAGTTTGCCAATGCATGAAACGCTACATTTTGAAATTAACTCTGTGTTTCGGACTTCCATTGTCTATATTTTATTTATACACATACATATATTTTATTTATACACGACGTTTCGGTCAGTACAATCTCTGATCGAAACGTCGTGTATAAATAAAATATAAACAATGGAAGTCCGAAACACAGAGTTAATTTCAAATACATCATTGTCTCAAACTTTCAAACGCTACATTTTAACTGGCTATTCAACGCGCAACACGCGGTTTTCACGCAAAGATGGACAATTATATTTTATATTAAAACTATATTCATGATAAAGTCTGTCGGAAACATAGTTAACTATACTTAAACCACCAACTGTAGCAGCTAGGGACACATGGTTTTAATATTTAGACGGATAATTAAATTTTCAAGAAAACGTATATAAATGTTAAAGTTTGTCAGATTCGTAGTTTCTGAGATCTAAGAAAAATAAACATATACTTATAAAAACCTAATTCACGCACCCTAGCAGCTAGCGACACGAGGTTTTCACATATATTTTAAACCAAAAAAAAAACTTAAAAAAATACAAAAAAAAGGTGAAAAAAAAACATTTTTTAAAGGTTGTATAGATGGCTATACGTGCCTGCTGGCGCCATTTTTTTACTTTAAATCTAAAAACTGCATATTTGTAGCAGCTTTAATTAAAAAGTTATTAAACTAACATCACCACCCTCATCCAACTTAAATTTATGAAACCGCAGCTTTGGATCAAAACTTATGAATTTTCACATATATCAACCTGCTCTCAGCCCCTCAACCACCCCCAAATTATTTGTTCTCAAAATTGAAAAACATTAAGTACATTTAGATTTGTGAACTGCATATTCGTAGCAGCTTTGGTCATGAATTTTTAAGTATATTAGCTCCTTTTTACCCTTTTAAAATTAGAAAATATTTAGTTGATGTTAAATCTGAAAATGAAATATTTATAGCGAGCGGCATTGATTTATAATTTATGAATTTACAAATATATCACCACCCTCTCACCCCTTCCACCAAACCCCACCAAATTATTTTTTCTTCCAAAAGTAGGAAACAATATAAATCTGAAATTTCATAATCGTAGCAGCTTAGGTTTAAAAGTTATGAAGTTTGATAAATAAAGACACCAACCCCGTCTTATCCTCCAAACCACTCCCCACCAAATAATTTTTTTCCCAAATTAGAAACTATTAATTTAAAGTCAACTCTGGAAAGAGAGCGTTTGTGGCGAAACAGTAGATATTTATGGCTCTCACGGGCTAAGAGATAGGAAAATCGCAGGACGTATATCTAGACATATGCAGATTAATGACATCCTCAGAAGGTCTCTGATTTCGGCGGGTTGCCCTGCCTTATTGAAGCCTCTCAGGGTTTGTCGCAATGATGGAAAACGTGTAGATTGGATGACTTTGATCCAAAACACGGTAAACAACTTCTCTGAAATGCAACTTGTTCAAACTTTAGCAAAATCTTATTTAGACAAAACTTCAAAATCATCTGGTGCAGCTTCTACTGTTTTGGAGAACAGAAAACGTAACGTGCCCTTTACGGTCGAGACTTATGGACCTTGGTTTGTTGAGGCTAATCTGAGACATAACCTCTGAAATATCTTCTGACCGGTATCATGGCTTCATAACTCAGAGTATAGTTCTCGCGATCCCGAGGGGTAATGTTGCTTTGGTGATGGGCACCATCCGGGAGGAGGCAGGGATGGAGTAAATTTTCTGCGTTTAAATTTGTGTGCGTGTAAGAGTGGGTTTGCGTATACTTATTGTTTATGTTTTTAATTTTTTAATTTATTGTTGTCATTTTACTGGTCAAAAATAATATATAGTATACCTTAAACTACAAAAAAGAAAAGAAAAAAAAACCCTGGAAACATATATCCGTAGCAGCTTTGATTCGAAAGTTATATTTTTAAGTTTCCAAATCTATTATCCCCCGCTCACCCAACCCCCACCCAACCACCTTAATTTTTTCAAAATATTCTGTTGTCACCGTACCTACGTAATACCAAAATTTAAGCATTTTTATAACTAGTTTTTAGTTTTTGTATCAGTAACTACGCAAGTCTATCAATCAACTTTAAAATACACCAGTCACAAATGGAAAAATCGCCATTTTTTTTTTAGTTTAAATTAAAAATTCATTGAATTGGCTTTAAACACCGCAATTTAAACTTTAAGACAAATCGGATTATAAATAAGAAAGTCCGCCATTTTCATTTGTTTTTTAAATTTGAGTCAAAAATTGTATTGACAAACCTCAAATACCACAAAATTTCAAATTTTGGAAAAATTTTGGATCTACCATATTGATGTTTTTAAGCGTGATTGTTGGGTGACCTTAAACTCTACAAACTTACAAGTTTGAGACAAATCGGTTTATAAATAAAAAAGTGCGCCATTTTGAATCGACCATTTTTAGTTTTTTAAGTTTGAGTCAAAAAATGCATTGCATGACCTCAAACACGGCAAAGTTTCAAGTTTAAGACAAATCTATTTATAAATAAGAAAGCACCATAAACGTTTAAGTTTGAGATAATTCGATTTATGAATTAGAAAGTGCGCATTTTGGTCAGCCATTTTTATTTTTTTAAAGTTTGTGTCAAAAATTGTATTGAGTGACCTTAAACTCCGCAAGTTTCAAGGTTAGGGCATTTTGATTTTTTTTTAGTTTAATTCAAACATTGTATTGATTGACCTCAAACATCGCAAAGTTTGAGACAATTCAAATTATAAATAAGAAAGTCCACAATCTCGATTTTTTTAAGTTTGAGTCAAAAATTGTATTGAGTGTAAATACCAAAAACCTTCCTCTTTAAGCCAAATCTATTTATAAGTAAAAAAGTGCGCCAATTTATATTTTTTAAAATTAAGTTTGAATGTATATAAAGGGATCTTAATCGGTTTTTTTCCAATAATTCCTTTTTTGAAATTGTATTGTTACCGGAACACTATACACCTAACAAATTTTAAGTTTCTAGCTCATTGGAAAATATTTGAAAAGACAACAATCTACAACAAGAGAGGCAAAAGCTCTGTAAATAAAAATACGCAAAATTCTGGTTCTGAATATTTAACGTTTAAATTGAATTTAAATTCATTATTTTTTGGGTAACTTTGCTCCCCAGTCTGGGTCTCTCTGTCTCTCTCAGGCATATTGGGTCTGGAATCGCGTTTTCTTTGGTATGTTAAAACCAAATATCATAGCTGCTTTAACAGGCATATTCATTTTTCATTCATAAAGTATCTTTGTTTTCATTGTTTTCCTCTGTTGTATTTGATTCATATGAACGCGTAATGTGAGGGATTGTTCAGAGGGATTTAAGGTAAGCATTAGTTATAATGCCGATTAGCAAAGTCTAGGGCGTTTGAGTTTGGCAACTGAAAATCTGGTTTTTGTTCTGTTGGTCGTTGAAGTTATCTTTTGTCTAAATGAAAATGCACCTTTGCTTGTGTTGGGTTGGGTTGGCAAGACACAAGCATTAACCCGGCTCAAGGGGACCCAAAGCTCCCGTTATACCGCACCACTCTGGAACGCAGCTCTTTGGGGTCGGTGAGCCGGAGATCGGGAGCGCTTAGGTGAACCCAACTCTGGCTTGCTCTCGACTTCTTTGAGTGATGAATCGGGGTGTGGGGGCCTTGACTTAAACGCCCGGGCCGCATGGATGAGGCACCACAATAAAAACCTTCCTCAGGTAACCAGGTGCACCCTGTTGTACATAGTCTGTGGGGGAACTCAAGAAGATCTCTCCGACAACCAGAAGGTAACACAGAGAACCGAACAGGTACCCAGTGGAACTTTTAAAGATAAGGATTAACAAGGAACTATTCGTGGTTAGCATGGACGGTCCAACCGACACAGAGCTGACTGAAGAGCAGTTGCTCGAAGTACTTGCTTCACCTAGATAGGAAGGATATGTCAATGGCACATGGATGGTAAAGAATCAACCTTGCGTGTGGCCAGGTCAAGAGAATCGCACCTTGGGAACTACCTCTTGGCCCCAGGCGACGTAAAAAAGTTGCAGCCCAGAAAAATCTGTTCCTTTGTGAAACAGACAGGCTTCCAGGGCTAAACCATAGGTGGTGGGCGTGCAACGGTCCCAGCAAGGTGGCCTACGTACATGGGAATTGTTCCGCCCGTACTTCTACATTCATTCATTCATTCAATACCCTAAAGCTGATTTATACCGCAAATAAAAAAAGAATTGACTAAATGATCACAAACCAATATAAGAATTTCACAGCTTTTCGGGCTTCAACGTTTAATCAACCAGGGTAATGACGTCATCCGCTTACTTTGGTATTTTAAAGCCTATCTTTTAGAGTAATATTGGGTCTGTAAAAAGCGAATAAGAAGAAAAAGTGAAGTACTTTTTTACACAAATCCTATTGCACTTACTGTCTGAGGGCCGGTTTCTCAATAGCGAGTTAGCATTAACTCGACCAACGTAAAAAAATCTTCAAGGCACGGGTGAGTTATCTTACCTCAGGGTTAAAATATTGAGAAACTAGCCCGGAATAGAACAGGCTGATAGTCCATGCTGTTGACCTTAGAGACGCCAAATAAAATACATTATTAAAAATATTGGCAGTTTATTTGTTTAAGTTTTTTTGTATGTATGAGAAAAAGTTCGTTGCTAAACTGTTATTTTTTTAATCGCGAATCCCTGGATGTACTCTTCATTTAAACCAACATTTTTAGGAAACCGCTATTTTAGCCACCATGTTGAATATACTTTTTTATTTTTTAACAATCCCATTTGGTTGATTCTGCGATGTAATTTAAAATATATATTCAATATTAAAAAATATTCAATTTCATTTTATGAAATAATATTATAGATAAGCACAATTGTACATAATTGCAATAGGGTATGTACTGTAACAATTCAATTGAGATGGCTGTACCATGCCAATGAAATTATTTTATTAAAATTATTAGAAAATTTATTGTTATTAATGTAACACGTTTTATAGTAGAATAGAGGGGAGTGAGTAATTTAAAAATGCGAGGAAAAAACAGATCAGTTTAGTCGGGAGCCGTAAACACATGATCCACTGACAGCTCACCTATATCAACTATAAATTAAGGGCTGACGACGGATAACACAACAGTGGTTTTATATAGTAGCGTTTCTTTTTAGTTAGTGACCTTCAATTAATTATTGGAAATTTAATTTTCTGACAGTTTGTGATTTCGTCGTATTTTTGAAGCGATTTTTCTTGTAAATATTTGGAGAAAAGTAAAGGAAGGACGTATAAACCCTCGGAGAAAGTGATTTTATATAATGAGCGTAGAGGCTGTCGGTTCTAGGAACAATAAATGAAAGCCAACGTTTCGTTTATTATGCATGCAACAATGATACAAAATTCTTAGAAGAATCATCGATATTGATGATTTTTGTCAAAGTTTAAACATTGCGTATGGGAAATAATAAATTTTTTAAAAGAAATATTACCTATTATAATATTATGTGATTTTATATAAAACCATCCTTATAAAAAGCACTTTTAAGAATGTATAAACTTAGTAAGAACTAAAATACCTTTAAATACCCACCACGTAGATATAATTAATAGGTTATTTTAGAACTATAAAAATGTTATTAAATCCATAATAGAATATAACTTATATTTTACTTTATATTTTCTGATATAAGACAGACACTTTCTAAGTATAATACAGCAAAACGTACGTACCTACAAGTTTTTATATATGTTAATATTAGACACTTAAAGTTGACAAGCTATTTTTGATTCCTTTTTGTTAGCATATCTTTGATGCGTTTGTGAAAGCCTCCCTTAAAAAAGAGGTAAAGTTGTGCTCACAAGGCACGACATAACCAAACCAATTCTTGTGCAGTGCTTGATGTACTTCATGCCGCTCGCTTCTATTTTCTTTCTTGTCGAAAAAAGTGAGAGGGCAATAGAATGGAAAATAGAAGGAGTGAAACTGTGGATCAGGCATTTATGAAAACCCACAGATAATAAAATGGTAAACATACGTAGAGATAGGTGAGACGTGGACGCTGTTGTACGACGTATCCATTCTGAGCTTGCGCACTGAGATACGATTACGATTATGCACTCTATATTTGCACAACTTTAAGTTTCTATTATTGTATTAGGTTTTATTCATGACTTAATAATTACGTGTCTTATTCTAGTTTAATACTTTCTAGGCAAATTTAAGAGTAAAAGGAACTATAATTTACTAGTTTACAGTAATGATCACTAAAGCAACAGTGACAACTATTTTCAAAGCCGACAAAATATATCAACCTCTCTTACCAACTTGCCCCAGTGCCTCTTGATCATTAACTGCCCCACCAACTTAAATTTTTTATAACATTGTATGTCACGAGACCTATCTATACGTATACTAAATTTCATTAAAATCGGTTAATGGGAAGGTTTTGCAAAATATATTTTAAGTTTTGTTAGACAGACAGTTGGAGCCTGTGAACCTAAATAAAATCGTTTAAGAATGAGAGATAATAGATAACATATTTTAAAATTTAACTCAATTTTTTCTTCTTTAAGCTGTTTCTTCATTAAAATATTCTTCATTTTATACACAATATTTGCAATTTAAATTTTGAAACACCAAAAAGCCGGCAAATGTTTAATAAATACAATTAAAACCCTTAGTTTTGAAATGTTGTGTAGGTTAACTAATGGGTTATATAAATAAAATTATTTATTTAAAAAAATGCTTACAAATTGAAAGAAAAAAATTTTTGACTAGAAAACAGAAAAAAGGTACTCCTAACATACAGGGGTTTCAACGAAAATGAAACAGATCTAGGCGTTATCGACTACTTATGTAGAGTACGATTTTTAAAAAATTCTCGAACACGTCGATTTATTACTCAAGGAGGATACTTTTTGGCTGTATTGATTTTTTAGGACATACTCTTTGGAGAGGTGGCTGTTACCACCTGAATTTAAAAGGGGAGAGTGAGTATATACAAAATACATTATTTTGCATACTTTCAAATGCCTTTACAGAAATGTTAAAATTTTAAAAATCAACTTATTTTTTTAGACAGAAAGTGAAATGATAAAATGTATAATTAACTGACATCAAATCGGCGTGATCCGGCATTTATCAAAAATAAAATTTTAATAATACTTTTGGAATGGCATTCCAAAGACCTTCAAAACAAGTTATTACTTGATCCGCTTTCCTTATTTAAATTCTGGTGGTGAAATTTACCCCTTAAAAGGGGTGTGATCTATATATATAGCCAAAAAGTATTCCCCTTGAAAAACAAATCGACGTATTTTCTGGAAATCGTACTCTAAATACTCAAAAACGGTTTAGTTTCATTTTAGTTAAGAAGCAAATGCTGCTCCAATTTTGTCTCAATAGTTAATTCGCACCATTCGAATGCAACTTATTGATAGAGTGTTTAGAACAAGATTTGTTTATGGCAACTCCTAATAAAAACGAACAACCCTTAGATTTTGCGAAAAGATTACAAGTTTTACGTAGCCAGCTTTCTCAAAAAATAACATCAATTCCTTTGACTAATATGAACGTTAACACAACAAAATACGAGCCAATTTGTTTAAACATTTATAAAAGGGCTACCAAAGTATAATTATTCTTAAAAACTAGGATAGCATAGAAACCACGATGACTTACGTAAATGAAGAAGAAAATTTTTCGATACCCACAAAACGCGCTAAACAAACAACAACCAACTAACAAATCCAAATTTACAAACTAATTTTCAAAATTTTTATAGCCAAAATTCACAAAATTATCAAAATTCACACAATTATATAAATCCCCAAAATAATATCAGATCTCAAATATATACCAATTTTTAAAATATACAAAAACAACTAAACTTTAGACCGATGCATAACCCCTTTGTCTCTAATCAATTCCCAATAAATCAAAATCCATCATTTCCAAGAGCTTCAATCAATATTCAGTCAAGACAATTAACCAAGGCAAAGATACTTTGATAACCGGCAAGGTTTTGGGCCACCAAGAGACGTTTTTCGACCAATAGGAGACCCTCAGAGGATAAACCAGTGTCTACGTCAGTATGCACGAAAAATAAGACATAAACGAGAGTAAATTAATCGAATTTGTTGCAAATCGATCAAGGGGCACAAATAACACCGATTCCCATCTCAAATCAAAATGTTGAGAATACTCAGAATTTTTCTAATTTTTATCACTTTTCAACAAATCAATACCATCAAATTCAAAAACAAAATTTCGGCGAATATTATAATCAAAATTTAATAAATGAAAATAGGCAATGATGACTACACTGATAAACACAAAAGATCAAAAGATCTTGGGTGGAAATAACGAAAATTCAAACTTGGATGAGTATCCCACAAGGAACACACAAAAGATCAAAGCGAAAACAGGAATGAATAAACGATGTTTCGCCCTGGGTAACCAGCGTGGGCTCATCAGTAGTTTCACTGGTCACCCTCCACTATACATCATTAAACACCATCATACACTTAGATTTCCAACCTTGAACCACTCACAAATAGGCATCGTTCCGCACTGGTACTTACTTATCCAAGTTACCTAATACGAATTCGTCCTGGCGTGTTAATATTTCCAGTAGGATTATGCTCCTAAGGCAACTAAAACAAAGAAGAAGTTAAAAAACCTCCAAATCAGTTACTTCAACCGAAAAGAAACTAAAAAACACAAAATATCAAAAGATCTTGGGTGGAAATAACGAAAATTCAAACTTGGATGAGTATCCCACAAGGAATACACAAAAGATCAAAGCGAAAACAGGAATGAATAAACGATGTTTTGCCCTGGGTAACCAGCGTGGGCTCATCAGTAGTTTCACTGGTCACCCTCCACTATACATCATTAAACACCATCATACACTTAGATGATGAGGTTTTTTAACTTCTTCTTTGACTACACTGATGTTATGCGTACAACCACTGATTATGATTATAAGTTTGATAACAACTTAACTGAACCAAATGAGGAAAAAACCACAAACAGTTTACCGTTTTTGGTGCATTAACCACCATAAAACCGGAACTGGCGAAACGGAAGTGTTATACAAAGCTAATTTACTAGCTTTTTCCGAATTTAACTCAAAGACAGAAATTTTATTCATACTCTTTGATTTTATGATAGGAGTTTAGACCCTAACGATTTAAAAAGATTCAATATATTAATTGATTAACCAAATAAACAGTTAATCAGTTATCAAAATCGAATTCAAAAAAAGTTTGATGCATCAACCACCATAAAAACCGGAACTGACGAAACGGAAGTGTTATAAAAAGCTAATTTACTAGCTTTTTCCGAATTAAACTCAAACGCAGAAATTTTATTCATACTATTTCATTTTATGATGGGATTATAGACCCTAACGATTTAAAAAGATTCAATATATTAATTGATTTACCAAATAAACAGTCAATGAGTTATCAAAATCGTATTCCAACATATTATCGAGAACCGCATAAAACAATGCAAAGATCAAAACGAGGATTAGTAAATATAATTGTAAAAGCATAAAAATGACTTTTCGGTACTCTAGAGATGGCCAAAAATACGATAAAGCTATCAATAAGCTATCGGAAAATCAAAATTCAGTCAGTTTAGAGATAAAAATGCAAATATCTTTGACAAAACAGTTAATTAGTAACTATAATAGCACAATATCCTTGTTTTCAAAAAATCAAGATATTTCCAAAGCACATATAAATGTTATTGAAAGCAATCTCAATAAATAATATCACTAATCGTCTAAAAGCACAACATATAATTTTCCAAATTATTTTGAATTGTTAAAGTTTTATAACGTATTTGGATATCTTAGAAGACGCTATTATGTATGCTCAACTAAATACGTTACAGAGCTCTATAATTTCCGCTTATCAATTTGAACAAATAATTTTTAATTTAACCACACTTTATGGCAAGGACAAAATTCTAATGTTTAAAGATTTGATTTATATCAATTGGCAAGCTTACAAGTTACAAACAAAACTTCGAATTATTTTACCTTTTTTTCTATCCCAATCAATAAATCAATAATTATTCCCAAATCTTCCCACCTATTGATTGGCACTGAAGAATCGCAATACGAATAAGACGCCTGTCTAAAACTAGAAAACATCTACATCTGCCAAAATTGCCTTATGCCTCACAACCGAGATTGTGCAATCAACCTCAAATCACGAGCCGAAACAACTAATTGCCAACCCACACGCGTCGAAATATTAAAACCGAGAATCTAACAGATAACTGATCAATACATATTATCGATACCGATCGAAGATGAACTTAAACTTTCAAACTCATGAAGCAGCCAAGCTTAATTCAAATTCCTTACAACTGTGGAACCAAGATAGAAGAGACAAAATTTTGCCATAAAGAAGAACTTATTAGAGGCAATCCGTTTATTTTACCTCCTATAAAAATCAATAATTATTTAATTGCAAGAAATCAAAAATCTTCAAGAAAAAGACAAGATGAGGGTCCCCGAAATTTTACAAATCCATCCAGCAAGATGGAGCGTCTTAACGAACCTTTCAATCCTGGTTATGGGTATGGGATTTCTATACGTCACACTGTATATTTATAAAAATGACGCATAGCTATAAAAAAGGGCACCCTTAAAAACAACCCTTCATCCCTGTTGTTTAAGTCCCAGAAGAAGCTGAATAGTCTAAAGATACAGTTTTCCTCAAACAATACCAGCTGCCTTTTAGATTAGAAGAAGCGTAAATTTTCATTATTTTATTTATTCTAACATTCATTCTAGGATTTGACTTCACGCTGTAAATTGCTTTCGAAAAATAAAAGATTTAAAAAAAATTAAAATCGTTTAACAAAAATTTTAACTTACCGTCCTAAAAATAAGCCTTTTCTTTTGAAATAGAAAAGCAAGGGAAATCAAAAGACAGAGTTTTTGTTCGGAGGTTCAGTAATAATTTTTTTTTTCGTGTGCGTTTAACCATTTCATTCTTGATTTTTGGGAAAAAAATGAATCTTTAGAAATCGATATTCAAGATATTAAAAAGTGAATGAAATGAAAGGGTAAGTACGCCATTGATAGATAAGAATTACCTTGTGATGTCTCATATAAGTTTTGGCACCATCTAGAAGTCTCTCAAATTCCAATCGGTTGGCATTTCTGTTGGTGATAACGTTCCCTACTTGACCAACGATTGTGGCAAAAATAAATACGCCTATGAGGTAACTGACTATTGTAAACACGTACCTAAAATCGAAAAAGAATTAAAAATTGAAAATCAATAACGGGCTCAGGGCAAAAAAAAATAAAATTAGATTAAATCCCAAAAAAACAAGTGCCATAGCCAACAATCTAAAAAGCTCGCTAAGTGCCAGGATAATGTAAAAATAAAGTCAACAGATAAGATTCAAGGTATGGGTCAGGCGTTGGTAAAGGTAAAAAAAATTGGATGGCGGACGTTTGTTCGAAAACACAAAGATCGAAAACTATTATTTTGAAAACATTCGTTCAGAAAACATTGGTTCGAATGCTAACTAGTTTGAAACATTCGTTCAAACGGTAATTGGTTAAAAAAAAAACATTATTTCGAACGATAATTTGTTCGAAATACATTGGCTTGAACGGTAATTTACGAAAGACATTGGTTTGAATGGCAGACTTCGCTAAATTTTTCTTGTGGAGTAAACTAAGTTTAATGAA
The DNA here is from genome assembly GCA_963921995.1 of Oxystoma pomonae. NCBI lineage: Eukaryota > Metazoa > Arthropoda > Insecta > Coleoptera > Brentidae > Oxystoma > Oxystoma pomonae. Next base: position 46,644,664 of record OY998171.1, on the reverse strand, counting down.
ATAACCTTTTCGAAGGAATGAAAGTCATAAAAATGTTATATATTAACTTGTTTTAAAAGAATATTATTGTTTTAGGCAAACCGTTTCTAACCCATCTAATAACAATTCGTACCAACGCCTTTTGAAACAATTACCATGCGAACCAATATATTCGAACTAATTACCGTTCCAACCAATGTTTTTTCGAAACAATGGTTTTTGAGTTAGTGTTTTTTGAACTAATGTTTTCGAACCAAATTTCGCGACCCAAAAAAATAATTTAAAAGCAACTTTTAAGCACTTAGCTCGTTTTTTATTTTTAGTTTTCAATTGTTTGTGATTTTTGACATGTAAAATAAAACGGTTGTTGACATAGACTTAAAAAAAATAGAGATGAAGCACAGCCATGATTGGAATGAAGCAAGCATTAATTTTTAAATCAATCGCAAAGCTCTCAGTTATTTTTAAAGTCTATGGTTACAGGCGTTAATTCGTGATTTTCATTCGAGTTTACTTCGAATATGCAGAAGCAATTGATGTAAATCCGAATGAATATGGATGAATATCTCAGAATGAAGATATGTGGTGTTCACTGCAGTTTTTTTAATTATTAATTAATGACCAAATTCAAAGGAAGCTTTTTTTTATTTTTAGGTAAAAAACACAAAATATACATGACTTAATTAATCTTTTTTATTAAAATCAATAAAAACCATACATTTTTATATAGCGGTAGGAATTACAGATACGTAAAAAGATCAGGGGCTCAATTCTTGAATCACTCGAGTTTCAGCCGTATACGGATCACATTTTAGCAAAAAATTGATGAAAAAGAGGGTAAATACGTAAGGTAAAGATACACACAATATTGAACTCGTTCTGAAATTCTGTAATATTAAATAAAATTCGCTATAAAATTAAAATTTTACGTTTGTGAAGCGCTAGTTTTCGCAAGTTTTGACATTCGTATGTCATATTCGCTCGGATTTGCATCGATTCCTTCTACCCACTAGATGTAAATTCGATCGAAAACAACATCTAAGCGTCAGAAACCGTACTATTTTTCCCGCCAAAAATGCAATATTTAAATTTTGGGCCTATTTTAATTAAATATTGTGCATACGAGTTACAATTTGTGGGGATATTTGTTATCTGAATTACTAAAAACTGACTCTTTTTTCGACAATATTTTGCTTAAATGTGATTCGTATACAACTAAAAGTCGAGTGATTCAAGAATTGGGCCCCTGGTCTAGGGCCCGAGCAAATTGACCTGTCTTGTATTATCTGCAGAGCGGTGTACGCTAACTGGTTTCTAATATCTACACAATTTCAATATGGGGGGGGGCTGACAATTAAACAGAGAAGCTAATTGGAATTCTCATTGTCAGTGTCAAAAAGCTGGTACGCAGCAATTTGGGATAAAGTGTATATTTATTTAAAACGCTGTAAGGGTCCATTTTTAGAACACTTGCTTTGTCACTCTCGTGATAAGTCAAAATTATCTTTTAAAATGTCCATATTTTTAACAGTTTGTTATTTGGATATTTAATAACAAAAGGCTTTATCTTAAAACTAACGATAAAATATTTTATGAATGCCTCTGAAATTTAAAGAAAAAACGTCAAATTTTCTCAGTTCCGCACCTCTTAGTCACAAGCCTTTTATTAACCACAAAGCGTGTAAAATAAAATAGAAAAAATGTTAGTTAAAATAGACCTTAAGCTTCCTGGTCGGAAACTGCTATGAAATCTCCTCATTCTGGGATATGATATTCACCCAAACATATACGGTTTAGTAACTATTTTTATACAGGTACCTGTTTAACATAAAAGATCTTGCTTTTAGAAGACACAGACGCCACTACCCAAAAATGTAAAAAGGTAAAAACAATAACGAAAACAATAAAACAGGAAAAAAAATAAGACAAAATTAATTAAAAACTATTTGGCAGCGGCAGGAACTGAGCTGTGTTCATAAAAAGCAAAATCTTTTAAGTTTTTTCAAAAATAAATTTTTGTAGTTTTTTTAAGCCGCATCTGATGTAACCACCCTCGATCCTGCCGCTGCCCAGTGGCGTGTGGGGGTTTTAAAAGAACTTAAAAATATTTTTTTCCTACGACTGCCCAAGACAATCATCCAATTTCCAATGAGAACAATCAAGGAACTACACAAAAAAACCACGGTTGCATCAATAGGAATCCTAGTCATTGAATAAAAGCTAATATTAAGTGTTATTGATATAAAGGAAGTGTGCCATTTAGGAATATGAAATAAAACTATTGATGCTACTGCCGCACAAAAGTCATTTTCATAGTTTTGGAGAGAAAAAAGTCCAAAAAAAAAACTTTTATCTTAACTACATTTCGATACAATATTTGGTAGGTATTACCTTGGAGAACATCAGTATAAATAAAATACTACATTTTTGTGACTAACCCTTCCTGGGTATTGGAGTAACTTTTAAGCAATTTTTTTTGTGAAAATAAAAACATTTATACAGCAGAACCGCAAAAAATTTGCGAAAATTCTTTAATGTCATAAGAATAAATAAACTTTTAGCTAATATTTTATGTAATGCGTTTTAGTCAATCCCAAAGTTTTTGGCAAAATAAATGATTTTTAATACCATTGCGTTTTTTACGCAATTTTTTGGTGACTTCTTTTTTGGTCAGGTCACAAATAAAATGGACGCAAAAGCAAAAGCAAAACTTACTGAAATGATCGTTTGTTTATTTTTGCAAATTAAAGACAAAAAGAAAAAAAAATTACCTGTCAATTTTTTGTTGTTTTTTTGTTGGTCATTTTGTTTTAGTTTGGTGGCAAAACTTTTTGCTGCTCAAACTCCCAAAATGATTAATTATGACACCTTCTTTATATATCTGAAGGCCTTACCTTTATAAAAAGCATAAAATTATTAAAAGAAGAGAAGTTCTCCAGAGTTGTAGCCAACTGTATTTTTTTTCTCCCTAACATACTCAAAATGACCTTTGTGCCCTGTTTCTTCTATGTAGTGTAGTAGATTTCTATAGCAGCTACTATAGTCCAATTTTTTCATAAGCGGACTGACGTAATTTTTTTCCTCTGAAAACGTATTTCTATTTTGTCAACATATTTTTACATATTTATTGTCGCTATCTAAAACAATGTATCAAATGGAGATCCAAAAAAATTACGTCAGTTTGCTCATCAAAAAATTGCTTTTAAGAGTAGAGATTCTTTTTTTTTCTGTCAGTGACCTTAGCTCAGGAAATGTCAAAGTCACGTTCAAAACGGGTCATGTGATATCCATGCTTTATGCAGTAAAATAAACATCAGAATTGGAAGAACTTTGAATGAAAGGGTACATTTTCTAAAAACTAAGACACAGCACTTTTTGGATTTTTTTCCGAATAAGTTAAAATTCCTCTCTAACTGTACCGATTTCAATGTTTCAATTTTTCGAATTGGCGGCCTCAGAATAAAATTTTAGCTCATTCGGAAAAATTTTAAAAAGTGCTCCGATTCGTGCCTTAATTTTTTTACAAAATCTGCCTTCCATTCAGCCAGTGACCATGATCTATTTTGTCCATCACTTCAAAAATATCTGAGCTCAGGTCACTGACAGAAAAAAAAACTTTACTCACTGTATACCCGAAATTTAAAGGGTTTAAAAATATGCATATGCAGTCGTAAAAAAAGTATGGTGTAAACACGTGACAAAGTCCGTTTCTTGCTCGCATAAATTTTTCACCAATTTTTAAAATAAAATTACATATTATTAAGATTTTTCGTATCTGTGTAAAAACCGCAACTTTTCCTGTAGCTCTTTCTTCTTGTCATAAAAATTACTTAGGTTTTAGTTTTGAGAATTATGACTCCACCCCTAAAAATTTTAATTAGTAACTAAGATGAATAAAAATTTAAGAACTGCAGCCTCTAGCCAAAAGCATTTATTAATTAAAACGTAGACTAAAACTTGTAAATATCTCGAGAAATAGCAAGTGTGTTTTTTTAATTTAGAGTATGGTTTTCGCTGGTAGCTTTCCTTCGCTTGCCCACGTATTTTGGGTCTCACATTTTTCTATCCACACATAGTCATTCTTCAAACATTTTAGTCTTATTTCAAAGATAAATCTTGAATCTAAGGTCCTCTATAACGCGACTAAAATTTCTGAAAAATTTCTGCATTTGGACAGTAAAATTTGGGGTCAAAAATACTTTTGCAAACGAAAATTTGCTTGCTTGAGTAAGTAAAGAAAAACCAGACAGAGAAGAGTATATATACTCTGAAAATATTGAAGTAAGTTGGTCTAAATACGAAATGTGTCTACATGAAAGATTGTAGCTTCCACTAAAATATATATATGACTTCGTAACAAAACAGCGCTGCCCAAAATAACGCATAACAAAAGGGCGGTTTCGAAAAAGAACAAAAGAGCGCTGTTATCAAAAAGCACGTAACATTATAGCTCTGTAATCAAACAGCGCTTGTAACAAAAGAGCGCTTATGAAAAATAGCGCCTTTGCTTGTATTGGGTTGCGCTGGTACAAGTATTAACCCGGCCCAATGGGACCCAGAGCTTCTCTGAATCCCACTTGGGTAATTCTCAACAAGTGCGTCCAAATTGCGAAGGTGAATCCGACTGAATAAGTCGGTGACTAAATCCTGTTGGGGAACGTTATACCGCACCCCTCTGGGGTCGGTGTGCCGGAGACAATTCTGGCTCGTTCTCGACTTCTCTGTGTGGAGTGGTGGATCGAGTACGGGTGTGGGGGCCTTGGCTTAAACGCTAGGGCCGCTTAAATGAGGTACCACAATAAAAGCCTTCCTCAGGAAACCAGGCGCACCCTATTGTATATAGCCCATTCCCCGAATTGCTGAGAAGGTGATTATAGCCGATTTACTCGTCTGTGAGGGAACTCCAGAAGTACCCTCCGATAACCAGAAGGTAACACAGGGAACCCAGTGAAATCTCTCTCTTCGACACAAGAGGCCCGACAGGGAACTGCACAAATGCACATTGGACACTCTACAAATGCATCAGGGGCACTTGCGGACGCCGCTGATGTAAACAAATTGGCCAAGGAGCTCAGGAACGTCCAGGTCAAAATCATGGTCGGCATGGACGTTCCAACCGAAACCAAGCTGAGTGAAGAGCACTTGCCCGAAGTCTTTGCTCCACCTAGGCAGGAAAAATGTGAGACCAGCAACAGAGCTCCTAACAAGACACTGTTACCTTAACAAGCAGCTAGAGATGCTGGGAATCGCCGGAGACTCAGAGAGTCGTTGGTGCACGGAGGACAAAGAATCGTCCTTGAATGTCCTGCTGGAGTGTGCGGCTCTGGCCAGGTCAAGAAAGTCGCACCTTGAGAACTATCTGTTAGTCCCAGGCGATGTAAAAAGGTTACAGCCCAGAAAAATCTATTCTTTTGCGAAAGAGGCAGGCTTCCAGGGCTAAACCATGGATAGTGGGCGTGAAACGGGCCCAGCAAGGTGGTCTACGTATATCGGAATTGTCCAGCCTGCACTTCTACATTCATTCATTCTACATTCATGACAAAAGAGCGGCGTGACAAAAGAGCGCTGTGACAAAAGAACTCTGTGATATAAGAACTCTTTAAGTATAGTGTGTATAAACATTTTCTTTCACTGTTATCACATTTAACGTACATCTTCACAACCAACCCGACCAATCGCGTCAAACCAACCCAATCTATCCAACATTTTTTGCTCCTTTCGATCTTTCCAATTTCTGCCATTTTCACTTCACTGAAATAAGCTGTCTATTGAGTCATTTACAGCTGCACTGTGATAGTTGTTCATTGTTTTTTAATATAGTCACCAAACAGTGTATTTTGTTCATGACAGCACTCTAATGATACAGCGCTCTTTTGAGACAGCATTTTTTTGTCACAGAGTTTTTTTTATCAAAGCGCTCTTTTGTTACAAGCGCCATTTTGTTAAAACGCTGTATTTTTAAGCGCTATTTTGTTATAAAGCATTTTATAACGCGCTCTTTTGTACAGGGTGACCGTTTATAAAGTTTCACTTGGGAAAACTTTTTTTTTATTTGTCACAAGAAGATAAATCGAAAAGTGAATGACTTACGAAATTATGTAGATTTATTTAAAATTTTCAGTTTTTTCCTTAATCACACTCTACACGCAGTGTGGCAATAAAGTTCTGTTTTTTTAATTGAATACCCTATGTATTTTATAAAATGTGGATAGATCTTTTGTTTCTGATTACAAAAATATGTCATATGTAGGGCTTATCTTCGACGGTTCTCGAGTAAAATCAAATAATTTGCCATAAGGGAAATAGTTTTGGTGGTTCTTTGTTCAACACATTACTTTTATGGCAAAATTTTTGTGAATTTTCTCAATGACCAAAAGACCATTCATGGCAATGGTAACACATGGTATATTTTTGGAATCAGAAAATAAAGATCTATCGAAATTTTAAAAAATATACGGGGTTTTCCATAAAAAAGAAGCTCATGGCCATCCTACGTGTAACGGGTGATTTAAAAAAAAAGTGAAACTGTAATAGAAATCAAAATTATTTCATGAATAATTCACTCTTCTGTTAATCTTTTTTGTGACGAATAATAAAAAGTTTTTCCAAGGGGAACTTTATAAACAATCAGTGGAAAATTCTGCACAAAAGTTTGCGCAAAAGTTTGTGAGAAAATTCGCTGTCTGAAGCTTAACCCCCGCCAAAAAAAATAATGTCACTGGCGGCGCCTCTAACAAAAACGTGGAAACGTTCTGTAAAATCACGAACACATGGCAAGCTTACATTCAGGGTTTGACCGTTCTTGTCTAGGATGCCAAGATTTTACGATACTTTTTATACGACTGCAAATAAACAGAGACCAGAAAAATCAAATTTCAATTTAACTCGTTTTTATTAGTAAAATGTATAATATTCTATTTGAAGTATCTAATCAACAAAACAAAGGAGTCGTGACGGTTGCTATGGAACCCAGCCAACAAAAATCACAATGACGGGAGACCCGTGTGCAAAAATGACGTAAGCGTGTGCAAAACGTTTTGCACATGGCGTGCGCAAAATGCCGTTTCCAGATCGTGTTCTCCGTGCGCAAAACCCCCTTTTTCAAGACAGTCGTATAAAAAAATATTTTGAAGACCATCAAGATCCAGGAAAAGTATATTGAAAAGTTTGTGCAAACCTTTGTCGAAAAGTTCGGGCAAAAGTTTGGAGAAAAGTTTCTGCCAAAGTTTGCCGAAAAAGGATCGCAAGTATTGTTGCAAACGTTTGGACAAACCAGTTTCTCTGTGTAGTTGCGCCTTTAAAAAAGCGGTGAAATGTAAAATAAGCCGTGGCTTGTATGACCGCGTAAACGTGTAACTTTTCTCACTTGTAAGACACACTCTCTAATTGTCGCAATAAATTACCCGTTATTAGTGCTGAACTGTAGCAGGCGTGATTTAACCCCTTTGCGCGGCAGCGATCGAGGGCCGTCAACTGAACCAGTATTCCTACTTAGTAAAAAAAAATAATATAGGGTGAGTATACAGCGTGTCCCATTTCAGGCATATAACAAGGAATAGGTACGCCGCCTGAGCGTCTTTATTTGTTAAGATAAAATTCTGAAAATTTAGAGATATGCATAATTGATACAAGAACACAATTTTATTCTAGTGACACATGTCAAACTATTACCGTTTTCTTAAAAACGGAGTCAACTTTGAAATTTTCATCATCTCATTTCATCACCTTCGTTGAATACTATAAGGTATTTTGAACGCATTTCTATCATCAAATTGTTTTTATTTTATTTGTGTTTTATATATTATTTGGTTGACGTCAATGTATAAGCCTACCAAAACCTACGGCTTTGAAGGAAACATTAAAATACGGAAGTTACGAGAGTTTGAACGTTTCACCTGCATTTTTTACTTTATCTTTAATTGAAATCAAAACTCTTTGATATACCAACGTTTTTAAATCACTTTGTAAAAACACACAAGAAGACTAAAATCTACTTTGTACAATAATATCTACAATGATTGTTCAGAATGACCACCATTTTCTTGAATGCACAGGGCAACTCGCGTTCCATTGTTATTGAGCATATTCTCTAAAACTCTTGGCGTTAATCTCATTAATAAATATTGCTTTCAGTTCTTCTGTATTGACTGGTGACGTAGAGTAAACATCTTCCTTAAGATTTGGCCAAGTCACAAAATTTAATGTTGTAAGGTCAGGACTCGGGTAGACCTCAAGGTAAATCTCAAGAAAACAGCGCTAATACCCTTCATGAAAAAAAGGAAGCTGGAAGGACTATCAACACCCAACTTCTATGGAAAACAGATACAATATGCCCAGAAGGTAAAATATGTCGGGGTTATCCTGGATGCAAAACTAACCTGGAACGCGCATACGCCATTAACAACAGCAAAATGGCGCTAATGGCCACCAGAAGAGCTGTAAGGAAAACTTGGGGACTTGCACCATACATAATCTATTGGTTATACACGATAGTGGTAAAACCCAAAATAACCTACGGCGCCACAGTATGGCCGAACAAAGCAAAGAGCACCACACCAACCGCTGCTATGGAGACCATTTTAAACCTCCCACTACTTGACATTGTCATAAAAGCGGATGCAGACATACCAAGATTGCGAGCATTGTCACCAACTCGCTGCTAGAGATGAGGAACGAACAAGCCGTTTGAGAAAACAAGACGAAGAAATCACTAGTTCAGTTAGGAGAATTGGTATGGTATACCGACGGATCCAAGATGGACAGTGGATCAGGAGCGGGAGTATATGGCCTAGCCCCAAGATCCAATTGTTTTGCATCTCTGGGGAAACATAACATAGTTTTCCAAGCCGAAATACATGCCATAGAGACTTGTCTGCGGGAAAACCTGAGAAGAAGATATCTCAACAAAGATTTAACAAACGTCTCAGACAGCCAAGCAGCTATTAAAGCTCTTAGTTAGTGTGGAACTGCCTTCAAACCCTCCTAACCCTAGCGAAACACAATAGAGTCACCCTTGCGTGGGTTCCGGGGCACACAGCCGCTCACATCATATTTGAGTGCCCAGCACTAACCTTCTGCAGAACACAAAACCTCCTGGAGGATAACCCCTCCAGAGGAGCTAACTGCCAGAGAAACCTAATAAAGGGACTGCTGCTCCTCGCAAGGTCGTCACGGAATGGGTCCGTGTGTAGCTATCAGCCATCCTCCATATGTGTCTTGCAAAAATTGCTGCACTATTGTTGATTTACGTGGTGGTCCCCATCTTGCTTCCAATAAATTGCTGCTCTCTCCGCAATAGGGTTTTCCTGTAAAAATGTAGCTATTTTATTTTGAAGAAAATGTAAGTAGCGTTCTCCAGTCAACGCGTCATTAAACATTATCGGTCCAATAATCCTGCTTCTTGCATTAGGTAATGGTTTTCTTGTGCCCAGTACCTAACGTTTTGTCGGTTAAACATGCCCAAGTTCGTAAAGTGGCATTCGTCGGTAAAAAGAATATTTTCGAGCAAAGTATTATCATCATCGTTGTGGGCTTGCAGCCATCGACAATATTGAAGCCGTCTGGAATGGTCGTTCTTGTATAAATGCACTCATGTGACTTATATCCAATTGAAATGCCAGCTGCCTCAATGAAACCGAGTGGTCTTCTTGCAGACGCAACAATATATTTTCCTCGGTTTCATCTGATATAAAAAAGGTTCTCTACATCTTCATCGTTAAACTCTGATTTTCTAACCTAGTAACAAAAGGAAAGTGTAAAGCATGTGATTTTTTCTATTTTAAATTTAAATTTTACCTTGAAAAATAATTTCGAGCCGGCTACCTTCTGTTTGAGTATCTTTCGGCATACAAGAAGATGGCCTGAGTCGCATTGCGACGGCATTCGCCATACACAAGTAGCATATCGACTTTCTCATCTCTTGTGTAAACGTTTTGAGGTATAACACGAGTTAGTAAATGTCTCATTGATTATCGATAAAGTCAAAACATCTTAAATTTAAATAAATAAGTCTTTATTTTTTATTGACAGTGGCGAGTTGTTTGCCTTCTTAAATATTAATTATGTTTAATAACTTGAGTAATTATTATAATAAGTTAAAGAAAAAACAACATATGCGTAAGGAAATGACAGTTCAGAAAAAGTTGGTATACCAAAGGGTTTTCATTTCAGTTAAAGATAAAAAATGCAGATTAAACTTTTAAACTCTCGTAACTTCCGTATTTTAACGTCTTCTTCAAAGCCATATGTTTTCGTAAGCTTATGCACTGACGACAACCAAAAAATAAATAAAAAACAAAATAAAATTCAAAAAATGCTTTTTCTTATAAATGTCAAAAATGAAAATGTGATGATAGAAATATATTTAATATGCCTTCTAGTATTAAGGTAACTTCATTTTTATGGAAACGGTAATAGTTTGACATGTGTCACTGAAATAAAATTGTGTGCTTGTATCAGTTATGCATATCTCTAAATTTTCAGAAATTTCTCTAAATAATTAAAGGCGCTAAGTCGCCGTACCTATCTAGTTCTTGTTACACCCGGTATAATCCCAAGAAACAAATACATTTTCCCCTGCTGTTATGATATGCTGTGGTTAATCACCACAACTTGAGAGCAGGGCATTTGACTCAGGATGCATATCTTATAGTGGTCATATGACACTAATGGTCTGCATGAAAATCGGCTCTGACACCATTCTTGCTGATACTTGTGTAAAATGACTTCGTGGATCCAAAATATGACCTCCGTTTGCCACCCTCCGTTTTCCGGGGAGGCCTCCCTACCTATTTTTACTGCTTTTTGATGGTTTGGTGGGACTAAAAGGATTATTTTGGGCTTTAAATTTACTACGTTTATTTCGTGCGTTCTATTCGGATAGAAACATGATCGCGATCAAAATTTAAACCATAACCCTATATAGGCGTTTATTTCACAGTTGAATTGAAATTAATTTGGCCCTAACTTATTCAGAGGTTATGTTTTGTTAAAATCATTCAATTTTTTTGGAGGCTTTTTTCTTTTAAAGAAATGGAAAAAGAGAAGAAAATCAGAAATTTCTAGTCAAAAAGACAAATCATGAACGGATTGCGGTATCGACCTCAAATAAAAATTATGTTTTATGATAACACTTTTGATACTTTTTGACGTATTTTTTATAAGCGTCATATTGACATAAGTCTATAAGGTCACTACCTAGTTTAAAATTTTAAATAAAAAGGGGGGTCGAGTGATACCTTGTTTCAAAGGTATTTTAATTCCCTATTTAAAATTTAAATTTTTCTTAAAAATCGGTTTTCAACTTACAGAGTTATGAGTTGTTTCGACTACAGTTTAGGCACCTCTCCTTACTTTTGTACGAATTGAGATATCGACTTTAAATAGAAAACATGCTCAATGATTAAAATTTTACCACTTCTTGATGTATTTTAGATTATTCTCATAATGACTTAAGACTATAAGATCATTAGCTACTTTAAAATTTTAAATTCTCATAATGACTTAAGACTATAAGGTCACTAACTACTTTAAAATTTAAATAGAAAGGGGGGTCGATTGATACCTTGTTTAAAAGGTAATTTCCTTTTTAAAATTTAAATTTTTTAAAAAATCGGTGTATTACTTACAGAGTTATGAGCATTTGTGACTATAGTTTGCGCACCTCTCCTCTTACTTTCGAACGAATTCAGTTAATTTTTAATAAATTTTTAAGGTAAGACCATAACGTCATTAGCAACTTAAAGTTTTTATTATTGTTGAGTAATACTATACGTAATACTTAAACTATAGTAAAAAAAACTTATAACTCTGTAAGCCGTGAACCGATTTCTAAAAAAAATAAAATTTTAAATAAGGAATTAAAATACCTTTTAAACAAGGTATCACTGGACCTCCCTTTCTATTTAAAATTTTAAAGTAGTTAGTGACCTTACAGGCTTACGTCAATATGACGCTTATAAAAAATACGTCAAAAAGTGGTCAAATTATTACCATTACGCATGTTTTTTATTTAAAGTCGATATCTCAATTCATTCAAAAGTAAGATGAGGTGCGTAAACTATAGTCGAAAAAACTCATAAGTCGTCAACCGATTTTTAAAAGAAATTAAAATTTTGAATAGCTTTGAAACAAGGTATCACTTGACTCCCCTTTCTATTTAAAATTTTAAAGTAGTTAGTGACCTTATAGACGTACGTCAATATGACGCTTACAAAAAATACGTCAAAAAGTAGAAAAAGTGTTATTAAACATGGTTTTCATTTGAAGTCGATACCTCAATCCGTTTAAGAGTTAGCAGGGGGGTGGGACTTTTTACGTCCGCACTGTATAACCTTACTTTCTGTCTTTTTCTTTTTAGTTTGACGTCTAGAAGTAGTAGTAGTTTAAATTAGCCTACTGTGTCCAGATAGAAGCGTTTATTTCGACCTATCCGGATAGAATTTTCAACTCAATTCTGCAAAGTTTCGGGATAGATTTAAAAACTCTATCCAGATAGAAATGGCGTATATTTCAATGACTTTTTCAAGTCAATCGCATTTCTATCCTGATCGAATGAACGAAATAAACGTGGTAATTATGATTCCTGAGGTACTTACTTTTCTAATACTGTATGTATTCGATTAATCACTTTAAAATAGCTGACAGTATGTGTCAAACTGATTTTGAAAATAATTTTCAAAGTAAAAAATGCCGCAAATTGCAATACTCACGAAAGCACAAATTAATTATCACTTGAGTTATAAGGAGAGCGGCCACTCATTTTGTGGTTGATAAAATGACGAAATTGTGATAAAAAAAAGCGCTGGATAAAAAATAATTTTATGAATAATAATAATAATAATATGTTTATTCAGTAGATCCATATACATTTAAGACAATTAATTTATGTAATTAATATGAAATACCTATTTCACCTGCAATGAATAGACATTGAAACAAAATTCCCACCACCTCAAAGTTGTGCGGAAGTTTTACTCAATGATTATTATTTTCACTTCAACGAATTTCTTTTGTTTTGTTATTACCTAGTACTAAGTTAACCCAACTAAAAAATCTTAAAAGCCTTAACTATATTAATAACTATAGCAAAAATATATTAATCTACACAGAATAGCCTAAAGACCAGCGGTAGTTAAATGTTTCTTTGTCTTAAATTTTAAGGTACCATTTACATGAACTAATCGATTGAATAGAAAAAGATGGATCAGTACGAAAGCCTGGAAGTTATGAGATACAAGATGAAAGGCTTATCGACCACATCAGACAAAATCCTTTTACCACATCCGTTGAAGCATATTGTAACGATTTTTCCAGGTTTCTTATCAACTATTAACAAAAGAATTAAAAAAATCTAAAATTTCCTGTCGAATTACTGCAAAAAATCCTTTTTAAGCGGAAGAAAAAAAACAGACCAGGATTATTTTTGCATTAAATAATGTTCTTTATGATGACGACTTCTGGGACAGGATAGTCCTCACAGATAAAAAAAAATATTATTATAGTCCAAGAAATTCTAGGTGTGATCCAAAATACACCAACCAAATTAAGAAAGCTGCACATTTTTCAGTAAATATATGGGGATGGTTTAGCGCTAGAGGTATGTTTTGGCAAATCAAAGAAAGATTTAACAGTCAGAGAGATGTTGAGATTCTTGAGGATGTTAGTTGCGATCTATGCAGATGTTTTACGCAAACAGCAACTTCCTTTACCAGCAGGATAACTGTCCCGTACACACGGCTAATGTTGTTCGCCAGTTGTTTGGAAAGAATAATATTAAAACTCTTCTTTGGTCATCCAACAGCCCTGATCTCAATCCAATAGAAAATATATGGGGCTGACTTTTCAAAAATAATGATCAAAGAAACTGGAGACCACAAAATGCTGAAGAGTTAAGCGATAACATTAATGGCATATTGGAAGTGCTCTAAGAAGATGTGTTATTGAAGGGTTGTTTTAGATAATATTTAATATTTAGTTGTTTCCAATCCGGTGTGTTATTTTGAATCCATCGCCTTTTTCATTTTATTATCATCATTTTGTCAACCCCAAAATGAGTGGTCGCTCTCCTTACATACCAGCTGTCTTCTATAACTCAAGTGATAATTTTTTGCAATAAAGGTTGATTTTAAATATATTTATTTGCTGTTTAAATGGCGATTTTTGTTATTATTAAATAGAAACAAAAAACTAAAGTCAAAACAATCCTTTGCGTTGCGTAGTTGGGTTTGGTTGGGTAGGGAAAATGAACATTTGTAGCAACGCGGTAGACTATTTTTTTAGGAGAGGGGGTTCTCGATCAAATTATGTAAAAATGTATTGCTCTGCTCACGGGCCTACAATCAGGTTTCAGTAAATATTGCTGCTTCCTTTGAGAATGGGAAAGCCGAGCCCGAGACAAAAATTACATCATACGGAACTGGATTTTGCGAGAAAGTTTTATTCCCGGTATGAAAAATGTCGCCCACGATCCTTTGGTTTCGAAGGAAAATATTTACTTGCCGCCTTTGCACATTAAACTCGACTTGATTAAACAGTTTGTGAAAGCGGTGGAAAAGATAGGTGATTGCATGCAAATCATGGAAGGAGTTTTTGTAGGTATCCAGATAAGACAACAACACCTGATGAATCGAAAAGAAAAACGAGCTTGGATTTCATTCCAAAACGTATGTAAAAACTTTTTGGGTAACCACAAAAGTGATGATTATGTCGCTTAGCTCAAAGATTTGGTGTGTATAGGCCATGTCACTTAAAGGGCAATTTCTTCACTCGTACCTGGACATCTTCCCTGGAAATTTAGGAGCACCCTCAGATGAACACAGGGAACGGTTCCATCAAGCAAGCATATTGGCGAAATACTACTGATCTTTGGGAGAGTTTTACTTTAGGCTATAAAGAAAAGCAAGCACCAAATAAAGGTAGGTGGTAAAAGAAAACAGGAGCTATATTTGGATTCAGAATGTCATTTTACATAAGTGAGAAACAAAGACGCTTTGTTTGATATCCACGAGTGTTACTTTCAATTTTATTTTCGGACACGAGATTCACTTTGTTGTTTTTTTAAATATTTTGGCTTTTTAATTCTGCGCAACAAGCCAAGTATGAGGCTCCAATTGGGGGCGGTGCTGCTGCGAACGTTACCTCTTTTTAAGAGTGATGTTACAGTGACCTTATACTTTTACAGGTTAATTTCTTATAACTTGCTGAAAAGTACAGGATTCTGTATTTACGACCTTTTGCACTTTTCAATTTTGATGTTTTTGTTTCTCAGTTTATTCGACAGACAGGTGGCGCACACAGGTACTACGTTTCCGTGGATTACAAACTTTTTGTTTTAAATTCGAGAGGTGTGCATGGTGCCTGTGTAGCTTCCTAATGAGGATGAAATAGTCTGTAGGTGTCTGGATTCTCCATTAGACATTGGAGGCCTGGTCGTAATGAAGTGAGTAACAAAAACGCTTTGTCCGATATGCCATGAGTGCTACTTTAATTTTTATTTGCGGACGCGAGATTCACATTGTTGTTTTTTAAATATATCAGCAGGAATAGTGCCAGGGCAGGAGATTTTTTTTTGCAGACCAGTGTAATTAAAGGTACCATCAAGGATTAGTCGAAAACTACTGAAAGTTTGAAAAAATCCCGGGAGGTGTCAAGTTAGTTTGCGAGGACACATGTTATCACAACGTACGCAACGATACAATTTAAACCAGCAAAGAGATGGTCACCATTTCCACTAAATGAAAAAAAATTTTTTTAGCTGTTAAAATTTTAGCCAAACAGTGGCTTCCTCGTACACGAAATTGATGTGCGGGTTTTTTTCAAACTTTTCGTAGTTTATGTATGGATTTGAATCGTTCTCTTGATAAATCATTTTTAGTAGTAATTTTAGGGTCTAATAAACACCAATTTTTTTTCGAAGACGAATTTTCTTAATGAAACTCAATAATTTTTTATAACAAATTACAAAAATAAAAAAGACGCAATCCCGCTCCGAAAGAAAATTGGTGCTATTAGACACTTAAAGTAAATATTTCAACGCATCCGTATCGGTATACGTAACGCGTTCGAAACAAAGTCCAAATACGCTACAGTTTTGACTTGGTCATGCCATGTTTCGAACGATGCCTGCTTCTTTGATGGGTGTGATGACAGAATCTCGTTGCGTACGGAAGGATGTACGTATCGTTAGGGACCCACGAACGTACGCAACGATTTCAATCAGCAGTTTTGTCGTCGCACCCTTCAACAAAGCGGGCATCGTTCGAAACATCGCATAAACAAATCAAAAATGTAGCGTATTTTGACTTTGTTTCGAACGCGTTACGTATACCGATATGGATGCGTTGAAATATTTACTTTAAGTATCTACTATTTCTATCCCTGTACCCAACAAAACTACCAAAGTTATATAGATATATCAGCAAGAGAAATAATTTTAAATATAAGCAAATAATAACCAAATTTTGGTTTTAAGGGGTTCATCATATATATTGTGACAATTTTCAATAAAACATTTTTTTATTACCAAAAAAAAGGTACTAGAGGGAGCTTTTATTTTTTTTATTTACCAGGCAGTGATTGTTATTCCGGTCCCCTTTTCAGTCAAGTTGCTCATGACTTGTGTTTAGTCAAGAAGGCAATGCTTTTAAATTTTCCGATATTTTTTACCTATTCAGAAAAGCAACATAGCCGTTCATAAAATAAAAAAAAATATTTTTTTTATCAAAACGAGTTAATCCTTGAGAAAATTTACAAGCCTTTTGCGAGCTCCATTTAATTTTTTGTCAAAAAAATCTAAAGATCTACAAGAAAAAACTCGAAAATAAGGAAGGAACATATTTTCCGTCTAACTGGACCGAACATAATATATACTGGAAAGTGCAAGGCTCTCTTTGATATGTTTTACTGGACAAACTGTGTATTGTAATTTAGTTTATCCTGGGACATTCCAGTCCTTTTTGTCACTTGATTACTAATTAAGTTTGCTTTTGTGGTTGTCATTTCCCGGAGAATTTACAAATTATTATTCTATTATGGTTTTGACCCCGTTGACAGAAATTTCATAAAGGTAATAGTCGCAAATATGTACTTTTCTTATTGCCGAATGATTTTAGAATCACCACATTTCTTACAAATAAATCAAGGAAGAGGATTTTCAAATAGCCGGTTTAATCTCGCATCCAGAAAAGCGCAATGGTTAGAGAACCGGACTGGTCCTCTGGAGATTCTGGGTTCAAATCCCGGTCAAGGTAAAAACTTTTTTTCCTACTAGCGTGCCTAAAACTGCACTTTTAGGCACGAATTTTTTTAAAATTATTAAATAACTATTTTACGCAAGAAGGTAAAATTTTGTACACTGACCCGTGCGAAAAGCGCCTTTTCCGTCCTTGACGTCTTGCCCGAACTCCGCTCCGCGTAGTTCGTGCAACTACCATCGCGTGCGGAAAAGTATCATTTTCCTCACTTGTTAGGTAAATAAGTATTGTTTATTACATATATTTCTCGTCCGGTGCCCAGTGTAACGAAATTGAAAAAACGTGGACATTGCCCTTTTTTATGATGTTTCAGGAAAATAAAATTTAAAAAATGGGTTAAATAATTAAATTAATCTCAGTGCGTTATTTTAAAGATTTTTTTTTATACTACATACAGAGTGAGACAAAAAAAACTAAAAAAAATTAATATTATTTTTCAAGACCCAACTTTAAAATTCTGCTAAATTATTTTTGGGATTTTTTTCTACATATTTAGGTCCTGTTTTAAAATTCACATGCTGGTGCTCAAATTTTTATACAATTTTATATAACAGTAAAAACAGTAAAAGTTCTTTGACTTCCGGAAAAAGAGCAATATTTTTGTTTGAACAGTATTTTGGTTTAATAGAAGAAAGTAAAGGATCTGAAGATATTAACATATATTGTGTAAAATATCTTCAATATTTTGTTTGCGACCTGTGTCTCTTAAAAAATTATTCCTAAAGTTTCTAAATTCTTTATTTTGGGCCTTTGAGGCTTCCTCTGATAATTTTCCAATAGGAATAAAATTAAAATATTCGCAAATTTCTGCTCCATGGATTAAAAGAAGATGACTACTCCAAGACATATAATACTACATATAATGTGTGTCCGATATGCCACGAACCTTCCTTTTTACATATAATACCATTTATACCTTTAAAGCGCCTGGAGACAGGATTCCTTATCTTCATTTTATACCGTCCTAAAATTAACTAGAAACAGCTAGGGAGGGGGAAAGATGGTCTGAACATTCTTTGATAACGTGTTCTTAAAAAACATTGTTTTAATTCTTATCATTTGAACGCAGAACTGATATAAATGTTATTTAAATATAAAACTATGTGTTCAAAAAACTGCAGGACATTAATAACAAAAAATTAAACGCTGAATTTGTAACAAAAATGTTAATATATATATCAGTGGCGTAGCCAGAAATCGACTCTGGGGGGAGGTTTCAACATTTAGTAAATTTCAGTTACCTACCTATGGCAAATTTTTAAAAATTAGGTAGGTGCTTATTGCTTGAGCTCTTGAACTGAAGGGAGGAAAGAGGGGCGGTTTAATAGGTGTTGAGTTAGTGTATATAAAAGAAAAATACTTATTTTTAATAGCAAGTCTATTCTAGTCTCATTTGCAGATTTTTTTCAAAATTAACCCTTAAATGCACCGCAGGCAAAAATTTTGAAAAAATTACACTAAAATGCTACTTGTTGGTATAGCACCGCAGGCAAAAACTTTGACAAAAAAAAACAAAAAATTCTTTAAAAATTTTGATCTCTTAAATTTTTTGTAAAATATTTTTGAAAAAGTCGATTGGATTAGATGCCAAGAAGGGGTGGGTTGCGGTGGTATATATAGATTTGTTGCCAAATCATTAATGCGCCGCAGATGAAAAAATTAATTATACTAAGAATGCCGTTTATTACACGTTTTGAATGCTGGCTGGTGGGAAAAGTTCCTTAGAATTAAACTAAAATTGTAACAATTAATGACGTCATAGCACAGCAGGCAAAATTTTTAAGATTTAAGACGTCACACCAAACAAACGTCAGAAACCAGAGGAGAGCTATAGCTCTTCCTGGGGCCCTTGATCATAATTAATTTATTGTTGATTGGGAACTTCCCCCCTGGCTACGCAACTGTACATATGGATACTTAGGTAACTTTATCTACTTAAAATTTAAAAACCAACGAATTATGTTGTCTAAAGGTCACAAAGGTGGTAATTTAAAAATAGTCAGCGCATCCCAATAACAACGGACAAACAGTTAACTGAAGTTACATCTAATTTTTTACCGATTCTGTTGTATTGGAATATGCGCAACTTCAAAGCTAAATATATCCATATGCAAAACAAAAAAAAAATCTATTTCACATGGTAAATGTCCAAAATGTTCTTTTAATGTGCGCGTAGAGAAATATGTATATATCACACTTTTTAGTTTTGACACATTGTCCACCTTTTTTTAATTTTGTTACACTGTGCGGCGGCGGTGCACAGTAGATCGACACAATGTAAATGGACGGACATTGACGATTTTTCAAAATTATGATTTTATTTAACCAATATTATATTTTTGTATTGCAAACAAATTGTTCTTTTTAGAAAACACCATATAACGCTTTTGGTTGTCTATACTCTAGACGAAAATAATATATTTATAAGTTAGTCCAATAGTATTAATTATAGTCTAATACGACAAAATATTTACCAATATTCAGTTTATCAAAAAAATTATTTGTACAAATCTTATGATTCCCGCTTTATGGTATATCAAAAACATATGTTCTAGGTATGTTCTGGTGTATTCGTTTTTCTAAGTATCTCTTAATTCTGAGGTACTATTTTTTTTATCAATAATTTGTTATGTGCAAATTTTTAAGTTTTTTTGACTTAAAAAAAAGACCTCAAAAGAGCTGGCTGAAAAAATGTATTTTAATGAGACGACACCTTGTCTAAATAAAATCCATAAAGATTCGCTGAGACCCCTCGAAATAATCATGTAATAAATTAAGGGTGCATGTCTTCTTAGGTGTGTAAGTTGGTTTAAAACATAATTAATAAAAAATATTTTTTTAAAATTTTTCAGTCAACTACCCCCCATAAATCATTATTTTTAACAAAAACCTTTAAATCAAGGGAAATTCCATGAAAACTGAATTATTTGAAAAAAATTTTATTTTCTCTACTTTTACTGGATCCCCCCCCTCCATCTTTCAGTTACTTACAGTTAGAAGAAAAAGTCTTTTTATGCCACTAAGATATATTAAAACCCAATTATTTTTAAACAATCACTTTGTACAAAAATAGTTTTAGGAACCCCCTCCCCCTTGAATAGTTAAGTGTTTTATGCCTTGGGTTACAGAGTTTTTTACTTAGGTGGCTGTGATTTACAATTTAAGGCATTTTAATAAGACATGCAATGAAAAAGTTTAGTCCAATATGATTTATCCGTTTTGTAAAGAATGCGAGAAACATGACCTATAATTTAAACCCACAAAGTTGTAGGTCAAAGTGAAAAAACTCCGTATTGTTCAAAACTAATTATACAGGGGCATATAATTAGTTAAGTATACATTTCTAAAATCAGGAAAACTCTAATATTTTGAAATGCATTAAAATACGGTTTTACATATATATATATATATATATATAGAGTTAGAGAAGTTGCTGTCTAAATTTGACATTTAGAATGACACTTGCCTTCTTTCGATAAATATTTTTAAGGCTTCTTGAAACATATAAATAGATACAATAGATGTGATCATTTAAATCGAGCACCCTATACCAAAACGCTTTTAAATTGTGATATTTATCAGATCAAATCAAACAAACCTTAAAATTTTAGTTGAATAACGCGAAAATTATTTGATTTTATTTAAATATAATAAAAAAATCAATTTCTGAACTGGAGAAAAACACTCACCCTGTATATCCGAAAAAAAAAGCCTTTAAACATTTTTTTATGCTTATATAGAATGTTTGTTGTCCACATTACTTACTATCAAAGACAAGTGAATATTTTGTTACTATACTACCACCGAACAAGCAATTTTTGCTGATCACTACTATAATTATTAAATATATATTTGCGAAATTATATACCTCTATGTGGAATTTCTGTACAAAATGTCAAAAAAAGAACATTTTTCCTTTTTGTCAAACCAAAACAAAGACTTAAAAGTCAACGGACAAAAAAGTAATTAAATTTTAAAATGAATGTCCAAGTTTTCCTATACCTCGATCCACTGTGCGGCGCCCCTATGCTAAGGAATTACTATTTTCGTCAGTGTTATGGTATATGGTTCCACTAGGCAGCGGTGTGACGTAAAGGATGTAAAGTGAATCATTTTAAATAAAATCGCTTTCTCCTAGGGTTTATACGTCCTTCATTAAATATCAGTTTAAAAAGACACCAAATAAAAACCTATGTTAACAACAGATTTTTCAGTAAAACTAAGGTTGAATATTTCTTTAGGTTGTAAGAAATGCGCTAAAGCTTTTTTTAAGTGTTTATACCGACTCAAAAATAGATTTTAAAGCGATAAAACGCTCTCTTAAATCGCTTTAAAATAAAATCGATTTAGTACCAATAACGGTTTTAGTCGTGTTTATACGATAAAATTTTTAAATCGTCCTTATATGAAAGCGCTTTAAGAGGCCCGTATAAACAAATTAATTCTAACTTTGAGCACGACAGCAAGCCACCAACAGAGAGTTGTTAGGTCAACTAAGTTTTTGACAACTTTAACAGTCATTGTGGTTGCGCTTAACGATAACTGCTACGATTTTGGAGCGATCTGGCATTCACACAAATATTAGAGACTTATCGGTAGATAAATTTAGCATTTAATAAAGTCGGCATTTTTGACAGTTCCGCACGTGTTGCCTTCTATGACGTCACGGGCTGTCAAATAAAATGTACCTAGAATTTTTTGTAGATTTGAAAATTGCAAATATATACGGGGTGTTTCATTTAAAATAACAATGTTGTTGTTACGATTTTCTGTCAATGGCAACACTGCAAATATGCATCGACTTATGTTGGAATAGAAAGTTTGAAAAGTGTCTATTGGTATGGTTTCCAAAATATATATTCTACCCAATGGAAAATTGGCGCGATAGTTATAGTTTTATCTTAGTTTTTTTTTTTTACTTTTTAGTGCTTACGAAAAGGAAGCTACATCGAACTTAATTGAACTAATTATATTTATAGAAAATGGCGCCAAAGTAAAAAAATTATCCATTATTAAAGGCGAAAAATATTTCCCTCTCTATGTGCTATTAGTTAAGAGTAATTTAAAAACCATTGGCACAACGGCAACAAAAAATATAAGAAAATCGTTTGTGTATAAACTTTTTACATAATAAAGAGTCAATATTTTAACATGGAATATGAGGTTGACATTCGGTACATATTAATCCTTTCCCGCTTGTAGGAATTTCAATCAATCATCTAACATAAATTCACGTCAAAATAAGGGAGGTTTCGCGTAGATTAATTCAGACTTATCAATCACAGGTTTGGGATGTATGCATAGTTTGGCAAAGTATTATATTATAACGTTTTAATATTGGCGTATCGCTCACCACTTTTAATTTTTCTGTGCGGAAAGTGATACTTTCCGGCACGAGACGACTGTTGACCAAACGAAGCTAATCGAGTTCGGTAAAGCCGGCAAGGGCGATAAAGACACAACAATTTAGGTACCTATAAGCCTCAAAAATTTCTTAAATGAGAATATTAATATTGTAACGGTTCCGTTTTGCAGTTCATAAAATGTTATAATTTAGTGTTAGCTTTTGATTTTTAAAATGAATTTAGTGCCCTATGTGTTATGATAATGGGCAGTAAAAATGCCTTGTTAGTAATAGGTCAAGTAGTGTGTAGTGTTAGCAATAGGTCAAGTAGGAACATTATTTTAATTTAGTGAATGGATGATTGACATTTGAAAGGGGAAAAGGTTATTTGTCTAGAATGTTAACGAAACAAGAAAAGAGGTATAGTACAACAGAGTGAGAATGTGTAGGTGTTATTTGATCGGTAGAAAAAGGTAAACAGTATTTGGAAGGTACCCATTTCACAATAATTATAATTACTGATTATTAATCTTTAGTTTGGCTTGATAATTTAAAAGATCCGACAGGTCACCTAGCGCGTTGGGCTCTTCGCTAACCATCTTTTGATTATACAATTATACATCGCAAGTCGTGATCATGTAGTACCTGATTTTCTTTCAAGATCTATTCCTGAAGATGTTACAGATGTAGTAGAAGTGGAACAGAACAAATATCCCCAAATATCCCTTCTCTGAATCTAGAGATAAATGGTATAATACCCTAAAGACAAAAATTGTAGATAATCCACTCAAATACGCTCAATGGAGAATATGAAACGATTTGTTGTATAAATATGTTCATGTTGAGTTTCCTGAATTATCTAGTTAATCAAATTATTGGAAAATAGTCCTACCTACACTGGAAAAAATCGGTCAGAGTGAACCTATTTTCTAAACTAAGTGAAAAAATTGAGTAAAATTTTTGAGTGTTTTTTTAACCTATTTTGAGTACTTTTGATCTATTACTCACCACTGAGTGAAAATTGAGTCAGTGACCTTTGATATCTTTAACTCAAGCGAGAGTGATTTACCTCTGTCATTTACTATTTTGTGGATTCCGTCACTCTAATTTGAGTACATCCGGCCCTTGGCAAGTTCCGGCTTTCGTCGCGGAGACGATCTAACCAGAATGCACCGGAATGCAGTTTGTGCGATAGGAAGTGCTCGTGAGTCTCATTTGTTCAGAATTTTTGTGAATCGGATAATGATTTTCAAAATAAAATGTTTATCGGTCACCAAGTGGTGCAAAATTGAATTGACGGATGACGTGAGTATAGCCCATTTTCAAGAAATTGGTAAGTAAATAGCTACTTTGTAGCGCCCACGCCCAAACTTTCAAAAGATAGTGCACATGTGCATGTTTTTTCAGTCTCTCAGATATGCTTTGCCCAAGTTAAGTAGTTACCTACTGGTAGTTTGGAAGGTATTCTCATGTATTTTTCTTATGGCTGTGTCTAAAGTCCCGGCAGTCTGGAACGATACACGGCAGCCGCTTAGGTGGTGATATGTCGGCAGGTTAGTTTTTGTTTGGTTAGGTTAGGTTAGGTTAAATTATAATAAATATGATGAAATTTTGTTAAGTTAGGTTCATACAAGGCATAGTCACAGGTTTAGTTTTAGTTTTTGTCAACTCATATATCCCTGTCACTGTCTTTTTCTTAACAAGGCAAGTGACAGGGATACAAGTTATGACAAAAATTAGAACTAAACCTGTGACTAAGACGAGCATGAACGATACATTAGTTTTTTTGAGGAAAACCGGGAAAATGGAGTTTTCGCCACTGTCGTGACTGTAGCAATTTAGCTAAATTTACGACAGCTCTATTGGTATAGGGACTGTCGGGAAACTAGCCATTTCTTATTTCTATTTAATTTACTATCAAACATAATGCATAATGAAGTGATGAAAAAATAGTGTATAAAACTTTTTTGCTGCTAAATATTGTCAACAAAACTTGTTGAGCATAGAAAATTTAGTTAAAGTACCTAGTGAAAAAACAAAACATTGGAATGGTAATGAAAATTTGAGTGTAAATTACGATAAAAACATATGGCAATGTAATCTAAATTCAAACTTTGAGTGAATCGTATGAACTCCACTCTATTTAAAGTAAATGCACTCCGTGAATCTGAGTGATATTAACTCATAGAATGAGCGAATAAACTATTTTGAGCAAATTTATAATCAGAAATAGAGCACTTTCTCACTAAAATTAACTCAGGAATCGAGCACCATTTACTAAAAATCGAGTGAGTTTCACTATATTTGGAGTAAACATTATCCATGAATCTTAGTGAACTTGAATCAAAATAGAGTAAAAATACTCAAAACCACAGTACTTTTTATCTGGATATTGAGTTAAAGTAACTCAATGTTGAGTTCTTGATACTAAATGATAAAGTAAACTTCAGTCAACAGTTGATTAATATGATTTGAAAATCACTCGTACTTAATTTCCTTAACTCATAAAGTCACTCAAACGTTGAGTTAAGCCGCCTCCATGATTTCACTCTCGCTTCTATAATTTCACTCAATTCTGTTGTGGACCGAAATTAGATCCTTTTTGAATGATTTTTGAGTGAAATTTCTTTCATTTTTTTTTTACCAGTGTAAGATCATCGTCGTACTATTTTACATGATAATCAGGATAATGTAAGAGCTGGTCATGTAGTCATTTTTAAAACGTATAATAGACTTAAAAATCGTTATTATTGGCCAAAATATAAACCTGAACAAAAATCTCCTGCTAGATTTATGGGAAAAATACCTCAATCAGATCAACCATGGCAACAAATAAGTTCAGTTGGACCTCTACATCGTTCAAAAAATGGTAATATGTATCTTTTGGTAGTCTACGAATACTTTACCAAATATGTTCCTTTATTTTCTGTTCGCTCGGCAACTGCTAAATTAGTTTGCAAGCACATTGAGAATGGTATTCCGTAACGTATTATATGTGATAATGGACCACAATTTTAACCGAAGCTCTTCAAAGACTTAGTTAAAAAATATCATCCTAAGATTCATTACACAGCAGTTTATCATCCTGCAGCTGATCCGTGTGAAAGAGCGAATCGTAGTATTAAAACAATGATATTTATTTATGTCGACCATGAACATAATAATTGGGATAACAATTTGGACGCGTTATCTTGTGCATTGAGAACTTCAAAATATGAGTCGACAGGTTATTCTCCATTTTTCGTAAATTTTGGTCGTGAATACATTGGTGATGGTCGTGAATACTACTGCTATTAAGGGAATAAGCCCTACTATAGACTCCTGTAGAAGAATTTCAGAAACTTTTTAAGGAAGTTCAGAAAGCACTTCAAATATCTGACGAGAGACGACGTCATTACTATAATCTCTGACGTAGAGATGTTCAACTTGAAGTTGGAGATTTAGTGTTGCGTAAAAATAAGATACAATTTAATGCTGCTGAATCAGTTACTGCTAAATTATGTCCCAGATATTTAGGACCTTTTAAAGTGTTTAGAAAGGTTGATTCTGTTTGAATTATCAGAACTTGATGATAAAGTTCAGAAGGGAACATGGCATGATCAAGATTTGCAATCTGTTATTTCTGAAAATGATTGTGGGGACTAATTTAAAGTTGTTTAAAGATTTTAAAGAAAAATTTGTGTTTCTTTTTATCTGTGTTTACCTCTGTTTAAGAAGTGGGGGAACGTAACGGTTCCGTTTTGCAGTTCACAAAATGTTATAGTTTAGTGTTACCTTTTGACGTTTAAAATAGGTTTAGTGTCCTGTGTGTTATGACTCTATTGTAATGGTTTGATAATAGGCAGAAAAATGCCTTTTTAGTAATACGTCAAATAGGAACTTCGTTATTATTAATGGATTTGAAAGCTACTAGTTATTAGTTGATCAAGTAAGATATAATTTTTTTGTTTGAGTTTCTTTTTTGTAAAAAACGACTTCGTTTGTTTAAACAAATATTGTTTACTTCAGAGACAACATAATAACATACGGAGACTAACAGAAAGATAGAGCCGCGCAAAATCAGTTTTGGTTGGAAATCGCGCGAGTTTATGGGATTAACTTATAGTGGATTAACAACTTATTGTAAAGTATAAAATGCCATTTAAATCAGGTTGGATCACTACCATTGAAGCTAGAGAGAGCATGGGACTATTTGAAGAGTGCCGAAAATTCGGGTTCAGATTTTTGCGAACCAAATCTCTTAAGAAAATATTGTGATACAGAGTTAGGCAATAATAGGTTAAAATACAACCAAAAACAAGAGATATAGGTTAAAACATTTATAAAATCGCCAAGATTTTTATACTTTTCCCAATTAATAAAAGAAAATAACAATAAAATGTTATTACCTTTAATATTTGATAATATTCCTCAACATAGTTATAACACCCTCCTTCTATTTTAAATTTTAAAACGGTCCAAAAAACTTTTTGTAAGCTAACGAAAGTTTTTTAGCTGTATGAAACAGTACAAAGTTGGTTAAGATTTCTATAAAGCTAAAACCTTTCGCGAATGCATTGCTTTTTTAACACTAAAAAGTATGGAAAAACCTCGCCTGTTTTTTCATATTTTTTTATTAGTAAATAAGTAGGTGTCTGTAAAAAATTAACCAACATAATATATGTATTTTATTATGCGTCTGGCTGTACAAGTAGTTCCTTCCTGTAGTCACCGGCTGCGCTCGTTTAAAAAAAATTTCCCAAGTATAACACACTATCGGTCACTTGCGCGTAGCTATTACTTTCTCTATGGTTTGCTTGATTTCAAAAACATTTTTTTTGTAAGTTTCTCCTGGACAGACAACATTCAAGCAAACTTAAAAAAAAGACACCCTCTTTAAAAGAAAAGAAACCCTCTTTAAAAGAAACGGAACCCTCTGTTTTGAGGTAATTATTTATTGATACAGAACTTAAATCATATCATAACAAGGTTGTTTCTATAATTTTTTTTTGTGTTCAGTGTGTAATTCATGGTATTTCTCTCTAGGGTGTTTGGACTTGTTTGGTTGGTTGTTTAGTTTATGTTTGGTCTTCCCTCAAGAAATTGAATTCTCCGTGCTTTGGATAAACCGGAGTTGGCCAGACGTCTTTTATGTGTTCCCCATAAAGCTGAAAGTTTCCTGATCTCTTCGACGTTGGATCTTGAAGATGTGGGGACATGAATTCCAGTTGAGGAGTCGACGAGGCTGATAGAACTAACACGCACGAGGGCAAGATCAACCCATAGAAATTTAACAAGAAATTGATAGTGAAATGTTCAACCGAATCGGAAATTGTCAGTAAAAGAGGTTATCTTTTATTATGTTGTCTCTGGTTATCTCGTCAGGTTAATTATAGGGCACTGGCTTGTCAGGTTAATTTCAGTGCATTAGCTGATCAAGTTAATTTTAGGACACTAGGTCTGTTTGATTGCTCATAAAAACCTTAGAACTTTTTAGCAATAAAAATATTAATTATTCATAAGCCGTAGTCTCATTTTACCTAATTAAAAACGAACCCAGAGATTTTCGTTACAACGTTACAATATTTATACTTTTTTTCCATAAATTAAAGCGTGAATGTCCAGAAAAAATCGATAAATTTCAAAAAAACTTAATATCCCTAAAGAGAATCCAAGAACCTTCAAAATACGAGTTTCTATTTTTGGGTACTTTTATTTTGAAATTCCAAAACACGATCGAATCGAGGGTAAATCATTTTTTTTAATTTTTTTTTGCGTTATTCGGGATCGAAATATTAATTTTGGCCCATCATGGCCACAAAAAAGTAATTCTTGTTACTTGTGCATTGCATGGCAGAATATATCTGACCGTTTACAAATCATTAGAATTCTATATGTTCATAAGTCCATTATCATATATTAACATACGCCTGATGCCTGTTGGCATATAAAGGGGACCTAATATAATTGCGTATGCCTGTTAGATTCACAACCCCGAAAGTTTAACTGAAGTATTTACGTTTCTGATAAATAAGGCTGCATGATATAGATAAATAGCCCCTTAAATATAGGCAACAATATCGGAGCTTAAAGCTTTATATTTTAATAGGTAGAAAAAAAATGTCTCTACTTCCACTTTACAAAATTTTTCAACCCCTAAATGACAATGCCACTTACTTATTTACGGAAGCCAGTGTTGATTTCGATTTATCACAATCTAGTACAGCAAATTCAGCTATTTATTTTGAGGAACAAGGAGTTATATATATGTTCCGAAGACTTTCTGTTTTAAGAAACCGTTGAGTCTCTAGCTGCGCGTTAGGTGTTTCATGAAATATGGGAGGGCGAAGGAAACAAAAGTTCTTGTAAATATCTTAATCAAGTATTTTAACGAAAAAAGCAAAGGAAGTCATTCTAAAACAGATAAAATATAAAATTACGGATGCCTAAAATACGGAACAGACTTTGAAAAAAGGATTATGACTTTTTGTAGGGGCGGGCTACAACTATAAATTTAGGTTTATTTTATTGGTAGTGAATTTTGTAACATCTCTGCATTTCCAAACTGTTAAGTGAATCATCAAAGCGGTGGCTGAACTGTAGTATTTTTTACCTACGATCAACGAATAATACTAAATTTACGACCCTGTCAACACGATTTTAATGGCTCACTTACGGTCCTAGGATAATAATAAAGCTTAGACGTCAAACCAAAAGATGGCGTGTCAAGCAATGAAACTTTATTTTATAAACGCACTAATTGACGCAAAAATGTGAATTATTTTTCTATATTTGTAAGACAATAAACATTTATTGAACGTAAATAATTCCATTATAATTTTAGTACCTAACCAAAAATAAGTCCCGTAAATTGACATATTACATTGACATATTTTTAAAAAGATATATGAAAAGTCCCTTAGTAATCTTATTTGTTTTGACGTTTTAGAAAGAATGTCATTAAAACTTCAGGTGATGAAGGTTGTTGAGTTAAGAGTTTTCACGTTTGATGTTTTTAATAATTTCTCATATTTATGATGACATTTTCATGGGTAGTAGGTGAAGTTTAGTACACTAACTCGCATGTTATATGGTCATTACACGCTCAGATAAATTAAGACACTCGCGCACAATCATAGCGTGGCGCTCTACCAACAACGCGCGTCATTTTTACGGAGAGTAAAATCTGTAAAATGAGTGGAACAAACTCAAAATAATTAGTGAAAGTTGGAGTATTAGTGTAACAAAATACGCTGAATTTGAAAAGAATTATTAAATACCAAAAAAAAACAGTGGATTTAACACAATATTGGTGATTTTATTACCTATGTAAATGAACACCTAAATCATAACAAATATTGTGAGTATTAGAATAAACAGAAGACATGGAAACAAAGATGCAATTAACTTGCGAAAAATGTAAGAACCATTGCATATTCAAACATCGCACCAACCTTAGCATCAATTAAAGAGTGTGAGTGTAAAGAGTGCTTAGAACTATCAAAAACTGAGCTGGATGCAGTTGTTTTATCCCAAAGAACGCTACTATTTTACTGTGGAGATTGTAAAAATAAAAAAATACAGGAAGAAGACACTTCATTAAGGATGAAAATTGAATATATAAAAAGCTCAATATCCTCAGACAGCAGCTGGCTAGATCGTGTGAATAAAATTAGCATGGAGGTATCAGATTTGAGGAATTCTAACAAGGAGTTAATGAGAATGCGTAATCTATCACCTTCATATTCCAAGGCGTCCACTTGTGCGAAGGTCAATATTGCTACTAACCAAAATATAGAAAAAGATAAACGCATTACCGCTAGAAAAAAAACCAACAAGGTCAACACGCAGGTGAGCGAAAATTGGTTGCCTGTAATTTAAAATAAAAATTCAGAAGAAGAAGTAGGACAACTCCTCGGACAACCCTCCACACAGAACCAAAAAAATAATGAAAATAGTAATTTCGACAAAGAAAGTGTGTGAGGAAATACGTGCAGTACAACGAAGGAGGCTCTTGTAAACTACTTAAAAAATCAAGAAATTACCAACCCCGAGGTCGAAAAAGTAAAAACCAAAAAAGATCAGCAAATAAGCTCCAGTCAGCAAATAAGCTCCAGTCAGCAAAAAAGAAGCAATTATGAACCCTTCGATATGGCCACAAGGTGTTAGCGTCAAGTTTTTCTTAAATCTACAGAGGCTTTCTCGACAAGCGTGGAATCACCGTCAAGGTGAAAACAGACATTAAAAAGTGTTCAATTTAGTTGTAAGTTCAAATTTCTAAAATTCCAACATATCATTACTCAAGGGCTATCCAGCTGCACATTGGAATTTACAGTGTTGGTAAGTCAAATTGAGGCGGATTTCTTGACCATATCATATCATCATAACAATATAACAATATAACATAACATATATAACAATGATAGTGAAACCGTAATCATCCCTAGATATAATTTAATATCTTCCTTTTCAATGTCTCAGCACATTCATGGAGGTACAGCCAATTTCTGCAAAAATAAATTTTATTGTAAGCAAATGCCTACAATCACTGAGGCTCTTGAAATTCACTGTGAGTCCTCAGTTTCTAGAGTCACAATGGGTAAAACGAATCTCATCTTTGTTTGTACATAACGTTCTCCCGACAGGGACTTTGATTTGTACCTAGAAACCTTAAAGAGTCTTGTGCATGAAATATACAACAAAAAATGTTCATTGTTGTGGCCGAAGAGTTTAATTGTCATTTTAAAAAGAATGATAATCAAAGTAAGCTACTGAACGACATTTTAGTATCTTATGGTCTTCAGCCACATATCTCAGGAATAACAAGACCGGACTCACAAGCACAACTTGACAACATTTACTCTAATATAGCATCTGAGGACCTAGACTCTTCAGAAATCATACTTACTAATCTCTCTGATCACTTTGCTTAAACATTATGCTTTAAAGATACAAGTAGAAATAATCAGCATATTTTTAAAAAATGTAGGTCATACACACAGAGAAATATTATTAATTTTTCAAATTATTTATGCAATGAGAATTAGAACACTATTTTTGAAACTGATTATCCTACTATAAATTCTATAAAATATTCTTTTACTACTTTGATATTTCTTTTCCAAAACAAACCAAACGGATCCGAGAGAAACTATGGCAGTTATATCAAGGACCTCTATATAGATTATCAATTTCTAGCTAACTATAAAAAATCAATAAATCACAACAAACTCTACAACTCGAAAAACAAAACAAAAACGTTATAGTCTATTTTTAACTCAAAAACAAATAAATGTAAGAAAAATGAAATAAAATAAATTTTTATAAACAAAGACACAAAAACAAGTAATCTACAATAAATTTTCAATGCCTTCCTGCAACAATTCACTGTTTTCAGCATTAATAGACATAACCAAATACCTTTTAATAATTACAGTAAAAAAATTAAAAATTCTTTGTTTCTTCTTCCTACAGATGATGTTGAAATATCCAGCATAATTCGTAATTTACCAAAAAATCAGGTATAGATGAAATACCTCCAGCTATTCTCGAAAAAGTTGGCGGCTTATTATCATTTTACTTTCAGAAATCATCAACAATTCCTTCCTAACTGGAATCTTCCCATCAAAACCAAAACTTGCAAAAGTGGTCCCAGTATATAAGAAGGTTTTTCAGGACGAGGCTCAAAATTAGAGACCAGTGTCAATCCTTCCAGCTGTGTCAAAGGTCTTCGAGAGAGCGATCTACAATAGACTTACATATTAAGTTTAAAGAGTCCAATAACATATTATCAAAATCCTACACCAAAAAAATTAACGGAACAGGCAATATTTGCTACATTGGACTACTTTCAAAAGAACTCGAAAAAGAAAACAAAGAAGAATCATTGTACTTCGATCTATCGAAAGCCTTTGACACAATAGACCATAAAATACTATGTGGCTATCTGGAATTGTGAGGCATCAGAGGGATTGCACTTGACCTAAATATGTCCTACATGGACTACCGAAAACAAAGCATCTCCATTTGCAGAGATGGTGAGGAATATTTCTCAGATTTGGGCAACACTAGTACTGGTGTTCCCATGGGTCAATTTTAGGCCCTATCCTTTTCATCATACATGTCAACTTGTTACCTGAAGCCACCAGTCTTCTTCATCCCTCCAAAGGTATGCCTGCCCAGTTCGCTGACTACTATTCTTATGTGGTAGTTAGTGAAGGATGTTCGGAGGTTGCAAATCTCATGTCTCAACAAAAACAAAACCGGGCTAGTAACTTTCAGCAATCGAAAAAATACTTCGTCATCTCTTTAAGTCCAACTGGAATAAAAAACTATCTCTACAACTAAATCCATCAAATTGTTAGGTGTTCAATTGGATGATATGTTAAGCTGGGAACAGCATACAACACTTTTAAAATCTAAACTTTCGAGTACTTGTGCTCTATTTCATAGTCTGCGGGGCGTTATTAGCCTGAATATTTTTATTGTTCAAAGGCGACTATTAAGATGCATGCTAGGATTAAGTCCGGAAATATTCTGCAGACCGTATTTTAAAAAGTTAAGTATCCTCACTGTACCATCTTTATATTTTAAAATAAAAATAGCCATTCTAAGGATATGCCTATAAGAACCAGGCAGGCATCAGCATTGACTATACCTGATCACTCCTCTAACTTCTTTGAGAAAGGTGCCTTCTATCGGGCTACCAAAGCATACATATCCTTCCCAACGCAAATTAAAAGTATTTAAAACATTTCAAATTTTAAAAAGCAGTTAAGGGATATGCCCTTGAAAATTGTTTTTATAGTTTCCAATTTACTTAAGTAGTTAATAATAATAATTAATGTATTTTAATATTTAGTTTAAGGATATTCTTTGTATTTTTCTCAAATTTAAAACATTTGGTGTTGCTAGGTCTTACATATTGTAAAGTATTGTGAGTAATAAACTAAGTAAGTAGGTAAGCCTGCGGCTCGCGTCTCAAACTCCATCCACGCGTTTAATAACCATCATTACTTGCTTGTTACGTAAACTACCATTACAGTATCTTTATAAAATTTAACAATTACCTAAAAGTTAAGTTTACATGGGGGGCAAAATACTTAAAAAAACAGACAACTTTGTCATGCAAAGCTGTCAGACAATTAAGTAGCAAGCAAATTACCACAAATGTATAGTTGTAACCCCATACAATAAAAAGTTATTGTCGTTTCCACAAAGTCCTGTCCATTTTATGGACGTTTGTGATTTTCGGCGACTGGCGCCGAATCCTAAGTGGTTCCGAGCACTACTTGCTCAAATATGGGTTCTTTAGGGATTGTACAAGGTGTGGACTAAAAACTATTAAAAGTTAAATCATGGCTTTAAAAATGTATTGCTTGTATTTTAAAGTAAAACACAGTGGCGTCGGGTTGGTTTGTACCCATAACTTCTTTAATTTTAGTTGCTTTAAAATATCCTCCATTGCTTTTTTCACTTCAACGTTTAGTTTTTGAGATATTTGCAAACGTCTACTTTATTTACCCCCCCCATACTCAATGGTTTCTTAAAATATAAGGTTTTCTAAACATATTGGCAAAAAAAACTTACAATTTTTTAAAACTTTTTTAAAACTCTTGACTGTCCAAGTCCTAGTTGATCTTGGTTCTAAATTTTCCCGGAAGTATTGAGCAAAAGAAGGAGACCTTGATTATGTAATATCTGTGAATGATCTTTTTTGCGCTAATTATGTATATTAAATGTATTCAAAAGTTTTTAATTTTTATAAATTTCGTGATTTTTCTTAAATTTTCAGATTCATATTGCTATGACGTCTCCTGGCACATCCTGTCATGTTTCGTTCTTTAAGAATGGGAACCAGGCTATTTTGCTGGTTCCCAAGGTATAGATCTTCATCTTCACAGGATGCGCTAACTACGTCCATTTTTTCTGTTCATTACCCAATGATAACAACCGATCAGTACACTCGGGAAAGATAAAACTCTACAGGCCAAACCAAAGTGTTTTGTTAGTGACGCACATAAAAAAATTGTAGGAAAGGTCAAAAAAACATATCTTCAAAAAATTAAATTCTTAATTCTGAAGTTTTGGCTTTTTAAAATTGTTAACATTTTTTAAAATCGCACTAAAAATAATTAAGTAATGGACAGTCAAAAAAGCCCTGATTTTTTTGGGCCACGGCACCCTATATATACAATTATCTGTAAATTTAAAGAATATCCAAAGGTGGTACATAGTCCAGAACTACTTCTTTTGCTTTGACTTCTGGGAAATTTTAGAACTAAGGTCAAAAAGAACCATGATAAATCAACCATTTCTCTTAACATCTTCTTTAGTGCCGACAGTAGTATTTTTCAAGACAATCAAAGATATCGCCCGTTCGTTTGGCTTTGTAATTAGTACAAATATGTGAATGATTTTCATTGAATTTTCTCTCACCTCAAGAATAAAGGCCCAGATGCATGCTGCTCACGTCATAAAATCAAGCGTCCCTTTTTTTCTTACACAAAAGAGTATGATGGAGATATTACAAAGTTTGACAGTAATTAAAGTAGCAGATCCAAAAGTGCTTCTCGGTTGGGGGGGGAGGGCATTGGTGTTGGTAAAAAGGCACGTATTTGATTTAAAAAATGTACCAGAACTGAAATTTACAATATCTTATATCCTAATACAATTTTTGGGAAACTGAAAATTAAAATTAAAAATTGTAGGCTGGTCGGAGTTCCCTTCCCAAATCGCTTAAATTTTTTTTTATACCCTCATCAAAAACATGATTTTAGTAATTATCTGCAGATAACTAAAGCATGGCTTTTTGGTGACCGATGCAAAAAAACTTTTTTTTTGATCACGGGTGCCAAAAAAGATTTCTGTCCATTTTTTACCTAAAGTTATAGAGAAATAACGGAAAATAGTAATATTGAGAAAATCTAATTATTCTTGCCTAAAAATTAAGCCATTTCCGTCAGCTTTCACCAAGTATTTATGAAAAAATCATTTAAAAACATCATAGAAATATCAAATTGTCAAAGATTAAAATGTCGCAACAATGAACATCACTGAATAAAATAGCAAATCGCTATGGAAACGATTGCTATTTCATTTACCAGCCGCCTTGATTTATAGTGTAAAGATGGTGTGTTGCGAGAAGTGCTCTTCTTCGTTCGAGATTTTTAATAGTAGTTTTAACAACTAGTGGCTAAAATAACATAGTTTAGCGGCGAGTTGTTAACACTATTTTTTTTAATACCTTTATCAAAATATCATAAATATATAAAGAGCACCTCTCGCAACACATCATCTTTACACTATAAATCAAGGCGGCTGGTTAATGAAATAACAATGCGATTTCCATAGCGATGGGCTTTTTTACTCGATGACGTTCATTGTTGCGACATTTTAATCCTTGACAGTTTGATATTTTGACGATATTTTTAAATGATTTTCTCGTAAATAACTTGATGAAAACTGGCGGACATGGTTTAATTTTTAGGCAAGAGTAATTTTTTTAATTCCATAAGGAACACACAAAGAACCAAAGCGAAAAGAGAAATGAATAAACGATGTTTCGCTCTGGGTAACCAGCGTAAGCTCGTCAGTGGTTCCACTGATCACCCTCCCCATACATCACTAAACATCATCATATACTTTGATTTCCGACCTTGAATCACTCACAAATAGGCATCGTTCCGCACTGGTACTTATCCAAGTTACCTGATACGGATTCGTCCTGGGGTGTTAATATTTTCAATCGGATTATGCTCCTAAGGCAATTAAAAAAGAAGTTAAAAAACCTCCAAATCAGTTACATCAACCGATTCTTAAATTAGTATGTGGAAGGTGACCAGTGGAACCACTGACGAGCTTACGCTGGTTACCCAGAGCGAAACATCGTTTATTCATTTCTCTTTTCGCTTTGGTTCTTTGTGTATTCCTCATGGAAGCTCATCCAAGTTTGAATTTTCCTTATTTCCAACCAAGATCTTTTGATCTTTTGTTTTTAGATTTTTTTCTGATTTGGAGGTTTTTTAACTTCTTTTTTAATTTTTAGTTACCTTAAGAGCATAATCCTATTGAAAATATTAAAACGCCAGGACAAATCCGTATCAGGTAACTTGGAAAAGTACCAGTGCGGAACGATGCCTATTTGTGAGTGATTCAAAGTTGGAAATCAAAGTGTTTGATGGTAGATCTTTTGATCTTTAATTTTCTTGTTATTATTACATTGACACAACTTCAAAGTTAGGTATTAAATAACGCACTGCTATGTTGCAATCACGTTCCAGAATCGTCTTAAAGGTATTTTTTTATTTAATGGAATCGAATAAAGAGTAAATTAGTTCCTAAATTTCTATTCGGTTCTTTTTGGTAATTTAAATTCATACATAGTAAAGTAATGAACAAAACAATGTCGTCAAATTTGTTAGTTTGGTTTTGGCTAGAGGCCCTCTATACATTTGACAGTTGTTGTTTTATCAGAGGTGGGCAACTAGTATTGCCCTCCCTTTCTAGTTTTTTTCATATTTGCATGTAGAACGGATTTTATTTTGTTGCCTCTTTTTATAATTTCCCCAGACAGTTTTTGAAAGTTTTTTTTTTGGTTACTAAAATATACAAAATTAAACAGTGAATACACACGGTAGATATTAAAAATGTAAATAATAGGTAAAATATAAAGACTCCGATGATCTATATTTTTTTACGTTTTTCTTACAATAAAACATGGAAACATAATGTATTACAGTATATTTAGCATTTTCAATATTACAAATAAATCAACCCAAAAATGACCTAACCGTTTTTCTCCCCTTTAGAAAAAACCCAATTTGGGTATTGCTTAAATCCAATACAGCAAAATACCTTGGAATTACAATAGACGCTCAATTGAAACAAAAACAGCAAGTAAATATTTTCAGAAAAAAACTTAGATCGCTAATTTATTTGTTTAACAGAACAAAATATATTTTTAATATAAAAATGAGAAGAACATTATACTTCGCCCTGGTTCAATCACTACATATTCTACAAATCTAAAACCACTAAAAGTGGCACAACGAAAAATTTTAAAAATTATATTTGAGTTGGAAAACACCTTTCAAACATCTACTTTCACACAAGTGTACTTAGCATCAGACAACCATTTCTGAAATCTCAAATGCAAATAAATAAAATAAAAAACTGTAATATTCAGCCAAAAACTTCTGCATATAACACACGTTTCGTCACGGACGGGAATATCAGATTGTGTAAACAAGAAACTAATTCATTAACAATCAGCCTCAAAGATCAAATTTACAGTAAAAACTTTTAACGGAATGGCTAATCTCAAATAAGATAGAAAACATATAAAAACGCTACGCTATTTTTATTTATCTAAACATATATAACTTTTTGTTACTATGATACTTTATTAAAAATAAAAAAATCCTCTAAATTTTCAATTTGCTACCGATCATGTTATTTTGCTATTTAGCTATTCTACTTCAGACTAAAATATAATTATTCTATTTAATCTTTGCTGTTTTAAATAAATTTCCTTCTACTTTTCTTTTTTTTTAAACTAGGGTCTTAAGGAAGACAGACAAGCACTTTAAAATCATCATGAGATTCTCAGTCACCTTGTTTTTCTATAACTTTGTTTTTCTTTATTACAGATACTAGGTATAGGTTAAATTTATTATTTCTTTTTTGATTGTATTTATTATGTACCTTAAATAAATAAACAAATAAATATTTGTTAACGGAGTACATGCTAAATGCGTATGTTTGTGACTACTGCTTGTAACTTACCTCGCAAATTCGGCTATTTTTATTAATTTTCCAGCTTGGTAAATGCATGTTCTCTTTTCCTGAGTTTCTTTCTCCGTTAGACAACGGAACAATACAAATCCGTCGCGGCATGTTTTTGATACAGTAAAATTACATTTTTAAACCTGACGTTTCTTAATCAAAAATCTGTCAGGGGTTACCAACTCTCATTGCCAACACACAATTTCAAACATTTCCCTAACAACTGTCAAACCCAGTTG
Organism: Oxystoma pomonae; assembly: GCA_963921995.1. Classification (NCBI taxonomy): domain Eukaryota; kingdom Metazoa; phylum Arthropoda; class Insecta; order Coleoptera; family Brentidae; genus Oxystoma; species Oxystoma pomonae. The sequence goes on along the minus strand of OY998171.1, from coordinate 46,606,085 downwards.
GTCACCTCTGGCAAAACAATAACTGTCAAAAATCGTATACAGGGCCTCTAGTTATGGCTAGTATGCATATATATGCGATCAAAAGGTGTGAAGTTTTAAAACGGAGAGTCAAAATTCAAGTGCGAAGGTTTAATGTGAAATATACGTCACTTTTATTGCAAAAAACAAGCGCGCTCTCACAATTCTGCTGTTTCCTTGGAGCTGACGAAATTTGTTCGTTGTGATTTTTAGGGTTATGTTTTCACAACCAGCAGCTGAGCCTCTCAAAATGTGTTGAGATATCGACGTTTGCGCTGATCATAATTTAATTTCGGTATTAAACTATTTATTTCTTTACTATTAGGGCTCAAAAAAAAAAAACATGGCCGAACGAGCATGAATTCCCGATAGTGGAAAATATTATTTTAAAGGAGTTGCGACTTAAAAGTGGTCATAATAAGTTATTTCCTCCACACTGCCACATTATTATGCAACTATGATATCGCAAGCTTTTGTAGTGAAATTTAAAATTTATTTACTAGTTGTGGCGTTCAACGTTGGCTACTTCAATGAGTCTTAAATTTAAAATTAACTCTGTGTTTCGGACTTCCATTGTCTACATTTTATTTATACACGACGTTTCGATCAGTACAATCTCTGATTGTCTTCAGATGCAAACTACAATATATTCGTAAGGCTACGTACTTATATACTATGGGAATTCACTCAAAATGAAAATTCCTTGAAGCTGCCTTTATTGAGCAGAATCAGGGTGTTTTCAGAAAACCAAGTGTTAAAATTCGAAATATTTGGAAGCCCCTTCTTGGGCGGAGCCATCTTCTTAAACTTCACGGTTGAGTGATTTGCCATAGTATATAAGTACGTAGCCTTAGGAATAGATTGTAGTTTGCACCTGAAGACGATCAGAGATTCTACTGATCGAAACGTCGTGTATAAATAAAATATAGACAATTGAAGTCCGAAACACAGAGTTAATTTCAAATACAGAGTCTTAAATTTATTGAAACAAATAAGTAACCAATAAAAGTCGGGGCTACTACAAATTTATGAATAAGAAGGAACCTTGTTGGGACGGGAACTTGGTATTGGGTTAGGAATACTTTCAAACGGCACTATAAGAAGTATGAGTAAGAAGTCGTTTCTGGGGGTAAGTAAGTAAGTTGTAGATTTACGCGATACTAGAAAGTATTCTAAGCTTATAGTCCCAAATTGTTATTCTGACGGCCAGTTTACTGCTATAGGAAAACAGCGAAGCCTTTACCGATGTAACTGTTACTATAAATGTTAGTTGGGTTCTAGAAATTCAGCTGTGCATATTGTATTGATTAAGTATTGGATGAACTAGTGTTACTTCAATTTGATATTTGAATCAATGGTTCAAAAATTAGACGGAATTAATCTTGAAACAGCAGAAAGGACTTGTGTCTCTGTACTCACCTAGTCTTACATAATCCTATCAATATTCTCCCGAAAATAGAATTCAAATAATCAAAATTTCTGACTGATTAAAAAAGACCACGACTTCCTGAATAACTCCCATGGGATTTCTAATACTTTGAATTTTTGAGAACTGAAATATGCCCCCCTCCTGAATCCGGCACTGAATATTTATTTATACCGCCTTTTACATAGCTAACCTCACTTTTCTCTCAAAAAAAGTTGAAGTGACATTTTTTATTTTATTTTTTTTATACTGGGACTTTCCTTCTATTACTTTTTAGAGTCCAATAAACATTAGAATTGGCTGAACTTTAAATTAAAGATGCTTTTTTGATATTTTTTCGGATAACCTAAAATTTCTTTGTAAGGCCATCGATTCAAATGCTTAAATATTTTAAAATGAAGAAAATGGATAAAAATAAATTTTTTGTCGCCCTAGCTGCCGACAAAATTTCGAAAAAATCCTGGGACGCTCCCAAAACCCGGAAGTGTTCGCGGAAATCCTGTAGGGCCGCCTAGAGGTTAGCTAGTTAATCTCTAAGTGGTGCTGCTTATACACACTGTCAAAATTTGTTATATCTATTCTTTTTGTCATTCTCTTTTGTGTAAGCACAAAACGAGACGCTTGAATTTGTGACGTTATCAGCGTAGAAAACTACCAAATGGGAACTTAGAAGTAAGGGTGCACCTCCTTATTTATTATATTACTTATTATACGTTATTTAAATTCCCATATTTTGGCCGTATTTTTTAAATGTTGAATTTTTTGCCAAATTACAAAATACTTTAATTAAAAAAAAACACTTGTTTGTTCCTCTGGACCCTTATTTTTGATTCGGTCAAAAATGAGTAGTCTCTTGCAGATTTTATAAAAACTGCGGAGCTAGACGCTGTCAAAAATTCCCTAAGACACGATCTAGCACACTCGTCTGCAACTTCATTCTATCGAAATCACCCTATTGTTCTATACCAGTAGATATGTTTCAATCGACATACATGGCGAATCGGCTGGTGTTTAGTGGTTTTTGCACAATTCATGACGGCAGAGTGTAGGTAACCTTTTTATATAGAATCAAGAAGAAGGGACTAGGAGTAACACGCATATTTCCTTGGATTTTAATTTTCTTCTTTTTGCCTCAAGCATCTAACTACTCATATCTGGTGGAGAAAAAGAGCACTTTCATCCCTGTGGTAAGTAACTAACTATAATATATATGCAAACGTCAATATAACATTAAATTAAGATGTAAAACAAAAGGTAGGTTGACGCCCTAACTCCACAGGTTTCAAAAGAGAATAAAAACAAAAAGCGCGAATTTTCGAAAATTATGACTTATTTATCTCCAATCAAAAATTTTCCCAACGCGTCTCGGCTTTATTGGGCTATTTTCAAGGGTTCTTGTTATTTTCATCATCCTTTGAAGCCTGTGAGGTTGGGACGTCAATCTACTTTTTGTTTTAGATTGAAAAATTCTACTCGTAGGAGAGTGGGAACCCAAAAGTAACATACATACTTACTCAGCGTTCGTTTCGGGAGTAGGTAGATCGCCGATGGTTGTTAGTGTTAAGGTTGACCAATACAACGAACCTAAATATTTTCTTGTTAAAGTTGCGTAGTCTCCTGGTCTGTAGGGGTAGACCCAGTCACCCTAAATAGTAAATGGTACTTTTTACAACTGGCTAAGATCATTATTTTTTTTACAAGCTTTAGTTAAAATCTCAAGTAAAAAAAGTACAATTTATAACATAATTATAGGGTGGTCAAAAATTTTTTTTTGCATTACTTTAAAAGTTTTGACCGATTTTAAAAATTCTATTTTGAAAATCCAAGACATCAAAATTTACGAATTTGGTTCTAAAACTGACAATTTATGAATATCCAAGAAGACGGATATTTTTAAAAAACAAGTATTGGTGTCCCCCCAATTTTTGTATGTTCGCCACTGATAAATCACTTAACTTTGCTATTGGGGTATTAGGCTTCCCGAGTGTACTAAGTGCTTATTATGTTGGGAATTTGGAACCTTTGGTTGCACTAAAACAAAATTATGATTGTTTTCCACAAACCAAAACTACACTTTTTTGCACTCGACGCGCGTTTCGCTAACAACGTTGGCATCATCAGGAGACGATAATCGTCTCCTGATGATGCTAACGTTGTTAGCGAAACGAGTGCAAAAAAGTGTAGTTTTGGTTTGTGGAAAACAATCATAATTTTGTTTAAGTGCTTATTAAAATCATGTCAGAAATAAGAAAATTATGGATTGTTCAAATGAGTGCGGTTGGTAAGCCAAATTCAGTCTGGCCAAAACAAAACATTTTTCCTTGGCTATGCTTTTGAATGTATTTGTTCAAATTTAATAATGCTGATCATTTTGAAAAGTCATGGATTAAAGTTTTGGTTTTTTTCGAAAAATTCAATATTTTTTTTGGTCTGACCAAATTTAATTCACTAATCGCAATTGATAGGCGATCAAAATTACCTATTTTTTTTAATCGAGTTGAGAAATTCTCAAATTTTAAAATCTCCTTAAAATTGGTTGAATTTCTTTAAATCAAAGAAAAATATTTTAAGTAATGCAAAAAAATTCAAAAAAACCTTATTTTGGCCAGCGCCGTTATCGATTTTAAAGTTTGCAATTAGTTGGGCGTCATCTTACCGTTAAAGTAAAGCATTCGGGTACTTTCGTCGATATCGATATTATTTTTTAGTAGAAATAATTGTTTTACTTTAAATAACCGAAAAGTTTTATTTCAAAAATAAATCGAGCCACTATTTCGTCATTAATTTGGAAGCCTTATCAAACCTATTAGGTAGCACAAGCAAAAACGTCCCCTGGACATATCCCGTATTTAAATACATTGTCATTTTATGTCCGATTCAGGTCTTTTATTAGTCAACACCTCGGAACATACAAAGTACTTTAGCATCTGTATTAAAATTAAAAGCACGGGAGAACGCTAATACACCTGCGTAGAATAAATACAAATAGGTGTAGAAATCACCCTAATACTTTTAATTTCCGCTAAATACTTTACTGAGTGCCCGAATATTAATAAAAGCTTTGCACTGCTCTAAAAAGCAACGGCCAAACAAATAAAATCATGTGGTTTGAAGGTGGTGGACAATGTTGAACTTGAGACTAAACTAGACTTTGACACTTTCGTTGTGTTTATTTTTTACTTATTTCAAAACGTTTCGAGTGCTTATGTATCTGCAATCGTCATCAGGTGAATACTAACAAAAACCAATACTACTTAATCTTATACACTAGCACGTGTTCAGTGAACTATAAAGTTTTCACTTGGTTGACTCCGCCCGTTGCAGTTAAAATCTGTTACCTCCAAAAACTTTTTTTTTCGGAGATAAACGATTTCAACAGCAGATGAAATTTGGCATGCTGTAACCGTATTTTGTGTTTTTTTAATGTTTTTAATATAATCCAAACTTGCTTTATTTATCCCAGTTTACCCGTGATAATGCATAAAGTGAGGGAGAGAGTGCTAAATTTATATTAATTAATTCAGACTGCAGACTAAAAAGTATGTTTTTTGGGCTGTCTGGTAAAAATGTAAAAACTTAAAATGCTTCCTTATAAAGAAAATCAAAGCTGTAATTTAATGCTTTGTTGTTAATTAAAATTAAAAATTAAAAAAGCACGTTTTGGCTTTGGTTGAATTTGCATACACATAAAGGCTCCCAGGCAATTTATTTGCATACAAGTTCATCGCATATTGCTTGTATTTGTGTTAAAAAAATTAAAATTACAAGCTTTAGTTAACCATAAAATACATACATCTCGCCGTTTTCCTTCATTTAATTTTAACACTTTGTTTTTGACAACTGATTATATGTGTATTTTCTTACTTAACTTGTCACTATATTAACTGTGTCTCTGGCTCTTTATTTCAAAGAAAAAAGCACATTAAAACTTGCCTGGCGCATTCGCTAAAAAGGGCCAAGATAAGCCACGTTGGTTGCCTATGTTCAGTTCCGTGTGTCTCGACCGTTACCGACGAAGTTGCGCATCAACCTGCATTTTTTCTTTGCTTTGCGTTTTTCTTTGCCTTTTATCTGTTTTTTAGACCTTTTTACCGTTATCTTTAATTAACCACATATCATGTTTGGGGTCTCGTTTTTTTTAACGATGTTTTGTTGCGTAAAGGAAGAAGTGTCAGAACGTAAGACGACTGTTATTGAATGAGAATTGTTACTAAACTTCAAAGCAATAAAAAACAACCAAACTATACACTCAGCAGCTGTTTGTGCTTAAAAAAAGTGAGTCTAGGTTTTCGACTGTGATTTGTCTACCATTAAAGCGCTACCTCCTCTATATTTATGGCTAATTAAGAGCCGTATTGTCTTTTTTGAGCTCAGGGAAAAGAAAATAATTTCCCACAAATGCGCCGTTGCCATTGGTCGATGTCGCCGATTTCTCTTACAAATACATAAAATGCTGACAGTATTTTATATCTAAATTGGTGTTTTTATTTCTCTTTCTAAATAGCAGTACAGTATATGGTAATTTAAGGCCTAAAATATTTTAGCGTAATTTAACCGGTAACGGCTTTCTGGAGTGTTAACATTTTTAAGCCACAATTTTAGCCACATTTTATAGTTTTCTTCCCAAAATGTCGATTCGTAAAATAAAAAACTAATTTTTTTAAGTTTTCACTGTTTTTTTAGCGTTTAAAAAAATACTGCAAAAAAAAATATTTTTTCCTCTGTAAAAATGAGAAATATTTAAGGATGTTGAGAAGAGAAAGCTGTATTAAAAAAAAAATTTAGAGATAGATGAAGATAATTTAACGCCATTTTTCGATAAAATTTTCGAATTTTTTGTTATGTCATCTGTCTGTGGTGTGGTGCATATGATTTTTATTTTACCATTTTTATTCAAAAAAGGCAAAAGTTGTAATTGTGTAAAGTTAAGACATAAGTTAGCATTAATTAAATATTACACCCAGGAACCTTCACAGGATATACACGGTAATACTAAGACCTAGGATCCAATATGGATCCATCGTCTCGTGGCCGGCAGTGGAGAGGACCACCATATCCCAAAAGCTCAGAAGCCTGCAAGGGATAATGTGCAGGGGAATAACCGGCGCCATGAGGACGACACCAATCCAAGCACTCAAGAACATTCTGGGACTGCCTCCGCTACCGACATGGATCAAGAAGGAAGCGATGGCGACCCATTTGCGTCTGAGAGACTCTGGTCAGTGGAGAGGAAGAGGGGAAGCCCTTGGACACCTAAGGGTCGCCCAAATGGCCACCAGGGAGATGCCACTTGCGTCCTTTGAAATCAAGGCAACCCGAGTTCCCTGGAGATTCAATAAGAGATACAAAGTCGAAATTCCCGATAGAGAATTCTGGCAGTTCGAGAGGAACGCAAGCTATCGGAGAGGCAGGCAACAGGGGCGGGGGTCTACGTGCAAGACCGAGAAGAAGTTCGGATGAGCTACCCGCTCGGAGAGCAATCTACGGTCTTCCAAGCCGAGGTATACGCCATTCTAATAACGGCGACACTAAAAGAGGTCCGCAATGGTCCGGAGGAGCATGTGTACATATTCTCCGACAGCCAAGCGGCCCAAAAGGCACTCAGTGCACCAAAAATTGCCAATACTCTGGTGGAAGAGTGCGTAGAACCACTGAAAGCCTTGAGTCAAGACAAAAGAGTTACAGTGATGTGGGTACCGGGACACACTGGAGTGTCGGGCAACGAAAAGGCGGATGAACTCGCTCGGATCGGCGCCAGCACTCAATACGTGGGGCCGGAACCACTCTTAGGTATAACAAGGAGACAGCTGCAAAGTCGACTCATTAAATGGGCTAACGATGCACTGGCAGACTCCTGGGAGAACGAATTAGGATGCAGACAGTCCAAAGAATTTATCGACGGACCGGACGCGGCCAAACTCAAATGGCTCCTGGGAAGGACACGAAAAGATATTGGACTACTGACAGGGATACTGACCGGCCACAACCGACGCAGTAAGCATCTGACTCGCATCGTGATTGGGAATGACTCCATCTGCCGTGCTGCGGGAGGGCGGAGGAGACATCTCGGCACCTCGTTGCGGAGTGCGATGCATACCTAAGGATGAGGCATCAGGTACTCGGATAACCGAACCTGGATGCAGAGGACCTACGAGCTCTCAAGTGAGCCAAAGTACTGGACTTCATGAAGAGAACAGGAAGGCCCGGAGAGCCCACTACCGTACAAGCGGTACAGGTGGTGGATTAGAGGGCTGGACTGGGGTAAGGTAAAAAGGGATCGATTGGGCCTACTTGCCAGGTCTTGGGTCGCCCCCTAGTTACTACTACTAGCATTAATTTCTTTTAATCAAAGATTTTTAAGGACACCTCTAAAAATTTTAGCACCTCTTAAAATACTTTAATAGGTATTTAACAAAAATAGTTTAAGCTTCATCAAGGCCATACCAGCAGAAAAAAATTAGGGCGAGTTTGTAAATTCAACATTTTTTTGACAGCGGTGGAACATCGCTGCCAACATTGGGTTGACAGATGGGTTTGACATCCATCTGACATCTAGTGATGAAATGTCGTTTTCCCATCGAATACAAAAAAACGAGTTGCGGTGTAAACAGCTGAGTGCCAATAACCACACTTAAAATAATAAATTCATACCTCAACTTCGGCTCGAGAAAATCGGAAATGTGACTTATCAGGGCCGTATTCATATTCGGTCCCAAAGCTCCCTCCTTCTTTGGGAAATGTAAATTCTTATGGGCGAAGGAAGGAAGGAGGGAGCCTTGAGGAATGAATATGAATACGGCCCTTAAAGGCACTCATGCCGTTCTGGACTTGGTTTTTTCAACATAGTCTTCAATGTAAGTACGTTTTTGCCCCAAATTTAATATGAGTCTAGTTCATCATCAGAGTCTTCACTTGAACTATCTTGCATTCATATTTTAATTAATCTGGCTCACCACTTTATTAAGCATCCTGCACTGTACCTTGTATTAACCAAAATGCATAAAAAAATATCTTGGTTTCACTAAGTTATAAAAAAACTGGAAAAAATAAATAACGATAAAGTAGGGTTATGTTTAATCCAACGTAGATTTTCCACCGACTCCCGAAGCCGGTGGCGATCGGTGCCAACATTTGTTGGATTGGTGAAATACATCGAAAAATTTAGGAACTCTGTTGTTAGACTGGTGAAATCCATCTAAAATTTATGAACTCTTTTGTTGGCACCGGTGGATTTACAAACTCGCCCATATAATCAAAATTCATATTACTAGTGTCATTTTCTGAAATAATGGCGGCGTCGATCAATAAGATCTGTGCGTTTCAGGGAAATAATTGTCTTCTGCCTGATTTTAAGAATGGCTACACCGACCGGTGGAAAAGTAAAAGAAGTTTTCATCATTTTCCCTTCGGTTATTACATAAAAATTAACTAAATACCTACCTGAAATCCTTCAGCTTCGGACAACAAAAAATAAAAACAACCAAACCAATGAGCAAGAATCAGGAGTATGTGAATAAGGTTGATCACCCTCCAAAGATTGGGCCAAATCGTTCGAGATTCCACCATGTAGTAGTAGTTTATGGATCGATATACCTACAAAAAAAAATTAAATTATGAATTATTTTTGCAAAATTGCAACTGGCTTTGTATTACTCATAATTTGTTTAAAAAATATATTTTATACATTTTAAGGAATCACCGGGTTCTTTGAATCTCTCTGTTTAGGGATTAAAGTGGTACCTATTGGTAATAATTTTAAAAGCCAAACCATCGCGTAAACGTAACGTAGCTCTGAAATCCACCGCTTTCATTGGTCAGATCCGATAGAAGATGTCAATCGCAAGTCGAGAGAGACTGATTTTCATGAGATACGGGCGTTATCGATTGCTAGGGTGGTGTATCGTTACGACGCGTCGCCTTGTAATTGGCTGAATTTTCTATTCTGCTATAGTTTTAAGTTTACTTATTTTGTAAATATTTTTAGACCTTTATATTTCAACTTAACTTAACTCAAAATAAGACGCGATATATTAAAATTTAAATGGTACGCGTGTCCCCACTTTATCCGCTATCCGTATCATTGAAATACCATTCAAACGCAATTCACATGGTATGCAATGCAGAAAAATCGTTGATGAAATTTTAACGCAGTTTAGGTTGCCGATTTTGGTTATTTTTGGGTTCCTTCAAAAAGGGATTTATCATCATTGATTCGCTAAAGTGATTTTGGTGATTTTGATTTGGTGTAATTCATCACTCTAATGACTAAAAGTCGGATTCAAAAGCATTTACTCACGTTGTGAAAGTGGTAGTATCGTCGGCCATTTTGAGGGTAAGTCTTATCAATAAATATTTCTATTGAACTTTTCCAATGCTCACTATCTTGCATAATTTTTTTAGTGTATTCATGGAACGTATTTTTTTTCTCCTTTAGTTCCACACAGCCCTCTACATAAATAAGGAAGGTTCTCATCTTCAACCCCTATAAAAATCTGAAAATAGTTGCTTTAAAACCACACGCCAGTGTGTAAGTATTCCTTTATTTTTTTGGTATAAAACTATTGTTAATTACTTTGCCAGTCAGTAGCTTAGTTTACAAGATATTTAAGGATTTGACTTGTTTCATTTTGCGGTACAATATTAAGGGAACTATATGAAAACTATTTCTAAAGAATCTAGGGATCTTTTCATAATCTATTTCAGCGTTTTAAATATTTTTTTTTGTAACTTCGTTTTGTAGATATTTTTGTTAGAATAGTAAGGGTTGTTTAATAGTAAAATGCCCTTTCGATTAGGACAGTTCATTTGGCTAAAGGGGTTGATAGTAAATTAACTTAATTTGGGATTTATAATAAGTACTTGGGTTTACAAAATATATTTTGGGATTATTTTGTAATTAGTAGCAAGGCACTAATGCCATGTTGGTATTATATTTGAGGGTTTTTCGTGAGGGTTTTGTTTTTATAAGTTCTTGAGGCGAAACTTATTTATTATTCCGTCGGGAAGTGTACGTGTTGGTTTTCTGCCTATCCTGAGATTCGAATTTAAAACATCTCCATCCTAGTTTCTTGCCAGCCCTTGGAATAGACATATCAGCCTATGGAAACACCAGTCTATCCAGATAAGCCTTATGTATTAGTACTAAGTTCTGGTTTTTCTTTCTTCTTTATTCTTTTATTTGCACAGTCATGTTAACACTATAAAGAGTCGGCTTATCAATTTTTGTCTATACTTCTGTATTATGTCGGTTTGTCTGTAACCAGTATTTTTATTAATTGCAAACCAAGCGTTAGTAACTTAAAACAGTAACTTCAGCCAATTTTCAAAATGAGTTAAATTGCGAGCGAATAACTAGCTAACAGTGCTGTTTATATTTAACTTTTTTTAAGATATCATTAACACCAATTAATTATTAATATACAGGGTTCCTAAGATTTTCCTTAGGGATGGGATTTCAATAAATCAAACAGAAATGGCATAGAAAGTTCTGCGCGCACAAAAGAAACAGTTATATTGAGCAATGGTGCCAGTTTGTTATTATCTCAGGACTGCTTTCATGAGAAAAAATTGTCGCCACTCTTTCATTGTGAGCATAAATCATAGTTGCAATAATAACCGTTGACAAGATGTCTGCAAATTCCGCTAGATGGCGGCCACACCATGCGATGATCCTTTCGCTTCAGTTTCGTAAATTTTGTGTTTTTAAAATGCCGTATACTCGAGAAGAAAAGAATTTTATTATTAAAAACTACATAAAAAGTGACAGTACGGACGAGGTCATTGGGCTTTTTGTTTTTGCGTTTCCAGATCGACCGGTTCCTGTGGCTCAAACTGTCTACAACATTTATCATCGTTTTGAAAGGTACGGCGAAATACCAGAGCATCCCGTTCTTCCACACAGGGTGGAACGAGAAGAAATGGTATGCGCTTACGTTGAGGCACATGAACCATGTTCGACGAAACCGATTGCGGAGGCACTGGATATTTCCAACAGTACTTGCCAATGGATCCTAAAAAAATACGGCTACAAGTCGTTTAAGATTGGGAAGTCGCAAGAATTGCAACCAGGTGATTATTTTCGCTGGTTAGAATATTGTGAGGTTATGAGGGATAAATGTGATAGGAACGAAAATTTCCTATCAAAAGTTTTGTTTAGTGACGAGAAGATATTTGAACTTCATAGCTCTCACAATCCACAAAATAGCCGCTATTGGTCCCGCGAAAATAAACATCTGCACGCAAGTGTTAGAACGCAACCTCCTCAAAAATTAAATGTTTGGAGCGGTATTGTCGGGGATCACATTATTGGACCCTTTTTCATTGAAGGGAATTTGAATAGCCAAAAATATATTGATCTTTTCCAACACCAGGTTTTACTACGGTTGAGGGAACTCAACATAAATTTGGACGAATTGTGATTTCAGCAAGATGGCTGTTCATCCCACAATTCACGCCAGGCTACAAATTACCTTCGTCAGGTATTTGGTGATAGAATTATTTCCACGTATGGAAATATCCGATGGCCTCCTCGATCACCAGATCTTGCGCCAAATTACTTTTTCCTATGGGATTGTTGGCACGACAAAATTTTCCAACACCCTCACTTACGGCCTACGACTATAAAGGAGTTGAGGGCGAAAATTTTGGAGGCGGGCAACTCTATCACCCCTGAAATGTTGGCTGCTACGCGCCAAGAGTTTTGCAATAGATTGGGATATTGTGAGGCTCAAGAAGGGGACAGATTTGAACATCTAATCTAATTAAACATTAGACGTTTTCAGGTCCAAACCACAGCTTTTTCTTGCTTAAAGGAGGCGGCAGGGTCCATTATTTATGATACTGAGTGATAACCTCGTGAGGTTGTTAACATTAGAAAGAAATATCTTCGCTTTTAATTAAATTTCTTTCCATTCTGTTCCACTAGTGACATCTATCCGGAAATGGCCAAAACATGCAGCTAACACTAGCAGCCAAAGAAATCAATAAACGGCGCTGTTTTTCCTGCAGAGCTTTTTGCTTGCGATATTATTGATTTTAAATAAAGCTGGCCCTACACTACATTTGATATTTTCGAGGTGTTTTATGACATGATCTCGAAACAAATAGCGAACCAATTCTTCAAAACTAGCGGGAGGGTAAAAGCGAAAAATAAGGGGCTGCCAATATTTGTAACACCCAAAATGGGGTGAAAAGATTTATTTTGCTCTGTTTCTTTTCAAAAAACGTTTTTTTTACGAAAAACTTGAGCTCTGCCACTTTTTTTATTTTTTTCTTCAACTTTCTCGAAATTTTCGTCATACCGTAGAAAAAAATTATTTCCCCCGTGGTCATACTCTACTTTTATTCGAAAAAATTTAGAAACAGAGACGGGATCATTAAAACGGTTTCGAGTGAGAAGATAAAGGGCGCCGCAGGCAAAAACTTTTCAATTAAATTAGCCGAACGCCGTTACAAAACTTTACGTAGGGGGAGGGGGGTTTTCGACAGCGTTTGCATTTGTGTTAAACTAAGAAAATTTGGAATGAAAATAAGTGAAAAGTTTTTTCTTTTGGGGGGGGGGGTAGTGGTCTTGAAATCGTTACGTAATATTAGGGGAGTGGCGTGCCAAACCGTTACAAAACATTACATAGGGAGGGGGTCAAAAATTGGTAAAATCACCGTTACGTAATTTGTGCATGGCCCCACATCTGACTGTTCCTCCTTTTTGATTTCGAATCAAAGTGCAAAACACGGGTTGAACGTTCGAAGGCGTCAACCCGTCCTATTTGCTTGATAAAGTTTCTACGGAAATATCTCAGTCGATTTCTCCGGCCGTGTATGAACGCTTTAGGTTAGGCATTTGCATGTATCTCAGTCTCCAGCCTATAAACAGTGCGTAAGGACAATGGTTACAAAATGAAAAGCCGAAAAATATTTTTTTTTACGATATCTGTCATCAGTTTGGTATTAAAGTCGAGGAAAAACTATTTTTATTCCAGTCCTAATGAAAATGGAAAACATTGGAAAACAACAACCTGCAATGGATTTACTACGTGTAAGATGTAGTGACAACATCGCCCCATGCCCATCCTTTTCTGCCTAATGTGCTTTTCCGTTTGTCTGCGTCTTATACACGGCAGCTAAGGATTTGCTTAGGAACCCTGTAGATATAAAACCGTTGGTTAAGGCATAATATGATTTGCGCCCTTTTGTAAATATCGAACTGACGTAATACAGTAGCCCTGTCCTTAAAATTTAGTGCTTTATTTTGGTACCACTTTTATTTACAGGTATTTATGATGAACTTTAGGTTAAAGCAAGTCGTGATCTATGGCTGGGACATTTTGGTTTTTAGAATCTCGTGACCGGATTCTCTATCTTTTAAGAGTGCTTTAAGGGTTTGGTAAAGATCACTAGCGCCCTTAAATTTTGAGATATAAATCATTTTGAGTTGTGTTCGCAACCGCACGACCACTCTCCGCAAGTAGTTAGCCCAGCACTCTTTTAATCATCGGCCCTTAAGATTAGCCCTTTTTGCCCTTTAGTTGAAAAGATACGTGGCAGCCTGACCTGGTAGCTGAAATCGTATTAGTCGAGGTGAAAACGCCCACATCTGCCGGTTTTAGCTCGATTTCAGAGCTGCGTTACATTTATGCGGTGGTTAGGTTTTTAGTTTTGTTTTTACCACTTCAATGGAGCCACCTGCAGAAAAAAAAACGAGACTATGTATGTTCAAACTGAGTGGGGAACAACATGGATGGACTCTGCTCCCCAAGGATAGATAAGCTACGGTACAAATTTTATTTATAGTAATACTTCTTTTGAAGAGTCGAGAACAGTAATACCTTACCTAATTAAGTTGGGATTTCGTTAGTACTGATATGCTGAACCTAAAACGCTGCTTGGTAACTTACTTTGAGAAATCTAGGACACCTCAGCAAAGGATTTGGACCGAACCTGAGCTGAAGCAAATCGAGTGGACACAGGGCGGCCAGGTCCAGTAAGAAGGCACGTGAGCGGAGATAATGACAGGCTAACTTTTTAGAATTGTACACCATTAAACCTAAAAAATTAAGAATATTTAAAAAGAACAATTAAAAAAAAATAGATCACTTGTAGTCCAAACCCATCCAGTATTCAAAAAAATTCCCTCTTCATTATTCTAACACCAAGTGACGTGAAAACTACCAAACTTTCAGGACAAAAAATAAAACCAAAAAAGAAATCAATTAATTCGATATCGGCATGTTCTTGAGAGTAGAGCAATTTAGAAAAAAGTTTTTTCACGCATCACAGTGTGACCGATTCCTAAAAATATTGCAGAAATTATTTGTTTGTATAGGTACTACTTTTTGATATTTATAATCATAGTTTGATGTTGGATTCCCATATAACAGGATATTTTTCCACAGAAAAACATAAATTAGGATGTATTTAATTAAAACAAAGGTTTCGAGAAAACACATTTTAGTAGAAAATAAAGAAAAATATTATCTTACTAATAACGACAAAAATTTAAATTCAGATAACAGATAACATTCCATTTTAAGCTTATTTTACAAATTATTACTAACACGTATGCCTACTCCGAGTCACTTTAACACAACATCTCTTCTTCGCTTGTTTCCATTTCTTCCTTCCTCAGTCGAATCTGGTGTGGTGCTTGAAATAAATCAAGCGTTTCTCTGCTGAACTTCATAATTTTATTTTTGGGCAAAGGTCTCAAAGTGGTTATTACAGGATCCGAAGTAATCAGAAGTCGTTTGAATACGTGTTCATTGCTTTTTGTTCTTGAGCATTTGCGTGAGTAACCCTCGCGCCACCCTTTGTTACGGGCCTCTTGCGCCTCTTCGGACAGCTGGCCGATGGAAACCAAAGCATTTCGAATCAGTTCGTAGCCATGAATCAAGAATTTGTGTACTGTTGGTGACATGTTAGCATAAGGACATTTTTTTTAAAGAGCCTGGCGGTAGCTATATCCTAGCCGCTACTGATAACTTGCATAATTACATGTAGTCTCTCAATTATTTGTTCATCAATACCAGTTATCTTAGCCGAAGCCTTGGCATTGTGGAAAAATGCCCATTGCCGTCATTGCTGTTTCCGAACCCGGGCTTCCGCTTGTAATAACTCTTGGATTGCTTTCTTTCTTTCTTCAATCATATATTTGTCCTTCTTTTCTCGAATAATCAGCTTTTGTATAGTTAGCTTGTAAGATAGGTGTAGTAGGCATTCAAAAAGGCGAATCCATCCATGCAACACCGATATGCCAAACGTGAAGTAGCCCTTATGTTGTGTGCTGACCCTTAGTCGAAGCATCTCATCTATATCATTAAAGTATTGCGAAGTGGCCTTCTTGATATATTTTAATGACCTTAATCAGGCTTCACCTTTATCAGAGTTAATCCAATATTGCGATGACACAACTGACCTCCAATCCCTTTTATGTGCCGATGAGCTTGACAGGATTGCTTCAACATCATTCACTTTATTAAAAGACTGGTTTCTGGTAAACAAATTGAGTTTAAATGAAAGTAAAACAGAGCGAATTATTTTTACTCTTAAAAATTTAAACAAAAATGGTGACATTGAACTAAATAAATTTGTGAGATTCTTGGGAGTACAATTGGATTCAAAATTAACCTGGGAAGGGCACTTGAATACACTTACAGACAGACTCGCTAGGAACATATATCTATTAAGATCACTCTCAAGCATTGTGGAGCAAAACACGCTTTTGACATGTGATTATGGGCTAATTAATTCAATAATATCCTATGCAATTTTAGCTTGGGGTCATTCCCCACATGCTGAATTGGCTTTTAGAATGCAAAGAAGAGCAATCAGAATTTTGGCAGGACTCTCTTATCGTGAGGATTGTGTGGATGCTTTCAAATCTCTTAAAATATTGACGCTGCCGTGCCAGTACATTTTAGTGTGTCTTTTATACATAAAAGAGAACATTTCAAAGTTTAAATTTCATAGTGACATCCATGCTGTTAATACCCGAAGTAGAAATAATGTTGTGTTACCTTTGCAGCGTCTGACAAAGACTAGAAACGGCACTGACTACTATTGCATAAAGTTCTTTAATGCACTGCCAGGCAGGATAAGGGTTTTAGAATACAAACCATACAAAAAAATAATAAAACAATTTTTAACACAAAAAGCCTATTATGATATGGAATAATTTTTGACTGCTGATTTTTCTGCCATATAGAGCAAACGCCGGTTATGAGCGATTGGGTTAGTTTGTTTTATTAACGTCTACGCTGAAATATGTATCCTTTTGAATGACTGTTTTCACCTTTATTTGTTATTTTTTCTTTACTGTTTTTATATTTATATTTCTAGCTTTTTTTTTTGTTTTGGTTTTTCACAATTTGTTAGTGCCAATTTATTGACTTTTTCTTTTAAATTTGTTTGTTGTATTTCATTTATTCAAAAGATAGGTGTTGAATTTTATTTTTATATTTTAGATGTTCTAGTTTTAACAATTTTAGATGAACTTTTTAAATTTCTTATGTTTCTTTTATCTTTTATCATAATTATTATACTTATTGTTTTTTTTTTGGTTTTTACGACTTTTAAAATTTGTTTTTAGATTTGTTAATGATTTTTTTTAATGCTAAATATTGTTATTTATACATTATTTTTGTAAAATTTTTGACTTGTGTAAGTGCGTAAGCATTATTAGCACCAATAAAGAATCTATCTATCTATCTATCTATCTATTACAAATGTAACATCGAAGAGTAGATTTATTTTCAGATACTGCATTACAAATCTTTCTATCGATCATCGTAAAAAAAAGTCGATGTTTTACAGAAACTTGCAAGTCATCTTCAAGTAGAATCGTAGAATATTCGAGCACTTCTATTTGTTTGTCCATAGATTTCTTTTCCGCTATTGTGAATTCAGTGGTTTCACCTCCAAACTGCATTTTGATAGGTCTACAGTACCTTGTGGAGGATGGTCGACGGTTTTCCCAGATTACTATTGGATCTTTAGAGTCTGGATTTTCGCAGACAAGTTTTTTAGGAACCAAAGAAGTGAAAAAAATGCTCGAATCATCGTCATTTGGATTATCAAATCTCTGTTTATATAGATTTTGGTCTGAGCTGCCCTCGAATCCCCATTTAGATACTAAATATAGATTATTTAACTGCTGTGGTGTCAGTCTCTTTAAAGCCTCTATTTGCACGTGGCACAAACGTTGAGCCGTATGGTAAAGCAAAGAATCAAGTTTGACTTCAGCTATTGTATCACTAACTACAACGTTTTCAGGGTAGCACTTCTTTTTCGCTGGGATTATTTTTTTATACGCGGGAAACTTCTTCGGATCTCGTGAGCGTACAACGTTTTATTGGTGAGTAGTTAGTTGTGCTTCTACCATGATGGAGACAGCCTCTTCTTCCGATAGTGGAACAATCTTTTCTATTTTATCGAAAGCCTCCTTATAACGATGAGCTCGCGTTGGTGATGTAGTGATTTCTTTCAAAAACTTGGCAGCATGTACTTGTCCGGACGAACGCAAAGCCATGTGAGTAGCATATGACAACTCTTCTAGTGATGCCTTGCTTCTTAAGGATTTAGTTTTCTGTCGCTTAGTATGCTCAGAACTTTCATTGAAACTAAGGAAAGGTCGGCCGAGTCCTGCTGACTTCGATTCTATGGGAAAAGAAATAGCTGTTAGCAGCCATCCTTCATTTTTTTAATTTAAAATCTGACACAAAGTGCGGTAGGTGCCGCTTCACAAATGCAGTATCAAATTTTTTGTTTTTAAATATTCCTTATGTCAAACAGTTCCCGTCCAGTCATAAAAATGTCCTTATAACACGATCCTATAAAGAAAATAACAATGTTTCACCATGTATAATTTTTTTTTGATAAATTTACATAAATTCACCAACTTCGATATTTTACTTTATTTCGAAGCACTAAGCCAGATAAAATAGCTGTGTACCAACAACTAAAAGTTTATCCGAAGATACCGGAAGTAAGTTGAAATCCAAATGAAACTTCCAGATTCGGTGAAAATTCATCTATTTTTTGGTTCCAGAAGTATCATATCAAAAAGCTACATCAAACTTTAATTAACATGTATCCTATAACAGGTAAAAAATAAAGCATACCTCCAGGTGTTGAATCCATGTGAAACAGATCACTTAACGCATTTCCGTTGTCAAAAAATTAAAAATAAATGATGCCTTGTTTTAGCGCTTTTTACTCCTTGCTAGGTCTTACTCTCACGGCCGACAAGCTTAGACTGGCTGCATACGCGGCACGGTAGATTAAGTGGCACCGAGAGTAGGGAGATCGATGTGCAGTATCAGCGGCTTAACGACAATACTAGCCAGGGTATTAAATATGCGAGTTTACGAAATTGGTTTTCTGCCATTTTTTTGGGAATCGGCCACACTGTGCGCACGCAATTTTTTTTTTGTGGGAAAAAGTTATACCTAACGCGTGCAGAAAGCATCTTTTCCAAACTTACGGCTTGCTCGAACTCCGCCAGCGCGTCGTTTCGGCAAACGCCGTGCGTGCGGAAAAGTATCAATTGCCGCACGTGTGGTATTTAAGTTACTAGACAGGGTCGACACAGAAAGTTTACTGGGAAAGCCGTAGGCGAGACCTGTAAATCTGTGGAGACCTGTAAAGTGAGTTTCCGGTCCTGTATCGTACTTTACTTTTTTAGACCAACTAATATTCGCTTATTTTTACATCTAGAGGTCATTAATAAACATTCTGGTTAAAAAAAAAACTGTCAACACAAGTAAGAGAACTTGACTAAAAATGAGACCGGAAAATAAAACATAGATCTCGCGGTCCCATTTTTGTAAAGTTAGGCTCTCCGTACAAAAAATTGTACGAAAAGTATGTACTTTCCGGTATGTTGAAAAAATAACTATTTAAAGGATATTTCTGTTACCTCCAGTTTTTCATACACCTGCATCCCTTACTAAGAAATAGCAGAATAAAAATTTATTGCAAGAAAACACCAAAAAGTAAACCGTTAGGGGAAATTACGGTGACTTTTTTAAAATAGCTTTGCGAGCAAAAATAATATACAGGGTGTAATAGGTAAGAATTCAAATATACTGAGTGACAGAGTAAACACCATATTTCATAGATTTTATTAATTTTTGTTTAATAGCCAATACCTAATAAATTAATTATTGGGTTTTAGCAGTGAATTTAGCAGACTTAAGTTTAATAGTAAAGTAAAGTAAGTGACTTCATGGCCAAGAGATGGCGCTGGTGCAAAGCGTAAAATCAATAATCGTTTCATTTTTGAAAATTCTAAATTTAAATTAAAAAAATTTGCAAATTTTATTTAAAAATATGAAAAATTTAAGGTAAATGCTTTTTTGGTCATGGTGATAGCTTTTAAAAAAATTGACGGCTGAGCAGTAAACTTTTGAAATTTGAACATGTGAAAAATTTTATCGTTGAATTTGATGTCATAGCGGCTGCTGGTACAGATCAGAGATGGCGCTGGTGCGTTATAGCGTAAAAAAATATAAAAATTTAAATTGGAAAAATTTGCAAATCAAAGATTTAAAATTATAAAAAATTTAAAGTTATTGGCTTTTTGGTCATAGTGTAGAGTTTGTAAATGACAAAATTAATAGCTGAGCAGTGAATTTTTGAAAATTGGTCATATGATAATTAAATCCAAGTCACATGTTCAATTTTAAAAAGTTCACTGCTCAGCCATCAATTTTTTCATATTTTTAATTCTCCGAATTGTAAATTTCGTAATTTGAATTTTCTCAAAAATTAAAGAATTATCGATTTTACGCTTCGCACCAGCGCCATCCCTTGGTCGTAACAGGAGGCGCTATGACGTCTCGAATTAGGCCACTTGCTGTCTACCTCAAGTGACCCATTACCTACTTTTAATAATGTGTTCACGATCCTCGATTTCGTTGTCTTTATTTTTTACTTTTTCACAAC
The DNA here is from genome assembly GCA_963921995.1 of Oxystoma pomonae. NCBI lineage: Eukaryota > Metazoa > Arthropoda > Insecta > Coleoptera > Brentidae > Oxystoma > Oxystoma pomonae. The sequence goes on along the minus strand of OY998171.1, from coordinate 46,585,702 downwards.
TTTTCGATTGCTTTTATATCTGCAATCGTCATCAGGTGAATACTAACAAAAACTAAGACTACTTAATCTTATATACTAGCAAGTGTTCATTTAACCATGAATACACTTGGTTGGCTCCGCTCTTTCACAGTTGAAATCTGTTGTCTCCGAAAAGTATGGGTTTCCAAATATCCTTGATGGTGACGTTCTGTTGAGAAAATACATTCTGGTTCCTCTGTATAAATGCTGTTTCTTTGAACTTCCCTGGCGACGATCTTTGCCTCTTTCCATTCCATATGATGTTGATTTTCCCAGCAATGTTGAGCTATTTTTGATCCAGTTGTGTCCCCTTGTCGAGTTTTGCGTTTGTGTCCTGTAAGGCGAACTTCCATGGGTCGGCTGGTTTCTCCGATGTAGATATCTTCACAGTCGCATGGTACTTCATAAATGCAGTTCTTGGTGTTGCAGTGATATGGTTTAGTTTTTTTAACTGACTTCTTATTGTTGTGGTCGTTTTGAAGACAGTCCGAAGATGGTATTGGTTGCCTATTCTTCTTATTTTTTCTGAGATTTCTTTGATGAATGGAATTATAAGTTTTGCCTTCCTTTCGGTATTTACGTCTGCCGTTCTTTATGTTGGTGTGGTCTGAAGAGTTTTCTTTCTTTAAAGCTTCTTCTGTATTGCAGATGTAGGTGGCTCGATTTATAAGAGATTTGGCAATTCCCAATTTGGTTGATGTAGTATGAGTAGATTTGCGATATATAGAAGTGGTTATAGTTGAATTATTTTTGGTGACTAGAATGTCGAGAAAAGGAAGGTGACATTTTTTTCTTTTTCCAGAATTAGTATGATGTAGTTTCTTATGCTGTTGACATGATTAAAGAATTATTCGAGTGTATTGTTGTGCTTTTTCCAGATGATAAATATGTCGTCCATGTATCTTAGCGATAGTTTGGGTCTCTGCCATTATGATCTCAGAGCTTCTTCATCAAACGCTTCTATAGAGATGTTGGCCACTACCGGCGAAAGTGGAGATCCCATGTGTAGACCATCTTCCTGACGAATATACCTCTCCTTTTCCTGGAAGTAAGAATTCTGCAGGTAGCATTTCAACAAATCCATAATAGCATTGATTGAAAGATTGGTTCTATCAAAAAAGTGGTTGTCCTTCGGTAACTTCTGTTCAATGATTTGAAGTAATTCTTCAAATGGTACGTTCGTGTACAAACTTTCGAAGTCAAAACTAACAAGGAGGTCCGCGAAGTGCTTTGAATTTTTGACGAATGATGGTGACTTTCCTTGAAGAGGTTGGATGATGGTAGAACACACTTAACAAAAAGTTGGAGAATTGCGAGAACTGGTTATCGATCTAAGAAGCATGTTTTCCTTATGAATTTTCAGCAGTCCGTACATATGCTGTGCTTTTCTGTAGTGTGGTGTGAGTTTGCTCCTTTTAATGTCTTTAAAATATCGTCTGTGTTGGTAGAGAGTTTGGTATCTATTCAAGCGGAAGTTCCAAGAAACAGCATTTATACAGAGGAACCAGAATGTATTTTGTCAACAGAGCGTCACCATCAAGGATATTTGGAAACCCATACTTTTCGGAGGTAACAGATTTCAATTGTGAAATGGCGGAGGCAACCAGGTGTATTCATGGGTCAGTGAACACATGCTAGTATATAAGATTAGGTAGTCTTAGTTTTTGTTAGAATTCATCTGATGAGTATTGCAGATTCAATTGAAACGTTGCGAAAAAGTAAAAAATAAAGGAATGGAAATTCGAAACTCTAATTTACTCTCAACTTCAATATTGTCTACCACCTTCAAACAACAACCTATTCGCAAGCCTGGCTATTGTTCTGATGAGGTGGTCTATATCCTAACGGGGTATCTCATTTCACCCTACTTTTAACACATTTATAAATGCTGCAGGCGTCTAAGGAGATATTATAAATTGAAAAGCCTGTGACCAAGAATATTCCACACATTTTTGATTGGCGACAGTAGCCACCATGGTAAGCACTTAGTGTTGCGTTGATTCATGAAGTCTAATGATACTCTAGCCACAGGGTTTTCGATCTTCTCAAAATATGGCACATATTATGTGGTTGTACTACTTCCTTAATGTACCGGATTGCTATCATGTTACTTCTAATACAAACAGGAGGTGTCCTGTTACCATATGCGATGACACCCTATACCATTACACCCACTGTATGATGAACATGCCTTACATATAATAATAATAATAATAAAACATTTATTATTCTACGCATCAAATAGTATAAATTCATATATAAAAAAAAAATACAGTTTGAGGAATAATGTGCCGGACTTTCAGCATCCATATTTAACCGAAAGGAAAAATATGGGGCTGTTGGGGCACTAATTTAACTTAAACAACTTCAGTATGTTACATATATGACTCATGTTTAGAGTACCCTTATCTAATATCCTAAACCTAACCTGGTAGAAAAGAAAAAAAAGGATGAAGGTGGAGTGAACATTTTTGCTTAAATGTAAAAAGTGACCAATTAAAATAAAAAATTCTGTATTTATTAATAAACTATGGAACCAAATGAGAAAATATTTTTTTGGTGGTTAGATTTTTATGTTTGGGAATTCTAAGCAAACTAGTTAAACGCAAATATCTCTGATGAATTTGAGTACAAAAGGTAACATATTTCACTTATCCATCATGCAATCCAAAACAAAATTCATCGCTGAGTTCTTTCTCCCTGCACCATTGCAGACAAAAAAGATCTGGTCAAAGACCAGTTTTATACGGAAAGGATTGTTTATCACATAGTGGGTGTGGTGCCATCGCATATTGTAGCATTACATCTCCAGTATTCATAAAAGGTAACGTGATAGCAATCGGTGGCAAAAAAAGTAAAAAAAGTCATATAACATGCAAGTCAAGTCCTTGAATTTCGAAATACAATGTGCGCTATATTTTTGTAATCTGTTGTTTTTTGTGTATAGCTTGCTGTTAATTTTCCATCACCCATTAAAATATTGGCATTCATACCCGTTACACTCTGTTTTGTTTAACTTTTTTTATTTTCTAAGCGCCTTCTGCAACTTTCAGATTTTGTTTAATGTAAGGTATCAAAATATATTATTTGTCTAAAATATTTTAATTGACTCCAACATCTTGACCTTTACTTTTAAAAAATTTTTTACACAACAAAAAATCAATTTTGAGAGTAATTCACATAGGAAGCCTTTTGAAGTGTTCCCCACTTGGATGTCCATTGCAGCTCCATCACAGTATATTCATTGCATATGGATAACATGGATTTCCATTTATGGATATCCACAATTTTTATATTAGATGTTCAATTATTCATTTCATGGACCAACACCATTCTCAACTAAAAAGCCTGTTCATACATGAAAGTACCTAAAGGGACATATCCACTGACGTACACTTCTGGCCACATAAAATGCTTACGCCGATTTTATATAGTGTATTATGGGCCTCGCAACTCAGTAACCTTTTAGGTATTTTAAATTGCCAAAAAATGTCACTGTCAGATTTTGTTGTTGTCATACGCTTATATTTAAAAATGCCCCAACTAAACGAATTCAAAAAGTCCAAATTTTGGCAGACCACCCATTTGCGATGGCCCCAGAGGTGAAAATTAAGGTACATTTTCCTATATCCATAAGAACGACGCGCAGACGTATAAGCCGTTCTAGACTTAGATGTCGCATTGTCAGGTTAATTTTTGCACTAAACTATTCGCTACAAGAAGAAGAATTTTGGCAACAAGTGGTCTTCACGGATGAAAAAATCTTTCAGTCCCACAATGACAGCAAACAAATTTTGGTATATCGCCCGCCACGAACACGCTATCTCGAAAAATATATTGCTGGGAAAGAAGACCGGGCTGGAAGATTTTCCGTGAATATGTGGAGTTAGATATCGGCGGGAGGACATGGGGCTCTTTTTAGAATCCATGGAAGATTTACGGCTGAGGTTTATGTTGATATGATGAGAAATATTATGTTTCCAGAAGCAACCATTCTTCATCCAGAAAGTTTTGTGTATCAACAGAATAACTGTCTTATTCATACCGCACGCATTTCTAAACAGTAGTTCCAGCAAAACAATATCGAGGTTTTGCCATGGCCGGCAAAAACTCCTGATGCTAATCCGCTAATCCCATAGAAAATGTGTGGGCCCCTATAGCAAAAGAGTTAACACGAATGAATATTGGTCCCAGAAATTCCAACCACTTATTGAAGCTCATAGTCAACACGCCACTGAAGAAACGTTTTCTTGTTTTTTTTTTGTAATTTACACGTAGTGTTTTAATAAGTTCTTTTCGATTTTGAACATTTTTGGTTATCTGCAAAGACTTAGATTACTCATATTTACTGATCGCACAAACGTGGTCTTGTTTTGTCCATAATGAGCCTTAAGAATAATTTTTTATAATAAAATGTTGTATAATTTTTAAAAAATATTTTATTCATTAGTATATTAGTTTTTTAGTAAACTGACGCTAGTCTCCTTATGTCTATGTTTATAATGTCAAAAGATTTAACCTGTAATTCGAAAACGTCAGATTCAGTTACAATAAGCAACGCAATTAGCAAAACTTAAATTCAACAGACCTCAGCTAACTTCTGCTGTACGCATTTTATGTGGCCAGAAGTGTATATGCAAAAAAGGTAACAATTTTAAGTGTTCATCGGATGGTAATTTGATATCCTTTTTATGGTCGTATACAGAAACGCATCTCAGTGGATATCCAGTCAGGTAAATATACAAAATGTATCATAATTTGAAATATCCAGTTAATGTTCAATTGATATACTTTTCATGGGAGCCCTTTGGCTTCTCGTTTAGCAACAAGATGGCGTACTTGTGTAAAATATTCTCCATGCTGTCAACATTCTTTTTATATATCAGTGGATATAAACTGAAAAAACCTGCAATCTGCGCTGTACAGTATCCAAGTGTGATGAATAATCAAGTCTAGTCAATGGGTATCTGTGGTACCCAAACACAATAGATGTGCACTGATGGAGCAATCACGTCAAACGGAAGTTCACTGAATATATACGGGACATTTAGTGGACGTCCCGAGGATATCCACTGGAATTCCATAAAACATCTATTATTGTTATTGGATTTGCACTGATGAAGCTGCAATGAACAAGTGTGATAAAATATTACGACGGATGAATTTACACTGGATATCCACAGAATATCCAATGGATATCTTATGGATTTTACATGAGACATTCATGTGTCATCATTGATAACCAATCGTATATTTACTGGATGTACTTTTGCTATTTGGCATCCATTAAAAAAAGAAAAAATTTGCAAAAAAACCTTAAACATCAAAAAAAGGGGTCAGTCAAGTCACCCCCCCCCCAAAAGATATTTGAGTTTTAATATGCTTATAATTTCGAACCAATTTGGAACTAGTTTTGAACCCCTTTTAAAGATTTTGGACCACCTTCCTGGTTTGTTTTATTCCTGGTTTTTTTATATTCAAAATGGGAGGTGCAGTTGGACGTCAGCTACACCCCCCTCATTTAAAGCGAAAGAAAAATGAAGAGTAACTGTCTCAAATTTAATTTAATTTTGAACTCCTATGCCTTTCAAACTGACTGGATTTCAATTTCAACCCCCCGTTTAAATAAATATAAAAAATCACAAAAATTAGGGTGGTTAAAATTTTTTTTTAAGTCGTACAAAATTAGTTCGAAATAAGTTCAAAATTATAAGCATATCAAAGTTCAAAATTTTTCTGAGGGGGGTGTGGCTTGACGTCAACCTCCCCCGCACTATATTTAAAAAAAAATATAGGGTTACTAGTGGATTTTTCGAAATTATTTTTGGTTCGAAAATTAGTCCCTAATTTTGGGATAGTTGCTTTTCATTTTTCTCTACGCTTTAAATGAGGGGGGTGTAGCTTGACGTCCGGCTGCACCTCTAATTTTGTATACAAAAAAAACCAGGAAGGAATGTGGTTAAATTTTTTTTTAAAAGGGGTTCAAAATTAGTTCGAAATTGGTTCGAAATTATCAGCAGATCAAAACTCGAATATCTTTCGAAGGGGGGGGGGTGGCTTGATCATCATAAATTCTTTTTAAGAATTAGGAAAATTTACCTTGTTCTAAATAACCAGTTCGAAACTGTACAGCCAAATCAAGTAGAAAAACTAAGTCACTTATATAATCACAGGTTATCCAAAATATTGGAAGCAATTCCTAAAACAAAAAAAAATTAGGTCAATATAATTTTAGGGTAATATGTCCTATCAAGTTAATAGTAAAATTTTATAATACTAATAAAGTAGGACCTAAATTATTAATGTATTTGGTGTGTTCATCAAACTATTTCAACACCTAAAACTTTCTTTACGAAATTTTGTACACTTTTATACCAATATTTTTTAAAACATTGAAAATAATGTGAATTTAATAAAAAGATTGTGCAATAACAAACTCTCAACATCACACAGAAAAAATGTCTCTGTGTTAGACAAGTAAAATTTACTTACTCCATGTAAACCAGTGTTTCTGTACTTAAATACCTCATTTATTTGAGCAGTATTTTGCTAAACCAAAAACTTATATTATTGAGTTGACTAATCTTTCATTGAATTAGAATAATTGGTATTTTATAAATATCAATCCTTCCGTTCCCGAGAAGTCGACCAGCAGTGGAGAGTTTTTGGGCTTTATAAAAAAAGCTTCAGGGTCATTTGCAAGTCACATTCTAACGGCCTATTTAACTGTTACCACTTAACTAATTAGTGCTATTGCCAATTAATGCCCTCATCCAATTTACTGTTGTAATAATAATCCATTCTCTTAAAATGCAAACACAATTACTGTATATACGAAAGTATATTTTTAAATCAAGTAAATGATTTTATTACGAAATATTACTGAATACTTGGCTGAATCATTTGTATTTAGTAGTAGCATATAATGAAGCCAACAAAATGTTTAGTTGCCCTATATCAACATATAGTTTTTTAATTAAGTACTTTAAACTAACAAATTAGTATAAGAATATCAAACATTTTAAAATTGATTTAGGGCAATAAAAAGTAATTTAAGCTTTATACTACCAAAAACCTACACAGAAAAAAATATTTGTTTGGAATAGGACAATTATTTATTTATTTGTCTCGAATAAATAAATAATTGTCCTATACCAAATAAATATTTATTTACGTCAATATATTGTTTTCTGTTTAATAACTCGGTAAGCGAAACACGTGCAGAGAGTGAAAAAAATTAAATTGTACTGGAAATACTTGCCTGTAGTTCAGGAAAACTTTGTCTAACAATTAACGTCCATAAATTGTACAAAACACAAATGGTCAAAACAAACAACCAGTAAAAATAAAAATTGGAGTCTGGGTTGACCACTGTGCGCCGCTGCTTTAATTTTCGTCTTCTTCGTCGGTGTGCCGCGGCCCTATCGCCTACAAAAGAAAATAAACCGTAAACAAAGTCAAAATATAGTAAGTTTTACAACTAGTGACTAAATTAGTGATTTTTACCAGCCAGTCCTATTTCTGTCAAAGTGCGAAATAAAAACGCAGTTTAGAAGCGAGGTTTAAACAACGCCTTCTACAATTTTAAATTATTTATGTAATTTGACATCACCTTAAAAAAAACGGCTGTTACATACTCATTTATTTTTTCGATTTTTACTTTGAATATTGGGCAATTAATTGGCGATAGTTCGGATGAAGCCTCAGAGGAAAAATAGAATTTTAGATTTGGTTTTGAACGAAAGTACACAAAAATTCAGAAGTTATAAATACAGGGTGACAATTTGAAAAATTTACAATGGCTATAGTTTTCAAACTTAATAAGATAATTAAATAAAATTCGAGGTGAAATTTCTCATGCTTAAATAGTTTACAAAAAAGCATCTTTTTGGATGCTGGTCATGCCTCCAGGCACAAAGTGCATGGGGCATTCCTATCTGATCACCAAAATTCCCAACACCAGGCCCGGCGCTAGGGTGTTGGCCGCCTGAGGCAAATTCGTCAAATGCCGCCCCCCTACCATCAGTACAGTTTTTTTTTTACTTTTATGGCAATAAATTTTAATTTAAATTATTTTTAGTAAATCATTTTTTTATTTATTCTACATTGAAACGAAACATTAAAATTTAACAGAAAATCAAAATAGGTCAAGTTTAATATTGTTGTAAAAACATCACTACTCATACATAAGCAACACTAAATAACTAAAGTAAAAAACAACCACTTAAAACTTATTAGTCAATTCAGGTACGGTAGTGCGCATCTACGTGTTACCTTCAGCGCGAAGGAACGATAAAGCATAAAAAAACATTTTTGTAAAATTATAATTAATATTTAAAATATTATTAATCTAAAAAAAATATGGTTTCGAGAGTGAAAAGTTTGAACCAGTAACATTTTTTTTTATAATTATTAAAGCTTAAAAAACTTTCTGGACTTTCTTTCCGCAAATCCATTAATAATTTCATCACACATAAGGTTTTGAGCAGTAAGCCTTTCTTACTTCATACAGCTTCTTTTAGAGTTCTCAATAATTTTTAATTTATACAAGGATCTTTCTCCAAGAGCAACTGATACTGGTAAACTTAATAAAATTCTTGCAATAAAAACCCTGACAATGTTCTTGAAATTGTATCTTGTGACGACAAAAGGCCGACACAGAACAGTGCTTAGGCTAGCTCAAATTTAAATTATTAAACAACTGCTCTTAGTATGGCTCGAGATATATCAAAGGGGAAGTGAAGTATTTTGACTATCAGATTCATCATTAAAGGACAAAAGTTATTTTTTTCCAATGTTTAATTTCAGTTAGTAAACCAGCAGATTTATACATCATAAACGTAAGAAAATATTTTAATTTAAATTACAGTTTAATAAAATACGCTTTTATTTTTCTCAGTGTAGAAAATACCATTAATTTCGAAAATGATTATTTTTGTATCGAAATTTTAGTTTAATAGTTATACAGGGTTCCTAAGCAAATCCTTAGGGGGCCAAGCAGCCGTGTATAAGACGCTGACAAACGGAAAAGCACATTAGGCAGAAAAGGATGGGCATGGGGCGATGTTGTCACTACATCTTACACGTAGTAAATCCATTCCAGGTTGTTGTTTTCTAATGTTTTCCATTTTCATACCTTTAGGACTGGAATAAAAATTGTTTTTGCTCGACTTTAATACCAAACTGATGAAAGATATCGTAAAGAAAAATTTTTGCCTGCGGCGCCCTTTATCTTCTCACTCGAAACCAAGATCCCCCGTTTTATGAAAACTGATCCCGTTTCTGTTTTTTTCGAATAAAAGTAGAGTATGATCATGGGGGAAATAATTTTTTTCTACGGTATGACGAAAATTTCGAGAAAGTTGAAGAAAAAAATAAAAAAAGTGGCAGAGCTCAAGTTTTTCGTAAAAAAAACGTTTTTTGTCAAGAAACAGAGCATAATTAATCTTTTCACCCCTTTTTGGGTGTTACAAATATTGGCAGCCCCTTATTTTTCGCTTTTACCCTCCCGCTAGTTTTGAAGAATTGGTTCGCTACATGTTTCGAGATCATGTCATAAAACACCTCGAAAATATCAAATTTAGTGTAGGGGCAGCTTTATTTAAAATCAATAATATCGCAAGCAAAAAGCTCTGCGGGAAAAACAGCGCCGTTTATTGATTTCTTTGGCTGCTAGTGCTAGCTGCATGGTTTGGCCGTTTCCGGATAGATGTCACTAGTAGAACAGAATGGAAAGAAATTTAATTAAAAGCGAAGATATTTCTTTCTAATGTTAACAACTTCACGAGTTTATCGCTCAGTATCGTAAATAATGGACCCTGCCGCCTCCTTTAAGCAAGAAAAAGCTGTGGTTTGGACCTGAAAACATCTAATTTTTTTCCTCGATCATCTCATGGTGTGGCCGCCATCTAGCGGAATTTGCAGACATCTTGTCAACGGTTATTATTGCAACTATGATTTATGCTCACAATGAAAGGGTGGCGACAATTTTTTCTCATGAAAGCAGTCGGGAGATAATAACAAACTGGCACCATTGCTCAATATACCTGTTTCTTTTGTGCGCGCAGAACTTTCTATGCCATTTCTGTTTGATTTATTGAAATCCTATCCCTAAGGAAAATTTTAGGAACCCTGTATAGTATACCCGTTGGCCAAAGAGTTCACATTTTTGATTTAAAAAAATATTTAACTGGGTTTCTTTTATAAAATAGAAAACTAATTTTAGAGCTGAAAAAAAAATGTTAGTAAATCATGGTTAGTATAGTATAATCTCTTATCTGCTACTGGTTTCCACTGGAGTAATTTAGTAGTCTGTATGTAGGGAATTAATCTGCTATCATGACAGAGGTCCTCTCCCAAGGATTTTATTTTTAGAATTACTGTAATCTATCTCCAGCTGAAAACATCTGTAGACTTATGAATCTCTGGTACAAATGCTTCTCTATCCACTTTTTACAAGTATGATTCTGATACAACTACCCTACAATAAATTAAATAATCCCAATTACCTTTTGTTCATTTTTTTTAAAGTATAAATAGGAAGTTACTTTTATTTGCTCATTCCCTTTTAACGTAATATTTTTAGAAAACCTCATTTAATTTAAAGAGAATTTATATTTTGTTTTAGTTTTATCAAAAATACTACTAAAATTTATCAAATACTAATTATGTAAAATTATTTTTATAAATAAAGGAAAGAAATATTACCTAAAACATACCTTTTTTTCACAATAACGTGTCCAAAACTCGACACAAAATCCCGTTGAGTTTCTACTCAACCTAGTATTAATCGCCAATCAGGTCAATTAGTCGCCAATCCACAAAGTCAACAAGAAAAGAGTAGTCTGTTTCCAAAATATGGTAGTATTAGGCCTCTTAGGTGTTTAGGCAATTTAATTTGCTTTTCATAATAAAAAATTTTTTTGTAAAGGCGCAATATTCCTGCCAGGAAAACGATATGGACCGAAGTCGAAATTCTAATTTTGGCCACCTTAATTTGAGGGCGCATCTAAGACATTGATGACTCGTTATCCAGAATATTCCACTTTTCAATTAATATTTTGCAAACCAAAATAACTTTAATATTGGTAGAAACTACTAACAGCCAATTCTTATATTAAACACTTACACTTTATATCAACATAATACTATGTTACAAGTCTAATTAATTATCTCTTAATTACCACAATTAACCTACTATACAAATCCAAAGATACGTCTATGAGGGACCTAATTGAGCATCTTTTCTGCGTTGATTTTTGGCCAAAATCAGAACAATATTTATAAATTACCCGGATTACCAAAATTGGTCAACCAATAAATCAAAAATGTATTTTATTCCTATTTTTATAAATTTACTTGCATAAATTGAAAAAAGACAAAAGTAATTGTAAGTTCAACTCTTATCAGGTAAAGCGATAACGATTTCCGAATTTATGCGATAAATGGACAAGGGAAGGTCCTGTCAGTATGCAAATCATGGCAGTTGTTTTTCGCGAATTTTCAAAACAATGACCAAATTAATTAATAACTAAGTAATTACTGAACTTTTTGACGATTATTAACGTGAAAATGAATGGCTAATTATGTTACTACATTGTGCAAAACACTGTATATTAAAATTAGTGCTTGAACTGAATTATTTATGTGTGTGATACAAGTGAATCAAATGTAAACAGCATTTTAATGATTAATTATAAATTAACCGTGGCCAAATATTAAGTGAATATGGTGAAAATTCATTAACCAAAAGGCAAATAACCATTATTTATTAATTTGAATCAAATCGCTGGTTAAGGTATATTTTATTTTTGCCAAAACAAAAATAATTAAGCCACTTTTGTCCTAACAATTTCACGCCAATTATCAACAATTAAAAAGTCAAAATCGATGCTAATTGTTTATAGACAACCTCTAACTATTTCCTAAAATAAATAAATAAAGAATTCCAAAATAAACAATAATTTAAGCCATGGTTTTGGACCATTAAAAATAAAAAATAACTATAGGGTTTCAAGGGTGAAATTGTATTTTCTAAGTGTAAACTGTCTAAAAGAATGCTCTGCTTTTGCCACTAAATCCAGTTATATAGATTTTTTTCGTTATTTTATCAAATATCTTTAAAATAAAATGGTATTTTTTAAGTGTCAAATTTTGTAACGTAACAATCTAAAGAACTTTTAAGATATTTCCAGATATAGAGGTAAGTGACAATATTACATCTTTTAATTCTGGTCCATTTACATCACTAGTTTCTCCATCTGTTAAATGTAAATGAATTCTTTAGTAACTAAAGAAAACAGTGATATATCATACAGAAATTGGAAATATTCTGAATGTTGTTTTAAAAGATTAAAACACACTCTGGCATCAACCAAAATTTCTTTAAACTACCTATCAGTGCAAGCAAAACTGTTCAGACAAATTGCCTAACGTTCTGGTGGCTTCAACAATGTGTAAATTTTGACTTTGGAGAGTCTTACTTACAGAATTTACTTGTTTTTTAAATTTTATACCAGAGCACAACACAAAGTACCAAATTAAAACTTCCTATTTTTTTGGCTAACCGTCAGCTTCATTTTGCATTTTGGGATCAAATCTCGAATTAATAATCTCAATAAACATATCATTAACATCGCGAAGTTGATATTTTGACACTCCAAGTCGATTCGGCTCTTCCAGCGGCTTTCGCACAGCGGTCTCAATGTTAACAAATTTATTTTTTTGGCTAGACGTTGGGTTGACGCGGCAAAAAAGAGGTACAACGAATGAACTGTTGAAAAAAAATTAACAGACTCGAGGGTTGCTTCAACGGAATCATTTATCACCAAATTGAAATAATGTGCATCACATGGCACAAACATAGTGCTTGGATTAACCTCTTTTCTGCATACCTACATATCTTCCGCGCATGTTTGCACCATTATCGTAGCTGTGGCCTCTAATCTAATTTTTAAAGTCGATAAATAAAAATGAAAAACTTTTTAGTTATAATAATTTGACATCATTTGCTCAGTGTGCGTTATATCTTAGTTATAATTTTTTCACACAATTTGGTTGGCCTGCGGCCGCCCCCCACAAACGGCCGCCTGAGGTCACCCCAAGTGCCGGATCTGCAAACATGTTATCTTTTTTCCTATTTTTAAATAAAATGACAAAAACTTTTCAATAGGAGCAACCAGTTAGACAAAGAATTACTAAAGGCAAGAATAATATTTTTTCTTGTCTAACTTATTGCTCTTATTGAAAAGTTTTTGCTATTTAATTTAAAAACAGAATCATGTAAGGTATTTTTGGAAACAGAAAGAAAAGCCTTTTTAAATTTTGCCAAAATATAGAGGGAGTCCTATTTCAACAAAATAACATCGCCGCCCTAGCTAACATAACATTATTATGCTAACGACGTAGCGTGCTATAATCAAACATTAAAGCAACAAAATCCTGCTAATATTATATAGGGTGAGCCACAAAATTCCGCACTTTTATGATTGGCTATAACTTTTGACACAAGTGCTCGATTTAGAAAGATAAAACGCGATACTTTTTCGATTCAGTTTAAAATTTAAAATTTCCCAAAAATCCAAGATGGTGAAAAGTTTTAAAAAATGTGTAATTTTCACCTTCCCCCCCCCCCCACTAAACGAAATTTATGTGCGACACTGAACAAACTCTAAAGCTTTCAATACAAACTTTCACTGTTTCAGTGTATATTAAAGTATCATTAAATTAAATGACTTGGAAAATAAAAAAGTTACAAGTTTTTTGACTACGAGTGTGGCTTCGCTTTGAAGAAAATCACAAAAGTACATACATTTTTCATTTGCTATATCTTTGGACCTAATTATTTAATTAAGAAAAACACTAACAGTGAAATTTACTAACATCTAAAATAGTACCCCCCACAGAGCTAAACATTTACAACTGTGGGGGATGCTAAATTTTAAAACCAATTTTCAAAAAGCACTTACCCATACAGAAACTATACAACGTTATTAATTATTTTTTATTGTTATTGCAAAACACCACTGAAAAACTGCTTTTTTCTCAAAATAAACCCTATTTTAGGAGAAAATGCCCTAAAACTAATTTCTTTTGACAGGTTTCAAAATGGCAAATGGTGAAAACGACAAACATTTGGCACATAATAGCTTTATTATCTGTGTTTGAGGTTAGAAAGTTGATTTTTTTCTAGACGACCTCTGGGAGGTGGTTTAAATATATAGCCCTCAGAAAGGATTGTTTTGTGACAATTGGAAATAATTTCGTTTATGATTTCCCTAAGTAACCGTTTTTACAAGGATTAATTTCCCTTATTTAATATCTCATTAACGAATAAAACACCTCCAATTTTGTCCAGAAAAACGCCATATTAATATATTTATAGGGGCACTACGAGGCAAAACAAACATAAGTGAAGGTCACTGATTATGCACGAAAAATATACCAAACAAAAAAAACCAAAGTACCAATTTATTTATTTACAAACTGAAATTAAACAGGAAAACTTTCCTTACTCAAAGCCCACCCATTTCAAAGCTGTAGCTTTCATCAGTAGAGGTTGGTGCAAGCCAAGGTACAAGCAGAGGTAAAAAATCCGAACTCGCTGTTCGTGATTACAACGCAGCTAATATTTTCAAACTGACATTTCGACAGAGACAGAAATGTAGACAAAACTTGCACTTAAGTTTTTTAATACATTGCATAAATAAAACCACCTTTTAAATAAATACAAAATTAATCCACTACTTATTTTATTATTACCCATCTAAATCATAGGGTGACTTTTAATTAGAGTGACATATAACCCCAATTTTAGTTTGTTCTACATAGTATTTACTATTTAAAACCCGCGTGGGTTTAATTTTTTTCATTTCCTTTTCTTCTAAATTGAAACTCTCTTCTCAAATCCAAAAATGTAAAATTTTTAAAGCAATTAGGCCAAAAGTATTACCAAATTTAAAAAAATATGTAATTTTGTGATTTTTGCCAATGTTAAGCCCAAACCGGGGCCCAAACACTCATAATCTAAAAGTTTATAACTTTCTCATTAAATGATACGTCAATATACGTAGCAGTGAAGACTTTATAGTTTGTTCATTGTCGCACATACATTTTTTCAGGGGGGGGGGGGTGAAAATTACACATTTTTTAAAACTGTCCGCCATCTTGGATTTTTAAGGAGTTTTAGATTTTCAACTAAATCGTAAAAGTATCACGTTTTATCTTTCAAAAAACCAATATATTTAAAAATCGATTACCTATGTCAAAAGTTATAGCCAATCCGAAAAGTGCGGAATTTTGGGGCTCACCCTATATAAGTTTTATGACAACCTTATACTGACAAACCAGTAAAGATCTTACAAAGCTGCTGAGTTTGCAATCCCATGGAATATTTCTTCGAATCTTTATATTTTATTAACATGTATTTTACCACTTTTAGTTACTTTTAGTTTTAATCTAGAATTAGATTTGATATCACTTGTATAATTTTGAACAAGAAAATTATCATTTTTTAAAAACGGTTTTACGGAGACTCATTTTTTAAGTGGCGCAGTCGGTAGGATTCCCAATTGCGATAAATGAACATTATTGATAGTTCGTCTTAACGATTTATTCGAATTTCACGAACAAATAAATAACAAAAAGGTGCCGGGCGCTTAGCGACTTCGAATTGTTTCAGTTTAGTCAACTGAGTAGCTCAACAAGAAAATTTACCGAAGGATTATTGAACGCACATCAATATCGGAAGTAATTAGATCAGTGCCTTTTGAATGGATATCACAGGACAAATGCTGGGGCAAATCTTGATAGTTTCACTGTAAGTAATACTTTTAATGTCATTTAGAGGTTCCGTTTTCGAAAATTCTGATATTTCAAATTCTGACTCTGACTCAATGAAAGATGAATAACAAACTTGTGTAAGTCGATATTCATTTAGGGCTAGATTTAGGACAAAATTCTAATATTACTACAGATCTGCAAGCAAATTTAACAAAAATGGCTACGCCACAACTAACGTCTAAATACCTAACCATGATCCCCGAATTGGATGGGGAACCAGAACTACTAGCCGGATTTATAGAAATATGTGAAAAATTAATCATCAAATTTTAAGGTGACGTAAAAGAATCTCTTCTTAATACGTATGGGGATAAACGGGATCTTTTTACGCTTGTTATTGAAACTACAGGAATGAAACAAGGAGATGAATTGCCGTTCGATTTTTGTAATAGATTACAACACCAGTTAAATCACGAAACTCCTTTTCTTTCTACTCACGGCTCGGCTGAAAGAAGAATCATGGGTGTGTTTTGCAGAGAGTTATCTTTAAGAAATTTATTACGCGGTTTAAAAGAGCCTCTTGGGTCCTTAATGCTAACTAAAAATCAATAGATATGAATGACGCGCTTAAAATTCTTACAAACGATTTTCAAATCGAAAGTGCCCAAAAATTTCAAAATTAAAAATCATTAAATAATAACACCAATCACACTTTAAACAAACCACGACCCAACTAACCTTTATAGTTATCAAATTATCCTCATAACCAGCTTACATCCACTTTGAATTACAGACAACGACAAATAATATACAAACCCGAAAAAAATAAAAACTATTTTCCAAGAAATCTAAACCAAACAAACGTATTTAGGCCTAATCAAATACCCATGTCAAAATAATCGAAACCAATGCCCATGAACGGCATATCAAAACAAACCTTTAGACCTCAACAAAACAAAAACTTTCTTTATCGACCAATGCAAAATTACGCTCAAAATAATCTATCAAAACCCCGGTAAAATTTCGTAATCGAAAAAATAAATAATATCGATGACCAATTGGCGGACGACTCTACAATCAAATATCCGGATGAAGAAAATCAGTATCTTAACACGGATTACACCGAATATTTACACAACGATTACGAGTTAAACGAGTTTTTTTCAGGAACCAGCCCCAGAACCCCCGAATAGGAATTAGTGAACCTCACTTATAGTGAAAATAAACTACCTTATTCTATTTCTCCAGAAAATAATCTAAAAACTCTAATAGACACGGGTAGTACTAGATCTTTTGTAAAACCAGAAATCGCACAAAAATATTACCAAAAATCGATAAAAAATGACCCATTTCAAATTTCAACTGCTCACGGTACCTCCATAGAACATTTTAGCACGCTTATTTCTTGTTTAAATATATTTAATATAGACACAAAACAACTAAAATTTTTTATTTTTTTTTCACAACTATTTTGACTGTTTGTTGAGGATAGACAATCCTTATTAAAAGCAAATATTGACCTCGAAAAAATCAAGTTAATTACTCCCAATTCCCAAATAAAATTAAAATTTCATAATCCGTCAAAAAAAACAATATTTTATTCTTGCAACCAAGGTCAGAACAAGTAATTAAAATGAACATAAAAAATATCGAAAATGGTGACGTAATAATCCCATACACAAAAATTTCAAATTTACAAATCCCACAATACCTTACGACGGTAAAAACTATGAAGCCGATCATAAACCCCACCGAAAAAAATTTTATACTTGAACTTTTTGACTCCTTAGAAATTATTGATTTTAACGATTATGAACTCCAAGAAAGCCCTACAACACTAAACCTTGATAACGTTAACGTAAATAAATTTCAATTTGATGTTTCGAAAATTAGAACCGAGCACATGAACAGCGAAGAATGTAATCGAATTATTAAAAGAGTATTCGGATACTTTTCATATCGACAGAAATCAATTAACTTTTAGCAGCCAAATAAAACATTCAATGAAAACATCGAACGAAGTGCCAATTTACACTAAATCGTATAGGTACCCCGAAATTCAAGCCAAGCTATTCTTTTTGGCCGTCCCCAATCTGGGTGGTACCCAAAAAGTTGAAAGCTTCCGGGAAACGTTAGTAGAGAATAGTTACCGATTTTCGTAAATTAAATCTTAAACCAATAGGCGAAAAATATTTAATCCCAAATATATCAGATCTTCTTGATAAGCTTGGGCGTTGCCAATATTTCTCTACTATTGACCTCGCGTCAGGTATTCACCAAATTGAGTTGGCTGAGGAAGACATTTCTAAAACGGGATTTAACACCGAAAATGGGCATTACGAGTTTTTAAGAATGCCTTTAGGATAATATCCTTAGAGGTATCCAAAACGAACGCTTCACAGTGTTTAGCACAAGTCTGCAAGAACCAATAAATCGTTTAAGAGAAGTATTTGATCGATTACGACAATCAAATTTTAAAATGTAATTAGATAAGTCGGAATTTCTCAGAAAAGAAGTGGCACATTGCACACACACACTTCACGGCGTGAAACCGAATTCTAAAAAATAAAGCGATATCTTGTTACTTGATACCTACTACACGAAAACAGATAAAACAATTCTTGGGTCTCGTGGGTTACTACCGTGAATTTATCGCGGATTTCGCTAAAATAACAAAATATATGACTGTTTATCTAAAAAAGGATGCCATTCTTGACCCGAAAAATCCCGTGTATATAAAAGTATTCGAGACGTGCAAAAACATATTATTTAAAGAACCCATACTGCAATACCGAAATTTTGAGAAACCGTTTAACCTTACTACTTTCGCAAGGAAAAATTGGGTCAGATCTTTCGATCGCGTACGGTTCAAGGACACTTAATCAGTCGGAAATAAATTACTCCACAAGTAAAAAAAAATGATTGACTATAGTCGAAGCGGTTAAGTACTTTAGACCTTATGTGTTTGGCCGAAAATTTAACAAAGAACCGAATTCTAGGTTAGTGCGATGGAGCTTAAAGCTTGCGGAATATGATTTTGAAACTAAATACAAAAAAGGCTGCTTAAATCAAAATGCAGACGCTCTTTCGCGAAAGAAAATAAACACTAACGAAACAAAAATGTAGACGCCCAAAATCCACAGGCTTGCTTAGACTGGTTCCGCGAATACGTCGAAAAAATAAATGAAACTTTAACCAATAAAAACGATCAAGAAAATCAATCGATTGTCGTTGAAACAGGAAACTTGGACGATCATAATAACGCGGTTGAAGATAACTTTAGCGACCAAACGGTACACTCCAGTCACGAAAACTCAATAATCGGAATACCATTAGTTGATTGCCCTGTAAATTTTGGAAAAAAGAACAAATATTTATTTAGGAAGTAAATTTCGGCCCTGCCAAAACTTTCATCACCGTAATATTCCTAACAAAACAAAGATTTCCCGTTCCACTCTCTCAAAATAATTTAGAAAAATATGTGGTCTAGTTTATTAAAGACTACGTGGTTCCAAAACTAAATTACCATGTTTATTTCGAAGAAACAGTTTACGAAAAATGCAATACTGTCTTACAAACTTACAAAAAATTCAGAAATTTAAATGATCAAATGCGCTAAAAAAGTAATCGATGATTTATCTGGAAGCGAAATACAGGAGACCATAAAAAATAATCACAAAGGGAAAACTAATCACAGGGGAATCGAATCGATCAAGAATAATCCAAAATTATATAAACAAGTGTCAAGTCTGTGAACTTACAAAATACTATCGCAGGTCTATAAAATCGATTCTGGGCAAGGCATCGAAATAGCAAATAGACTATTAATTTATTTCTCTCAACATTGCATTCCAGAAGAAATAATTTTTGAAAATGGCGGCGAATTTAAGAACTCGGTTATATGCGAACTTCTTGAACCACATAAAATAGATATTCATTTTGTTTGTTCCCAGCACCCAGACTCCAATGGGACGGTGGAACGGTTTCAGTCGACACTAATAGACCAAATTAGACTATAATAATCAAGAATAGTTTAAAAATGACCATATAGAAAATAAAGTACCTAACTATAGGTCATTTAGTTATTTTAGCTTATAACAAAACAATTCATTCGGTGACAAATTTAAAACCGTACGAGATAGTTACTGGCCATTTTGGCAACGAGTCACCGTTTAATCTGGACATAAATAAACTTATCAATAACTATATCAAAAACCACCGCGAGAAAATAAATACATTTTACAAAAAAATCAAGATATACAAAATAAAAAAGAAGGAGTCATTGACAAGGCAAACGAATCACGCGAAAAAATACCAGAAATCCCTGAAAACGTGTATGTAAAAAAAAAACAAAAACAGCAAAAAACAAAAAATAAATTCAAAAAAGAAAAAAATATCTAGTTTGGATCCTAATCTAAAAACAGCCAAAATACAAACTACACATCCCAACACATCAGACCAAATGCACATTTCTAATACAAAAAGACCCAAAAAAAAATTAAAATTAAACCTATTTCAGATTCCTCGCCACCCACGCAGGAGGGTCAGGAATAACGAACATTACCCAAAACCTAGGAGTTCTGCCAATCAGTCTAGGCTATGCTGAACTCCAAAGGACAGAACACATATTTGTACATTACTACGACTTAGAACCCCTACTAAACGAATAAGAAAATATAAAATCGCAGCACTTATTACTGAGACGGACTCACCGTGTTAGAAAGAGAAACATATAATTTTAACAAAATAGCTCATTTCTATAACCAATCAATTTTTGAAAAACTTAAAAATATAAATATTCACCAATGAAAAAGAATTAAACGAGGACTTATTGATAGTTTGGGTTCGGTTATTAAGGGAGTAACAGAAAATCTAGGCTCAAACGATGCAAATGAAATTTTCCTACGAGCATGCGGAAAAACGCTTTTCTCGCACTTATTTATGTGCGGAAAATAACCATTTTTCCACACGGCCAAATTAATTTTTTAGGCTTGTTAAAGTTTAGTACTGAATAAAATATAAAATTCGGAGTTTTGACTATTTTTTCATTTTTAGTCTGCTAGGTTTAACTAAAATAATGACAAAATATTTTGATATTTCGCCCGCTCGTAGGAAAAATGTTGTACCTAGCGCGTGCGGAAAGTATTTTCCGCACTTACGGCTTACCCGAACTCCGCTGGCGCGTCGTTCTTGTAAACGGCGGTGCGTGCGGAAAAGTATAAATTTCCGCACTTGTTAGGTAAATAACTATAACAGCATAATAGATCACATGCAGCATAATGCTGCCAATTTAACAAAACTCTCCAAAATATTCAGCATAATGAACTTATGCTAAGGTCAAAAATTTTGCAAATGCATTCAATAATCAAAAATGGTGCTACCTCAGATGACGCAATTTTTATCAAAACATTGTACAATGAACTAATCTTGCTTTATAATAGCGTGTTAGGCATTTTCCGAGAAGTAAAAAACTCGCTGACCTTTTGTAAATTAAATGTGATGCACCCGAGTATTATAAGCTCGAAAAATTTATTTCTAGAATTAAAAAGAATATCCTAGTTTTATAAAAATCAATTTCCTTTCTACATTAAACCAGGATATTTTCTATATTGTGATAAAAATTGTCGTATAGATAATAATAAAATTATATACTTCCTGTCAATTCAAATCGATAGCGAAGAACAATTTGACTTGTTTCACTTAATATCAATTACCTCAAAAATCAGATCGGATTTTGTAACAGTTTTACCAAATAATCAATACCTCTTAAAATCGGGAATAAATAATCTAATTAAGCCTCTAAACGCAAATATATTACCCAATGTAAATGATTTCACTGTCCTAGCTATTTATAGGTATCGTTATGCAGGAAACAGTCGACACCTGCCCGTTGAGCAAACTGAAAATTGAAGAAAATCATATGGAAATCATTCCGGAACTAAATAATTATTTCGCAGTTTTTTCTTTTCCGGAAAATCTTTAAATTACATGCGAAAAGCAAACTGAAGTCAAGGAAAAACCCCCTAATAATCAATTTACCCATATTGGAAATGAATCAATAAGAATTACCTAAATTCAATATTGATTTGAAAAAAATCGAATTTGACAAACCAGTCATCAACCCTTTGGTTCCCTTATATAAAGAAAATACACTATCCGACATATACATGCGTATTGGCTGGACAATTTGCCTTTATGTCATATTGTTTACAGCCTTTACGTACTTTTGCTACTACAAAAAACGAGGCAAAGATAGCCAAACTTCGACTTTGGAAACTTCTGAAGGAGAACATGCAAAAGTTATCCTCCCAGGTGAGGCTTTCTTCTAAGGGTGGAGGAGTTATATGACAAACTTATACTGACAAACCAATGAAGATGTTACAAAGCTGCTGAGTGCATGGAATATATCTTGGAATCTTTATATTTTATTAACATGTATAATTTTGAACAAGAAAATTATAATTTTTTAAAAACGGTGTTACGCGGAGACTCGTCTTTTAATTTATATACCTATAAATGCGATAGTTTCCGTGCGTGTATGTGTGTGTGTTTGTCCTTCAATCATGCAAATGCTTAAGGAACATCAGACGAATACCCAAAAAGGTGAAACAACGAAATGCAAAGGTTTTGCACAAGGAGTCACACTGGAAGAAACGAAAATTCCTTGAAGCTGCCTTTATTGGGCAGAATCAGGGTATTTTCAGTAAACCAAGTGTTGAAATCCCAAATATTTGGAAGCCCCTCCTTGGGCGAAGCCAACTTCTTAAACTTCAAGGTTGAGTGATTTCTCACAGTATATAAGTACGTAGCCTTAGGAATTAATTGTAGTTTGCACCTGAAGACGATCAGAGATTGTACTGATCGAAAAGTCGTGTATAAATAAAACATAGACAATGGAAGTCCGAAACACAGTGTTAATTTCAAACACATTATTGTCTCAAACTTTCAAACAAACAATTAAAGAGGTTTGGCAAATTATAGGAAGGCTAGCCTCGGTTTGTATAGAGTACGGCTTGTTGTACGTAAAAACCCTTAAGCGAGAAAATTATCGTGCCTAAAAGGCTAATAGGAACAACTATAACAAAAAGATGCTTGTTAGGTTCTTAGTTAAAAATGAACTTGAGTGGTGGTTAAAGCACATACTATTTTACAGCCTAATTATAACATTAAAAACATTCAAACATTTTCTCCGATGCATACAAATCGGGATGGGGGCGTGTTGCAATGGAAAGGAAGCAAAAGGGGGTTTTTTGGCAACAAGGTGAACAGGAGAAACACATAAACACTCTTGAAATGAAGGCAGCTTTTTATGACTTAACTATTTTACTAAGAATTGATTGCTATTGAGAGAATGATGTGGCAGTGAGCTTAGGTATATTTTTTTGTATTTGCCACGTACATAAATACGTTGGATAATCATATAGCAGACAAGAAATCTAATATAAAAATTGTATATTTATTTGCAAGCTACCTGAACAAAAAATGCCACCATTTGTGTCGGGGCTTCCAGTGGATGCATTCACAATGAATTAGAAAAAACTTAATTCTTATATATTTCCTCCTTCTTCACTGTTTCCAAAAATGTAAAAAAAAGAGAAAGAATTGAAAACGATAATGCAATATGTCTGGTGGTTTATTCTATCTGGAGAAATCAAGCATGGTATCCAAAATTAGAATCCGTGATTCGCTTAAAAGTTATTGTTTAAAATCCGAAAGATGATTTACTCTTATCCTCATTTAGGTAACCCCACCCATTATGAAAGAATCTCTTCCCTGGGGGTAGCAATCTTATCAAGGTGGCCTATAGTAAAAGGGGCGTTTAGGAGGATGCAATTTATTTTTTTCCAAATGATGGAAGTTTTGCTACAATAATATTGCGATCTTGCAGCCTAATGTAAATCAAGTTGTATCCGTTTTAGAAACAGAATCTCAAAATACTGAAAAATATTGAACTCTTAACACACATAGGTGTGCCTTAGATTTAATTTGCGAGCAGAAAAATCAGAAATGGTAGATAGGTTTATGAGACCCATTTTTAAGCCGCGCCCTCAGTTTCCGAAATATAAACTTGGTATCCGGAACCAGTGTTACCTTACATAGGTAACTTAGACCCTTTGGTAAATTTAACATTCGGGTTATTAACTATACAAATGGTACTTCTTTTAACTCTTTGTTCTGCTGAAAGAGTTCAGACATTTTCTATAAGTCAAGGCTAACGAAGAGGGCATAGAAATAATTCTGAAAGATATTTTTAAAATATCTGGACCTCTGTTTCGAAGAAAATTTACAGTTCTCTTTGTGTTTTACCATTATATATTGCATACAGAAAACAAAACTATTTCGATGAACAGAGGATACACTTATTTTAACAATTAAAACTCCTCATAAGCCCGCTACATCCTAAAACATTAGCAGCATTAAAAAGGTCTAAAAAAACGCAGAAATAGAATTAAATTTTAAAGGACATAGCACAGGACATGGGGTGTCTTTTGCAGCATTAAGGGTTGGTGCATCAATCAAAAGTATTAGAAATGCTACGGGTTGTTCCGAAAAAAGGAAAACGTTTAATCGTTTTTATATAAAACTTTAATTTCAAAATTTTCCTTACCTAATTATTTTAAGAAATATATTTTAAACAAATTTATGGTGGGATTTACTAAAAAGCTTTAGTCTATTTTAGAACGGTCCTAGGTTTAAGTGAAATTTTTGGTTTTAAGCATTTTAAATCAAACCTCCTTGAGTTTTGGACATAGTTTGATTCATAAAAAGAATTTTAATAAATTTGTTTATTGAATAATCATCTTACTTACCCTTGATTATTACTTTTTCCAATTAATACCTGATGTCACACAACGATTTAGATGGGTAATAATAAAATAAGCAGTAGATTAATTTTTTATTTATTTAAAAGGTGTTTTTATTTATGAAATGTATTAAAAAACTTAAATGCAAGTTTTTTTACATTTTTGTCACTGTCGAAATGTCAGTTTAAAAATATTAGCGCTGCATTCAATCACAAACAGCGAGTTCGGATCTTTTACCTCTGCTTGCACCTTGACTTGTACCAACCTCTACTGAAGAAAGCTACAGCTTTATAATGAGTGGGCTTTGAGTAAGGAAAGTTTTTTTGACTGAGCTTTTAGATAACCTCAACGTTTTACTTTCAGTTTGTAAATAAATTAATATAGTTTTTTTAGGTTTTTTTGTTTGGTATATTTTTCGTACATAATCAGTGACCTTCACTTATGTTTGTTTTGCCTCGTAGTGCCCTCATAAATATATTTTTTGAGGTGAAAACGGATTCAAAATATGGCGTTTTTCTGGACAAAATAGGAGGTGTTTTATTGCGTAATGAACAACTTGGGATATTAAATAAGGTAAATTAATCCTTGTAAAAATGGTTACTTAGGGAAATTATAAACGAACTTATTACCAAATACGACAAAACAATCCTTTCTGAGGGCTATAAATTTAAACCACCCCCCTGAGGTGGTCTAAAAAATCATCAACTTTATAACCTCAAACACAAATAATGAAGCTATTATGTGCGAAATATTTGGCGTATTCACCATTTGGCATTTTGAAACCTGTCAAAAACAAATAGTTTTAGGACACTTTCTTCTAAAATATGGTGTATTTTGAGAAAAAAAGCAGTTTTTCAGTGGTATTTTGCAATAACAATACAAAATAATCAATAACTTTGTGTCTCTTCTGTATGGGTAAGTGTTTTTTGAAAATTGGTTTTAAAATTTAGTATCCCCACAGGTGAACATATTTAGACCTGTGGGGGGTGCTACTTTAGATCTTAGTAAATCTCACTGTTAAATTTTAAACCTTGTGGTTTCCATATTATTATTTAACTTTTTAACTAATATCGCCATATTCTCTAAGCAACTACCTGATGTATTTAATAGGATGGGCCCAATCGAAGTATAATTAAGGATTAAACGACTTACCTGTAAGGAAGTTGAATTCAAATTATACGAGATTGGTCACATCCTATTAGACAACCTATTTAGATATTCATGTATTTTTCATGCAATTTATTTAAGTACTAGTCAACCCCATCTTGGCGATCTTAGTATTTCAGGAAAGCTTTAGAAGTATACTGAAGTACCTAGCAGAGATCAGGCCGGCTGCCATGGCGGTATGTTTTTCTTATCTCTAAAACTTGCGCATGACGTGCTACGAAGTATCACTACCTGGTGTATCTAATAGGATGTGACCAATCTCGTATAATTTGGATTGAACTTTCTTACAGGTAAGTCGTTTAATCCTTAAATATTTGGTGTATACGCCCGAAATCATATTTCAGTCAGTGTTAGTAAAGGTAATTGTTTATGAATGGAAAATATGGATTTTTAATTCAATGATCAATCGCGGAATTAACGAATGCAAGCAACTCTTTATACGTTAGCCGCATTTTAGAAATACAACTGTAGGTTACT
Source organism: Oxystoma pomonae (assembly GCA_963921995.1). Classification (NCBI taxonomy): domain Eukaryota; kingdom Metazoa; phylum Arthropoda; class Insecta; order Coleoptera; family Brentidae; genus Oxystoma; species Oxystoma pomonae. Next base: position 46,559,456 of record OY998171.1, on the reverse strand, counting down.
TACCAACCCCCTCGCTTCCTCCATCTTCTACAGCCTCTTGAGCTTCGGGTATTTGTCTTGTAGCAAAACGTTGCAAAAACGAGTCTTCTCGTTTTAGGGGAGGTTTCTGAAAGAAAAAAAATAGTATTAGACAGTTTAAGTTATTCATGACACGTATGAGGTGCCTATCCGTTGACGTGGAATTTGCCGGATCGGGTACATTTTATTAGCCATTACCCTCTCCACATAGGCCGATCAGCTCTTATCGTTTTAGTGTCCTTTTATCCACCTTCGCCGCCATTTTGACAGAAAACTAATGGATTATCTGTCAATTTTGAGTGAAAATGGCGGCGAAGGTGGATAAAAGGACACTAAATCGGTATGAGTTGATCGGCCTATCTGGAGAGGGTACTGTATTAGCATGTATTTTACAAGCTTTTATTTAACTTGCAATGTATGTATGTATATAATTACGCGTAAACGGTATGTTGTAAAGCCCGCGATAGCTCTGGGGCGGCCTGGTGCCCGGCACTTCGCTTGGGAGTAGAAAAGTATACTTTATGTCAAAATATTTATTTTGACAGGATCTTTTATAGGACCCTTAGAGGGGAAAAAATCTTAAAAATTAAAAAAATATAGATTATTCGTACGTTCTAGAGCCCGAGGTATATTTGGCCCTTGTGGAGCCCAATTTTTACCACTTTATATATGGTCCATACGTTGTGTGTCTCGGCGGTGTTGCCACGTCCGTTTGAAAGTTATTGATTCTTTATATTACTTTTAGGCTCGACAATCTTCTATCTTATATTTAATTTTAACGGAGGACGTGTTTTAGTATTTTTTTTTATATTTTAATTTGTTATAGAGGATGTCCCAATGCGTAATTTTTGTCATGGGCAGTTTTTCCTATATGTACAGGGTGAGCTAGAAATTAGATATGAAGTTACAAAAATGGTAGTTTTTTTACTAAACTTAACCTACGTTTACGACAAAACTAAAGATAGGATAGCAATCGTTTCCGCATATCTGATGCAACACATAGCGACCTACATTTTTTATATTAGTACTAATTTCCGTATGAGTACAGGATAGTCAAAAACTACGCCTGAAATTGCTCAGAATCCCTTATTTTAGAAGCACATTCGACGCTTTTAAAAGCAGCGAAAAAAAAATGGTTTTTGATACCCTAAAAAGGTTGCACACAAAATGAGCGATAAACTTTTAATTAAAATTAAGAAGAATTAGATACTAACATTCAGGCAGCACTTATTTTATTAATTATTTTTTGTAATGTTAGTCTACAGACCACAACAAAATCATTTTACTTAAAAAAACAACAAAATGAATCTCGTGTCCGCAAATAAAAATTAAAGTAACACTCGTGGCATATCGGACAAAGCGTTTTTGTTCCTCACTTCATTACAACCAGGCCTCCAATGTCTAATGAAGAATCCAGACATCTACAGACCTGTTTAATCCTTATTAGGAATCATCATGGAGTCATAGGATTGTACCTGACAGTTGAAGCTACACAGTGATCATACACACCTCTCGAATTTAAAACAAAAAGTTTGTAATCCGTGGAGACGTAGTAACCGTGTGCGCCACCTGTCGAATAAACCGAGAAACAAAAACATCAAAATTGAAAAGTGCAGAACACCGTAAATATAGAATCCTGTACCTTTCAGCAGGTTATAGAGTAGAAACCTATAAAAGTATAAGGTCACTGTAACATGACTCTTAAAAAAAGGTAACGTTCGCAGCAACCCCGCCGCCAATTGGAGCTTCATACTACGTGGCTCTAATTTTATATTTTAAGGCATCTGTATGGGTAAGTGTTTTTTTAAAATTGTTTTTAAAATTTAGTACCTTCCACAGGTGTAAATATTTAGACCTGCGGGGGGGGGGTACTATTTTAGATCTTAGAAAATACCACTATAAGTGTCTAGCCTGTGCTACTTGGGATCCAATCGGTCGCTTTTTCACGTAATAAATTAATAGATAACGTTTTAGATTCAAACCTAATTTATGAATGAAATTTGCAGTGTATGTGTAGATGTCAGTCGTGGAATACATTGAGGATTTATGAACTTTATTGTAGGCACCAGAGAAATCGGAGGGAAATAGAACGATTTTTCGCTTAATAAATATTTAATTGATAACTTTTTAGAACCAAATCTAATTTATGAATCGCATTTGAGCCATTGCATAGTCTATGTGCATGTGAGAAATCTGAGGAAAATATAACGATTTTAGATGGGTGCGCATTGAAATTTTAGCAAACACCGCCCTTTTTCTCGCAGTTCGCCTAAGCTACATATTGAAGAAAAAAAATATATAAATTGGACTATATATTTTTGAGATATAGTTACCCCTAACTGTAGTTAAATAGAAAAATATAATCTATGAATCAGCCATTTTTTGAGGGGGCATTTTTGGCAGCAATTCTATTTTCTTTGTGCGATTGAAAGTTTAACAATCTGAGTGCAGATATCTCGAGAACTAGATATGCGAACCCTGTGATTGTGTATCTTTAAAAAGAATATTTTATAAAATGTCCCCCCAAAAAATACCTATAGCAACGATTTTTATGTTTATATGTTATTAAAATATTCAAAAATATATAGATCAAAGTTTGTATTTTTTTTTTCTCGAATATGCACTTTATGCTAATGGTGTTTTATTACAAGCTTTCATTTAACTTCACCTCTATGTATGTATGTTTGTATGTTCAGGTCAAATTTTGCAACTTAATTTTGACTAAATCTAGATGTCCGATTGAATTCACATTTGGTATGCGATAATAGTTCCGGTGAAAATACAATAATATGGTACTATTAGGCACCCCCTCCCCTTACAAGAAAAGTGGAGAGGGAAAAACGCCTAAGTTTGTCCGATTTCAACCAATATTGGTATGCAGGGATTTTTGTGGATAAGGAATACAAATTTTTAATCAGATTTTGAAAATTCAATATGGCGGATTCAAGCTGGAGCATTTTCGGTCATGTTTTGCTAAACAATTTTAAGTGACTTATAAACAATCGATTGTCTTCAAATTTGGTATACGTTTACAGTTCCGATGACAATACAATAATATGGTATTATCAGGTAACCAGCTTCACCTAACCTGGGAAATGGAGGGGAAAAATATTTAATTGTTATTGTTCGATTTTAATTAAAACTAGCATACAGGGGTTTTAGGGAAGGGGATTATGGATTATGAGCCTAAATTAAAACTAAGAATGTCCATCCATATATCAGGAAATGTTAGGGTAGCTTCGGTCTACTTGGGTTGGATTTGCGAACAATCCTAATATAATAAATAGAATAAAAGCTAGTATTTTAAAATCATTTTTTATATAAAATTACTTAAAGAAGACCTTTGCTCTTAAATTATTTATTAATGTTACCAGCTATCAATTTTTGTAAAGAATAACCGGTGCAAACCAAATGCATTTGTGCCAAAATGATTATTTTCTTCTGAGTAGTTTAGAACTTGTTGAACCATACATATACTAGAGGAAATAGAAAACATTCCCTATAAGGGCAAACGTTGAGTAACCATGTAAACATGTATCTTTCAAGCAAAGTTTTTCATTGCAAATCTTTTCATAGATAGTTCACCTTAGACACAGGAGGCTTTTTTGATCTTTTTTACAACAGTTTGTCTTAAATATTTGGTTGAAGGGTTATGGAGGATATTGTGATAATTATAATATTGATAAGTGAGAAAATTCTAACCTGGGTGGGGATGAACATGCAATAATACCAAGGACAATGAAAATGTCTTAGAAACTTCAAAAAAAAAACAACCAAATTCTTTGGTTATGATGTAAATTGGACAGTTCAAACAAAACAAATATGCATATGCATAAAAACGTTTGTCTTGTACTGTTTCTACAGTATTTTCCACCCGAAATTTATACACATTGTGACGTCAACTGTCAACGAGAATTTTCAGTCTGACGTTTATTTTTTTGTTTCTCCCTAGATTTCTGGCCACACTGATCACAGTATGGACAGGGCCTTATTCAGAATATTTTCGATTTCATTTAGTTTAAATTTTATCATGAGTTGATTGTAATAGAGGGTTTTTGAACCATTTTTTTCCCATTTTATTATTGTTATCGTAAGACAGTTGATCACAGTGTACTAGATATGGCCAGGGCCGCAAGTGTTGATCCAATACATAAACGTAAATAGTGCGAACTCTACATTATAGAGGGGGCTGGTTATGAAATCTTAAATGAATGAAGCTCAGACATTGTTTGGGGCACAGGCATGGTGGACGCACCCACCCAAGGAGTAATTTGTTATTTTAAATCTAAAAACTGCAAATTCGTAGCAGTCTTAAGGCATATGCAGTTTTGAGATAGTTGTTATGAATTTACAGCTTTGGAGCAAAATTTGCAAATCTTAGATAGATTTCCGATTGAATTCAAACTTGGTATGCGATTATAGTTCCGGTGACAATACAATAATTGGTATTGTTATAGGCACCCCCTGGAGGGAATAAAACGCGTAAGTTTACCCGATTGCAACCAAAATTGGTATACGGGGGTTTTTGAGGATAAGGAATACGAATTTTTGATCAGATTTTAAAAATTCAATATGACGAAATCAAGATGGACGATTTTTGGTCATGTTTTGCTAACCAATTTTAATTGACTTATACCCATCCGATTGTCTTCAAATTTGGTATGCGTTTGTAGTTCCGGTGACAATACAATAATATAGTATTATCAGGTATCTACCTCCCCGAACGAGGAAAATGGAGGGGGCAAAAGATTTAGTTCGTTCGATTTGAATCAAAATTGGCATACAAGGGTTTTTAGCGAAGGGCATTATGAATTTTTGATAAGATTTAAAAATTTCAATATGGCGGATTCAAAATGGACGATTTAGGGTACAAATCTAAAAATTAAAAATTGATTTTATATAAAAAGAGCTTTTCAAATACACGCTTTTATAATCAGAGAAATGTTAGGGTAGCTTTGGTCGAGTTGGGTTGGATTTACTTATACTTACATTTCTCTGCTTTATAGTGAGTTCAGATTCTTGCGAATAATCAACATGGTCAAACTTCGGATAATGCACCCATCGCTTTTATTATTATGAAATCAGAATTTTCTACTTTTGAATGAATTTTATATTTGATAAAACCTTTTTTATACATAAAATGATTTTTTAATTTTTAGATTTGTACGCTAAATCGTCCATCTTGAATCCGCCATATTGAAATTTTTAAATTTGATAAAAAATTCATAATCCCCTTCTCTAAAAATCACTGTATGCCAATTTTGATTATGTAAGTCAGTTAAAATTGGTTAGCAAAACATGCAAAAAAATCATTTATCTTGAATCCGCCATATTAAATTTTCAAAATCTGATCAAAAATTCGTATTCCTTATTATCCCCAAAAACCCCTGTATACCAATTTTGGTTGAAATCGGACAAACTTAAGTATTTTCCCTCCTCCACTCTCCTCGTAATTTTGGAGGGGGTGCCTAATAATACCAAGTTATTGTATTATTATATTTTTGCCAGAACCTGAAACGCATACCAAATTTGAAGACAGTCGGATGTGTATATTTCAGTTAAAATTGGTTAAAAAAACATGACTAAAAATCGTCCATCTTGAATCCTCCATATTGAATTTTAAAAATCTGATCAAAAATTCGTATTCCTTATCCCCAAAGGGACAAACTTAGGTATTTTCCCCGCTCCACACCCCTCGTAGTGGGGGAGGGGGTACCTAATAATACTAAGTTATTGTATTTTTACCAAAACTTTAACCGCATACCAAATTTGAACCACTTAGCAAATTTGAAGAGGATTGGATGTGTATAAGTCAGTTATAGCAAAACATGACCAAAAATCGTTCGGCTTGAATCCGCCATATTGAATTTTTAAAATCTGATCAAAAATTCTAATTCCTTACCCCCAAAAACCCATGCATACCAATGTTGGCTAAAATCGGACAAACTTAGGTGTTTCCCCCCCCCCTCCACTCTCTACGTAGGAGTGGAGGGAGGTGCCTAATAATACTATAATATTTTAACTATAACTATAAACGCATACCAAATTAAAAGACAATCGGATGTGTATAAGAATTGGTTAGTAAAACAAGACCAAAAATCGTCCATCTTGAATCCACCATAATGGATTTTCAAAATCTGATTAAAAATTCGTATTTCTTATCCTCAAAAACCCCCGTATACCAATTTTCGTTGAAATCGGACAAACTTAGGCGTTATCCCCCCTCCAGGGTGTGTCTAATAATACCATATATATATGTATTATCACCGGAACTATAATCGCATACCAAATTTGCATTCACTCGGACACCTAAAGGTTAGTCAAAATTGAGTTGCAATAATTGACCCGAACATATAAACATACAAACATTACAAGTTAAATAAAAGCTTGTAATAAAAAATACGCAAAATTTAAAGCCGGACCTGCATTTTTGAACGTCTAAATTGAATTTAAATTTATTATTGTTTGTGTGACTTCGCTCATCAGTCTGAGTCTCTCTCAGGCATATTACGTCTGCATCGCGTTTTCTTTGTTATGTTCGGTGTACAAATGAAAACGAATAAAGTCGGTTCGCTGTATGAAGTCCGATATCGGATTAAATCTCCAAAAGATGTTATCGCTTTTTAAACAGTAAGTCAGTTAAGTTAGAATGCCCTCGCTGTACTTGATCGTAGTAGATATCCCACTGGTTCACTGTATTCGGCAAAATATGAGGCTAAATCAGCGGTCTTAAAACAAAATTATTTAAGAATTACGCGTTATACTTATACCACGATAAATATTTCTATTTTATTTTATTTTTCACTTATACTTTTGAAAAACTTTTTGCGTCAATAAGTTAAAGATTTTGACAGGTATTTTTTCCGAGAATTTAATTATTTCACGGTCATTATAGGTAAATCTGGAGCTGTTGTCAATGCTAATAATCACTATTTTCCAAGAAATAATTAAAATTTACTCCAGTTGGGGATGGTATGTTCTATTTTAAATAAGTAGGTATGCTTTTATTTGCTTTTACTTTGTTTCTGATTAGGGATATTTTGGAACACTTAAAATTTTGATAACTTTGACAGCCACTGTGCTATTGTTTAACAACCACTACCACTCATCGATTTTACCAGAGTTTTTGGAACACATGAGAAACTGTGTCTTGTAAAAAAAATTAGAGATGAGAAAAAGTAAAAAATTTGGCTTAATTTTACAAAACAAGTGTTTTATATGTTGGAATCTGGTAATATTTTATTATTATTAAAATGATTTATGCCAAAATTCTCTAAAATTAAACCTGAAAAATAACCACAACGAAATGGATTCGTAGCTTACGGCAGTGGTAGTGGTTAATTACCACAACGGAATGATGTGCTATTGCGCAGACGCAGTAATTACCACAACCACTACGAAGTGTCAAATAAGCGTTTCAAAATATTCCTATTGTGTGTGAATTACGGAATATAAAGGTGATACAACGCCTAGAAGGTGTTTATCTCCAGGTGAACGCCGTTTGCTATTACAAGTGGAACGTTCTTTTACGTTGGAAAAAAATAACTCGGGCCCAGTGCAAAAACGAACGTCTCATGCTTGCGGCACTTCAGATAAGACCTTAAGAAGACTTCTTTGATGTATCCCAAGGGATTAAACTATCGATTAGAAATATTATTTATGATATGTATAAGTTAAAGAAATATGTTACTCTCAAAGCTATTCTAGAAAAGATAAAGGAAAAACAACTTTGCGATATTGTAATTACCATTTTGTCCAAAATTTTAAAAGAGATGGGCTTAAAATATAAAAAAAAGCGAACAACAGAAGAATGCTTTGCGAGCAATCCAATATTGTGTCAAAATGATGGCAATTTTTAAGAGTTCGGAATTGCCAAGGCAAGTTGTTTCTGGAACTTCAATAAAATCGTTTTGGCAGGATGAATCAAAACACTGCTATTCCAGTACGCGTGCAAGTAATGAAAAAAGATATATAATAATACATACAGTCAATGAAGAAGGGTTTATTTCAAATGCCAGTTTAATATTTTCATCAATAAAAAAACTGACGATTATCACGGCAATATGGATGCTAACATTTTTGAGCATTGGTTTGAGGAAAAACTTTTAAAAAGTTTAAAAAACCCGTCCTTTATTGTTTTGGACAATGCGTCATACCATACGAGACTCGAAGAGAAATTTCCTACAAGGAGCTGGAAAGAAGACGAAATAAGAGAGTGGTTGTTAAAAAAAAACCTAAACCATGAAAATTTATTTTTAAAAAGTGATCTTTTAAGCAAGTGTAAAGAGCGGCCATTTAAAAAAAATTGTTGACGAATTAGCCCTTAAATATGGACATCAAGTTTTGAGATTACCACCCTACCATTGCCATTACAACGCAATTGAATTGGTATGGGGTATTAGCAAAAATTATTATGACAAACATGCCTGTAAAAATATCGGTGAGCCTAGCGTTATAAAGTTGTGGGAGGAGGCACTTAGTAAAGTGGGCAAAGAAGAATGGCGGAAATACATTGAACACACGGAAAAAATTATTTTTGAATCTTATGAGACAGAACAGGTTATAGACGAAGTAAGACCGTTAATTATTACGGATGATGATAATGATTCTGAAAGCATGGATGATATTTCAGATGCAGAGGAAGTCTATTTTTAGCGAGACTGCAATATCGGTTCTTTTTAGAACCATAAAAAAGAATTCGTAAAACTAATTTGCCTAAATACTATAAAAGCTAATAATCTTTTTTTTACCTAATTATTTTGTATTAAGATTAAATGATTTAAGTACTGTTTACAAAAGTCCAAACCATGACTTTCCTAATTACCGATGCAAAAAAAATAATTTTGTCTGCGCTTGTTATTTAAACCAACGCTTGTAAAACAGCACTATTTTAGCCACTAGATTTAAAAACTACTATTATTTAGAAAATGTAATTCGTCATGTTCCAAAAATATAATTTATTGTTTGAGAACCACCGAGTTACCTGCTCAAGAGGTGCATTTGATTGATATGGAAGCGTGATATAAGGGGTTATTCGGAGTGATTTAAGGTTAGCAGTGTAGTTATAATGCCGAATACCAAAACTAGGGCTTTTGATTTTGGCAACCTAAAAATCTGGTTTTTATTCTATGGAAAGTAAAATAATCTTGCTGTCCATTTTGTTTTTGTTTTTAGTGTGGGCTTATTACTAAACTTACTTTATTTTGTTTTTTATTAATTAATCTATGGTTAGACTATACGTACTTGGGGAAGGACTGTTTATTACTATTTGTTTTAGTTTCTCTTATGTAGGACTTGCCAATTGTTAACTCTTGTTATAAATTCTATTGAATTCAATTTCTTGAGTAACCGCATGACGATTTTTATTTTCTACAGTTTTTTAAATTTTAAACAATAATTGCATTTATGAGCAAAACTGCTATATTTTTACCTACCGTTGACATTTTCCACAGGCAAAATTATTCCTCAGAATAGCTGTGGCAACATTTTTGTTACGCCGGAAAGCAGCAAAAGCATTATAGTTATTGTTTTTTCTGTGGAAACGTTGTCCGTGCTGTCTTACATGTGCTTACTGTGTTACTTGGGAATAAATAAGGTCAAAAAACAGATAAAAGACAAATAACAAAGTAAAACATCGTTCTATTCCTCTCCGATCTCTTTGTACAGGGTGATCGTTTATAAAGTTCCACTTGGGAAACTTGTTATTTTAAATACAACACCCTGTATATTATGACATATTTGTCAAAAGACCTTTCCAGCAATACTATACACTAAGGCCTTATCTCTTGTACTTTTTCAAGTTATTTTCAAAGTTATTTGGTGTCAATGTCAAATGTAAATAACTTAAAAACTAAACGACATTTTTAAATTTATTTTATATTCAATATTGTGTCAGAAGGAATATTATAAAAGAGGTTTTGTGTTGTTTTGTGATGTGAAGTTAATTTTAATTAAACCATTATTTATCCCCTGTAAACTTCGCGGCCGATAACTCGAAAACTGTAAGAGATAAAAGCCTATAGGTCTGGTATTGCTGGAAAGTGTTTTGACAAAGAAGTCAAAAAATGAGTATAAATGTCAAATTTGACACAAAAGTCCTCAAAAGTAGGGAAAATAATCTCTTTTTGAATGCTTTTTGTTTGAACTTCCTACGACCAATAACAAAAAAGTTTTCCCAAGTGGAACTTTATAAACGGTCACCCTGTAGAAGTTTTACTACATACGTAAATACCTTTACGCTCTGCAGAATGTAATGTTATTTGCTTTTTCATTAGCCAATGCAAAGGAAAGCGCACTCTAGACAAATGGAAAATAAAGAGAAATCAAAATGGGGTTGTTGGAAGAAAATAGAATTGCGAAAAAGAAGGGGAATTAACTAAGGCAGCATTTTACAGACTTCGTTTGCGTAGTATATAAAATTGTAGCCAACATAACAAGCCATGGATATTTGTATAACCTGGATATGTATATGATATCCATGAACGTATACAGGGTGTTCCAAATTCGATGCTCAACATGGGGTTCTCCTGAACGGTAGGAGGTAGGAAAAGGTTTAAATTAGAGTTAAGGTGCGCAATTTAATGCTTTACTCAAAACTTAAAAGAAAGTTTACAAAATCCGAGTAGTTCCAGAGATAGGCGAAAAAAAATGAAATTTTGATTTTTAGTTTTTATTTTTTTACGCCTTTATTATAGAAGCTGTCAGAAAACGGTTAAAACTTTCTAAAGGCACTTTTTTATGATCTACGTAATGAAAGGTATGTTTTTGAGATTTGACATTTCAGTGAGAAAGGGGCAGTGCGAAGGTTATTTTTGCTTATGGACACGTACTTTGTTCTCCTGCCTGCTATCTCCCACAGACCATTCGCGTGGTTTTTCAAAAACATATATACATCTTGTTTTATTTAATTTTTTAAAATAATCGATAATTTTTTTCGTCAATTAAACATTTTAAAACTTAAAATTATACAAAATCCGTGAAATGGTTCCGGGATAAAGCTTTAAACTTTCACCGTACAAAATTTGATAGAAATTTGATTAACAGTTTTTTAGATTAAGTAATTGGAAGAAGCGCATTTTTTATTCAAATTCACCCTTAACGAGAATTTTCCTGAGTAGAATTTTTTGACATTGCTTATTTTTCTTGTTTTGACATATAATTTTTGGTCCGATAATAAAAAATTATAGTAACAAAAAACAAATTGCTCAGAAATGAAAAAAAAAACAAATAATACCAACATTTCATTTTTCAGTAATTGTTTATAATTTATTTCAATTCAAAAAAATCAAGAATCGATTACACCATTCAGTTGTATGGAAAAAATTCAAAAAATATATTTTTGTGAATATGTATTTTGTTATCTAAACTGCTTTCCTTAGAAAAAAACTTTTTATTACCTTTTTCTTCAACTCTGTTTAAATCAGGATAATATAAGAGGCGTATTTTTTATATTTCTATCGAAATAATTGTTGGACGGAAATAGATCAAAATTTTAGCTCCTTGTTGGAAGTTAAAAAATAAATAAATATTGAAAAAGACAATTGCTTTTGCAATTCCGGCTTAATAAACTCTAATAGATTACCTTACGATTTTTCGTGAGCCAGTAACATAAATATCCATTGTAAAAATGGAATTCTATGAGGATCGTATGTCTGTGATATGAGATATGAGCTATGAAAGAACGTATGTCTACTAAACACCTACGGAGAATTTTTCTCGTAACTTGTAAAGTACTTTGCAGATTTTCGTGAATGGGTTGTCATTTGAAAGGTACTTAAATACTGCACAGAGGCGTAACCAAGATTATAACTTATGGAGGCTATAGTATTTGGGAAAGGTAATTAAAAAAAAATACATAAATGAGATTAAAACGTTTTTGTATATTATTTTTTCTGGTGCTTTTTCTTAAGGTTTAGTCATTTTAAAAGGTAATTTAAGGGCGTAGGCAAAATATAATTTGAGGGGGGCCTTGTGCCTTAAAAAGTCAATAAATAAGAAAAATGTTAAAAACAAAAACCAACTTTATTTTTTTGCATTAAAATTTTTGATCTCGTTTAATCAATGAAGTGAGCCCCCTCTTCTAGTAACAAAATTTCTGCATACACTACTAAGTATGGGCCAAGTTTTGGTACGCCAGGACGAACCCGTTTCAGGCGACTTATAATAAGTACCATGCGGAACGATGCCTATTTGTGAGTGTTTCAGAGTTGGAAGTCAGAGTGTGCGATGGTGTTAAATGATGTCTGGATTGAGGGTGACTAGTGAATCCACTGACGAATCCACGCTAGTTACCCCGGGCGAAACATCGTTTAATTGTTTCCCTTTTCGCTTTGCACTTTTGTGTGTTCCTTGTGGGACATTCGTCCAATTTTGAAATTTCGTTCTTTCCTCCCAAGATCTTTTGATCTTTTCTTTCTTAGATTCTTTTCGGTTGATGTAACTGATTTTGAAGTTTTAACTTCTTTTAAAATGAATATTATTACATTTTGTATTAATTTATATGGACCTCTTCAGGTATTTGATGACTTAGCTAAGATTGAATTTTAGATATACCCCTGTAGCGTATTTGATTACCTTTAAAATGAGGCCAAACTTGCGGAAAACTACCAGCGAAAAGAGGACAAAATAAAGTTTTACATTTTTTTAAAAAGAAAATTGGCGCGGTTAACCCTCATAAGCATAGCAATACAAAATCCTGAGTACGCCTCTGTAGACTAATTCATTACCTTTTAAACGAGACAAGACTTGAAAAAAATCGTTCCCCCAAAAAGGATTAAAATAAGTTTTTACTTTTAATTTTCATATTTTTTTTATAATTAACCCTCCCAGACAATCAAGCTTTCCTAAAATAGAATCCTGGATACGCCCCTGTGCAGTATTCAAGTACCTTCTAAATGACACTCCAATTACAAAAATCTATAAAGTACTTTTCAAAAAAGGAGAAAAATTCTCCGTATGTGTTTAGCAGACATACTTTTTTTCACGGCTCATATCTCCCATCCCACAGACAGACGATCCTCATAGAATTTAATTTTTTTTTACCTAAAGTACGATATTTCAAAATAATAAAATATGGTTAACTTTCACGGTAGGTCATACACCCATGTTATCCTTGCGGCATTTTTAGATTCAAATTTAACTATAAGGTAAAAAGTGCATCAATAGATTCTACGACAAACTATTTTTTTATGTATGACACTTTACTAATCGAAATATGATGTTCAAAGCAATACTGCAAAAAAAAAAGTTTTAGGTCAAACAATTACTTTGTTTATACGGTACTCCTAAAGCGCTTTTAAACAAAGGAAGGTTTAAAAATGCTTGTCTTAAACATAACATTAGAACAATTTTATATACTAAATCAATTTTATGTTAACCCGGAAAAAAAATTGTTAACTTAGTTGTTTTATTTGCGTTGAAAAAAAATATAATATAAGGTTGTTTTAATATAATAATATATATGTTTTAATTTGTGCGAAACTGTAAGGAAAGAGGATTGACATTACATCGATCAGCTGATAGAAAACAATTTTAATGAAGGAGAAAGCGACTTTATGTAAAACCGTTATTATATAAAAGCGTCTCTTTTGTATTTTTTTCGTACAAATAGATGTTGTAATCGGTTATTAATTGAAAGAAATTATCAACAATTGCTGAAAAGTTCATTGTTGCAAAAGCCATTATTTGTTTTTTGCATTTCTGATCATGTTTTTTAATTGTAACTATAAGTTCTTATAATAAAACAAAAAAATGAAAAATAAGAAACGAAAAAATAAAAATATAATGATTTTTCGCATTTTTCTCGAAAATTTTGAGGTTATGTTAAAAAGTGACCTTTACAAAAGTTGTGATCTTTGCACCGTCTACAATTTTATTACTAAAGTTTATACTCTCTGACGTTCAGTTTTGCCAGAAATTATAATAATACAATTTTTTCCCCCTTTCTCCCTACCAAATCCACCCCACAAGAGCCCCACTCACGCATTACTTTTTTAAAACCTTTATCAGAAGCCCCTTTACCATTTTCACTCATCCAACTGCTGTTAAAAAAAAATTTGTCTTTTATTTTAATTTGGTGTTGGTCTATTATTGTTTGAATACATAGCTGAGGGCACTCAAAATGTGCCAAGACCAAGAGGGCACGGAGGGAGTGAGGAACCCCTCTGCTCCCCCTTCCTCGCTATGCCGCTAGACATACATAAATTTTCTTTGATATCGTTTTCTGGAGTTGTGAAGTGAGTAAATGGTATAAAAATTGACAAATTCATGGTTAACTTGACTAGTAGCAATCTTTATTCACAACTAAAAAAACCTAGTCTCTCATCTCACTCACTAGTAGACAAACGTAAAGTTTTATTTTACCTCCTGATAAAATATTAAGTCAACAAATGCTACAGGGTGGATTCTTTAAACGGAACGGTTCTTCTAGCGAATTTAGAATGTTTTTTACGGACTTTGCGCCCATGATAAAAAAAAATTGGGGCCCCTAACTGGAGGCCCAGGGCCTACCAACTATTTTTTTTTAATGAGTAGGTACCACTTGCTGCATCTTTTTGTTGGAAAGCTTGTTAAAAAAAAATTAACTCATTGTTTTTTTAACACCTATCAACCAATGTGTCAAAAATTTAAAAAGCTTATTTTTTTGTCAATTGCTTTAGCTTGAAAATAAATTAATAACATTCAAGAACACTGAAGGCCCGGGGCCTACCAAAATTTTTTTTCATGAGGAGGTACCATTTGTGGTACCTTTTTGGAAAGCTTGTTAAAAGAGAAATTCGATTAAATAATTTTTTTTGGCATCTGTCAACCCATGTGTTTTTACGACAATAATATCCTTGAGTGGTAGTTTCTTTATTCCACTTAGTAAAGTAATAAATATATGGGTTGACAGATGTCAAAAAAATGTATTTAATCGAATTTATTTTTCAACAAACTTTCCAAAAAAGTGCCACAAGTGGTACCTTCTTATGAAAAAAGTGTTGGTAGGCCCTGGGCCTTCATTGGGGGCCCCCAAATGGGCCGCCAGTAATGTCCTTGTTGGTATTTTCTTTCTTGCGCTTAGTAAGTAGAGAAATATGTAGTTTATTTTGAAGCTAAAACGCCAGGCAAAGAAAATAAGTTTTTTTCAATTTTTGACATATTGGTTAACAGATGTCAAAAAAAAACTAGTTCGTTAGGTCTGTTTTTTATCAAGCTTTCTAAAAGGGGCCACAAGTGGTACTTTATCATTAAAAAAATACTTGGTAGGCCCGGGGCCTCCAGTTTGGAGACACAAAATTTTCGGTTTTAGCTTTTTTTAGCTTTTAGCTTTTTTTAAAACTTCTTCACTAAAGCCGCTATAAGTACCGTTCCATTTAAAGAATCCAGCCTGTATATAGTTTTTACATTACCTAGTTAAAGAACCATTTAAATATTGATGGTTTTAACACTTACTTTGGTATGTATTGCTGAAGTAATTTGTACAGTAGTTCGAAGTTTCATCCATCGTTGTTTTGATTTCGTTCTGAAAACAGAAAATTTTTGATGAAAAAATTACTTTAAACAAGTTATTCAAAAATGACCATGATGCATTATTTATAAAATTACCATTTATTAAGAAGTTTCAGGAAACAGGTAAGTCACAGAGGAAGAAATAGTTTAGAACTATCTATTTTTATTCTAGGTAAGTATATTAAAAAGTTCTACAAAGTGAAATTATACAGAAGTTTATTATACCTAACCCTAGCTATTATTTTAAATATGAAGAAAGTTATATGAAAAAAACTAACAGTGGGATTTACTAAAAGGGTTTAGCCTATTTTAGAATGGTGGTCCTAAGTTTAAGTGACATTTTTCTTTTTAACAAATTAAACCAACTTTAATTCATAAAAAAATTAATTTCTTAAGTGATTAATCACCTTAACACAATCATTTGCTGAACTAAAGAAGAAAGTTTTAATTGAGAAGAAAAAAAAAATTAAACCTAAATGTTGAAAACTCTTTAGAAGAAATTAAAATTCGGGTTATATGTCACTCTAATAAAAATTTACCAGTGTTAATTGATTTTCCCGATTAATACTCCAAGTCACTCAATGATTTAGATGTGTAATAATGAAATAAGTATTAGATTAACTTTGTATTAATTTAAAAGGTGTTTTTATTTATGAAAACTTTTAAAAAACTTAAGTGCATAGTTTGTTTACAATTCGGTTACTATCGAAATGTCAGTTTTAAAATATTAAAAAAAAACTTGTCGAAAACAGCGATCCTAATGTTTGTTTTGCCTTTTAGTGCCCTATAAATATTTATTTTGTTCTGAAAACGGGTTCAAATTACGGCGTGTTCCTGGACAAAATTGGAAGTTCTATATTGATTAATGAAGAACGTGGGATATTATAAATAAGGTAAATTAATCCTTCTAAAAATGTTTCAGAAATTATAATCAAACTGACTACCAATCTCCACAGAACTGTACTTTCTGGAGACTATAAATTTAATGATTTAAGAAATCAGCAACCTTATAACGTCAAATTAAAATAATGAAGCTATTGTGTGCCAAATTTTTCGCGTATTCACCATTTGCTGTTTTGGAACCTCTTCAAATATTAGGTTTAAAGCATTTTTTTTAAAAATATGATACATTTGGAAAAAAGTGTTATCTCAGTGGTATTCTGTAACAACAATACAAAATAATTATTGACTTTGTGCCTTTTCTATATGGGTAAGTGTTTTTTAAAAATTGGTTTTAAAATTTAGTACCCTCTAAAAGTCTAAATATTTAGACGGCGTACTGTTTTAAATCTTAGTAAATCCCACTGTAGAAATTTTTCGGGCTACACATTTCTGTTAAGTCTGTTAGTTTACAGTTGTATTTTGCACATTACGTGGGCTTAAATCTAACTAGGTTTTGACGAAAATCTGGAAATATTTATGTAATACTATACTCCCAAACTAGCTGTCTAACAAATTAACGTTTAATATTGAGTTGCAAAACCTAAAAATTACATTGGTAGCTGGCCCATGATTTAATCCACAGGATTTGATTTAGTTTAAAATGTTGGCCCTTATATTAATACCGCCTGGGCCTTTATTATTCTTGACGTAATAGAAAATTCGATAGAAAGGGAATATCGTAATGCCAAACGACGCGCTGTTACGAGTTTTGCCAAAGCCAAATTAATACAACCGGTCGCTGGCTGACTCTTCCAATTTATCTTTAAACTCTATTTGTACCAAGCAGTAGAGCACAGAATATGAACCTGGGTTTGGCTGGCTAAACCAGAATTTTAACTTCAATGTTAAAGCCGATCACACACAAACGCTGCACTGCGCGCACTGCGGTGGCACAGAGGTTTCAACCAATTAGCGCAGAACGCCATGTTGAAAATTCTCGAGCGCCGATTGGTTGACACCTCTGGGCCACCGCAGTGCATGCAGTACAGCGTTTGTGTGTGATCGGCTTAAGCATCAGAATAAAATTGCAGATTTTAATATGCAGCCTTCCTGTGCGGGTATTTGTTTAATAATTTTTAAATGGATGACACCACAAAAGTAACCGATTTTTGTGTGGTGCCATCTATCTTTGTTTTTTAAATGTAAAGTGGTTTATAGAAGCTAATAACAAAGCATTTAGGATTTAATTATTACTATGTTAACTTTATTACTGAAATAATAAATTGTACAAAGTAAATATTATATCATTGGTTACTCCTGCCTACGCAAACCTCAAATTTTTTAATTCCTTGTATTAAAAGTAAAACAGTAATATATGTAAATGTAATATAAAGTAAATGTCAACTTTTCACAATGTTTCAAAAATCAAGCAATAACGGCTAAAACCTTTAGAAATTACGAACAAAGAATTTAAAAATATATCAGTAGCCATTTTACGAAATGAAATGCCAAACATGTCAAAAGTGACGTAAAAGCCAAGGTCTCTATGGTTTTGATTGGTTCACTAGTGATTTTGGCTTAAGAAATATACATGTTAATATAGGACAAGAGTCATCTACCGGAAACATGAAGAATTTCCTTCTTTCCAAACTTGGTGAAAAGTAGCCCCATAAAAGTTATAGCGTTTTCATTTACGGCTCATAAACCACTCTCGCGTCGTACTCCAAGATCGATTCGAAAAGGATTTGGATAATTGATTATGACATAATCAAACATCCAATCACGAGAGTGGAGGATTTAGAGCAAAACAATGTCATAACCCTACTTTTTTGTAGGTCAAAAGAGAAAAAAAATTATCGAAAAAGAAAGTTTATTAAAACTAAAGAATTGTTCCTCAATTCTTCTACTTCCTCCGAGGAGGTGGAGATGTTTGTCCACTTTTACTCGATATGGGAGGTACCGAAGAAATTA
Organism: Oxystoma pomonae; assembly: GCA_963921995.1. Classification (NCBI taxonomy): domain Eukaryota; kingdom Metazoa; phylum Arthropoda; class Insecta; order Coleoptera; family Brentidae; genus Oxystoma; species Oxystoma pomonae. The sequence continues at coordinate 46,541,096 of OY998171.1, read as the reverse complement.
AATATTCGGGCTGGACCAAAACTGGCAACCAGTAGCGTCTGACTTCAGACAAGCGGCTACAAAATGGCCCAAAGTGGGCGGCTGAACTTCAACCTAGGAAAGTATCTGGAAACTACCTAGGTAAATAATCCCCAGGACATTATTATGGCTAAAAACAATTCAATGCAATCAAGTCCCTCAGTCCCGGGCACCCCTCAAGTGGGGAGAGGGTGCGAAGGATCTCCCGGTCTATGTTCAAGCTGGAAAGGCTGCAAATACCGTCAAAGAAATAAGACGACTGAACATTGAAATTCTAGGAATAAGTGAAATGAGATGGCCTGGAAATGGTCATTGCGAAACAGACGACCATCAAATTTTTTATTCAGGAGAGGACAGTGCACACCATAGAAATGGAGTGGGCCTCGTAGTAACTTAAGAAATAAATCAAAAGGTTCAAGGATTCATAACCGTTTCAGACAGAGTGGCTATCCTAAAGATCAACTCGAAACCAATGAAACTTAACGTCATTCAAGTCTATGCATCAACTTCCGAGAGTAGTGAAGAAGATCTAGAAAAATTTTGCAACGATATCAGAAGTACATTGAAACAGACCCGCAAAGAAGAAGTTGGCAAGGGACAAGTTACTGACATAATGGGCGATTATGGTCTTGGAGTGAGAAATGAATGATGTGAAACACTAACACAGTTTTGTTGAGAAATTCACCTTACCATCTATAATACTTACTTTAAGCTACCACGTCGCCGTCTATATACCTGGAGGTCACCGACTAATAGCAAAGAAAATATTGTAAGAAAGCAGATAGATTAAATGCTAATCAACAAAAGATTAGTTAAAACCTACCCTGGGGCCGACGTTCACTCAGACCATAATATACTCCTAGGAAATATGAAACTAAAGCTTAAAAAATTTGATAAAAGTGATCCAAATAAAAATTGAATTAATACACACGATCCCAAAGATGAAAACCTTAAGCGAAACATTATCGAACATCTGAACAACAAAATCGGCGAAATCAAAAGAATCATAACTGGAATCAAAGGAAAATAAAATGCTGTTAAAAATATAATTATAGATCCTGCCAACGAAAAATTGTTGATGATGAAAAATGAATGATAATTAAAATTTTGAATCTCATGGAAAAACGCAGAGAATAATAAAACAAAAATCGCAATACAGACAAAAACGAACATAAACAAATACAGAAGAAAAAGCAAAAGAGGATTAACTAAACAAACAATGCGAGGAAATCGAGCTAATGAGTCGCCAACATGACTTGTTCGATCTGCGTAAGAAAGTAAAAGAAACTGCTGTCATAAGTAAAGGCAGAAGCAAGGGGATAGTAACGGATGAAAACGGAGTAATAATCTTGGAAAATGAACAAAAATTTTAGAAATAGAAAGAATATATGCAACTGCTCTTTAATCACGACAACAGAAGGGAACTTGTCGTAAAAGAGACGACAACAGGACCTACCATCACAAAAGAAGAAGTCACAAATTCAATAAACAAACAAAAGAACGATAAGACCACTAGACCTGACGGTGTTTGTGGTGATTTACCCAAATTAATTCAAGAGGAACAATCGGATATTTTGACTGACCTATTCAATTAGGTCTATGATACCGGCAACATCCCGGATGACTGGCTAGTGTCATCATTTTTTTTATCCCCAAAAAAGCAACATCTAACAAGTGCCAAGAATACCGATCTATCAGCCTCATGAGTCATATTCTAAAAGTTTTTTTGAAGATCGTATATCCAAAATTCGAACAAGACATTAGCGACCAGAGGCATTATTTAGTTTAAACGTTTTGGTCCAACGAAGCTGCGACGGAAATTGTGATGTCTGTGCCTGTTTTATTGACTTTGAAAAAGCTTTTAATCATCAAGAGTTAATAGAAATATTAAACGAATACCAACTAGATGATAAATATTTAAGAGTTATCTCTAATGTTTACTGAAAGCAAGAATCATTTATTCGAGTTGAGGAAATGGAATCCCAAAAATTTAAAATTCGTCAAGGTGTTCTTCAAGGTTGTGTATTGTCTCCTTTGCTCTTTAACATCTACTCAGAAAAGCTATTTCAGGAAACTCTTGAAGATCTAACAGATGGTATTTCTATAAATGGTGTATTGATCAACAACTTAAAGTATGCAGATGGTACTGTTCTTCTTGCAAATACAGCTGAGGGTCTCCAGAGGTTAATAGAGAAAGTAGCTGAGATGCGCGAAAAATATAATATGCGATTAAACTCAAACAAAACAAAGGTAATGATAATAAGAAAGCAAGCCGCTCAGAACGTACAGTTTTACGTCAGGAATTCCCCCATTGACACAGTCTCAATCGCATGAAAACTCTCCTGTGTAATATGAAACTTAACTTGAATCTACGGACTCATTTATTAGAATGTTACATATTTTCAATATTAATGTATGGTTTTGAATCATGGACATTGACGAACGCAGCTTGCAAGACTTAAGGCGTTTGAGATGTGGTGCTACCGACGCATGTTGAGAATATCTTGGACTCATCACGTAACTAATGAAGCTATCTTGCAACGTATGCAAAAAAAAAAGAATTATTAAAGAACATTAAAGAAAAAAAAACTTACATACTTTGGACACATAATGCGTAACAAGAAATATGAAATACTGCAGCTGGTTAGGTTATGCAAGGTAAAATGGATGGCAAGACGGGTCGTGGAAAACGCCGAATATCATGGCTACATAATCTTAATCTGAACTGGAAAAACATCAGCAGAGCTATTTCGAGCTGCCGTCAACAAAGTTATGTGGGCCAGAATGATCGCCAACGTCCATTGAGGATAGGGCACTAGAAGAAGACGAAGTCTCCGAAATGGTCCCCGATTATACTGAGGAGCAAGTAAGCAAATTAAAAATAATTTTGAAGGTTATAAGTACAAAAGGCCAGACTACTTTTACCTTTTTAATTAATATTCTGTTCTGTTTTATTTTTGTGGACTCACGTGTTTTTTAAGCGGCTGTCCAATTTCAAAATATATATATTGAAAGGAAATAAATAAATAAAAAAGTGGCGTGTTCGATAATACAAAAAAGAAGTAAAAAAAAACCTCCAAATCAGTTACTTCAACCGAAAAGAAACAAAGAAAACGCCAGAGCGAAACATCGTTTAATCATTTCTCTTTTCATTTTGGTCCTTTGTGAGTTCCTTGTGGGATGCTTATCCAAGTTTGAATTTTCATTATTTCAACCAAGAACAGAGCGCAATGCAGACGGCTATGTTAGGTCGTACTTTTCTATAGAATTTTCTCTCACGTCAAGACTAAAGGCCCTGAAATGCATCGATGTTACAATCTACCCCTTTTAAACAAATTTGCGGTCAAAGTTATAGAATGTAAAGTGGGAATTATACAGGGTGTCCCATTTTCGATGGGTCCCTATGGCAAACTCCGATAATATTGAAGATATGAAGATGCCGTTGACACTTCAGATTTTGGATGGCCCTTGTAGTTTCTGCGCTACGGGGGGAAATCGAAAATTTGGCAATTTTAATAATTTGTTATATCTTCCTTAATATGTAAGAGATTTTGATTCTGTAAACACTTTTTTATTGTAAATTTTAACCGGAAATAAAATGACGCACTCAAAATTTTAATGAAACGTTTCGGTTTTAAGTGACCGTTATTAGGACCGAAAACTTAAATACGGGCCTGATATTTTTTTGCGAAATGTTCTATAGTTTGTAGTGATTTTTAATCTGGTTTAAGTTATATTTTAATTTTACGACGTTTCGACCCCAAAACCCATCGTCAGTGCTATATTTTGAGTTTTAGCAATAGGGACGGCCCTGGAAAATTGAATCTGTTTTTTATTTTAAACTTATTATTTTGGATGTGTTAAACTCCATGTTATAATCCAACTACCCACCACGAGATATTTGTTTCTTTAGTTTTATTATGAATAAATACTTATACAATAATTGAAATATGAAGAAACAAACAGAAACAAACTTAACCTGCAAAACAATAAGTTTAAAATAAGAAACGGATTCGATTTTCCAGGGCCGGCCCTATTACTTAAACTCAAAATATAGCACTGATGATGGTTTGTGGGGTGGAAACGTCGTAAAATTGAAAAATATAAGTTAAACCAGTTAAAAAAGCACTACAAACTATACAAAATTACGCCAAAAAAGTTTCAGGTCCGTATTTAAGTTTTCGGTCCTGATGAAGGTCAGTTAAAACCGAAACGTTGCATTCAAATTTTGATTGCGCCATTTTGTTTCCTTTAAAAAGTTTTTACAGAATCAAAATATCTTGCACCATCGAAATGGTGACACCATGTACACTTTAGTTTGCGGCTGGTAGTTTGCAAATCAGCCCATTTGAACTTCAACTGTAGGAAATAGGTTTTAAACGTTTTAATGAAAAAGGAAACCTAAAGTGCAAAAAAGTTGGGTTTATATCACATAAATATGTGCCCTGGGTGTACATATACAGGGTGGATTCTTTAAATGGAACAGTGCTTCTAGCGGCCTTAAGGAAGAGGTTTTAAAAAAAGCTAAAAGCAAATTTTTAATTATTTTTTACGGACTCTCCGCTTATTATAAAAAAAATTTTGGGGCATCCAACTTATTTTCCCCTTATCCAACTGGAGGCCCAGGGCCTATCAACTTTTTTTTTCAATTAGAAGATACCACTTGTGGCACCTTTTTGGAAAGCTTGTTAAAAAATAAATTTAATGCACTAGCTCTTTTTCGCATCTGTCAATTAATGTGTCAAAAATTATTCAATCGAATTTCTTTTTTAACAAGCTTTTCAAAAAGGTACCTTCCAATTAAAAAGAAATAGTGGGTAGGCTCTGGGCCTAGAGTTGGGGGCTCCAAATTTTTTTTTTAATAGGCGGATAGTCCGTAAAAAATCATATAGTCATGTAGGTACTATTGTTTTCTGAATCTAACGAATTGGGTAGACATTTTAAGCATTGATATTATTATTAACTAGTTTGGAAATAAATTGAGGTCCTATCAAAATTTAAAACAATCTACTTTACATGCAAAATACAACTTTATTATACAATCAGTCAACATTCATCAAGCCACTTTAAATCAATTTCTTAGTTTATGCCACTTACCAACCTTGCATTAAGGGTAGATTGGTATGTTTGGTGCCCAAATGGATTGTCGTTTTTTTTTCTATCGAATATTCTATTAAATCAAAAATAAGAGCTGATACTGGTACTTTGTTAAATTTTGCGTAAAACGTAAAAAAATGTAAAGCTCGACCTTTTAAACACGACAATTTATTTGTTTTATTACGGTTTTCCATCAATCTCAACTTATGATTTTAATTTAAAATGGCTTTTTGCTTCTACACCCACACAACGACAAACAAAGTCACTCTCTAACATTTATCTATCTAATAGGGGTTAATATCTCAAAAGTGTATAATATAAAATCGAAGTTGGTGAAGTCAGTATATAGAATTACGGTGGAAGACAATCCATTAAAAACGAAATGCAGTAAATATGTTATTAGAGTGGCTTTATAAGGAAATAGCGCTCTGTAAAAGAGCGCGTGGCCAAAAAGCTCTCTAAGAAAATAGCGCGGTACAAAATAGCGAGTGTCAAAAAAGCGTCTTAAAAAAAGAGAGAAAGGACAAAACAACTTATACCAAAATAGCCCCTGCATAAAAAGAGCGTTTATGTTATTAATATATTGTAAAAAAATAGATATGGTTATTTTTTGAAAGTATTAATTTGTTTTTTTTTTGGTTTTTGTGGGTATAAAGTACACAATCAAAAACATAACTTTAGTAACTGACACGGCTCTTTTGGTTACCGATGCAAAAAAACTTTTTTTTTTTGATCACGGGTGCAAAAAAAGATTTCTGTCCGTTTTTTACCCAAAATTGAAGAGAAATAGCGAAAAATAGTAATACTGAAAAAATTTAATTATTTTTGCTTAAAAATTAAGCCATTTCCATCAGTTTTTACCAAGTATTTACGAAAAAATCATTTAAAACCATCTCCAAAATATCAAAGTGTCAAAGATCGCAATAATAAACGTCACCGAGTGAAAACGCACATTGCTATGGAAACCATTGTTATTTCATTTACCAGCCACCTTGATTTGTAGTGTAGTTGTGAAAACTACTCGTGTTTTTTCTAAACCTTACATACAACACGTTTCAAAAATTTAATTATTGAAAAACATTCAAACCTTCTTTCTGACTATAGAATGATAAAAGTGTAATGAAAGAAACCTTCGAAATTAAGGCTTTAATAAGCTAAAAATTCCAGTACAGACATTTTGACAATGACTGACATAACAACATAAATAGACATATAAAATAGATAAATATAATAGGTAAACAGAGTGATCAATATACAACATTTTTCTTCACTCAATTTCTGACATAATCTTGAAAATATCATGGAAGTTTATGATTTCTCTTTTCCGAAACTTGAAAATGTTGAATGTTTTCAGGAGGAGTATATTCGTTTGGACTGTCGTCTACAGAATTTGATTTGGTCGTTGGATTTTCTGTGAATACAATTTCAGGAACATTGTTCTCTGAATTGTACTTATGAGAATGATTTGCTCCATCAGTTGATTCAACATCATTATCTTCTTCCATTTTGTGACATCTCCTTTTGGTGCTAAATAACGAGTTGATACAGTGATTTCTCTTGCATTAGATAGTCGTACATGAGCATAATCTTAATTAGCTTCAAGAAAATCTAGCTCTTCTACTATTGGATCGTATTTACTTTGTCTGACATGTTCCTTAAGAAAAATGGGCCCTGGAGTACTTAACCATGTAGGCATGTGGAGTTTGCTGCTGTACATAGAAGAGATCTTATTGAATGTAGAGAGTCAACCAGTACATCTTGCCACTGTTTTATATCCAGATTTTCAGATTTAATTGCCAGTTAAACAGTCTTCCAAATTGTTTCATTATATCTTTCACACTGTCCATTTCCCTCTGGATTGTATCCTATCGAACAACTTGAAGCAACAACATAATTAATTAGAAATGACTTGACATCAGCAGATAGAAAAGAGGCTTCTCTATCACTACGAATATATCCTGGAGTAACAAATATTGAGAAAAGTTGAGTCAAACAACTGATCACTGTTGAAGACGACATATCAGAACATGGAAATGCAAATGGAAATCTTGAGTATTCATTCACAATGTCAAGTAAATATTTGTTTTGATTGTTAGAAGGCAACGGTCCTTTAAAATCAAAATCTTTCAAATGGAACAGTGGCTTTTATTAGGGTTCCTTTGTTATTGTGAAATCTTGGATTGATCTCTGAACAAACCGGATAAGCAGATACAACTCTTTTTATGTCTTCTAGTGAATATGATAAATTTTTGCATCTAACCCAGTGATAAAATCTTGCGATTCTGTAGTGCCATGTAAATTGTATAAGTTTTTATCTAAAGTGGATGGTCGAATTGCAGCTGTTATTCTTGAAAGTGTGTCTCCTACAATGTTTCAACTTGTCTTTATCTTCCAAAACTTTATAGAATAGTTTGTCCATAGGTTCTTGAGTTTTATTTAGTTTATTAAATTGTATTTTGTGAAAGAAACCTCCGGAATGAAGGCTTTAATAAACTAAAAATTCCAGTACAGACATTTTTGACAATAACTGACGTAACAACATAAATAGACATATAAAGTAGAGAAAAAGGGCAGGTAAACAGAGTGATCAATATACAACAAAAAGTTATTTTTCTACTCGAACGGTTCTTTTGTTGCAGACGTTATTTTATTACACGCTCTTTTGTGATGCGCAATTTTGTTACAGGCGCCCTTTTGTCAAGACAACTTTTTGTCACTCGTTGTTTTGCCATGGGGCTCTTTTTCGTTTCCTTGCAGAACCGTTAGTGGTACTTATTCATATGGGATATTGTGGTTATAACTGAAACCAACGACAATTTTACCGGTTGGCCCATAAAAAACAGGAATTTATTTCGGTCATTACCTTATAATTTTTTAGCCGATTTTGATCAATACTTTCCAAAAAACCCATCATCCATTTTTAAATTTAAGACGGCGGATTTGGACCACCTTTTGGACCATACCATATCATCTACAGAACTCGGTTTATTACATCAAATAACAATTAACAAATCTAAGTATACTATATTTTCCAAAATAGTATCATATTTATTACCCAAATAAATATAATACTAAGTAAGGTTATTAGTAGACTGGTTAACTGCATAATGGATGTTATGTATCGTACCTGAAATACTGAACCGATTCCTGTACTACTACTATTTCTGTAAAATCAATCAATTTCAAACAGATAAGTAGGTAATTGTTTACGCGATTTTGATGCCGGTTTTTAATCAGTTATAACTAAAAATCAATTAAAAAAACAGTCAAAAGGTCACAAATAATTGTACAGTCTTACTAGACAGAGAAAAAGAAAGACCAAACATAGTATAATTGCATAAACCTCTTGATTTTTCGTAGCGAATAGTAGTAAGCCATGACAGCTTGGAGGCTTTTCCAACCACGTTTGCCCTGTTGTTCACCCTGTAGATTGTTTTTGCTCGATGTTGTGCTGAAAATATGGATTGCATGGGTACTAAGTTCTAAGAAAAAGCTCAGGAATATATTTGGTAATATAGAATTTAAATTATCATTTTTACTGCTACCACAGTCCTATCTTAAGAGGATAGTCTGTGATGGCAGCTTTTTTGTCTTATTCATGCAAAAGTTCGCTTGAAAAAGTTGTTTTGGCCCCACATCTTTCTATCCAAATACAGGCATTTTTTAAATATTTTAGTCTCATTTTAACCTAAGTAACACAGCGTGCTGTAAATAAGCTGGGGTAATGTTTCCTCAGCAAAAAATATAACAGTAATTATTTTGCTGCCTGCTGCTATAATGTTACTGCTACATGAAAATGAAATGAGCTAAAAATACAGCATTTTTGCACATGAAAGCAATGTTGTTCTTGTACTTCCCCGAAAAAAATGTATCTAAAAATAGCAATTAAATCAAAATTGTCCGCCAACAGAATGAAGATGGAAGACAACTAAAATCAATATTAGTGATGTTTAACAAAGTCTCAATCAAAAATACGCATTTGGTGGACTTCCCAAGAGTCAAACCTTTGTGCGAAGGCCCGTTTGATGACGAAACCTTTCATACCTCGTTAAACTGCAAAAAATTTGAGATAATAGGGTTTTTTTTTATCACAAAATTTTTATTTCTTCTTAAATTTTAATGCAGAATTAAAGGAAAACCATCATGTCGTGCATATTTAATTCATTTTGAAGGATTTTCAGACATCTATTTGAGCATATTTATATAAAAAAGATTTTTGAGAGGTTATGTTTCGCCATAATATAAAACATGGCCCGCCCATGAATCTAAAACCAAAGCAAATCTTGGAGTTATTACTGTAGGCTTACGATCCCAGCCTAGCGGCAGAGACCGCTTATTTTCAAATGCTATATAGCATTGAAAGCAGCTGCATTTTAATAAAAATTGCACCATGAATAACTGCGTTTGCCATCTTGGCATTTTTTTCAGTTGTATTTAAAGAAAAAAAGTCAAGATTGAAACTATTTTTGATTGTTTGTTGTTGTTGAGTTTTAGCAAATTTTTAGGTATAAGTTTTACCTTTAAAAGTTGACTAGCTAGTTTATATAACTATAAAATTTATTTTGAATGTAAATTTAGTAGTCAAATAATTGTAACGGCCAAAATTACAGATTAAACGAAGCTAGCTATTTTAAAGATAATGCTTGAATCTAGGCTTCCCTAGTAGTACTTTTTGCAATTTTTGTCTATAGTCTTGCGGATATGAGCAGGTAAAATACACCATATTTGGATTCATATTTCACAAAAATTAAAGTCAAAATTCAAAAAATGTTACTAGAGAAACCCAGATTTATGCTTTATCTTTCAAACGAGACTAAAATCTCTGAAAAATTTAGATAGAAAATATGGGACCAAAAATACCCTTTCAAGTGAAAAATTGCATGAGTAAGACAAGAAAAGCTGCCAGCGAAGACTATACACTTAATACTAAAAGATTGTAAGTATAACAATGTACTGCAAATATATAAAAATTATAATAACAAGTGAGTTTCGAAAACTATTGCAATATATAGGGTGACTTTTTGATGAGTAAGAGATATTGATGCGAATATAACGTACGTTGAGTGAGGTAGGAGATTTAAAATAAAATTTGCGAAGGATTAATAAAACTTTTCCTTCCCCTCTTAATATGAATATAACCTAGCCTTTATATCTGCTCAAACCAGTTGGAGAACGTGCTCGCAGCAAGCGTGCGACCAGAGGTTTTCCATTAATATGATGCGAATACATGCAGCCTCTCATATCCAAATGCCAACCTCACTTTCTCGTGGTGCTCCCTTTCTAAAACAGACGAGTTTCTGGCGACTGAACATGGGCGGTATAACCCTCTGGGAAAGTTGAAGTAAACCCAATAACTACTAGGAACTGCTTCATTAAGGACCTGTACAATCTCGCACAGGAGATAAATCTAATGGAGTGGTTAAACAAGTATCAAAGGGTGCACAATAAGCCAATAATGGGTGCAGTCCAGTACTTTGGCCAGCCCTCAGGATGGTCGGAGCCACAATCGGAAGGTTTTAGTCGGTAAGAATCCTACACTACCCAGGCTGTCCTGACAGAAAGGTGAGACTCTGTCGGGAGTGGATTGGACGGTTGCAAGATTTTCCCTCGATACCCTTGAAAAAAAGGGTAATTTCCCCATCCTTCGCGTTATTACTACAGAAAACACTCCAATAAGTGTAAATTAAAAGACCTACTAGTTATTTTACTTTTAATCAATCTTCACAGGCCGGACGAACAGTGTGCAGTTTCTATGTTAATTTCCTGTGAGATTGGCATATAAAGTCGCTTCGGATAATTCCAGGTGTTAAAATTAGAGCACTAAATCTTGATTCTTTAGCAAATCTCGTTAAAAAGTTTATTATCAGGGAGTTAGCTTTAACCTTTTTATTCTATGTGTTTAAAAAGTATATTTTTTGAGTTGATCTAGGGCACGAAAATGGGTTTCTTCACGACACTACCAAAGAGTTTTCAGATCTTTCGCAGCGCGCGCAGAACTGAGGCCAATACAACTTTTTAGGAGAAGCCGTCTTCCTGCCCATAACTTGAAAATGACAGTCAGGATATCAGTCAGTTCTCATAGTCAATCGTTCACACTGTACAAATCCTAGAATCATGGCCCTGTTAAAGTTGTGCTTACAACGTATGACGTAACCAAACCAATTCTTGTTCAGTGCTTGATGACCAGTTTTACTTTATACCGCTCACTTCTATTTCCTTCCTTGTCGAAAAAAGTGAGAGGGCAATAGAATGAAAAATAGAAGGAGTGAAACTGTGGATCAAGCTTTTATGAAAACCCACAGAAAACAAAATGGTTAGGGTACGCTAGTTTACTGCAACGGTGTTCGTAGAGATAGTCGTCCGGCTTAAGTAATTTGGCACACTTATTCTTTAGACAATTCTTTAAAATTTTGATCGAGGAAATCGATGTATAGGAGCAAAGATGGCGGCTATTTTTTAAAAATGGACGTCCATTATTTAAAAAAATTGTAGGTTCGCTATCAAAACAAGATTATACTTGAATCCATATAATTCGATAGAGAGGAATTGAAAAAAAATGGTTACATTGACGTATGACGACATTTTATTTTTAAAAAATGCATTTTGAAAATTTTTTTTTGATAATTTTTTTGATTTAGAGAGAACATCAAACTAACTTTTCTAATTGACTTTTTGCTTACAGGGTGATTGGTTTAGTTATATCAGGCCAGTCAAAGTAAGATTTTTTAAAAAAGCTACATTATCATCCGTACTGATGTTAAAAAATTTTTTTGGATAGGTGGCGCTGCGGACGACGATATTTAATAATATAATCGATTATGAATAGCTGAAGTATGTAAATTTTTATAAAAATAATTTTACTTTGATATGGTCATTGGTCGCCAAAATTTTTTTTGCGTATATAAAAAATCGGGTTTTTGAACGTTTTCTTCAATTCTTCCTAGCGACAAAAAATTTGGCTGGATATACACGTTGATGACCTCTGATGAATTAGAAGGCCTCATCAAATCGACTCAGATAGAGATTCCAAATTCTATCGGACCGTTTTTACGCTATAGGCCAGTAAAGTTGACCTAACATGTGTTTAGTCGCCCCGAATAGGTACTCTTATGTACCCTATTGTTCATTTCTTGCGGAAAGCACCAAATTTGGTACGCTTACTTTCTTAACAATTTTTACAGAAACCAAGTTGGCACCGAATTCGTCAAAATAGCGCTCTTATATCAAGAGTTGCTTATAAAAAAAAATAAGCTTGAATCTATAGAACTTAATGAAGAGAAATTTGACAACACTAGTTAAATTGACGTGCTCCTTCGATGACCTTGAAAAATGTCATTTTACCTAAAAAAAATGCTTTTCCAGAGCCTTTTTTTTATATGCCATATAATTCTGAAAAGGGCGACAGGTTTTCTTTTATAATTCATCATCGTGCATTTCCAGCCAAATTTTTGGTCGGTAGGAAGAATTAAAGAAAACCCTGAAAAACCTTTTTTTTTACATACTCAAAAAAAAAATTTGGCGATCAAAGACCATATCAAACTAAATTTATTTTTATAAAAATTTACATACTTCAGCTATACATAATCGATTACCTTATTAAATATGCATGTCTTATCTAAGCTATTAAAAAAATATGAACTTTTATCAAATTTAAAATCGGAAATTTGGGTGCCACGTCGTCCGCAGCGCCACCTATCCAAAAATTTTTTAGAGTATCAGTTGACCTTGACCATTGTAATAATCGTGCTAAATTTGACATTTTTTCCTCAAAAACTAAAAAAGATATGGATGATAATGTAGCTATTTTTAAAAATCTTACTTTGACTGGCCTGGTATAACTAAACCAATCACCCTGTAAGCAAAAAGTCTATTAGAAAAGCTATTTTGATGTTCTTGCTAAATTATAGAATTAAAACAAAAGACTTTTCGCGGCTTACTGAATTATGAAAAATTATCAAAAAAAAATTCTCAAAATGCATTTTTTTAAAATAAAATGTCATTTTTCAAGGACTAAAAAGGTCATACGTCAATGTAACCATTTTTTTTAAAATTCCTGTCTATCGAGTTATATGAATTCAAGTATAATCTTGTTTTGATGGCAAACCTACAATTTTTTAAAAAAATACACGTCCATTTTGAAAAAATCGCCGCCATATTGGCTCCTATACATCCGATCATCGATTTCCTTGACCAAAATTTTAAAGAATTGTCTAAAGAATAAGTTTGCCTAATTTTATGCTTTCTGCGCAAAATGAACAATTGGAGACCTAAGCCGGACGATTAAGATAGGTGAGACGTAGTCGCTTTTGTACGACGTATCCTTTCTGAGCATGCGCACTGAGATACGATTACGATTAAGCGCTCTCCATTACCTTTCCTTATTTGCGACGGATTACTGTAAGATTAAAGGTTTCCTTATTCACCTTATTAGGGAGATTTTGGTCAGGCAGTTTAACGGAAAATTTCGTTACTCTTATGGTTACCGTTACCTTAAATAAAGGTAACTTCAAGAGGTTAAAAATAGAGCTTTTAAGCGTAGTCAATCGTTTGGTGATAAACATAACCTTAATTTTTTATTGACTTTTGTTGTTTTTTTCTCAAGACTTTTTAGATTTGCGTTTCTAATCATATCATGGAGAAAAATATTAATTTAGTGATAGGACTGGGAGACGGACACCCCAACATAAATTTAGTCGGGCAAATGATTTTTCAAGATATGATAAAAAAGGCACCCCACTACTACTATAAACATGGAAAACAAAAAATAAAATCCAAAAACACAAAATTTTTGTAAAACAAAACAAACTTTTATTACCTAAAAATCTTCCACCACAGAATCACATCAAGTTTTTAGCGCCAGTGGTTACCTTTAATAAAGGTAACAGTCTGACACAGCGCTACTGCGCCTGCCCAGAATAAAGATAAGGGTAACCGACTCACAAAAAACCTGACCAAAATCTCCCTATAAGCATATACACAGTGCCGCATGCAACATGAGGGATGGATTAAGGTTCCTGTGGCAGCATGGTCTCATATAACTATTTTAGTTTTTTAAGTTTGGCAGACAAATTTAGCCGGTATCTCGTTAACGTATTGTCGATACGTCAACGGAATCAAACTGAAAAAAAATACTTAACCAATAATAGGAAGGTGAAGGTCTCCTGAATGTCTTAACAAAAAAGGCATGAAATTTTAGGAAAGAACCACATAGCATGCCTTTTTTGTTTTTTTGTTGTATTCCAGTGCATTTCTTTTAAGGTCAATAGACACTTAAAGTTGGCAGACAAATTTGACCGGTATTCAGTTAACGTATTGTCGATATGTTAACGGAATCAAACTGAAAAAAAACTTAATAAGTAATGTAAAAGTGAAGGTCTCCAGAATATCTTAACAATCGTATTAAAATTTCGAAAATCTATCGACTCATTATTGAGATATTTACTTTCAAAGTATGACTGAATCTATAATATAACTAGTATAAAACTGTTTAAGATCAAGATAACCCGAATTCCCTGGAGATTCATTAAGAGGTACAAAGTCGAAATTCCCGATAGGGAATTCTGGCAGAGTGAGAACCTCCACCAACAGTTCGAGAGGAATGCTGAGATATGCTACACCGATGGCTCCAAGCTATCGGAGAGGCAGATAACAGGAGCGGGAGTCTACGTGCAAAACCGAGAAGTTCGGATAAGCTACCTGCTCGGAGAGCAAGCTACGGTCTTCCAAGCCGAGGTATACGCCATTACAATGGCGTCAATACTAAAAGAGGTTTGCATTGGTCTGGAAGAGCATATCTACATATGCTCCGACAGCCAAGTGGCCCTAAAGGCACTTAGTGCGCCAAAAATTGCCAATACACAACACAAGACAAGAGAGTTACAGTGATGTGGGTACCGGGACATACGGTAGTGTCGGGCAACGAAAGGGCGGATGAACGCGCTCGGATCGGGGCCAGCACTCAATACGTGGGACCGGAACCACTCTTAGGTATAACAAGGAGACAGTTGCAAAGTCGACTAATTAACGATGCACTGGCAGACTCCTGGGAGAGTGAAAGAGGATGCAGACTGTCCAAGGAAAGAACGGACCGGACGCGGCCAAACTCAAATGGCTCCTGAGAAGGACACAAAAAGATATTGGACTACTGACAGGAATACTGACCGGCCATAACCGACTCAGTAAGCATCTGCCTCGCATCGGGATCAGGAATGACTCTATCTGCCAGGCCTGCGGGAGGGCGGAGGAGGACTAGGTACTCGGACAACCGAACCTGAATGCAGAGGATCTACGAGCTCTCAAGTGGGCCAAAGTACTGGACTTCGTGAAGAGAAGAGGAAGGCCCGGCCACTATCGTACAGGTGGTGGATTAGGGGGCTGGGCTCGGGTAAGGTGAAAAGGGACCGATTGGGCCTACTTACCAGGGCTTGGGCCGCCCCCTATTTATTACTACTACCACTAGTATAAAACTGTAGGTTAAAACTTGAAAAAAATAATAGCTCTATGAAGTCATTTCATCTCTTTTCTGATCAATACTATTATGTTAAGGGCTACACCAAGATAACAAAAAAATGGACACCTCTGGGTGGAAGCGTTTTTTACAGGGAGGCCTCAAAACTTTCAAAAAATAATTGCTATATGAACTCATTTTCTCATTCAGATTAGTGCTGTTATGTTTAGGATTCCACTAAGAAGAAAAAGTAGTATACTCCTGTAGACCTTAACATAATAGTACATAATAGATAAAATAATTTCATAAAGCAATTATTTCTTGCAAGCTTTGGGGCTTCCCTGTAAAAAACGCCTCCACCCAGGTGTATACTAATTTTTTTTTGTTATTTTATTGGGACCTTAAATATAATAGCACTAATCAGAAAAGAGATGAAATGCCTTCATATAGCTAATATCTTTTACAAGTTTTGAGGCCTCCCTGTAAAAAACGCCCCCACCCAGAGGTGTGCAATTTTTTTTTTGTTATCTTGGTGTGGCCCTTAACATAATAGCACAAATCAGAAAAGGGATAAAATGACTTCATATAGCAAGTATTTTTTGCAAGTTTTGCCCCCTGTAAAAAACGTCCCCACCCTGAGGGGTTCACTATTTTTTTTTTATCTTGGTGTGGCCGTTAATATAATAGCACTAATCAGGAAAGAGATGAAATGATTTCATATACTTTGTGTAGAAAAAGCCCCCACCTAGGCGCCTGCCAATATTTTTTTTGTTATCTTTGGTGTGTCTTTATCAAAACTATATAAACCTTAAATGAGATGAAATGATTAATTTTTTACTGCCACCACCTCTCTATCTACAAATTGTACAGGTAAATTTCACCTTTCGTAGGAATGTATTCTAGAAGATAAAATACAATGATAAAACGTAATATCAACAAAAGCAAAGTCGACGTGTCCCGGGATTTCTGAAAAAACAAAAAAAAATATTTCTTAAAAAAAAATATTTATGCACTTGTCCATGAAACTGTAAAAGTGAATATCTCAAAAACTAATCGATAGATTTTCGAAATTTTTACACGATTGTCAAGATATTGAGGAGGCCTTAAAAACAAGGTATCACTCATCCTTTTTTTTAAATCAAAAGTCCAGTGCTATTTTCTTCATAAGATTACTGCGTATTTCATCATACCTTAAAAAATCAAAACTTTTTTAATGCTAAGTAATTTTATTAATTTTTATACTTTTAAAACCAACAATTTTCAAAAAAAAACTACAAACTTTAACATTTTTCTTATATAACTAAAATGGAATTTACGAAAGATACTAATAAGATGGTATTTATGCAAAAACATTAATTATAATATTAGGAATCGTCATGCGTATGCGAAACAAGGTTTAAAAAGTTTAAATGAAAATCATTAACTTGAAAAAATGGCGACCAAGAATTCAATATACCTATGTCAAAAGTTACAGCGTTAACATCCGCAGTGTGAAATAACAGCCTGGGGCGTTAGCTGAGGACTGTTACACGCTGGGGACTTTAAGCTGTATTTGACCGAGGTATATACAACATGTTATGCACAATGGGCACGTTTTTATTTTAAAAAATAAAAATTTATAATTTTGTAATGAACTTATCAAAAATACTTTAAAATATAAACTTGACAAGTCACGTAAAACAACAACAAAATATTGCATTTTTTAAATATTAGAACCCGCGAGCATACAAGATGCTCTAGGACGGTAAAGTACTGCTTCAAACTTGTAAATTCTGGGGTTAAAGTGCACTTTTATGCCCGTTTGTGTATAAAAAAGTTTACAAGTCTCGTAAAACAACAAAAAACAAATGTATTTTAGAAATTTTATAATTTGAATACCCGCTGACATAAAAAATGCTCTAAAGCGAAATGCGGGCGTTAAAATGCACTTTTACACCCGTTCATGCGTGTGTGTGCGTGCGTATTTTGGCGCCTAGAAATTTATTTTGGCAATATCGTCACCTCATTTGATATTTCATATTTTGCATATTTTGTCAGGTTTTTATTTTTGATTTACCTCAGAAATCAGTTGGAAATGTGTATGACGAAATTACCACAAAGTTTTATTTCGTATTTCATGATAAATATTAAACAAAATTTTAATTCTTTTTTGAAAATTAGTATTTGCAAAGAAAGCTTTTTAAAATTTAATGTTCGTCTTCGTCAAATTACCATCAGATCCTTCTAAGGGGCTGCTAATTTCGTCAGTCCTTTTTTTTTTAAAAAGAACAGGAAAAAAAATTTATACCCTTTAGAATCCCACAAGTCTAAAAGCAAATCGCCAAATTATCCTTGTATTGTCTTTTTAATAGAATTTATAATGAGCTGAAGAAACAGGTCTTGACTGCTGCGAGTCCAACAATCAACTAGACTTTAATTTTTCGCACCCGAAGTGATTGCAACAACCCCGCCACAAATACGTCGTGGGGTTGCAAAATGTCCAAAGATATGATTCAAAAGCATATATGCATGCAATATTCTCACGTTTTCTTAATCAAGAGGATTATTTGTGAAAACTGACGAAATTAGTCCTCCTGACGAAATTACCCCCTTTTACTATTTGATCGCGTTTTACTCTGCCCACGAAGTCATAACGAATGTTGCTTGATGGTAAATCTACTAAAACTGCTTTTAAACCTTGTAACCAACTCTTTTAAATTTTTTAAATCTTCACTTAGATATTTTTCCCTTTAACTCGTAAAACTTTTAGCTACGTTCCAATTATAAAATGGCTCTCTAAACGCCAAGGATTACTGAAGTTATGATTACAAAAGCATAGCCTATTTAATTAATAAAGTACAAACTTTCGTTGTTTACGTTCTTTGTTGAGATTTGTGTATAAATTAACCATTATTTACAGAGAGTTTTTATTACGAAAACATTAACGTTGTTAGTCGCAGTTTTGGCTAAATGACCTGTAAAGGAAAAAGCAGCTGCAAACTAGAGCTGGGAAATAATTGAATAACCACAACCACAAATACAGCTATTCTACATCTTACCTTTGCCTTGGACCCTTGCAATCACTGTCAGTGGCATTGGAACTGTCATCCTCGTCTTTGCTGGTGTTAAGTGATTTGGGACTGTGGAGCGGGGTGTTGGCTTCGTCCGAACTAGCATCGTCAACCTGTAGAAAACAACATATTGGGACTTAATTAGGGGGCATAGCGTATTCCGCGGGACTTTTGATGAAGATATTATTATTGTTAAATTTATTTATTTAGCAAATTGTACAAGTACAGCTAATTCACAGTTAATGGTAAATACAAAAGTATAACTATAAAAGTAAGTTTGCACATAAAAAAGTTTTTAGAAGTTCCTAAATCTCTTGTAAATGTAACTCTTAAATAGTATAATATGATAAATATTAACTAACATAAAAATATTTTATACATAAAAATTAAACATAAACATAACAAATAAATATAAAATGACAATAACTAACACATTAAAAAGAATGTTACAAAGCAAGTTAATAGTTAAAAGAATTAAAAATATGCAAGCACCATTACGAACATAAAAATATTTTATACATAAAAAGTAAACATAAACATTATAAATAAATATAAAATGACAATAACTAACACATTAAAAAGAATGTTACAAAACAAGTCAATAGTTAGAAATAATTAAAAGTACGAAAGCATCATTACGAACATAAAAAAGTTATAATTTCAACAGTTATTGTGGTAGAAATGATAAAACATATTATCAATTAGGTACTCTTTGGTTCATGTGTGCCGATTTAAAACCATTAATAGAGCTAGTATCCTTGATATTTTGTCGAAGTTTGCTAAAAGCATCCAAACCATTATAAAAAAGAGACTGTCCAGTTTTAGTTTTCCTTTGCGGCAGATAAAAATCGTTCCTTTGCCTTGTGTTTACATGATGTATTTGGTTGCTGTAGATAAGCTTGATTTTTAAATAGGAAGGACAACGACCAACTTTAATTTTAAAAATCAACACCAAAGCGGTGAATTAAAAATATTCCATCACTGGCAACCATTGCAAACATTTTTGCATGACCTTAATGGATGTATATTTTGAGCACCCCAAAATTATTCTCATTGCCCGATTTTGTAATTTTTGTAAACGTTGGATTTCGTCTTTCTTAGTGTCCAAAGGATTGTAGAAGCATAGTTAAAATGAGGAAGAATAAGGGTGTTGTAAATTAATCTTTTTGTCCAAAAAGTCAAGTAGTTTGAACACCTTGACAAGTAATTTATCTGAAAGCTAATTTTAGGGATTACCAGATTAACATGTTCTTTAAAACTGAACCTATTATCCACTAGGACTCCTAAATACCTAAAGTTCTCAACACATTCGATTTCGGTACCCCCGATTTGCAGAGAATAATGGCTGAATTCTTGTTTTTAACGTTCATTACCAAAAACCATACATTTACTCTTGGAAGCATTTATTTTAAGAAGGTTTTTTTGAGTATAAACGTAAATTTTATTTAAATCTCTATTGATTGCTGACACTAATTCCCTAACATTATTACCAGTGATGTAACACAGTTTATCATCTGCAAACAGATGAATCTCCGACTCTTCCACTTCATCAATAACGTCATTAATGTAAACAATAAACAACAGGGGACCTAAAAATACTTTCCTGTGGTATTCCATGTACATTCTCTCGTTCATCAGACACTCTTCCATTCATTCTGACACACTGTTTCCTGTTTTTTAAGTAATTCTCGACCCACTTTAAAACCACACCTGTAATGCCTATTTTTCTTAGTTTCTTAAGCAAAATTTGTCTATCGATGGTTTGAAAAGTGCGTTGTAGGTCTAAGAATACTGCAACTGTCACTTTGTTACTATCTCTTGCACTCTTCCAATCATCCAAAACCAGCTGTAATGCTGTTTCACAACTATGTTCTCTGCGAAAACCGGATTGTTTATCCGAAAGTATTTTATTTTCATTGATGTATTCAATTAGTTGGTTATACACACACTTTTCTAAAATTTTCTCGATCGATCGAAACAAATTAATAGGACGAAAATTGTTAGCCTCAATGCTATTTTTTTTTTTTTTAATTGGAATTATCGTTGCTATTTTTAACTCAGAAGGAACTTCACCACGCTCTAATGACGAGTTAATAAGATTTATTAATGGGTTTTCTATACTGTCATAAATGTTTTTTAAGAACTCAATGCTTGAATTATTAGAACTATTTTTATTTTTCAGCGAAAATACTATATCTCTTAGTGTTTTTTTATCTAATAGCTTAAAAGTTGTAAGATTATAATTAAAATCATTAGAATTTTTTTCAATATACTGTGTTTTGTCTATTTCACCAATGATGTTATCTATGCTTTGAATATAGAAGTCGTTTAATTTATTTGGTAACTCATTAACATCAGAGATCGTTATATGATTAATTTTAACTTCTCAACTCTCCTTCTTAGATTTCGTATCTGGTACAATACTTCTTAAATTATTCCACATTTGTACTGAATCATTCTTACAATCACCTATCTTATACTGAAAATATTTAAACTTTTCCTCTCCCTTTATTCTAAGCGCATCATTTTCTTTTTTCACTCGTTTTGTCTTGCTTAAAATCTATATAACTCTTATCCCTGTCTTGAATAGCAAGCTTTGTCCGTTCATTCCACCACGGCTTAAAATGGGGTTTCATTTTAATTTCTTTATAGGGAGCAATTTCATTATACACACGAATAATATTATTATTCAATTGACTAAATTTTGTAATAATACACTCACAACAATAATTCCAATTAACATTAAGAAGATTTTATTTGATTAGATCATAATTGATGTTTTTACCCCGTGACATAATGGCACAAATCTGCGGCTTATAACTCCTAAATATATTAATTTCAGCAATTATTATATAATGATCTGATATTTTGGGCGTGTTAAGAACTTTTGAGTTTGTAAATACATGATTACTATGTTGGGAATTTGGAACCTTTGGTTGCACTAAAAAAAAGTTATGATTGTTTTCCACAAATCAAAACTACACTTTTTTGCACTCGACGCGCGTTTCGCTAACAACGTTAGCATCATCAGGAGACGATAAACAATGAACTAAATTAATCTACGCTCTATCTTATATACAATCCTTTAGTGGGCGGAGATAAGTCTAATAATTTGTGATTGATCACGATTTTTAATCCTATCTCCCCTCAACCAAAGAATAAAGTATAGTAAACGGGATGGGTCCTCTATATTTATTTAAACTATTTCTGGATTTAATGATTTCCATACTTTCCTATGCATTCAAAAGTCTTTAGTTTGGTACACTTTTTAGAAGTTTTAGGTTATCTAATGTGAATCTATGATTGCTTTCAAAAGCATGCTCGGCCACACTTGACTTTTCTATTCTTCCGTATTTTAAGTGTGCTAAGTGTTCTTTAAAACGTGTTTGAATAGAGCGTCTCGTTTGGCCAACATATTTTTTGTCACAATCCATGTAACTAATTTCGTAAATTCCACTTTTTTCTAGAACCGTAGTTTTCTCCTTGGGATTTCCTAGTAAGCTTTTTATTGTGTTACCGGATTGATATACTAATTTAAGACCGGTGTTATTAAATACTTTTTGTAATCCTTTCGTATAATTAGGATTATAAGGAATTGATACAAATTGTGAGGCGCAGGTATCTTTTTGTCTGAAAAAAGTGAAATTCCGAAAGGTCTTTTGAAAAGAATGTCTATATGTTTAACATATAGATTAGTAAATTTCCCCTTAAACAAAGAAAGATTTGAAGCAGAAAAGAATAGGATTAGGAATATAGCTGGCGAAAACGGTTACGACGAAGGCTTAATAAATAAGCTAATAAATAGACATAGCCTGGAAAACAATCATAATTTTGTTTTTGTTTTAACACATGATTAGGTTCCTTATTAGGTCTAGTAATCTCTACAATATTTTGTAGCAGTCCACTTTCGACTGCAAACCGCTTTAAATGCCTCGCGTAATTTTCATCCAGAAACCAGTTAAAATTAAAGTCGCCCACAATTCACAGTGGAACACTAATATCGATCGCAGATCTCCTACACCAACTCTCAAAAAAATCTAAAAAAACCGACTCACTTCCACTTGGAGAACGGTATAAACACCCTACTTTACGAATATATTACGAAACCTGTTTTAGTCGATTACTAATGGACCCACCTGTGTGTGTGTGTAACTGTGTAACCCATATAACTATAAGATAATATAAAGGCCTTTGCATTTTCCGAAGAAAAAGCCGTAGCGATAATAACTCTTCCAATCAAGTTAGCCTGGAAAAAACGCAGAGCCAAAAAATCCTCTGGGTGCGAGCAGACTGCATCAGGTATGTGCAGTAGATTTTTCGCCTATGGCCTTGCTCATGGCCAACCCAGATTTTTACATTATTTTCTTTGTTTTTAAAAGTTATTATTGTTACAAATTTTGCGAAACTTGGGCCATTATAGTATCTCATAGTTATATGGTCTAACCTGTTAACAGCCCCAAAAATGTGGCTAAAAAAGTAGAGTTATGTTGTCAATTTTTTTTGCTTAAATTCAGATGGTTCAAACTACAGTCATAAAATTTGGCACATATGTTGGCCTTCCGGCAATTTACACTTTCTATACTAATGCACCTGCACATCTGAATCTCAGTCAGTTGCTAGTTCATACTATTACCTATAAGTCTACTATACCGAAAAAAATTCAGTGGCTGTTGACAAGGTTCCTAGGTTATATTTCACTTATATTTTAGAGAATGTCAACAAAACTGCCTCACCAGAGGCGCAGTGGACCATTTCTCAATTTTAAATGCACCAGCCCCTAGGGGCTGTAAGGGGGCGATTTCTAGTTTTCACGATTTTCATATTCCAGAACACACTCCATATGCATATTTAAAACTCATCAATTTGGTTTAACAATTATTATGAAATATAAAACTCTCAAACCCTAGAGGCGCCCTAAATAACCCTAAATAGGGGCAAGAAATTTTAAATCTCGAACAACTTGTTCAAATTTTACTATACCAAATTCAAAAATTGCAATTTTTTTGGCAATTACAAGTTCGAGTCAAAACATCAACAGTGGGATTTACTAAGATCTAAAATAGTACCCCCCCACAGGTCTAAATATTTACACCTGGGGGGGGGGGTACTAAATTTTAAAACCAATTTTCAAAAAACAATTATCCATAGAAAAAATAAAGAAATATATTCATTATTTTGTATTGTTATTGCAAAATACCACTGAAAAACTGCTTTTTTTCTCAAAATATACCATATTTTAGAAGAAAATGCCCTAAAAATATTTTTTTTTACAGGTTTCAAAATGGAAAATGGTGAATACGCCAAAAATTTGGCACATAATAGCTTCATTATCTGTGTTTGAGGTTATAAACTTGGTGATTTTTTAAACCACCTCTTGGTGTGGTTTTAATTTATAGCCCCCAGAAAGGATTGTTTTGTGGCAATTGGTAATAATTTCATTTATAATTTCCCTAAGTAACCGTTTTTACAAGGATTAATTTACCTTATTTAATATCCCAAGTTGTTCATTAACCAATAAAACACCTTCAATTTTGTCCAGAAAAACGCCATATTTTGAACCCGTTTTCAGAACAAAAAATATATTTATGAGGTCACTATGAGGCAAAACAAACATAAGTGAAGGTCACTAATTATGCACGAAAAATATACCAAACAAAAAAATCCAAAACAACTTTATTTACAAAGTGAAATTAAAACATTGAGGTTACCTAAAAGCTCAGGCAAGAAAACTTTCCTTACTCAAAGCCCACTCATTTCAAAGCTGTAGCTTTCATCAATAGAGGTTGGTGCAAGCCAAGGTACAAGCAGAGGTAAGAAATCCGAACTCGCTGTTTATGACGAAAGCAGCTAATATTTTGAAACTGACATTTTGAAAGTGACAGAAATGTAAACAAATCTTGTATTTATGTTTTTTAATACATTTCATAAATACAAACACCTTTTAAATAAATATAAAATTAATCTACTCCTTATTTTATTATTACCCATCTAAATCGTTGTGTGACGTCAAGTATTAATTGGAAAAATTAATTAACAAGGGTAAGTTTTACTTAGAGTGACATATAACCCCAATTTTAATTTATTCTACAGAGTGTTTACTATTTAAACCCCGGGAGGGTTTAATTTTTTTATTTTTTTTTCTTCTAAATTGAAACTTCCTTCTTAAATCCAAGAAAACATTGTGTTAAGATGATTATTCAATAAAAAAATTTATGGAAATTTTTCTTATAAATTAAACTATGTCGAAAATTCAAGGAGGGTTGGTTTAAAATGCTTAAAAGTAAAAAATTCACTTAAACTTAGGACCGTTCTAAAATAGACTAAACCCTTTTAGTAAATCCCACCGTTATATTTTAAGAGCCTATATTTTTACATCCAACTTTGCTTCATCTAAACCTCATCAAAAAGTGTATATATGTGCATATGAAGTGTTTTCTGGAATATTAAAATGGTGAAAATAATATCCCGCCTCCTTACAGCCCCTAGGAGCTGGGACAAAGTTGGGGGTATTCAAAATTGAAAAATGGTCCACTGCGCCTCTAGTGGTGCATTTTTGTTGACTGTATACAAAGAGAAGTAAAATATAATTTTTTAATTGAAATCGACAAAATTTTTAGCCCCCAACCTAGGGATCTTGTTAACAGCTACGAAATTTTTTTCGATACAGTAGGCTTGTACGTAATAGTATGAACTACCAACTGACTAAGATTCAGATGTGCAGGTGCATTAGTATAGTAAGTTAGTTTAAAAACACATTTTGGCTCCTGTTGCCCCCTAGGGTAAGCTCCCGGAAGGCCAAAATATGTGCCAAATTTCGTTGCTCTAGCTCAAACCGTCTGAATTTAGGAAAAAAAATTGACATTCTAACCATTAGTGATCGATTAAAATAAGTTTCGTAAAATCTTTATTAAAATACATTTGTTTATTTTAAAACACACAGCATCAATATTTTTAGTACAGTCAACTATCAGTCCTAGTAATTTAGAATTTGCAGAGAAAGAGAGGAGTTAACCATTCAAATAAATTGGTAAATTAAGAGACGGTTTAAGTTTGGATCTACTTACTTTTTACCTTTTATTGACCGCAGCTACCAGGGCTATTTGGTCAGAATTTACCATCCGGCAATAAACTTAAGACTGGTACTTAATGTATGACCCCCCTACCCCACTCACCAGACCGGTCTGATGAGCACCCCCCAGGAAGGCAGTTTTATTTTTCTGGAAGAATTTAATTTAGCCTAAACCCCTTTGTCGGGGCTAGGTATCTTTAACGTGCTCCACTAACTTTTAACGTCCTCTTCGAGATTCCGCTTCAGACTGCGTTTTACCTTATTCTTACAAAATTCTGTCATTTTATGAGAAAAAGTTCAAGTAGACTACTTGCAAGACCTGGGGTCGCGGAATGAACCCCGACACCAAGCAGGCAGGTTAAATTCCATACAAACGGTTTTGTCAGTATTAACAATTAGATTGTTTTTGGCACACCAGTTAGAGAAATCGTTCAAAACAATGTGTATTTTCCCTTGGAGTTCCTCTACACCTTCAGAAGGTACTACTACGGTGGCATCGTCGACATAAGTTTCAATGATTCCATGAGTAATATGCTCAGGCAAGTCATTTACATAGATAAGGAAAATCAAAGGACCTAAAACACTTCCTTGTGGAGTACCCAAACACATCATTGTCTCGAACTTTCAAATAAGACCTGGATGTTCTGTCAGTTTGGTGGCCGCGATAGTATGCCAAAGGATACTGAAATAAGAATGAGTTAACTGGCTTTTTAGTTGATAAGGTGTTGCTTTGACCTACCTGATGGCCGACTACGTTAAGGTGACTCCCAGATGATATTCCGTACGAGCTACTGATTATGCCAGTGGTACCATAATAATTGCCCGGACCGAGCATTGACGTATCACCGGTGGAGGGGTCAATCTGAAAAAAATTAAAAAATTTTGTTTAGTTTAGGGACTGCAAAAAAACGATAGAGAATTATCGAAACGCTTACGTTGTCAATATGCTATTCAATAAAAATTTACGATTGCTTTCTACAGATGAGCCTTTTTTGCAACATTTATGTAAACTCAAATACAAATTTAATAAAGTTCCATTTTTACAATTACTATGTTTATACGCAACTAAAAGCGTTTTTATAAAAGGACGGTTTTAAATAAAATCGCTTTCTCATTCTTCATTAAATGTCACGAAATATGTCAGTTTAAAATAAAAACAAATAAAACAGCTTAGTTAAAAACATATTTTTTGGAAAACCAGGGTTGAGTATTTCTTTGAGTTTGAAATAAATGCACCGGTTACCAAAACCTTTTTAACGATCCTAAAATGAATTTTAAAGCGATAAACCATTTTATTAAATCGCTTTAACATAAAGTCGATTTAGTGCTTAAAACGGTTTTAGTGGTGTTTATACGACAACATTTTGAAACCGACCTTATATAAAAACGCTTTAAGAGGGCCGTATAAACAAACTAAATGTAAGGATTATAATCGCCAATACGTGCTGAATTTTCCAAAATGTTAAATTGTTTTGCCTACGTAAAATTACATTTCATACAAAATAGCAAGATACTTATAATTTTAAATATACCCAAATAACACAAATAAATGTAAATATGTACTGTCAAGTATGTAAATTGTAGGGTATATTCACAGTCTTTTTGTAAAATTACACGCAGCAAGTAATTTTACAGTACCCACTATGGCGACACGGTAACCAATGATTAATTCTGTAAGTTCACTAGCCTTTTCTTATCAGCGTAACTAAAGGCGTATCGTTGTTTTTCTGAACTATTTTAAAACCCCCGACAACCTTCAGTATCAGCGAGTATTATATTAAATATCTAGAGAGATATACCATAGATTTAATACCTCACAAAAAACTATCCGCCCCAGAAATTACTTTTTTTACTTGACGGAACTGAAATAAACTAGTACCTAACCTACGTTTACATGCCAAATTTAATCATAATCGGATAAACGGTTTATTTATTTAATTTTTTATTTATTTAGTTACGTAAAAACCCCATTAACAGTATGAAAATTAGAAAGTTTATATATAAGGTTTTGAAAATAGAAAAATATGCAAACTAAAATAATACATTTCAACATATTAATATATCTCTTGAATTCACTCTCATTTAAATCAAATATTTCAAGCTGATAATCGTTTACGACTCTAGAGTATCTGTCCATAGGTACATTGAAGCCATAATTTGTACGGTGGAAAGGAATACAAAAGGATCTAAAATTCCCTCTTCCGTGTCTAGTGGATATTTTGACATTAACTAGCTCTACCAAATCAGAGCAGTCAATTGCACTATTGAAAATACCATAAAGAAAAGTGAGTTCAGCAAAAACTCTTCGATCTGACAATGATCGCAATTGAATTTGATTCCCTATTATAGAATAATTATGATCTTCAATTACTATATTCAATTTATATGCACAAAACCGGAGAAATTTATGTTGAAACCTCTCCACCGTAAAACTATGAACAGCATGGTATGGAGACCAAACAACTGCACCATACTCAAGTTTAGACCTCACCAATGCACAGTAAATGCCTCTAATTGTATCAACAGAGAATTGGTTACAATTTCTCAAAACAATACCCAAAATTTTGGAAGCCTGCACTGAAACCGTGTTTATGTGATCAATAAAAGTTAACCCTTTATCAAAAATGACACCAAAATCTTTGATTTTACTGACATATTTAAGATTTTCCCCGTTAATTGAATATGAAGTATCATATTTTCTTTTCCCCTTAAAGAAACTAATCTGACAGCACTTGGATATGTTCAAGTTCAACTTATTAATAATGCACCAGTCACTCAATCTGTCCAGGTCCTCCTGCAGAAGCTGCTGATCGGACAAGTCGTTAATTATCCTGTATTCTTTGAAGTCGTCATCAAAACCAAGGCTGTCACAAATAAATTGAAAAATATTGGTGAACCATTGAGGAACACCTGAAATAACCAAAATTGCTTCAGACTGACACGGCTCCACTTTAACCTTCTGCTTATGGTTCGACAAAAAGCTCTTCGTCCAACCAACAGCTGTCCCACCAAAACCTATATCATGCAATCTTCTAAGCAATCTACAGTGATCAACACGATCCACTTGATTGAATTTCTCCAAGGCGCTTGTTATTTTATTATGATAAGTGACAAGATTGGTAACTGTTGAGCGAGCAGCACAAAATCCATGCTGATTTTTATTGATTAAACCAGAACACATCCACTTTAACTGGTCGCTGACGAGACTATCAAAAAGCTTGGGAATCGAAGACTGTATACATATACTTCTGTAGTTGGCAACATTACTTTTATCTCCACTTTTATAAATAGGGTCAATAAAGCTATCTTTCCAGATATCTATTTTATTGTATATTGCTTCTTTAGAAATAAGGGCAAAATTGAAATTTTCGGAAATATTTACAGGACTAGATAACTCCAACCAATCTGTGCTATTATTCCCTGGAGTACACACTGTCTCAAAGTATTTTTTAAATAAACCCACAATATCCTGGGCTTTATTAGCTGACTCATCGCCATAAAACATGGCTTGGGGCAGGGAGTGATTTGATTTTAGATCTCTTACATATTTCCAAAAATATTTTGGATCAGTTTTGACCTCATTGTCAACCCTAACCAAATATTGTAACCAACACATCTCACGAACCCTCTTACACTCTGAACGACTCATTATAATCAAAAGGTAAACCTGATTCCATGAAAACTCTATGGGCATTTTTTTTAGAAAAGTAAGGTGTTTTAGCTCAGGTGAAAACCATTTAGGATAAGTGCTAGTTTTATCTAGCTAACCTTACTGTTACGCCCCTGTCATTTGTAAACATAAGGTCTAAAAACACATTTTTATTATTTGGAATATTTATCATTTGAAATAACTGAAGATAACCAAAAGACTGAGCAAGACGCACACCCAAAGACGCCCCTGGACATTCAACTTTCACACCAAAATTTTCATTTGACCACAATGCTTCAGGTAAGTTGTAATCACCATAAATATATATATAAATCAAGATGGATATATTTGCAACACACTTTCGACTGCTTCACAATGATAGCTATAATAAATACCTGGCATGTTAGGCGGAATATACACACCGGCTATAATAAATTAGGAACCTTTGTAAACACACGATATGAATAACTGTGCGATATTTTTCTGCACTATATTTACTCTTACTGGTTCAATAGCTTTTTTCACATATATTAGAACACCTCCACCACTGGACTTTTAGCTTGTTAAGCTTGACCTATCATTACGAAATAAAAAATTCTTACACTGTAGCTCACTATCAGAAAAATCACTATTGAAGTTACTTTCAAATAAAACTAAAAAAAAGAAATTATATATATATATATATATATATATAACAAACATGGATGCATATGAGATTTAAAAAACGACCATGACACAAGCTATATGTCAACGGGTTTAGCAGTTATGACGTCACGAAAACGGAAATCGCCCTACATCGGACCCCAAAGACAATGAAATATTTTTTGATATCACTAAGTGCTAATTGGCATCTTATACACATGTAAAAGATACCGGAAAAGGTGTGCTTTTTCACAAATCTGCTAGAAACGTCATTGTAGAGTTATCTGACACAAAAGTTGCAAAGGAGTAAATCAAAGCTTAAAAAACTTTTGAAATACTTAACTACTAAAATATACGCTTTTTGGAGTCAGTGGCGCACCGCTGGTTCTTACATGGTACTCGCGTTAAAATTTTGCCACTTTTTTCGCCATTTTTCTTTTCTAATTTTTGACATATTCATGACAAAGAAAATTAATTTACACCAAAATTAAGACCATTAAATTTTCTACAAAATAAGCACATAAAAGTGTTAATCCATCTGAGCTTTGGCGTACAAATCGATAGTTTAAAGTTTCAAACCTTATAATTACTAACTTATGTGGCACACGTTTACAAAAGCTATTAAACCACAAATTATGTCCCGACAAGTTTTCCAAAACATAAGACCAAATTATCTTAATAATTTATTATGGTGGAGTTCTAGAGTAAGCCGAATACTCAAAAGCAAAAATTTGTGTAGTGTTTTTACATACTAAATCGACCGTAGCGCGCCACTGGCTTGAGCTTTCCCCGTGGTTTTTTATTTCTTTTAGAGCTTAATAATTTATTACTATTTTTTTGCAAAAAATTATCACTTTTTTTTTCGTAAAAATTTTGTGCAGAATATTTTTTTTAGACTTTTTATATTTTATTATTATTATTGTTTAGACAGTATTCATTTTATTGGTTTCGTTTTTGTAAAAAACGTGCCAGCTTACATCTCTAAACGAATGTCAACGGCATTTATTGGTTATAAAAAACAGCCCAATTGAACGCTGCCCTTCTCCCAAGAACTGTATATTGTAGCACGCAAAAAGAGCAGCTCTTCAGGCAATTATTTGGAAAAGCTCTTTAGATAAAAACTTTACCCACGGAATCCGAATTGTAGGGATGGAAAAAAATTGACAATGGATTTGTCCACTGTGGTCAACTATTCCAACTGTCGCTAACCGTTTACAAGAGTTAATAAGGTGTGATTTTAAGCATTTTTGTAAATTCTGCAAATATGCAAAAAATAAATTAAACTGTACTAAATTATGTGAGTGTAAGCTATAATTTTTCTAAGGTAAAATAAAGTTTTTTTTTAAATAAATTTTTGATTAAGAAAAAATAAATATTATTTATACTGCATCAATTATTAGTTTTTCCCGAGATCCCTTCATAAAATAAGATTAAGCTAAAATACAAAATCAAATTAATTAAAATACCATAATTTAAATTCCATGACGTCACTATAATATCTTGCATGTTTTTTTATAACTTTCGTTGAAAAAAAACAATAAAAAATATCTAAGTAAAATATAATATTGATCAGATAAATAAAATTAAATATGGTTCTGAAACTATAACGACCAGTCGAAAAATGACAAGTGACATATGGTTTAAAAGGAAATTTTATTGTTTGTAAAATTCTTGATGAAGCGTTCGTACACATATGAATTTTCTTGAAAATAAATAAATCTAAAATTATTGCAGTTTGCCGAATATCTGATAACATTAATCTTTATGGTGTCATATCTGGCGAACGGGATGACATAGAGCTTGTGTCTTGGGATTTTTTTAAAGCTTAGTGATTCCTCTTTCAGCATAACCCAGGTGCATCCAAGTTTAAAGTTTTTTAATCTTTCTTGGGGCTAAGACACCGGACTATAGAAAAGGTTGACGAGATTTTATAATGTTTTTATGTCATTCTATTAGGTAAATAATTTTGTAACCAGTACACATCCAACTACAATTGTGTAAACAAAATCCGAAATTTTTTTCCGTATCCGATAACAATATTGCAGCAATTTTCAGAAGCAAGGTAATTTAGTAACAATAACAAGCATTTTTTCTTATTGTCCTTTTATAGGCGTTGCTTTAGTACAAGCCATACTCGTAACTGTAAACTTTTAACTAACCTACATAAAATAGTTTAAGTGACACTAAGCCCGGAGCATGTTGCGTCCTTTATTGTGACAAACATAATAAACCCCCAGATGCGCCGTAAAGACTTCATCAAGATTAGCAGTTTAATCGCGATTGACCTGCATTTTTTGTTATGCACCGCCCTTTTCATCCAGATGTAACAGTCGATTATTCAATTTACCCTTTTCGATGGTTGACACCCAAATACACCGTAAAAATATTCGGATTAGTTTAGCTAATCCATGCTTCCTCTTTGTTAATTTATGTGGGATCAAGAGAGAAAAAGAATGGATTAGATAGCCAATCGCGATTAAGTGCCTTTAGTGGTTGCAGCTGATTCTAACCTGATAAGGTTTGCTTATTTTTGCAAATTAAAGTTTTAGGTGTTAAGCAAAGCTTAATGTCATTGTTTATTATTATTATTATTGTCTGCAAAAAATTGAAATTAAAAATTAAAAGATATCCTGAACACCATACTTTAGTTTTCCTCGTGGTAGGTGAGAACGTGAAGATTATTTTGAAACTGGACAAGTTGTGTGGAGAAAATAAATAATTTTAGATTTTCTTACAAAACATAAAAGTCAAGCCAGAATTTAATGTTGACGTAAGTTTCTACACAAGGCTCAAAAGGAACTCATTTTGGATAATGCACAGCTTCCTTAGTAATTCCAGGGGCTGTGGATAAAAAAAAATATATTTTTTTAAGGTAAATAGACCTTAAACACCTACGTTGTGCACAAAAAACCGGGAAAACAATCTCCTTTAATGAAATTTTTCAGCATTGCCACGTTTTTTATCGGGACTTCCCGATCTAGCTACGGTGCATCGCTTGGCTAACCAAAATTGGGACCACAGATTGGATCTTGCGAAACACAAAATCATTGACTATAGGGCAAGTTTTTAAAATAATCGGTGGATCTGTCGATTGCATCAAACGCGTTTCTAAAATATTAGATTTCAATCAGCCCCGTTTTTTTTTCGATGGATTCATCAGTCGACCGACCGATTGTAATCAGGCTCCAAAACTTATTTTTATTTTAAATGTTTAATGCTCGTATCCACCAACGCAAAAATTCACCAATTAAGCTTTAATCGTGATTAGTTACTATCAGTGTTTAGAATGTTTTGTTTTATATTGAAACTTTTTTCAAGACCCTGATTGATGCTAATCATGATTAAAGCTTAATCGACGGACATTTACGTTGGTGAATATGGACATAAGCAGGGAAACCAGAAGAGGATTTTAAACCATAATCCTCGTGTATGTATACACGAACTATTCTATTATGAGCATTTTAATTTTTTTGCGTGCTTATTTCAAACCATACTTTTAGAAAAAGACACCAGAAAATTTGTACAAAAATTAGTCTTAGCAAAAATAGCATCAGAGGAGTTTTTGTTTATATTTGGCGTTTGAAGGCCAATCTGACATTTAACAACATCGAACTTAAAAAAGCGTTGATTTTAAAAACTTGTCCTATACCATAATTTACTATAAAACTTATTATAAAATTTATTTTTCAAAGATCTTTTGTAAATATATACCATATTTTATAAAATATTTTTTTTATTTTATAAAATGTGGTATATTACACTTAAAAATGTTTCATCAAACTTTTTTTTACAAAAGTTCTTTGACAAATAAATTTTATAGTGTAATACGGGACTTTGACCTGAATATTTCATGTAACATTACACTGGGATTTATTAGGATCTAAAATAGTACCCTTCACAGGTATAAGTATACTAAGATTAAGTAGGTACTAAATTTTAAAAGCAGTTTTCAAAAAACACTTATCCGTACAAAAAAAAAAGCACAAAGAAATTGAATATTTTGTATTGTTAATGCAAAATATCCCTGAAAAACTACCTAAAATTAATATTTTTTGATAGGGTTCAAAATGGTAAATGGCGAATACGCCAAAAATTGGCACAGAATAGACTCGTATTTAAGGTTGTAAAGTTGGTGATTTTTTAAATCATTAAATTTATAGC
The DNA here is from genome assembly GCA_963921995.1 of Oxystoma pomonae. Lineage (NCBI taxonomy): Eukaryota > Metazoa > Arthropoda > Insecta > Coleoptera > Brentidae > Oxystoma > Oxystoma pomonae. Next base: position 46,506,963 of record OY998171.1, on the reverse strand, counting down.
CTTTTCTGAAAATAATCTATTTTAGAAGGATTAATTTATTTAATTTAATATCTCAAGTTGTTTATTAACAATAAAAACACCCCCAATTTTGTCCAGAAAAATTCCGTATCTTGAACTCATTTGTAAAACAAAATAAGCATTTTTGAGGGCAGTGAGAGGCCAAAGAAACATGATGAAGATCACTGCAAGAAAAATCTATTAAAAAGAAAAAAACAAGACACCTGTATTCGTTTATTTACAAATTGAAATTAAAACATTCAGGTTATCTAAAAGCCCTAAATAAATAAAACTTTTCTTATTGAAAGGCAACTCATTTCAAAGGGATCTGATCTAGTTGTTTTCGACAAGTTTGTGACCTGAACGCACCAGAGACAACATAATAACTGACGTAGACTAACAGAAAGATATTAAGGCCGTACAGAAGCTACGTTCCTGTGAAAGTGAAAGTAATGTTTGTACTAAGTAAACACCTACCTTGCCCCGTCCATCTCTTTCTATATGAACAGAAAAGAAGGACATTATATTTTTTAATGCTGAAATATATTTCACACAATTTTAGTCTAGCTTGTCAAGCCTGGCAAGCGCTTTTTTTAAATTCTCAAAAGTGATCTATTTTAATCAGTTTTGGTTGGAAATCGCGCGAGTTTATGAGATTAGCTATATAGTGGATCACTACCATTAAAGCTAGAGAGCATGGGAGTATTTGAAGAGTGCCGAACCAAATCCCTGAAGAAAATATTGTGATGATTCATACAGAGTTAAGCAAGAAGATTTAAAATACAACAAAAAAAAAGAGATATACCGGGTGGGCCATAAAAAAAACCGGACAAAATGTTTTTCGTTATAACTTTCGAGGAATTCAGGGAATTGAGCAAGTCTTTGAGTAGAAATATTTTTTGTTCGCCATCTTAAAATCTAAGATGGCGGAAAGAAACAAACTTTACCATTCAAAGAGCCACGTTTATTCTTATGTTACGGAAGAGTTTTGGACTTTTTTATAAATCCGTAAACAAGCTCTGTTTCTGCCACGCAGAACTAGGTGCGAATCATTAAAATCGGTTAAGTGGTTCTCAAAAAAAAATAAAAATGTTCAATCACTGTTTTACGTTTACCTTGTCTGCATACATTTTCTCATAAACTCATTATTACTAAACCGATTTTGATGAACTGAAATTTGCCGCCATATTGAAATCCAAGATGGCGGACAGACTCAAACTTGACCCTTCAAAGAGGCTCGTTTATTCATATTTTCTGAAAAGTTTTTAATTTTTTTTTATTCGTAGAAAAGTTCTGCTTTCTGCAAAAATGAGCGGATTTATTATTTAAAATTGTATAAAATTTTAAGTTCTTCTTAGATTTGTTCCAAAAACAATTTGTGTAAAAATTGTACCCAATTCTAAAAATATTATAAACAAAAATGTAGGTTTTTCGAACAATTTTTTGATAATATTTTTCACAAAATTGTTCTTGGTGCAAATTTTTTTCTGTATTGGTTTAAAATGCTTAAAACCAAAAGATTCACTTAAACTGAGGACTGTTCTAAGATTTGCTAAACCCCTTTGGTAAATACCACTGTAAGAGAGATAAACATTTTTTTAAAATTTCCTCTTAAATTGTCGTCAGCATTGAAAACGTGTAAAAAATGGTAGTTTTAGTATGATTTTCTCAAAATTTTCATTTAAAGAGTAAAGTAATAGTACATTATATACCTAGGGACTAAAGTGGTACTTTTTATCCCGAGGCGAAATGTTTGTAGCTCGACCGGAGGGAGGGATACAATTCCATGAGGGATAAAAAGACACTTTCGTCACATGGTATATATAATATTTTTTGTACATTTGGGCACCGTTTTTATTAAAATTGTATTAATTAAAAAAAAACCTCTTTATTATACTGTCCTATAAACATGTGACAACCAAACTACCATTCACTCTCTGACGTTAAGTCAATTCATATTTATCTGATAATACTTAGTTGCCAGGGTGTAGCCAAGGTATAGCTGTCAAGATTTTTGCGAATCTATCCCAAAGTGAACGAAGCTTCCGCAGAGGCAATGAAAGCTCTACTGCCCGCCAAATCAGAAAAAATATACGAAAAACAGTACAACTATTCCTTCATTGGTGTCAATCTTGTTGTTGCTGATATCACCCAGGAAAAAGTGCTTCTGGCATATTTCTTTCATCATGCCAAATACCTCAAGGTTTTAACAGTTTGGTCGAAACTGATTGCGGAAAAGTTAATTTATATAGCCTGATAATAAGGAGCGGGACTAAAAAGTACCATTTTAGTCCCTGAAATGAGGAAGTAAAATACGTTTAGTCCGTGAAGTGCAAAAATTGATTTTTGGTATTATTTTTCCCTGTGGCGTTTTTAAGGCAAGTTTTTAACAACAAAAAGCTTAATCGACAACCTAAAATCTTGATAAAGCGTTTTTAGATATATATTTCTAAAGCCTTTCCGTTAATCAGCCTGGCGAAGGCTCAAGTAAGTTTATTTTTGAAATAAGGCAAATTTTTAAGACCGTTTACATAAAGTTGTTCAGTCCACACACTTCGCGGAGTTTCCACAAGAAGCCTGGTTACAAATGAGCGCGCAAAGAGCAAAGGCAATATGCCAACACCATCCCCTTTTATGCATATCCATTTATCCCCCTATACAAGCCACCAAATTTCTAGGGAGCGCTGGTAGTTTCTTTTCTTATGGGGCCTTGCATAACAGGGAGAAAAGATGGTAAACCTAAAAAAATATATTGTAGCTCCACGGGACCTAAAATAACACGAAATTAAAACTGACGCCAGTCGCACACATTTCAGTCACGGTTGTTGCGTTCTGCATGGAAAGTCCAGAGATATAAAGAAGAGCTTGGGTATACTGAAAAAAAAAATATTTTTTGCCTACAGACAAACCGGCCAAGTCGCATTTTAGGTTCAGTAAACCAGTGTAAAAGAAATTCATAAAAGGAATCTATAGTCGCGCAAAACCAGTATAACTCCTAAAATATGGTTTTAAATAAAATAAAGAATATATTTTTGACACACTCTAAGAAAAAAAATAAAAACAAATAATAATAAAAAGTGCGATGCACCGACGGCGTTGGAACTGACAACCTACAGGTGGAGGGTGACCACTGAAACTACTGATGAGCCCACGCTGGTTACTTAGGGCGAAACATCGTTTAATCATTTCTCTTTTTGCTTTGATCTTTTGTGTATTCCTTGTGGGATGCTCATCCAAGTTTGAATTTTCGTTCTTTCCACCCAAGATCTTTTGATCGTTTGTTTTTTAACCTACAGGTTATTAGTCCAATGCTTTATCCACTGTAACCCGCGGAATATAAACGTTTTGGCGGATTCTTATTGGTCGACTGAAGTGTTAATCATAATTAAAGCTTAATCAGAGAATTTTCGCGTTTGATGGATATATATGGACAAGGATCTCTAAACCAAGGGTTACCGGGTTTCCGGTCATCGATTTTTTTTCTAGTTTTTTTTTAACTTATTTCCATCATGATAGCCCTATAAGTAGAATAATGATCGTTGTTAATGAGATCGTCGAATTCTTATGATGGCAATACGTTGACAAATGATTATAGGCATGCATTATTATTAGGATCAATATTATTATATATATTTTTCCGCATGATTTTTCAATATTTGATGCCTTCACTTGTCTTTAGTAAAAAAATTCACTAACCGTAAGTGAAGGGAAAGCTAAGTGACTTTCGGATATTTGTAAGTAGATAAATTACTAAGTATTAACAAACTAGTAGAAAAATTCACTAACCCTAAGTGAAGGGAAAGTTACGTGACTCGCATTTTGGTTATTAGATAAATCACTAAGGGTTAACAAACTCGGGTCTAAGTAGGTCTCTTCACTTGCAGCTATTGAATTCCTCACTTGGGGCTAATGGACACTTTACTTACCACTAACAGAAAAAGCTAATTAATAAAGATTATCTCTGCGAACATTTTTAATATAAAAAAAAACAACAATAGTAGAATACACAATTAATGCTTGCAAAGCAACAAAAGAATTAACATCGAAAAACGAAAAGCATGTACAAATATGTTAAAATAAATAAATTTTAACATAATTTCGTTTGTTCTGTATGTTTTTATATGTATCTAAAAAATTCTATTCGCTGTTTTTTAAACTGTTACTTTTTTGTATTTTAATTTTTAATATTTATATTTTGTAAAACTTTTATCAAAAAACATGATTTTTAAATTTTAGACAGATGTACTCTGATGATGATTGTAATAAACCGAAACGTTAGAATTTACACAGAATAAATTAATTATTATTTAAGACCGCAACACATGAAAATTTTTTTTTAAGGTTAGGGGTCATATATAGATATGACAATAACATATTTTATAGGGCTGTCTAACAATTTGTCAAAGTCAGCTATTAATCACGTGATGGCCCTTAAAAATGGTGGCTGTAGATTAAACATAGCGATTTCCCATTAGACGTAATGTTAATAAAAATAAAAATTTTTGAGAAGTGGAAAAAGATTCGGATTAAACAAATTGATTATTTTATAAAGTAATCCTTTCCGGATCGGGGAAAAACGAGCATTTTGCCGAAATGTTAGAAATTAATTCAAAATTCGCAGTTTAAAGAGCCAATGTCATATACTTTTATCTCTCTCGCACTTGTAAAGTGTGGTTAGGCATTGGCATTATCCGTTCGGCGGGAAGATCGGGCCAGATCGGCTTCAAGAGAGACAGTTGCGGTATCTGACTTGATAGAGATGACTTTAATCTATCATTACACGGATGCAACAGAGATAAGTAGAGGGACATTTCTACATTTAATGGCGAATTTTTAGTTTATTGTTAATTTCGCCAAAATGCTTGTTTTTTCCTGATTCAGAAAGGATTACTCTATAAAAAAATCACTTTGCTTAATCTACGTCTTTTTCCACTTTGCCAAACTTTCGATTTAAGTTAGCATTACGTCTTATGGAAAAACGGTTTGTTCACCCTACAGCGGCCATATTGGATCGGCCATATTATTTTGTTAGACTGCCCCATTTGTTATATATCGCAGCATGTCATATTTTGTCAAGGCGTGTATTACCCAAAGGGTTTGATAAATAGGGTAAGTTTTTAAAAATTGCTTCACTTAGTTGAAATTTCGACCTTTAGTTTTGCGACGGAATAATCAAATTTTCGGACAGAAAGAGCCGCACCCGAGACTAAACGCTCCTTCAGTTTTGGCCGACGAACACACACATTGACCTGCGAAGCGCGAGGCTCGCATGCTGACCTTCGAGCCAAACTGGCGTGTGTAGTGCGGCACGGCGGTTGCTTAACTCAAGACAATTCTTTTGGGGGTCATGGCAAAACAGGTAGCAGCATCCTGTGCTCGGAGAAGTCTTCTACAGACTCTATCATGTCTCTTGTATAATCGTGTTTGTGTCGCAAACAACGCACCATCATGATGTCTTCGCGTGCATCTGGCTCGTTGGCTTACCCCGTTTATGTCCTCAAACTTTGTGCATAAAATCTGAGTATAACAAACCAACCACTTGTAGAATATCTACAGGGCGGAGTAATTAGATGGATAACGGATGACTTCTTTTAAACAAGATATACTATCCTACTCACTAAAATATTTTATGTTGTTTTTAGTGATTTGGCTTAGTAAAAGTTAAAATACTAGATATTAGAGACATAAAGCTATTTGTAACTCATCGCGGTATACGTATCCGCATCTAGCGAGAACCAAGTACATTGATTGGTCAGAAACTTGTAGTACATTCGAAAAGAGCAGATATATGCTAATTTAATGTGTTTCTGAACGCAATAAGTGCTGAGATACGATACGTGTGCCGTAACGATATGTGATACCTAACGCATCTCAATACCCATCGCGTTCAAGAACACCTTAGATTAGCATATATCTGCTCTTTTCGAACGTGGTACAAGTTTCTGACCAATTAATGTGCTTGGTTCTTGCTAGATGCGGATGCGTATACTGCCATGAGTTACAAATAGCTTTATGTCGCTATTTAATATCATCACTTATCCGCATCCGTATCCAAATGCGCATGTGCAAACACGATACATCTGCTTCGATAGGTTATGTAAAACTAATTGATCTGGTATACGTATCGTATCGAGATTCATGACGTATCCAAACCAAATTACCTACTCTTTGGTCCCAATTTGAGATCTATGGTCACATTTAAAATAATTAAACCGTTAAATAAACTAGATACGTTACAGTTCACTTATCTTCTTCCGATACATATACGGATAGGGATAAGTGTTATTATTTATTTATATAGATACATTTTTAACATATTCATGAGGACCGATTTTATGGTGAATCCGCTGACAGAACAACTTACTGCAATAGCTGATTACGTTGCGGTACCCGCAACATTAAGAAGTAAAAGTGACGCCACTTTATTTGAACGTATCGTTGCACTTCGAGCGAGACTGATCTTCATGACATGCAGCCGCTAGGTAGTGTATCGTTACGTCGCGTCGCCTGTCCCGGTAGCAGAAATCGCGTTAGTCGAGGTGGAAACGCCCACCTCTGCCGATTTTCACCAATGAGAGCACTGGATTTCAGAGCTACGTTACGTTTACGCGGTGATTTGGCTTTTAGTCCCTATTAATTGTATCTCTACATACGTGAAGACTGCAGTTAGCTCTTCCTTCATCACATCTAGCATAGAAGCCGGCCTTATCTAAAACATGGCACAAACATCTCTTATATATCTGCATCTTATATATCACGGCCCGTGAAATAGCGGGCCGGACATCGCCGCGCCGTGCCGGCTTGAGAAAATCCGGGTTGTCCCGACCATCTTCAAGGCGGTACTTTTCCCATAGCGTGTGTGTGCCCGAGGTGTACTTTCTTCAAAACGGAGTGTTTCGCCGGTGGCTATGCACAAAATGCGTTAATTGTGACGTCACCAGCGCTGCCATCTAATTTATCTTAAATACGCATCTACGCATCCTATTGGTCGTTACGATTTTTATGGCTAGTACTTTTTGAGTTTCATAAGGCTTATTCATTCTCATATTAACTGAGAAACCCAAAAATAACTTCGTTTGTCCACTCCATGTTTACGTGGCTGGGAGAGTACTTTCCGAACTAAACAAGTTGCAACCACCAAACCAACTAGAAGGCTCGCTGAACTACAAAGACTTATTAATGTTACTATACAATGTAATCCATTCAAACTTGACATATGGTGAAAGAAGTACAAAAACATGCTGATAAGAATGCAACGGAAAACCTTACTAAGAGTAGTTTGCGGTTACCGAACAATATCAACGGAAGCTATTCAGGTTATAACAGAAATCCTGCCCGTAGACCTGGTTGTTGAAGAAATTGTATATGAAGATAAAAATGGACCAGTGAAGAAAACAAAGAAGCTGCAAAAGAGAAAACACTGGAATCCTGGCAAGCAATATGGGATCGAAATACCGAAAAAGACAATGGACGAAAAGAATTATTCCCGACATTAAAACATGGATAGACTGCAAACACAAAAAAATGGATTACTATATGACACAAGCTCTAACGGGAAATGGATCTTTCAGGACATATACAAAGCGAATAGGGTACTGTCAAAGAATAGATGACGCAGAACATACGTTAATTTACTGTCCAAGATTTAAGAACTACCGCTAAACAACAAAACACGATAGATGACGCAGAACACGTTATATTCCTGAGAATCCTGAGAATGTTTCCGCTATTTCGACCAAATCTACAGCGGAGGGTTTTAGTTTGTAGGCGTCCTCAAGACAGGATGACTCGGGCACATTCGGTAGACCAACAGAGACCAGTGTCTATGAAGTTCTCATCGCTATAAAAAAAAAACAAGGGACGTACGGGTCGAGCTTTTGAAGTTACTGACTCGCGGTGGATCATTCGCCATCACTGATCTTGCCGGGCTACATCAAGCGGCATCCTTCTCACGGCTTGCTGGCGTGAGCTGACGCGGCCTGACCTACAATAACACGGGCCGTGAAAAGCCAGCTTTAGGTACTCCGATAACGATACGATTAAATTTTAGCGAGTTTAAGTTGGCGATATAAAAAAACAAAGACTACTTTTTTATCAAACTCACATATTTAGCATGTATAACGTTTAGACCAGACGCAAGCTTACGTTCTATAACGCCTGTCATCAATAGATTTGTGATACGACTGAAAAGGGGAGTAAGGGGTAGTGATGCGAATATAATGTAACCTTCATATTTGCTCGGAACAGTTGAAGACCGTGCTAACCCCCACTGGGCATGGGACCAGAGGTTCTCGATCGGTATGATGCGAATGCATCTAGCTTTTCATATCCAAATGCCAACCTCACTTTCTCGTGGTGCTCCCTGTCTAAAACAGACGAGGCTCTGGCGACCGAATATGGCCGGTATAGCCTTATGGGGAAGTTGAACTAGACCCACTAACGAATAGAAACTGATCCATTAAGGAACTGTACAAACTCGCACAGGGGAAAATTTAAGGGTGTGGTTAAACTAGAATCAACACTAGGAACTGCTCCATTAGGGACCTGTACAATCTCGTACAGGGGAGTGGAGTGGTTAAACTAGGATCAAAGGGTGCACAATAAGCCAGTAATGGCTGCAGTGCAGTGGCTCTGGCCATCAGTCGGTAGAAATCCGACACTACCCGGGACCTCCTGGTAGAGGAGAAATGACTCTGGCAGGAAAGTAGTTCGGGCGTCTTATGCAAGATTTCCCCTTGATACCCTTAAAAAAAAATACGACTGAAATAAAATGTAAAGACAGAAACGTCCGATCCGGCAAATTCCACGTCTACGGATCGGCATCTCGTAGTCGTCATAATCAAATTAAACTATCTATGTGCATATGTCCAGTTTATCTAAAATTGAACGTTAAAAACGTAATGTAGGATTTGTAAAATCAACGAACTTATCGTTGGTAATTTTGTGACCAACGATAAGTATCGGAAAATTATAAAAAATATGTAAACTGTGTTTTACATAATATATAGTGTATTTGTTTTTCAGAATATATAGTGTAATTATAGGAATCCTCTACTTGTAAGATATAGTTTGGTAATTTTAGCACTTAAAATATTGTACAAATAAAGTTTTGTATTGTTAAGTCACAAACTGTTTTTCAAATTTTTCCTAAAATAACATCACAATTTTATGAATGGTTTTTGTAAAATTGCTATCAAGGTTGGAGTTTCACAAATCATTTTAGTAAAATTATAACTAAATTTGTAAACATAAATTATAATTTTAAAACTTCTTTCTATACGTAAAATTACAAATTTAGATGCAAAAGTACAAAAAACAACCAAAAAAGATTTTTTTATTTAAAATACTAGCGAAAAAATTGCTAAAAAGTATTTCCGTAATATTTCATCCTCGACATTTTGGAAAATCGACAAAAGGGGTTATGTAAAGGTTCAAAAGCACTACTAGAATCCAGTACTTCCTCCTCTCTATCTAGTATACCGTTTATTGATGGTGTTAAATAGAAAGTTTATTACCCTTGTATATATGTTTAGTTATAGTTTCATTAAAGTCAAAATTGTTGAAAATACAAACTTCTTTAAAAATTATGAATTTATCAACTTAAAAAACATGAACAAATACTCTTTACTAGACACACACATCACATATTTACTATTTTTTACTTCAAACGAACCACTGGCACTGTGCCACTGTGAAACAAACGACTTCAAAACGGCTGCCTGAGGCGTGTACAGGCGTGTTACAAACTCTGGACCTCCGCCATAGTACAGTTGAATATTAAATTTTACAATGAATTTTTAGTTCACCATACCATTACGATATGGGGGACTATTAAATCTAAAACTAAAACTCCCACGAACTTGGACTTTATAACAAAATTTTTAGTCAATATTCATGAAAACTTAAATTTGAAAACAGTATATCGCTAGTCGCTTTTGTTCTAAAGTTACAATTTTTGTAAATATTTTATCCCCCTTTTCCCCCTTTCAACCTCCCATCACCCTACTCAAAAGCTAATCAGTTCATGGTCAGCCGATAGAGGATTTTTGTACCAAATTTCGTTAAAATCGATTAGGCCGTTTTTGAGTTATCATGTATACAGACAGACAACAGACAACAGACCGACCGACAGAAAACTTTTTTTTTTCGTCGATTAAGGTGTTTTGGAACCTTAGTAACTCATTTTTGATAAAATTAAGAAAAGTAAAAATTTCACGATATTAATAGTCCCCCATATTGGTATGGTGGACTAAAAAGATTGGTGCTAGAAAGCACGGATAGTCCACCATACAATCAGTTATTTTATGTTGAAAGGAAATGAAAATATTTCGAAACCTTAGTAATTCATTTTTGATAAAATTAAGAAAAGTCAAAATTTCACGATTTTAGTAGTCCCCCATACCATATTGGTATGGTGGACTAAAAAGGATTTTGAGGCTACAGTCATATTATATACTAACACAAATATAAAATATATATAAGTATAACAAAAACATCATCAGTTATTTTAGCAAAATAAACTAAACATCTTAATCGTAGGTGACAGATATTTTAAACGTTTGACTTTTCATACTTTGATATCACCCTGTACATATCGAAAGTTGTTGAGATTTAGGTAACGTGTTTGCTCTAATCACGTTAGCAAAATACCAAAGTTTCATAAGTTCAAGATTTCTAACAAAATATGACAAATGACTACAATTGATCGTGTAATAACAATCAAGAGTATAGAAGGTTTGTCTAAAGTCTATAAAGGGCTCATATTGAACACCGATCACGTTTTTATAAAGTGTTTAATAACCTTATGGTGAACTAAGTTTCAGAAACTTAGTAAGTCGTATTGGATGCTTTTGTTCAGCTAGACTAGCAATACAAAATTAAAGTTTATTAAAAATATTGCTTAAATTCTGACATTTATATCGTGCTTTAAGAGTTAGTAGTAGTAGTAGTAGTAGAGAAGGGGCGGCGCGAAGCCTGGCAAGTAGGCCTCTCAGGGCCCTTTCTGCCTTACCCCGAGCCTGCCCCTAATCCGCCGCCTGCACCACTGGTCTGGCAGTCTGCTCTTCTGGTTTTACTGTTCTTTTTAGAAAGTCCAGTATTTTCTCCCATTTGAGCGTATGACAGATCCTCCTCGTCCAGAGTCGGGGAACCGAATACCGGGTATCTCGTCCTCTGGTATGCCTTTCAGTTCGCTATAACAAATCGAGATATCTCTTCTGCCCGCCCGCAGGCCCGGCAGGTCGAATCATTTTCCACCGCGATCTGGGTTATGCTCTTCCTTAGTCGGTTGTGACCTGTTATGATTCCTGTCAGGATACCATCGTCCCTTCGTGATCTCCCCAGAAGCCATTTTTTTCTGGCTCCATCCGGGTCCTTCACGAAGTCCCTGATCTGACTGCATCCTGTTTCTCCTCTCCAAGCGGTCGCCATGGCATCGTTGGCCCATTTATTGAGTCGACTTTGCAATAGTCTCTTGGTTGTTCCTAGGAGTGGTTCCGGACCTACATACTGGGTGTAGAGTTAGTAGAAATTATACTTAAACAAACAGATGGACAAAACAAATCAGACATGTCATGCAAAAGGTTGGTAAATGGTTCGACTTGATAAGACAAAAAAAATTGTTTTTGTTTTAATACACAATTCTGGAATAATTTTTAACACTATCATTGAATATGCTCATTAAACGAATTAAAGGTATAGGGTGACCCCTCAGCCATTAACCTATAGCAAAATAGCTACAGAAGAGCTACAATATGGAGCATTCAAAATATTTGGGCCCCTTATGGTGGTGCTATAAGCTGTAGGGTCTAGATTGTCAGTCAGAGCCGCGTTCGAGGGCAGTGACGCTTTTTTGGGTAAGGACACAACCCCCTTAAATGAAATAGGCCTTTTACATATAAATGAACGTAATTTAAATAAATAATAAACATTTATTACATTTTTGTAATCTGCGTTGTACCAATAACCTTTTTTAACTATTTTGTGAACAAAATTTATGACAAATAATAAGAAAGACATTATTCTGATCACGGTCATAAATGTATATCTGAGACATGCAGTAGACGTCTGTTTTTGATCAATCTTGAATTGCAAACGAGACAACATGTGCATGCCACTGTTACTTCTGCCTGTTCTTCGCAACTGCCCTTACATAATTTTTGGAGCTTTACAATACCCGTTTTGAATTAGTTATTAAACAATTGTTTAAAGATCGCGAATATTCGGTCCTCTCCTTGCGGCCATATAACTATAAGATGATATAACGGCCCTGCCCTTGCATTTTCAGAGAAAAATACGTACCGATAATAACTCTCCCAATCGAGTTAGCATGGACATAATCCAGAGACGGGGAGTCTACCGACGATCATTTGACAGCGAAAATTTAGGTTTATGTTTTATAGTTTTGTTTACTTTTGGAAAATTTATTAAAAGAGTGGACACTACAGTAAAAAAATTAAAAGGTGTTGTCTACTGTTTCTTGTAATTTCGTATTAATAGAAAATTTGATTCCGCTAAATTTAGACATGGACAAAACAAGATTAGGGAACAAAAATAGGATCTTTGAGACTTAATTCGTGAGTATTGTTTCATTTTTGCATAACAGTTGGGCATACAAGCGCGTCGACTGCGTCAGTAGTAAAAGCAACTGACAAACATTTGACAGCGAAAATTTAGGTTTATGTTTAATATTTTTGTTTACTCTTAGAAAACTTATTAAAAGAGCGGACACTACCGTAATAAAAAATAAAAAGTGTTGTCTAGTATTTCCCGTAATATCGTGTCAATAGAAAATTCAATTCCTCTAAATTTAAACATGGACAAAACAAGATTAGAAAACAAATAGCAGGATCCTTGAGACTTAGTTGGTGGGTATGGTTTAATTTTTGCATAAAAGTAAGCATTCCCTGCCCTGGACTTGTGACACATTTTGTGGGGGTCAGAAGAAGAGGCCTAAGATATACAAAAAGACCATGTGCTTCGCATATTTATTTACATAATGCACGCATCACAGAAAATACCGCCACAAAATTTTAAAAGGCGAAAACACTATAATAACATAAACAAAATTGCACACATCCGCAAAAATGTTAACTTTTCGATGATGCCGAATTTTTACAGGAAGTGGGCTCGGCACTTGGGCGCCATGTCCTTGTGTAACGGGTTCACCTTGTGGATTAAAGCGCTCGAGTAAGGTTAAACTTGCGGTTGGAGAGGTTTTATCCATAATATAACAAATAAGTGCAATTAAATAAAATCAAAGTTTTCGAACAGATGATGTCGTAGTTATTCTCACTCAAATTAATACCTTGTTATTAAATCATCGTAAGGTCACTACGACGCTGGCATGGATTTGTTAGTGCAAGCGCAATAGATTTTTCGCCAATGGCCTGGCAGCCCAAACAGTGCCAAAGTCCACCGCGATTTTGAATTTTCTTCTTTGTTTTTTAAAGTTATTTTCGTTACACATTTTGCGACACTTGGGCCGTTATAGTATCTCATAGTTATATGCTTGCGGCCTTTTCTATAAACCTCAGACTCCCGTTACATTCAATGTCGTGCCGCTCATGTTGCTATGTCTTGTTTTATATGGCAAGTCACTAAAGCCCTATCAAAATTTTAGAAAAATGCAGTTTAACCTTTTAGGGCTTGCATTGCACTTAAGGCTATAGTTTCTCCCCAGATTTTAAGTAAAAAAGTACAACTGGCAACGCCTTGTTCATTAATATTTTGATCTTTTACCAGAGTGCACAGGGAAAACTAAGCATCAGAATTAGCTGAAATTTTGCAGGGGTGATCATTTTTAAATGCTTAGCAAAAATATCTGAAAGATTTTTCAAAATTCTCAATTATTTTTTCTTCAAATAAAAACTCTGCTGCTGTCATCTATCCCAAAAGCCACAAAATAATTGCGGTTTAGAACAAATCCGATATACAAAAAAAATAGAGAAATACTCACAATTTCCTCTGGAATACATTTTTGCTTTTTATATTTCCTTGCTTTAGCGAAAATAATAACTTAAGTTTCCTTTTTTCTAAAAGCCTGTGAACTCCGGAAAATAAAACCGATCAATCAATCATAAACGTTTATACCTTATGGAATTTGGGAGACACACGCAGTTCAAGTGTTGGCCGATAGATCGCAGAATTTATACGATTCCATGGTAACTGCAGGTGTTTTGTCAACAAACTTTAAATCGGGCCGCAGTGGAAAAGAAGAGTATTTTTACGTTTTCTGACAGAAAACCATTCGACGTTATGTTTATCTTTCAAAAATGTGTTTTCAAAAACATTGTTCTAAAACAAATATGAAACCACTTCGCATGTGCGGTGGTCCGCCGAAAAAGGCCCAGCGCTGCGCGGGCATTACCCCGAGTCTATCAAAAAACCAAGAGAACTTTACTGGCTCGGTGGCATTACTAGGAATTAGCATAGAAACATTCGGCGCCCATAACCTCACAAAATTTTGTTTTTATTTTGATTCAACCATTTTTTTAAAATTTAAATTATTGCGGCATAGTTATGTGCAAGTGTACTAGTGAAATCTTGGAGTACAAAGGATAGATTTTAGATCCTAACCTCAGTTTCAAAAATACACGAATACTTGAGTACTAATAAAACAGGTCAGTAAAGCTCCATTTAGAGGTTGGAAAGACTCTTGCTAGTCGTTGGCGCTTCTGTCTAAAATAAAATACGATTATTTCGTCTAGCGCCATTAGCCAATTTTTAAGTCTGCATGCTTTTAAGGTAACCTGTAAATGCAACCCTAAACATTTAATACTTATGTGCTTTAGCGGAAAGTCAAAATAAGTAACCTAATCCCAAATTATTGTCCCGGTGCTTAAAAATCTCTGGTGTCCCACTGTGCCCGCATTGCCATGGAAAACAAATGCAATGACGTAAAATTTTGCAAAAAAATCGTGTCGACATAGTTAAATTGACTTTCCGTACAGTGTTGCTAAAAACAATTCCCCAGATTGTAACTACGACCTTAACGGCGCAAGAACAATCCAGAGATAATATAAATTTGTCAATCGATTTCAATACGTCATCTACCACTCATTATCTATCTCTGGTTTCTTTACTGTATTCTCCTGTTCACAGATTGCGCCGCGAATCATTGGGGATTAGGGTCACTGGATCCTAAAACCTGCAGCTGGGACCGCAGGTCTCAGGATCCAGTGACCCTATGGGGGATTGTTTATTTATCACCTAGGTGATCGAATTGAGAGCAGTGACAACTAGTCAAATGGCCATACACACAGACCACTTAAGGGTTCTAAAAAGTAGCTTTTCACCAAAGGAAAAATTATTAAATAAAACACAAAAATCAGGCCGACGAACTCCAAAACAAAACGACAAAACTAAGGTTATGAAGAATGTCAGGAAGACACACTGACATTGGTTAGTTGCAAATACAGTGAGTCGACCAATTTCGATGTTTGCATGGCATAGATTTTTTTTCCTGGTAAGGGCTGTTACCTAGGTATATATGCTAGATCTCTCTTAGCCGAATACATTTAGGAAAGGAGAACACTAGAAACTATGCCTAGGGTAAGCTCACAAAAAAAAGACGTGGGTGGTTAATTTTGATAGTGGCGGTATCTATAATATAACCATTTAAGTACTTTTTGATGCTAGGCATATAACTAATATTGATAGGTAACCAGTATAGTCCATGTTTTTACATTTCCGCATGTTTTAGCTTTAGAGGAAAATAATACTCAATTTGTTTTTTATTAGAGGAAGAGGATTACAAAGCTTATTAATACAATCTAGAGAGTTTTTGAAATTAGGTGTCCATTATTTGGAAAATTACAAATATTTCCAATTTAGTTTTACAGGTCTCTATAAAGGGTATTTTTCACTGTTTCTGACGTAATATGGGCGCGCCAATTTTGAAATACCACAAAAGCTAAAACAGTTTTTTTCAAAAAATAAACAAAAACATAGTCCAATAAACAATTTAGGCAAAATTTCAGGCCATTTGGAAGTCCCGTTTCCGAGAAACATGCGGAAAAAGAATTGCCTAATAAACGAACCCAACAGCGTTGCCGGTTTAACGATGTAATTGGGCCGTTAAGCTCAAACGCGGCTCAGGGCACTCGAAGTGGCATCGATCAAGTCTGGAACATTTTACACTACCATAAAATAAATCAAGCAATATTGCCATATCTTTAGGAATTATAAACACATTTAAGGTCATTTTGGCAACACTCTACGCATGTCGGTAATATAACATGAAAAACACCGACCAAAACAGTACGGCGATCTATATTAGCACTCTCTTGAACTACGCATTGCCGCTAAAATTTAATGAATTTTAAACGCTTAGGCAGATACAATTATCGATTCTTGATTTTCTTTGCCAGGTTGCCCTTTTGCCCCTTTCTTTAATATTTGGAAAACCACTATGGCCCTTAAAGTACGTACACTATCGGCATCATAAAAGTGGTACACGATACTTTTTGTTGTAATACCTTGGTCTATTTTTACAAACAAAGTCACCCATTATTGTATTTTTCTTAAACTGTCAAAGTATGTCATTCTATATTTCAGTCTGACAAATGAATGAAAAATGCCTCCACAAATTTCTTTATTTGATAAAGCCCAACTCCTGGCACAACTACAACTAAGATGGTAAATTAAAAAACGATGCGAAGAAGATCAGACAATAGAGAGAAAACAAGGAACCGGTTTATTGAAAGTTTCCACTGATGAACAAAATTATGACCTTATCGCTTCTATGGAAGAAAACCCTTTCGCATCTGTTGCCCAGGCAATTTCCAGGACGTGTAAGAGGGGCACGAAATCGCGTAAGGAGAGGCTCTAATTTAAGTGTGTGTGTCGTGTCGCCGCTAAAAAATTAAACTTACGAATGAAAAAAAAAACAGGTCAGGTTACTTTTTGCCCTTAATTACTCTCTAAAGGAACCAGACTTTTGGCGAAAGGTAATATTTTCCGATGAAACAGTTTTCCAGTCCTGTAGTAACAGAAAACAAATTTGAGTGTATCGTCCACTAAGAACGCGCTATGAGATCACGCTGGAAGATTTTCGGTAAATATGTGGGGTTGGATTTCTGCTAGAGGTCATGTTGCTCTATTTCGAATCAATGGGAGGCTCACAGCACAGCTTTACGTGGACATTTTAGAGAACACCATGCTTCCAGCCGTCATAGAACTTTATCAAGACCAGTTTATTTTTCAACAAGACAACTGCCCTGCTCATACGGCCAGAATTTGCCAAACTTGGTTTCGGGAGCAAAATATTGAAGTTCTTCCTTGAGCTGCGAAAACCCCAGACGCCAATTCTATGGAAAATATCTGGGGTTTAATTTCAAAAAAGCTGGAAAGCTTTAATATTGTGCCGGGAAATCAACATCACTTGGTTAATAGGCAATGCTTATGAAGAAGTGATTGGTGAAAATGAAAACCTTATGGAAATTTTGGCTGATTCTCTACCAAGAAGGTTAAACGGTATAAGTGAGGTGAATGGCGCAATGACCAGATATTAAAATTTATATACCTAATAATTTGTTTCTGTCGTTTTAAAATTTTCGTTACAGTTGTGTTTTTTAATTTTTGTCACAGTTGTTTTATGCGCTAGCGTATAATTGTAATATAAAAATTATTTTTGAAAGCAATCTTTGATGTCAATATTTTTACATTTAAGTACCAGTCTATCACAAAATATAATCCGGTAGTTAACCATACAATTTAAAAAATACCTATATTTATCACGTACCACTTTTATGATGCTGATAGTGTACGTTTTGTTGAGACCCTTCTTAGCTTAGACAGATGTGATTTTGCAATATGAGATGCCTATTTAATTTTCCCGTTACGTGACTGATTTTTATAATATTTTCCGAAAATACCGGCTAAAGCATTTTTCCGCGAAAACGTCGATTGCGAGATGTTGTTTTTTGTATTTTTTTCCATTTGCTTTTGCGTTCAATTTTGGTTTTATATGTCAAGAAAATATTATTGTTCAGCTGAATACACTGCGCTATGTATAGGAGTAGACAAGTCCGCTTGATATTTGATTTATATTTTAATCCAATGAAAGCATAAGAACTGTCTACTGTATTGTTCGAAGTATAAACTTTTTATATCTTCCTGACAGACTAAAACTAAAAGGACGGGACCTTTAATATACTCGTTCATTGCACACTGAGAAAACATTTGCAAAGGATTGGCACATGTCAGGAAAATCAGTGAAAAATAAAATAAAATTCGATGAGGGCGCATCCAAAGTTTACTCTAAGAGAACAAATTATTGGTCACAAATAGCAAAACAAATAGACGTAGCTGGCACTAATACGCCCTCTCTATCTACAACCTGCCTTTGTTAAGACAATTTTTTGGACCAGTTGCCAGAAAGCATTAATTTAATTGGGTGCCATGATTTTGTCAAAGTATAACTATGCTTTTTAAGTACAACACAGTGAATTTTTTGTATGTTAAAATAAAAATTTGTTCCTTCAAAAAGTCGATAATACAGATAGCAAAAAGGATATATTTTATTACAAAATAAATTTTTTATATTGTCACACAAAAGCGTTTATTTGACTACGACTATTCCTAATAAACTGATACAATTTTGTACCGAAATTGCAGTCACTTTCAGCCCCAACGATCCATTTTTATGTTGTCCGTGAAAAATAAATCAAAAGAAAGGTTCGTGGCATATTGGACTCACATTTTGTTTTTCAATTTATTACGACCAGGCCTCCAAGATCTAATGGATAGTCCAGAAACCTCCAGGCCAGTTTCATCCCTGTTAGGATTCATCAGGGTAACATAGGACTGTACCTGGCGTATGAAGCATAACATAAACAACCACATCCAGCGAATTTAAACCACTTTCGTCATCAAACAACGCGGGATATTGGATGGCTATATGCAGCGCGCCGCCTATCGGAATAAAGCGAAAAGCAAATCGTTGGAGGATGCAAATATCAATAAGAATGAAATTTGCGAGCAGGAAAAAAAGAAACCAGCCTCCTCCGGAGTGATTGTTGCTGAGCCTTAATATAAGGCGACGTAGTATAAACTCCAATTGGGGGTGGAGTTGCTGCGAACATTGTATTTTGAACGGTCTTCTTTCAGTAACCGGTAGAGTTTCCCAGGTTTCTTTTTTTTTCTGCTTTTCGATTTATTCCGATAGGGAGCGCGCTGCATATAGCCATCCAATATCACGCGTTGTTTGACGATGTAAGTTGTTTAAATTCGCTGGGTGTGGTTTTTTATTTTATGCTTCATACGCCAGGTACAGTCCTATGTTACCCTGATGATTCCTAACAAGGATGAAACTGGTCTGTAGGTTTCTGGACTATCCATTAGATCTTGGAGTCCTGGTCGTAACATGATATCACTTTGTACCGAAACTGCAGTCACTTTCACTCAAAATCTCTTTCTGCTACGCAACAGATGGTATGTTCTCGTAATATGTTCCATTTTACCTTAAATTGTGAACATTTTTATGCCAAAGTGACAGACCAATCGGCAGTCTCATTCGTCATTGTTCGTAAGTTGTCTACTTTTTCCGGATGTAGTAAGTATTTAACTGTACGAACTACGGTTAGTTTGTGACGGAAGTGCAAAGTGATGAACTTGTCCTAACAACATGTCTCCCATTTCGCACAAATGAAAAAATCGTTCTTTTTATAGTGAAAAAAATTCTTAATATAACCCTTTTTTTCCAAAAAACTTTATAAAAATAAGCGTTTTTTCACTACGAAAGTAACGTTTTTTTCAATTTTGCGTAGTGGGCTATTTGAACTTTTCAAATTAATTATCTATTTGTACTGAAACGTACTTATCCTGCCAAATGCAAATAGGGGATTGTATTGCATTGTGTTTGTTCCCTCAGTGTCGCAAACACCTTTATCTGTGGTTCTATTGCTGACTTTGTTTGCGTCCATTTTAGCTTGATTCTGGCGCCTGTAATTTTTTGTGATTGTTTTGCGGTTTTATTTACCTTTAATTTTTTTTTAGACATTTTTAAAATCTTTTTACTCATACAGCAAAACGTGTAACGCTACAGTTGTGGCAATTTTACATTTTACAGATCACTGTAAAAAAACTCCTTTCAATAATTAGATGAAAATAAGGTACATTAATGCATTTAAAACATAATAGTAGTTTACAAAACAAGCATGTTATGATGGTCATTAAACGCGAAGATGAAGTTTAATTTATCTAAGCGTGTAATTACCATAACATGCGAGTTAGTGTACTATACTTTACCTACGACCATTGAAAATGTCATCATAAATATCATAAATTATTAGAAATATCAAACGGTAACACTTTTGAGTCAACAACCTTTATAACCTGAAGTTTCAATGATGTTCTATCAGAAACGTTAATAAAAATAAGGCTACTAACTAAACAAGGTTTTTTTTCTTAAAAATACGTAATATATCAATTTAACGGGGTTTGTTTTTGGTTAGGTATTTGATTTTTGATTTGGTATTGGATTTATTTACGTTTGGTCGTAGGTAATAGTTATTTATATTACTAGACCAAGTCTGTTGCTGTAATGAGCCTTACCGTATGTGTAATATGATAAATAAATAAATAAATAAATATCGTCTTTATTGACCAAGTAAAAATAAAACAATACATGCCTACAAAGAAAAAAAAGCCTTGATAAAAGGCAAGGTATCGCTTCTAGAGCGCTTTTTGACCTAAATTGCAAAATATAAATTAAGAATATATACCCAAACATATTATTTTTATCCTGAATACTACAACATTTTATCTACGATTCAATAATAAATAAGCATTTTTTGAAATAAATAAATTGTAAAAATTGATGTTTTTTTTAATAAAAATGAGTTATATAATGAGCTCATTATATGACTAGTGATGTAATCAGACTTTTAACGAACTAGTGAGGTAATGGGGCTTACTACATGACGCAAACAGGCCAAAGTTAGAGAATTATAAGCCACTTATCGTGCAGATTTTTTAGTGAAGTTAAATTTAATTTCTAAGGCGTTTTGCCTGATCAATCCACACGTATAAGATATGCGATCGCTAGATTACACCTGCACTGGTAAAAAAAAATGAGTAAAATTTCAGTCAAAAATCACTCAAAACGGATCTAATTTCGGTCCACACCAGAATTGAGTGAAAATCATAGAGGCGTTTTAACTCAAAGTTTGGGTGACTTTATGAGTTAAGGAAATTACCTAGGAGTGATTTTCAAATCATATTAATCAACTGTTGTATTGTAACTCAATATCCAGCTAAAAATACTCTAGTTTTGAGTATTTTTACTCTATATTGAGTCAAGTTCACTAAGATTCAATAATATTTACTCCAAATAGAGTGAAATTCACTTCAGATTCCCGAGTATACTTTTGTTCAAAATAGAGTTTATTCACTCGTTCTATGAGTTAATTTTACTTGATTTTTAGTGAAAAAGAGTTCTGAGTATAAATTTGCTCAAAATAGTTTATTGGCTCATTTTATAAGTTAATTTCGCTCAGGCTCAAGGAGTGCATTTACTCTAAATAGACTGGAGTTCACTCGATTCACTCAAAGTTTGAATAAATTTAACTCCAATTTAGATTATATTGCTTTATGTTTATATCGTAATTTAGACTCAAATTTTGTTTTATTTCTTCACTAGTTACTTTAACTAAATTTTCTTACAATAAACGACAGCAAGTTTTGTTGAGCACATTTAGCAGCAAGAAAGTTTTGTATACTATTTTTTCATTATTTACGACTACATGATGAGAAAATGAGAAAAAAATTGTGTAAACAAATGTTTGATAGTAAATCAAATAGAAATAAGAAGAGGCTGTGGCTAGGTACTACACGAACTGTCGTAAATTTAGCTAAATTGCTACAGTCACGACAGTGGCAAAAAATGCCATTTTCCCGGTTTTCCCCACAAAAACTAATGTATTGTTCATGCTCTTCTTAGTCAAAGGTTTAGTTTCTAATTTTTGTCATAACTTTTATCCCTGTCACTTGTCTTGTTACGAAAAAGACAGTGACAGGGATATATGAGATGACAAAAACTACAACTAAACCTATGACTATACCTTGTATGAACCTAACTTAACAAAATTTTATCACATATGTTATAATTTAACCTAACCTAACCTAACAAAAAATTTGCTAACCTGCCGACATATCACCACCTAAGCGGCTGTCGTGTATCGTTCTCGACTTTCGGGTCTTTAGCCACAGCCATAAGAAAAATACATAAGAACCAGTAGGTAACTACTTAACTTGATCAAAGCATACCTGAGAGACTGAAAAAACATTCACATGTGCACTATCCTTTGGAAGTTTTAGCGTGGGCGGTACAAAGTAGCTATTTACTTACCAATTTCCTTATAAAATGAGCCATATTCACGTCATCCGTCAATTCAATTTTGCACCACTTGGTGAGCGATAAAAATTTTATTTTGAAAATCACTATCCGATTTACAAAAATTCTGAACAAATGTGATCCACAAGCTCTCCGCATCACACAAACTGCGTTCCGGTGCATTCTGGGTAGATCGTCTCCGTTTACGATACGGCGCGATGAAAGCCGGAACTTGCCGAGGGCCCGATGTACTCAAATTAGAGTCACAGAATCTACAGAATATCAAAGGTCACTCGAAATGAAGTGAACCGACTCAATTTTCACTCAATGGTGAGTAATAGATCAAAAGTACTCAAAATAAGTTGAAAAAATACTCAAAAATTTTACTAAAATTTTTTCACTCAGTTTAGAAAATAGGTTCACTCTGGCCGATTTTCTCCAGTGTGCAGCGTAAATATTATGTTCATATCAGGTCAGTCAAGCCACCCCCCCCCCCGAAAGATATTCGAGTTTTGATATGATTATAATTTCGAACGAATTTCGAACTAATTTTGAAAGATTTTTAAAAATTTTGGACCACACTCCTTCCTGTTTTTTTTTATATTCAAAATAGGGGGTGCAGAAAGACGTCAAGCTACACCTCCCTCATTTAAAGCGTAGAGAAAAAT
Source organism: Oxystoma pomonae (assembly GCA_963921995.1). NCBI lineage: Eukaryota > Metazoa > Arthropoda > Insecta > Coleoptera > Brentidae > Oxystoma > Oxystoma pomonae. The sequence goes on along the minus strand of OY998171.1, from coordinate 46,483,962 downwards.
GAAAAAAAACTATTCCAAAATTAAGAACTAATTTCGAACTCCTAATATCACGAAAAGGAATTTCTAAAAATCCACTAGTAATCCTGTTTTTTTCTAAATATGGTGGGGGCTGCAGGTTGGCGTCAAGTCACAACCCCTTCAAACTTTGACATGCTTATAATTTTGACCTAATTTCGAACTAATTTTGTAACTTTAAAAAAATTTTAACCCCACTAATTTCTGTGATTTTTTATATTTATTCAAAATGAGGGGTTTAGCCAATTGAAGTCCAGTCAGTTTGGAAGGCAGAGAAATAGACTAGAAACGACTAGAAATCACATAAAAAAAACTATTTCCATCTTTGTTGGACTTTTGGTACCTAATATGTGCATGTGTAAAGCACCTAATTTTTCCAATGGTGCTTCTTAGCTGATGCGGACTATCCAAATCTATACAAATCAATAGTGAATTTTTCGAAGTTCTTTTTAGTGATATTACGAGTTCGAAAATAGTTCTTAATTTTGGGATAGTTGCTTTTCATTTTTCTCTGCGCTTTAAATGAAGTGGGCGTAGCTTGACGTCTGGCTGCACCCCCCATTTTGAATATAAAAAAACAGGAAGGAGTGTGGTTCAAAATTTTTAAAAGTGGTTCAAAATTAGTTCGAAATTAGTTATAAATTACAGGCATATCAAAACTCAAATATCTTTCGAGGGGGCGGGGTGTGGCTTGACTGATCTTTCATATCGGCTCTCGAACAGAAATTATTCAAATAAGTTGATTTTTCTTAAAAACCTTTAACCAAAATGTTAACTTTTGAGTATTTTCATACTGACAATCTAGTAAACCTCAGTGATAAAGCAAGAGTTCAAGGTATAAATAACTTAAAAAAGATTATATGAGAATTTTCTCGTCCTGAATACGAAATGGACAGTCCTGTACCTCAAAATTATGGATAAGGGATCGGCACACTAATCCAAAGGTGAGCAATTTTACCATTTTCACATATATGATATAGTAGTACCACCAGACCAAAAATCACCTGATGTGCCGGATCTCATTCATGGATAAGGGTTCGGCACACCATTCTAAAAGTGGGCATTTTTAGAGTGGTCTACCGAACCCTTATCCATGAATAAGGTCCGGCGCACCAGGTGATTTTTAGTCTGATGGTACTACTACATCATATATGTGAAAATGGAGGGGGGTACCCTATCCATCACGTGACCTCTAAAATTGCCCATCTTTGGATTGGAGTCCTCATCCATAATTTTGAGGTACAGGGTTGTCCATTTTGTATTCAGGACGAGAAAATGCACTTCTCATCAAAAAATGGGGAGGGTTACTTATCCATCATAATTTTTACTGCGAACGCTTGTACTATAAGTAAAATTTGGTTAGACAACAACGCTTTTACGCGAACCAAAATGTCCGCCTACAATATTTTTAATGGAAGCGTATTGAGTATTGGGACGACATAATCGAGCTCTGCTCGCTCATTGACATCGCGTCAATTAACAAAACTTTCGCTTTTTTCCGCAACGTTGCCAACACTAATCGTTGCAAATATGGTAAAAGGTTTAAAAATACATTTATATATGCAGATTCAGCAAGTTTAAAACATATTCGAATTTTTATACTAGTAGTGATTATTTGTGTATTGTACGTTTCAGAAATAAAGATAGCCATATGAATTTACTTTATTCAAAAACACAAGAAATACAATGAATTATTTAAATAAAATCAAAATCAACACACAAAGCCCTTTTGTGAGCTGTAATTGTACTGCCCTCTTTTCCCTTTGTGATATGTTTCTTTTTCCACTTTTAAATGTCGGCGATTCTTATTGGGCTCCTTTAATAAAAATTCAATGTCCCGTCAGAATAAAAATGTTTTAGAGAGCAAGACGATGACAAGTCTGGAACCATTAACCAAATAACGCACTGCTCTTCTAAAATTAAAAACAAAAAACTTTAACCAAAAAATTACTAGCCACCGCAAAGCAAACGAGCTGGTGGAAATATTCAACTCTAGAGTTTGTCCGCAAATTTAAAGTTTTGGTCGGGAAATGCTTCTATTTTTTAGTATAAGAAGAAGAAGAATGAAAACAACGACGATTTTCCGTAATTTTTGGACATACCTCTTTTTGACATCGGAATCCATAATAAAAAAGGCTGATCTACATAAAATTTTATTAATTCTAATAAATTTGACAATATTTTCCCTATTTAACACACAAAGACGATTAAAATTAATAAAGGTAATAATTCTGTCACAGTCTCGCAAATAATTTTATTTGAATAAACTTGAAAACTGTTTAATAATATGTTTTCTAGTCAAGAGTGAACACATTTTAATACCATTAAATAAAAAAAAAAACGTTAGCGTTCTCCAACGCAACGTTGTGAAAAAAAAACTAATATTCTGGACAGTCATATGTTCGGTTGGCGTAGAAATGTTCTCAACCTTCTCCTGTCGAATTTAATTAAATGCTTACTGAGTTAGCAGTACAAAAATCCCCAAAAAGTTCCATTTTGTTATTGATGGTTGCTAACAAAACATTTTGGGAATTATTCTACTGCCAACCTATAGCAAATAATTAGTGAAAATTCGTTAGTTTAGTCTGTTTTAATCCGTCTACCGCAGGCTGTGAAGTTTTAGTAAAATTCTAGTAATGGCACGTGCAAACTATTGTCGTGGTATAATACTGGTTCTTAGCTATTCCAAATTAGTTGGTCATCAGGCTTCGTAAAAGCAGATATTAACCAAATTTCGGAAGCCTATAGACCACACCTATGGCGTATTTTCTTTTCTGAATTGTAATTTTTAAAAGTCAGTAAAAGTCAGTAATCAATTTGTTCATTTACATTAAAATCAATAGTGATTCTTGAACAAATATATTCAGTTTAAACATAAGCACCCACACTTCCACCACGAGCATATAATCTGTTTTTATTATAAAATTGGTAGCCTGGAATATTAAATATATTTTGAGGAAATTCCTCATGATTTAACCATGATTCGCTAATTACTATTACATCCTAATTATTTTGCTGAACATTTACTAAAAAGTCATTAAAGCCGTTAAATATAGATCTTATATTTATATGTGCAATTTAATGAATCAAAACTGATTTTCTGTTTTAATTACGCTGCCTTTTTATTTTGGAATTTTACCCTGGAGTAATTAATTAAACATATTTTCATTATATTTTAATTAGTCCTTTCTTGACTAGTTTTGTTATATGCCTTAGCTAGCAATTATTCTTACTTAAACTACTAAAATAATCTCTGGCCTCAATTGCCGTGTCATTGAGTAATATGGGAGCAATAAAGTTTTGTTTTAAATAAATTCCATTTTAGTTATTTTTTTCTAAAACAAGTTATGTATTTATTTAAATTAAATTAAAGGCTATTATTACCATTTTCAGATATATATTTCCTAAGGTGGCTCCAATTACCCCGGCTTCCCCTAAAAATACCTATCTTTAATGTATTGATCGATACGTCTTAATACTAACCCATGTTCTAACTATAAAGAAATAATAATTTTTTTATGTTACTCGTGTTTACGTGCGGAAACTCTGTTGATTTTTGCGCACAGAAACTATTTGCTCACGCACAAACGTAATGTTTCAAAATAAAGGTTTTATGTGTTTTTTGTTGTTTTTAAATATTTAGGCTTAATTTAGCCTACCTACTAAAATATCGCACATTTGACAATTACTTCAACGACCCTTGTAATAATTTAAAATAAGCAGTGGCATAGCCAGGGGGGTTTTGTGGGTTAAACCCCCAGGAGGTCAAACCCAATCTACAAAAAATTAACCATGATCAAGGACCCCAGGGAGAGCTATAGCTGACTCTTTACTTCGGTTTGTGACGTGTATTTGGTATAATGTCTTAAATTTTAAAAATTTTGCCTGCGGTGCTACGACGTCATTAATTGTTACAGTTTTAGTTTAATTTCAAGAAATTTTTATCACCAGCATTCAAAACATGTAACAAATGGCATTTTTAGCATAATTTTTCTTAAAATTTTCATCTGCGGCGCATTTATGATTTGGCAGCAAATCTATATATATATATATACCACCGCAACCCATTGGCATCTAACCCAATCTACTTTTTCCTAAGAGATCAAAATTTTTAAATAATTTTTTTGTTTGTTTTGTCAAAATTTTTGCTTGCGGCGCTATAACAATATTAAATGTTGTTACAATTTTGTTTAGTTTACAGCAATTTGTTTGTCAAAAACATTTAAAACGCGTAGAAAACAGCATTTTAGTGTAATTTTTTTCAAAAACAGCATTTTAGTTAAATTTTTTCAAAATTTTTAAAAAATCTGCAAATGAGACCAGATGAGACTTGCTTCTAAAAGTAAATATATTTGTTTCATATACACTAAGTCAACACCTATTAAACCGCCCCTCTCCCCTCCATTCATTTAAAGAATTGAAGCAATGGGCCCCTACTTAATTTTTGAAAATTTTCCATAGGTGCGTGCTTTTTCGCGTGGGAAACTATAATTTTGCTTACTATTTCCGGCTTTCCACATGTACCTGCTACCATTATGAAAACTTTAATATTTAAACTATTCTATCCTATGGCGTAATTTTTATAAAGTATAGTTTTATCATTTTAATAAGTGGCATTATTTTTAGCCAATAGGTATACATACTTTTTCGAAATAAAATCTCATTTAAAATTATTTTAAAAAAAATACAATGATTGTCTTACTGAATGTAGAAGATATTTTGGAAAATTACAGCAAATATTTCCCTCATATGTTAAAACTCTCATAAGAAGTGTGCAACTTTCGCAAATTTATGGCGGTAGTTGCATCTAAAATGAAAATTGCACCGCAAGTTTAAGAAAAACTTTCCATAACGTCAAAATCTATTAGCCTCTCAGTCATTCGATGCCAACGGAGGATCAGTTTTGCACAGTTTTTTCTTATTTCCGTAGGGTTAATGGGAATAAGGACACCAATTCTGATCACCTAACTTTATTTCTTTGCGACGTTTCGACTATTCATTTTTATCTTCCTCATGCTAAAACGTATAACATGGAGATGTATTACACAAATTGTTAAAAGGATATGAGCCAAATAACATAGGTATTGGGCTTCCGTGGAATGCGTTGGTAATTACATATGTTGTAGACAACTTCTTTCTGAACAGTGTTTAAATTGGATAAAAGTGCCGCTGGGCCGTAAAAACTTCACAATTTCGATCCAAAATTTGGATTTTGAAAATGTTTTGATGTCAAAAAATGGCTAATAATGGTCGCGATTCTTCAAAAACCGTCAAAAAATCTCACCCTTACAAAAAATCTGATGATTCTTAAACAAAAGTTTACACTGACTGTTTTTTTTGTCAGGACTTATTTGCTAATATTCCTTAAAATTTAGTTTCTTGGTGATGTTTCGGTAAATAAGAAATATGTCAATTTTAATTTTTGTAGGCAGTTTTTGTGTAAAACCCTTTTTTTATTTAAAAATGTATTTTATTAATCTTATTTTTATGTGTAAACTAACCTTTAAAACTCTTAACCTACAAAACCATAGATAGCCATGGAATATTTCGCTGTCACTGTTCAGAAATGTCACACAAATTCTGTCTTTCCTTTTACATGGCGAGAATTTTCAATACTTTTTGACGTTTATTGGTACGCGTAGTAATAATTTAGCTCCGCCATGAACTAGTCCTGCAGAATATCATTAAAATATTAAATTTACAAAATGTTATTAAAAAAATGACGCAGTTTCTCTTACAACGTTAGGATAAATATGAAGGACGCTGTGTTTTTATTTTAAATGAGGCGATAAGTAAAAATCGCAACTTTCCAGTATTCTGACGGGTGAGATTTTCTGTCGTTTCTAAAGAATCGCGACCCTGTCAGAATATTTTGACTTTGTACTGTTAGACTTAACGTTAAGGGTACTAATCATACTTTTGGTACCTAACTCACCAGCGGATGATTGTGATGTTTTATCTACTTTGTACGCAAAGTTCAATTTTGCGCCACGATTTTTTTACTTTACCCAGACTAGTTTCGACGTATATTTGAAAGCTTTGATTGGCGGTCATTTATAACCTTTGCAAATATTGTGTTTGTGTTTTTTATATACTAATGTAAGTAATATTTTCAAATGGTTTCGAAATGAGCCTTAAAAGGTCAGGTTGCGGAATTATGAAGAAATAGCTAGGTATATGTTATCACTGAGATACAGGGAAACGAAACATTGCTATCTGACGGGTCTTCCCTTCTCGGAAACTCGACACTAGGGAGCCGCGGTATCTTTTGATTTGGTGATTTCATAATAATGCAAGCATGAAGGCTTCTTCCTTGCTCCCGAAGGGAATATAAATTGTTGCTGTTATTGTAACTAAAAAGAATGTAGTCTATAAGACTAATATTGTGAGGTTGAACGCGCTACATTCATTATAAATTGGAATTAAAGCCGCGGTTGCTTTGAAAAATTCCTAAATATTGTTGTCATTGTTGTGTAGACTTCGTCAATTGGTTTGAAGCTGTGAAGGATACCGTACTTCATTCTCTTCGTGCCTTGCATATCCTAAGTACCACAGGATTGATGCAACATGTGCACATACTCTAATGTCCTTGCTCCGACTTTACATGTACAATAGGTGGATATGGTTGGATCTCTTATATTTACTTCTGCATTAAACATTATAAAAGAGCTATGTTGAACAGCCTGAACATGCCTAGAAAATATTTTTATTTGTAACAGGTTCGGTTCCGTAAGACGAACCATTTTCAACAAAAAAATAAAAAGGCTACAAACGGAACTGAACATGTAAACAATATAAAAACAACAAACTAAATGATATTAAACTAACTCAAAACATGAAAACTACTAAGAACGAACTAACAGCAAGGGCATGCCCAAGCTTTCTACGTGGCAATGTAATCACAAAGGAAAGTCTGAAAGACACTGACTCTTTGACTTATTTTTGAAGTTTGATTACTTTTTTATAAAGATTTTCTAGTTATTTTAAAATCAATTATTTCTCTACCGGCAGAGTCAAATCCGGTACACTTATTCAAATTATTGTGTAAAATCATAATGAGGTCAAATTCTGCCATTTTTTGACATCAAAACATTTTCAAAAGCCAAACTTTGGATCGAAATTGTGAAGCTCCTACGGCCCAGCGGCACTTTTGTCCAATTTAAACAGTGTTCAGAAAGAAGTTTTCTACAAGATAATGTATGTACCAAGGCATTTCACGGAAGCCCAATATCTGTGTTATTTGGCCCATGTTCTTTAACCTAGAATAGCACAGAAACAAATTATTTGTTATAGTTATGAGATAAAAGTTAAAGTAGGATTATTGTTAAAATTTTTGTTGATTATTTGTACACAAACAATTTTAAAAAAAAAAAAACACTAGTCACTACACAAAATACTGATTCAACAAATAAAACACAAAAAAACCTTATAGTATTTATTACCAAAAGATCATAGAAAACAGTGCCGTGTTTAAAAAAAAAACTAAATAAATAAACAAAAATAAAATTCAGAATTACATTGACTTACCCAAGAAATGTATGGTGTGAGTAGTGCAGACACTAAGTTGTTCAATAAATGCTTTTTGTATTTGTACTGAAGATTAAACCAAGAAACATTTTTCAAATAAATTCAACACAGCTATAAGTGTATAAACCATTTCACAAGTGTACATATTAATCCTGCTGAAAGAAGAACTAAATGTAAAGAAAAAAAAATATATTACAAGATGCGGTTTGTTCATGTAGCTGAAGTTCTGAACGTTCATTGAATGACAAGGCCTCTCACATTAAGAGGCTTGATCAAAAATTTTTCTAAAATACCTTAAAATGGCTCTCATAGTGGTTTCGTGCTATTGAAATGTAAATATTACTTGCTTAACTGCAAAATCAATTTACATATTTTGCTATTTATTTGTAGTGTATAAGGACACTAAATCTGCAGCATAAGTTTTAACCACTCGAGTTGCTACTAACGGCGCATAACTCACCCAAACAATAAAACGCTAAATTTATAAATAAAACTGTGATGCCCCTCCCAAAAACTGTTCGTGTTTCACCGGTTGCTAGGCCTAAGGTCACTAATATAGTGTTAATTTTAACCTCTAAAATGACTACGAAAAGTCAAGACACCCAAAAAATAGAACGCTACATTCAACATATGAACGTGATGCCCCTCCCCAAAAATTGTTTTTCTTTCACTACGCTAAGGTCACTAAATCTACAATATAAGTATCTTTTGGAATTGCCATAAAGGGTGCAAACAAACAGTAAAACGCTAAATTCAGCATATGACCATGATGCCCCCAAAAATTGTTTTTTTTTCACCGTTTGCTAGACCTAAGGCCACTAAATCTACAGTATAAGTTTTATCTTTCGGAATTGCTATTAAGGGCGCAAAATGCACCTAAACAGTACAACGCTATATTCAACATATAACCGTGAGGCCCCTCCCCAAAAATCGGTTTTATTTTACCGTCCTCTCGGTCTAAGGTCACTAATCTTACAGTATAAGCTTTAACTTCCGGATATGCTACTAAGGCCGCAAAATGCACACAAACAGTATAACGCTAAATTCATCATATGACCGTGATGCCCCTCCCCAAAAATTATTTTCTTTCACCGTTTACTAGTTCTAAGGTCACTAAATCTACGGTAAAAGTTTTATCTTCCGGAATTGCTACTAAGGGCGCAAAACTCACACAAACAGTAAACCGCTAAATTCATCATATGACCGTGATGCCCCTCCCCAAAAATCGTTGTTGTTCACCGTTTACTAGATCTAAGGTCACTAAATCTACGGTATAAGTTTTATCTTCCGGAATTGATACTAAGGGTGCAAAACGCACCTAAACGGTACAACGCTAAATTCAGCATATGACCGTGATGCCCCTCCCCGAAAATCGTTTTTCTTTTACCGTTCGCTCGATCTAAGGTCACTAAATCTACGGTATAAGTTTTATCTTCCGGAATTGATACTAAGGGTGCAAAACGCATCTAAACGGTACAACGCTAAATTCAGCATATGACCGTGATGCCCCTCCCCAAAAATCGATTTTCTTTCACCGTTCGCTCGATCTAAGGTCACTAATCCTACAGTATAAGTTTTATCTTCCGGAATGGCTACTAAGGCCGCAAAACGCACACAAATAGTAAAACGCTAAATTCATCATATGACCGTGATGCCCCTCCCCAAATATCGTCGTCGTTCACCGTTTACTAGATCTAAGGTCTCTAAATCGACCGTATAAGTTTCATCTTCCGGAATTGATACTAAGGGTGCAAAACGCATCTAAACGGTACAACGCTAAATTCAGCATATGACCGTGATGCCCTCCCCAAAAATCGTTTTTCTTTCACCGTTCGCTCGATCTAAGGTCATTAATCCTACAGTATAAGTTTTATCTTCCGGAATTGCTACTAAGGCCGCAAAACGCACACAAATAGTAAAACAATAAATTAATCATATGACCGTGATGCCCCTCCCCAAAAATTAGTTTTCTTTTACCGTTCGCTCGGTCTAAGGTCACTAATCCTACAGTATAAGTTTTATCTTCCGGAATTGCTACTAAGGCCGCAAAACGCTCACAAATAGTAAAACGCTAAATTCATCATATGACCATGATGCCCCTCCCCAAATATCGTTGTCGTTCACCGTTTACTAGATCTAAGGTCACTAAATCTACGGTATAAATTTTATCTTCCGGAATTGATACTAAGGCCGCAAAACGCATACAAATAGTAAAATGCTAAATTCATCATATGACCGTGATGCCCCTCCCCAAATATCGTTGTCGTTCACCGTTTACTAGATCTAAAGTCTCTAAATCGACCGTATAAGTTTTATCTTCCGGAATTGATACTAAGGGTGCAAAACGCATCTAAACGGTACAACGCTAAATTCAGCATATGACCGTGATGCCTCTCCCCAAAAATTAGTTTTCTTTTACCGTTCGCTCGGTCTAAGGTGACTAATCCTAGAGTATAAGTTTTATCTTCCGGAATTGCTACTAAGGCCGCAAAACGCACACAAATAGTAAAACGCTAAATTCATCATACGACCATGATGCCCCTCCCCAAAAGTCGTTTTTCTTTCATCGTTCGCTCGATCTAAGGTCACTAATCCTACAGTATAAGTTTTATCTTCCGGAATTGCTACTAAGGCCGCAAAATGCACACAAATAGTAAAACGCTAAATTCATCATATGACCGTGATGCCCCTCCCCAAATATCGTTGTCGTTCACCGTTTACTATATCTAAGGTCACTAAATCTACGGCATAAGTTTTATCTTCCGGAATTGATACTAAGGGTGCAAAACGCATCTAAACGGTACAACGCTAAATTCATCATATGACCATGATGCCCCTCCCCAAATATCGTTGTCGTTCACCGTTTACTATATCTAAGGGCACTAAATCTACGGTATAAGTTTTATCTTCCGGAATTGATACTAAGGGTGCAAAACGCATCTAAACGGTACAACGCTAAATTCAGCATATGACCGTGATGCTCCTCCCCAAAAATCGTTTTTCTTTCATCGTTCGCTTGGTCTAAGGTCACTAATTCTACAGTATAAGTTTTATCTTCCGGAATTGCTACTAAGGCCGCAAAACGCACACAAATAGTAAAACACTAAATTCAGCATATGACCGTGATGCCCCTCCCCAAAAATTAGTTTTCTTTTACCGTTCGCTCGGTCTAAGGTCACTAATCCTACAGTATAAGTTTTATCTTCCGGAATTGCTACTAAGGCCGCAAAACGCACACAAATAGTAAAACGCTAAATTCATCATATGACCATGATGCCCCTCCCCAAATATCGTTGTCGTTCACCGTTTACTAGATCTAAGGTCACTAATCCTACAGTATAAGTTTTATCTTCCGGAATTGCTACTAAGGCCGCAAAACGCACACAAATAGTAAAACGCTAAATTCATCATATGACCATGATGCCCCTCCCCAAATATCGTTGTCGTTCACCGTTTACTAGATCTAAGGTCACTAAATCTACGGTATAAATTTTATCTTCCGGAATTGATACTAAGGGTGCAAAACGCACCTAAACGGTACAACACTAAATTCAGCATATGACCGTGATGCCCCTCCCCAAAAATCGTTTTGCTTTCACCGTTCGCTCGGTCTAAGGTCACTAATTTTACAGTATAAGTTTTATCTTCCGGAATTGCTACTAAGGCCGTAAAACGCACACAAATAGTAAAACACTAAATTCATCATATGACCGTGATGCCCTTCCCCAAAAATCGTTTTTCTTTCATCGTTCGCTTGATCTAAGGTCACTAATCCTACAGTATAAGTTTTATCTTCCGGAATTACTGCCAAAGGCGCAAAACGCACAAAAACAGTAAAACGCTAAATTCAACATATAACCGTTTTGCCCGTCCCCAAAAATCGTTTTCCTTTCACTCTTTGCTGGGCTTAAGGTCACTAAATCTACTGTATAAGTTTCATTCGCACGAATCGCTACTAAGGGCCCGAAACGCACCCAAACACTAAATTCAACATAAAACCCTCTTCAAAAATTGTTTTCCTGTCACTGTTTGCTGGGCCTAAAGCCAATAAATCTACAGTATAAGTTTTTATTTGCCGGAATTGCTAGTAAGGGCGTAAAAAGCACCTGAAGGCCTTTCCAAAAAATTAGTTTTCTTTAACCGTTCGCTCTAAGTTTTAACTTCCGGAATTTCTACTAGGGGTGCAGAACGCACCCAACCCGTAAAACGCTAAATTTAACATATGACCATGGTGCCCTTCCCAAAAATTTATTTCAGATAATATTTTAGGTAGTAGAATTACAATTGCATTCTTCCAAGAATCAGGAAATTTTGGGAGATAACATATCTGAACCTGTAGCATTACTTTTTGTGGACATCAAAGCTTTCCTGACCTCGAGCTCTGTTACTTCATTAAAAGAAAATATCAAATTTCGGTTTAATTTATTATTTTTATACTTATTAAGAAGGACTTTTGTAATTTCTAACTGTAAGTGAATTCCATGTGGTTGTAGAACATTTTTTTTGTCCAAAAAGGCCCTTTTTTCAGATTTTATTTACTGTTTACTTTTTTACAATTTTTATAATATTCCCAACGGGCGGGTTCTTTGGTTCTGAAATCACTTAAAGGGCGTCTCTTATAGCCATCATAATCATGGGGCTAGTGGTTTGGTTATATGTAAGCATTTTAATGGTGCACACTTAACAAAAACAAAATTTAATTATTATTAAAAAAATCTACCATTTTGTTCAAAACATTAAATTCAAAGATCAGATTCCAATATATAGTAGAAAGAATTTGTTTATATTCCTGAAATGAAAACTGCGAAAATCCCTATATTTATGATATTTTATTTCGGTAGATAATTATTTTTTAAATTACAAACAATTTCACAGTGATCCTTTAGTCTATATCTTATTTAATGTTTGGGTGTTACTTTTTACAAAACAATGAAATTAAAATTATAATAAAAGTCAACTATAGAAAAAACTAAAAAAAGAAAGAAAGAGAGAAAAAAATTAAACACAAAGTATAATACATCAAAAATTTCTAACCACTTACTGAAGTCGTGCATGGCAACAAGGATGTATTGATTGCCTTTCTCAGTCTCGGGGAATGGCCCAGCAACATCAGTTGCTCTACATTCAAAAGGCAGCCCAACATTATACTGTTTCATTTGGGGTCTTGATCTAGTTTTATGTCCTTGACTTGCCGCGCACCATCTTTTCACGTCTTGTTGATTCCAAGATGAGCTCTAGTTCTCGTGTACTTCCTCTAGTACTTGAGAAACTCTACTTCTAGAAACTATTAATTTTGATGAATTCTTTTCCATCCGTACTTTCCCAGATATTTTTCAACAGACCATTATCCACTCACAGTGCCCATTCTTTATTGGTGTCACAAGTAGTTCTCCGCACCTAAGTAATTCCTTCTTTTTGGTCTATCTTTCTGCAAGGTCTTCTTGATAGAGCATATGCATTGTTATGCATCTTTCCAGATCGGTATTTTACATTAAAGTTATATTTCTGTAGCTTCTCTATTCACCTTGTTTCCTGTGCCTCAGGTTGTTTAATTCCTAGATGCCACTTGAGTGCCGCATGAGCGGTTATTATTAGGAATTTATGTCCATATAGATATTTGTGGAAATGTTGGTAGAAATTTTACTATTGCCGGAGTTCCTTTCGTGTTACACAATAATTTCGTTTTAGCTTGGAAAAATTGCGTCCAATATATTCGATGACTCTCTCTTCTTCATCCTGGATTTGCCAAAGTACTGCTTTAATACCAAAATTGCTTGCATCCGTATCCAGAAGAATAAATCGTCCTTATTGTTGAGGATAACTTAAAACCGGAGCGCTTTTAACTTTCTGAAAGCTTAATCACTCGGTATTCTAGTAATAGACTATACCTGGTCTTTAGTGAGTCTATCTAATGGAGCGGCTATGTTGGCAAAACCTTCTACGAATCATCGGTAGTATGCACATAGACCCAGAAAGATAAATCAGTCGATTTCCGTATCGTAATTTAATAATTACCTAAAGTTTGTACATAATCTACAAATAAACTTTTTTTTAGTAGATTTAGTGACCTTAGATCTAGTAAACGGTGAACGACAACGATATTTGGGGAGGGGCATCACGGTTATATGATGAATTTAGCGTTTTATTATTTGTGTGCGTTTTGCGGCCTTAGTAGCAATTCCGGAAGATAAAACTTATACTGTAGGATTAGTGACCTTAGATCGAGCGAACGGTGAAAGAAAAACGATTTTTGGGGAGGGGCATCACGGTCATATGCTGAATTTAGCGTTGTACCGTTTAGATGCGTTTTGCACCCTTAGTATCAATTCCGGAAGATAAAACTTATACCGTAGATTTAGTGACCTTAGATCTAGTAAACGGTGAACGATAACGATATTTGGGGAGGGGCATCACGGTCATATGATGAATTTAGCGTTGTACCGTTTAGGTGCGTTTTGCACCCTTAGTATCAATTCCGGAAGATAAAACTTATACTGTAGGATTAGTGACCTTAGATCGAGCGAACGATGAAAGAAAAACGACTTTTGGGGAGGGGCATCATGGTCATATGATGAATTTAGCGTTTTACTATTTGTGTGCGTTTTGCGGCCTTAGTAGCAATTCCGGAAGATAAAACTTATACTGTACGATTAGTGACCTTAGATCGAACGAACGGTGAAAGAAAAACGATTTTTGGGGAGGGGCATCACGGTCATATGCTGAATTTAGCGTTGTACCGTTTAGATGCGTTTTGCACCCTTAGTATCAATTCCGGAAGATAAAACTTATACCGTAGATTTAGTGACCTTAGATCTAGTAAACGGTGAACGATAAAGATATTTGGGGAGGGGCATCACGGTCATATGATGAATTTAGCGTTGTACCGTTTAGGTGCGTTTTGCACCCTTAGTATCAATTCCGGAAAATAAAACTTATACTGTAGGATTAGTGACCTTAGATCGAGCGAACGATGAAAGAAAAACGATTTTTGGGGAGGGGCATCACGGTCATATGCTGAATTTAGCGTTGTACCGTTTAGATGCGTTTTGCACCCTTAGTATCAATTCCGGAAGATAAAACTTATACCGTAGATTTAGTGACCTTAGATCTAGTAAACGGTGAACAACAACGATATTTGGGGAGGGGCATCACGGTCATATGATGAATTTAGCGTTTTACTATTTCTGTGCGTTTTGCGGCCTTAGTAGCAATTCCGGAAGATAAAACTTATACTGTAGGATTAGTGACCTTAGATCGAGCGAACGATGAAAGAAAAACGACTTTTGGGGAGGGGCATCATGGTCATATGATGAATTTAGCGTTTTACTATTTGTGTGCGTTTTGCAGACTTAGTAGCAATTCCGGAAGATAAAACTTATACTGTAGGATTAGTGACCTTAGACCGAGCGAACGGTAAAAGAAAACTAATTTTTGGGGAGGGGAATCACGGTCATATGATGAATTTAGTGTTTTACTATTTGTGTGCGTTTTGCGGCCTTAGTAGCAATTCCGGAAGATAAAACTTATACTGTAGGATTAGTGACCTTAGATCGAGCGAACGGTGAAAGAAAAACGATTTTTGGGGAGGGGCATCACGGTCATATGCTGAATTTAGTGTTGTACCGTTTAGATGCGTTTTGTACCCTTAGTATCAATTCCGGAAGATAAAACTTATACGGTCGATTTAGAGACCTTAGATCTAGTAAACGGTGAACGACAACGATATTTGGGGAGGGGCATCACGGTCATATGATGAATTTAGCGTTTTACTATTTGTGTACGTTTTGCGGCCTTAGTAGCCATTCCGGAAGATAAAACTTATACT
Organism: Oxystoma pomonae; assembly: GCA_963921995.1. NCBI lineage: Eukaryota > Metazoa > Arthropoda > Insecta > Coleoptera > Brentidae > Oxystoma > Oxystoma pomonae. The sequence goes on along the minus strand of OY998171.1, from coordinate 46,468,595 downwards.
GTAGGATTAGTGACCTTAGATCGAGCGAACGGTGAAAGAAAATCGATTTTTGGGGAGGATCATCACGGTCATATGCTGAATTTAGCGTTGTACCGTTTAGATGCGTTTTGCACCCTTAGTATCAATTCCGGAAGATAAAACTTATACCGTAGATTTAGTGACCTTAGGTCTAGTAAACGGTGAACGATAACGATATTTGTGGAGGGGCATCACGGTCATATGATGAATTTAGCGTTTTACTATTTGTGTCCGTTTTGCGGCCTTAGTAGCAATTCCGGAAGATAAAACTTATACTGTAGGATTAGTGACCTTAGATCGAGCGAACGATAAAAGAAAATCGATTTTTGGGGAGGGGCATCACGGTCATATGCTGAATTTAGCGTTGTACCGTTTAGATGCGTTTTGCACCCTTAGTATCAATTCCGGAAGATAAAACTTATACGGTCGATTTAGAGACCTTAGATCTAGTAAACGGTGAACGACAACGATATTTGGGGAGGGGCATCACGGTCATATGATGAATTTAGCGTTTTACTATTTGTGTGCGTTTTGCGGCCTTAGTAGCCATTCCGGAAGATAAAACTTATACTGTAGGATTAGTGACCTTAGATCGAGCGAATGGTGAAAGAAAATCGATTTTTGGGGAGGGGCATCACGGTCATATGCTGAATTTAGCGTTGTACCGTTTAGATGCGTTTTGCACCCTTAGTATCAATTCCGGAAGATAAAACTTATACCGTAGATTTAGTGACCTTAGGTCTAGTAAACGGTGAACGATAACGATATTTGGGGAGGGGCATCACGGTCATATGATGAATTTAGCGTTTTACTATTTGTGTCCGTTTTGCGGCCTTAGTAGCAATTCCGGAAGATAAAACTTATACTGTAGGATTCGTGACCTTAGATCGAGCGAACGATAAAAGAAAATTGATTTTTGGGGAGGGGCATCACGGTCATATGCTGAATTTAGCGTTGTACCGTTTAGATGCGTTTTGCACCCTTAGTATCAATTCCGGAAGATAAAACTTATACCGTAGATTTAGTGACCTTAGATCGAGCGAACGGTAAAAGAAAAACGATTTTCGGGGAGGGGCATCACGGTCATATGCTGAATTTAGCGTTGTATCGTTTAGGTGCGTTTTGCACCCTTAGTATCAATTCCGGAAGATAAAACTTATACCGTAGATTTAGTGACCTTAGATCTAGTAAACGGTGAACGACAACGATTTTTGGGGAGGGCCATCACGGTCATATGATGAATTTAGCGTTTTACTGTTTGTGTGCCTTTGCGGCCTTATTAGCCATTCCGAAAGATAAAACTTATACTGTAGGATTAGTGACCTTAGACCAAGCAAACGGTGAAAGAAAAACGATTTTTGGGGAGGGGCATCACGGTCATATGAGTAATTTAGCGGTTTACTGTTTGTGTGAGTTTTGCGCCCTTAGTAGCAATTCCGGAAGATAAAACTTACAGCGTAGATTTAGTGACCTTAGAACTAGTAAACGGTGAAAGAAAATAATTTTTGGGGAGGGGCATCACGGTCATATGATGAATTTAGCGTTATACTGTTTGTGTGCATTTTGCGGCCTTAGTAGCATTTCCGGAAGATAAAGCTTATACTGTAAGATTAGTGACCTTAGACCGAGAGGACGGTGAAATAAAACCGATTTTTGGGGAGGGGCCTCACGGTTATATGTTGAATATAGCGTTGTACTGTTTAGGTGCATTTTGCGCCCTTAATAGCAATTCCGAAAGATAAAACTTATACTGTAGATTTAGTGGCCTTAGGTCTAGCAAACGGTGAAAAAAAAAACAAGTTTTGGGGGCATCATGGTCATATGCTGAATTTAGCGTTTTACTGTTTGTTTGCACCCTTTATGGCAATTCCAAAAGATAAAACTTATATTGTAGATTTAGTGACCTTAGCGTAGTGAAAGAAAAACAATTTTTGGGGAGGGGCATCACGTTCATATGTTGAATGTAGCGTTCTATTTTTTGGGTGTCTTGACTTTTCTTAGTCATTTTAGAGGTTAAAATTAACACTATATTAGTGACCTTAGGCCTAGCAACCGGTGAAACACGAACAGTTTTTGGGAGGGGCATCACAGTTTTATATTAAATTTAGCGTTTTATTGTTTGGGTGAGTTATGCGCAGTTAGTATCAACTCGAGTGGTTAAAACTTATGCTGCAGATGTAGTGTCCTTATACACTACAAATAAATAGCAAAATATGTAAATTGATTTTGCAGTTAAGCAAGTAATATTTACATTTCAATAGCACGAAACCACTATGAGAGCCATTTTAAGGTATTTTAGAAAAATTTTTGATCAAGCCTCTTAATGTGAGAGGCCTTGTCATTCACTGAACGTTCAGAACTTCAGCTACATGTTTGTTCAGGGTTTGCACATAAACTTAGATAATGTTTTAACATAACAGGAATAGACATTGTCTGTTATAACCTTAATACAACAAACCCCCTTTACACAAAACTTAAAGACGAAATACCACACCTCAAACAATCAGGGTTAGTTTATAGTATTCCATGTGAATGCGGCCAAATATATATAGGTCAAACAAAACAGTACCTTGAAACACGAAAACACAAATATGCCAGGAAAAAAACAAAAATAAAAAAGAAAAATCTGCTCTAGCTAGCCACCACTTTACCAACAATCACCAATTTAATTTTGAAAACACAAAAATAGTAGAAAAAGAACTAAACTACAATAAAAGATCAATTTTGGAAATGATTTTTATCAATGCTAATAAGAGCAATGCAATAAACAAACTTAGTGGTATATACAATTCTTTACTAAATAGAGTTCGACTTACATAATAAGCATAAAGAAACAAAAAGAAAAAAAAACCAAAATATAATATATATATAACAAAAAAAAGAGAAAAACAAACAAAACTTCAAAAAAAATATTAATAATAAAATATTAACACTTTTGTAAATATCTTTCATATTTTATTATTTATAGTTAGTTTTGACAACTTCGCTTTGTGCGAGAAAGGTAAAAAGTCTGGTTTAAACTATAACAAATTATTCTTTTTCTTATTAATTTGAATACGTCGAACCCTTTTTTCCCAAAAATTGGAACTAGATTTAATATTTCAAGTGTTGTATTTTAATTATTTTTAAATATTTTTGTTTTTTACCCAAGAAATATTTTTCCTGAATTTTATCCACGGAAAAATCTAGTATATCAAACAATTTTTATAAACAATTTAAAAATCAATATAGCTGCGTTGAATTAATTTAATCTCCAGTAATTACATATTTATTAAACAACTTAGTGTCTGCACTACTCACACCATACATTTCTTGGGTAAGTCGATATCCTGAATTTTATTTTTGTTTATTTATTAATTTAGTTTTTTGTGTTTTATTTGTTGAATCAGTATTCTGTGTAGTGACTAGTGTTTTTAACAAAAAAAATTGTTTGTGTATAAATAATGAACAAAAATTTTAACAATAATCTTACTGTAACTTTTATCTCATAAATATAACAAAAATTTGTTTCTGTACTATTCTATGTTAAATTTTAACAATTTTTGTAATACATCTCCATGTTATACGTTTTAGCCTGAGGAAGACGAAAATGAATTATCGAAACGTCGCAAAGAAATGAAATTGTGTGATCAGTATTGGTGTCCTTATTCCCATTATTATATAGTAAATTCAAACATAGATATACCAACATTTGTCAATGCTTAATTAAACTTCATTAAATAGGTTACAAAATATAAATATTACATTTATTCTGTTATTTCTAAATTATAGTTAGAAGCATTGTGAATTTTCACTACAAAGGTTATACACAAAAGGAGGCGCTTTTTGTATTTTTCCAATTTGTATAAAATGTCTGATAATTATATTAATGAAGCAAAAGCAGACAGCAGAAGTGATGTTAGGCACTTTTCGGGATATAAGGTCGGCATAGCCTGACTTTAATAAAGTCGGCACCATTTTTGACAGCTCTGCACGCAACTATACTATATATTTTGGGCACTTTACCCAGCACTAAAACATTACTGGAACAAAACCTCGTATTTTTCCTGTAATCTCCGTCCTTGTAACAGTTTATAATACTTACACCTACCCCCTCCCTCACTTCCTTACGTAACGTAATTTATGGATAGCCCCTAAGTTGGTTACCTAACGTTCTTGTTTCTATTTTTGACATAAACATGCTCATATCGTGCCTTTTATAAAGTTGACATAATTAAGTTAATGCCATTCTTTATTAAAGGTCGGCTGAAACCTTGGCACAAAAAAGCTCTGGCCGGATAGCTTCGGAAAACAAGAAGAGCGAGGTCTAAATTCGATTTTGTCATAAGAATCAGTCCTGATAAAAGTAACTGTGTTTTCTTTCTAATAGTTGAATAAGAGCACATAAACGTGAAACTCTCCTGAAAAATGCGAGGATTTGTTCTAGTCATTTCATGACAGATGGGTAAAGTGTATAAAAATAAGTTGTAGGTGTCAAAAATAGTGTCTTGATTTAAGTTTCAGAACATGCACCTTCTATGATTTAATAAAAAACTAAATAGTGCACAACGAAGGTGGCCCAACGGAGGTTATAAAATTTCTATAAAATGTGAGACACGTCTTTTTTTTAAACCGTTAATTTTTTCACAATAAAAAAAATAAAAGATACCAAAATTTTCGACGGCAAAAATAAAAATTATTGGCACCTGTAAAACAAACGCAATCGTCAAATCGCGGCCTCTTAATATCTTAAAACCTGCGGAGACCTGTAAAGACACTTTCCGGTCATATATCGTACTTATTTTTTTTTCAAATGATCGGAAAAATCATTTTAGTAACTTACCTACCACTTTCGTCAACGCCTAGCCGCATTACGTAATTTAATAACGGTCCCCTAATAAGAAAATGTTAGCATTCTGCTTCTTGTTATCTAGATAGCCATTGCCGGTAAGGCTAGTAGTTTTTAAGATCAACACTAAAGAAAAACAAGTAAACTTTTGTGGTTAGAAATGATTTTTGTACTTTTAATTTGTGCGAAATTGTAAAAAACATTACAAAAATTAAAGTGTAGTGCCTGTTGGTTCCACACAGCTAATTCAGTTGCCTCTCCAACCACCCTTTAAAACTCCTAAAATTCATTCCTTAATATCTCAGCAACCAGCAGAGATAGTACAAAAATTTTTTCACTGTCGTTTGTACATTGACCTTTAGATTATGTAAGGTGCTTACGATCTAATGCACATCTCAAAAACTAAACAAGATATTTAAAAAAAGTGTATTTTCAAAAAGACAAATTTTAAATTTTTATCCATATTTTCTTTTTAATAAATTCTTAATAAATATTTTTCCACCATTTGGCAATAGCACCGTTTGATTTGAACCATTACGCACGTTCATTATATTTATAGATTTTTCGCATCTGAGATATTTCCTAAAACAAAGATAAAATAATGCACTTTTTTACAACCTTCCTTACCACTTCCCCTTTCCACAATCCTCCCATACTATGAATATAAAGTCAATTTGCAGTAAGTCGTCAACCAATTAGTACTTGATTATACCAAACCTTCAAATTTAAAAAGGGTGAAAATAATGAGCTTATTTCTCTAGAAATGGACATCAATTTTATCATTTTAACAAAGAAGCAGGTATAATTTGAGCAAAACCAAAGTAATTTTCTCTTTCCAATAGGAACCTAATAAGTATTTCATTTAAATAAAGCAGATACCTTTCTTCATTAATAATTTCTTCACGTTGGTTTTCAGACATATCATCAACACATGTGCAAGCATCAGTGCATGGTTTGTTGTTTGCTTTACATTTACAAACCCTTGTACTGCATATTGATTTTTTACAGCTGCAATCATCAGCAATCCGAAGGCATTGTGTTTTCCCAACTAATATTAAAAGCGAGTCTCAAGTTACCTAACACTTTGAGATTTTTTTTAGTGTTGTTTGAAGAAATTAGAAAAACCTTCATATTTCCAAACTGCAAGCAACATTGGGGGAGGCTCCTCCCCATCATACCTCCAAAAGATCGACGGTGGCTGTAACTAATTAATTTTAAAATTTTTTGGGATAGACATTTTCCCAAGTTGATAATATCAGTGTAAAATTGTCACGTTTTTCCACCCAACCAAAGTCTTCTGGATTTCGCTGCATTGTGGATGGGGAAAGCGCATTAACCCATATAAAAGTTTGCAGACGTGACCGAAGAAATGTCGGAACTAGTGAGAGTCTTTGTTGGGTATTGCTTGCTTTCCATTTGTAACTTGGAAAAGCAATGCCAAGGGAATTCGCCAAAACTTTAAGATGAGCCTAATTTGTACGTAGACCGCCAAGACACCATTAATTTTATTGGCGGTTTTTATAACTTCAAATATAAAAATTTTAGATTTGGTCGGCACCTATTAAAATAAGAACATTATTCTGAAGCAATATTTGGATATATTTTTTGTGTTTTCACTTTTTTTAAATATTTTAAAAGTTGGGAGTTGAGTAGGCAAAAACGCATACCTATATACTTTTTTGGAAAGGACGGAAACGGCGGAAAAACATTTATTTGAAGGTTTTTTTCATATCTACTTCAGTTTACAAAATATGGGTAAAAATAAAAAGGTTTTTTTTGAAAACGCAGTTTTTTTTTAAATATCTTCTTTAGTTTTGACGATATGTAAATATGCCAAATAATCTACTTGACAATACACATACAACATTGAAAAATTTTTGTTCTATCTTTTTTCGTTGTCGAGATATGATAGATTAAAAATTAAATATTTAAGGGGTGGTGAAGGGGGAATGACCAGAAGGGTGGGCGGCCAAGAAAAATTCATCATCACCTTGGAGCAGTCAAACCCCTTTTTATGCCCTAAGCCGCTCTACTATAATGATAAAACAACTTATGAAAGGAAGATTTCTAGGTTTTTCCTTTATTTACCTATACTTGGAGGAACCGGAAAATTGAACAAAAAGATTCTTTCTTGAGAGTGGAAATGTTTCGAAAGAACATGCCTTGTAATGTAGAATTTTCCGTACGAAAAATCGTACAATTACCCCCGATCATTTTTACGACTTACGCCAAGCGATAGAATTAGGTCAACAGTTTTTTCCTCGGATACTGTATTCACTTTTTCTAAAATGTTACACATTACAAAACCTGAATTTCTACATTAACAACTGGATTTTCTCTTGAATTGTTTGTGTCAGTATTCTGAAAATTTCTAACTTTTTTAAATTCCGTAAAATTAATCGTTCTAAAGCTGTTATAGAGGACGAAATCAACCAAATGTTATTAAAAGTCAACCGGTTAATAAATTTATAGTTCATTTTATGTTTTTTTTGTTGTCGTTCGTGAAATAATCACCTAAATATCATTTGAGCTTAATAAAATAAAAAATTTTATTACTGCGTAGTCGTGAAATTATAATTGAAAAGACACAATCGTTACCCAAACCAACCCTTGAAAATCCCATATATTTTTAAAAATTTAGGCGTTTTTGAGCTACGGTATTATTTAAGATCGTCGTTACAATCTAGTAATCCCAGCGAGCCAGTAAAGTTCTCTTGGTTCTTTGATTTTTCGGCGGGCGACCGCACACGCGGAGTGGGTTTATATTTGTTTTAGAACAATGTTTTTGAAAACGCATTTTTTAAAGTTAAACATAACTTTGAATGGTTTTCTGTCAGAAAACGTAAAAATACTCTTCTGCCCCACTGCCGCTCGATTTAAAGTTTGTTGACAAAACACCTACAGTTACCATGGGAATCGTATAAATTCTGCGATCTATCGGTCAACACTTCAACTGCGTGTGTCTCCCAAATTCAATGAAGTGTGATTGATTGATCGGTTTTCTTTTCCAGATTTTCCGGAGCGCACAGGCTTTTAGAAAAAAGGAAACTTAGTTTTTATTTTCTATAAAGCGAGGAAATATAAGGAAAAATAAAAGGAAAAATGTAATCCAGAGGAAATTGTGAGTATTTCTCTATTTTTTTTTGTAAATCGGGTTTGTTCTAAACCGCAATTATTTTGAGGCTTTTGGGATATATGACAGCACCTAAACTTTTATTTTGAGGAAAAAATAATTGAAAATTTTGAAAAATCCTTCAGATATTTTTATTTAGCATTTAAAAATGATCACCCCTGCAAAATTTCAGCTAGTTCTGGTGTTTAGTTTTCCCTGTGCACTCTGGCAAAAGACTAAAAAGTTAAAGAACAAGGCGTTGCCAGTTGTACTTTTTTTTTCCTTAAAATCTGGGGAGAAAATATAGCCTTAAGTTACACGTATCTCTGTTCTCCTTATAGGCAAACTTGTATACTCTAAAAAAATACTCCAAAAAACCTCTATCTTTCTAAAAATTGCAATGCTTGAGCAATGGAATCAGAGCGTTTTTTATCACCAGCTCAAACTCACGAAAAGGTGCTATTTGATTTAAACATCCTGTACAAGGAATAAATTAAAATACCCTGCCCTAAAAAGAAACAACGCTTTCTTTTTATAAACGTACAATTTCTAAACCGTAGAATTGTTTTTCATAAAAAATAAAAAGGATAAGAAACGAAAAAAAGGCCGCCGTCCTTATAAGGGCTATATTTTACTTTGACTTAACAAGCTTAGCTATTACACGCGTTTTATTTTCGGTCCTCTTTTTATTTTTTTCCTCTTTTCCATTAAGGACTAAAATTATTAAATCGTTTTATCCAGGGTTTTGATTCTTAATAGAGGTTTAGGCTGCGAACTAAGGCCGCTCAAATTGGGACAGAAGAAAACATTTCGTTGTGATAGAAGAATTAGTTCTAGAGATGATCAATTATGCTATTTATTGGAATATTTTGCATAGAAAATCATACAGAATAAGTAATAAGAAATTATCTGTTGTTTTCTAACCCAAGTAACAATTTCTAGTTGCCTTAGTTGCCATTAATAAGAAATATACTAAAATTAACGTTGCGTAAAGTACAAAAACTAGTAATTTGTGCAACGGCCGCTATCATGGACGAGAAAACGACGCAACACCGTTGTTATTAAGTGAGACAAATTTGGCAACCCTCTAACAACGTTTATTTTTACTGGAATATTGTGAGGTTTCCAACGACGAAAACGTTAATAATTCACAGGTCAATAAAATAAAAAAAAAATTTGTGCCTGAGATCTAAGAACTGATTTTAGATATAATTAATGTGGTGATTCTAAAACTGGCAGCAGATTTTCTCTATCAGCTCTAGTTTTGAGATAGAGATTAATTTAATTTAGTTCTAATAAAAGGCAAAAATTAATAAATCAACATCTCTTTAAAATTCAAAATAGAAATTTGGTATTCAAAACTAGGATCTAATTAGCCAAATATACCTGAAATTGTCCGTAAACTAATGTACCTAGATCTGGTTAACCCGCATTACTTAATCCTATTAATTTTATTAGCTATGGTCCGATCTCCCCATACCTGCTCAACCTCGACGAATTGGTTTTGGAAACATAAAACCTTTTGTCTACTTTTATTCTTCTCGACGTATATTGTGTAGTTTTTGCAAATAAAGTTGTGTCATAATTTTTTGTACATTTTCGTCGTTTTATAGTGTTAAAACTAAAACAATAGCATCCACAAGCAGTTGTTGTTGTAGAAAAACTATATCTGAATTTGTGAAAAGTTCTTATTTTGCCTATTTTGGCGTTGATTTAGGAGATCAAGATAAATCTTGGGCTCCACATGTGATGTGTAAAACATATGTTGAACATCTGCGACAGTGGACAGTTGGAAACAGAAAGTACCTGAAATTTGGTGTACCAATGGTTTGTAGGGAACCACGTAACCATTATGATGACTGCTATTTTTGTCTCGTTAATATTAAAGGCATAAATAGGAACAATCGACATAAATGGACATATCCTGATCTATATTCTGCAAGAAGACCTGTACCGCACTCTAAAGAAATATCCATTTCAACCTTCAGCAGTCTTCCTAAAATCCTGGAAGATGATATAGAAACATCAACATCTGATGAAGTGAAAAGAATACAATCAGAAAACGACAGTGAATTTGTAGCATACCTCTCAAAGGAGTGTGCTGAATTACTTGCATCCAGATTAAAAGAAAAGAACCTTCTTTATCCAGGCACTAACGTTACATTTTATCGTAAGAGAAAAAAAGATCTGCTGCCTTTTTTCACCCAAGAAAATAAGCTGGTATTCTGTAACGATATAAAACAACTCTTAGAAAAAATAGGTTTGCCAGAATACACTTCAGATGATTGACGCCTTTTTATTGACAGTTTAAAACGTAGTTTAAAATATATACTATAAGTTTTGAAACAAATTAAATACGAAGAACATCAGTGGGCAATTTGTGTTGATTTGAAAATGGTGAACTTTTTCCTAGGACAGCATATATATACAAAATACCCCTGTTTTTTATTTCTTTAAGACATCAGAGCTAAAGATCAGTACTGGGTTAAGAGAAATTGGCCTTTAAGAGTTACTATGGTTCAAGGAAAACAAAACGTAGTGAATTAACCTTTGGTTACGAGAGAAAAAAATCTTACTATTACCCTTGCATATCAAGTTAGGGCTTATGGAGCAGTTTGTGAAAGCGTTAGATCGAGATGGAAATTGTTTTAGGTACTTGCCACGTAAGTTTCCTGGGATTAGCATGGAAAAACTAAAAGCTGGTATATTTGGTAGTCCTCAAATAAGGCAACTTATTAAAGATCCACAGTTCACCACATCAATGAATGAGACTAAACCTAATGCTTAAAGTTCATTTGTTCAAGTAGTTAAAAATTTTCTTGGAAATCACAAAGCAGACAATTACATAGAATTAGTGAAAACTATGCTTTCAAATTTTCATATTCTCGGTCGTAATATGAGTATAAAAGTTTACTACCTCCACAGTCACCTAGATCGATTTCCAGAAAATTTAGGTGACTGTAGTGAAGAACAGGGAGAAAGATTCCATCAGGATATTAAAACTATGGAAGATCGATATGAAGGACGATGGGATAGCCACATGATGGCCGACTACTGATGGAGCATTCAGCGAGACTACTTTTTATAATAAATATTTAATTATATGGGTTTATTTTACTGGAAATAGTCATAGTTATAACGTAAAATATACATAGAGGTTAAAAAAAGTAAATAATTCCTATTTGTAAAACTAGATCTAATCGACAAAATCCGATGGCTATTTCGGATTCTGTATCCAAGAATTACCTAGGAATAGTTAAAAAATTGCCGGAACCAAAATGTCTGTTGCCCTGTGAATTAACTACAGTTAATTAATTTACTTCTTTCAACGTTTCTTCAACGTTTCTCTTTGCAGTTGTAGCAAATTTCAAAATACAACTGTATCTAACAACTATAGAGGGCACCTCCTTAATCGTAAAACGGTTAGGTTTTCAGTAAACCAAGGAATGATTATTGCGGCCATACTGTTTTCTTTTCCTGATTTGCGCCGCTACGCCATAGGTGTATCATTAAAAAATCTTTTTTGCTAGATGATTTTTCAGTTAGTTTTAATAATTTTGAAGTATTTTTTTAGACTGTCTGCAATTTAAAATAGGTTTAAAGCATTTTAAAATTTTCAGAAGGTATTTAAATAAAAACATAATTCAGCGAAAAGGCTATTGAAGGCCTGCTTATTTTTTAAAGCTAAAATATCCATTTTTCATGGAAGTGGATGGAAAACTTTAAAAAGTCACTTTAACGTTATAAGTTAACTATAACTGGGTGTCTGTACAAAAAGCGCTTAAGAAGCATTGCAAAATATAAAAAAATTGTTAGGTAGCAGTTTACTGTCGTTAAATATCGAAAAAACAATAATAGTTACATTCTCTTTAGCTAAGCGCTCTTTGCTGGACTTTCAAAGCATTACACTGCATGAGTCTTCTTGTAAATTAGATATTCAATGTAAATGTCATAAAACTGTTAAAAGAATTTCCTCTTTAAAATACTTGGGAGTTTACATTGATGAAACTTTTACTTGGAGGGAACATATAAAGTATTTAACGAATAAAATAAGAAAATTAATTTATAAATTCTATCAATTAAGACACATTTTGTCGTTTACAATTCTTAAACAGGTTTATTATTCTCTGTTAGAATCTATTCTTAATTATGGCATAGTTGTCTGGCGAAATGCACAACATTGTCGAAACTTACAATTTCCCAAAAGTGGTTAATTAAAGTTATGCTTTTTAAAAATAAAAGATAAAGTGAATTAGTTTATCAAGAAAGTCACTTATTGAATATTAATCAATTGTATATAAAGAACGTGATTTAATTCATGTCAAGAAATAGCTACTATAAACAAAACATAGCACACGGAGTATACACAAGAAATGTAGCTCTTATTATGTTCGATGGCAGCTATTTAACACCGAATAATTCTAAAAATACAAGATACTCACAAGAAGATTCTTATTTCTTAAGTTTTCCCATGTGAATATTTTATAATGTTAAATAAGAATTTTTTTAAACAGTTGTTATTTTTAAGTTTCATTTTTAATACACTTGATTTCTAGCATCTACGTAAACCAGATGTACCTTATATAATGAAACTACAATTTTCTAAAAAATAATCTTTCGAAAAATCTTTACAACTAAACGTTATAACAAAAATTGGCACATACGGTAGGATTTGATGACAGTGTATGAGGCTTTTCGCCAATTTCAAAAAAGTTGGTTATCCGATTCAACATATCACCCACCAAATTGTATTGTGAAGACGAAGCAATCGACAGTTGCTGCAGCAACCAGCAGAGTGAGTAGACTTGTCTTTTGTTTTAAGTACATTTTCTAGATGTTTGTAGTACTTTTTTCCTATATTTTGCATCATGGTTCCAAATCCAACTAACGAAACTGTTCAACAAACTCAAAATAATACAAATCAAGCTAATACCAATCAAAATCCGATTAATCCAGACGCACCAATTCATGCTATATCTGATATACGGGCTATAATTTCAGGGGAATTTGATGGCAACGTCATAAACTTTTTGTTTTTTTACAAGACTGTGGCCAAGCTTGGAGTTTACGTATGGGACCACAAAAAACGTTATTAATTTCATGCTTAAACTAGATTTAAAAATTTTTACAGTTTTTATGAAATAAGCGACTGTCTAGTTGAACTTTTTGGAGATAAACGCGATCTTTCTCAAATTTCGGAAGAGCTAAATACGTTAAGGCAAGGCAGAAATGAGCCAGTGCAAAGTTATTTTAATCATATTGAAATGTTACAAACTCTTGCTCTAAATACCTCATCTTTTCAAAATTCAAGCGAAACTAGAGGCCGAATTGCTATGATTAAAGAAATTGCTCTACGATTTATTTTACACTCAAATGAGGAAATCTCCTCTTGCTTACGTAGATCTAAACCAAAAACAATCAATGACGCTCTTGCTGAAGCAATTTTAGAGGAAAAACATCTTTTAGCTCGTAGATCAAATAATAATATGCATCAAAGAAATGAAAAATTCTGTAATTTTTGTAAGAAAAGTTCACACTTTACTAAAGATTGTTACTCTAAAAATAAAAACTCAATTAATTTCAATCAATCGCATTATAATACCAATCTAAATCAAAATCGTCTTTCTACCTCAACTTCAAATAATCATAGTAACCAACAATATAAACCAAATCCAACACCCGATTCATCTTTTCAAAATAAATTTTGCAACTACTGCAAACACAAAGGACATTTAATTTCCGAATTCAGAAAACGAGAGTTTAGTAATCAAAGAAAACACCAAGCTAACCCAAAATCAATTAAATCAAAATCTAGCGATACCAGACTAATCAATCATACAAAATCAATCAATCTTGCAAAATCAGTCAATCTATAACATTTTAAATTCCGATGAAAATATCTGCTTTATACATTTTTCCCACCTTGATAAACACGGAAACATTTTTAATTTTAAATTTCTAGTCGACACACACACACACACAATGTGTCTTTAATCAAAACCACCAAACTTAAAAATACGAACTTGGAATTTAATCCCCAAGAAAAAATCTCACTTAACGGAAAATTCCAAATTGTCCACTGGAAACAATAGGAAGCGCCTTCCTGGAACCACAGTTTCATAATTTTTAACTTAAAACCAAATTCCATATAATTCGAGAAAATACCAATATTCCGTTTGACGGGTTTATTGGCAACGATTTTCTTCAGACACGTGACGCTCAAATATGTTACCAAAAATTCGAAATTAAATTAAGAGCGGTACCATTCGAAATAAAAATATACAAAAACATAAAGGAAAATTACACTAATGTGTACATACTAAACCCTAGCTCGGAAACCGCGATTCGAGTATCCATTATCAACAGTGACCAACTCAAGGAAGGTTATTGTTGCAATATTCGTATTCTTGATGGCGTTTTTCTAGCGAAAGCGATCTTACGGGTTACGGAAAATAATACGGCAGTAATAACCATACTCAACACCTTAGATAGGCCAGTTCAAGTGAATCATATAAAACTTAATTTGCAAAAATTTTATAAAACCAATTAATATATTTTTCAAACATCTCTTGATCAATCGTCATTCACTAAACAAGATCGAAATGATATTCTTGACAAAAATCTAAGATTGGACCATTTAAATTCAGAGGAAAAATCCTCCATTTTAATACTTTGCTACGAATTTAATCATATTTTTTATTTATCTGGTGATCAGCTAACATGCACTGACGCAGTAAAGTGCAAAATCAAAACAACCACCGATGAACCGATAATTTCAAAAATGTATAGACTACCAAAAATTCATGAAATCGAAGTTGGAAAACAAGTAGAAAAAAATGTTAAAATAAAAAATTATTGAACCCTCTGTATCTCAGTATAACGCACCCCTTTGGGTGATGCCAAAAAAATTGACGCTTCGGGTCAACAGAAGTGGCGCATAGTAGTCGATTTTAGACATGTTAATGCCGTGTCTGTAAGTACATTTTTTCCAATCCCGAACCAGGAACAAATATTTGACCAATTGGGACACGCACGCTATTTTTCAACCCTCGACCTCGCGTCGGGATTTCATCAAATAAAAATGGACCCAAATGACGCGCATAAAACAGCTTTTTTAACTCCAACGGGGCATTATCAATGGTTAAGAATGCCTTTCCGTTTAAAATGTGCGCCTATAATTTTTCAAAATTTAATGAATACTATCTTAACTGGGCTACAAAGTAACACCTGCTTCGTTTACTTGGACGATATAATAATTTATGCGTCAAATATCTATGATCACCAAACAAAAATTAAAACTTCTTTTTCAAAGACTCTCTCAAAATAATCTTAAACTGCAGCCAGACAAATGTGAACTAATGAAAAAAGAAATAATATATTTGGGACATAAAGTAAGCGAAAATTCCATACAACCTGACGAAAAAAAAGTCGAATGTATTTTAAAATACCCCTCTTTAAAAAGCCAAAAAAAATATAAAACAATTCCTAGGATTAGTTGGATATTTCCGACGCTTTATTCCCAAATTCGCTGAAATTGCTAAACCATTGACATCCTTGTTACAGAAAAACGCGACCTTCCGTTGGAGCTCAGAACAACAAGAAGCGTTAAATAAATTTAAATATATTCTTACAAATAAACCACTTTTACAATTTCCAGATTTCAATAAAAAAATTATTTTAAATATCGACGCCTCGCAATACGCAATAGGAACAGTGCTATCGCAGGGAGAATCCAACAACGACCTCTCTATCGCGTACGCAAGTCGAACTTTAAACAAATCTGAAATTAATTATTCTTCGGTAGAAAAGGAGTTACTAAGTATTGTTTGGTCTATTAAACACTTTCGCCCTTATCTCTATGGTCAAGAGTTTACAGTGGTTACAGATTGTCGACTACTTACTTGGTTAGTAAATTGCAAAGATCCATCTTCGCGACTTGTCCGCTGGCGATTAAAGTAATACCAATTTAAAACAATATATAAACCAGGACGTCTTAATTCCATAGCAGACGCACTTTCTAGAATCCCTGTTTATTACATTAACTCGGAACCAAAAACTTATGATCATTTTACAAAATTTCATTACCAAAATCAAAACTTAATTGAGTACCAAATTATAAAAGAAAATGTGTTTTTAAAGTTTCCGAACATCCTGTTCTTTTCAAAAGATTTCGATGAGGCTAATCTTTTCTTCGAAACAATTAGCCAAACGTACGACCTAAATAAAGTTAACCTTGATAATTTAAATTAATACGACACTATTACTCTAAAAAATGAGAATAAAGTATTTATAAATAATAAAGAAAATTTTGACAAACCTTCAACTAAAGATATTTTTTATTTTTTCCAAAATTTTACCCAAAAAATCGATTTGATTGAGACCAATAAGTTTTATTTAAGATACCCATTAATCTAAAATTGTAATCTAAAACCCGACATAATCAACGAAATGATATTTTATCAGTTTGGGAAAAATTTTGAAATTATCCTTGTCGACTCTGAAAAAATTAAGCCATCAACTAAAACAGAAATAATAAAAATTTTGGAAGAAAACCATTGTACGTCTCTTTCAGGTCATTTCGGTTTTAGTAAAACTTACAAACGTATAAAAGAAAGCTACTGAAAAGAAACCAAGTTTCTGGATCCTTTTTAGTGGATCGCGGGTAAAACAATTAATGTTTATAACAAAATATAAGAATAAAAGCAATAGAAAAAGAACACTAAAATCAGAGATGAGCCCCCAAAGTAATAGTAAAATGGCTTACCTTATTTGGCGTCAGAAATGGTAAGGGAGTCGGCACCTTGAGCGCTCAGCTGCCTACTCTCTCCGTCTCTTATAGAGAGTGGGGGTTTACCATCGCACGATTTATAGCGATCGCGCGCGGGATTGACCAAAAACTAAAACCCAAGGGTTCAACTTTCATGTATCATAATTAATAATAACACGTAAATTAATAATTAACATTACCCAGTTGATTATTGGTAAAAATATGAAAAAAAAAATATTTTTGTCGGATTAAAAAATAAAAATAAATAATTCTATATGGAAAGGTCCCAACAATTTACTTAAAAGTGAACAGCTACAAATGGCAACATATGAAAAAATATATACGCAAGTTTATCAGTTCCTGCAAAAAATGCCAAGAAAACAAAGTAAATAGACATCCGATGAAAGCTCCTATGCAAATTACTAATACCGCCCATTTCTCCTTCGAAAAAATGTTTTTAGACGTAGTTGGACCCCTTCCAATTACAGAATTTGGAAATCGATTTATATTAATCTTACAAGATGATCTTACAAAATTTTCCAATTCCAAATCACGAAAGTAAAATAATAGCAGACAAATTTTTGGAATTTATTTTGATTTTTGAATTTCCAAAAAAAATGGTAATTGATAACGGGACAGACTTTACCGCTAATCTATTAAAAGAAGTCGACAACTTCTTTAAAATCAAACACATAACTACATATTTGTACCGACCTCAAAGCGACGGGGCTCTAGAACGGTCGAACTCAACATTAAAAGACTACCTCAAACATTTTGTCAATGAAAACCAAAACAACTGATGCTCGTACGTACAAACAGCTATGTTCTCTTATAATACGCATATTCACACGACCACTCAATTCACTCTGTACGAGTTTTTGGACGAAAAGTTACATTACCTCATACAGCGACGCAAGATCCTGAATTCTCATATACCTATGACACCTATTAACCTAAATAAATCATTCCCAATTCCACGCGAAAACCTACACAAATCAAAAATTAAATCAAAACCATACTATACATATACAAAAAAATCAATGATTATTACTTTTCAATCGTCGATCAAGTTTACGTTTTAGATAAAGCGTCAAAACCAGGGTTAAATAAAAAATTATCCCCAAATTACAAAGGACCCTATAAAATAATAAAAATTAACTCTAACAGTTCCGTGCAAATAAAAATAAAAAATAAAATCGTTTCCTATCACAAAGATTTATTGAAATCCTTTGTTTCAGATGAAACCAAATCTGACACGATCCTTGCCATCTGTTGTTATCTTGATGACAATTCTAAAAAAATGAACAAGCAATGATCCACGAACCAGCCTACCAAATTACATCTCTTAATAACCAGGCCGGAATATTCTACCAATCAATGGGAAACGTCAAACTTTATGATGATTATTTTACCCTCCTTTCCTTCAGAAACATTTCTCATTGTTTTGAAGAAGTAAAAATTATTGAAAATTTAAATATAAAAACAAAAATTATCTACCAAAAAATAAACTCGCAAACCCAATTTAGCTATTAGCCATTCCTTTGAAAATCTTAAAAATTCGCGGAAACGCAGAGGTTTAGTCAACGGAGTCTCTACAGCGTTCAAATGGTTGTTTGGCACGCCAGATGCCGACGATGCACAATTTTATAACGAAGCGATAAACACCTTAAAAAATAAAAATCGCGAAACTCAGCTGTTAATGCAACAACAAATTAGACTAATGTCCTCGGCGATAGAAAATTACAATTACAATAATTAAATGCTTTTTCCTTTAACATTAGCAAAGAGGTTAATATAATATCACAACTTCAGATTTTTATTGAACACATTAATTTATTGAAACATATTTTGTAAGAAGTCAGTTTTTTTCCATCGAACTAGACTAATAAATTTACCCGTGAAAAGGCGACACAGCTCATTTTAAGATAAAGAAATATTATATTCACAAAAAGCCAGGCATAATTCGATATTTATGGGTCTGTTACATAAACAAGAGCCTGTGACCAACACTTTACTAGCGTTGGGTGTTTCAGAACGTTTTAAAACTGTGGGGTGAAAAGTGTTAAGAAATAAATATTAACTGTGCTTGTGTGTGTAATGGTTTTTGGATTACATTTTTAAAAGTTGAGTTTTCTCACAGAGTATTTCGATTTTCCTTATTTTATATTTATTTTTATGTTCTTTTTGACAATTTTACATTCTAAAGCATTTATTCGCCAATATATAAAAATACAGTAATTTGGATATTTTTGTGGTTAAGCTATTAATTTAAAATATTGAAAGGAATGGACATATACACCTATGAATATTGCAAAGTGCTTGAGTTGCATATTATCTTACCTCTTTTGCGCAAAACGGCCGTCTAGCGTGTATTTTAGTTGCCGATGTGGAGTGCTTGAGCCACTAGGCATTGTCCGAGTCCTTACATTTTTTGCACTGTTATAACGACGGATGTGTTTCGTCGGGTGCGCTGCAGATATGCAGATATTTTGTTTTGTACTACTGAAGTGGACGAGCCACGTAGTACGTTCCTCTAATACCTTTTCCCAACCTCCTAGTACTTCTAACGAAGTACTGCCCTTGACCTAGCGCGTCTTTGTACCAATGTGCACAGTGCAAAATAGACAGTGCTAGAGTCTTTTTCACCTGAATCTATTACTGATGTGGAGTGCTTGAGTGCAAAATATTCTTATCCTACCTGTATTGTGGAGTGCTTGAGCCACTTGCAGATGACCTTTTTCCGTACTATTGGTATAGTACATAGCCTAACCTTAACCACTATCCCATTATTACTCCATATAGGAGTATTTCAGCACTACCACAATTTTGTTACGCTTGTGGGTGACAGACACAATGCGGTTTGGTTTAATTAAATTAAATTAAATTAAATAGAAGTATCAATAATAGTCATTAATTAATTGTCTGACTTCAGTACTATTTTAGTACTTTCATTTATACAACCAGTTTATTACTGTTTAGTCTTAAAAATTGATATTAACGCTTGTTTGTAAGCGTTATACTGAACAAATTCATAATAAAAGTAAATTGAATGCTCAGGTTACTATTTTAATTTCAGGTATGTCACCTCTCATTTTTTTTGCTTATACAAATCATTTCGTAAGTACAAGTACATTATCTTGGAATTTATTTAAATTGGTCAGTCCTGATTATTTTTAATAGACGCCCTATATATAAAAATTATTGTTACCGCCATTTAATTTAATTTGTCGTTTTTCAAGTTTGTAGAAAAAAAAATGGCTCACAATTTTATCTGAGCTTAGAGAGGAGTTTGATCTTGTCGTTAACTCAATCCTTATCTCAAAACAAAATATTATCCACCCAAACGTAATTAGTCCTTCAGATTTAAGAAATGAATTACTAAAAGTTAAATTAGACACATATTTAATTTTTCCAATTTCTTTACACGAATATGATAAGTCCTACCAATACTTCTCTATTTGCCAACTAAACGTCGTTTACATCAATAAAGTTTTAGTATTTTCGATAAAAGTTCCGATCACTAAAAGTTTATCGTATAATTTATTTAACCTATTTCCTCTTTCGATTTATAACTCAAATACTAAGACCTATTCGTTCATAGGCTCTTCTGACCCTTTCCTTATCCTAAGTACAACAAAAAGTAGGTTTGCAGCACTAAAAGACTTGTCTATCCGCAAGAAGATCGACGGAAGCACACGATTATGCAAAAATCCTACAACATACTTAACCAATCAAAATCCAAACTGCGAAGTCATTCTAAAAACCAGCCAACTTCAAAAAATTCCAGAAATTTGCAACACGAAGACAATAAAAGCCAACTTAGGAGTTTACCACAAAATTGCCGAAAACTAGTGGCTGTTCATTGTTACTAATCCTGTATTAGCCACACTGTCATGCGGTCAAAGTGAAGCTGTCACCGATTTTATGTTAGAAAAATCTGAAGTGTTGAAGCTGAAGTCATGTTGCAAATGCTTCACCCTTTCTGCCGTACTAATCTAGACGTCCAACCAGACTAGTAACTTTACGCGTTATGTTCCTAACATCACCATTAACACGGATGATTGCTGCGTAGCAGAAAGAAAGCATGTCCAAGCCCTATCTCTGGAGCCACTTAATCTAAATAACATTAATTTAGATGAATTACGTCATGCGAAACATAAACTTCAAAACTTCGAAGAAACATTGCAATATGAGATAAAGAAACCATTCTTTTCAGAGCATCACGCTCTTTAATATAATCATATCAACACTAATTATGATTATAATATTTATCACAATATGTTGTTGTTGTTCTAAGTACTGCTGTAGTTATAACTAGATACCATTTGTCGGAAGATTTTTATAAGCATTTTTTTTAGGCAGTTGTTCTTTTTAAGTTTAATTTTTAATACACTTGATTTCTAGCATCTAAGTAAACCAGATATATTTTATATAATAAAACTACAATTTTCTTAAAAATTATCTTTCCAAAAATCTTTACAACTAAACGTTATAACACTCTTGACAATTTGGTACGAAGCAACCCCAGACATACTATCTGACAAAATCATATTTATAATGTAGTATCAAAGATTTTGAACTCCTTACCCCAAAACCTAAAGTAAAAATCTTATAGTATTAGTTACATCATATGAAATAAATATATGTTGGGTAGTTTTTTGGTTTGTATAGTACTTTATTATTATTGTTTACAGTTTTTTACATTTTATAAAAATACAATAACATATCAATTTACATAATATTACAATAGTCAAGAAAGTGACGCCCACACAGTGTTATTAATACCATTGTGCGTTAATATTGTTAGCGGTAGAGGGATTTTAAATTTGTTAGAATTAAATGATTTACTTTTTATTTTTTTGTTGTTGTTGTAAACTATTGCTATTGCTAATAAATAAATAAATAAGTATAAGTTACCTAGTATTTTAGAATCATTAATAAATGGTTTTTGAAAATTAGTCCATTTGTGCTTGCAGACGTGTGGTTGATTTCAAATCAATAATATTAATAAAAATATTATCCAGAGGGCTCTTCAGTTGTAGTTGATTCGGTGACGGTATGAAAACATTGCACGCAATTCTAGTCGCAGGCAACGTCAAAACAACTCAAAAAATATCCGCCAAATTGGTACAAAAGCGAGTTGCTAGATTTGTATTATAAGTCGCAGTTTCGTTTGCATAAAAATTTTTGAACGTTTCGATATATGAAAAAACAAAAAAATTTAATTGTCCAAACAATAAAGCTAAAGTCCAGTGTGGCTCGTAAAACTTACAGGAAAAACGCGGGACTTTCGGGCGCACCGAAGGGTGGGGGTTGGGGTCAAAACCCGCATCCTCCGAGAAGCCATTGGGGCACAATCGGCACAATAAAATAATAGCAAAAATAAAGTATCTAGAGAGTAAAATACCAAAATCCCAATAATGAGAATCCTTCTACTTCAAAAATATATTTTCTCACATGCTTTAAAGATCTGAATCTCATTCTTGGCATTGGCCCGACGCACCACCCGCGGTTACTAAACTATAGCTGGATTTGCTGGTGTTTTTATTTTTTATGGTTGTTGTAGAAGAACTAACCTAAATCCAGGTCCTAGGAAAGACGTAAAAATTTTTAAATCACAAACCATTTTAAAGCATTTTATATAATCAACCCGATTTAAATATTAGTCAAATTATAGAATCACTGAAATATTTTGCTAACTTTTACGAACTTGACGAAACTGCGGCTGAAGCTGTAGCCACTATATAGTTTGGTTTTATAAAAAAAAAGTCATGCAATGCGTTGGAAGCATTAGATATGTCTAATAAGCACCTGTTTCCTTCTCCATCATGAAACTTTATCAATTATGGCTACATTGGCGGTTACTACTTGTATTTCCAAAGGTCTTTTTCTCATTAAAGTTTTTGGCGCAAAGATAGACTAAACGTATTAGCTTTAATTTTTATACGAACTGCTATACAATCTGGCATTAGAGAAACGTCGTTTAGAAAAGTTTTTTAATAATTTAGTTTTAATTTTTCCTTAAAACCCACTCCCAAAGTAAATTCCTAAGTGCGCGCTACTCTGTCAACTTAAAACTTAACAAAACGTACACGTGCTTCGAAGTTATTATGGTCTTATCAGTGTTGCACAAGTCAGGTAAGCTTTATTATGTTAATAAACAAACACATTTTTTCGTAAACCTTCCTCTCAAACCCCTGAAACAATATAGACCCTCAAGGGCGTATTTTGAGTGTTAAATTTTACACTCAGTTTTTAAGGTGGACGAGAAACACATTATAGTCTCACGTTCTGTCGAGGAACATATTCTGCGAATCGATTAAAAGTTTAAGAGTGACTCATGGCCAATAAAATGTAAAATTAAACACTAATAAAATGGCTTGGACCTGAATGGGCCCTAAGCAAATTTCTAGAACATGTGACATATACGTTTTACAAAACCCAAAAGTTCTTAAATTATGAAGCTTAATAAACCTTAAATCAACAGCGTTATTAGAAGATAAGGGGATATCGCATACTAGGTGGTTATAAACCAAAATATACATTATTTCCATTATGTCCAAATAATAAAATTATAAAATTAATGAATAGCGAGCTTTCCCTCAAAAAAGGTATTGGTAACCGTAGATCCGGATTAATTTTCCTTCAAATTGAAGGTACATCTGCCGATTCTGCAATTTGACACATGGTTGTCTTTTACATAAATCCTGTGTCACACTTTTTTTCATCAACATTTGATCTCCTCCACAACATTACTTTTTTTGAGGGAAAGCTCGCTATTCATTGATTTTGATATTTATTCACCCTCGCTAAACCCCTTTTTAAATAAAATTATAGTTTTCTATACAAAAATTTCAAAAATCTGTCGACCAGTTTTATAGATATTCATTTGATCACCGCCTTCACAAAAGATTTTTTCATATTCAAGTACTTTCAAAGTTTGAGACAATAATGTGTTTGAAATTAACTATTTGTTTCAGACTTCCATTGTCATCAGCCAACGAAATGTTATTAACCTCAACCGTCAAGTTTAAAGAGTTGACTACAATTCCGGACATTAAAGGAGTATCAGAGAAAATTCGAAGAGTAGCGAACAACTTTAGTATTAAAACAGTTTTTAAATCTAATAATACAATTCGAAGCCTTCTAAGTAAAACAAAACCGTAGAACAAACAAAATAAGGAATGCATTTACCAAGTTTCTCGTGAGTGTGGTGAATCATGCATAGGCAAAAAAAAAAGACCGCTATCTTTTAGTTTTAGGGACATCAGACGAATATCCAAAAAGGTAAAACAACGAAATCAGGAATCGCCGAACATGCATGGTCAAAACAACACCGAATGAAGTGGACAGAAGCAAAGGTTTTGTACAAGGAGTCACACTAGAAGAAACGAAAATTCCTTGAAGCTGCCTTTTCGGGCAGAATCAGGGTATTTTCAGTAAACCAATTGTTGAAGTTCCAAATATTTCGAAGCCCTTCCTTGGGCGGAGCCAATTTCTTAAACTTTACGGTTAAGTGATTTCCCATAGTATATAAGTACGTAGCCTTAGGAATAGATTGTAGTTAGCACCTGAAGACCACCAGAAATTGTAGTGATCGAAACGTCGTGTATAAACAAAATATTAAAAACACAAGAGTTAATTTCATTCTCAAAGTTGTCATGTCAAAAATGGTATTTTTACTAAATTCCAAAAATGGTCTTGTTTATACCTTTATAAAAAACACGATTTTAGTAAAAATTTTTAATAACGCGTTCAAAAAAAAAATCACCAATTTTTTACCCAAATTGGAACGAAAATAGTAAATAATTGTAAAAATTAAGCCATTACCTAAGTAATCACTATTTTTTTTTTTAAATACGTTTTTAGGATAAAAATCACAAACAGTTTTACTTAGAACGGGCGGCTAAAATGTGTTATTTAAACCAATGAATGCTCGTAAAGAAATACAATTTAACAGTGCACACTAATAAAATGGCTTGGACCTGAATGGGCCCTAAGCAAAGTTCTAAAGAATGTGACATATACATTTTACGAAACCCAAAAGTTCTTTAATTATGAAGCTTACTAAACCTTAAATCAATAACGTTAAAAACCTTATTAGAAGATAAGGGGATATCGCATACCAGGTGGTTGTAAACCAAAATATACAGATATGTAATATGTCCAAATAATAAAATTATTGTTTCCTATACAAAAATTTCAAAAATCTGTCGAATAGTATTATAGATATTCATTTGATCACGGCCTCCACAAAAGATTTTTTCATATTTAAGTACTTTCAAAGTCTGAGACAATGATGTATTTAAAATTAACTCTTTGTTTCGGACTTCCATTGTCATCAATCAACGAAATGTTATTAACCTCAACCGTGAAGTTTAAAGAGTTGGCTTGGCTACAATTCCGGACATTAAAGGA
The DNA here is from genome assembly GCA_963921995.1 of Oxystoma pomonae. Taxonomy (NCBI): domain Eukaryota; kingdom Metazoa; phylum Arthropoda; class Insecta; order Coleoptera; family Brentidae; genus Oxystoma; species Oxystoma pomonae. The sequence goes on along the minus strand of OY998171.1, from coordinate 46,443,452 downwards.
GTATCAGAGAAAATTCGAAGAGTAGCGAACAACTTTAGTATTAAAACAGCTTTTAAATCTAATAATACAATTTGAAACCTTCTAAGTAAAACAAAACCGTATAGTCACAAACAGTTTTACTTAGAACGGGCGGCTAAAATTTGTTATTTAAACCAATGAATGCTCGTAAAAAAATACTATTTTAGTCACCGGTGGTAAAATGTAAAATAGGTTCAAGATGAGATCAATAAATGGGCAAACAATGAACTCGGATCATCCTGGAGGCAAGAGCCAGGATGCAGATAGTCCAAATGATTTGTGGATGGCCCGGATGCAGCCAGAACTAAATGACTCCTGAGCAAAACTCGAAAGGACTGGCCAGTAGGAATGCTCACTGGACACAACCGGCTGCAGCAGGGGCTTCCGTCTGTCTAGTCTGCGTGTTGCTAGAGGAATCGCCCTGGCATCTGATAGGAGAGTGTGACGCACAAGTCAGATTAAGGCAGTTGACGTCGGGTTGTCCCACGATAGAGGAGAAAGAGCTGCACTTGCTTCGATGAGCGGACATACTGAACTTTGTAAACTAGACAGGAAGGCCCGGAGAGAGAGACGCAGCCTGCATAGCGGGAGTAGGAGGATAGGGGTAAACAACGGGGTATGGCTAAGAGGGATCATGAAGCGGCTTAATTCCCAGGCTCACGGTAGTAATTTGACAGCACCAAGTTGAACTTAGACTTAAGTCAAGGGCGTTATAAAATATACAAATTATATATAAGGAGGTATAATAAATCTCTAGACAGACCATTTTTGACCATTAGGTATTTTTTAAAAAAAATTTTTGGTGGCTTTTAGTTAAACGATATAGATACCCTATGACCACTTTTTAGAATTTTTGTCTTTCTTTCTGTCTGTTTGTTCCAGCATCACGTAAAAACTATTGAACCGACTTTAGTGGGACGTTTACTACCGCATTCTTGGGTGGTACATAGGCTTCATTTCATCAAAATCGGTTCAGGGAAACAAAAGGTATGAAGGTTTAAAACAAAAAAATTCGACAAACCGCAGGCGTAGCGGCGAAATACTGCTAGTAAATAATAACGCACCGCACTTTAAAATTCCGAAGCGCCATTCCCATTCTGGAGTCTAAAACTTTCAAACAACAAAAAAACGAGGCGAAAAAAACTTTTCTTAACAGAGTTTTTCTGAAGCTTCAAGTGATTTTTTGTCATCGCCCAAAATTCTAACTTTTTGCAAGGAAGTAAAATTGTAATAAATTAATATTTTAAAGGCGAAATGCTATTTTTAGTTTTCAATTTCTAACTCGGCTATTTCAGCTGTAACCGGTTCTAAATTTAGTGACTGGAGTTTAAAACTTTAAAGGCAATATTGATTTTAGATGGTGTCATATATATATACACCGTGTCACTTTGCTGCGGGTTTAGCACGCTATATACAGGGTGTTTCTTTTGGAAGGATGCCTCTAGATTGTCAAAAATATTTTTTTTGTAACAACATAGAAAATAAAACGGTTTACACTTTGGGCGTTTGATAAAATAGGTAAGTACACTTAATTCCAAATCAAATGGACCACTTTTTTGACACTTCCATTTAGTTTCGGTGTTTAAATGTTGAACGCCATTTTGAAAATGAACAGTACCTACAGTCCGTTCAGCACCGTCTCAACCAAAAATCCAGTTAACTTGTATCGTCTCCGTGCCCTTTAGCCTACGCCATTTTTATAACCATAGGTAAAAAAAAGTTCTATGAAATCTTTATAACAATATAATGGCGGCAACACTGGAAGTTTAGTGCGCCAAAAATTGCCAATACTCCGGAAGAGTGCGTCGAAGCACTAAAAATCTCGAGTCAACACAAGAGAGTTACAGTGATGTGGGTACCGAGACACACGGGTCTAAAAAAAGGCGGGTCGGGGGCAAGACTCAATACGTGAGGCCGGAACCAATCTTAGGTATAATAAAGAGATAGATGCAAAGTCGATTCATTAAATGGGCTAACGATGCACTGGAAGACTCCTGGGAAAACAAAAGAGGGTGCAGACAGTTCAAAGAATTTATCGACGGACCGGACGTGGCCAGACTCAAATGGCTCCTGGAAAGGACACGAAAAGATATTGGACTAATGAAAAAAATACTGACCGATTACAACCACCTCAGTAAGCATCTGACTCGGATAGGGAATGACTCTATCTGCTAGGCCTGCGGAGTAGACACTCCGGCACGTCATTGCGGAGTGCGATGCATACCTAAGGATGAGGCATCAGGTACTCGGACAACCGAAACTAGATGCAGAGGACTTACGAGCTCTCAAGTATACCAAAGTACTGGACTTCGTGAAGAGAATAGGAAGGCCCGAAGAGCCCACTACCGTACAAGTGGTACAAGTGGTAGATTAGGGGGCTGGGCTGGGTTAAGGTAAAAAGGGACCGATTGGGCCTACTTGCCAGGTCTTGGGCCGTCCCCTATTGACTACTACTACTATTTTTAACAATATTATCAGTATAAATGATAAAAGTAAAATTAAAGAAAACTATGCGACACTGGCCCAACTGTGACCAACTACCTTTTTAGGGAGAAACAAAATTACCAAACATCACATCCAAAATTCTTGCTGACAGTTGACGTCAATTAAATTTGTATTAATTCGAGTAGAAAATACTGTACTGTACAGTAGGTTTAAAAAAAGTAGCAGGTGGTTCTCATGATATTTTTAAACAAAACGTAACTATAAACGGACTGTAAACGGAAAAGAAAAAATATGTAAAAATTAAATTATAATTTTAATAATTTATTGTGTACAAATATTTGCTTCCCTTTAAAGTAAGGTATGACACTAGGTATAACCTGAGCCTTTTTCCTACTAAAAACTTGGGGCATTTACATTGGATACCGGAGGAAGGCTTAAAAGTAGAGGCATTAAGTACTTTTAGTTGTTTTTTAAACGCATCTTTTTCTTCAAGTGCCATGCTCTCTTCGAACGTTTGCTATTCACTGTTCACTGCTTTCCGGAAAAGTGTCGTAGTACTAACACCATACCATTGTCTAAGTCATGATATTCGTCTACGATCCGGACCTCTTCTGCCTTCAATTTTGCCTTCTATTAATATCAATTTTAAAAGTTTATATTTGTCATATCTCAAAACATAACACCGAGCACACGAATTCGGAGAGTGAGATTAAGATCGAGACTACACAACACTAATTTCATTTTTATAAAAGATGATCTGGCCTGTTCAATTCTTGCACGAACTTCTTGCATGGTGTCCCAGTTCTCATTGAAGGGACAACTCAAGTATTTGTATGAATCCACGCTGCCCATTTACTTCTAACATGTCTCTGATGTTCTTTTCCTTGGGTATGACCATCCATTTTGTTTTCCCAACATTTAAGATAAGCCCGAATTGTTAACTTTTGGCAGCAATTTGATTCAACAACTCTTGTAGGCCTTCCAGCGTGTCTGCTATTATTACAGTGTCGTCTGCATATCGTAGGTTGTTGATTTTTATGCCGTTTATGGTCAGATCCTCTTCGCAGTTATGAAGTGCATTCTCTATTATTTTGTTACTATAGATATTAAACAATAGCGGAGACTATACAACCTTGGCACACACCTCTTCTTATTTAGACCTCTTCGGACAGTTGGCCATCAACCTTTTCTTGAACAGTCTGATTCCAGTATAAATTAGCGATTATCTTTAGATCTCGTTCGTCTAGACCAACTTTTTTTAGCGATTCTATGAGCTTTTTGTGTTGGACTCGATCAATCGCTTTCTCAGAATCTAAAAAACAGGCATATACTGGCACCGACATATCCCTAGATCGCTGAACTAAGACTTGAATGCCAAACAACTTGTCTCAAACCCACCACGAAATCCAAAGTGCGTATCGCCCATAAATAATGTTTATAAATATTTTTACTATATGGCTCATTAGGCTGATTAGGCAGTAATCACTACACTTCTTTCTTTTCTGAACTTTTTTTAGGCAGTGTAACAAAGGCCATTCATCAGAGATTTTACCGCTACGACAAATCAAGTTAAAAACTTTGACCAGCGTATTTATCGAATCTTCGTTTTTTATTAGCTTTAAAACCTCAGTGTATACTTCGTTTTGCCCTACCACTTTTCTGCTTTTAGCTGAAGATATTGCGTGTTGTACTTGCTCCGGTATTATATATATGCCTTGGTTTAGGAATTCTTCTGGCTGTTCGGATCGGTTATCGGTAAAAAGATGTTCTATGTAGCTACACCATTCTTTTAGTTTTTCTTTGGTATCTTAGGATTCCAGCTTGTTTTCTATTAAATAATCCGGCTGCTTCCTTTATGCGTTTGTTTAAATTAAAAGTGTCATGTTTAGTGTTATCCAGTCTTGTTTTGATGACCTTATCTTGTTTTTATTTATCTATTGATTTCATGGTACCGATCGCGTCCTTTTTTACTGCGTCTTTTATCCAAACTCAAAGATTTCATCGGTGATTCAAACTTTCTTTTTATTTGTTGTTTTGTACTTGCCTAAGAGTGTTGTGCTTTCGACTATGGCACATTTAACCTTTGTCCAAAACATTTCTGCATCTTGCTCGGTAGATTCGTGAATATCTTTAAGCTTCTTATTAAGTTCGACTTTAAGTTTAGGTGCTACCATGTTTTTTTTAAGCTCGTCCAACCTTGGTCTGGGTTTGTTATTTGGGGGACGATTTTTTTTTAGGTTAAATTTAATTTTCGCCACAACTGGATTGTGATCCGAGCCTACGTCTGTGCCAGGGTAAGTTTTTGCAGATTTAGTACGGTTTTTAAATCGTTTATTAGTTAATATAAAGTCTATTTGGTTTCTAATGATACTCTCAGGATTGTCGGATTTAGAAGTGCAGCGTCTAGCTGGAAGTTTAAAGAAAGTATTTGACACGACAAAATCTCTTTTCTGACAGGACTGGAAAAAGCGATATCCACGTTCATTTGATGTACCAAGACTGTACCTTCCAACAATGTCTTCTCTTGGGGCATTTCCAAGTTTTGCGTTTAAGTCCCCCATAACAATGGTGATTTCTGTCTTTTGTAAAACTAAAGGCACGTTTAAACTTGGTTTACTGGTTGGAGCGTATACCTGAGTAATATGGATATTGAAAGGCTTAGAGTTTAGTTAAAAAAATATGACTCGATCCGACACAGGAACAAAAGAGATAACGGATTTTTGATTTCTTTCTTCTTTTTTCGCCGTTATAGTGGTTCTGGCCGCCATTGCCTGCGTATTTGACAAGGTAGTAGTCTATCTGGCATTTACCTGAGTTAGGTCATCTCACCTCGCTAACTCCCAAGATCTGTATGTCTAATCGTTCCATTTCTCTGGTGACATTGTGGACTTTTGCAGCCTGAAACATACTTTGTACGTTCCAAGTAGCAATCTTCTTCATGACTGGTCCGGAGATTCTTAGCACCTCTGGTCACTTAAGATCTGCTGGAAATTGACGGCATGGTTTTCCAGTCGTAAACGCATCTGTTGTTTTACTATCGCAAGCAGATTGCGATGCATATGCCAGATCAAGGCAGCTGAAATGGGAATGTCCCACGTAAAAAAGGGAGAGAAAGAGTTGCAGCGGAAGTAGGGGCATTACTAACTACTACTGTACTATCGCATCCACCATAAAATTGTGCCACGTTCGAAACACGGCATAAATAAATCAAAAATGTAGTGCCTTTTGGCTTTGTTTTGAATGCGTTAGGTATAAGTATACGAATACGTTTAAATAAAATCTAAATGTACCTATTAATATCATTACCTAACTGCATCCGTATCGAAATGCGCATCTGCAAACAAGATACGATCCGGTACACGTTTTATATATTTACCTATTACCTATTCTTTGGTTTTAAGACCCAATAAAAATATTTAGTCGTTTGAATAAAGTAGAGATACGTTAAGTTACTTATCTTCTTCCGATATCGGCATCGATATACCTATCGACTTTAGAGTACAGTTAAGAGCCAATACATTTTTTACTTGTTCATGTCATGATTTGAACAAGTCACTTTATTATGGTGGATGCGATGTCAGAACAGGTGACTACACTTATTGCGTATGTAGAAACGGTCGAAACGAATATCAATTATAAGAGCGGGCCTCATTTAGATCATGGAATAAACAAGTAGAAAATGTAGTGTCTGTTGGCTTGAATTTGGGAAAAGATTAATCTTTAGGGAGACAATATTCAATGACATCCATTATTTTATAGTGTTGCACCTAAGTCCCCACCCCCCTACATACACCACTGTATCTACCTCAATCTCCCTCCCATCTCAAAAAAATATTTTTCGAAGGCGCGAACGGTTATGACCAGCGTTCTATTCTTATCTAAAATTAGCTCAATTAATTTCAGACGGTATGTTTGCCGAAGTGGAGAGAAGACATTATCCTTAATGACTTTATGTTTTATCTTTCTGAAGCCATTGAGCTGCGTCTTACGTGAAATATGAAAACATTAATTTGTTAATGAGCTTTTAATAATTATCTTATTGGCAATAAAAGTTAAGAACTGAATAGTGTTGAGTTTAATGTATTAATTCGATATCAAAAGAAAATTTTGCACACTTTGCTAAGCTTCGTACAGACTGAAAAATTATGTCGAACAACAAACCACACAACAGACCCAACAGCAATCGAACCACTATCACTAATTTGGACGGGGCAACGAACCCTTTGCAAACGAGCTCGCAAACCCTGATATTAAAAAAAATACACGCAACCCTAGGTTTGGATAGGTTTCATCTTTAATTGGGATAAAAACAATTATGGGAACAGCGCAAATATCGCTTTATTTGCTGTTCGGTGTAAGGCTCAGATTTGCCTTTGCTTGTGTTGAATTGGCAAGATACAAGCATTAACCCGGCCCAAGGTAACCCAGAGCTCCCTTCTCTGAATCCCAGTAAAGTAATTCTTAACAGGTGCGTCCAAGTCGCGGGGGTGGACCCGACTGAATAAGTCGGTGACTAAATCCTGTTGAGGAACGTCATACCGCATCCCCCTAGAACGCAGCCCTTTTGGGACGGAGATAGGGAGCACTTAGCTGAACCCAACTCTGGCTCGTTCTTGACTTCTTTGAATGGTGTATCGGGGACGCTGGATGAGGCACCACACTAAAAACCTTCTTTAGGGAACCAGGTGCACCCTGTTGTGTATAGCCCTCTTCCTGAAGTGCTGGGGAGGTGATTTTAGCCGGTTTACTCGTCTGTGAGGGAACTCCATAAGGATCCTCCGAAAATCAGGCGGTAAGATCAACAAGGAACAGTTCATGGACCCAGTAAATTCTCTTCAACGCAAGAGGCCCAAGAGGGAACTGCACAAGTACCCATTGGACACTCTACAAACGCATCAGGGTCGCCGCTGATGTAACCAAATTGCCCAAGGTGCTCAGGAAGCTACAGCTATCGTAGTCACCACGGACGGTCCAACCAAGGCAGAAAGGATGTGAGATCAGCAACTGGGCTCCTAACAGGCACCTAGAGACGCTGGGAATCGCTGTAGACTCAGAAAGTCGATGGTGCATAGAGGTAAAAAAATCATCCTTACATGTCCTGCTAGAGTATCCGGCTCTGGCCAGGTCAAGAGAGTCGCAGCTTGGGAAATATCTTGCCAGGTACTAGGCGATGTAAGAAGGTTTCAGTCCAGAAAAATATGTTCTTTTGCGAAAGAGGCAGGCTTCCAGGACTAAACTATGGATAGTGGGCGTGCAACAGGCTCAGCAAGGTGGTCTACGTATATGAGAATTGTCCCGATCGCACTTCTACATTCATTCATTCAAGGTTTAGATCTGTACGAAGCTCAAGGTTCAGGTCCGTACGAAGGGTATAAGTTTTTGATTCTTCGTTATTTTTATGGTTATGCGACTGCTCAGTTGCTAAATGTCATTTCGTTTTGGGTATTAACCAGGAGCGGATTCAAAAGTGCGTCTCGAGGGGAGAGACACATTAGAAATCATGCTGTGTTGGTAAATTAAAATTGAAAATTTTACATAATGAAGAGACAATTTAACGCCCTAATAAATAGTTGGTAAAGCATTAGGCTGGTATTGTAAAGGTCTTGGATTCAAATACTGGTTAAGGAATAACGTTTTTTCGATTTATTTCCTCACCCTTTGCTCTCTACGCCACAGATCTTTTCTTTAAAAATTTTAGCCTACGCGGACTTGCCTTTTCCAAATTGCTTAATTTTTTTTCAGTGCAGCAATGCAATAAACAAACATCAATTTGTTTGTTTTTCTTCATAGATGTCATTAACCACCATTTCACCTTGTTTTCTCAGCTGCAGGTTCTCTCGGCGGTGGCTGCACTGATTGGAAGGGTTACAAAAATTTTCAGTCAGTTGTGTATGGCGGATATTTTTGTCACACAAATGCAAAGTGAAGAGCACATTTTTCGATAGCTCTGTTTTACCTTCCTAGTGGACCTTCCATAAATATTCAGCCCCACCAAATTAGAAGACTTATTTTATTTTTTTCAGATAATTTGGAGGATTCTTAAAGATCACAGAAGGAAGTAATAAGCAAAAGTCATAACATTCAAACGATCTCTCTGAAAATCTTGTTTCGATATCTTTAATGACATCAGTCATTGGGATATAAACTTATCCCATGGAATGACCCTTCACGTTTTCTGCTTCATAATTCTCTCAGTGTAGTTGTCGCTGCCGTAATCTTGAAAATTTAAACTCAAAGTTCTCTCACTTGCCACAAGTGCCACCTCCTGGATCCGCTAACCATAATGGCGTCTGGTACTTAACGAGGAATAAATGCAACTGTATTTTTGGAAACCCTATTTATGAAGAAGTCCTTATATAGAACTAAATAAAACAATATTAAAAAGTAGACTGACCAAAAACCTAGCCAAAACTATTTTGGGAACATTTCTTTATTTTAAATAAAAATAAAGATAATGGCAATGATAGCTATAACTACTGACCATAAGTAATCAATTTTCGTCATTTTGAAAAACGTCAATAAACCAATTCTAACTTATTTCAGGTTATATATTTGTTATATGAAAAATAATCTCATCGACTTCGAATATTCCTATATTATTAATAGCAATAAAGATAACTACAATCATAGCTATAACTTGATGGACTTTAAATATACTAAATGAATCTCGTGTCCGCAAATAAAAATGAAAGTAATAATCGTGGCATATCGCACAAAGCGTTTTTGTTTCTCACTTCATTACGACCAGGCCTCCAATGTCTAATCGACATCTACAGACCTGTTTCATCCTTATTAGGAATAATCAGGGAGTCATAGGATTGTACCTGGCAGTTGAAACTACACAGTGACCACGCACACCTCTCGAATTTAAAACAAAAAGTTTGTAATCCGTGGAGACGTAGTAACTGTGTGCGCCACCTGTCGAATAAACCGAGAAACAAAAACATCAAAATTGAAAAGTGCAGAACACCGTAAATACAGAATCCTGTACCTTTCAGCAGGTTATAGAGTAGAAACCTGTAAAAGTATAAGGTCACTGTAACAGGACTCTTAAAAAGAGGTAACATTCACAGCAGCACCGCCCCCAATTGGAGTTTCATACTACGTGGCCCTAATTTTAAGGCATCAGCAAGCAATCGCTCCGGAGGAGGCTTGTTGCACAGAACTAAAAAGCCAAAATATTTAAAAAACAACAAAATGAATCTCGTGTCCGCAAATAAAAATGAAAGTAACACTCGTGGCATATCGGACAAAGCGTTTTTGTTTCTCACTTCATTACGACCAGGCCTCCAATGTCTAATGGAGAATCCAGACACCTACAGACCTGTTTCATCCTTATAAGAATCATCAGGGAGTCATAGGATTGTACCTGGCAGTTGAAGCTACACAGTGACCATGCACACTTCTTGAATTTAAAACAAAAAGTTTGTAATCCGTGGAGACGTAGTAACTGTGTGCGCCACCTGTCGAATATACCGAGAAACAAAAACATCAAAATCGAAAAGTGCAGAACACCGTAAATACAGAATCCTGTACCTTTCAGCAGGTTATAGAGTAGAAACCTGTAAAAGTATAAGGTCACTGTGACAGGACTCTTAAAAAGAGGTAACATTCGCAGCAGCACTGCCCCCAATTGGAGCTTCATACTACGTGGCAAGCAATCGCTCCGGAGGAGGCTTGTTGCGCAGAACGAAAAAGCCAAAATATTTCAAAAACAACAAAATGAATCTCGTGTCCGCAAATAAAAATGAAAGTAACACTCGTCAATAAACTGCTTTTAACTTATTTGAGGTTATATATGTTATATGAAAAATTAACCATCGACTTCGAAATAGAGTACGTTTGAAACATCCAAATTTTTTTTATTTTCTTGGGATAAGGAAATTAAAAAATTAAGATAACCTAACCTTGCAAGTCGACACACGCAGCTTCACAAGCTACCTGAGGCGTCACTTGCGAGATTAGGTTTTCTTAATTTTTAAACTTCTTAAATTTATCTTCTAAACACCAAGAAATGTTTTAAACGCCCTCTATTTCGAAAATAATTTATACTTTTAGAAAAATTGGAAAAGCCGGGAAATTTGACATTGACATTTGTCCACTTGCTTGCACGCTTACTTGCTTAATTGTAAATCCGCCTTTAGTAGCACAACTGCACGTGTCCATTCCAAGATATATATCATCCCTTTCCCAGCTGAATCAGCTCTTAGTTTTAGTATAAAACATAATGTAATATTTAGTTAGGACTAACTTTTATTTTTACCCGTAACTACGTTAGTTTGATTTTTGTCATTTAAAATAATTTTTTTTAAATTCTTTGCGTCGTCCTCTGCGCTAAAATTTATAATATCATTTTTAAGCAAACCCAGACCATTTAAAAAAGTTCACTGGTAAATCTACGGCTTATAAATCTTATAATTAAATCATTTTTGATGGAGTTTCCTTTCGTTAAAACTTTGGTATTTTTAAATCCATTATTCGAAACAAATTGAGTTTAAAACTGATGCGTGGATGATGATCGTAGATTTTTTTTAATTGGAAAACTTTCTCAAGGATAGGGTGGCCAGAAGAGAGAGTGAAAAGAATAAAAAGTTATAGATTTAGAATTAATTAAAAACTGTTTTCCGGTTTTTGAAAATTTGTGAAACTCAATTTAAAGAAAAATAAAAAGTTTTCATACAATGCTTAGTCTGAAATGCCTTTTAGGGTGACTTTTTAATTGCTTTTTAAAACTAAATGGGTTTAGATTTTTATATTTGTCTGGTATTTTATTGTAAATTGATGAAACAGAGTAGCAAAATGAACCACGAAATGCTGTGGTTTTATAAGAGTGAACACTCAATTTATTTATATGTCTAGTATTTAAGGAATGAATTTCATCTCTAAATTAATAATCGTCGCTGCTGAACTTTACGAATACACAGTCCATAAATAACATCACAATAATTAAGATGCGATAGAACGGATATTTCACACAATACGGTTTTGATATACCTATTTAACAGGTGTCTCTTGCTGTTTATTAGTTTTAAATTGCAGAACCCTCTTTTAATGATTAGAGAAACATGTTTATTAAAGTTAAGATATGAATCCATGACCAATCCCAAGTTTTTAGCAGTGTTGTTAATTTTTGGAGATTCATTACCAATCCTAATATTAATTTTGTCATTACACCTAGTCCTAGCCATCTGTCGTCCAAACCACTACTTGAGACTTATTTGGGTTTAAAGAAAGACAATACTTGATTGAAAAATGTAGAATTTGATGAAGGTCATCATTGACTCTATTGCAAGCAATATTGATATATTTCTTTGGAAATATATAATTAATTTGTTGGTCGTCACAGTGGTAGTGAGCATTGCAATGTCGTAAACTTTGATAAAAACACGAAGTGTAAATTGTAAAAAGACGCGGTCCCAAAACTGAGCCCTGTGGGATGTCTGAGGAGATTGACTTAAAACTTGATAGTTGGTCATTGTTTGTTAAAGTCATAGTTAGGATCTAAGGAAATAGGTTTCAGCAACACTGTCCGCAAAATGACCTCGACCGAACCCCGGAACAGTACCGCGATCTATATTACAACTCTTGAACTACGCATTTCTCAAATTCAATGAAATAGTTAATAATAGGGTTTGAAACCTGCAAGAAAATAGCTTTTTTTTTGTCGAAAAATAATACTGAAAATTGGTAAACATCTTTCAATCATTTTGGTAACACTTTGAAAATAAACGTGGGCATCCCGTCAAAGTTATGAAAAAAGACGTTGCCAGTTGTACCTTATTTTTTTTTAAATCTAAAAAACAAAAATAACTAAGATCAAGGAACCCCGCACGGAATACATGGCATTTTATTTGATTGCAGTTTTGTTGTAGATCTCGACCTTCTGATCACACTTTATATAGATCATAATCAAATCGTATGATTAGTTTCAAAGATACAGGGGGATTTCTAAAGTAGTTGCTAACAAGTGAAAACATCGTCATTTTTTATTAATAAGATTTTTGGGAGTTTCCTAACAATATACAGTTTAGTGTTGGCATCAGTATGTATGCGCAGAACCGTTTTTAATTAGAGGTGATATTTTAGTGTACCGGGGTCATCACAAAAGTATTTAAAGAATTTATGTATATCTTTTTATGTGCATATTTTTATATTATGTCTTTTAACGATGGATTAGTGATTAAAACTAACCATCAGGCAGGTTATCAAGAACATTCTGTTCGTGTTTTGAGTTACAGGGGAAGTACGAAAAGTACTAAACTCTCAGATTAAAAATCTACATTTTCACAGATTAATATTTGGCGTGGAAGATAAGTAAGGACTAGAATTTTACTTAAACTATTTGCTTGCTTTACCTGAGACGTCTTTAAAATAAAAAGAATAAAGGAGCCGATTCCTATCAATCATTATTATCATCGTCATTTAATATGTGATCAGAATCAGCAAATTAAAATCTACAACATATCTACCAAAATTTTATTAATAACTACACCCAATCATTTTTCCATGTATCTATTCCTATAAATATACTTACAAAAGTGGGTATTGACACTTTTCTTTATTCCGCTGTAGCTAAAAGTACAAAGATAATGTTCTTATTTACTAATCTAATAGGATAAGTCGTAAATATATGGGATAAACGCATAACAAATAAACATAAACTTTTTAAAGACAATACTACTATCACCTCTGAATAAAAATGGTTATGTTCATACATACTGATACTAATACTAAATTGAATCTTGTTAGAAAACTCACAAAAATCTTATTATTAAACTATGACAATTTTTTTACTTGTTAATAAACTAATTTCGAAATCCCCCTGTATCTTTGAAACTAATCATACGATTTGGTTATTGTCTATTTAAAATGTGATCAGTAAGTCGAGATCTACAACACAACAAAATTTCAAAAAATTCTGCCAATCAACCAACCAACCATGCGGGTTCCTTTGATCTTATTTTAGCCGGCCCAAATCTTAAGATGGGTACTCCATAAAATCTACAAATTTGTTTAAATTATATTTTAACAGACCTGCTTTACAAAAAAATTTTGTTAAAACGTGATTTTAAAACGAGATCAATAATAGTGTAGTTTTAAAAATTTTCCTCAATCATCATTTTTGATAAAAATATTAAAATTGTTGTAATTGTAAGTTTCTTTCCGCTTTTCTTCCTTTTGGGTAAACTGTGTCCGCTCCTGAGTGAGAATCCTCAAAAATTGTAAAATAAACATGTTTTATGGGTCTATAACTCACCTTAAAGACTACATGATGCTTAGGCCTGGGCAACTTATCCTTTTTGGGCTCCGTCTTGTTCGCAAACTTAAAAACAAACGCGCAATAAAACTTTCTCCATTATCCGGATTTTCTTTTTCATTTTATTTTGTTCTCTGGGTCTTCTTTGAGCACAAAACACCATTTTTAACACACTCTAAGTTATTGAACTTTTAACGGTAAAAGTTTTAATGTTTGCCTCTTTTTTATTGTAAAGTATTTGCATAAACAGAGACGAAATTATTACAGACTTACCACGCGCTCGTATAGCATGTGTTGTATTTCTAAAACTTTTGATTCAGTGCACAGACCGATTGAAATTTGTTTTTATTTCGTACTTTTAGAAAAAGAAGAGGAAAAATTGTGGACAAATTATGTATGATATTTTATATAAAATAGTAATGACGTCACTTTTTATCTGTGGATCAATCGATAATAGACACTTAAAGTAAATATTTCAACGCATCGGTAGCGGTATACGTAACGCGTTCGAAACAAAGTCAAAATACACTACATTTTTGACTTGTTCATGCTATGTTTCGAACGATGCCTGCTTCTTTGACGGGTGTGATGACAGAATCTCGTTGCATACGGAAGGATGTACGTATCGTTACGGACCCACGAACATACAAAACGATTTCAATCAGCAGTTCTGTCATCGCAACCTTGAAGAAAGCGGGCATCGTTCGAAATATCGCATAAAAAAGTCAAAAATGTAGTGTATTTTGATTTTGTTTCGAGCGCGTTACGTATACCGCTACCAATGCGTTGAAATATTTACTTTAAGTGTCTACTATCAGACTTGGAAAAGCGTTAATAGGTTCCTTTAGCTAAAATTTAAAGTAGTATCCATATTTACCCAACGCGTTCAAACAAAGCCGAAATACACATTTTCAAGTTATGTTTCGAACGAGACCCGATTTTATGACAGTTGCGATGACAGAGAAACGTTAAGTCCATCCTAACGTACGCAACAACTGTAGTCAGCTGTTATCTTCGCATTCACCAAAAAAGTGGGCCTCACTCGAAACATGGCATGGACGATGAAAACTCTCTTTTGGCTTGGTTATGACCGCGTTAGATCTACGTATGCGGATATGTTTAAATAGGTTTTTTTAGCTTTGATATTTAAAATTTGTTCACTTGTCCGTATCCGTATCGAAGATATGTCTACGGAAACCCAAGTGACATTTTTCCGCCTCTAACCACATTTTGACCACGATTAATGTTCCATTATTTAGCGCTCGTGTTAGTCATTTTGGCAATGACGAGTTTTAGACGTTTCAACAACGGCGCATTAACTACGTGTGCGACCTCCGTTAAATACCGACGTTGTTGAAAGGTTTTCACGACAAACTGAGAAAGTATTGGGATTATCGGTGACGTTGGAAACGTCATCTAGTTAACTCGGGTAGAGACCCAACGTTTGTAAGTCGTCTGAACAACGTTCAGGCAAAAAACTATTTAGATGTTTTAGTTTCTCTCTTTGTTGATAATAAGTTTGTAAATTATAAAAATGTACTACAGAATATCCGCAATCTATGACACTTGACCAGAAAGTCAGTAATGATCCACAGGAAATTTCTGAGATATTTAATAAGCATTTCTCTTCAGTATAATCAGAGTTTGGCGACTCAAATATGTCATTTGCTTGTGATAAATTTGTAAGTCTTGGTATTTTAAATGTGTCTGTAATTGATTGTAATTTGTACTTTAAATTGTAAGTGTGTTTTTTTTGTCGCTAAATAGTGGAGTGTTTCCTTCTTGTTGGAAAAAATGTTATGTCACTTTAATGTTTAAGAATGGAGATCACTCAAATTTAAAAACTATCGTGCCATATCAAAAATATCCCTATCAAAGATTTTTGAGGCTATAGTAGCTGAAAAAGTAGCACCTCATTTCAGGCGCCTAATTATCAGCGAACAGCATGCAACAGGCAATTAAAGTTAAAAACTAAATTTCTTCTGAAACAACAGTTACTTCTGGAGTGCCACAAGGCGGACATCTCTCCACGTTCTTATTTAACTGTTTTATTAATGATGTCAAAGACCCTTTTCAATATTCCAAACTCCTTGCTTTCGCCGATGATTTAAAACCTTTTAAGATTATTTGTTCGGGCCATGATTGCCACTTGCTGCAAGAGGATCTGGATCGTTTTTCAGCTTGGTGCCAAAAGAATAACTTATCTTTAAAGGTGAAAAAATGTAAAATTGTTTCGTTTAGCAAATCCAAGAACCCTATGATCTTTAACTATTTACTTGCTTCTGAACAGCCTGAGAGGCAATCCTTGGTGAAGGATTTGAGGGTTTCGTTCGACTCTGAAATAACTTTTTCTTACCACATTGATAATATTACCAATAGGGCGATGAGGTTATTGGGGTTTGTTTTTCGAACTCTTAGGTGCTTTGAAAATATTTTTACGGCAACCATAATATGCTGTGCATAGGGATAAGTTGGAGAGGACTCAGGACAAATTTCTTAAAAAAAAGGATTCAAATAAAAAATACCTTATGAAGAAATAAATTATAATGATATTATGGAAATTTTAAATTTAACACCACTAGAAAATAGAAGAATTTTTTTTGATGTTTCTACTCTCTACAAAATCATTCACAATATGATAGATGTACCGTTTAATTCTAGAAATAGGGTTTTATTAAATTAATTAATTTAAGTATTATGTGTGGGTCTACAAACGATGTGTTAAACAAATGTGATGTCGGTGATTCTTTTGGACTTTTTTTTACTAAAAAAGTGAAAACAGTTTTGTATAATTACGCGCATGATTAGCCATCTTCGTTATGTTATGTGTCATATTTAGTGTTTTTTAATTGTAAAATTGACTTTTAATTCTTTTATTTGTGACTTGATTAACCTGTGTATGTATGTATGTATTATGTAGCGTCAATAAAATTTTGAATTTCAATTTGAATAAGAGTGAGAGGGAAAAAAGATGACAATGAGCGAAATAGAAGTGAACGGTAAGAAGTGAACCTTGTCAAAAACGGTTTTATTTGAAAAGTGTTGCAGCACCAGAATATTTCTGATCTTTGTGGTTTTATGTAAAAACAAGAAAATTTATGGCGTCAATGCGGCGCGCCGATGACCACGCGGCCAGTCATTTTCGTTTACTCGGCATATAAAATACGAGTAAATACGACTCTACCATTTTTGGTGATTTACAGCTTGATTCGCCATGAGTCAACAAACAACAAATGGCAGTGCATCCAAAATAGTCACTAGTCTGGTGGAGGAGTGCGCTGAAGCACTGCAAATACTGGCTCAAGACAAAAGGGTGACACTGATGTGGGTCCCAGGTCATAAGGGAATACCATGGAACAAGAAAGCGGACGAACTTGCCTGACTATGGACCGAAACCCAATACATTGGACCGGATCCTCTTCTGGGAATAACAAGGAAACAGGTACAGATTGAGCTTAACAAATCGACGAACAATGATCTGACGACGTCCTGGAGGCAAGACCCGAAAGGACATTAGACTGCTGACAGGGATGCTGACTGGGTACAACCGGCTGAACAAACATCTGACGCAAATAAGAGTAGCAGGAGATCCCGTGTGTCCCGCTTGCGGACTCGAAAAGGAATCGGCGCAGCACTTGATAGCAGAGTATGATGCATATGCCAGATCAAGGCAGCTGAAGTAGGAATTTCCCACTATAGAGGAAGAAGACCAGCAGTCGCTCAAACGGCTCGACATACTAAACTTCGTAAAGAAGACAGAGAGGCCCGGAGAGAGAGGTGCAGCGGAAGTAGGGTCATAGGGGTAAAGAACGAGGTATGGCAGAAAGGGCCCATGAAGAGGCCTAATTGCCAGGCCCACGGGCCGCACCTATACTACTACTACTGTAAACACCAGAAAATTTAAGGAATATTAGTAAAATTTATTTAGAATTGTATATTAATAATACACAATTTAAAATATGCGGGGGACCAAGGCCACTACCCACATTAAATTTAAAATAAATTTGTAATGATTTAACAATAAATATATTTTTTCAAAATTAATTAGTATCTTAAAAATAAGTTGGATTTAGGACGCGCGTGTTTTCTAGGTCAAAGTAGGTGTAGATTTCACAGTAAACTGACTTGCGTCGGATATTTTGGCTCGGAAAATGTGTTTCTTTTTCAGAATAAAAGAGCTAAGTATTTTTACTGAATTATTTATTCTACGACTAGATAGTTAGGAAATAGGTTTTTAACGTGTTCATTTTGTAAGTATAGAGTGTGTATTATTTAGAAACTGTCACGACTAATTTTTGGATATCAAAAGTGAGCCTAGAAGGCGCTAAATTCAGTCGTTTTCTGGTAAATACACGACGTTAAATCAACGACTCCCGCAGACTGTTGTTAAGGTTGCAACTTCGTTACGACACAAAAATGTATTCGCCATATAACTGCAGTCAAGTCGCCGACTTCTTAAGGTACGCGTCGCAACGTTAAAATGTTGCTTGGCTAGTCGATGTGAAAAAATACATTTTAGTTGTTTGAGGCAAAACGTATCGATGGATCTCCGATCTCCAAACTTGTTTACTCGGTGCTTTTGTCGTTTTTTAAGCGATGGCAATGCTCATTTTTTTAAAAGATAAAAAATAAAAAAATATATAAACAAAAACAAATTTCGATACGTATACCAATAAAAGTACCTAATATTTGCCAAAAGTACCTAGTGAGTTTAATAGCGTTTACTATTTTTAAAAAACATTTTCATTGGGATTTACTAAGATCTAAAATAGTACCCCCCACAGGTCTTAACATTTATACCTGTGGGGGTAATAAATTTTAAAACCAATTAAAAAAAAACTTATCCATACAGAAAACACACAAATTTATTCATTATTTTGTATTGTTATTTCAATACCACTGAAAAACTGCTTTTTTTCTCAAAATATACCATATTGTAGGAGAAAATGCCCTAAAACTTTTTTTTTGACAGATTGCAAAATGGCAGATGGTCAATACGCCAAAAATTTGGAACATAATAGCTATACTACTACTACTGTAAACACTACGTACGCTGTTATCTGTGTTTGAGTTTATAAAGTTGGTGATTTTTTAAACCACCTCTGGTGGGTTTGTGATTTAAACGAAGCTAATATTTTGAAAGTGACAATTCGACAGTGACAGAAATGTAAACAAAACTTGTAATTAAGTTTTTTTATACATTTTATAAATAAAATCACCTTTTAAATAAATATAAAATAATCTACTCCTTATTTTATTATTACCCATTTTAATCGTTGTGTGACATCAAATATTAATTGGGAATATTAATTATCAAGAGTAAGTTTTAATTAGAGTTCCATATAACCCCAATTTTAATTTGTTCTACAGAGTCTTTACTATTTAAACCCCGCGTGGGTTTAAATGTTTTAATTTTTTTTCTTCTAAATTGAAACTTTCTTCTTAAATCTAACAAAAGATTGTGTTAAGATGATTATTCAATAAACAAATTTATTAAAATTCTAAAATAAAATAAATAAATAAAACTCCAGAACTCAAGGAGGGTTGGTTTAAAATGCTTAAATCCCAAAATTTCCCTTAAACTTAGGACCATTCTAAAATAGACTAAACCTTTTTAGTAAATCCCACCGTTTAGGTTTTTCAAGGATGGAAATGCTTTCCAAAAGTTGTTTTTTCTTTGTTCTTCTTACGTAATAAGTGTGGCGGAGACGTTTCGGCACTAGAAGTTTTACATTTCGTTTGGATGAAAACTTTGTTTAATGATATTGAAATCTCTGAGAAAACCTAACCCAATCCAAATTTCATCCCAACTTACACAATCAAAACCCCACCATTTATTTTATTAAACCTTACCTACGCACTAAAAAGAAAAATAAAGCCGATCCAGTGATATAATAACCTTTTATAAAAATGTCAAACTTTCCTTGTAAATTTTTATTTAATTGCGGCGAAACATCCCTTTGCTAAAATTGCGGCGCCGGGCTGTCTCAACCCCCACTGCGTGAAACAGTTCAGTCTATTCGCTTAAAGGCCTCCGTTTTTCTTGCGTATTAATGTAAATTTGACTCTAGAGGTTGCAAGCTCTTACATTTGGGATCAGTATTCCACTTTTTGCACAACTGTCAAACGCATTTTCATTTTTCAACCGATTTTTTTAAGCTAATTTTCTTTAGTTAGAATCATAGTGTATCATATCTGTGAACGAAAAAAAAATATCCTATTTTGTCGATTCTGCAAAAAATCTCACCACACACAAAAATGATATGCTTATGCTTAGAAAACTGCAAAATTGACCCAGGGTTACCTCTGTACACCCAAAATCCACTTTTTTATTAGGTTTAAAAGCGGAAAAAAAGCTACTACCATTTCAATTCAAAGCTAATACCATTTCCAATAATCTAAACTGGTTTTTAATAAAAAGAAGTCGACATTGTATCAGATATTGCGGCAAACATATGGCCGATTTTGCATTTTTGTGTTTTCGAACATTTTTGCAATTTAAGGTAATCTCTAGGAACCTAAACGGTACACTGATAGAAAGGAAATTTCATGCACTATAAAAATCCACCATTTTTCCCTCCTTTGCTTGTGTTGGGTTCCATTGGCAAGATACAAGCATCAACCCGGCCCAAGGGGACCCAGAGCTCCCTTCTCTGAATTCCACTTGGGTAATTCTCAACAGGTGCATCCAAGTCGTGAGAGTGGACCCGACTGAACAAGTCGGTGACTAAATCTTGCTGGTGCATATCATACCGCACCCCACTGGAACGCAGCTCTTTAGGGTCGGTGTGCCGGAGCTAAAGAGCGCTTAGGTGAACCCAACTCTGGCTCGATCTCGACTTCTCTGAGTGGTGGATTGGGGACGGGTGTGGGGGCCTTGGCTTATACACCAGGGACGCGTGGATAAGGCACCACATTAAAAACCTTCCTCATAGAACCAGGCGCACCCTGTTGTATATAGTCATTCTAGCCGATTTACTTCAGAAGGACTCTCCGACAACCAGGACGTAACAGAACAGGTACCCAATGGAACCTCTAAAGATCAACAAGGAACTATTGAAGGACCCAGTAAATCTTCTTCGACACAAGAAGCCCGAAAAGAAAGTATACAAGTATCCATTGGACACTCTACAAACGCATCAGGGGCGCCTACGGACGCCGCTAATGCAAGAAGCTCAAGAGGTTCCAGGTCAAGATCGTGGTCAGCATGGATGGTCCCGCCGGGGCAGGGCTGGCTGGGGAGCGCCTGTTCGGAGTCCTTGCTCCGCCTGGGCAGGAGGGGTGTGAGACCAGCAACAGGGCTTCTGACGGGCCACTGTTGCCTCCAGCTGATTATTTTATTTAAAAAGAAACGTCATGGATTGTGGGATTTGAAGTCTATTAAATCATATTTGGCTACGGTGTTGACTGCATAGCCCTCAATCTTAACAAGTCTTTTTCATCGCAAAGTTAAAATTAAATCGAGTTCCTCATCATTAAAGGAACTAGTTTCTTAAGAGAGTTTCATGACCATTTGTACAACCACTTCTTTAATTTATTTTTCATCCCTGATCACAAAAAAAACATAAACCCTCTTGATTAAAAAACAAAAAACATCAAAACTCAGCTGAGGTTACATCATCCATCAAACCTTTCCACCAACCTTTGGGGTCGGTGGACAATAGTGGGCATCGGTGCCAACAATCGGTGAATTCATCACTCTATCGGTGGACAACAAAAAGTTTTGCGAATTCTATTGTTGGCACCGGTGCGCCCAACGGTGGATTTAAAAACTCGCCCATTTGCAGGATCAGTCTTTGAACGAGCTCTTGAAAACTTGTGCGCAAATATAAAATCTCTTGGTAAATTTAAAAATTCACGAGCACAGAAAATAGGCCTGTAGTAAGTTTTTGCCACTGTTTACGTACAGATAGTTTAATTTCCACGAAATTTCAATAGTAGGAATGGGCTCATTTGATAGCGCCGCCTATGCGAGTCTAGTAAAACATTTTATTACATATAATTGATTATCTGCCAACTGCAGCGCTGTGTTAACCCTGATTTGAATTTAATTGTGGTTTAGAATGTACTTTCATTATCAACTCAAAATAAATATGATGCACATTCTAAACATCAGTTAAATTTAAACCAGATTTAACATTGCGGTCTATACTTTTCATTGCGGCGAGATACAACTGGCTTGCTGACAGTGGTGTTATCCACGAAATTTTTGTCCGTAAGGTTGAATATCTTGGGTAGGCTCTACCTAAAGCAATTAGACATAAATGCAATTACCTGATTAATTTGAAGTTTTTTAAAAAACCAATTGCACCAAAATAGCACCATCCAACCAACCAAAATTTTGTAGTTACGAACAGCGTAAATAAAGTGTACAAGCATGATTATGCTTTTATAACTGCTATCGAGTAGTCATTAAAATGTTTAATAAAATTTGTTATTTGTCTCAGTTGTAAACATTTTAATACAAACTTTTTTAAGCTTTTAACTTTTTTTTAAAAGATAAAATACCCCTGTTAGGTTAAAGAGCTCATTTAAAAGCGTGGAATCCCTAAAAAGCCTAGCGAAAGTCTGGTAATACGATTATGTGCCAGGATTATTGTCATCTTTGCGTGTATACCCTTTCGTTCTAACATAAAAACTGAATGCGGTCCTTGTATTAAAAAAATATAATATAATAGAATCAGTTTTTACAATATTACTGAAAAGTTTTTTCATGATTATTGACCTCATATATTATAAATGTGTTTGCGTTTTGAAATTCTTATCCTTTAAAAATTAATAATAAATTTTAATTTTTGTTAAAAGTTAAAATCCTCATTAAAATGTGTATCTATGATTTGTATATATTTCATGTTGTTTAACAGTAGTTTACGTAACAAGCATGTTATGATGGTCATTAAACGCGAAGATGAAGTTTGAGACGCCAGCCGCAGGCGAGTGTCTTAATTTATCTGAGCGTGTAATTACCATAACATGCGAGTTAGTGTACTATACTTTACCTACGACCAATAAAAATGTCATCATAAATATCAGATATTTGACACTTAAAGTTAATTTTCGGGTTTATCGGCATTCGTATCCTTATCTCTATCGAGTTGACCTATCGACCAGGTGTACTTGGCGAATGCGTGACAGCTCCAGCTAATCAAATGCGTCAAAACATCGTTTATTATGCAGGGACGGTCGTAACGTTACGACTCCCTTATCGTACCTAACGAGGTTTTCGTGCATTTAATTAGCTGGAGCTGTCACGCATAAAAGTGCACTTGCTTGGTTGGTCGACTCGATAGAGATAAGAATACGAATGCTGATAAAACTAAAAATTAACTTTAACAGTGAGATTTACTAAGATCTAAAATAGTACCCCCACAGGTCTAAATATTTACACCTGTGGAGGTACTAAATTTTAAAACAAATTTTCAAAAAACACTTACCGATACAGAAAAAACACAAAGTTCTTGAATATTTTATATTGTTATTGCAAAATACCACTGAAAAACTGCTTTATTTCTCAAAATACACCATATTTTAGAAGAAAATTAACTCAAACTAATTTTTTTTATAGGTTTCAAAATGGCAAATGGTGAATACGCCAAAAATTTGGCACATAATAGCTTCATTATTTGTGTTTGAGGTTATAAAGTTGGTGATTTAAATTTATAGCCCCCAGAAAGGATTGTTTTTTGGCATTTGGTAATAAGTTCGTTTATAGTTTCCCTAAGTTGTTAATTACCCAATAAAACACCTCCAGAAAAGCGCCATATTTTGAACCCGTTTTCAGCACACAAAATATATTTATGAGGGCACTACGAGGCAAAACAAACATAAGTGAAGGTCACTGATTTTGCACGAAAAATATACCAAACAAAAAACCCTAAACAACTATATTGATTTATTTACAAACTTAAAGTAAAACATTGAGGTTATCTAAAAGCTCAGTCAAAAAAATTTTCCTTACACAAAGTCCACTCATTTTAAAGCTGTAGCTTTCATCAGTAGAGGTTGGTGCAAGCCAAGGTGCAAGCAGATGTAAAAGATCCGAACTCGCTGTTTGTGATTGAACGCAGCGCTAATATTTTTAAACTGACATTTTGACAGTGACAGAAATGTAAAAAAAACTTGCATTTAAGTTTTTTAATGCATTTCATAAATAAAAACGCCTTTCAAATAAATACAAAATTAATCTACTCTTTATTTAATTAATATTCATCTAAATCGTTGTGTGACATAAAGTAGTAATTGAAAAAATTAATTATCAAGGGTAAGTTTTAATAAGAGTGACATATAGGCCCAATGTTAATTTATTCTACAGTGTTTACTATTTAAACGTCGCGTGGCTTTCATTTTTTTAATTTTCTTTTCTTCTAAATTTAAAATTTCCTCTTAAATCCAACAAAAGATTGTGTTAAGATGATTATTCAATAAAAAAATTTATTAAAATTCTTCTTATAAATCAAACTATGTCCGAAACTCAAGGAGGGTTGGTTTAAAATGCTTAAAACCAAAAAGTTTACTAAAACTTAGGACCTTTCTAAAATAGACTAAACCTTTTTAGTAAATCCCTCCGTAAGTGTCTATTATTAAAAATATCAAACGCAAACGGAACACTATTAACTCAACAACCTTCACAACCTGAAGTTTCAATGACGTCGTTCTCTCTAAACCGTCAAAACTAATAAGGTTACTAAGGGACTTTTCATATGGTTTTTTTTAAAAAAGGTTTTTTTTTGTTAAAAGTGAGTAATATGTCAGTTTAACGGGACTTATTTTTGATTAGGTATTAAAATTATATTGGTTTTTTTACGTTTAATAGATATTTATTATCTTAAAAATATCGAAAAATAATTCATATTTTTGCGGTTTACGTCTAAGATTTATTATTATCCTAGGAACGTAAATGAGCACTCTTGGACGTGACAGCACGATAGAATTGCTATCAGATGTAAGTTGCTTAGAACAAAGGAAAATAAATATCCAGTACCAAATAATCGCAAATAATGAATCATGTAGCATCTAATTTTAGGGAGAGGATTTCAAACTTGCTATTTGCTAAATCGATAGATGCTTTATTTAAGTTAAACATCAAATCAAGTCAAGATTTGATTGAAAATTACTTTGGTAGTAAAAAATATGATTACTTGTAAAAATTTAGAAATAAATTTAAAGTCTATCAAAGAGTACATTAGACAAGACTTTTGTCCGAACCTCTACAAATTAATTCAGATTGCTATTTTCCTTCCTATTAGTTCTACTAGTTGTGAACGAAGCTTTTCTGCAATGCATGAAATACAAAATTGGACCTGAACTACAATTGGCACAAACCCGATTTTCCACTGTATCAATTATCAACATCGATAATTATTTAATTAAAGAAGAGATTACATCAGACCACGTTTTGAAAATATTCTCACAAAAGAAAAGGAAATTGCACAGTTAATTTAAGTTACTTTATAATAAACTGCTGAGTTGAGTTATATAGAGTTACGGTTCAAAGTGGTTCATACAACGAATTAAGGTAATAATGCATAATGTTAAACAGTTTTGAGAAAAACATAATTGTCTTTTATTCCTCACTATCAAGCATTGTCAGCTAGGCCCTCCCCTTGCCCCCCCCCCCAGGTCAGAAAGCTAGTTACGCCGTTGCTCTTATTTGTTTCAAATCGCTCTAAAATGGGTTAAAACTTAGTAGGAATGACTCAATATAAGTGCTCAGTCATGCTTTTAGTAGAGTAAAATCACTCTTAAGAGGAGTTTCACTCCAAAATATCTCACTCCAATTGGTTTAGATCTGTATTAGATCCTTTTGGAGTAATTTTAGTACTGCGAAGAAGAGGGATTTTCAGTTTATAACTCCAAACAAAATTGATATTTTAATGTCATTTGGTTCATTCTAGCTATGAGTTTTGATCAGTAAACAAGTAAAATTTATTTTTTGTTTAGTTTTGTGCGTGGTTTTTAATATACATTGCTTAAGAACATGTCTAGCCGGTGTTGCAAAAACAAACCAGATATTTTCACAAGCCAAAGTGAATGATTTACTAAGAGATTTGCATCTTTCAAAAGACCTTCCTGAAGGACTGGGGTCTAGGTTGAAACAAAAAAATTTGCCTAACCCAGAAACTACTTTCTCTTGGTATAGAAATCGTAAGGCTGAATTTGTAACATATTTTACACAAAACGGATCACTACTGCCAAGCAATTTCTAATCTAGTTACTTTTTCGGAGCTCCTAAGTACACACCGTCTGACAGACTGCTCTGTTTTGGTCGATTATTCAGTTTATTTAAAGGAAAACTATGAAAATTTAGAGGAATTACTTTTAAGAATACAATGTGAAAATCACAACTGGGAAGTGTGTGGAGATCTAAAAATTTTAGGTCTTCTCTTGGATTAGCAGTCTGGATTTACTCCATGTTTCCTGTATGAGTGAGATAGCGGGAATCGAGTACAGCATTGAATAAAATGAGATTGGTCACAAAGAGAGAATTTAATTAACATCTGGAACCAAAAATGTACTTCGCGAAAGTCCTTTTGAGTCTCCAGAAGTTTTACTTTCACCACTTTACATAAAACTTGGAATTATGAAACAATCTGTCAAGGCATTAAGCAAAGAAGGAAATTGTTTTAAATATTTGTCTAAAACATATCTTACTCTTACTGACTCTTACTAAAAGAGGGAATCTTTGTAGGGCCTCAGATTAGGAGCTTGATGAAAGATAATTATAAAGACCCAAACTATGTTGACATTGAAAATATTTATTTCTTTCAAATCTTGGGGACGTAAGTGAAAAGCCAGGTAAAATATATTATCAAGATATTAAAGAGATGGAAAAAAGATGGGGCGCTGGGACACAAAAATGATCGCGGATTGCTGTTAGATATTGAGAAAAGATAGTAAACTGGAATTTCGAACTTCCATTGTCTTAATTTTTTACATTTTCACAACGTTTCGATTGCTTATGTATCTACAATCATCATCAGATGAATACGAACCATGAAGTTTACACTTAGTTGGCTCCGCCCCTTTCTCTGTTGAGAAAATACATTCTGGTCCTTCTTGTATGAATGCTGTTTCTTTCAACTTCCGTTTCAATAGATTTTCCTCCCTGGCGACGATCTGGCCTCTTTCCATTCCATATGATGTTGATTTTCCCAGCAATGTTGAGCTATTTTTGATCCAGTTGTGTACCCTTGTTTTGCCTTTTGTATTTGTGTTCTGTAAGGCGAAATTCCATGGGTCGGCTGGATTCTCCGATGTAGATATCCCCGTACTCGCACGGTACTTGGTAGATGCAGTTCTTGGTGTTGTAACGATATGATTTGGTTTTTGTTAATTGACTTCTTATTGTTGTGATCATTTTGAAGACTGTCCAAAGATGGTATTGGTTGTTTATTCTTCTTATCTTTTCTGAGATTCCTTTGATGTATGGAATTATAAGTGTCGCCTTCCTTTCATGTTGGTTTGGTCTGAAGAGTTTTATTGATCATGTAGTTGGACAAACCGTTTCTTCGCAGATTGGATCGAATTTTTGCCTTTTCTTTTATATACCAATTTTGAACGAACGAGGACTGTCAATTTCATTATATCACTTTCTTTACCACCTCGTTCTCCAAATCTTAAAACTGCATAAAGTTGATAGCTCTGGTTCAAAACTTATGCGGTGGGATTTACTAAAAGGGTTTAGTCTATTTTAGAACAGTTCTAAGCTTAAGTGAAACCTACCTTGAGTTTTGGACATAGTTTGAATTATTGAATTTGAATTTTAATAAGTTTGTTTATTGAATAATCATTTTAACACAATTTTTTGTTGGATTTTTAAAGACTGTTTCAATTTAGAAGAAAAGAAAATTAAAAAATGTAAACCCATGCGGGGTTTAAATAGTAAACACTCTGTAGAACAAATTAAAATTGGGGCTATATGTCACTTTAATTAAAACTTACCCTTATTCGTTAATTTTTCCAATTAATATGATTTAGATGAGTAATAATAAAATAAGGAGTAGATTAATTTTGTATTTATTTAAAAGGTGTTTTTATTTATTTTTTTACATTTTTGTCATTGTCGAAATGTCAGTATAAAATATTAGCGCTGCTTATTGAATACAAACAGCGAGTTCAGATCTTTTACCTCTGCTTGCACCTTGGCTTGCGCCAACCTCTACTAATGAAAGCTACAGCTTTAAAATGAGTTGCCTTTGAGTAAGGAAAGTTTTTTTGACTGAGCTTTAATTTAGTTGTTTTGGGTTTTTTGTTTGGTATATTTTTCGTGCATAATCAGTGATCTTCACTTATTTTCGTTTTGCCTCGTAGTGCCCTCATAAATATATTTTTTGTGCTAAAAACGGGTCGAAAATATGGCGTTTTTCTTGAGAAAATTGGAGGTGTTTTATTAATTAATGAACGATTTGGGATATTAAATAAGGTAAATTAATCCTTGTAAAAACGGTTACTTAGGGAAATTCTAAACGAACTTATTATCAAACGACACAAAACAATCCTTTCTGGGGGCTAAAAATTTAAACCCCTGAGGTGGTCTAAAAAATCACCAACTTTATAACCTCAAACACAAATAATGGAGCAATTATGTGCCAAATTTTTTTTTAAACCTAATACAATAACGTGTCTTTTGTGTATGAGTAAGTGTTTTTTGAAAATTTGTTTTAAAATTTAGTACCCTCCAAGGGTGTAAATATTTAGACCTGTGGGGGGTTCTATTTTAGATCTTAGTAAATCTCACTGATGAAGTGTTAAACGTATTAACCCATAATCATACTCCACCCAGTAAATATTTGATCTTATTAATTTTACCCTGTACACTCGAGAAGGTAAAGTTCACCAGTGGCGCAACCAAAAAAATTGCATGGGGGGGGGGTCAAAATACCCATTTTCTTTAAAAATTGTCTGCCATCTTGGATTTTAACAAATTGTCAATTTTGTCGTGACTTCTCAGAATTAATAAAATTTTTAAAATCAGAAAGATTTTTAAAAAATAAACAGTAAGAAGAAAGAAATCCAGTTTTTTTTTTGACCACCCAATATATTCTTTATTTTACTGTTAGAAGCCAATATCTTGCCGTTCAGTCGTCTCGTCTTTTGGAATTCTGGAAGGAAAACAAACTCGTCGTGGAGTGGTTTTATTTTTATGTTTTTCTTTTCAAGGCACGTCTGTAGTAAGTGAGAAGGAACTTTGCCCAAAAAGAATTCACTAAACAAAACAATTTACAGAAGATGATATTTAAGTTTATATTTAAAAATTAAAGCAGCCGCCCTGAGTTTGATACGCACTTGCAGGACTAACATAACATAAAATTTGCGGAGTAAAATTAAATTTTAGGAAGAAAAATAAAATTTTAAAAGGCTCTAAAAAAAATTCTAAAAGAGAACACTTTTCTATTTTTGGCCTACTCGACCAATAGCACTAAGTGGTTTTAGAGCTAGCCCATCAACCAGTCGGGCTTTTCACGCTACGGGAACCCACGAAAAAGCCGAATTTACAAAAACCGAAACGCAATTGAGCAGAAAATAAAACATCTGAAACGATTTATGAAGGAAAGTAAAACACCCATAAAATAATGAATACGAATATAATTTTATAGAATTTTAATATACTTGATTCTTAAAAGATACGAATATAAATTAACCGATTATAATTTCGCCGAACCTTAAAATATCAGAATTACAAAAGTATCGAAAATAATTGTCTAGAAACCAAAAACACCAGACCCACACACCCGATCCTTAAATGAGCAGAACCACAATCCAGCCGAATCGTTATTGGGCATGCGTCAAATTTAAATCTCTAAAGCGTCGTAGGCCCTGGATTGTGGCGTTGACAAGTTTCTTTATTCGGAAGATGACACGGAGATTTTTATTAGTTAACG
Organism: Oxystoma pomonae; assembly: GCA_963921995.1. Lineage (NCBI taxonomy): Eukaryota > Metazoa > Arthropoda > Insecta > Coleoptera > Brentidae > Oxystoma > Oxystoma pomonae. The sequence continues at coordinate 46,413,851 of OY998171.1, read as the reverse complement.
ATTTTATTTAAAAGGTGTTTTTATTTATTTTTTTACATTTTTGTCATTGTCGAAATGTCAGTTTAAAAATATTAGCGCTGCTTATTGAACACAAACAGCGAGTTCAGATCTTTTACCTCTGCTTGCTGTTTAACTATCTGTTAAATCTTGCGATTTATTTTAGTAATGTGGGTCCAATGAAGATACAATATTATGAAGAAATTTGAGGGTAGGGGATGTTTGAAAAATGTAAAGGGGGTATATTTATTACAATATCACAACTTACTTCGGCTATTCCCTGCCGTAAGCATGGCAACGTAGTAATTGAATTCGTGGTTACTGGTTCAAATCATTTTCGACCAGATTGGGGTTCTTGAATATTATATTGTGGTTCGACATTATTATGTTTCTATCAAATTATTTTCGTTAAAAATATTTTCTAACCCGGTTTGATTCGTGGGTTGTAGGGGTGGATGAAAGAAAACATTTTGATTTTTCGGCGACGTTTCGTCAGGTATTGTCACTTTTTCAAGCCCTGGTAACAAACACGACTCTTTATTAAAGAAAAATTAAATAAAACAAATTTAGATATATCAAAAAATTACATTGGCACCTATTGTATATATTACAGTGAGAATATTACTTACTCAAAACTGTGTGTTACATCCATGATGGCAACAAAGAGCTGGTGAACCAATAACGGCTCAACAAAAAAATTGTAATTAATTTAAATTTATTGGATAAATTAATACTAACTAATTTCGAATTTGCATGAAATTTTTTCTTTTATGATTTTTGACATATTTTGCGTATTCTCTCTCGAGTTGTAGATATATCTCTTTCACTAGGGCTTCAGTGTTTGTGGGTGAGTATGCGTGTGGTGTAGTGAGGAGAGTGCATATAACAATTACAAATAACTTAGTGTCTATAGAACAATTACACAAAGACAAAACCACGCTAAGCCAAGGCCGAGTCGATTCAATCGTATTTTTATATTTATTTAAAATATTGCTATAAGTATTGCTCAATCCATTTGTATCAGTTCTTAGATTAACGGTATTGTTAATTTTTATATGAATCATTTTAGCTAATAATCTCTTGTTGTAGTTAGTATCACTATCAACAATTGTGGGCATACTAAATTGAAATTGGTGACCACTATTAAAATGATGTTTTGAAAAAGCTGCCTTATCGGCATTATACCTCTTATAGTTTTTACAATAATTGTTGTACTGATCAGTACAATCTCTGATCGAAACGTCGTGTATAAATAAAATATAGACAATGGAAGTCCGAAACACAGAATTAATTTCAAACACATCATTGTCTCAAACTTTCAAACAATTGTTGTACTGTTGGAGCCTTTTTTCCAAATATTGTTTCGTTTGTTCGGTGTAACATTTTTTAAATAAAATCGTGTTTGTTCTTAACTGTTTTTAAATGCAAGGGGACGAACCGTACGAAAATATTTTCTAACATTTTTTGTTTCTATTAAAATATGTTTTGTTTAAAAAATTTTTTCTAGCGATTTGATTTTCCCGTCATTTAATTTTCGAGACAATTTTTTTCTGACCAATTATTTCTTTTCTTTTAAATTCTGACAAATTATGTTTCTGCCAAATTTGGTGTCGGGTTTTTTATAGGGACCCTTCGCTACGATAAATCCGATGTTATCCAGCCTGGATACCAGCGCCGACGTACACTTCGCGACACATCAAATGCATACGCTAATTTTATATGCAATATGTCCTTTACGATTTAGCAACCTATTCTGTTAGAAAGTGTCAGAGTCCACTCATTGTTATGTTTTGTTGTCACAGACTTGTCCAACTCAAAAATGCCACGGCAGCTATCGGAATTCGATTACTAAATTTTTATCAAAATTAGATGAAAGTTGGTCTGTTCGTCGGGTTGCCGATCATTATGGACCAGACAAGTCCACTATAGTAAGACTAAAAAAAAATACAAAGAAGAAGAAACTGTACGACGAAAGGAAGGAACTGGCTAGATCAAAGTTAGCACACCCCAACAGGATCAACAACTCACAAACTTCTTGGAAGAACACCCATTTTCCACGGCCAGAGAAGCAAAATTAACAGTTCATTTTCCTGGTACTGTAAGAACTGCACTAAGACAAATAAAGAAGTCGAGGCTGAGACCTCGTGCTGCAGCTAAAAAGATACGGCTAGGTAAAGAAAAAAAGCAAGCCAGATTATTTTTTTTGAGACAGAAAAAATAATTTTGGCGACAGGTAGCTTTCACCGATAAAAAATTTTTAATCTCATCGAGAACGTATTGCAAAAAAGTTATCAAAATTTTATATTCGTCCACGGAATGCTAACCATTTGATGGAGCTAATAGTTAGAGTTTATGCACAGATCGTTGAATAAAGTCCAAATTTATTTGAAAAGTTAGCAGCAGACTCCATGCCAAGGCCTTTAGAAAAAATTATTCAAGCAAATGATGCATTGACCAGATACTGAAGTTAATATTTTTGATTTTTGTTTATCGATAGGTTTTTTATTTTTATTTGTTTTTTATTATTTTGTGGTTTATAGAACTGATCCTCTTTATGTGTATTGACTTTTCTTAATCCAAAGCCTTCCAGTTCTTTCTTCTTTATATTTTCCTTTTAGTCGCACTATAGTGGACTTTTTTCGTCCATTTTGACCGGTTCTTCTAGTTCTATATCTAGTTAAATATTTTGTTTCAAAAGCGTTTTATCTTTTTTTTTTTATTTTCGCGAGCACTCTTTGACAGTATTTAAGTCGCCGTAGTCCGCTTTGCTAGGTTAGTTTACCGTAAGAGGAATTGTAAGCGTTTGTTATCTGTTATGATAAATAGAAGTAGTAATAGTGAGTTTTAATAGTGATACAAATTGTTCCACTATCGGATCGGTTGCTTCGTTTTTTCGTAAAAAGTTAGTCACAAGATGGGAAGATTTTTATTACATAAGGAAATTGATAGATCGGGACACAGTGATCAAGCATCGACAAGTGACGGAGTAGTAAAAAGAAGGAAACATCGCAAATACGCTGATAGCTATTTAAACTTTTGTTTTACATCAGTAGAAGTAAATCATGAGGAAAGACCGCAGTGTGTGCTCTGCTTGAAAATTCTAGCGGTCGAAAATATGCTCCCAAGTAAGCTAAAACAACATTATCCTACGATGGTTGGAAAGTCACGCGAATTTTTCTCAAGAAAGTTGCAGAATACACAAGAACAAAAGAACGTGTTTACTCAATAAACTTCAGTACCTAGCAACGACCTGCTATCCTCTTTCAAAGTGGCATACAGGGTGGCGAATTGCAAGAAACCTCACACCATCGCAGAAGAACTTATTTTATGATAGGAGAATCGGCGGAAAAACTAATTTCAAAGTTACCTTTATCTAACAACAATATTAGTCGAAGAATCCATCATATAGCTGAGGATCTTAATGATCAATTGATAGAGAAAATGAAAGGCAAGGAATTTAGTCTGCAACTTGATGAGGCTACTGACAGTAATAAAGATGCACACCTTATTTGTTACGTACGCTTCCTGGCTGATAATATTATTGTTGAAGACCTTTTTTTCTGCAAAAGTATCCGTGAAAGCGAACAGAGAATAATTTAGATTGAGACTATTGAGAGAAGTGTATTGGAGTTTGTACTGATGGCGCTCGATCAATGTCTGGCCGTTATGTTGGATTGCAAGCACTTATTCGCAGTAAAGCACCGTATGCCATGTGGACCCATTGAATCATTCATAGGGAAACACTTGCATCGAAATCGTTGGGCTGTGAATTGAATTTGGTTTTGGAACGTAGCATAGATGTAGTTAACTACATAAAAACTAGGCCGCTTAAAACCAGACTATTCAAAATTATTTGTATGGACATGGGAGCTGAACACACTGCGCTGCTATATTACTCCAGTGCACGATGGCTTTCACGTGGAAACGTCTTATCCCGTGCATTCGAGCTACATCAAGAAATCCACATTTTCCTGGAAGAGGAAGGTCATGCAATCTCCACATACTTTAAGGATCCCGACTTTTTGCTAGAACTGGCCTATTTGTGCGATATATTTGACAAACTGAATGCCTTAAATCTGTCTCTCCAAGGCAATAACATGCATATCTTGAAACTATCAGAGAAAATTGCAGCATTTAGGAAAAAACTACAGTTGTGGATAAGAAAAATTAATGAAGATGGCGGTCAAGATTGTTTTCCAGAATTGCATAAATTATCAGCCTCTAATGAGCTCGTTATCTCTCAAGACTTGCTGTCCCTTTTCACCGAACCTTCCGAAACTCTCGTTATGGTTTGCAAAATACTTTACAGAAGAAAATGTCGACAAATTTGCATGGATTCAAGATCCTTTTCGAAAATAACTCCTCAAAATGGTAGTTGGCGATGTATCGAAAACAAAAATTTATGTTTAGGAGTGGTTGCGTGCAGTGAAATTTTATGAATCAGTTATTAATATTAATTAATGAAACAGGAATGGTTCTTTGTATTAGTGCGAGTTTAATTTGTTGATGAGCGCTTTCGGCCTTTCGGTTAGGCTATCATCAGATCAACTAGTTTTTTAAAGTTTTTGGTCTAAAATGGATATAAAATTGTATACATTAGGTAGGTGTGACTCATATAAGTAAATAAAATAGTTGAAATTACTTACAGTATATGGTTTCTATCCACGCTTGTTTAGGAGTGGTTGTGTGCATGTTTTGTCCAAATTAATCTAATTTGTTGTATTCCGTTTTTCAATTGTTTTTGTGTTAAAAAGTTTTTCATCTCTTTTCTGTTCAGTCTTAGAGCTAAAATAAATGTGATATTATGACATTTAGAGCGCTAAAAAGTTTAAAAAAAACGACGGTACAATGGTTAAAATTATGTAAAGGACGTATCACTACACATTAAAATATTATAAAATGATCTGTCTTTTAAATTTTATATACCCTAAATTTATATCTTTCAGATCGTGAGCGTGTTTCCAGCTTGAAGGACTTGGTCTAAATCATATTTTTTATTTTAAATTGTTAATTTTGTTTCTTGAAATTTTTTGTTTTATAATTTTTGTGTGTTCAAAGATTTTTTGAGTGACGAAATTCTAGAATTATAAGGTTTACAGTAGGTGTACGATAGATTGATTGGAATTTGAAGCTTAGGGTATCTGCTTTCATTGTATGGGGATTCAGGCGATTTTTTGCTGTTAAATTGGTAATGGGCTGGTATGCGCGGCCTAGGGTATGGTGGAAGGTTTGGTGCTAGGTTTGTTTTCATGGGTCATTTGTGAGATTTTTTAAGAACGTTAAGGGGGAAGGGGGGGAGGGGACGGGGTTGGATGGACTGGTTAAAGATATCTTATGTCGAGTGGATTCTGTTTTGAACTGTTTTGTTATTTAGTTTTTGATTTTCTATACCAAGGATAAGTCTATGAAGGGGTGTATAGTTTTTCTGTAGGTTCACTTAGGTATTGAGGCAACATTTATTTTTTTGGGTTTCCAAGTCAATTTCAATGTCTTCGATAAAGTCTAATCTGGTGTAATTTTTTTTAGTTATGTTGTGTATTAATTTGGAGTTTACTGTGGGATCGAATTTATGTTTTGTATAAGCGACGTGATGGCCAAAGGCAGATTTGTTTGGGTTCTTTAAATATTTTTGAATTCGGGTTTCAATCTTTCTACATGTCCTTCCAATGTAAGTTGATTCACATTCTCCACAGTTTAACTTGTAAATGCCGCTCTTTTTTATATTTTCGGTTTTGTCTTTTGTGTTAGAAACTATGGTGTTTAGGTTTTTTTTGGGTTTTATGTATGATTTGGAGGTTATCGTTTTGGTACTTTAGAAGGTTAGTTATTTTCTGGTTTATGTTATTGTTCATGAGTGATAGGCTGCAGTATTTATTTTCTTTTTGTTTTGTTGTTGTGGATGTGATGGTGTTTTCTTTCGTGATTTTTTTGGGTTGGTATTTGCTGATCATTTTGTCTATTAGTTCGGGATTATATCCGTTGTTGAGCGCTAATTGTTTAAGGAGGTTTACCTCAGTGTTGTAGTCTTGTTTTTCCATTGGTATGGTTTCTAGTCTGTGAATATAAGAGTTGAATGCTGCCATTTGGATGAGATATATGATTTATGTTTTAAAGATTATATATTTATTTTTCTCAAAGCTCCCCTCTAGACTAACTATGATGGATCACACGGTACCGTCCTCTACGAGCAAGGGCGTAGATAAGAGGGGGACAATAAGGTAATGATCCCCCCAAACCGAGGTCCGAATCCTTTACTCTCACGCATCAAAAATATGAAAAATACCTATTTTTCAACTTTTGTAAAAGTTTATAACTATTTCCATTCTATTACAACCATACTAATATTTGTATCCTTTTGCCTATTGACTATTTTCGAGAAATATGTGAAACCGCGGCGCGGGAAAAGATTCTACGCATTTTCGATGTTTTACTTTTCTTGTAACTAAGTAAGTTTGCTGGGTAGCTTTCTCGCGTTCTGTTTCCCCCTCTTTGTAGCTGACTCAACCCACAGTTTTTAAATAATTTACAAAAAAATAGTATTATAAACCTAGGGACCAAAGTGCCTCTTTTAATCCCGCGGCGAAAGGTTTGTAGCCCTCCCTACGATCGGGCTACAATTCGCCAAGGGCTTAAAATGCACTTTAGTCGCGAGATTTATATACTATTTTATGCACTTTAGAATGCGAGAAACTAAAAACAAAAAATCATAAAACTAACAGTAGACCACTTAACGGTACTCTAGTTTCAAGATAGACAGCTCATATTGCTGATAGTTGTCATCGATTGTTGTTGGCATGGTGGATTCACTCAAAATTTATTGTGCCATGGAAGTGTTGCTATGGTACACAACAAATATCAGTCAGTTGTTGTTATCAAACGGCGTCACCAAACGGTGAGTCCAGAAAAATCGTACAGCATTTTTTTTGAAAATGAACATTGAAGAGGCCGCGGAAGAGGCCATCGCTAGCCTTCTTCCACAAAAATCTTGCGAGGTTTACAAGAAACAATTTCGGGATTACCGAAAATGGTGCACTGAACAGCAGAGAATTTTACGGATGAAAATAATATAAGATAACATAAAATAAAAAAAATTGGGTTTTCACACAAAAAAATAACATAAAATAAGAGATCAGTTCCAGCCAATCAAAATGCGAATTTATGGGCATGCGATTTTGAATTTTACCATAGACAAACTACTTGTGTGCCAGCCAGACCGAACCCAATTTTTTTTCTATGAATTGTACTATCACTTTATTATCACCTGTCATTCGTTCGACGCAATGATGCCACGGTCATGCGCGGAACGAGATTTCAGATAAAATAAAATAGGAAGATAAAAGTTTGCCATTTTTGTGTTATGTTATGTTATCTTATTTTTCTGTCTGTATGAACGTCATCAAGCAGTCCCATAAGGTGAACTCTTATTGTGTATTTTATTTTTTATCTTCTCTTATCTTATGTTATCTTATGTTATTTTTATTTCTGTATGAACCCAGCTTAAGAATCTCAAGGCATCCTTTGTATGGAGCCAATATTCCATGATCAAATCCACCATAATATCTGAAGCAAACGTCGACATCAGCAAATATAGTAAACTCACGGCGTTTCTTAAGAGACAGAATGAACTAGATTTAAGTAATGCGTATGCTAATTATTTTTTTCGTTCATACATTTTAACAAATAAATAAATTTTCAATAAAATTTTTGTTTAATTTGGAAAACCCCAGGAATTAAAACTATTTTTAATCCCTGAGGGATTAAAAGTGTCCCTTTTATCCCTAAAATGAAAGTGTACTTTTAATCCCTAAAGCGCATAAAATAAATGTTGTACCTTAAGTTTAAAATTTTGCTTGCGTCACTATAAAGTCGTTGATTGTTAGAATTTTAGTTTATCTCCGGTTTCACAACAAATTTTGGCTGCGGCGCTACAACACATTATTTGACTAGGGTTAGTACCAGTTCCCAATCCGGTTTTTTTATATTACATAAAAAACTTAAAAAGGATCAAACTATTTGAAGAACTTTTTTCTTAAACTGCAAAAAATTTTACCTGCGGCACTATGACACATTTTTTTGCTACAATTTTAGTTTATTGGTATATTTTAAGAAATTTTCGCCTACGGCACATTTATGAAATTATTTTAGAAACAAATTTAGAATCAATACCAGATGCCAACCCAGTTTTTATATATTTGTTAAAAAATATCAGTATATTTAAAAAATTTCCTCCTTAAACTGCAAAAAAAATTTGCCTGCGGCGCTATAACCCATTGATTGCTACAATTTTAGTTTAATCTTAGGCAATTTTTATCAACGGCATTTACGTGTTAAAAAATGCGTTATTACTATATTTTTACAAAATTTTCGCCCACGGCACATTTATTACATAATTTTATAAACAAATCTAGCCGACACGGTCTACTCCACTCAATACGGTGTTTTCCTTAATCTCACAAAATTATGTAATTTAAACTATAGTATGGCTAATTTGTGTGTATATGTCCCTTAACCTTATATCTTTGTTAATCCCAGTGGCGTATATACAATACACAACTGTAGGGTTGGGGACCTGGGTGCCATACCGAAAGACCTGATTTCCGATACCTATTTAAATAAAAAAAGATCTAGTTCTGACCCAATTATTATCACAAGAAGGCGTTATATTGTTAAATTTATGTCCGAAAATTGTTTGAACGATATAGAGGATTCTTATGAAGCACTAAGCACTACTATAACTACTACCGCTAAATATTTGGAAATGCGATACAAACCACGAAAATCCTCTGATATTAAAATGAGCGCCCCTTGGTATGATCCTGAATGCCGAACTGCGAAAGTCACCCTAAAAAATCAGTTGAAACTAGTAAATGAGTCGTACAAAAGTTCTTGAATTTCTGCTAAAAAAGAATATAGAACTTTAACTCGTAAAATGAAGCAACTTTAATTCAAAGAAGTTACTCAAGATCTGTCTAATTGCAAGGATCCATCGATCCTCTGGTCTACGATAAAAAGGTTTAGGGGACACCAAAACTCTTATAGTCTCCCAGCAGAGGTCTGGGAAAACTTTTACCTCCAAATCTATCCTATGAAGTTGCAAGACAACATCTCTTTCTTTGGAATGAGCCACCCCTTTCTTGATTCAATTTATGCATCTATGAGACCTTCTGAGCTGAATTTCTTCCGTGGACCGGATGAGTTTTTGGACACCCTGGACGACATAACGTCTCCTCTTGCTAAAGCTCTGTTCATGCACTTGTAAAATATTTTAAAACTACGATCCTTTATAATAAATTAATAAATATCTGCACATAAATGTACCTATCTGTCTTATCAAGATCAAACTAAAAAAAAAAGAAAAATGACTTTTATTGTTGAACAAAAAAAAAAGAAAATTGATTTTTGATCCTTTTTAGTGCACGTACCAACTGTTGTTTGTTTTATATTTTCTTCACTATAAATCATTCAAAAATCAATATCAATATAAACTTCTAAATATTTTTGTCTTTTTCTTATTCTTTCGAATTTGCTTTTTTTACCATTGATTTTTCCTTATCTTTTTTGAACCAGCGACCTGTAATTTCTAAGAAATTAGTTTGTAAGCCTTTATTTGTAAAACATTTTTATGCGCAAATTGTATGTATTGTAAAGAAATGTATATTTTATTTATAAACAATAACCTATTGAATTGAATTGAACACTTAAGAGAAGAGTGGAGTTAACATACTTATTGTTGGAAGTTGTCCACCATTAGTTAATAAAATATTAAGCTTTTCTTTTAAAAAAAAATCCTAAGTTTAGAAATTTAAAGAATTATTGGCGAAGTTATAAGCAATTAAAAAATGCGCTTTTTAGGCAACATCCCCTAGAAATAACCAACATTTTACAGATTACAAAAAAATTAACCTTTTATTATTTTTCTGGCATTGCTATGTTGCAAATCTTCTAAAATAAGTCTTATATATCTTTCAATCAAAACTAAAACTATTAGAAAAATATATATGTTTTGGGGGTCAAAAATTTTAACCAAATTACCTTTGCCACGCTCATGTTTTTCAACTGCGAATAATCCTACTACTGGGTGTTTGTGTATGTGTGTTTATCCTTCAATCACGTATAAATGGCTAAACCGATTTGGATAAGATTTTGTAGGAAGATAGGGTGCGACCTGAGTTGAAACATAGGCTGCTTTTTATTTTCCATTTCGCGCAATAACATTTTTTTTGTCTGGAAATTGCTATATTGACTCTACTAATAAAATAAGCAAACACGTGTTTCGTATTGATAAATAGGGGTGATTCTATTTTAAAGGGGGTACACCTAACTCACAATTACTTGGAGTTCCAAATCAGAGCTGAAAATTTGCAATTAGCTTTACACTACCCTCTCCATACAATCCGATCAACTCCTACCGATTTAGTGTCCTTTAATCCACCTTCGCCGCCATTTTCACTCAAAAGTGACAGAAAATTCATTAGTTTTCTGTCAATATGGCGGGGAAGGTCGAGAAAAGGACACTAAAACGGCAGGAGTTGATTGACCTATCTTTAAGAGTTAGTGGATATGTGTTAATGGATTTTTGAAAAATTTAAACAGAGAGGGTAAAGTTACCTCCCTATATACGCTAAGTATTTTAATCTGGGTTTTGGGGTATCATTTGTCATCATTTGTAAAAAAATGGTTCTTTTTTTTTAGATTTTATGAAAAGCTATAATTGGGGGTATTAGAGGAGGGGATTGGATGGAGGGGTGGCTCGATCGTGTATGTACACCAAAAAGGCATTTTTTACCAGATTTTTCCGTTAAAGGTGCCTCAGAATGACATAAATTGCCTTCAAATGCCCCCGAAATGCCTCTAAATAATTCCTCAAAATGCCTATAAATGCCACGCAATGCCATCGTCGTGTACAGGGTGATTTTTTATAACCTTACCTCACCATAACTTGGGTACTGTTTGTCGTAGAAAGATGAAATAAAAAGTGAATTATTCGGTAAGTTGTTGTGCATCTTTATGATTTGACACTTTTTTGGCAGCTGTCAAATTAGTTATATGAAGTAGAATATTTCCTGTATTTTTTTACATTTTTGAATTCTAAAAAAAATTACCTACCGAAAAAGATCACACACTATAGGTCTGTCATTGACAGTTTTTGAGATATTTGCAATCAAATTTGCAAAATTGTCACAAATTGTAAAATAATAAATTTTAAAGTTGGCGTTGGAACTTCCAATTCTAAGTTTTCTATTTGAATTCATATACACGAAAAAATCAAGTTGGCTTAGGCTGCCGGCTGACGTAAAAAAACAAAGGTCTAAGTCACTGAGATGTCAAAAACGCTGTTGAACTTAAAATACTTCACTATTTTTTAAAAATTAAAATGCAGTATTCTAATGAAGAAAAACAAGGTATTTTAATGTGTTTCAAAAAGAACAATAATAATCTACAAAATACAATTCGTTAATATCGACAAGAGTATCCGAATAGACCGTGTTCAGCCAAACCGACTATATTGAGAGTTTTTCGTAATTTTCGAAACAAGTCGTCTACTAAACGAAAAAAAAGAGACATGCAACAAAATGAGGAAACTAATTTGAATATTCTCTATTTTCAAGAAAATCCCCGTCTGTATTCGAAGTGTGCGCAAGTCTCTACGTCAAGAAGGCCAAGAAAATTTATATTCCTATTAAAAAAAAATTCTTATAATCCCTACAAACCCAGATTTACACAAACGCTCACACCACCGCAGAAAGTTCAGTGCGTGAAGTTTTGCCAGTTGATATTACGCCGAATGGACGAAGATTCACCTTTTTTATTAAAAATCTTATGGTCTGATGAATCTAAATTTAGTACTTGTGGGGAACCCAACAGACAAAACACCAGGCAGTGGACAACCGAAAATAGAAATTTTGCCAAACCAATTAGAAGACAGGGACGTCAGTCAGTCAATGTGTGGTTTAGAATGCTCCGGAATAAAATTGTGGGACCATATTTTTTGCCAGATCTCTAACAGGACATACATACCTGGAACTTTTAAACCAGTTTCTTTTGGAATATTTAGAAGATATGCCACTAGACGAAAGACAAGAACTAATTTTGCATTAAGACGGGGCATCTCCCCTCAATGTTGCTGAAGCCCGAAATTTTCTAAATACTCATTTTCAAGAATTGATCGGCAAATTTGGTCACATTCGATGACCTGCCAATAGTTACGACCTAACTCCTTTAGATACTTATTTATGGGCGGGGATATCTAAAGAACCTTGTATCTGCTGTAGATACCCCAACAGGGAGCAAGTTCGCGAGCTAATAACGTTACATATACGAAGAACTAACGAAATTTTTCCTAAATTTATAAAAAATGCTATAAATGATCTACGAATCAGATTTCAAAAATGTATAGAAATGGAAGGCCTCCGATTTGAACACCTGTTGTAGTTTTTTTTTAGTTAAATAGGTAAATACTAATTAACTTATTATTTAAAGGTTTCTATAACTCTAAATATTAATTTTTCTTTATAATTAAATAATATTAAAATGAGTTTTTAACTATATTGCACTAACTATTATTTATTTGCATTGTGCGAGTAAATATCTGTGGTGTTTGGGAGACAACTGTTAAGTCCAAGTCGATTTTTCTGATATGGACACTATTGAGTCTAGCGGTCTTGACGACGATAAACAATGTTGTTTATCGTCTCCTGATGATGCTAACGTTGTTAGCGAAACGCGCGTCGAGTGCAAAAAAGTGTAGTTTTGGTTTGTGAAAAACAATCATAACTTTGGTTTAGTGCAACCAAAGGTTCCAAATTTCCAACATATAGGCAATTAATAAAAATAATACAAAAATAATGCTGAGCGTAGAAACCATTTTCCGTTGTTTACAATCAACCTAGGCCAACATGATTTATTTATGTTTTACGCAAATCAACCTATCGATACTAACTGTTGCAGTTGAAATTCCAACGCCAACTTTAAAATTTATTATTTTACAATTTGTGACAATTTTACAAATTTGATCGCAAATATCTCAAAAACTGTCAATGACAGACCTACAGTATGTGGTATTTTTGGGATGGTAATTTTTTTTAGCATTCAAAAATGTAAAAAAATACAAGGTGTTCAATTAAAAAAACCATTCATTTTGCTCTACGTCATACACCTTGACAGCTGCCCAAAAAGTGTCAAATCATAAGGATGCAAAACAATTTACCGAATAATTCACTTTTTGTTTCGTCTTTCTACGACCAACAATACCCAGGTTATGGCGAGGTACGATTATAAAAATTCATCTTGTACACCAAAGTGCATTACCGAGTCACCCGTCAGATTGGACGTATGTCTGTCAAAATATGGGTTGTGGGATATCAAACTAAAGAGATTTTTTTTTTAAATTTTAAAAGTAATAATCTAGGATGGGGGAAATGGGTTGTTGTTGCGAGGTTTTAAATGGATAACAGATAGAAGGAACATTGCGAAACAAAAAGGATAAAAATTAATATTTTGTAAAGGTAATTGGACGGCACTTATTGTATTTATATATCTCCACGTTATTTTATTTTTCATTATTAAGGCCGCTAGCAACGCAGCGGGTAAACTGTAAAAATTAATAAATATGGGTAGTTTGTATATTTTGCTGTTGCGTTTTTACCTAAAAATTAACGCACATTGTGTTACATTCTAACCGGCTGCCTTAATTTTAATTCGCGTATCTTTGAATCTTTTAAGCACTTAAAATTTTTGCACAACGCCACATTACTAACCGCGTCTTGTAATTCGATAGATAAGTATATTAATACCAGACAGAATAGACGATGTGTATCGGGACGTCGCGACGGATGCGTCAAAAGACGCAAACCCGATGAAACTCGATACTAGACTGACTGACTGAGTAAAATGGAAAACAGGCATATATAGACACTTTATTAACGACTGAAACTTCTAAGGGAGACTCGACAGCATTATATAATAAAAACACGTACAATCGGTATGTTTTTCAAAAAAAAAACTTGTCCTTATACATATACTAAATAACTGTCGGCAAATAACCAACCCGTGGCTTTTTTGGTAATCGATGTAAATGACTTTTTTTTGATCACGGACTTTTCACGTGCAAAAAAATATAAAAAATAAGAAAACTTAATTATATTATTAAATTTTCTTGACGTGTTCTCAAAAAATAATTTCATACGACAAAATAACGAACTGTCAGAAATTAAAATGACCAACAACCCAACTAACACAGGCTACACTGAAAAAAATATCGTACATAGTATTAATAACAGGCGCTTATTAATTTTTTTTATAGATAATTATACATCAATAACACGTAACTTCGACAAAAATCGAAGAAAAGTTATAAAAATTGTCATATACAGTAATGAAATTAATAAACGGAAGTTATTAATAGAATGTATAGGTTATGGAGATAATAAAAGAGCATATGAAATAAATAAAACTTGTTATCGATTTTAATCAATGCTGTACGAGCATACAAAATTAAATTTATGTACATAACAATCTTTTACTAAATACATTCTTGGGTGTAACTAAAAGCTATGAAAACATGTCTTTTAATCCTTGATCTACTCTTTTTTTTTAAACTGTGTCTTGCAGCAATAAAATCAATAACTCGTTTTGCCTATAAAATTTATCAAAAAAAAAAAAGTTATGATTGTTTTCCTCAAACCAAAACTACACTTTTTTGCACTCGACGCGCGTTTCGATAACAACGTTAGCATCATCAGGAGACGATAAACAATGAACTAAATTAATCTACGCTCTATCTTATATACAATCCTTTAGTGGGCGGAGATAAGACTAATAATTTGTGATTGATCACGATTTTTAATCCTATCTCCCGTCAACCAAAGAATAAAGTGTACTAAACGGGATGGGTCCTCTATCTTTATTTAAACTATTTCTGGATTTAATGATTTCCATACTTTCATATGCATTCAAAAGTCTTTTGTTTGGTACACTTTTTAGAAGTTTTAGGTTATCTAATGTGAATCTATGATTGCTTTCAAAAGCATGCTCGGCCACACTTGACTTTTCTGTTCTTCCGTATTTTAAGTGTGCTAAGTGTTCTTTAAAACGTGTTTGAATAGAGCGTCTCGTTTGGTCAACATATTTTTTGTCACAATCCATGCAACTAATTTCGTAAATTCCACTTTTTTCTAGAACCGTAGTTTTATCTTTGGGATTTCCTAGTAAGCTTCTTATTGTGTTACCGGATTGATATACTAATTTAAGACCGGTGTTATTAAATACTTTGTGTAATCCTTTCGTATAATTAGGATTATAAGGAATTGATACAAAATTTGAGTCGCAGGTATCTTTTTGTCTGAAAAAAGTGGAATTCCGAAAGGTCTTTTTTCATCACGGGTGCAAAAAAATATTTCTGTCTGTTTTTTACCCAAAATTAAAGAGAAATAGCGGAAAATAGTAATATTGAAAAAATCTAATTATCCTTGCCTAAAAATTAAGCCGTTTCCGCCAGTTTTCACCAAGTATTTACGAAAAAAATTATTTAAAAACATCGTCAAAAATCAAACTGTCAAAGATTGGCGGAATAATGAAAGTCACCGGTTAAAAATTCACATCGCTATGGAAACCATTGTTATTTCATTTACCAGCCGCCTTGATTTATAGTGTAAAGATGGTATGTTGCGAGAAGTGCTCTTCGTTCGAGATTTTTAAAAGTATTTTCTTGTTTTTCTTGAATTTTTTGATAAAGGTATTAAAGAAAATAGTGTTAACAACTCGCGGCTAAACTGTGCTTTTTTTACTCGCGTTTTTAAAAACCTCGCTGCGCTCGTTATTTAAACCAACGCTGGTAAATAAGCACTATTTTAGCCACAGTTGTACGGGTGCAAAAAAAGATTTCTGTTGATTTTTTACCTAAAATTAAAGAAAAATAGCGAAAAATAGTTAATATTAAAAAAATCTAATTATTGTTGCCTAAAAATTAAGCCATTTTCGCCAGTTTTCACCAAGTATTTACGAAAAAATCATTTAAAAATATCGTCAAAATATCAAGCAAACTGTCAAAGATTAAAATGTCGCAACAATAAACGTTACCGAGTAAAAAAGTACATCGTTATGGAAACCACGGTGAAGATGGTGTGTTGCGAGAAGTGCTCTTCGTTCGAGATTTTTAGGAGTATTTTGCTGTTTTTCTTGAATTTTTTGATAAAGGCATTAAAAAAATAGTGTTAACAATTCGGGGCTAAACTGTGCTTTTTTTTACTCGCGTATTTAAATGCCCTGACGCGATCGGTATTTAAACCAATGCTTGTAAAAAAGCATTATTTTAGCCACTAGTTGTGAAAACTACTATTGTTAAATACCTGTTAAATTATTTTTAGAGGTGCTAAAATACACTTTAGTAGGACACGTTTTTTGGTAAATTTAAAGACTGTCAAGAACTTTGATTGAAATAAATTAATACCACCTTATGTTTTTCACACTTAACACTTTGAAAAATTACAATATTTGCTGTTTTTTGGATAAAAATGGCAAAATAAAAATCATATGCACGACACTAATCAAGATAACAGACAGATGCCATAACAGAAATTTTTAGCAACCAGTTGCCTTAAAATATGCCATCTTTCTCTAAAATACTTTTTTATAGCCTGCTGTCTTTTTTCAACAATCTTAAATATTTTTGCACATTAATAAAATATACCTCTAGAATTCTCCCCTCTCTCTCTAAATATTTTTCATTTTAACAGAGAAAAAAATTTTTTGGCAGTACTTTTTTTGAACGCTAAAAAACAGTCAAAACTTGAAAAATATGAGTGTGTTATTCTAGAAATCGAAAGTTTAGAAAGAAAGCTTTAAAATGTGAGCAAAATCAAAAACGTTACACCTTAAATTATGCTAAAATATTTTAAGCCTTAAATTACCATCATGGCTTAACCATTAATAGTAGGTAAAATAGAAAAAGAATATTGTTGAGTTATCGTTTTTATTCTCCTTTTTCTTAAAATAATAAAATATAATATTATCTAAATTTAACTTCTCACTTATCTGGCAAATTCGATTATTTTTATTAATTTTCCAGTTTGGCAAATGCATGATCCCTTTTCAATTTTTTTGCGTTTCTTTTTCCATTGAACAATGAAACAATACAAGGTCGTAGGCGTGAGTATTTTTAGAGTTTCTTATACCGCAATAATTGATTTTTAAACCGCATATAAATCAAACTAAAATTTCATGTACCTAGGTTTATTAATCAAAAATTTGGATGGGTGTATCCAGACTTTAATATCTACGGTGTATATATGTGCTATATATGTTGTCAAAAATTTTAGCGAAAATATACAAAGATTTTGTCTATCAATCAGGCAAAAATTACTGAACCGATTTGAATGAAAATTGATAAGAGAATAGACAGTGAATCTCCTTTCCAACGAGATAGCACAAGGTAAGATTTTTTTTTTCAAAATTTGTAATGGGGGAAAGCTCAAAAACAATAGGGACCTGCGCGTCAACACAAGTAATCGTTATGTAAAATATCGTTATGATTTTTGAGATTTTTGAGCGACGGATAGATTGACAGACAGACAGACCGATTACATTACTTCCCTTAGTGGTTTGCTAAATGAAACGTGGCTTCCACTACATTTTTTGGTTTCAGGCAGCTTTTCTGGTTGGAAAATGGCGGATATTGTCAATTTTCTTGGGAATTAATTATGTGATTTTTATCGATTATCTGTAAGATGAGAGTTCAGAGCCAAGACTGGAAAATTAGATAATTAATTATCGCAACGATTTCGAGAGTATTAGTATACCAAATACAGGATCTCTACTAGGTGCTAATATACAGAGTGATTCATAAGTGGGAACTTCTTCTTTAACTACACGTAAATTTTGCAAAATAAAGCACAGAAATAAGAATGAGGCGAAAATTTAGCACCCTATTAAATTAACGGAAAAGATTTGTGGCGTAGAGGGCAAAGGGTGAGGGAATTAATCAGAAAAAAGTTTTTCCTCGACCAGAATTTAAACCCGGGAACTCTGTAATACCAGTCTAATGCTGTAACAACTGAGCTACCGAAGAACTCGGGTTTTGACTGGCTATCTTTGAAGCAGACTGCGGCTTTAAAAACCTAGAGATGTCACTTTGTGACTCCGATACCAATACATGTGCATGGAAAAGGTATTAATTTTCCTTAATGTAATTTTGGGTCGCTGTGCGTTTAACTGTTTTTTGGTTGGCATGGATTGACTTGCGTTTGTTTAAGTTAGGTTTGGTTGATTTAGTTTAAAAAGTAAAAAAAAAATTAGCGGAAGAGCTCCAAGCCGTGTCTTAGTTTTTACAAAAGGTGCCTTCTTCACAACATTTAAAAACTCTAATATTTTCCTTTCATTATTTTGGGGTCTTAAAGGATATTTTCCAACTTCAACTCCTCACTCGCCCCAACCCCAATCAAAATAACAGACAATTAAGATTATATTTAAATAAATAAAAACAATAAGGTTTCTCAGAACATTTTATTGCAGTAAAATAAACAAAAAAAATGGTTTAAGTTAATGAACTTAAACCATAAGATTTGTTTCTCGAATTTGTGCTCTGACTTACGTCTTCTTTTGACAACCACCGGCGATTTTTCTTCATATTTTTGCTTCCAGGTAAATTTAAAGTAGGTACTGCATCGACTTTTAAATTACGAGCGTTCTTTGGGGTGTAGTTCATAAGTTTGGGTTGTAGAGGTATTTCGAAACAACTTCTCCAAATCTTCAAAATGTTCTGAACAAATCTTATCTGGAAAAAAGTTACGATTACCTATATGCCGTGTTCAGCCTAATAATAGTAACGTAATGAAAATGTACCTACTTTATACAAAACAAAACTAGATTTTAAAACAAAAATAAACAGGTTGAACTAAAATAAATCATAACTCAAAATATACGTATGGCGTTTCCTAAAACCATAGCCTAAATATAGAGATATGCTAAAATATAAGGGTTAAAATAAATAATTAAAACTTACAATTGTTTGACTGTATTTTTTCGTTTATTTGGCAGGTAATTATCCATTTCATTTCTACATCATTTTGCCTTAAAAAGCTGAAGTATTTAATGTTTTTTTTTTAATTGTGTAATAATTTATACACCCAAAAACAGCGTAGTTTGACATAATTATAAATAAATTTTGACACTGAAATAATCATTATCAAACAACTAAGTGGTACTTGCACAAGTTGTGTGTTGCTATCATAGAAGGCAGTCGTATATTTGGGAGGGCAATCGCATCGAGAATAATTCTGTTCCTTAGGGTTTCAATTAAAACATGAGACAAATGTATCAACTCGGTGAACTCATTCTCTTAATCGAGCACGTTAATAAAACTTAGAATGTTGACGTCAGTTTATGAGTGCGCGGAAGGCGACGGAATTTGGAATAAATAGTAGAATACCGTGTTAAGTGTATCGTGAGTTGTACGAAATTTCTATTTACCTACCAACCAACAATACACGACATATAGCGTTTTATTGGAGGTGTCAGATGGCGACCTTCCAACTAATAATTTCAGCTAAACGTATTTACAAAATGACGGGAAAAAAGTCGAGGAAAAACTTTTTTCCCCACCCTTTGCCTTCTAGGCCACAAATTTTTCCCGAATTATTATTTAAAGAGCTTTATAAGTGCTCTAAGAATAACTCTTACAAGAGTTTTAATGTTTTTATTATGTTGAAGTACGGTTCTGTTTATTTTTCTTCTTCTTTTCTGTTTATTTATATCAAGCGCACCGTATAGTTTAAATGAACTGATCCCCAAAAATGTCCCATTAACAATAACAACAACAACCAATAATAATAAAAAAATAACACATGAGGGGTTTCCTTTAGTTCGAAAGACAAAAATAAAGCCTTTTTTTCTGACGGCTTAAATTTTTTGTTTTTGCTAAATCAATTAAAAATGGAGCAAAAATAAACATTTTGACATGATATTAGTGTCCGGTGAGTCCTGTCTAAACTTTGAAGCTTTCCTGTATGTAACGGGACCACTGCCGACAGATCCGTATCAAGATTCAGTCTAAAATTAACTCTGGATTTCAGACTTCTATTGTCTAAATTTTATTTATACACGACGTTTCAATCAGAGATTGTACTGATGTACTGAAACGTTGTGAATAAATAACAAATAGATAATGGAAGTCCGAAACACAGAGTTAATTTCAAACACATCATTCACTACGTTTATACGCACCTAAAAATAAAATCGCTGTCTCCAAAGGTTTATCGTCCTTCATTAAATGACATTAAATATGTCACTTTAAAGAATAAAAAAATAAAACAACTATATTCGAAATATCGGGAGGAGCAAAATCCATTGTACATTCGGTAAGATCAGTCAATAACTCCAGCTTAGACTTTCACCATAGAGAAGTATTTCTTAAAGTTGACCTCAAAAATGCATTTAACCTAATTAAGCGGAATACCATCTGCATGCAAATATTTTACTTTTTTATGGAAAACATACCTTAAATTCAGAAGAAATTTATTTTCCAACAACAACAACTATATTCGAAATATCGGGAGGAGCAAAATCCATTGTACATTTGGTAAGATCAGTCAAAAACTCCAGCTTAGACTTTCACCATAGAGAAGTATTTCTTAAAGTTGACCTCAAAAATGCATTTAACCTAATTAAGCGGAATACCATCTGCATGCAAATTTTTTACTTTTTTATGGAAAACATACCTTAAATTCAGAAGAAATTTATTTTTCAAATTAAAATCAAAATTAAACGTATGGCACCTTGACGATGGATCACTAATTGACTCACTTGTAATAATTACCAATGATTTTATTCTAACCGAAAAGGAAGGACCCAAATATGGTTTATATATAAACAAAACCAAATACGAAATTTTCTCCCTCAAGGAAAACATAAATGTATCCGAAACATTTAGTCTAACAAAAAAAGACAACCTAAAAAAAATTTTCCATTCTTGGAGCTCTACTTAACGAAATAACTGCGGATGAATTAATTCAAAAGAAAATTAATGATCTAGAACTGCTACAAAAGCGGCTGTCTATGCTAGAACCTAATCAAGCCTTTTTCTTTATTAGAAATTGTTTAGCTTTACCTAAGATACAATACTTACTAAGAGTTACAAATATTTACGTTAAAAATTTCTTTATCATTTTTGATAACTCAATTAGACACACCCTTTCAGAAGTACTGAATATAGCCTTAACTGAAAATCAATGGAATCAAGCTCATTACCTGTCCCTTTAGGGGACCTTGGTATAAGAAAATGCACAGATTTAGCTCTTTCGAGTTTTATTTCGTCTTGTTTAAAAAACAAACAACTCATAAATTACATTCTACAAAATTTTAAGAACATAGAAATTGACAGATTAAATTCAACCATTTTTACGTGGAAAAATTTAACCAATAACAACGAAACTCCAATTTCTAACCAACAAAAGGCGTGGACTTATCGAATTACCGAAGTGGCCTAAATAATTTACTTACCTCCGCTACTGATGTAGAACAGGGCATCAAGTTCGTGGTTAAAGGCTCTGCCAGTTTCAAGTTTGGGCTTACTTTTAAACAGAAGCATGATAAGGATAGCTCTTCGTCTTGGGTGCAAAATTATAAAATCACATTGTAGATTCTTCGGGAACCCATTGTTTATCCTATCAATTAAGTAAAGGAAGATATACACTCGCCACAAAGAATGTAACATAATTATCAAGAGGAAAAAGGAAAAGACCGATATTCACCCAGTAGTAGAATCTCAAAGTTTAAACTCAAGAACCGTTTCAGTTTGGAAAATGTTTAGTTTGGGATGTTACAATTGTGGATACGCTGGCTCAATCCTATATTTCTAAGACAAGCAATACATCTAAATCAGCAACAGAAGAGGCAGAAATAAGCAAGGCGAGAAAATATCAGCCACTCTCACATGATTATCTTTTTATGTCACTTGGTTTCGAAACCCTAAGACCACCAGGACTAAACGCAACTAAATTTCTGTGGCAAATTTCAAAATTACTTTCCGAAAAACACAAAATTCAAACGAAAAAGAATGGTTCAATAAAAAATAATGGCTATACAAGAAGGAATTACAATAAGTATTATGGGCACGATAGAGTATGAAGGGGAATTGACTTTTTGTTGTTTTTTTTTACTTTTACTTTTAATTTTTACCAAATTATACTTTTATTTATTAACCAATAAAAATATTTTTCTAATAAAACAACCTAGTTAAGAACAGATTTTTCGGAAAACCAGGGTTGAGTATTTCTTTAGCTTGGAAATAATGCGCTAAAGCGTTCTTAAAGTGTTTATAACGACCCTAAAATGGGTTTTTAGGCGATAAACCCCTTTCTTAAATCGCTTTAAAATATAATCGATTAAGTGCTTGAATCGGTTTTTGTGTTGTTTATACGACAGCATTTTCAAACCGTCTTTATATAAAAGTGCTTTAAGATGCTCGTATAAACAAAGTAATTGTCTCAAACTTTCAAAAAAGATACTGTCTGTTCCATTTTTATTTAAAAAAACCTCACCTCAATGCCCCACTAAATAAACCAGATTTGAAAATTGACGGAGAACCAAGCGCCATAGATTGTTGGTATTGTCACATTTGAAGTATTTAGGTTAGGTTTGTTCTGGCAGGAATTTCGAAACCGACGAAGAGTATTTGTTTACGTTTTGGCCATGAAAGACTGCTGAAAATAAAATTGTTTATACCTTACAATTATGCTACCAGTAAACCTGTTTGATACGCGTTCGTTTTAATTTTCATTGTTTGCACTTTTTGACGCTGACATGTTATAACAAAATGTATCGTTATTTTTTCCTAGACAAGGCTAGAAATGCGGAGAAACATTTTGAATTGATGCGTTCATGAAAGTGATGATAAATGTAAAATTAAAGAAAACTATGCGGCATTGGCCCATGTGTGACCAACTTTCTTGTTAGTGAAAAACAAAATTAGCAAACCGCAGATCGGATGGAACTGTACATTTTTAGTTGACGAAAATCCGAAAAAAGAATAAAAAAAGGACACTAATAAAAAGATTAATGAATTTACACAGAAAATTATTGGTAACCGCGTTCGAAATAAAGTCAAAATACACTACCTTTTTGATTTGTTCCTGCCATGTTTCGAACGATGCCGCTTTTTTGACGGGTATGGAGGGATGTATGTAAAGTTACGGACATAAAAATTACTGCTGATTGAAATCGAATCAGCAATTCTGTCATCGCACCCTTTAAAAAAGCGGGCATCGTTCGAAACATGGCATGAACAAATCAAAAATGTGGTGTATTTTGGCTTTATTTCAAAGGCGTTTATACCGATACCGATGCGTTGAAATATTAGACACTTAAAGTAAATATTTCAACTCATCCGTATCGGTATACGTAACGCGTTTGAAAAAAAGTCAAAATACGCTACATTTTTGATTTGCTCATGCCATGTTTCGAACGATGCCTGCTTCCTTGACGGGTGTGATGACAGAATCTCGTTGCGTATGGAAGGATGTACGTATCGTTAGGGACCCACGAACGTACGCAACGATTTCAATCAGTAGTCCTATCATGGAACCTTTCAAAAAAGCGTGCATCATCTGAAACATCACATAAACAAGTCAAAAATGTAGCGTATTTTGACTTTGTTTCGAACGCGTAACATATACCGATGCGTTCAAATATTTACTTTAAGTGTCTATTTTCTTTAAGTGTCTACTGTTAAATCACTTTTTGCTTGTATTTTAGAAAAATCTTGTGAATTAGCCCAGTAATTTTGAAATTAGCTAGATAATAGTAAGTAAGTAAGTAATTGTTGTTATAATTAAATTTTACATATTACTTTTGTACATTAAGCTTAACGCCCTTGCTCAGTATCAAAAGGCAATATTTTAAAAATTAAAAAGAAATTAAAAACCAATATTCTCGTAAAGGGCAATACAATTAATAATAAATGCAGATTTTTTTCCACATATTCGTAATAGTGAAACACACGCACTACTAGACGTTTTAATGGCGGAAATGTAGAGGCAGCGGTCCTTTAAAGCACAGTATATTTACACTATCTAAGCAAAGTGTTTCAGGGGGGCTATTCCAGTGGCTCATACCGATATCGTTACGAAGCGAATTCGTTATCGCGGCAACACCGCGGTTTGTTTTGTTGTTTCACAATGGCCGCGGCCGTGTCAATTCAACTTTGACAACTAAACTCGCACAAAAATATAAGTTTTGATTTGATTGAGAAAAATTAACATGATTTCTTCTGCGATGGTTGCAGACATCGGGAAACAAAATACTTTTTATAATTCCTGCTGCCTAGTTTCTCCTGTGATCTTGTGTTCTCTAACCACCCGAATGGAAGACGAAAATAAGTTCACACCATATTTGGAGCCCACAAAGAACGGCACAGTAAGTAAAACTAGCTTTTGTTATGGGGAAATATTTGTTTTACTTATCCCAAACTTGTACATCACTGCTATTTTAAGCTGGGTTTATATTTTATACTCTTCTGTAAAGGGAATCGCAAGCCCTTATGATAGAATATAGATAGGCATGGCCCAACTAGTTGAGTTTATCACCCACTTAAATTAAAGTCAGGCTTGGCAAGAATGTGATACATTGAGATAGTTTATTTAAAATGAAAACTACTGACTTAGATTCTTGCAGTTCACCAAAGAAAAAATAACTACTTAAAGCTGTGATCAGATTTTGGATAAGTACTATTTTGATAAAACTTAAAGTGTATACTTCTTTTTAGGTATAACATGCTAGGGTATGTGAATGGAGCTACATGTAAGAATCATTCTAGTAGGATAGTACCACACAAGACCACAACTTGGGCCACAAATTAACTATGGATAGATTCAAGTAAGACACAGACCAACCTTCCAAGGCACTAAATGAAACTAGACAAAGATTCGATGTTCAATAGACATAGTGAAACTAACTTTCAGAAGAAACTGATGCAATATACATGTATGCTAAATGTTATTTGTTCTCCCATTAAAAAATAATAAGATAACTTTTAATGAATTAAAAAGTTGTGTAAAATATAATACAGAAATAAAATTTTATTATTTAATTCTGTTAGGCCACATTTGTTTAAATCAAAAAATTTAAATGTCACTTAAGTGATAGTTATAGAACATTGGACCTATTGTAACTACGATTTTAGAAATTTTTCAAAAAAATTCGCAGATTTTTTGGGGGAGTCATCGAAAAAGTGTGGGCCACTATATATTATTTTAAGTTATTGCAAACTTTTTAAAATAAGACAGAGTTTTTTTTCAAGAGCCTTTAGATTGGTTTGGTGGGGTAAGTTAAGTACAATATTAAGTTATTTCAAGCTCTGATTGCTATAAAAAAGAATTGATGAAGATGTTTTAAAAAATTGGACTGATGTGATTTAATATTTACCTAAATGATATTTCTTCATTATTTTACATCCATTTTTAAATTACCTAAATGATATTTATTCCCACACACACATAGCATAGCTTGATATTTATATAGCAGTTGGCTAATTAAGCAAATTATTTTAATTTTTAATACCTGAGTAATATAATTTAAGAAACCTACTTAGTACCTACTTCAAATAAAGGGCCTTAAATGTATGCTGCATTTTTAAATTAACTCTAAAGTTTTACTGACTGACATGGCAAGTTTTTTACAATGCATTTAGATAAATTTATTTTTTTGGCTAGATTAATACTTTATACTAGTTTTTAATTTAATATTACCAATTTATTATATTACAAAGAAAAAATTGATTTGAGTTGATTTTGTCACTCTTAACATTGCTATTAAAAAATAATAAAATTTGGGATAAAAAAACTGATTTATTTTACTTATTGGTTTAAATGTTACTTAGAATTACGAATTGTTTTCTAATATTTCAATAATTGATGGATTGCATCTTTTCTTTCATCAGCTTGGGCACTGCTAACCTGAAACAAAAAATAAGATGTATTTCAAAATGTAAGCCAGTGAAATGGCTACTTAAGATTGAAAGCTTTCAGGTTTGGTTTATAAAATCAATCAATTACACCAATAGTAACTTTTAATAACCTCACCCTTTGAACTAGAGTATAATCCGAGTTATTAGACTTACATCGACTATATCTCACCAATTTTTTGGCCACCAGTTTTATTGCTGTCTGCCAATTTAGATTCTTTTAGAAAAGTACGGACCAAGTTTTACATTACATTCTACTTTGAAAATTTTATTATTGACTATCTTTTGTTTACCCCACATCTTAATATTTAAGGTAAAGTAGAAACTTAAGTGATGGTCAATGCTTGTGTGAATTTGGTCCAACGCACTTTGATTTAGAAACTAAGGGAGAGGATAAAACAACTTTCTCGCTAAGGTTAAAAAAAACGATATGAATTTGGCCCTTGTATATATTATTTACAAAAAGTAATGTAAACTGTCGATCAAAAAAACTATCAAGATAGTGAATAATAATTAAAAACCTTGGGAAAACAAAGGGAACAAGTTCAGAAAATCTAACAAGTTGGGATCCAAGTGGAAAAAGACTTGAGTTTTTCTTGTAAATTAACGTAATAAGTGTGGCTTATCCCCTAGTTACCCCAAGATCTTTAATTGTTATTTAATGTTTTTTTTTTAAATATCCTGTGGACATAAAAAGTTACCTTAAAACTTTATTCCTCCTTGAATTTTACTAATGAAATTTGAAATATTTAGGTTTTGGTGGCTAATAAAAATAGTAGAAAACAAAAACTTAAATTACAGCAATAAAGAAGTGGAAATTTATGTGTGGTTGAAACGAAAGTAGCCAATTTTTCTAATTTTACTGATGAATTTTTGGATTTTAAAATGTTTTCTTTTTAATGTGAAGGTAGCTTACCATACCATACCATACCATGTTTTGTCCTGCTAAAATGTTTAGTTGCGTAGGTGGGGTGGGGTGCTGCCTGCTTAAATGTATTCATCATACATCTTAATAATTACGAGAAATCATTGATCTGAAATTAAATTTAAAGTAATTTATTATAGGTGTGATGTATGCAAATCTATAGTCTAATCAGCTAACCAGTTAGTTCACTTGAATTAATACTTCAGACAATAGCAATACCATGTGCTATTTTTTTTTTGTTTTTTTTCCCAATATTTTTCCAATTTTGTGCCAAATTTAAAGTTAATCTTCTCATCTAGGCCTGAATCAAAATGAATGAATGACCTTTCAGTACAAGGAAAAAAATGAGCTAACTTTTTCATGTAAAAAGTTTAGATTTTTATAACATATTTTAGGTACTGTATTATCAATTTTACTTATTCTTTTTATTAGTGACATCCATAAAATCTGCATAAAATATGTAACGTGAATTAAATAATCCAATTTTTTAAACATTACCTTACAAAAATGCATAAGATTTGTTATATAGGTGTATATGGTTACCCAGTGGCGTCCCAAAGGAAGGGGGAGTCGAGGTAAAAACCCTCTGATACCGGTTAAAAAACAAAATTATCTGAAATTATCCCAATAAAATGATTTCTGAGTAAAATTACAATTTATTATTATTAAATTTTTTAAACTTTACTAATTTTGTGTAATGATGGGTTAAATAATTTACTGATAAGAACTAGTAAACTTTGTAAAACAGTAGATAAAAACTAAAAGAGTTTTTAAGACAGGAATTTGATCAACAGTAGAGAGTTTGAAAAGTTAAAAGTTTTATGCATTTTGATTTTGAAAAAGGTGAGAAACTTGGTCTTAAAATTATGTAGAAACGCAAAGGTTAAATATTTAAAAATGACTATTTATTACTGACATAATTGTGAAACTTAAAATGATGTTTCGTCAAAAACCACAATACTCTACTTTTACACAAAAATATTATATTTACACAAATTTTTTTGTTTATTAGATTTAAGTAAACATTTTTAAAACTCAGAATCTAAAACCGAGAGGCCAACACCTCCAATAGGTGTACGAAAACTCGATAATACCTGACAATACTTGACTGTATGGGACAAAATCTTAGGATAGTTTGCATTACTTGACAATAGGTGTACCTACAAATTTAAAATCAGGTGTTGGAATTGAAAACTTACCAAAACTGATTTCTATGGATAATTTATCAATATACATTGAGCAGCTACGGTAAGTGTTTATTCCCAAACTTCATAATTTATTTTCTCTCTTATTAGCACTACAGCATGGGTCCTGCTCTTGGAGATTTTCAACAGTTGACCTAAAAAAAGAACAGTAAATTATATTACATTAAAACATTAAAACTTTGAAAACCTTAAAAAAAGAAAATGTCTACATCAAAATTTGTTTTAGCAAAATCAATTTGAATATATGAAAGTTAGGTACGTGACTCTCATCTGTCTGTCAGAGGGAGGGAGTTCAAAAGATCTACTATCCTGTGCAAATAAAATAATTGAAGAAGGGGGGACGGTATGAGAAGGGATGCTAAATTTTTACTTGATCGTACATAGCAGTTCAGAATCAGCCGCCTCTCTTCAACTAGGTACTCAATGCAGTCTGTTGTAAGTACTATTATTTACACAAGGCATAATATTTAGTAATTTGGCTATAACCTCAAAAAATACAAACATAAACTGTCCAAATAAATAATATTTGATTTTTTCTCGATATATAGGTAGATATTAGTTGATGTCAGATTTTTTTTAATAAAAAGTCAGTGTAATAACCTTGGATCAAACAAATCCTGCATTCTTGAATTTCCAACTTTTTTTTCTTATAATGTATGAATATTTTGTAAAATTATTTTTTGGTTTTCTGGCCACTGGCTCACGTCTTTTTAAAATGTATAAACTGAACTTAAAACGGACCTACTATATCTTTTTGTTTACATTATGTAAGTAGTCTTCTTTAAGCACCAAAAAGAACAGAATAGAATATAAGATAAAGTAAATATAAGTACTTACCCAAACAAAAAATCTGGAGGCACTTCCACACAAGGCCCATGTGGATTTTTCTTCACAGAGAACGTGGCTTTTCCAAACAAAATTCAATAACGGTTGACCACCATCACATTGTGATCAGATTTTTAGTCCATATTGCGTGCAAAAAGCTCATGAAAATTATTATTTTCCCGAAATTTCGCCGCAACAAAAATCTAAACAAACTTGACTGACTGTCGGCATTTGACAGTTGTTTTGGGAAAGTATTGCTGGTTGCGTGCCATTTAAGCCTTCTTTTTAATTAATAATAAGCGATGTTGCCGTAACAGTGAAAATAATGGCGATAGCGATCGTTATCTCATAACGATAGCCCACTGGAATTGCCCCCCAGTAATTTTTTTTTATATTTTAATATGTTATAGAGGAGGTCCCAATGAGCAATTTTCGGTTTGGGCACTTTCCCCAATATGTACAGGGTGAGCTAGAAATTAGACTTAAAGTTACGAAAATTACCGTTTTATACTAAACTTAACGTTCGTTTACGACAAAACTAAAGATAGGATCAAATTAGTAGGTACTTATGTCCGTATGTATACAGGGTATCCCTAATTTCAGAAACACATTTGATGCTTGTATTGTAGCAGCAGCAAAAAAAAAATAGTTTTTGATACCCTAAATGAATGCACACAAAATGAGCAAATTTTTACCTCAATTTCGGGTATCATATAAATACAGGGTGAGCCAGGAAATACCTTTGAAATTGCTCTAAATCGCTTAGTTCTAAACAAAGGCATTTAACCAAGAATAGACCCATCGAGTCATTCAGGATTTGAAGGAAATAATTTTGTTAGCTACAAACTTTTAAATGTATACAGAGTACGCCAAAAAGAGGACAAGCACTCGCGAAATACACCTTTTTAACGTTAACTATTTGACAAAAAAAACCAGTAGCAACAAAATTATTTTTTTAAATATGATTTTACAGACCAAAACCAACACTAGCAACAAAAAACAAGATAAGGTCAGCAAAACAAGACTGGATAACACAGCAATGTCAAGAAATAGAAGATCTAGATGCCAAACATAACACTTTCAATTTACATAAACGCATACAGGAAGTGGCCGGATTATCTATTAAAAGACAAGCTGATATCCTTGAAATAAAAACTAAATGAATGGTGTAGCTACATAGAACATTTCTTTACCGATTACCGATCCAAACAGCCAGAATAATTCTCAAAACAAGGCATATATATATCACCAGAGGAAATAAAACACGCAATATCCTCAACTAAAAACAGAAAAGCGGTAGGGCAAGATGAAGTATACACTGAGGTTTTAAAACTAATAAAAAACGAAGATTAGCTAAATACGCTGGTCAAACTTTTTAACTTGATTTATCGTAGCGGTAAAATCCCTGATGACTAGCTAAATCAACCTTTGTTACCCTGCCTAAAATACATTCGGCAAATAAGTGTAGTGATTACCGCCTAATGAGCCATATGACAAAAATATTTCTAAAGATTATCCACAAAAGAAGTTATGGAAAATGCGAATCATTTATGGGAACGCAGTTTGGATTTCGTGGTAGGTTCGGAAAAAGAGAGGCCTTTAGGGATGTGTCGGTACCAGTATATGTCTGTTTCATAGATTATGAGAAAGCATTTGATCGATTCCAACACGAAAAGCTCATAGAATCGCTAAAAGAAGTTGGTCTAGATGACCGAGATCTAAAGATAATCGCTATTCTATACTGGAATCAGACTGCTCAAATAAAGGTTGATGGCCAACTGTCCGAAGAGGTTCAAATAGGAAGAGGAGTACACTAAGGTTGTATATTGTCTCCGCTGTTGTTTATTATTTATAGTAATGTCTGACCATAAACG
This sequence comes from Oxystoma pomonae, assembly GCA_963921995.1. NCBI lineage: Eukaryota > Metazoa > Arthropoda > Insecta > Coleoptera > Brentidae > Oxystoma > Oxystoma pomonae. The sequence continues at coordinate 46,383,074 of OY998171.1, read as the reverse complement.
GCATAAAAATCAACAAAATACGATATGCTGACGACACTGTCATAATAGCAGACACGCTGGAAGACCTGCAAGAGTTGTTGAATCAAATTGCTGCCAAAAGTTCGCAATTTGGGCTTAACTTAAATGTTGGAAAAACAAAATGGATGGGTATATTCAAGAAAAAGAACATCCGTGGCATGTTAGAAGTAAATGGGCAGCAAATCGAACGCGTGGATTCATACAAATACTTTGGTTGTCTCCTCAATGAGAACTGGGATAACATGCAAGAAGTTAAAGAAGAAGTTAAAAAACCTCCAAATCAGTTACTTCAACCGAAAAGAAACTAAAAAAAAAACAAACGATCAAAAGATCTTGCGTGGAAATAACGAAAATTCAAACTTGTAGACACAGACAACTGTCTTCCAATTGTCCAATACTTCGCATCCATTCTTATCAAACAAAACTTTTAAGCCTTTCTTGACCATATAACTCACCGACAACAAATTTGCATAAAGGTCTGGCACATGAAGCACATTGGATCACTTATTTTAATTGGGATATCGCCAGCACCATTTATTTTTAGCTTTTCTTTGTTTGCTACCATTACTTCAAGACCTTTTTCTTTCTTGCAATTATTCATGTTCTCATCTTGTGCACTCATATGATTAGTAGCGCCTGAATCTATGTACCAGCTGTGTTGATCAACACCTTTGGTTACTCCAAGAGCAGTCAAAAAAGCTTTATCTTTATTTTTATCAGCTGTCTGCTGATTTTAAATGTTTTCTCCAGGCTTGGTACTAGGACAGTTGTACTTCACATGCCCTGTCTTTTTGCACGTTCTGCTTAAAATAAATAAAGAGCCTGAAGTTTTATTTACCATCAAAAAACGAAAACATGAATATTTTGGTCATATTTTGAGAAACGACAAATATAAACTTTTAAAATTGATGGAAGAAGGCAAAATTGAAGGCAGAAGATGTTTGTTGTTTTTTTTTTCTTTGTAGGTCACTCCCGTTGCCATACCATTTTTGAGAAGCCCCATACTGACTCTGTTGAGGTGCCCTAACCTCCTATGCCATAGGTATTGATCAGACTCTTGTTTTGTAGACACAGACAACTGTCTTCCCATTGTCCAATACTTCGCATCCATTCTTATCAAACAAAACTTTTAAGCCTTTCTTGACCATATAACTCACCGACAACAAATTTGCAGAAAGGTCTGGCACATGAAGCACATTGGATTACTTATTTTAATTGGGATGTCGCCAGCACCATTTATTTTTAGCTTTTCTTTGTTTGCTACCATTACTTCAAGACCTTTTTCTTCCTTGCAAAAATTATTCATGTTCTCATCTTGTGCACTCATAAGATTAGTAGCTCCTGAATCTATGTACCAGCTGTGTTGATCAACACCTTTGGTTACTCCAAGAGCAATCAAAAAAGCTTTATCTTTATTTTTATCAGTTGTCTGCTGATTTTAAATGTTTTCTCCAGGCTTGTTACTAGGACAGTTGTACTTCACATGCCCTGTCTTTTTGCACCGAAAACACCAAGGTTTTTTTTTGTCATACTGCTTTTTCGAGAACATAGCACTTTCATGGCAGTTTGTGTATCTTTTGTCTTGCAGGAGCTTGGTTTTAAATAGGTCACTTGAAATTTTAGCACCTGAATGCTCCAATGCCATGACCATAGGCTCATACACATCAGCTAGACCCTGCAGCATAATGATTCCTATGTACTCATCTTCAACAGGCTTCCACATTCCCGCCAACTGCTCAAAAATGTTGTTAATTTTGTTAGCGTAAGCCTCCATGCTGCTAAAATTCTCTAGCTTGACTGAAAACAGACTTCGCATTAATATGACTCTGCGATTAAGCCCCTTGTCTTCCTAAGCCAACTAAAGGGCCTCCCAAGCTTCTTTGGCCGTTTCTGCCTTCATGACATGTGATAGACAACTTGTGTCTATCATCAGGTTGATTTAACCCAAGGCTTTTTCATTCTTACGTGTGTTACCTGCCTGGTCGGTTTTGTCACCTTGTGGGTAACCAATAACAGCATACCAAAGATTATCATGTCTCAACAAATTTTTCATTTGAAACTTTCAGGTAGTATACTTTTCTCGCCTTTCAACTTGGCTAAACCACCGATTAACATCGACGAATCTTCTTTGGACATTTTGTTCAAAGTCTGTGCTGTCTTTACACTATAACTCCGGCTTTAAAGTCACGAAAAAAGTGCATGCACCCGAAACCCGATTTATTGGATTATCGCGAACTCTGTGTGTTTCTTTTATATTTTTATTAAAAGGCAGAAACTATTTTTACTAAATTATCGAAAACCAACAAAAATCTTAGACAATGGTATGGTGTTAGCACTACGACACTTTTCCAAAAAGCAGTGGACAGCGTACAGATTGCGCTGATGATAGCCAACGTTCGAAGAGCGCATGGCACTTGAAGAAGAAGAACACCAACATTACAAATTTAATTTAAAAAGGTTAAAAAAGAACATTTCGTATGTTTTGGAATACTCTGTATATATTTAAAAGTTAATCGCTCTTTTTGAGTACATCCTTTTGAGGCTGTCAAAAACCTTTTTTTTTCGCTGCTACTACAACAAGTGTGCTTCTAAAGGATTTTGAGTAATTTCAGGCGAATTTTTTGGCTTCTCTTGTACACATACAAAATGTAGGTCCTTATGTGTTTTATATAAATACAAGGTGAGCCAGGAAATACCTTTAAAATTGCCGTAAATCGCTTAGTTCTAAACGAAGACATTTAACCAAGAATAGACCCATCAAGTCATTCAGGATTTTCAAAAAATAATTTTGTTCGCTACAGACTTTTAAACGTATACAGAGTACGCCAAAAAGAGGATAAGCACTAGCGAAATACGCTTTTTTAACGTTAACTTTTTTTTACAAAAAAACTACTATAGTCCAATTTTTTGATGAGCAGACTGACGTCATTATTGCCTCTGAAAACGTATTTCTTTGTTCTCAACAGTTTGCATGTCAAATAATACGTTGTTATCAATTTGAAGTAACAGTTAACACAATCAACGACTTGACTTTTTTAAAAATATTTATTGTCGCTGTCTAAAACAATGTAGCAAATAGAGATCCCAAAAAATGACATCAACGGAATTAATTTTTTGACTTACTCTGTATACATACGGACACTAGTACTAATATCAAAAATGCAAGTCGTTATGTGTTGATGCAGATCTGCAGAAACCATTATTATCCTATCTTTAGTTTTGTCGTAAACGAAGGTTAAGATTAGTAAAAAAACGGCCATTTTTGTAACTTTAAGTCCAATTTTTAGTTCACCCTGTACATACTTGGAAAAGTGCCCATGACAAAAATTGCTCATTAGGACTCCCTCTATAAATTATTGTTTACAAATACAAAAAGTATTGCTAGTTTGTAAAATTATAGTTTTGCGTAGATTATAAATAACACGTATTGGGGATTTTATACCTTACATGGTGAATTATATTTAAAAAGAAAAATGCAATACTTGATATGATTTTGCACATGTTGCAAAAAAAATAGAGCTGATCTGTAAAAAGCAAAGGTAAATTTTCATAGTTTTTTATCAGTGTAGGATGTTTTTTTTCATTTCAAAACACAAAATCTCTTTTGATCCATTCCAGCATCCCGTTTACAATCGGTAGTAATTAGAGAAATTTGCGACATGCGGACGCCGCCCGGCGGCGTACGTAGGGGGGCCTAGAGCCACTAAGTATTCCATTAATAAATTAAGCTCCCTCAGGAATAATTTTTGCGTACGCCACTGTGCGGATACGGATACCGATATGACTAGTAAATTGTTATAATATGTTTGGGTAGCCATATCCGTGCGGAATCTTTTTCCTACCAAAGACACATTTGTCTTTGTTTCTACTCACCCTGTAGAACTCGTCCAATGTAAAAGATTTGAGTTTTTATAATATAGACCAATGATTCGGAAAGCATGTCGAACGAATAAATACACGACAAAGTAGGCGAGCATAGGTTCCCTAATATTACATTTTAATGGAATAATCTAAGTATAGATCCGGATTCACTTGGTGTAAATAAAAAATGACATACAAGGTGGAGAAAGGTCAGATGGGCGGTGGGAAAAGGTCATATGGGTAGCAGTAAAAGTTTATGTTAACAAAAAAATTTGAGCCGGGGAGAGACTTCTGACAGATTATTCAGTATACTTGTGTGATTGGCGATTATTCTTCTGTTCTTCTTCCCAGGAGAAAATGCCGAAAGTATTTTGTCGGCTTTTTAAAATAAGTCTAGGGCTGGCTACCTCTTCTTCTTTAAGTACCATGCTCTCTTCGTATGTCGGCTATCATCAGCGCTATTTGCACCTTATCTAGGGCCTTTCTGAAAAGGCTCGTCGTAGTACTAATGATATACCATTGTCTTAGATTTTTAGAGTTCATACTTGTCATTTCTTTAAATATGGCCAAAATAATAAAAGTTACGTCGTTTAGTCGTTACTAAAACTTCAAGATCCTTATTATATCTATCCACGTTACATACTACCTCCATCCAAGATATCCTGAGGATTGTACGATAGCACCACATCTCCAATTTTTTGCACATGCCTCTAAGCCGTAAAAAAAATGCTAGACACAAAACAATGAAGCACACGAATTCGGAGAACATTTATACAACTCGACTCGTTCGACTTGTTGGCCATTTACTTACAGCATTCCTCGAATCGTTCACTTTTTTTCCCGGCTGCCTCTAGCGGCTTTAAATTACCCACTACTAACAAATGAATCGGATAATAGTTATTTGCATACCAAGGGAGGAAAATGCAGCATTTCCACCCGCGGATGGTTTGATGCCCAACGCGTAGAGGAGGGCATTAAAAGCCAAAAGAGAAAATGCATTTCATTAATTTTTGTAATAATTTCGAAAATTAGAAACATACTTTTTGTCCTGTTGAAAACCATTCATTTGTCGAACTGTTGAAACTATCACGTATTTTATAACAATCCAATGTCACCTGCCAAAATGGTAATCTGAAGCTGTCTGGATAAAATGTTATTTAAAGTAATCTACCACCTGAACTTGAATTTATCCAAAGAAACTCGGCTGCAGTAGAGGGAGGAAAAAAAATAAATCAAAAATATCTATCATTCAATATGTTCAGATGCGGTACGAGGAGGAAAAATTTTTCTCCCTGCTAGCCGAGAGGAAAAATCTTTTTCTCCATGTCTCTGGCAAAGCGCTATTTTCTTCCCTATTTTTCGGGTCGAAAATGCCATTTTCGAAGGAGGTAATAGAAAAAAAGGTTTCAGCTCTTCAAAAACCCGTTCCGGTCGAAGTAAAAACCCGTGTACGCCAAAAATCATCGTTCTGTAAAATATACTAAATATTCCAGTTGGTTAGTGGCGGCTGTAGGAGGGGTTTCATCATTTTATTAATAAAAATAGATAGTAGGTAGGTAAGTACTCACTAATTTTTACTGATTGTATTAGCGGCATTACGTGGCCTCCAAAAGTGGGGGGGGGGAGCTGAGCTTTTGACCTGAAGGAAGGGGAGCAGTTTCGTAGTTTTTGGGTTAGTGTACAAAACATAAATATTTCTCTGGCCTCAATTGCAAAATGCTTAAAATGCTCCGCAGGCAAAAATTTTTAGAAAATTACACTATAATTCTATATTTTACGCGTTTGAAATGTTGTTGACGATAAAATGGTTTAAAATTAAACAAAATCGCAACAATTTATAATGTTATAGCGCCGTAGGCGAAAGCGACTGAAGAACATTTTAAAAAAAATTTCCGATATCAGATTCCAATGATGACGAAAGGACATATGCTTTGATATTGAGAAAAATTCAATAGTGGTCACTTTTAAGTCTGCACATATATTCCATTTGTGATCTTCGTACTTTATACATCTGAGTAAAATCTTAAGAATCGAAAAAAGTTTTTGAAAAGAATAAAGTTCTTTGATAACGGCAGTAGAATTTCTGCCGAAAAGTCAGATAAGTATTTAGATTCTAGTTAGGATTTGCGTGTGTGTAGGCAAATTTTTATCTTATTTAAAAACCACTGATAAACGAACACATTTTTTTCTTTAGGAATTTACGCAGTGGGTTTTAACATATTTTTGAAAAAAATTCCTTAACTTAGTGGCAAAAAACCCAAAAAAACTAGTTTCGACATTATGAATCCGCCACAAACATATAGATTTGATTTATCTTAAGTTTGTAATGTGTCTTTCATATTAACCGAATGACCTATAGGAACCGATGGATGCTCATTCGCATTAAAAAGCTTAACTGCTTTTAGACTTGTTTTAAACGAATTTATGAATAGTCACCATTGATCTGGCGTATATGGTAATTTCAGTTCGTTCATTAGGCCGGGTATGTCATGGCAAAATACTAAATCACCTTCCACTGCAAAAAAAACTAAGAGAGTAGATTGCCTTTTCCTGTAAATGGACAATTTAACTCCTTTTTTCAAGAGGTTCCACTGCTGCAGGCGTGATCCGAGAAGTTCTTTTTTGGTTTTCGGGAGGTCAAAATCACGAACAAGGTCTTTTAATTCACCTTGAGTAATGAAATGAGGTGTATCAGGCAAATCATGAGAACTAGATATGTAGCTTGCTTTGTCTTCTGGTGGAGAACCTTCAGAGTCTGATTCTGAATCAAGCGTGTAACTCTCAAGTGACTGGGTAATAAGTTGTCATGGGGCACTGGTCGCAATGCAGAGGAAATCTTGAAATACTGAATGCTACGTTTGTTTTTTCTAGTAATTCGTTTAACATTCGTCATGCAAAAATAACAATCATCTGCGTGATTACGAGGTTCCCTCCAAACCATTGGAACTGCAAATGGCATAGATTTATGAGTACCTTTCAACCATCCCATCAATGTTCTCGAACACGAACTGCAACAAATTTTTGGTGCCCATGACTTATCTTGATCTCCAACATTGCATCCGAAGTACAGTTTATAAGCCTTTTGATGGAGATAGGGACTTTTGGTAGGCTTTCGCAGTAACTTCGCCGCAAATATAACAGAAGTTATTGGCTTTAATAACGCAAACTCGCGACGACATTTCTGTTACTATTTTAAACAGGCACGTAAATCAAAGCGAAAATATGAATAGATGTTTACTAAATCGATATAAAGTAAGAACTAAGGGGATATTTCAAGCATAGATCCAACTACCTGCAGGTAATAAAGGGACGACTTTTGATACCTGTAGTGAATGGGCCTACTCGATCCTTCCAAGAAATCTGAGGATAATATGAACATTTGGGGGTCAATTGTGTATTAGTTTGGGTCTAAATCTTACAAAACTCACAATTTTTTATTAGGAGGATTTTTGTGTTAACCAGTGAAGGCAAAGAACCAAAACTTCTTTTAAAATTTTGATCTCGTTTTTTGTGAAATAAAACTAGATTGGTGGTGGTAGAAGGGGTGGTATAGGGAAATAGATTTGTTACTAAATATTTTTATAAATGCGCCGCCAACAAGAATTTACAAAAAATTTACCTAAATTGCCATTTATTACAAGTCTTTAATGCTGTTGATAAAAGATGCTTAAAATTAAACTAAAATTTTACTAATGAATTTTAATTAACAGCGCCACAGGAAAAGACATCATACTCATTCACATATCCCAAACCGGAGTAAAGGGTAAAAAAAGTGTGGGAAAGGCTTTAGTTCCCCTGGCGCCTCCGACGTGACGTCCTTGTATAATTAATTTATTGTAGATTAGGTTGGACCCTCTGTAGGAGATTTAATTTCAACCCCCTGGCTACGTCACTGAATAATCCTAACGAACCTCTCATTTTCAGAAACTTTTTATTCCTGTCCAAACGGATATAAAATCGACTACTGGGAAAAGTATTAAAAGCGTCATAAGATATTTTATTATTGTTATAACAAGATCTCGAAATAAGGTACGTTCTTTACAGTGTAACGTACTGATACCTTTAACGTTTGCAGGCGGTAAGGAAGGTGTATTTCAGCCATTGACACCCACACATGGGTCATTCTCATCTATAATGAATGCGGAATAAATGTAACCCCATAAATAGTTTGTGGACCAATGGACCACTGAAGGTAGCCGATAAGTTTTTGTCTAACTTGGAAATACCTGCTCATCAGTCCCTTTACCGACACCCCAATTCAAGAAAAACAGGAAACTACTTTAAAAAATCTCGAACTAAGAGCACTTCTCGCAATACTGGTAAATAAAATAACAATTGTTTTCACAGCGATGTGCCTTTTTACTCGGTGACGTTCATTGTTGCGATATTTTAATCTGTGACAGTTTAATATTTTGACGGTATTTTTAAATGATGGGTAGTGTTGTGTGTTATCCCGGTAGATTTCTGCAACGATGGTGTCACAATGCAAGAAGATGATTTTTGAAAGAAGGTATTGTCAGTCATTGTAAACATCAGTCAATATAAAATAATCAAAATAAACTATTTCTCGTATTTTTCCATTAAATAAAATAATTGGCGACTGTGACAGGACACGAACCTGCAATCTTCGGATAAATATGTAAATTCTTCATAATTTAGAGATTTTCAATCCAAAACTTTTCGCAATACTTTTTTTATTAAACCTATCAATTTCTCCCATCATCCTCCCCACCATAGCAAAAGAGGTTGATTGAACTTCCAATTAATTTTTTCTAATGTGCTGTAATTTGTAACCTTTCCCCAGTCCAAATTTTTAAATTCATTCTCTGCACCCACAAAATTCGTACCTTTGTCACTGTATAGAGTTCTAGGTCTACCACGTCTTGCATTAGAATTTTTGGTAATTTTGAAACAGGAAGAGCAAAAAATACTATTTACAGCGGAAAGAATGAGTCTTTTAGTGACCTTTGATTAATCTAAATTGATTGTTTAAACAGAGTTCTAAAGTGTCAGAATTTCTATTCCACTTTAAGCCTAGCAATGAAGAAATATTGTTGTGTAAGGAATCGGCCAAAGTTGTGTACAGAGGATGGTGGGAGAAATTGATGAGTTTAATAAAAAAAAGTATTGCGAAAAGTTTTGGGTCGAACATCTCTAAACTATGAAGAATTTTGCGTCTATTTTATGTGAAAGTGCAGCTATTATCAATTCTCGTCCACTTACATATGTATCCAAAGAACCAGACTATGAAGCATTAACCCCTGGAATTTTTATGCAAGACATAAGAGTTGTTGGAATGTTTGATTTAAATGAGGTTGAATCTAACAATTTAAAAAAGAGACTCAATACAGAATTAAACTAAGAAGAGGATCTAATGCAGAGATTTAGAGTGGAGAACTTAGGGCAATTATTCAGTATGAAACAAAAGAAGATTTATAATAAAAAGATAAAAATTGAAGACATAGTGTTAATTGGCAACGAAAACAAGAAAAGATGGATTGGCCACTAGCGAAAGTAATTAAGATTTTTCGAGGAAAAGATGATGAAAATAGATTGGTACGTTTAAGAGTAGAAAAAAACATGATTTTAAGAACTAATGTCTTTATCCGTTCGAGGTCAGCGATAAAGAAGAAAAACAAATTTTGATTGAAAATTAAAACTTAGTCCGGTTCGGGAATAAGGTCCACGTAACTAAAGATCTTCGTCAATACCATCCATTCCTGAAGAAGTTTAAAGTCCAATGTCATTATTTTCGGAAGGCGATTCTCAAGAAATTCCACCACAACTCCGTAGCAGGAAAATAAGTAAACCTAAATGTTATACTTAGTTTTTAAAGATGAGTTCGAGTTAAATTATTTCTTATTATGGTTTCACTATGTCCCGGTTTGGGAGAATGTTGTGTGTTATCCCGGTACATTTTTGCAACGATGGAGTCACAATGCAAGAAGATGATTTTTGAAAAAAGTATTGACAGAAATTGTAAACATCAGTCAATATAAAATAATCAAAAGTAAACTATTTCTCGTATTTTTTTATTAAATAAAACAGGTATCAAAGAAAGCTCTAAATTAAAAGAAAAAGGGCTACTTTATTACGTCGTTTAAATATGTTGTACAAAAAATGCAAATCTTATATCTTAACCAAAGGTTTAGGAGCGATATTGATAATTATTTAACGTAAAAGTTATCTAAAAATAAAATAACATTTTAAGAAACGGAACGAAAAACCTTTGTGATCACGGAGCCTAACCAGCAATTTGTTGACGACTCATCGTTGAACACCGCGTACCAACGTTGCGCCACAGCGTTTACATTTACTTAAAGACGACTTTCTTTTGCACTTATTTGAATGATTTTTTGCTTGAGTCACCGATGCGATCGTGACGAGTGATGTTAAAGTCGGTTGTAATGTTTTAAAGTGCAATTATTTGTTCAGAAATTATAAATACATTATTTATCTGAAAAATTAACTGCCTATACAATAAGCTCCAGGCTACTGCGAACATAGGGGGAATGAAGTCCAATTTACTCTCCGTGCCGTACGACCGAGGTTGGGTCAAAGTACGCTTTTTGAAATTTATCTTGTTTTATTTCTGCCTTGCTCGAGAAACAGATTGGCAAGTTCTAAAGTGAAATAATACATTTTTAAAACTAAAAATGAATGTCTACGAAGTTGCCGAAAAAGTCCAGATGGTCAAATGGTACTATCAAAGCAGACCATTAAGACTTATTCAAGAAGATTTTTTGGAGAATTTTGTAAATCGCCCAGAACCTAGTTTATCAATAATTCATAGGCTTGTGCAGAATTTTGGAAAGTTTGGTTGTGTAGCGCCAAGAACCCATAAAAAACCCACTGTTTTGAATAACGAGCAGGAAGTACAAGATGTGATAATTTGCGCTGCAGTGGAGGAAAATCTAAAGTTAACTAGCCACCAAATTGCCGAAGCAGTTGATACGTCTTCAGCCACTGTCTTTCGTGTTCTCAAAAAGAATGGTTATCATTCTTACAAAGCGTCAAAAACGCATCAAATTTTTCCGGAGGACACCTATCGTCATCACAACCACAAAAACTAAATGTTTGGGGGAGTGTTGTAGGGGAACACGTAATTGGACCATTTTTTATTGACGGCAATTTGAATGGTCCTAGATAATTGGATCTACTGCAGCAGCATATTAGTCCAACTGATAGGCAGTTATTAGGTGTGAGATTTGGCTAAACATAGTTTCAACAAGATGGTTGTCCCGCTCACAATGTTGGCCTTGTTAGGGAATATCTTGATAATGTATCTCCTATTCGGGTTATAAGTACACGGGGAACTATTTTATGGCCAGCTCGATCACCCGATCTTGCTCCTAATGACTTCTATCTGTGGAATTATATCAAAAATAAAGTTTACGGGCATGAAAGGGCTAATAATTTGGAAGATCTTCGGATTAAAATTGAAGAAGCTTTTCAAACTATCACCCCTAACATGTTTGGAAATGTTGGAAGGGGTTTTTATAGGAGGTTCGGATATATTGATCTTTTGTTTTTTAGTTTCTTTTCGGTTGAAGTAACTGATTTGGAGGTTTTTTAACTTCTTCTTTGTTTTAATTGCCTTAGGAGCATAATCCTACTGGAAATATTAACACGCCAGGACGAATTCGTATTAGGTAACTTGGATAAGTAAGTACCAGTGCGGAACGATGCCTATTTGTGAGTGGTTCAAGGTTGGAAATCTAAGTGTATGATGGTGTTTAATGATGTATAGTGGAGGGTGACCAGTGAAACTACTGATGAGCGCACGCTGGTTGCCCAGGGCGAAACATCGTTTGTTCATTTCTCTTTTCGCTTTGATCTTTTGTGTGTTCCTTGTGGAATACTCATCCAAGTTTGAATTTTCGTTATTTCCACCCAAGATCTTTTGATTTTTTGTTTTTTAAAAACAGCTATGTTCGCTAATTATTCGCTCGCGGCTTAAGCTCATACAGACAAACAGACATAAAGCAAAAGTTTCGATATTAAATTATTATGCCCAATTTCTATAATTATTAATAGTTACCGCGAATGTGCAAATAAAATAATAATTCTGCGTAAACAAGAAATTACTTTTACTTAATTCAAAGTAAGGCTTATCTGGATAGCGTGGAGTTTCCACTGGCTATATTGTACATTACAAGGGCTTAGAAGAAGGCTATGATGGATATGTTTTAAATTGCAATTTCAGAGGGACAAACAAGTTAGTTTCTATCCAAAAACTTGTAAATTTAATGGAAAAAGAAAATAACCCTTACGAGAAACCCTAAAATATAATAACAACTTAGCATTAGTCCTAAACTAATTACAAATAAGCTCAACTTATACAGGTGAATTTCACACCTCGTAGAAATGTACATGGTGGTACAAATTCAAGGGGATTTTAGTTATTTTTAAGGGACATAACTAAAACTATTTATCTCTAACGTTTGGTTTTTAAAAGTTGGTATCTTTCTTATGGAATAAACTGGCCTTTGCTTGTTTTGGGTTTCGGTGGAAAAATACAAGCATTAACTAGGCACAAGAGGACCCAGAACTCTGGCTCGCTCTCGACTTCTCTGAGTGGTGGATCGGGGACGGGTGTGGGGGCCTTGGCTTAAACGCCCGAGCCGCGTAGATGAAGGACCACAATAAAAACCTTCGTCAGGGAACCAGGCGCATCCTGTTGTATATAGCCCCCTCCCCGAAGTGCTGGAGAGGTGATTCTAGCCTGTTTACTCGTCTGTGGGGGAACTCTAGAAGGACCCTCCGACAAACAGAAGGTAACACAGTGAACCGAGCAGGTACCCATTGGAAGCTCTAAAGATAAGGATCAACAAAAAACTGTTCATAGACCCAGTAGATCCACTTTAACACAAGAGGCCCGACAAAGAACTGCACAAGTACATATTGGACATTTTACAAACGCATCAGGGGCGCCTACGTATGCCGCAAATTGGCCAAGGAGCTCGGGAAGATCCAGGTTAAAATCTTGGTCAGCATGGGCGGTCCAACCAAAACAGAGCTGACTAAAGAGCATCTGCTCGAAGCCTTTGCTCCACCTAGATAGGAAGGATGTGAGACTAGCGACAGGACTCCTAACAGGACCCTAATGCCTCAAAAAGCAACTAGAGACACTGAGAATCGCCGAAGACTCAGAGAGTCGATGGTGCATGGAGGACGAAAAATCATCCTTGCATGTCCTGCTGTAGTGTGCGGCTCTCGCCAGGTCAAGAGAGTCGCACCCTGGGAACTATCTGTTGGCCCCAGGCGACAAAAGGAAGTTGCAGCCCAGAAAAATCTGTTCTTTTGCGAAAAAGGCAGGCTTCCAGGGCTAAACCATGGATAGTGAGAATGTAACGGGCCCAGCAAGGTGACCTACGTACATGGGAATTGTCCCGCCCGCACTTCTACATTCATTCATTCATTCAACGATCTGTTTCTTACTTGAAATAAAAAAAACATAATTTATCCCCCTGGAATAAAAATTGCCGTGTCCGAGGATTTCTCCAAAATCAAATTCTAAATCCGTAAATCTTGGGTGGGAAGTTTTAAAATAAACATCCTGTATATGAAAACATGCCGCTTTCACAGATACTTAATGTTGACTTTTATTTCATAAATATTTTGCTTCGTCTCTATTTTTTAAGTCTATAGTTTTAACATGAAATAATCTTCTACCTCAAAATTAATTCTGGATATAAGGTTAATTAAAATTCATAGCAGCGCGGGGTGCCAATACTGCTGCTGCTGCCAATTTTTTTCCTCGTACCTTTATCTAACAGAAATTCCATTTTTTTAAATGAGGTGTCGTCGACAGTGATCGTGAGAAGTTTTTTAACGCTTTTGTTATTTTCGCACACGCAAGAGAATTTAGGATTAGGTACCTACATCCACAATAAGACAGACATTTTATCGAAGGCCGATAATAGTTAATCAGTTCAAAAGAATATTAACGAGGATAAAACTGGTGACTGAAATTGTTTTGCGCAATAAAAAACTTAAATTTTTTTTTCGAGAATGAGGTTAGTAAAGTTTTCCCCCTCCTTTTAAAATTAAAAACAAAGTATTGGTTCCATTTCCGCAACCAGTTATATCTGTTGTGCACCTCTCCCCCCCACTTAATTTTTTTAAGTTTTTATGGCTGAATTAGAATAAGCATTTTTCGAAGTCATACATTTACTATGTGTCTCACAGTAACCTCTTTAATAGATACCCACATAACATTGGAGGAATACTCATCTTGTAGGTATATTTCCTCAAAGTGATTTTTTGAATATTTTATTGCGAATATGACAGGAATGTTCCAGACCTATTTTTTGTTGAATATTCTTTTAGAATTTATGATAGTTATATTTCTTTGCTAATAAAATAATAATATTCCCCTGGTGACGTGAGGATCAAGTTATTTTTATGAATATTCCCAAAAAAAATATTTTTCTCAGGATTTTGGCATGTTTTCTGAAAATATTACTATCTTGAGAAAAGAATCCGATTTATATGATTTATAATTATAATTTAGTTTAATGTCATATATTTTAGGTAGATGGAACTGGAATCAATATGTTCTCCATGTAGCAGGTAATATTTTTATACACGTAAGACAGTAAAAAGTTCTTTAGGTAATCTTTTGATAGCTAATGTGAAGTAGTATATCAACATAATCGTAATACATTGATATACGTATATCCATAGGCTTTAGTGGAGACTAATGCATATTTGGTGGATATCAATCTACTACATATCTTAGGAATCTTAGGATATCCAATATCCATCTCGTGGCCATCTGGACATTTTTTGAAAATCATATTCATGCAATATTCAATAGGGATATATATTTGCTATGTGGGATATTATTGTCAGTGCCCTTCTTTAAAAAAACGTTCTGGTCGTAGAACGTATCTTATTGCGGGCATGTGTTAGTAATATTCCCAATGGTAACATGTAAAATTTCTATAACATTCTTTTTTTCTCTAAGTATATGACTATTACATTACAGGAATGTTTAATTGTTGTGTGGGTATAGCCATGTAAGACATGAAAGGTGGCTCCCCCAATTAACACACACAAAAAAGTAAATTAGCTGATGATTTGATTAATTTCAATTTAAGCATTTGTTAGCTATGTAAAAATACTCAAGCAAATATTCCTTTTTATTGAGATTATCAAATTTTCAATACTATTATTTTAAATTTAGTAAATAACTATTTAATTTTAGGACAAGTTTATACACATTTTGTTAAATCGACTGCTCAATCTTAACATGGAAGATTTAAAACGAAGTATAAAATCTGATTGCATTAAAATTTGGTAAACTTATAATAAAAATATGATCTACCAATTATTAAATTAAAAGAATTATTTTATATTCTTGAAATTAAATAATGTGTACTTTCAATTAAATATAAATGTATACAAATAATTGCATGTATTATTTTATTTATTAAAAAAAATATACACAATGTTCTAAATATTGTCCATCAAGTAAAGTTTAGCAGTTTGATAACGCTCACCTCTTTTATACAATAATCTTTATTTGGTCCGAATTTCTCTGAAAATATAAATAAACAACAGTTAAGATGTACGATAGGTAAAAACCTTTCTTTTTGTTTTGTTCTTTAGTGTTTTCATAATTAATTTTATATTCAAGCTTAGTAACTTGTTTGGGACAAAATAAAGTAACGTTAAGAGAAATAAGAATTTAGGTAAAAAAATTATAAACTGTTGCTAAAACTATATTAAATGCGTAAAACCTACAAAAAGAAAAAAAACCGCTTAAAATATGCTAAAATATATCAGCCTTAAAATGACATCATGCCAATTTTCTAAGATAAACACACTAAACTTACCCCTAAACACTTGAATTACGGGTTGTGCCAATCCCCATTACTTCAGAAATGTATCAATTTCTGATATTTCCTCCACAGCAGCTCACGATTACTTAAAATCAATATTAAATTGTCCATTTTTTTTTATTCTAACATCACAGATAACGAAACGTCGTTGTCGAAAAGCCATTACGCCGAACGATGTAAGGATATAACCTCCTTGCTGTTCGTCTCTGGACCGGTCATTGGCGCGGTTGAAATATATTCGCGAAACCTCTGCTTCGATCAGCATGCGGTAAAGTCTGATGAAGACTATAAAATTGTTAGGGAATCTCTGGACGTGTATTCCAGGATGTGTATTCTTGAACAGGAAGCGGCACAGATCTATGGCGAATGATCACATGAGACGAAAACGTTATATTATCGAGCGATGATCCAAACTTGCCTCTGAGCAGAAGAACGAGCGCTCTTAAAAAACGATAATCAAAGCTTCTGCGCCTTCTTATTGGTCGAAACCAAGGATGTGAACGTTCCTAGGTGACCATTCTCTCGAAATAACACTTAGCGCTAGTGTGCTGCAGTTGGTAACAGATTACAATTGCTTCTATTGGCGACACTGTAAGTTTTGTGTGATCCTTCTTTTTTATCTGTGTATTACCTGATACAAATCGGGAAAATGTGTTGGAGTTGCGTTTTTCAGGAGGGCCATGAGAGAGGACACGGATGCCCCGTGGGACGCACACTGAAGCCAAAAGGGAATTCAAAAAGGAAATTAGACAAAGCTGGAGAAACTTCTGTGGAGAGCTAGAAGGCCTCTCCGATGTAGCCAGACTGATAAAAGTGCTAAGTCAAGATAAGGAGGAAACAATAGGAATGTTCAGGAAACAGGACGGAACGTGGACCACTTCTGCCGAAGAGTCGCTAAGATATCTCCTAGGAATACACTTTCCGGGGGAAGCAACAGCGCAGACCGCTCAGCCAGTAACTGATCAGGTTGACCCAGATTGGGAGCTGTCTAATAAAATCATCACCGACGAGACTTGGGCAATACAAGGGTTCCTTCCATACAAGGCCGCAGGGCCGGACGAAATCTTCCCAGCCCTATTACAGGAAGGCCTAGGAACTTTACTCCCACACATAAAGGGAATTTTCCGAGCCAGCGTAGCAATGGGCTATGTTCCATACCGAAACCAGGTAAGAAAGACTATACAGCTGCCAAATCCTTCCGGCCTATAAGTCTAACATCATTCATGATGAAGGCATTAGAGAAATTAGTAGACAGGTATCTCGTCGAGGGACCACTGAATACCTACCCTCTACACAGGAATCAACACGCTTACTGGAAGGGGCGATCTACAGATACGCCCCTCTACGCAGCTGTACACAAGGTTGACAGAGCTCTAGACCACAAAGAGTACGCCTTGGCGCTATTCTTTGACGTCGAAGGAGCTTTCGACAAAGCTAGGACCACATCGATCAGGGGATCAATGAGTGAGAGAGGAGTAGACCCTATCCTCATCACCTGGACAGAGATGGCGCTGAAAGATAGAGAGGTGGAAACAGCCTCCAAGGATGTGTCCGTGAGAAAATGAGTGAAGGGCGGATGCCCCCAGGGTAGCTGTCTATCGCCCCACTTATGGTGTCTCATAATGGATAGCCTACTAAGAAGACTTGACGAGGAAGGTATTGAAGCCCTAGGCTACGCCGACGACGGACTTGTCATAATACCCGGCAAGTACTTCGGTGTGATCTGCAATAGAATGCAGAGTGCATGCAATATAATACAGGAATGGTGTCGAGAAAACAGTCTTTCTGTAAATCCAACCAAAACAGAGACGATCCTCTTCACCAAGAAGAGGAAGATAGTTGGGTTCAAACCACCAACTATGTACGGACAACCGCTGACATTGTCGCGGAAAGTAAAGTACTTGGGGGTAGTGTTGGACGACAAACTAAACTGGAACGCTCACATTGACCATGTGGGGACCAAGGTTAATGGGACTTTCTGGCAAGTTAGGAGGGTAATAGGTAGGAAATGGGGCCTGAGCTCTAAGGTGGTACACTGGATCTACACCACCATCATACACCTAAGGATCCAGTATGGTTCCGTGGTTTGGTGGAAAGGAACCAGTACCGATAAAAATGCTAGGAAGCTAGACAGCCTGCAAAGACTGGCAGCCATAGACATAACTGTCGCAATGAGGACGACCCCAAACTCAGCTCTAAACACTGTCCTGGGACTGCTGCCGCTCCCCCTCTGGATCAGAGGAGAAGCGATGGCAACGCACCTAGGAATCCGGGATGCGGGGCTGTGGAAAAGGGAAAGCGAAAAGGTTGGACACCTGGCTATCGCCGGGATGGCGGAAAGGGAAATACCCCTTTCAGTATACAGGATCGAAAACCCAGAATACAAAATCAGGGAAAAGAGGAAGTACAGGGTAACCATACCACCGAGAGAAGCATGGACTAGGAACGAGGTCGACCTTTCAGGCAATGCCATGATCTGCTTCACAGATGGATCGAGGCTAGCAGATAAGGAATCAACAGGAGCAGGTTTATTCATAGGAAATAGGGAGATAAAGAAGAGCTACCCACTAGGTCGGTACGCAACGGTTTTCCAGGCGAAGGTATATGCCATACTGGCAGCCGCACGAGAGGAAGAATTAAGGACCGGAGCAGAAGATAAGGTCTACATATGCACGGACAGCCAGGCTGTCATAAAAGCACTTTGTAAACCTACAATGCCAAAAGGACTGTTCCAAGAATGCGCGGAGGCCCTCCAGGATCTAGCAGAGGAAAAAGAGGTTGAACTTGTCTGGGTTCCAGGACACATGGGGATTCCAGGTAACGAGATGGCAAGGAAAGGGTCAGCTCAAGCATACGTCGGACCGGAACCGTGTCTGGGATTTACCAGAGATCAGATGAAATCTGCCACCAAGGAAAAGACCCACACAAGACTAAAGGAGTGCCAACACACAGGGGATGCCAGGCAAGCCAAGAAGCTCATCCAGGGCTTCAGCAAAACAAGAAGGGACTGGTTACTGCGCAGGAAACGAACAGAGATAGAACCCCTAACAGGAGTCCTCACTGGACACTGCGCGCTCCAAAAGCATCTGGCAAGGATGAAGGTAGTGCGGGACTCAACTTGCGGAGAGTGCTGGGAAGGGGACAAATCCTCACACCACTATCTTGCAAGATGTCCGACCTACAGAGGAATCAGAGAGGGAATCTTCGGAGAGGAAGTGTTCGAGCCGGAACACCTTCCGACGCTGAAATGGTCGGATATCCTGACCTTTATCCAAAGGACGGGAAGGTTCGACCGTGGTGGAGTGGGAGCGTGAGGAGGAAGCTCTGGGGGATTGCGGGAGCCCCCCTCTTATTCTACTAATACTACTACTTTGTAGTTGCGTCGGTTTTTTTATTAGTGCATTGATTCACGAATTATTTGTCTATTATGTGATAAGTCCTTCATTGTGATTGAAATAATTTGTTATTTAGAATGGTTTTTGCATTGTGTCGATTCGTTGTTTCCCATGCCGGGTCTACAAGTAGTGGTCCTCGGACTTGACACAAAAATAAAATTTCAGGTACCTCACCGAAGATTTTGTATAGTATGTGTGTTCTTTATGTTCAGAAGTCCAGTAGGACAACTTCTTACTTAAGAATATTGTCGAGAGCAGGGCGTTTTTTTTTAGACCCTTTTAAACTGCTTAAACCCTTGGGCGTTCGAGTACCTAACTTCCCATTTTTTTTGCGAATAAAGGAAAAGACTATTTAGGTCGCTAATATTTTTAGAAATTCATGCATAGTATGGAGACTATTAGGATCATCAAAAAAAGTTTTTTTCCACTAAAAATGAGTTATTTGGGTAAAAAAGACCTAAATTGAAAATTTTGTCATGGTGTCTGTCTGTCTGGCTATCGGTAACACGATTACTTAAAAACTGCGAAACCGATTCTTGTCAAATTTGGCGCAAAAATTCATTGTCAGATGCAGAGGTGATTAGTTTTGATGTGGGTGAGAGGTTGGAAAGAGGGTTGGAGGAGCAATTAAACATTTAAAAATTGTAACTCACGAACCGTAGCAGCTAGCGACACGCGGTTTTCACATTAAGATAGATAGTTGCATGATTTATGTTAAGAATATGGAAATTAATATTGAAGCATTTAAACATTTTCAACTTAGAGCAATTTTTATCATGCTTAAATGCTTTATTGAAGTATTTTTTTGTGTTTACTTTGCAAAACCAAATAGTGTAGTGAATAGTATTCTTTTTGTGCAGGCAATACAATTTTTTGTGCAGAAATTAAAAAAAAAAGTTCAACTGTTTTAGTCGTAGCGATAATAACTCTCCTAATTAAAAAAAAATGCAGAACCAAAAACTCTTTTAGGCGTGAGCAGACAGAGTCAAATTTCATTTGTACAAGTAATTATTATTATAAATTTTGTGTCCCTTGGGCCATTGTATTATATGGTTAAATAAAGCAAAGGTAGGAAAAGTTTTTCCGAAAAAGCTGAATTTTTGTCAAAACTAGTGTACCGCTATTAAGTAGTCTGTAAAGTTAAGTTTTCATCTAGGGGTACACTGGATTTCTCCGCCATCTGGGGTTAAAGAGAATTATTTAAAAAATCATAACATTTTTGTGGTAAGGTATGCTGTTAACTTTATATTTGTTTAACTCAAAAATTTACATTTTAGGACCGTACCTCTTCCACTCTAAGAAGCTGCAGCCTCATCCCCAAAAGCCCCTATAAGGGGTTCTCTTTTAAACCTCGTACCCCCTCAGGGAGCTGTCAACTTCACAATTTTTGAAATCAATTTTGAACTTAATCGGATATACTTAAATCGTACCCCCTCAACCAACCTCGGTGGTTGTAGAATTGGTTTTATAACATAATAGAAACTTTCGCAATCGTGCGAAGAAAAATTTGGACTTGAATTGTATAATCTGTATTCCATTTGATTTAGAACCTCACACCACATATTTTGACGGATTAACACAATACCTTCTTTCCCCACCCTAAATTATTGGTACAAAAATAACGCTGTTGAGTTTGATACCCCACAACCCATATTTTGAAGGATTAAAATACTTATTGGATATAGGCGGGTATTTTTAACCGCCCTGTTTAAAAATCTAAAAAACACCTATTGACTTACTCTTAAGAGGGAAACAAAATGCAAAATTTCAAATATTCATTGCATTAGAACTCCAAGTAATTGTGAGTTATTTGTACCCTCTTCAAAACAAAATCACCTTTATTTCTTATCATGTTCGCTTACTTCATTAGTAGAATATATGTACCTATTTTTAGACGTATATTATTTTTCGGTTTTTAGGTACTGAAAATCCCTTTAAAATTTTAGATCTTAACCCCTTTTTTTACCTCTTTGAAGGTAAAATTTTTAAAAATCCTTTCTTATTTCGGGAACACATCACACACCTAAACTATCCTTCAATTTTAATGTTTATAGGTCAACTGGTATTAGCTGTGGGTGGGTAGTTGTTAGTTATGGACGGTTCTTTTATATACAAGGTGGGTTTCGCTGGAATAAATTCGCAAGAAGCTTAATATAAAATATGTGGATAAAACGCAAAAATACAATGATTGAGATTTTTTATGGGCTTTCTTGTCGTTGGATTGCCCCTTTAAAAAGAAAAGTTACGTTGCAATTTGATCGTTAATTTTGAATTAAAAAAAAACTTTACATAAATAAAATTATAATATTCCGTTTTTCTTTAATAAACTTTTCAAAACTATTTTTTTTTAGCTATAGGTAGTTTTACCTCTTTAGGTAGGTAATGCGGTCAATTAAATGTTTAGACTTATGTGTAGCTATTCTTGAAATCAGAGAGAAAACAATTATTTCCTTTAAACGTACATATCCTATTGATCGACAACGCTGATTCCCCTGAAAATGATACTAATAATCAGGAAAGGACAGGTATTTTCGACAGGAAGATAGTCTACCCATGGGATCTCCACTTTCGCCGGTAGTGGCCAACATCTTTATGGAATCGTTTGAAAAAAAGCTCTGCGAACATTACGGCAGAGACCCAAACTATGGCTAAGATACATAAACGACATATTTATCATCTGAAAAAAAGGACAACAATACACCAGAACAATTCTTCAATCATGTCAACAGCATAAGAAACTGCATCACATTAACTCTGGAAAAAGAAGAAATGTGTCTGCTCCCTTTGTTCGACGTTCTAGTCGCCAAAAAGAATTCAACGATAACCATTTCCGTAAACTTCGAATAAAACCACTCCACATCAACCAAACTGGGAATTGCGAAATCTCTTATAAATCGAGCCACCTACATCTGCAATACAGGAGAAGATTTAAGCAAAGAAAAGGTAAAAATTCGATCCGATCTGCGAAGAAACACTTTCTCCAACTACATGATCAATAAAACTCTTCAGACCAAACCATCACAGAAAACGACGTAAATACTGAAAGGAAGGAGACACTTATAATTCCATACATCAAAGGAATCTTAGAAAAGATAGTAGTAGTAGTAGTATCTCAGAAAAGATAAGAATAGGCAAACAATACCATCTTCGGACTGTTTTCAAAACGACCACAACAAAAACACTACAATTAACAAAAACTAAACCATATCGCCATAACACCAAGAACTGCATCTACCAAGTACCATGCTAGTGTGGGGATATCTACATCTAAGAAACCAGCCGAACCGTGGAAGTTCGCCTTACAGAACACAAACGCAAAACTCGACAGGGGGACACAACTGGATCAAAAATAGCTTAAAATTACTGGGAAAATCAACATCATATGGAATGGAAAGAGGCAAAGATCGTCGCTAGGGAAGAAAATCTATTCAAGCAGAAGTTCAAAGAAAACAGCATTCATACAAAGAAACCAGAATGTATTTTTTCAACAGAGCGTCACCATCAAGGATATTAGGAAACCCATACTTTTCGGAGGTAACAGATTTCAACTGTGAAAGGGCGGAGCTAACCAAATGTAAACTTCATAGTAGACTGAACACATGCTAGTATACAGGGTGATTCACGACGAATGGGACATAGTCAAAGCATAGATACTATGGACTAAGTCCATTCCGTATTTGGTAATAAAATTTATCTGGTGGTGTTTTTAACGGATATACAAGATGATTTACCAAAATATGCGAAAACTGTTCAATTTAATATCTTAAAAATTAAGCAACCAAAAATTATGAAATTTTAAAGGATAATTACAGTCCCAAAGATCAATAAACACGTTTTTAAAAATTTCGGATTTTCAGTTCCGGACTTAGTTTTTTTCTCATTTTTAAATCTTACTTAAAAACAACGCCCTGTAACTTACAATAAATACATTTTGTTATTTTCTCCGAAAAGCCTAGGATCAGTACTAATTACTAAAGAAAAAAAATTAACGCTCAACTTTTTATTTTTGCTATAAAAAAATTGATGCTTAAAAAATATGTAAATTTGTCTGGTGCCTTTCGGTAACATAGATTTAACAGCATCATTTTAAATACAAATTATTAAATTGACATAAGAATTATAAAAAGGGCTTATTTTAATAAAGATTAAGTATTTTTTTACGAAAAGAAAAAAAATCCAGGTCCAGATTTATGATTTTATTTAATGATTATCTTTCGGTACATAACTTTACAGCTTCATTTACACACACATCTCCGTATTGTAACGTAAATGATCAAACATGGTTTATCTTCGTAAAGTGTATCTTTTTGAAAAAAGAAAAAAAAGGGAGGCGATTCCAAAAGAATGCCCTGGAGATTATCTGCTAGATTGCAACCCAGATTGATGATTGCATTGATTTGATCATTCATTAGGATTCCTGAAGAAGTGTAAGGGCAATTTAAAAAGCAACATATTTTCAAAATTCCAAAAAATGAAAATTTTGATTTATTTTTTTTAAAATAAAAGAAAAAAAATTTTTTTTTTACTGACATGTGTACTTAACAAGTTCAAATAAAATGCATCATTTTCAATTGTTTTATTGCTAGAAAAATAAAAAGAAAAAACAATGTGGCAATTCCGATCAGTGTCTTTTGCTTACTTTTTATAAAAACACATCTAAACTGTACTAAAATATGTGATGTGTATATGTCTGAAGTGATGCTGTAATATTATGTACCGAAAGGTAATAATTGAATAAAATCATAAATCCGGACCTGTGTTTTTTGCGTTTTGTACAAAAATACTTAAACTTTATTAAACTTATTTAAAATGATGCTGTTAAATCTATGTTACTGAAAGGCACCGGGCAAATTTACACATTTTTCAAAAAACATATGTCTCTTTCTGTCCTATACTATAAAATTATACACACTTGGTGGTATATTTTAGAATGATATTCATTTAATACTAATACTGTTTGTTATTTGGGATCGATAGAAGGCCTGATTACAGATTTTAGTTTCTTCAAACAAAAAAGTATTGAAATTACGTATTAGTCCATCTAAATGTCTAAAAGATTTCAATTATCTCCTTTATATTGATTTCGTCTCCACAGTTAACCCCCCCCCCCGAAGTCAATTCCCTGAAAAAAAAGTTAATATATAAATAAAAGTTCCTGTTAAAATTCCATAGTGAAAGTTTAATAGGTAGGTAGTGGGTAGATATTCATTCCATATTATGTGACATCAGTTTAGTTTTAGGAAATTATCGCAAACTTCCCCTAACTTACTTTAATATTTTAAACAATAATTGAGTAGGTACCTACCTGCCAAGAGTAGAAAGATAATGATTTAATTTTATAATTTTTTTTATAAGTTACCAACAGGAGGCAATTTTTTTCATAAAATATGTTTTTTTTGTGAAGTGAGAGAGATGACAATATTAGCAGTCTCTTTTACACCTTTTTAAAGAGTTTCAAGATGAATGTTAAAAGTTATTTTTACCAAAAAAACTGGTGTGTGCATAATAATATGATGTGTTATGTGTTTAGGAACCTTTTCTTTATAAGATTGAGAGAGAAAGCATAGTTCAGGGTTATAGTTCTATCTTTTTCTGAAAAATGATAAAATATTTGACATCAGCGGTAAAAATTAGTCCAAAAACACAAGTAATATTCAAAAAGTGGTTATGCTTTTATATCTTAATATATAAATGCAAAAAATCCGATCTTGTCCGCTTTTGGATATATCTTAAAAAGTAGATATTTTAGAGTTAAAAACCGTTAAATCAGATCCTGTTGCTTTTTTTCAAAACACAGCATATGAATTGTTACGTGTTTTTAGAGCCTTTTTTTAGGGTAGAGAAACAAAACAAGATTCAAGACTATCTTTTTCTACAAAGGTATAACATTTTTGGAGTCAGCGGTCAAAATTGGTCCAAAATCATGTGCCATAAGTGCTAGTGGCCAAATGATTATGGGTTTATATGTTAATATATAAATAAAAGTTTTTCTGTTTTTTTTAGCGGTCATCTTGAAAAAACGCCAAAAAAACTATATTCGGCCAGTCCGATTTTGTCTGGTTTTGATGGATATTTTTACAATAAAAACCGTTAAAACTGCTCGTGTTGCAATTTGTTCAAGGTTAGGCCAGTTTTTTCGCTAATTTCAGTGGACTATTGAAATCCAAAAGGATGGATATCACATGACCGTTTTGAACGTTAATTCGACATTTCCTTTCTTTTATTCCTGTTAAAATCCCCACCCTGTATATAATAAATATAGATTATGAAGACAAAAAAGAACCGTAATGGCTGTCAAAGTTCTTCAAATTTTAAGCATTCCAAAATGTCCAAACCGATTTTTTTGTGGCTATGATATCCTCTCAAATATTCCTGTAATGAACCCCGTTAAAGCTACTTAACATTTTTGTTTAAAATGTTCAGAAAGTTACAGAAAATGTTCAATTTGTCTTCATTTATCACAGTCACAAGCAGAGTTTAAAAAAAGGACTTTTATCTCCCATACAGAAGAGATTAGACACTGCGTTAGTCGCGCTCAGATTAGGGACAGTCTTGCCTAAAAAGAGAAAACCGTATATAAGCACATATACAGTTTTAGCTTTGTAGGTTTCAAAACACTGCTTTTTTCATCCTCAACCTGCTGCTATTTTTGGTTTGTCTCTATCTTTGTTAGTTACGTATATATACACGTTTTTTTAGACTTTATAGAGGTAAAACGCGATATAACGTTCTTATAACGTTCAACTTTTGCATAAAATCTCATTTTTAGTAAATAAACCCATGGAGAAATCAAACAAACAAATTTAATCTGTTTTACTTGACCTCTAATTAATTTTTTTATCGTGACCCAAGAAACAACTGCATACGAATTCTCATTTAATTTTACCATTGTAACACAGCCCAATGTTTATATATAATATAATTTATTCATCATTTTTATATTATTTTTATTTTGCTAGCCAAACCTGATATTTTTGTGCTTGTTTTCTCAAAAGCAACCATTCTAACTAGCTTATTTCAAAGTAATATGATAAAAACTATAAGAAATCATGTTTGTGTGGTAAAAATATAAGAATTCGTTTTAATTTTTATCAGTGGTAAAACAGCATATGAAACATATATACTGTTTTTCCATAGCAACATATAAATATTACCAACATAACATACCATGGTAAAACCGTTTACGTGACCTGTTATACGAAATTTACCTAATTCGTCAGTTTCAATACTGCCACTGTAATCCTCGATATAAAATTTACCTTGGTTTCGAAAATCATGGCGCTAGCATCAAAAATAAAAAAAGGAAAAAAAATATCTTTAAATCCATTTTTCTCAAAACAAGGTTTTTGAAGATATACGGTTTTTTCTTTCCAGGCAAGCATTGTTGCTTGCAGTGTAACCCACTTAACAAGCCTTGGATATTGTATATTACAAAGATATTTAAAATTTGTATGTTACATGTATATTTTATATATATTAAAAAAAAACATGATTCGTTTTTAAAAAAAGGTAACATGAACGGATATTTACTGTATATTAAGTGTATATACGCTATCGTACATCCTAAATATATGTTTTTTGTGTATAAGCCTTATATTTTTTAACCGAATATCAGTTAATATTTTGAAATAAAATATTACCCAAATATTAGTTTTTTAATATAAAGTAAATATATAAATTTTATAATTATTACGTAATATTCTCTAAAAAAGGTTTTCAACATTCCCCTCTGCATTTAAAATGCTACATATTTTTTACATAAAATTTATTGTAAGAAACTATATAAAAAAATATGAATATTTTCCCAATATTCAGTGTGTATCCGTTTGAGTATATTCTGTTTACCAGATTTGTATTTAAGGCAGACATCGTAGCCCAATATCATTTGAATATTTGCACAATAAATATCCCCAAATATTTGTTTTTTGGAATGGAATACTTTATTAAATATATATTATTGTTATAATATATAATATAATTACATTTTTTTAGCATTAGTGATCACAACATTTTTCTACTTTTTTTAATGCTTTTTTTAAAATGTACTTGACCCAGATCCTTCTTGTTTTATATATCTTTAAAAAATCGTAGGTATATTGCTATAGTTAACATATTTTTTACGCGGATTGTGACTTACCATCTTGCCAAGTGCCGAGTTCGGTGTTCCTCTACGCATTCGTTAGCGCGCGTACCATAGATTAATAAGTCCTTCCTCTTGCAAATACGGAATACGGAACTAAGTTTATTTCGCTTGTTTATCGACTTGTGTGCAGTGAATTTGTGCCGTTTTCTAAAGTTTTGTAGCAAAAAACAATATTTTTTATTATCGGTTGAAGTTGAATCGCGATTGAAGGTGTTTTATTCGTGTGGGCACAAAATGGTGGCGTCAGATGAAATAAATGCATCTATATATATGGCTGAATTTCAACTTGACGATATATGTTGGTTTTCGACGTTGACGCACTGCGTAAAAAAGGGACAGAGAAGGGTCAATGTCAATCAGAAACAGCAGGTGTTGTGTTATCTAAAGCTAGGTTTGTACTGTAAAATTAAAAGAAACATTGACCTATATGGGAGGCAGTGTACTTTGCATTTTTGTTTCACAGTGTCTAAAGTTACGACGGTTATATCTAGAGCGAAAACAACCTTTTTTAGGGTTGAGTTGGGTTTGCTGGGGTTGTATTGGTTGGTTTTCTTGTGAAAATGTAAAAAAACTGGTTTTTGTGTTTAACAAATATTAAATTAGAAAGCTGATAAATCACCTCGTAAATCACTGACGCCCACATTTCTGTACATTTATAAAAGTTTTGTGCTGATTAATTTAAAGTTATTTACCTATATTTTTATTTTATTTATTTATGTGTGAAACATTTATTTTTCTGCTTTCCTATTAGACCTCTAAAAGCAAATATGTAAGTTGTATGGTTTTATTTTTTGTTTCAGATAGACACTTGATGAAAATTTGGTTGCTTGTTCCCACCATCTTTGGTAACTTTACATCTCTTGGGGACTTCAGGGTAAGTAGATAAAGGCAATTAAAGTTTTTTAATTCATAAATGGTGGAGTTAGAAAAAAATGCACCTTGACCATTTTTTTCATACCAAAAATCATTTCATTTATAAATAATTTAGGTTAACATTTCAATCTGATCCAAATCTGGACGAGGTTTCAGGAAATGAAATATCTACCTAAATGGAGACCCACGAGCAATATTTATTATTAATTGATTATTATTTCAAAGTTGTAATTTTTATTTTTTCTCTATTTTTTATCCAAATAAATAAATGACTTTAGCAGTACATAATTCATTTCCTTGAGTTATCTGTGAAAATTCCATGTATAAAATATTAAAGTTTTATTTTACTATTAGCAACAATTTAAGGATTTTGTGAAATTAAGACTACTCAAAAATAAGTTCTGCCTTGATAAATTCGCTAGGAATGGTAACTCTTAATCACCCAATTTCTATTTCAGGTAGACTTTTGATGGAAATATGGGTAGTTTTTACCATGCCTCTTAATTTTTAAACAACAAAAATTATATTTTTAAGTAGTATAAACTGTCGAGAACTTTTTTTTAAATTTAGTTTAAAGCCAAATTGAGACGCTACAAAAGATTTTTTGTGTGTGTGTCTTTTTATAGACTGTTCTTTTTAGTTTTTTATATATTACTTTTGTTAAAAACTAAAACGATTATGTCCGAAAGGTCCCATATAAAAGTGCTCAGGATATTCACGCATAAATTTGCCAGAGATTGGCATAAACATTTTTTGTTGAGTCTAGAGAACTTGTATATTTTTTTCCTTTACTTATATTTATTGCTAAAGTTAAACATTAATTTTTTAAAAGTTTTGGTTTTATATTTTTTTATAAACTTAATTTTTTCTAAAATTTTTGTTCACAGCATTGTATTTAAAAGATTAAAATAACACATTTTTTTTTAGAAAATTTTTGCCCATGGCATTTTTATAGTTTTTTTTTATTATAAAATGTTGCTTTGTACCACCAGCAAACTGAACAAAAACTCATAAAAACTAATTAAAAAATGAATATGCCACGTATTATCTGTTTATAAGAATATTTTATTTCCAGATGTAGCAGCAGCAAGCAGAAATTCCCTTTCTTTACACACCACCACGAATACAAAACTTCATATTGTCATAGAAAACTGATTAAGGATGCTGCAGATAGTGACAGATATCAACCACCAAAAAGAATAAAGCTAAACATGAGGATATGTACTGGTAATAATGCGATATGGTGCCTGCGTGTCTTAATATACTGCTTTGCTCTCTTTGACTTAAATTAATTTTTTTAATGGAAAGCTTAATTCTGTATTTTCTAAATAAAATAAAAAAAATGCATTTCAATTAACTGCTTAAATTAAAAAATCAGAGTGTTTTTTTATTATTAAAAAACCTTTAAAAATTTGAAACTATTGTATTTGAACATTTTTAGCTGTCCAAGGCCAATTTTTATTTTTGAAAAAAAATTTAGGCACTTTAGGTTTCTTTACTAACAAACAGCACTTTTTAACGTGATACCGTATATTTTTGGATATATAAATAACATAAAAAACGATATTTTCTAGCATTTTAAAGTACATCTAAAAAATGCTTAGTTATGTGAGAGCATGTGTTTCTGATGTTAATTTTACTCACGTTAATTTTTCTAAATTTAGGATGCGACCTATTATTGTTATTGTGCTAAGTGGGTATATTGTTGTAATATAAATATATTATATATATGATTATATATATGATCATAGATTTGTAATGGACATTCTTCATTAAATACATCAGTGTTATAAGGATTAGTATATTGCAGTAATATAAATTTTATATATAAACTCAATAAAATACTATGGATAAAAAAAGAATATACTTTTACGGATATACCATCGTTTTATATAAACTAAAATTTGGACAAATATAAATTTTATATATCGTGATGGATATCGACAGGATATAATATATAAATATATACCATAAGGGATATACCATAGAACGTCAAATTTGGTGTAATAGAATATAACTCGAATATTTTTGTGGGGTAATTAATGCATGTTCACAATATACTTGTAACGCATATTCAGTGGATGTTACCTAATGGGTACCTTAGGATCTAAATTGGATCTTTTTTGGAGCTCCTATGCACGTCAGGTGAATATCTGGGTGATATCCAAGGCAAAATCCTTCTCCGTTTTCGTATATACGCTGGATATACATGCAATAATTTTTTGCTATTTGGGAAATGAGAAAAACGGATTGTATTTTTCACATTAATGATTAGGTTTAATTTTTTATGTAAAGGATTTATTTCCCAATGCAACACAAAATTACGTGAACCTTTGGTTGATTTTCGCATAAGATGACCTTGTATAAGTCCTTTTTCATAAGGATCTTAATAATTACTAGAGTAGTAAAGTTGTGGTATCGATACCCTATCTATACTATGAGATTATCGATATATGAGTTAAAATATATCGATATTCTTATCGATACCAAGGTACTGATATATTTAAGGTATCGATCCTTAAAAGAGAATATCGCATCGCTATTATTTCAGGGTTATTACGAGGTTTATTAGGAACTTTATTTAAGGATTTTTTTGATTTCTACCAACAACTTTATTGGAATAGCTTCAATATCTATATTCTATAATATCTATATGCTTTACGAACGCCTCCCTCTAGTTTATGGTTGTTGTGTTCTTCTTTATGGCAAGGTATCGATTCCTAAACATATCGATACTTCATAGCTAAGTATCGAAAAGAATCGATACCATTTTAAAAAAATATCAAATGGCAGCAATATCGATACTCTATTCGATACAACATCCCTACTCGCTGAATATTTAACAGATAAAGAGTTAACATCGATGATCAAACTTTATGAACGATTTAAAAAGGTAGAAAGAGCATCCGCCAACCAACTCAAAGAGTACCGAAACTAAGCGAATATCATTAAGTCATATATCTTTCAGACGAGGCGCGAGCACTATAGTGTTAAAGTAGATAAATGCTCTTTCTGGTTTTATTTTTATGTATGCAAATTTATTTCGATAGCTAAAATGTCAAGTGTTTACGTTGACCTATTTTACTATAACGTTAAAATATGAGGGTTTACCTTATGACTTGGGACTGCGTTCCTAAAAAAAGTGTGGAGAAATAAAAACTTAGGCTATTAGAAGAAACAAGTATAAGGTACTTACACAAAAATATTGAAATCGTAAAAATAGTAGGAAAATGGAAATGTAGTGCGAAATGAATCCAGAAAATACGCTAGTGTTTTTCCAGAGTAAAGAAAAACAAAATATTGCGCTATATTCTACGTTTACGCGAACGTCCTATAACCAATTTAAACTATCCAATACCTTTACGCGAACTATCATTACTGCCCAAAATATTGAATAAACAAAAAAATGAGTGAATTTCGTTTTTCTGGTCTAATCCATATTCTGATCAAAACCGTCCGCATAGTCCATGGACCATTTATGGAAATCCGTTGGAAAAAGGGTTTTTCCTGATACAGTGGATTAAACAAAAACTGAGTCCAAAGGGGTTCCAATTTAGGTCTATAGAGAACTGCTTTATTTCGGTTATTTTTTGGATATCCAATGGACAACGATTGTTCTTGGTCCATTGGACAAAAAATATACTATATTCGGCGGACGTATAGATTTTATGTCTAGCAAAACTGATGTACTCTATAGATTTTTGATGGACATCCATTGAATATGTCTTTTTCTTAGTCCATGGGACCTCAAATCTACCGGACTTCTATACTTGGCCAATTATTAAATGTCCTTTAGCAGACTGGTTTTGGAGGTCCACTGAAAGTTCTTTTTTTACTCCACTGCACCTGAGTTTTAACTGGATAGAGTCGATGACAAAATAAAAGTCTAAAAGATTTCCATTTTTAGTTCAAAACAAACTGTTTTTTTTTTAGTAATGTTTTATATCCAATGGGCATTTTTATTTATTTTCGTTTTACTTCACAATGTTTACAAAATTAATATTAATATTTGTTATAGAAAGTTTATTAACAAATTATTTTTCCTGTTCTAATAGACCAAAAATAAACTATATCCTGTAGACATCCATGTATTTCCAGTAAAACTGATGTAATTTTTCAGATTATTTAAGGGTATATCCATTAAATATGTCTATTTTTTACTCCACTTGACATAAAAAAGCCTGTCCCTTGGTTATATATTGAAACTATTTTTCCAATGAACAGCCATTGCATACTTTTTGTTACCTAGTTGACAGAACCATAAAAAGACACTTTTTGGATTTCCCATAGGTATCTGTAGGTGGTTAGTCCACTGGATAGGAATTGGACTTATTATAGTGGCCAAAAGTATAATAAATTAATAGTCTAGTACATTACAAATCTAAGGACTAAAGTGCTAATTTTAATCCCGCGGTGAAAGATCTGTAGCCCGACTGTAGGGAGAGCTACAATTTGCTAAGGGATTAAAACACGCTTTAGTCCCGAGATTTATATCCTATTTTGGGCACTTTAGGAAAAGATTATTGTTAAAATCACGTTATTTCTATGCCAAATGGTTCGTCGACTACAGGAAAGGGTGCTAAGAATTAAATCTTGGCCAAGAGCAAATGCTGTTTGGCTTGACTTGTGATAAATTTAATTATAATTTTCCAGCGAGGCGAATTTTTTACCAGATTTTGCCTCTAAATGCTTCCGAAATGCCTCGAAATAATGCTTTAAATTGCCTAAAATTGCCTCAAATTGCCACGAAATGCCATCGGCGTGTAAACCAAAGTGCATTACCGAGCAACTCCTCGTTTTCCAGAGATTATTTTTTTTAATCCCTGAGGTGTTAAATTTACTTATAATCTCTAGACTGAGTGCCACTTTAGTCCCCTAAAAGAGGGATTAAACGTACCTTTTTAATCCCCAAAGTACATAAAATTATTGCCGCTTTTGGACCTTTTTGGGATGCCCTAGAAGAGACCAATATTTTGACATTTATGTTATCCAACGGATATGTCATGGATAAAATTTATCTCAGATTTGGTTATCGAATGGTCAGCTGCATTGTCCAGAAACTTCAATCCACATCCATTGCACTAAGTTGTACTGTCTAGGAACTGCTTGGTTTTATGGAGATAACTTTTCCATTTTACTGAAAAACCGTTAAAGAAAAAGGTACGATCTAACATATCAAATATTTCTGGAATCAGAAGAAAGGCAACACTAGCATCCATGAACATACTTTTTTAAAAACCATCTAAGTGTGTGAAATTTGAGTCATTTGCCTCTTTTGTTTTTTTATATATTTAGGGGTATCGTTATCCTTACTCTCCGTTCACCAGAAAAAAATTAACATCAATTATCATAATTTAACATTCTAAAACTTTTTCGAGTAAGTAAGTACGTAATAATGGGCAGCCGGATATTAAAACGCTAGTAAAATTAGAAACATTTCTCAAACATTTGTTTAGCGTTTCGGGGTGACATAGTGGTTACCTTAATCAATGCCAAAGTAATAACCGCAAAAGCCAAGAAATATAAGCAATTTGCACGAACCATTGAATCCTGGTAAACGACCAATTATTTAGCTAAAACTTTAACCCAAACAATTTTGGTGTGACGGGAATTTTGTTATAATTATATTGGATAACTTAGATCAAAGACAAAATGAGAAATTTTTGAGGTATATTAAAAATGGAAAGAACTGCAATACCAAAAATATATCTGGAACTGAGTATAAAAAGAGCCAAACTCCGTTTTTCGTGTTTTGATTCGTTAGTTAAAAGTTCCGTTTTTATGTGTGTTCTTATGGGAGATACGCCAAAATTAATTGAACTAGATCGGCAGCCAATCATACAAGGAGTATGGCCCTTTTTTCTACGTGTAGTTTTGAATGTGCTTATATCAGTGATGGTATTTACTCCATATGGGTAAAAATGGAGATGAGAGATGGAGAATGTGAAAGCTTAGGACATTTTTAGAAATGAACACGATTAGGTGCATTTTTTTTGTAATTTTAATTTATCTTTTTTTTTGTATTTTATAAGTTGATAGCTAGGCATTCCTTCAATATATTTTAGTTTGCTTTTTTAGTTCACTAGAACTATCTAATAATTAAGTTTTTACAGAACATAGTTATAAGGATATAAAATTATTTATAAACAATAGACTAATTTTTGATTGATTTCCATAGATTTTAGAAAGGCAGTACAAAAAAAATCGAAATATGGTTCTGTAACAAAAAAAAACTTAGGTTACATTTAACGTCAAATTCTACAAAATAAAGAAAAAAATTATATTGCGAACATTCCGTTGTTGTTATTAACAAACAAAATTAAAAATTTTGAAACCCCTGACACGTTCTGCGACTTTTTTTAACTGACAGAACTAAAATAAATCTGATAGTAAACTAGAGTTTTCTATTTCCTAATTCGTTAAAATGTATTTGCTTATAAGCGGGACTTTAAAATAAAACGATCCGCGTTTGATCTTAACACTTTCGAAAATCAATTTGCTTTCGTTACCCTCAAATCGACTGGTTCGGTTGCAAGGGCAAAACACATCGCTTTATCGCGAAGATTTATTTTGGTAAACAGAAGTATTTTTGGATAGCAAAAGGAAAGGTAAACTTTAGCACTTTAGTTTTTTAACCGAATGGCCCAAGCATATAACTATGAGTTAATATAACGGCCCTCCCCTTGCTTTTCCGGAGAAAAATGCGTAAGGATAATAACTCTCCCAATCAAGTTGGCCTGGAAAAAAATGCATATACGAGGAGTTGTAATGGGCAGTCGCGTCGATTGCGTCAGTAGTGAAAGCATCTCACAACCATTTGACAGCAAAAATGTAGGTTTATGTTTAATATTTTTGTTTACATTTGAAAAATCTATTAAAAGAGTGGACACTACCATAAAAAAAATTAAAAAAGTGTTGTCTAATGTTTCCCGTAATAATAACGCATGTAATCACAGAAAATACTACCACAAAAACTCCACAATAACATAAACAAAATGGCAAAACCTTAGAACATTAAACTACTAGAAGGAGTCTGGTCTGTCTGGTTACACTGATTGTTTGAGTGCAACATCTACAGTGGCGAAAGGGAAAAAATAAATCTGTGTTGTTAATTTTATTAACAGAATTATGCAACAAAAAACTTATTAAATTTGGATTAAATGTTGACGCTTATTTATTAATTAATTAATGAGGTTTAAGATATATGTTGAAAAAGCTAATATACAAAATATATAATAAGAAAGGTTCATGGCATATCAGACACACATTTTGCTTTTCAATCATTACGACCAGGCTTCCAAGATCTAATGAGTATTCCAGAAATCTACAGGCCTATTTCATCCTTGTTAGGAATCATCAGGATAGCATAGGACACACCTAGCGAATTTAAACAACTTTCGTCGTCAAACAACGCGGCATGTTGGATGGCTATATGCAGCGTGCCGCCTATCGGAATAAAGCGAAAAGCAAAACGTTAAACGATGCAAATATCAATAAGAATGAAATTTGTGAGCAGGACAAAAAAAAAGAAACCTGCGAAACTGTACCGGTTACTGAAAGAAGACCGTTTAAAATACAATGTTCGCAACAACTCCACTCCCAATTGGAGTTTATACTACGTCGCCTTATATTAAGGCTCAGCAACAATCACTCCGGAGTTGCTGCGAACATTGTATTTTGAACGGTCTTCTTTCAGTAACCGGTACAGTTTCTCGGGTTTCTTTTTGTTTGTCCTGCTCGCAAATTTCATTCTTATTGATATTTGCATCCTTTAACGTTTTGCTTTTCGCTTTATTCCGATAGGCGGCGCGCTGCATATAGCCATCCAACATCCCGCGTTGTTTGACGACGAAAATTGTTTAAATTCACTAGGTGAGGTTGTTTATGTTATGCTTAATACGCCAGGTACAGTTCTATGTTACCCTGATGATTCCTAACAAGGATGAAACAGGCCTGTAGGTTTCTGGACTATCCATTAGATCTTGGAAGCCTGGTCGTAATGATTGAAAAGCAAAATGTGTGTCCGATATGCCACGAACCTTTCTTTTTATTTATTTTTATTTATTTTTCACGGACAACAAATTCCTTTTTTTAACAATACATAATACTCACAACCTATTTAAATCTTTCGACGTTTTTTGAAAATTAATCATGTGTTTTCCTTAAACATCTTCCTTTGTAGTCAACGTGGCAACATTGATTGTTTATTGCGGTTTTTGGATTTTTCCTGGAATGTCATTATTGTTTTAACAGTTAAAGTTTCAGCACTTGTCAATAGTGTCTTTTTGATATTTTTGTGAAAAGTTTGTGGCGAAAAATGGTTCCGAAGTGTATTATTATATGCAAATCAAAACAGAAGATGGGGGACCGCAGTATTTCGTTTCAGAGGCACGTTAAATTAAAACATTAACTAAATATTGGGTTAGAATTCGTCATATTTGGCCATTCTTGATAAACAAAGTCAGAAAATCTGTGTTGCCAGCTTGTCATTAATTTCAGTGTAAATCGGGATTTCCATAGCACCTTTTTTTTATTTTTATAGTTGTACATCCTACTTGAATAGATTTTTAGTTCCTTTTATAGAAACATAGATTTTTATTACTATATCTAGACCATTTAATTAATCGGAACCAAAGATTATTGAAGGTATTTTAAATATTATTAAAAATAGGGGAAAACTTATTAGGCTAACATGACAACAATGGGATGAAGATGTTGACTTCAAATACCCTTCCCTAGGTCTGAAAAAAAGCTCCTTCTAGTAGTTCAATGTTCTAAGGGCAAAACCATACCTCGTCAAATATGTAAACTTTTCGACAATGGCTGCCATTTTTATAACCAAATTGACAAGTAAAACATGGATTTTCTGACAGTTTGGTGTCAATATGGCACCGATCATAAGCCAAAGGATACTAAAACGAAAATGAGTTAACTGGCTTTTTAGTTGAGAACGGTGTTGGTTCGGCACTTGGGGCTATGTCCTCGTGTAATGGGTTTACCTTGTGGATTGACATCCTCGAGTAAGGTTAAACTTGCGGTTGGAGATGTTTTATCCATAATGTAATAAATAAATTCAATTAAATAAAATCAAAGTTTTCGGACAGATGATGTCGTTGTCACTGTCACTCAAATTAATAACTTGTCATTAAATTATCATAAGGTCACTACGACACCAGGCATGGATTTGTTAGTGCATGCGCAGTAGATTTCTGGTTTATGGCCTGGTGGCCCAAACAGTTTCAAAGCCAACCGCGATTTTGAATTTTCTTCTTTGTTTATAAGTTATTTTCGTTACACTTTTTGCAGCACTTGGGCCGTCCTAGTATCTTATAGTTATATGGGCCCAAGGGTCGCAAAAAAAAAACAAAGAAAGTAATGTAAAAATCAGGTTTGGCCATGGGAAAGTTATTATCGCTACGGCTTTTTTTTCGGAAAATGCAAGGGAAGAGCCGTTATATAATCTCATAGTTATACAGAGTGTAAACGATATGACAGTCATTATTTAAATGGGTTGTAGGGGCGGCCCAAACAAGCAAAAAGTTCATATAAAATTGACGTCAAAACTTAATGCTTTGGGAGATATACGACTTTTATGTTAAACACAGTTTGGCAATAATGCGCTTTTAGCTGCGAGAAAATTAAACGAGATCATGTCACCTTTGAAATCTTTTTTTTTTTCAAATCTTACAAATTATTAACTATTTCAAAATAGTAAAAAGCAAAAAAATAAATGTGTAGAAGGTGTCCCAAATTAGGCACTTTTGGGGGGTTTAAGGTCCTTCCAGTGTGAGGCTCGATTTTCAAGAGAAGTTGGAAGGTGAAAACCACATCTTGATATGTCAAGCCGTTTACAAGCTACGGGGGGTTTCGAAAAGTTTTCATTTTGGGAGAGAGTCTATAACTTCGTTATTACTGAAAATTTAGTTTTAATGTAAAGACATTTTTTATAGACTTTTTGACAAAGAATTTAACTATCTTTCCTTATATTTTCCAACGTCTTTAATTTCCAAGATATAAGCCAAAGTTAGTATTTTATTTAATTTTTGGATTTGTGATGAAATTTCGTTTTTGAGATATTTAATATTTTGCATTTCTATCTAGTATGCCATGGTATAGCCAAACCATTCTGACAATGACTTATTGCATTGCTCCCATGGCCTACTGTAATAATTAGTACGTTTTCATATCGTACTCAATACGTATCGAAAATCAAGCATCATATTCTTTCATACAGCGTGGATTCTTTAAACAGAACGGTGCTTCTAGCGGGTCAGAATTTGGTTAAATAAAAAAATCCAAAAGGAGGTATGGCAAAAAAATATTTTTTTTTTTTAAATAGGACACCCTGTATGTTTTTCAATTTTTGAAATCTGCAAGCAATTCTCTCTTCAGCAATACTACACACTAGGATCTATCTTTTACTAAATCTGTATGAAAAACTTCGATATTCATTCAAATATCCCCCGTAAAACATGGCATAGACACTAATTCCATGCAAGTTTAAATGCCTCTATCTTGGAAACCATAAGAGATAGAATATTAGTGTAAGGAGTTGTCAAAAGGATACTTTTTTTTAGAATTCAAAAATGTCAGACTATACAGGGTGTCTTCTAAAAATATTTTTTTTCTATACTTCTTAAACGAAATGACGTAAAAAAAATCCAAGATAGCACGATTAAAAATCTCAGTTGACGTGTTTTTGGATTTTTTTGTAAAACCAAATTCTAACCCGCTAGAAGCACCGTTCCGTTTAAAGAATCCACCCTGTACATATAGGGGCGTTAGAAAAACACGGGACGTTTTTACTGTTCATTACTTAAAATGTGTTTGTCCGAATGAAAAAATTTTAACCATTTTAAAAAGGCTAGACATCAAAATTTAAAAATTTAATACAATATTAAAAATGATTATTTTTGACTCCTCCCTGCAAATTTTTTATGTGCGCCACTGGTGAAAAACTTAACTTTTGGGTGTAGAGCCATCGGGTAAGAAATAAGATAGTTAAACCAAATTCAGTCAAACGAAAAAAAAAATGAATTTTTCGAAAAAGTCAATTTTAAAATAAAACTGCAGTTTTAAAACCTTGGCTCCTCAAAACGGTCAGCAAAATCGGACAAATACATCCGAAATCATAGCCAAGCAAATATAATTTTTGTTGATCTGACTGAATTTGATTTGCCAAACGCACTCATTTAAGCAATTTATAACTTTATTATTTCTTACCCGATATTAACAAGCAATACACTAGGACAATCGCCACAGATAGGGCTTTACAGGTAAAAATTAATTTGTTCACCAGTGGCGCACATAAAAAATACTAAAATAAATACCTATTTTTTAAAGTTGTTCTCCATCTTGTATTTTCACAAAATATCAATTTTGGCGTTAAATTCTTAAAATTTTTGAAAAAAGGAGAAACCCTTTTAAGGGCCACCCTATAGATTCAAAACACATACTAGCCAGAAGCCTAACGATAAACATATTTTAGAAAAAACGTAGAAAAGATAAAAAAAAATGGTTTTTGTTTTATTGATACCTATATGAAATGATTTGAGTGACAAATCTAAAATTAAAGATAGATCCTGAATCTCGGGCAGCTAACCCCGCCAGCTTTTTTTGAGGACTGGGTTTAGTAAGAGAAAAAAAACTTGCATCCTAAGGGGGTTTGGTAAAAAGGATCTATGAAGACCTACAAGCTAGGTATAAAAAAAGGCACCACTCCACTGTA
The DNA here is from genome assembly GCA_963921995.1 of Oxystoma pomonae. Classification (NCBI taxonomy): domain Eukaryota; kingdom Metazoa; phylum Arthropoda; class Insecta; order Coleoptera; family Brentidae; genus Oxystoma; species Oxystoma pomonae. The sequence continues at coordinate 46,343,207 of OY998171.1, read as the reverse complement.
AAATTTTATAAATATTAAATAAGTTAAATAATGAATATTTAAATTAAATAACGTTGTTTTCTTAGAAATATTTTGGTATGTCCATCACTATTTTTTAATACATTCTTTAAAAAACAGGAAAAGCTTACACAAAACTAGAACTCAAAAACTAAAAATCAAGGATGGCACGACGCTAAACAAAGTTGTAAACTTTATTTTTTTAAATATTCTTATCAAAAAATTTAGAACACGAATAAAACATGACAAAAACTAGAACACACCATTTCCTTTTCTTGCACATTTAATTTTTTTTACCTCTCCCCCGAGCAATAAAAAAATGTTTTGCATTGGTAACCAAAAAAGCCGTGTTTTTGATTTGCGGACAGTGAGTAAAATCGTTTTTTTGATACTACAACCACATATGAAAATGATGGATTGCACACGATTTGCATCTTTACAAAACATTAGATTTCACCCGTGTGCAAAAATTTTTCGTTTTTTTTTCCGCACATGTGTTGCAAAGTACTTGTTCACACAGCAGTTTTCTTTGATTTGTGTAAAATTAAAGAACAATTTTTACAAAAATTAGTGCAATTGTTCAGTGTTCGTAGGAAAAATAGCGTACACAACTCGATAGAAAGTAACTTTCTTACACTCGCGTGTTGTTTCACTCGGCTGGCGACTCGTTCACAACATTCACGCTCGTGTGAAATTTGTCACTTTCTTCTCTTGTTATGTAATGTTGGGCGAGTTTGTCAATTCATCAGATTTTTTTTACCGGTGTCATCAGTTTTTTCCATGTCATTGAGTTCGATGAGCCAACGAAAATTAAAAAAACGCGATAAAAGTTAGTCAGAATTTAGCTGTGGCCTAGATTTCTTTTTTTATTTTTTCTAATTGAGAAATTTGGCCTGGCATAACAAAAGGAATCACCATCCCATTGTATGCACAGAACTGTTCATACGGAAAATATTGTTCAGACTTTCTTGGTCACATCCAATAAGAATATTTGCCTGCCGGTTTTCACTAACAAGCCTATAATTTTATTTAGGTATGTGTCTATAATGTTCTAGCTAGCCGCCGGCTATACAGAAAATAATTCCTGCAGAGGCATATAGTTAGTGCACCGAGATAGTGCTTCAACCAAAAAAAAATACTACCAATTAAAAAATAAACGTGGAATGACTTCTACTCCCAAAATAAATAAAAGTAACACCTTTTCACACATTATTAGCCGTCCATATAAAATCAAACAAAAAATAAACTTCACAAAAATTCCTGTAGGAAAAATAAATACAATAATTAACTCCATCCATCATACAAATACAAATTAAAACGCGGATACCCAAAAACCGCCTCGTTTCAGACAAGAAAAATGCCTGAGTTCAAGTTTGGGCCTCCACCATGTCACAGTAGGGCTCTACCCTACTTTAATAGAACTTTACCCGCTTCGCTTTGCGGGATCGCACCACACCCTTGAAAGGGGCTTAACAAAGACCTGTTTTTAGTCCTAAAAGATTCTAACTGATTTTGGGAACACAATAATTTTATTTAAAAATTATACAGAATTAATCTACAGCCACACTTTCTTAAATGACAGATGATACACCAAAATTACGTACTTACATTAAATGATCGCTGAAATCAACCCGTGTGCTGTCTAATGTTTTTTAGGCTGGTCGTCACTCGTCGGATCTGTTCGACCAGAGAAATTGGAACAAGTTCAAAGTTAGGTTCGGAGAAGACCGATTTTTCCAATCTGATCGTTCTGTCGAACTACTTTTGACTGACCTCACTCTGACCAATTTTCCTACCTCGAGACCGTCCAAGCGTTTTCCTACCTTTCTTGTTTCGAAAATCGTCACCAATATTTGTTTATTATTGGGACCCAATTAACTAATTGATTACCTTAGAGGGGCCGCCCGTATTCGGACTTTCGTCATTTTTATTATAAATGTTCACCTATTTTACCTATAGCCGTAGCCATACGTAAAATAGGAGGCGGTCAATCTTATTGTTATGATTTGTTAAATCCCACCTACTTGGCAGTCATAATTGTTGATTTCTTGATACTCGCCTACTTAGCTGAAGTTGCAAAACGTGCCTTGTCCGCCATGATTTTGTACAACTTCCGCCAAAGATGAAGTACCTGGAAATCAATACTCGCATAAAAATAACATTATTGAAACCAAGAATAAACATGGCAAAAATCTGAATAACAGGGTTCGTTAACCACATGTCTCAATATTCATCGGGTTCTCAAATCACCCGATTGATTCCACCAATTCACCAATTGATGGCAGCAATGCTCACCGACTCGGGGGGGAGGGCGATGAATGTCATTAGCGTCATTTAGTCAGCTGTTTTTTGTTGTTATTATTTTTTTTAGATAAATAAATTTTGAATTTGGGCTGTTATAAGATGGACATAAGTTTTATACTCGCCATATCCTCCTGAAGCCCTACGAGGATTTTTTATTCATCTTTATTGTAATACATGGCATTTTTTAGAAAAAGTACAAATTTCTCAATTAGAAAAAATAAAGGCTACATGTAGGGCAACAAGTTCAAAGTTAGGTTCGGGGAAGACCGATTTTTCCAATCTGATCGTTCTGTCGAACTACTTTTGACTGACCACACTCTTGCCAATTTTCCTACCTCGAGACCGTCCAAGCGTTTTCCTACCTTTCTTGTTTCGAAAATCGTCACCAATATTTGTTTATTATTGGGACTTAATTAACTAATTGATTACCTTAGAGGGGCCGCCCGTATTCGGACTTTCGCCATTTTTATTATAAATTTTCACCTATTTTACCTATAGCCGTAGCCATACGTAAAATAGGAGGCGGTCAATCTTATTGTTATGATTTGTTAAATCCCACCTACTTGGCAGTCATAATTGTTGATTTCTTGATACTCACCTAATTAGCTGAAGTTGCAAAACGTGCCTTGTCCGCTATGATTTTGTACAACTTCTGCCAAAGATGAAGTACCTGGAAATCAACACTCGCATAACAATAACATTATTGAAACCAAGAATAAACATGGCAAAAATCTGAATAACAGGGTTCGTTAACCACATGTCTCAATATTCATCGGGTTCTCAAATTACCCGATTGATTCCACCAATTCACCAATTGATGGCAGCAATGCTCACCGACTCGGGAGGGCGATGAATGTCATTAGCGTCATTTAGTCAGCTTTTTTTTGCAGTTATTATTTTTTATAGATAAATAAATTTTGAATTTGGGCTGTTATAAGATGGACATAAGTTTTATCCTCGCCATATCCTCCTGAAGCCCTACGAGGATTTTTTATTCGTCTTTATTGTAATACATGGCATTTTTTAGAAAAAGCACAAATTTCTCAATTAGAAAAAATAAAGGCTACATATAGGGCAAAATTGTTCAAAGTTCTCTGAACTTATCGAAGAGGGGTTAAAAAAGAAAGAATTAATTTTTGAATAAGACGTTGAAATCTAAATAGGCGCCAAAGAAGGCAAAAAAGAGCCAAAAAGACTATTGAAAATTTGAAAATTACGGGGATAACTTTTAATGATGGAATCGATATAAGAATATACGAGTCGTCACGCTTACCGGTTACCCCAATCCCGGATAGTAAATAATTTGAGTTTCTCACTGGAAAGAGGGGGGGAGGGCACCTAATTTGCAAATATTAACAAAAATAAATTACTTTTATTAGAAAAATTGGTAATGTTTAATAGCTAAATGAAATATTCTGGGTAAACATTTTTCCTTTTATAAAACTCTTACCGATTCCTCGCACTGCAGAGTTTTCCTACCTGAAAAAAAAAATTAAGTATAGTCATGAATCTATATTTTTTGGTAAGCAACATAAAAAACTATTTTAAAATGTTTTCAGCAAATACAAAAAAGTAAAAGTTAAACATAAATAAAGATTAAAAATGATTGTATAAAGTACTTTAGTTTCTTAAAAAATTGATTTGTTACTTTTTTTAAAAAATATTAGCGTATGTTTTTAAAACCGAACTTAAATAATGCGGAATAAAACATAGCGTGAAACGATTTACCCGTTTTTACAAAGCAAAAAATTGGGTAATTTCTGAAAGAAATATAAAAAATTTCAAATTAACAATTAAACCTTATATTGATAAGAAAAAGAACTAGGAGAAGGAAGAAATTTTGAGAAGGAAATTACAGCTTTCCAGAAGTCCCGGACAGGGTCAATCTTTTGAAGGATTTTAATTTGCAACTTCTAACTTGGAGCAACATCACAAACGAGAACGTTACAAACACAATCTGCGGAAATAAATAAAATAAGTCAAGATTTTGAGCATTCACTTATAGAATATACTATAATAAAAATAAAATATATTAAAGAAAAGAAGTTCGTAAAAGAAATCCCTAGTGAAAGCGTGGACTGCACCACAAGAGCCAATAAAAGAAAGCTTGGCAAATACAAAAGAAATTTTACCTAACTTAAGCGGGAAAAAAAGCAGCGAAAGCTCTTCAGACATAAATTCTTCAGATAGAGACTCGACAAGGAAATTACCCCCACTACCTAAACCAAAGAAATTAAGGAAAAAACAGACAACCAAGAAAGTAGTGACCGATTTTTCTAGCGAATCGGAGACCGGGTACAACTTTTCGTTCCCGAGATATAAAAAATTTACAGATTTATCCAGGGGGGTCAAATGCTAATAAACCTAACGCAGCAGTTCATTTTTATCTCCCAAGCTCTGGAGCCGAAGACGAGTTGTACAACGCAAAACAACCCCAAAAAAAAAGTTAACAAACGCAGAGAAGCGAGCTAGATAACACAAAAATGGACGCTACAATAACAAGTTGTATGACAGCACCACGAAGAACTATTCCAGGGGTTCCTGCTTTCATAAGTCCAAAGACATATTCATCGGGCCAACAGTCGGCATCAAATTTTAATTTTAGTAATTTTTAAGCTGAAAATTATTGAAAAAGGAAACGTGTAAATTAACGGTTTAAGGTAGTGGTTAACGGACTCTGCTTTTCAGATTTTTACCATGTTTATACTTGGGTTCAATAATGTTATTGTTATGCGAGTGTTGATTTGCAGGTACTTCATCTTTGGCGGCAGTTGTACAAAATCATGGCGGACAAGGCACGTTTTGCAACTTCAGATAATTTAGTACAATTTTTTTATCAAGTATTAAGAAATCAACAACTATAGCTGCCAAGTAGGTGGGATTTAACAAATCATAACAATAATTTCTCCTCTCCTATTTTCCGTATGGCTACGGCGATAGGTAAAATAGGTGAAAATAAATGATAAAAATGGCGAAAGTCTGAATACGGGCGGCTCCTCTAAGATAAACAATTGTTTAATTGGATCCCAATAATAAACAAATATTGGTGACGATTTTGAAAACGAGAAAGGTAGGAAAACGCTCTCGCGGGTCTGGAGGTAGGAAAATTGGCAAGAGACGCACTGGTACTTATCCAAGTTACCTGATACGGATTCGTTCTGGCGTGTTAATATTTCCAGTAGGATTATGCTCCTAAGGGCGCCAGGATGAATCCGTATGAGGTAACTTGGATAAGTACCAGTACGGAACGATGCCTATTTGTGAGTGACTCAAAGTTGGAAATCAAAGTGTATGATGGTGTTTAATGATGTATGGTAGATGGTGACCAGTGAAACCACTGATGAGCCCACGCTGGTTACCCCGGGCGAAACATAAACGATGTTTCGCCCGGTCTTTTATATGTTCCTTGTGGGATGCTCATTCAAGTTTAAATTTTCGTTATTTCCACCCAAGATCTCTTGATCTTTTGTTCTTTAGTTTCTTTTCGGTTAAAGTAACTGATTTGGAGGTTTTTTAACTTCCTTTTTTGTGACTAGATTTGTTTATAAGGTTATTGGCTAAGCCATAAAAAAATAAAAAAATTTTAAGATTTTTTACCGATTTGAGCAATGAGTTAAACAAACTGAAGTTTATATATAATCGAAAAGAGTTTTTGCCTTTTTGGTGGCTAAATCGAAATCCAAGGATATAAACGAAATTAAAATCAACTTTTCTTTTATGCTCGATAGTTGTTTTTTACGTTGATTTTAATTTCGTCCCCTATCGTGTATTTCGATATGGTTACAACAAAGCAAAAATTATTCTTGATTATATATATAATGCAGTTTGTTTAACTCGAATCGCTAAAATATCTAAAATGTTTTTAAAAATGAATTGTTTCTTACTTTTTATGGCTTAGCCAAAAACCTTATGGACAAATCCAGTGACAAAGCGAACATTATTATATATATTTTTGTAATGCCAGCTGGCAGACAAAAAACAAAGCTGCTATCTTTTGAATTTGAGTTTTTAATTTTTTTTATTGCCAAAATCCTGGTAAAACCTTGGCGCAAAAGGCCAATAAAATTGACCATTTTTGCAGCATTTCAAATGACACTTTTTTTGTAAGAACAGTGTAGATACTACAAAAAACTTTATGAAACATTTTTTGCTTAGTATAAGATTTTATAAAACCCTAAAAAAATTGTTTTTCAAAAATGTGACTTTTTAATGAATGGCGTATAAAATTCTAAAACTTCAACTTCAACTTTTACAAAAAAATTCCTTAAAAAATTAAACATGCTACAAAGAAGTTTATTAGACATTTTTTACTTAAAATTAAATGCTTTATTGTATGCTGTTTTTTATTTCTTAAAATGTATTTTTTTTAATTTTTTACTAAAATAATAGTGCTGGATGGTCCAAACACAAAAGCACATAATTCAAGAAATATATATTTTTTTTCTTGGAATCGATCACAATCTAAAGTGTCCAGTATGTCAACCCATTTTTGAGGTACGGGGCTTTTTGAAAATTATGCGTTTTAGAATTTGACCTATAACTTGTTTTATTGACGAAAATTAATATTTAGTTTTTGATATATCGCACCATTTGGTATTTTTCTTATTCAATGCCTTTTCTAAATCAGGGTAGAATTTCGTAAAACGATGTATCGCACTTATAATGTTACTTTTTTATATTTATATGTCTATTATTTTTCTTAATTCCTTAAATTTTTAAAAATTTTTTAATTTAATTTTATCGTCATTTTTGGTAAAAAAATACTATAAAAATAAATTAGTAAACAATAAAAAAAAATAAAGAAAATAGGTACCTAATAAAAAAAACAAAAACTAAAATATCATGTTCTATACAAAATTTTAAAGGAAATGTTATGCTGATTTGACAAATCCAATAAAAATAGGTTATTCCATAAGAAAAATATCAACCTTCTGTTATATCTTAAAAACTAGGTTAGAGATAATAACTAGTTTGACAAATTATTTCTGCCTTAAATTATTTACAGAAAATCAGTTTACACCAAAAATAAATTTTACAATGAAATTAGTTTTTTGAAAATCAATCTGTTCGAGAATTGTTCTAAAATCAGAACGTGAAAACGTGCTTTTGTTTTTTTTGGAACACGCTGTATATTTTTAAGCCAGTGCCAAAAAGTATTAGATTGCCAAAGTTGGTAAATATATCCACCCTCTCTTAGCCCATTAATCACCCCCACCAACATTAAATTGTCACTGGATCGATATATAGGTAGGTATACCAAATTGCGTTGAAGTCGATTAACGAAAAGCTTTTGAAAATTGATTATATTGGAATTGAATATAATTGAAAATATTTAAATAGGACGGATTTTTTTGAGGCCGCAAGTTCTTATGTTTAAAGCAACGCACGTACTTTCCTCCAATTAATCAGATCTAGGGAGCGTCCTTGCCCATATTTCTGTTTCATCTTGAACTAGTATTAACATCTTAAAATAAGACAAGAACAATATAGGCGAGTTTCAGCGTGGAATGATTCTTAATAGGTATTTACCAATGCATTTCCGAGATTTCGGTTTTAACCATATACAGGGTTCCTAAGATTTTCCTTAGGGATAGGATTTCAATAAATAAAACAGAAATGGCATAGAAAGTTCTGCGCGCATAAAAGAAACATTGATCAATGGTGCCAGTTTGTTATTATCTCCGGACTGCTTTCATAAGAAAAAATTGTCGCCACTCTTTCATTGTGAGCATAAATTATAGTTGCAATAATAACCTTTGACAAGATGTCTGCAAATTCCGCTAGATGGCGGCCACACCATGAGATTATCGAGGAAAAAATTAGATGTTTTCAGGTCCAAACCACACCTTTTTCTTGCTTAAAGGAGGCGGCAGGGTCCATTATTTACGATACTGAGCGATAAACTCGTGAGTTTGTTAACATTGGAAAGAAATATCTTCGCTTTTAATTAAATTCCTTTCCATTCTGTTCTACTAGTGACATCTATCCGGAAACGGCCAAACCATGCAGCTAGCAATGGCAGCCAAAAAAATCAGTCCTGCAGAGCTTTTTGCTTGCGATATTATTGATTTTATATAAAGCTGGCCATACACTACATTTGATATTTTCGAGGTGTTTTATGACATGATCTCGAAGCATGTAACGAACCAATTCTTCAAAACTAGCGGGAGGGTAAAAGCAAAAAATAAGGGGCTTCCAATATTTGTAACACCCAAAAAGGGGTGAAAAGATTTATTTTCTCTGTTTCTTTACAAAAAAAGTTTTTTTTACGAAAAACTTGAGCTCTGCCACTTTTTTAATTTTTTTCTTCAACTTTCTCGAAATTTTCGTCATACCGTAGAAAAAAATTATTTCCCCCATGGTCATACCCTACTTTTATTCGAAAAAATTTAGAAACAGAGACGGGATCAGTTTTCCTAAAACGGGGGATCTTGGTTTCGAATGAGAAGATAAAGAGCGCCGCAGGCAAAAATTTTTCAATTAAATTAGCCGAACGCAAAAATGTTAGAAAAACAAAGCACCAAATAAAAATGGCGCCGCTTACAATTTTTTTTCAAAAATTACGTAATTTCGGGAACGCAAAGAAATAGGTCTAAAGAGTATAATTTTTAAGAAAAAAATATCAATTTTCTCGCCCTCCTCTACTAGGACTACAGGGGCCGTGCACAAATTACATAATGGTCATAGGGGGGAGGGGGGTTATAAAACGTTACGTAGGTGGGAGGGGGGTTTTCAACAGCGTTTGCATTTGTGCGAAACTAAGAAAATTTGGAATGAAAATAAGTGAAAAGTTTTTTTTTTTGGGGGGGTAGTGGTCTTGAAATCGTTACGTAATATTAGGGGAGTGGCGTGCCAAACCGTTACAAAACATTACATAGGGAGGGGGTCAAAAATTGGTAAAATCACCGTTACGTAATTTGTGCCCGGCCCCACATCTGACTGTTCCTCTTTTTTGATTTCGAATCAAAGTGCAAAACCCGTGTTGGACGTTCGAAGGCGTCAACCCGTCCTATTTGCTTGAAAAAGTTTCTACGGAAATATCTCAGTCGATTTCTCCGGCCGTGTATAAACGCTTTAGGTTAGGCATTTGCATGTATCTTAGTCCCCAGCCTGTAAACAGTGCGTAAGGACAATGGTTACAAAATGAAAAGCCGAAAAATATTTTTTTTTTTACGATATCTTTCATCAGTTTGGTATTAAAGTCGAGCAAAAACAATTTTTATTCCAGTCCTAAAGGTATGAAAATGGAAAACATTAGAAAACAACAACCTGGAATGGATTTACTACGTGTAAGATGTAGTGACAACATCGCCCCATGCCCATCCTTTTCTGCCTAATGTGCTTTTCTGTTTGTCTGCGTCTTATACACGGAACCCTGTATTTATAAACTCAATATACACGGCATTGTAATGCATCCCCGTAAAAGTTTTTGTAAGCAAGACTAATCGTCTAAATCCAGGAAGCTATGAAAATTTTTGAAATTTTAGCCGTTTTACGCATGCGCGATGCCCTTTACTGCGATAGCCGATGGCATATGAATGTCACGTTTCACGTTGGCAGTAGTGTTTACTTTTCAAAAATCAAGCAGTTTTCGTTAATGATCTAAAAGTTAATAAGATGTGAAGGTGCCAAGGCAGATGTTTTCTCTGGATGATACCAAAAATTTGACAGGTATTTGTATTTCTCTGTATAAATAACTTTATTTTTTATAAATGCCAGCCACAAACATAGAATTTAAAGTCAAATCACAGTTTACTCTAGTGTGTGTACTATGAGTAAAATTAAAAACCAAAAAAACACACCACTTTCGAAATAAAAAATCAAACAAACAAAAGTGGCATCAGGAATAATATCAATCCAACGCACTTGCGCAAACTTCCAGGGCTTTTATATTAAGATTATAAGTAAGTGTATGGTTTTAACCAATGTAGGGGAAATTGTGACGTAACGGATCAGCTTTTTGTATTTCCCACTTATAACCACATTCTGGACTTGGGTTCATCTATTAGTTATACCTTTTTACAAACAAATTGACTTCTTTTTTAGTGGCGCACCCAGGAATTGACTTCGGGGTTCGGGGGGGGGGGGATTAATAAATAATAAGAAAAACTTAATTTAAAAAAGAAATGTCAGAAAAGGAAACAGGTGCTGACAAGCACAGACCTGGGCTCAAATATAGAGGAGGAAAGGGGGGAGGGGTGTTAACCAAATTTAGAATTACTTATTTACCCAAAATTTTATGTTAAAATTATGCTTCAAGGCGGCGCAGGCAAAATTGTTTGAGAAAATAACACTTAAAATGCAATTTTTAACGTAAAATTAAACTAAAATCGTAAATATTGTCGTGAATGCCCTTTAGGCATACTATCTTGCCCTTGATTGGTTTGTCAATCAAGCTATGAATCTAAGTGTGTGAATGAAGTGTGTGATGTTTTAAGTTCAATTAATATATGTTTTTGTAAACTCACCTTTTGTTATCACATAGGATGTATAAAAAAAATCGAGAATAGCGAAAAGGGGTCAGTAATCTAGTAAGTTCATTAAGTCAGAAAGTTGTAATGTATTTCTCAAGAATAAGATAAACTGCTGAACCGCGATCTATCCCCAAGATAGAACTGTGACGCTGCTGTATTAGGACTGTTGGATGTTAATTAATTACAAGTAAGTAAAGTTTTTATAATTTGTTGTGATAAATCCATTAATAAGAACAACCCCGTCGTAAAAACCCCCACGTGACAATATTTATGAGATTTTGGGAATTTCAGTTGCTTACTTACCCTTAATTTATTTGTAAAAATGTTAAAATGCAGGAAAATTTTTGCGAAAATGACGCTTAAATAGCCTTTTTTGACACCATATCGCAAGCAAAATGTTTTAATAAAATTACATTACAAATACCATTTTGATACGAAATCGTTAAAATGAAAGGTGTTATAACGCCGCTGGTCACAGGCCACAAAATACAAAAACATAACCCTACATTCATTTACTCTTTAACCGATGCGTTTCAGCGACCCATTCATTCACTTATGATTCTTAAGTGGTGTATTTGACGTCACACTTACTGTCAAAGTTGTCAACCGAAAAAATAACCGCGGTATATACCAAAAATATATCATTTCAGGCTAAAATTCGCCTTACAAAATTAGTAAAAAACAGGAAAAGAGCAAATCAGTTAATTAAACAGAGCATATGCAGAAAAGGTCACCCCATGTTACTCCAACTCAACCTTAGATAAATTAAACCAGACAACACACTGATAAAAAAACTATTAATTTACTATTGCTTTTTACAGATTAGTTTCACTTTTTTTAATGTGTGTAAACTCTCACTGCAACCTTCTTTAGGGCTATAAAAATAAGATAAAAATACAATGAGTTCAATACGGGTTTAACTTTATGATGAAAACGTAATAAATGTGAGTTTAAAAATATACAATTCAAGTGTAAGTATAAGGTGGGCCAAAAAAAACCGTACATTTTTTTTCGGCTGTGGTGGTGTGGTAAGCTTGATTTTTGTGATTTTAGCTTCTGTAAAAAGCTAAAGCTTCAGACTATATGAAACTTGTGTCAAATTTGACATTTCGTTAAAATCCAAGATGGCGCATGATTTTTAAATTTCTTCACCCCCCAGCAAAATTGTATGTGCTTCACTGTACTCGCCATAAAGACACGTGTTTTTCGTGCACAGAGAGCTATCACTTTTAAAAATCGGATAAGAAATAATGCCTTTTTTGAAGGAAAGCTCGCTATTCATTGATGTTGTTATTTATTTACCTTCACTAAATCCCTTTTTAAATTTATTAACTCCAGAGCTTAGGATATCTGTAAGGATAATTATATCTGTCTCCGTAGAGACGCTTAATTTTCCTTCAAATTGAAGATACATCTGCCGATTCTGCAATTTGACAGTTGATTGTCTTTTACATGAATCCCGTCTCATATTTTTTCATCATCATTTCATCTCCTAATTCCTAGCACCGTACTGATGAGCACCACAAGTTTGAAATCCGGATCTACGGTTACCATTACCTTTTTTGAGGGAAAGCTCGCTATTTATCGATGTTGTGATTAATCTTAACGCCAACGAAGTATTTGTAAAACCCTTTGTAAAACATAGGTCTAAAAACTTCTAGTTTTTGTTCTACTAGGGACTTATTTAATCCTGTCTATTTCTTTAAATTTTCATCTCTGCTCTATCTATTTAACAAATTTGACATTTCATTCACTCCTTCCTGTCAAACTTTCTTGTAAACCAATGTACCTGATTTTAGTTTTACGGAAAGCCACGTCTTTCCAGTGTACAAAGAGGTATCATTCGTAAAAATCGGACAAGAAATAGAAGGAAAGAGATAAAATGCATAAAATTTTTATTTCGCTAATTTTTCTTAATAAGCACGGCTTAGCCTGTATTTTTATTTCAAATGATACACGTTAAAAGAATGAAAATTTTTGATTTACTCAATGGTCATTCATCAAAATAAAATGAAAGTCACTCACAATATAGTGTATGTTAACTCAGAATTGTGTGAAAAGTTTATGACATTGACAAGTTCAAACATTGTATCAATGTTGTTCACGAAAAGTGAGTTCAAATGTCACTCAATATTTCGTTGACTCGTTTTGAAAAAAATTTTCGTTAAATCAAGTCCAAGAAAAATTAAGTAAAATTTTTTGACATTTAATTTGAATTTGTGTGAACACCATTGACACAATGGTGTTCACACAGTGCTTTTGTTGTCAATGTCAATGTGATGAGTTTTTCACACAATCCTAACTTACCTTATATTTTTTTTAGTGACTTTCACTCAATTTTCAGTGAGAAATTTTTTCACCCAAAAGCCTTTGAGTGAATCAACATTTCCATATTTAACAGAGTACCTAACGAAAACGTTACGAGAAAGGAATTTTTAAAGATTATTTGTTTTACCCAACTTTTCAAATTGATAATTTATAAGCTAAGCACAATTTCATTCATAATCATAATGTTAAATACATTATTTTTTAGAAGTGTTTGCCCAAGTTATAATTCACATCTCATAAGCACATTGCATAATTTTAAAGTTGGTTAATTTTAACTTTATGCACTATCAATATGAAAAAATCTCAAATGCCCAAGTTAAAATATTACAAAATAAAAATTTAGGCCTAGCGTCTTCAGTTTTCTTTCTTTCCACTCTATAGTTCTTCTCCAAATCAGCAAAAAAAATATTGAGTTTGGTAATTTTTTTTTTGCTCCTCTTTTTTTCAGTTTGATATGTCAATTGTCAAAATTTATATCCTAATACACCATGCTTATGAACCCTTCGATAAACAGGTGTTGTTAAATTACGTAGTGTAACACTAAACTTGTGCTTATCGACTATGAGATAAAGTTATAAATTATCAATATGAAAATTTGGGTAAACCCACCTTAAGAAAAAAAAATCCACATACTTCTGCCTTCTCTTACAGGTCACTGTGTCAAGAATTCACGAGCAAAATTTTTATCTTTAGAAATGGTCTTCTCAAAGCATCGACAAGCCAAATGGGCTATGTGGAATTATTAGGGCGGCAAAAAGACCTTAGCTTCGAGTATAACAAACCATGCTATAGTCGGGCTTAAGATCTGTTCGAAGTTCGAAGCTGAAGGTATAAAATGGCAGCATGCAAACCATCACAGCACGTCAACTGTACAGGGGCCTCCATTATAAATGTCATTATGCTTTTTACAAAAAACATTCTTTAACAAAAGTTGCATAACTTTAAGAAACTAAAAAATTATACATGTCAAAATTATCAAATGTCATTGCATATGTCAAATTTTGACATCATTTTTCTTATTTTAAATAAAACTCTCTGTATAGTGATTAAAATAGTGCTTTTTTTACAATCGTTGGTTTAAATAACGAGCACAGCGAGGTATTTAGAAACGCGAGTAAAAAAAGCACAGTTTAGCCGTGAGTTGTTGACAGTATTTGTTTAATATCTTTATCAAAAAATCCAAGAAAAATACTTTTAAAAATCTCGAAGGAAGAGCACTTCTTGCAATACACTATAAATCAAGGCGGCTGGTTAATGAAATAACAATGTGACTTTTTACTCGGTGATGTTCATTATTGCGACATTTTAATCTTTGACAGTTTGATACTATGACGATATTTTAAATGATTTTTTCGTAAATATTTGGTGAAAACTGGCGAATATTGGCTTAATGTTTAGGCCAGATTGATTAGAATCATTTTCTTGATAAAGGTATAAAAAATATATAATGTGTATATACTAAAGTAAAGAAATTTTAGTATATGACACTTACACCTACATAACTATATTGTTCCTAAAGTACACTATCGGCATCATAAAAGTGGTACACAATACTTTTTGTTGTAATATCTTGGTCTATTTTTACAAACAAAGTCACCCATTATTGTATTTTTCTTAAACTGTCAAAGTATGTTATTCTGTATTTCAGTCTGACAAATAAATAAAAAAATGCCTCCACAAATTTCTTTATTTGATAAAGCCCAACTCCTGGCAAAACTACAACTAGGATGGTCAATTAGGGACGTGGCTAGACATTACGGACGCAGTAAAAACACGATTATAAAAATTAAAAAACGATGGGAAGATCAGACAATAGAGAAAAAACAAGGGACTGGTTTATTGAAAGTTTTATGGAAGAAAACCCTTTTGCATCTGTTGCCCAAGCAATGAGATCAACCCAATTTCCAAGATGTGTAAGAGTGGCACGAAATCGCGTAAGGAAAGGATCTAATTTAAGATGTCGTGTAGCTGGTAAAAAATTAAACTTACGAATGAAAAAAAAACAGGCCAGGTTACTTTCTGCCCTTAATTACTCTCTAAAGGAACTAGAGTTGTGATCCTGTAGTGAATGAAAACAAATTCTGGTGTATCTTCCACCAAGAACGCGCTATGAGAAAAGATATATTGCTGGTAACAACGATGGCACTGGGTTGGATTTCTGCTAGAGGTCATGGTGCTCCATTTCGAATCAGTGAAAGGCTCACAGACATTTTAGAGAACACCATGCTTCCAGCCGTCACAGAACTTTATCAAGACCAGTTTATTTTTCAACAAGACAACTGCCCTGCTTATATGGTCAAAATTTTCCAAACTTGGTTTCGAGAGCAAAATATTGAAGTTCTGCCTTGACCTGCGAAAACCCCAGACGCCAATCCTATGGAAAATATTTGGGGTTTAATTTCAAAAAAGCTGTAAAGCTTTAATATTTTGCCGGGAAATCAACATCACTTGGTCCAGTTAATAGTCAATGATTATGAAGAAGGGATTGGTGTAAAGGAAAACCTTTTTGAAATTTTGGCTGATTCTCTACCAAGAAGGTTAAATGGTATAATTGAGGTGAATGGCGCAATGACTAGATATTAAAATTTATATACCTAATAATTTGTTTCTATTGTTTTATAATTTTCGTTACAGTTGTGTTTTTTTAATTTTCGTTACAGTTGTTTTATGCGTTAGCGTATTATTTGTAATATAAAAATTATTTTCGAAAGCAATCTTTGATGTCAATATTTTGACATTTTAGTACAAATCTGTCACAAAATATAATCCGGTAGTTAACCATACAATTTAAAAAATACCTATGTTTATCACGTACCACTATTATGATGCCGATAGTGTGCGTAGCTAAAACATGTGTCAAATTTACCTAAAGTATCGGGCTGAGACATGACATATGTGTGAAAATTGTCAAATTTTTGTGTTTAGTTTTTCCCATTTTATACACCTATTTGTTTTACAATTTTAACCAAAATTACCTTAAAAGTGAAGTCTGTGGTGCCTGCAAAAGCTGTTGATGTGGGTAAAAGGCAGAGAATGGAGATTTTCTTGAAAAGGTGTAAAACCTGAGCGAAAAGTTTGCATTTTTTGTTCACCTTTTTCTTATTGTTTACTATATTTTCCCACACAATTCGCAAAGTGAGCTTAAAGCGTCAATATCAGTTGATCCATCTAATGGCCGATAAGCCAAAAAGAGGCAATTTTAAACTACCAACCGGTATCTAACGGTTGTGGTCTACTAGAGTGCATGTCGACCGGAATACCTTAAACTGAGTAGGGGAAAGTTAGGTCGATCAAAAGCACGGCAAGATTAGCGGCACTTGTTTAAAATGCAATAATGATTGATTTAGGCACACCTGCTCTTCCTAATTATTTCTCTAGTTTGACTACTTTAAAATTCTATACACAATCTAAGCGTATAGTTTTATTAATGATTTTCAGTACTAAAACATTTTTTTTTTAAGTCCGCAGTAGGATTTTTTTTATTTTAATTTTTTCAAGAAAATCATTGCGAAAAACGACAAGGCAAGACTAAATTTTGATGAAACAAAGTTAAGTTTTTGGGGCTTAAAATACTAATATTTAATCTGCTGTGTGAAATATATTATTCTGTGATCAAAATGCTCCATCCTACATCCCTATCGTATCCAATCGATAGTTTAGACCTTTTTTTATGTTTTTTAGGCCTTAGGACGTTTTTCTGCGGCTAGGATTTTTGTGACCGACGAAATTGAATTTCTATCTCGGTAAAATTTTTTCTTTTTTAGTTTAGAGAGAGTATATTTTATTGCTTGCGTACTTGTCATTAGGTATAGCCTGGGCTACGTTCAGAAAGCCCAAACCATGATATGTCACAAAACCTATAATCTGTCATTAGTATCATTCTTGTTTAATGTTAGCTGATTTACAAAAACAAATCCAAGGGAGGCTTTGGGTTGGCCTTGGTGGTCATATGGCGTCTCAAATTTTTCTTTCAGGAGAAAAAATGTTCGGGTAAAAAAACAGGCTTTTTGTCCCCTATTATTTTCGAATGTTCGATTGGGTTGGTTTTAGGGTTGCCATTTGTTAAAATATTAATATGTGTGGATCATTCAAAAGCTATAACTAAACCACCGTGAGCTAAATCTTTTTGAGATTCTGTGTAAAGTACATATTGGACTAATAATATAATCTTGATGATAAAAATCTAAAAAAAAGACAGTCACGTTTTTTTAATTCCTATATAATTTCGGCTTAAAAACGTTACTATATGAAAAAAAAATAATAAAAAATCATATGGTAATGTAAGAACTTTAATAACTTTTAAGTTAAAAATAACTTCATTTTAATAAGTTAATAGGTTAAAAATTAAGTACTTTCTTCGGAGATAGATTTGCTAAGAATGGTTTAAATCATAACAATATTGGTTTACAAAACAACATTTACACACATTCATGTTTAACAAAAGATCACATACATACTCAATAACTAACCTAAATCTTTTCCTATTGATGGCCATCTATATCTTTATAACCTATATATCTTTTTTGATAATTTACCCAATTCCCTCACAATGTTTTAAACCTAGACTACATCTCTATCCGAATAAAAAAACGAATAAAAATTATTTTAATAAAATACTAAAAACGTTATACAAAAAAAATAACTTACATAAGAAAATACAACAAATAATAAATAAACACTACTTACAATTGTACTTATTACTTGAATATAAAATCAACAAGTTTATACAAAATATGATTTAACTCTGTTTTTGTGTACAATGTTTTCTTGATTATTCTTTATTATCAATTTTTATTTCACCCGGGAAAAAGAAAATTGTCAGATCCCTTTTCTCGACGTTCTGGTCACCAAAAATAATGGTGGTTCACCACTTCCATATATCGCAAACCAACTCATACTAGATATCTAAACTTTAAATCAAACCACTCCACATCAACCAAACTGGAAATTGCAAAATCTCTTATAGATCGAGCCACCTACTCTGCATACAGAAGAAACTTTAAATAAAGAAAAGGCAACAATTCGACCCCATCTACGAAGGAACGGTTTCTCCAACTACAAGATCAATAAAACTCTTCAGACTACACTAACACAAAGGACGACATATTTAAATACTGAAAGGAAGACGACACTTTTCCATACATCAAAAGAATTTGAGACAAGATCAGAAGAATAGGCAACCAATATCATCTTCGGACTGTCTTCAAAATGATCACAACAATAAGAAGTCAATTTACAAAAACTATATACCATATCGCCACAACACGAAGGACTGCGTCTACCAGGTACCATGCGAGTGTGTGGATATCTACATCGGAGAAACCAGCCGACCCATGGAAGTTCGCCTTACAGAACAAAAACGTAAAACTCGACAAGGGGACACAACTGGATCAAGAATAGCTCAACATTGCTGGGAAAATCAACATCATATGAAATGGAAAAAGGTAAAGATTGTCGCCAAGAAGGAAAAAAATTTAAAGAAACAGCATTCATACAGAGGAACCAGAATGTATTTTCTCAATACAGCGTCATCATCAAGTATATTTGAAAATCAATACTTTTCGCCGGTAACAGATTTCAACTGTGAAAGGGCGGAGCCAACAGTGTAAACTTCATGGTTTACTGAACATAGGTTAGTTTTTATGGTTCATTGAACACATGCTAGTATATAAGGTAGATAAAGTAGTCTTATGACGATTGCAGGGGGGCTATTCCAGTGGCTCATACCGATATCGTTACGAAGCGAATTCGTTATCGCGGCAACACCGCGGTTTGTTTTGTTGTTTCACAATGGCCGCGGCCGTGTCAATTCAACTTTGACAACTAAACTCGCACAAAAATATAAGTTTTGATTTGATTGAGAAAAATTAACATGATTTCTTCAGCGATGGTTGCAGACATCGGGAAACAAAATACTTTTTATAATTCCTGCTGCCTAGTTTCTCCTGTGATCTTGTGTTCTCTAACCACCCGAATGGAAGACGAAAATAAGTTCACACCATATTTGGAGCCCACAAAGAACGGCACAGTAAGTAAAACTAGCTTTTGTTATGGGGAAATATTTGTTTTACTTATCCCAAACTTGTACATCACTGCTATTTTAAGCTGGGTTTATATTTTATACTCTTCTGTAAAGGGAATCGCAAGCCCTTATGATAGAATATAGATAGGCATGGCCCAACTAGTTGAGTTTATCACCCACTTAAATTAAAGTCAGGCTTGGCAAGAATGTGATACATTGAGATAGTTTATTTAAAATGAAAACTACTGACTTAGATTCTTGCAGTTCACCAAAGAAAAAATAACTACTTAAAGCTGTGATCAGATTTTGGATAAGTACTATTTTGATAAAACTTAAAGTGTATACTTCTTTTTAGGTATAACATGCTAGGGTATGTGAATGGAGCTACATGTAAGAATCATTCTAGTAGGATAGTACCACACAAGACCACAACTTGGGCCACAAATTAACTATGGATAGATTCAAGTAAGACACAGACCAACCTTCCAAGGCACTAAATGAAACTAGACAAAGATTCGATGTTCAATAGACATAGTGAAACTAACTTTCAGAAGAAACTGATGCAATATACATGTATGCTAAATGTTATTTGTTCTCCCATTAAAAAATAATAAGATAACTTTTAATGAATTAAAAAGTTGTGTAAAATATAATACAGAAATAAAATTTTATTATTTAATTCTGTTAGGCCACATTTGTTTAAATCAAAAAATTTAAATGTCACTTAAGTGATAGTTATAGAACATTGGACCTATTGTAACTACGATTTTAGAACTTTTTCAAAAAAATTCGCAGATTTTTTGGGGGAGTCATCGAAAAAGTGTGGGCCACTATATATTATTTTAAGTTATTGCAAACTTTTTAAAATAAGGCAGAGTTTTTTTTCAAGAGCCTTTAGATTGGTTTGGTGGGGTAAGTTAAGTACAATATTAAGTTATTTCAAGCTCTGATTGCTATAAAAAAGAATTGATGAAGATGTTTTAAAAAATTGGACTGATGTGATTTAATATTTACCTAAATGATATTTCTTCATTATTTTACATCCATTTTTAAATTACCTAAATGATATTTATTCCCACACACACATAGCATAACGTGATATTTATATAGCAGTTGGCTAATTAAGCAAATTATTTTAATTTTTAATACCTGAGTAATATAATTTAAGAAACCTACTTAGTACCTACTTCAAATAAAGGGCCTTAAATGTATGCTGCATTTTTAAATTAACTCTAAAGTTTTACTGACTGACATGGCAAGTTTTTTACAATGCATTTAGATAAATTTATTTTTTTTGGCTAGATTAATACTTTATACTAGTTTTTAATTTAATATTACCAATTTATTATATTACAAAGAAAAAATTGATTTGAGTTGATTTTGTCACTCTTAACATTGCTATTAAAAAATAATAAAATTTGGGATAAAAAAACTGATTTATTTTACTTATTGGTTTAAATGTTACTTAGAATTACAAATTGTTTTCTAATATTTCAATAATTGGTGGATTGCATCTTTTCTTTCATCAGCTTGGGCACTGCTAACCTGAAACAAAAAATAAGATGTATTTCAAAATGTAAGCCAGTTAAATGGCTACTTAAGATTGAAAGCTTTCAGGTTTGGTTTATAAAATCAATCAATTACACCAATAGTAACTTTTAATCACCTCACCCTTTGAACTAGAGTATAATCCGAGTTATTAGACTTACATCGACTATATCTCACCAATTTTTTGGCCACCAGTTTTATTGCTGTCTGCCAATTTAGATTCTTTTAGAAAAGTACGGACCAAGTTTTACATTACATTCTACTTTGAAAATTTTATTATTGACTATCTTTTGTTTACCCCACATCTTAATATTTAAGGTAAAGTAGAAACTTAAGTGATGGTCAATGCTTGTGTGAATTTGGTCGAACGCACTTTGATTTAGAAACTAAGGGAGAGGATAAAACAACTTTCTGGCTAAGGTTAAAAAAAAACGATATGAATTTGGCCCTTGTATATATTATTTAGAAAAAGTAATGTAAACTGTCGATCAAAAAAACTATCAAGATAGTGAATAATAATTAAAAACCTTGGGAAAACAAAGGGAACAAGTTCAGAAAATCTAACAAGTTGGGATCCAAGTGGAAAAAGACTTGAGTTTTTCTTGTAAATTAACGTAATAAGTGTGGCTTATCCCCTAGTTACCCCAAGATCTTTAATTGTTATTTAATGTTTTTTTTTTTAAATATCCTGTGGACATAAAAAGTTACCTTAAAACTTTATTCCTCCTTGAATTTTACTAATGAAATTTGAAATATTTAGGTTTTGGTGGCTAATAAAAATAGTAGAAAACAAAAACTTAAATTACAGCAATAAAGAAGTGGAAATTTATGTGTGGTTGAAACGAAAGTAGCCAATTTTTCTAATTTTACTGATGAATTTTTGGATTTTAAAATGTTTTCTTTTTAATGTGAAGGTAGCTTACCATACCATACCATACCATGTTTTGTCCTGCTAAAATGTTTAGTTGCGTAGGTGGGGTGGGGTGCTGCCTGCTTAAATGTATTCATCATACATCTTAATAATTACGAGAAATCATTGATCTGAAATTAAATTTAAAGTAATTTATTATAGGTGTGATGTATGCAAATCTATAGTCTAATCAGCTAACCAGTTAGTTCACTTGAATTAATACTTCAGACAATAGCAATACCATGTGCTATTTTTTTTTTGTTTTTTTCCCAATATTTTTCCAATTTTGTGCCAAATTTAAAGTTAATCTTCTCATATAGGCCTGAATCAAAATGAATGAATGACCTTTCAATACAAGGAAAAAAATGAGCTAACTTTTTCATGTAAAAAGTTTAGATTTTTATAACATATTTTAGGTACTGTATTATCAAATTTACTTATTCTTTTTATTAGTGACATCCATAAAATCTGCATAAAATATGTAACGTGAATTAAATAATCCAATTTTTTAAACATTATCTTACAAAAATGCATAAGATTTGTTATATAGGTGTATATGGTTACCCAGTGGCGTCCCAAAGGAAGGGGGAGTCGAGGTAAAAACCCTCTGATACCGGTTAAAAAACAAAATTATCTGAAATTATCCCAATAAAATGATTTCTGAGTAAAATTACAATTTATTATTATTAAATTTTTTAAACTTTACTAATTTTGTGTAATGATGGGTTAAATAATTTACTGATAAGAACTAGTAAACTTTGTAAAACAGTAGATAAAAACTAAAAGAGTTTTTAAGACAGGAATTTGATCAACAGTAGAGAGTTTGAAAAGTTAAAAGTTTTATGCATTTTGATTTTGAAAAAGGTGAGAAACTTGGTCTTAAAATTATGTAGAAACGCAAAGGTTAAATATTTAAAAATGACTATTTATTACTGACATAATTGTGAAACTTAAAATGATGTTTCGTCAAAAACCACAATACTCTACTTTTACACAAAAATATTATATTTACACAAATTTTTTTGTTTATTAGATTTAAGTAAACATTTTTAAAACTCAGAATCTAAAACCGAGAGGCCAACACCTCCAATAGGTGTACGAAAACTCGATAATACCTGACAATACTTGACTGTATGGGACAAAATCTTAGGATAGTTTGCATTACTTGACAATAGGTGTACCTACAAATTTAAAATCAGGTGTTGGAATTGAAAACTTACCAAAACTGATTTCTATGGATAATTTATCAATATACATTGAGCAGCTACAGTAAGTGTTTATTCCCAAACTTCATAATTTATTTTCTCTCTTATTAGCACTACAGCATGGGTCCTGCTCTTGGAGATTTTCAACAGTTGACCTAAAAAAAGAACAGTAAATTATATTACATTAAAACATTAAAACTTTGAAAACCTTAAAAAAAGAAAATGTCTACATCAAAATTTGTTTTAGCAAAATCAATTTGAATATATGAAAGTTAGGTACATGACTCTCATCTGTCTGTCAGAGGGAGGGAGTTCAAAAGATCTACTATCCTGTGCAAATAAAATAATTGAAGAAGGGGGGACAGTATGAGAAGGGATGCTAAATTTTTACTTGATCGTACATAGCAGTTCAGAATCAGCCGCCTCTCTTCAACTAGGTACTCAATGCGGTTTGTTGTAAGTACTATTATTTACACAAGGCATAATATTTAGTAATTTGGCTATAACCTCAAAAAATACAAACATAAACTGTCCAAATAAATAATATTTGATTTTTTCTCGATATATAGGTAGATATTAGTTGATGTCAGATTTTTTTTAATAAAAAGTCAGTGTAATAACCTTGGATCAAACAAATCCTGCATTCTTGAATTTCCAACTTTTTTTTCTTATAATGTATGAATATTTTGTAAAATTATTTTTTGGTTTTCTGGCCACTGGCTCACGTCTTTTCAAAATGTATAAACTGAACTTAAAACGGACCTACTATATCTTTTTGTTTACATTATGTAAGTAGTCTTCTTTAAGCACCAAAAAGAACAGAATAGAATATAAGATAAAGTAAATATAAGTACTTACCCAAACAAAAAATCTGGAGGCACTTCCACACAAGGCCCATGTGGATTTTTCTTCACAGAGAACGTGGCTTTTCCAAACAAAATTCAATAACGGTTGACCACCATCACATTGTGATCAGATTTTTAGTCCATATTGCGTGCAAAAAGCTCATGAAAATTATTATTTTCCCGAAATTTCGCCGCAACAAAAATCTAAACAAACTTGACTGACTGTCGGCATTTGACAGTTGTTTTGGGAAAGTATTGCTGGTTGCGTGCCATTTAAGCCTTCTTTTTAATTAATAATAAGCGATGTTGCCGTAACAGTGAAAATAATGGCGATAGCGATCGTTATCTCATAACGATAGCCCACTGGAATTGCCCCCCTGATACATAAGCATTCTAAACGTTATGGAAAAGTAAAAATAAAGAAAATGGAAACTCGAAACTCTAGTTTACTGACTTATCCTCCTGTATAAGCGTTTCGTTATACGTGCATACAGTGGTGAGTGGCGTATTCAGGGGCGGCTTAGGATCTCCCCCACAGTTAATGTTAAATTTTTCATATATATATATATATATATATATATATGCAGTTACAATAGATGAAAATAAAAACGAACCAAAGGCAATGTGGAGAACCCTTAAAGAGTTAATAAATGGAAACCGAAAAGAAAATTCAGATACAATAAACTTTGAAGATAAAACCGAATCAAATAATATTGATATAGCTAATTCATTTAATGAATACTTTTTAAACAGTATTCAAAAAATAGAGGAAATTAAAGGTGAAAATAAAAGTAGATAGTTTTGAACAAATATTAGATAGTATTACCCCTCCAAAAAATAAACTCACAAAGTTTAGAAAGATTACATTCAATGATTAAGAAAATTAATAGATACTCTAAAGAAAAATAATAATGACAAAAATGGAATAAATTTAAAAATCATCAAAATATTATTTGAAGAAGTTTGAAACCTCCCATTAAACTTAATTAAAATGGATCTTTTCCAAGTAGATGGAAAGAAGCTACAGTAAGTTGTTCCTATAAAAAAGGTAATGAATTCGCAAAACTGCAAGGATTTCAGGCCAGTAAATACATTACCAGTGTATGAAAAAATATTGGAATTAGTTACAAAAGAACAGCTATTAGAATTTTTAAATGATAATAAGATTATAATCAAGAAACAATCGGGTTTCAGACAAAATCATTCATGTGAAACAGCACCACAGTATATAATTTCAAAATAGAAACATGAGATTGCAAACAAAAAAAAAGTGGTCACAGCGGTCGGTATTTTTAGATTTAAAAAGAGCCTTTGAAACAGTGAATGGTAAACTAATGATTGAGATGTTGGAAAGGTATGGAATACGGGAATTTGTAGTGAAACTATTTGATGAGTTTTTAACTGATAGAGAGCAAAGGGTTAAGTATAATGATGCGAAATCAAACAAATTGAAACTTAAATATGGTGTCACACAAAGAAGGACTTTAGATACTTTTATATATGTATGATTTACATAGAGGGGTCTCCAGAGCATATAGAAAACCTGATCAGAATTATTCATAGGGAACTAAAAAAATCTATCGAAGTGACTAAAGGATAATGGACTGAAACTAAATAATGATAAAACAAAATGCATGATTCCAGGAAGTAATACAAATCTAAAAAAAGTAAAAGAAAATAGAAAAATTGCTGTACATGATATAAAGATAGATGGTTCTGTGATAGAATGAGTGAAAAATTTCCAGTACTTAGGTTTAAATCAACATTCCCACATAACAGTGGAGGAATATTCAAGTTATAGGAATATTCCCTCAAAGTGATTTTTGGAATATTCTATTGCGTATATAACAGGAATATTACAGACCTATTTCTTGTTGAATATTCTTGTAGAGTTATATTTCTTTGGTAATAAGATGATAATATTCTCATGATAACGTGATAATCAAGTTATTTCTATGAATATTCCCAAAAAAAATTTTTTTTTCAGGGTAAATATTACTATCTTGTAAAAAGAACGCAATTTACATGATTTATAATTATAACTTAGTTTAATGTCATCTATTATAGGTAGATGGCACTGGAATCAATATGTTCTCCATGTAGCAGGTAATATTATTATAAATATAATACAGCAAAAAGTTATTTAGGTAATCTTTTGATAACTAATCTCAATATATACATTGATACATTGACATATCTATATCCATAGGCTGCTCCGTAATTGCACTTTAGTGATTCACAAAATCATATCCATGCAATATTTAATAGGGAGTAAAAAACGCACAGTTTAGCCCCGAGTTGTTAACAGTATTTTTTTAAATACCTTTATCAAAAAATCTGAGAAAAACAGGAGAACGGAGAGCACTTTCCGCAACACACCATCTTTACACTATAAATCAAGGCGGCTGGTAAATGAAATAACAATCGTTTCTATAGCGATGTGTCTATTTACTCGGTGACATTCATTGTTGCGACATTTTAATCTTTGACAATTTGAAATTTTGACGATATTTGAAAACTGGCGGAAATGGCTTAATTCTTAGGCAAGAATAATTAGATTTTTTTCAGTATTACTATTTTCCACTATTTCTCTTTAACTTTAGACCAAAAACGGACAGAAATCTTTTTTTGCACCATTGATCAAAAAAAAGGTTTTTTTCCATCGGTAACCAAAAAAGCCATGCTTTAGTTATCTGCAGACTGTTACTAAAATCATGTTTTTGATTTGGTAATACTGGGTAAACTCGCGTTTGTTGATGAAGGTATAAAAAAATAATTTTCATATGATCCTCTCTGTCTATTAATTAACTTTCGTTAATAAGCCAATCAATATTTGCACAGTTCCGCCATTACAATCCATTGTCAGTTACTGTTTTCGCTGTGAGTACGAATATATTCGAGGCATATAAACACCAATTGGCTACATCAAAACCAATTTCCATAACAATCGACGAACTGAACTAATGTATAGACATGTGGCAGCAGCTCTATGTGTTTAATATAATCAAACGGCTTCGACATATATGAAGTCTCAAGTTCGTTATGGCTTATCGATTATGTTAAACACTTAAACATAATAAAGGTTTTGTGGAATATTATGGACATTTAGCTATTATTTAAACGTTTCCGTATACTTATACCTAACACGTTTAAAACAAAGTCAATTAGAGGCACTACATTTTTGGCATGGTTCGTCGAGGCTCGATTATGTATTTGATGAACATAGATAATATCTTCTGTCATATATTCTGGCAAATTTCCAGCTCCTATTCGAAAAATTCATTTTAAGGTAAGGTGCGATAATGGTGATACTCTATGTGATATCCTATCTTTTTGGCCATTTTTCTTTTGACATAGTCACAACCCACATAACAATTAAACATTCCTGTAATGTTATAGTCATATACTTACTTAACTTACGTTCCAACTCATACAGGTGATATAAATGTGATAGAAACGTGACGTCAGGCACTGGCTATAATATCCCACATAGCAAAATATGTATATCCCTATTGAATATTGCATGATTATGATTTTGTGATTCAAAACATGTCCAGATGGCCACGAGATGGATATCCAGTTTTCCAAAAAAAGCACTATTTTAGCCTCTAGTTGTAAAAACTATTATTTCACACGGGTACTGCGCTCTTCCTTTAAACCACCTTAAACAAAAAAACAATATTTTAGTCACTAGTGGTATAATAAGTGCCTAAAATAGTGTTAATAGTGTTTTTTTATAAGCGTGGTAAAAAAGGCAGAATTTAGCTGCATATCTTATGTACTATTTTTGTAAATACCATTATCCAAAAAACCGGAAAGACATTTTAGAACATAAAAACTATTGACGTATATCACCATTTTTACAGGGTGCGCATAATTTAAAAAAGTGCATTACAAAAACCGAAAATTATTGTAAAGTACAGTTTCGAAACACTACTACGTAAAAACAATAAATATGCAAAACTGTACTATAACAAAATCGGAATCCGTTATAACGGACTCACATAAGATGTTACAAGGGCAAAACCGTAAAATAGTGTAACATATTACCGCTAGATGGCGACACAGTATTCATCCGACAACAGCTGGACAGGGAAACCTGTGTAACATATTGCCGCAGATGGCAGTACATGCCGACAAATTAGATTCCGACAACATTTTCGTAACGGTTTTTTCCGCACTTGTTTTTTATTGTACAAAATGGGTTGGCTCCCTCCAAGGGAGGACTATAAATACGGCCCTTAGATAGGTACTATCTAATAATAACAAATCAAACGGTGTCCGTCACACCGCAGTACCATCTAGCGGCAATATGTTACAATATTTTACGTTTGTATGCTTTTTTCTTTGTAAAGTTTTAGTATTGCAAGGATTATAACATATTGCAAAGATACCATTGAATGTAGAGAGCTAACTTAACGGCATATAAGTTGGAACTAGCCTATTACCAATTCAGTACCAAGTTTCGTAATTTTTCTTAACATACTGGGTTGCAGGGGCGTACTTAAACGAAGCTTAAACATTTACAAAATTATTGATTAGTATGGAAGCGATATATTACCAAATATGAAACGGCACAATGGTTGAACGGTTTAAAATAGGTAAATGTTTAAGCTTATTTTTAAGTACGCCCCTAAAGCCCAGTCCGCTAAGAAAAATTGGTAATAAGCGGGTGCCAACTAATATGAGAGTTTACTTAGTTTTTTAAGAGCTATCCAATGATACGTACCGCTCCAGCAATATGACCGGATACCATTTCCCGTGATACCGATCTCTCTAAAAGCTAAGGCAGGAATGTAAAATTTATTTTGCTTTATCTTAATCCGTTTTTCATTTACAACCTCTTGGTCTACAAGAACTCTATAGGTGGGGTGCAAAAATATACGGGAAACCCCTGTATATGTAAGTAGTATATCTTTATAACAACATTATTTTATGTTTTATCTCGATTCAAAACAATTGATGTAATTTGAAATAATAGAAAAATATATTGACCTGCCTCTTTTTTATTTGAATAGTAATAAAAAAAATTTAAATACAATAAATGTTTAGTTTTATTTAAACTTTAAGAATTTTTCATTTTTATCTATAGAGGATATATAAGAAATTGGTAACTCGAACTTGTAAATTTTAAATAGAACGTTTTTTTAACGAACGAAATTTTTAAATAGTCGTTTTGAATACCCTATGACAATATTTAACTGTTAATATCTTGAAAACAGTTGAGGGTCGACATAGGTTATGTTATAAAAAAATGTTTATAATTTTAAAAGAGGATGGAAAAATGTAATAATATACTGGGTGTTCCATTTGAAATTTTGCAATTGTTAATTCATTTTAGAAAATGGAAAATTATATATTATTAGGATCACATCAAAACAAACGAAACATTTTCCTTAACAATTGCTTATTGTGTCAATAACTTTAAATTGTAATCTAAATTTGATTGTTCTAAATTTGCATTTCTAGTTTAATTTAAAACAATTGTGAAAAAGTGAAAATTGACACGATCATCCTCCATATCAGCTAAATGCTTATTTAAATATTGTAAACTATTTAGTTTTTTAATAAAACTAAATATTTTGTACAATCAAATTACAATGTAAAAGTTTTTTTTTGGTCCGCGTTTTTGAAAAAATCGACTGTACAAGGTGTCCAAAATTCGATGGTTTTGCGGGATTTCGGGTAGTTCTAGAGGAGATAGAAAAAATTCAACTCCCCTTTGTGGGGCTCAAATTTCAAGCCAATATTTTTGGTACCCCGTCGTCGAGCTACGGGGGCTTTGTGAAAAGTCTGCGTTTTGGGATATTCGCTATAACTTTTTTATTTATGAAAATATCTTCGTAGTATTTAATTATTTTTTTTTGTAGAGTTTTTAACCTAGAATTTAATTACCAAGTCACTTTGATCTTTTGAGATATAACAGAAAGTTGGTATTTTTCTTATGGAACACCCCAATTTTTTATATATTTTTTAAATGCTTTTTTAATTTGCTTCAAAACGATGTGCCCTTTACAAAAATCGGATAAGTAGTTACCGAGTTAATAAATATTTTCCATAAATCATATAGTAGGATGTGATAAAGGCATTATTAAAAAAATTATTGATTTAATATTAGGCCTTCAATTCAAGAAGAAGCTAAATAGTTTTTTATTTCTTCGTAAAAAATTATTATTATTATCTCAGATTGACAACCATGAACCATGGCACTCGAGATTTTTTTAATAATGTTGCGTGCTGCTTTGATCACAGCCTACCATAATATGATTTAGAGAACATATTGAATACCTCGACAACTGTTTATCCGAATTTTGTAAGAGGCACATCGTTTTGAAGGATATTAAAAAAGAGTTTAAAATATTTTTAAAAAATTCGGGTGTTCTTTAAGAAAAATACCAACTTTGTGCTATATCTCCAAAACTAAAAGTGCCTCTTTAAATCTGATTTAGTAATTAAATTCTAGTTTAAAAAGATATTTTTATAAATAAAAAAGTTATAGGGCCTATCCCAAAATGCAGACTTTTAAAAAAGCCCACCACCAAAAATCGAATTTTGGACTTCCTGTACAGGGTGGTCCAAATTCGAGGAGCCTCTATAGCTTTGGGCTTTTGGAGCATAGTTAGCCCAAAACTAATATACATGTTACGGGCTCGATTTTCAAGAGAAGTGGAAAACTAAAAACCGCATTGCGATATGTCAAAGCGTTTCTGAGCTACAGGGTGATTCTTAAAAACGTGCGTTTCTAAAAACCCTCTACAACTTTTTTATTTGTAAAGAGAGATTTTCATTAAAAACATTTTTTGAAGATTTGTTAAGGACAAATCTACCTTTTTCACCGATTTTGTCTTAAAGCCTTTAGTTCACGAGATATAACACAAAATTACATTTTTTTAAATGAAATACCCTAATTTTTAAAAAAAAAATTAGTTTTGTAATAAAATTTCCTGTTAAACGATGTGTCATACATCTATAAATTAAGTTAAACAGATATCTGAAATTTTTAATAATTACCATAGTAGGTTATGTTTAACTCTGACCTATGCAGTTTTAGGGTATCCATCTAGGTAGCTATGATCAAATAAAAACAATTGCCATGATAAAAGAGCCCAAGTGTCAAAAGTGGCGTCTTCGTCAATATATAAAAATGTTTAAAAACTTTGAAAGGTACGACATGATAAAATGTTATATTGAAAGTAACGAAAATCGACAGACGGCGTTAAATCTATATTTCCAGAGATATCCGGAAAGAAGGCAACCTAGCTCAAAAATATTTTTGAAGTTAAAACGTCATCTACAAGAATACGGATCCTTTACAAAACCGCGGCCTAGGACGTATAGAAGCCTAGCCAGAGGGGCTATGGAGAGAAACACTGGAATTACACGCAGTAATGCCGTTCGGGTGCTTAAAAAACATAAGTTTAGGCCCTATCGACCCCGACGGGTGCACCAATTACGGCAACGAGATTTTGCTCCAAGACGTACATTTTGCAGGTGGTACCTAAATAAAAGCCAAGAAGACCCCGATTTTGCCAGAAAAGGACGGATGGGGCAACGATTTCTAGTAACGGAATATTCACCAGATATAACTGCTATTACATATTATGGTGGAACAAGCGAATCAGTGAAGGTTCAGTTTTAAGGTATGGGTTAGACATCTACAGAGGACAAATTATTGGGCCCTATATTTTTGATGGAAATTTAAATGCCGAAAGATACCAAAAAATTTTAGAAGAGCAGGTGATTCCGATTATCGACAATTTGCCACTTCAGCAAAATAATGAGCTATACTTTGCTAAATATTGTGTTTGCCGAAAACTGGATCGGAAATAAAGGTCCTATATATTGCCCCCCAGGTCTCCAGATCTGACCCCTTGCGACTTCTTTTTGTGGAGGAGAGTCAAAGACCTTGTATTTCGAAATCGCCCAACTACTAGAAGGGAATTGGAAGAGGCACTTTGTACTGCATTCAGGCAGATTCGTGCGGTAGAACTTCTTAATGCAAAAAATAGCGTCAAGAGAGGATGTAGGATATGTTTACAAGAAAACGGCCGTCAATTTGAGCACTTGTTTTAGAATTAAAGAAAATTGTTAGATGTAGATTTTAGGTGTTTAAACTATGTAACACTAATAAAAATTTTAAATAAAATCTTTTAATAATTTAATTTTTGTTTATTATTTTAGGGTTGGTAATTACAATAAACTAGAACCTAAGGTTCGAGGTTGCTATGTCTCCTCGTGTCGTAGCCAACTTGATTTTGTATGAAAAAAAAACAATAAAATTTTATTTACACGTTTAGGGCGCGCACAGCGCCTACTATGGTAAATATCAAAATATGCAAATATGTTTTAAACTATTTAATAAAAATAGCTGTATGGCACATCGTTCGACAGGAAATTTTATTAGAAAACTAATTTTTTATAAAAATTGGGGGTATGCCATTTAAAGAAATATAACTTTGTGTGATATCTCGGGAACTAAAATCTCTATCTTTACAAATAAAAAAGTTGTAGAAGGCCTTTAAAATCGCACATTTTTGAGAATCACCGTGTAGCTCAGAAACGCTTTGACATATCGCAATGCGGTTTTTAGTTTTCGACTTCTCTTAAAAATCGAGCCCGTAACATGTATATTAGTTTTGGGCTAACTATACTGCAAAAGCCCAAAGCTATAGAGGCCCCTCGAAATTGGACCACCCTGTACATTGTTCTATTTTAAAATGTGTATACTAAGACCAAATAGATGAGGTTATAAATTATATCGTGTTTGTAAGTTTTTTTTATAAACAACTATTTTTCCATTTTCTATCTTGAGATTCATTTACAAACTTTTTGGCCAAAGTGGCCTGGCATACAAAACCACTATGCGGCGTGTTGGGCAACAGCCAAACCTCGGTAAGATCACCGCTGATTATTTCGAGCATGGAATTTTTGCCAGAGATTTCGGGCTTATCCCATGCAACTGTTTCCGTAACAAAATCGGTTTTGGCAGGGATTGCATCGTTTGTTTAATATGTTGAGAGTTTAAGATACTGTTATACCGTTGTGCTTTTATCTTTAAGGACACTAAACTGCATCTACTTATACTTTGTTTATCTTGCCAGAAAAATATAGGTAGTGCCAAAAAAAACTTTTCAAATGATTATAACTTGTCCGATTTGTCCGAAATTGTCCGATTTTAATACTATTTAGCTTTTTACAAAAAATTATACGACCAATGTCAAACCTGACATTTCCTAAAAATCCAAGATGGCGGACCTATTTAAAAAATAGGCAATTTTAACCCCTAGATATTTTTTTTTTGTGTGACACCGTAATAAATCTGAAACATCGGTTACGAAGCCACATTCTGTCGAAGCACATCGATGTATTATTTTAAAAATTCGGACAAGAAAGAAGGAAGTTTGCAGTTTTTAAATCGACCAGAGTTTACGTGCAAAATCAAGTTTATTAAGAAAAAATCTACCTACTTGTTTAAATAGCACCAACTTTTTCAAAAATTGATCGTTTAATGAGTTTAAACTTTTTAAAAGGCACAGGCCTCAAAATTTATAGAACTTGTGTCAAAAATGACATTTGTTAAAAATTCAAGATGGCGGACTTTTAATCTCAAACATCGGTTACAAAACCACGTCCTTGCCAAGCACACCAATAAAATATTTTAAAAATTCGGACAAGAAATAAGGAAGTTTAAAATCGTGATATAGACCAGATTTTTCCTGCAAAATCAAGCAATTTTTTCTTAATAAGCTTGATTTTGCATGCAAACTTTGGTCTATATCAAAATTTAAAACTTCTTTATTTCCTGTACGATTTTTTTAAATGTTACATTGATGTACTTGGGAAGGATATGGCTTTGTAACCGATGTTTGAGATTGAATACAGTGTGGGAGAAAAAGTTTTTTCTATGAGGGTGAAATAGGCCTATTTTTTTAATAATTTCGCCATCTTGGTTTTTAAAAAATGTCACTTTTATCCTTAGTTCTATAAATTTTAAAGCTTGTGCCTTTTAAAAAGTTTAAACTTAAGTATTCAAATCGATCAATTTTTGAAAAAGTTATTTCTATTTAAACAAGTAGATTTTTTCTTAATAAGCTTGATTTTGCAGGTAAACTCTGGTCTATTTAAAAATTGCAGACTTCCTTCTTTCTAGCCCGAATTTTTAAAATGATATATCGATGTGCTTCGGAAGAATGTGGCTTCGTAAACAATGTTTTAGGTTTATTACAGTGTCGCACACAAAAAATACCTAAGGGGGTTAAAAATGCCTATTTTTAAAATCAGTCCGCCATCTTTGATTTTTAGGAAATGTCAAGTTTGGCATAGTTCCTATAAATTCTGCAACCTTGGCTTTCTAATAAGGTAAATATTATTAAAATCGGATAATTTCCCGCTGAGTTATAATCATTTAAAAAGTGCGGTTTTTTTGGCATACCCTATATTATATAGGGTGGGCCAAAAAAAAACGGGACTTTTTGTATTGTCTATTACTTAAAAAGTAGTTTCCCGATTTTAAAAATGTTTATCATTTTGAAAATTCGGGACATTAGAATTTTGGAATTTGATGTTAAAATTGACAGTTCGTAAAAATCCAAGATGGCGGACAATTTTAAAAGATAGGAATTTTTGACCCCCTGCAAATTTTTGGTGTGCGTCACTGGTGCATAACTAAAAATATATTTCAAAAGCCATGTTTTTCCTTAGTTTACTTATGTATCGCTTATTAAAATCGGGTAAGAAATAAGAAAGATATAAATTGTTTAAATAAGTGAGTTCGGTAAGTCTAATTCATTTAAGTCGAAAAAAAAAGCATGATTTTGATTGGCTCTGCTTTTCGATGTATATGTTCGATTTTAAAAGTGCTAAACATTTTGAATAGCCAAGATTTCAAAATTTATTCAGTTTTTAGCAAAATTGACATTTTGTAAAAATCAACGATAGCGGACAATTTTAAAGAATAGGTGTTTTTGACCCCCTGCAAATTTTTTGTGTGCATCACTGATGCAAAAATTCAACTTTGCATGTGGAGCCTTATAATTTGTGAGTCTACTGATGTATCGCTTGTAAATATCGTGTAAGAAGTAAGAAAAATACGCATGGAGTTATAAAAGTGCACCTGGAAATTTATTCAGTCACAAAAATTTAATAATTAAAAAAAAAAACATATTGTTGATTCGGTAACTTTAAAAGTACTTTGGTTTGATTCAAATTGAAATTTCAAAAAAATTAAAATCATTGACATGACTGAATTTGGTTACTGATTTGAACAATTTATAACTTTCTTACCTCTTAGTCAATCTTAAATCTCGATACATCAGTAGACTCGGGAATTATGAGGCTCTGCATGCAAAATTTAATTTTTGCATCAT
Source organism: Oxystoma pomonae (assembly GCA_963921995.1). Taxonomy (NCBI): domain Eukaryota; kingdom Metazoa; phylum Arthropoda; class Insecta; order Coleoptera; family Brentidae; genus Oxystoma; species Oxystoma pomonae. Next base: position 46,308,208 of record OY998171.1, on the reverse strand, counting down.
TGGCGCACAAAAAAAAAACACACAAACACCTATTTTTTAAAATTGTCCGCTATCTTGAATTTTTAGGAAATATCAATTTTTTCAAGAGCCTAATAAATTTTGAAATCTTGGCTTTTCAAAATGGTCAGCACTATTAAAATCGGACAAGTACATCGAAAGGCAAAGCCAAGAAAATGATGTTTTTTTCGACTTGACTGAATTAGGATTACCGAACGCACTTACTTGAACTATTTATAACTTTCTTACTTCTTACTTGCTTTTAGTCAGCGATACATTAATAAATTGGAGAAAAACATGGCTTTTGAAATATCTTTTTAGTTATGCATCAGTGGGGCACACAAAAAATTTGCGGGGTGGTCAAAAACACCTATTCTTTAAAATTGTCCGTCATCTTGGATTTTTACAAAAAGTCAATTTTTCAAAAAATATAATAAATTTTGAAATCCTGGCTATTTAAAATGGTCAGTACTTTTAAAATCTAACATATACATCGAAAAGCAGAGCCAATTGAAAATAATGTTTTTTTTTCGACTTGACTAAATTAGGCTTACCGAACCCACTTACTTAAACAATTTAGATCTTCCTTATTTCTTACCCGATTCTAATAAGCGATACATTAGTAAGAAAAATCATGGCTTTCGAAATATATTTCTATTTATGCACCAGTGGCGCACACCAAAAATTTGCAAGGGGAGGTCAAAAATACCTATTTTTTTTTAAATTTTCCGCCATCTTGGGTTTTTACGAGATGTCAATTTGAACATCAAATTCCAAAATTCTAATGTTCTGGCTTTTCAAAACGACCAAAGGTTTTAAAATCGGATAAATACTTTTTAAGTAATAGACAATTAAAAAAGTCCCGTTTTCTTTGGCCCACCCTATAGAAACGACCAAGACATTTTTAGATATTATTGGAGATGTGAAAGTTAGGACAGTGATTCCCAAAGTATGGGCCGCGGCGCCCCGAGGCGCCGCGAGAAAAAACCAGGGTGCCGCGGCCGCCAGGTGCTCCTGATAAGGCAGAATTTGAGTTACGTTTAACAACGCCGGCGGCGCATCCGCTATTAACCGAGCCTCGAGCCCGAGAGAGGAGAGCAAGTTTCTAGAATTTCCAGAAGCCCGTATTCGACCTGCGCGTCGCTCGACGAGAATTTTCGCGAGCGCTCTTTGACAGTATTTAAGTCGCCGCAGTCCGATTTGCTAGGTTAGTATTGATAGATCAAGACAGAATGAACACGCATCGACAAGTGACGAAGGAGTAAAAAGAAGGAATCATTGCAAATACGATGATAGCTATTTAAACTTTGGTTTTACTTCAGTAGAAGTAAATCATGATAAAGACCGCAGTGTGTGCTCTGTTTGAAAATTCTAGCGGTCAAAAATATGCTCCCAAGTAAGCTAAAACGACATCTCGAAACCATTCATCCTACGATGGTTGGAAAGTCACGGGAATTTTTCACAATAAAGTTGCAGAATGTACAAAAACAAAAGAATGTGTTTATTCAACAAAGTTCGGTACTTACCAACGCACTGCTGTCCTCTTTCAAAGTGGCATACAAAGTGGCGAAGTGCAAGAAACCTCACACCATCGCAGAAGAACTTATTTTACTTGCTGCTGTTGACATGGTTAACATTATGATACGAGAATCGGCGGGAAAACTAATTTCAAAGGTACCTTTATCTAACAACAATATTAGTTGAAGAATCCATCATATAGCTGAGGATCTTAATGATCAATTGATAGAGAAAATTAAAGGCAAGGAATTTGGTCTGCAACTTGCTGAGGCTACTGATAGTAATAAAGATGCACACCTTATTTGTTACGTACGCTTCCTGGATGATAATATTATTGTTGAAGACCTTCTTTTCTGCAAAAGTATCGATAAAAGCGGAGAGGCTCAAGACTTGTTTCAAATTCTTGACAAGTTTATAACAGAGAATAATTTAGATTAGGACAAGTGTATTGGAGTTTGTACTGATAGCGCTCGATCAATGTCTGACCGTTATGGTAGATTGCAAGCACTTATTTGCAGTAAAGCACCGTATTCCATTTGGACCCATTGCATCATTCATAGGGAAGCACTTGCATCAAAGTCGTTGGGCTGTGAATTGAATTTGCTTATGAAACGTATCACAGACGTAGTTAACTACATAAAAACTAGTCCGCTAAAAACCAGACTATTCAAAATTCTTTGTATGGACATGGATGCTGAACACACTGCGCTGCTCTATTACTCCAGTGCACGATGGCTTTCACGTGGAAACGTCTTATCCCGTACATTCGAGCTACATTAAGAAATCTACATTTTCCTGGAAGAGGAAGGTCCTGCAAGCTCCATATATTTTAAGGATCCCGACTTTTTGCTAAAACTGGCATATTTGTGCGATATATTTGGCAAACTGAATACCTTAAATCTGTCTCTCCGAGGCAATAATATGCATATCTTGAAACTATTAGAGAAAATTGCAGTATTTAGGAAAAAACTTCAGTTGTGGATAAGAAATATTAATGAAGATGGCGGTCAAGATTGTTTTCCAGAATTGCATAAATTCTCTCTCTAATGAGCTCGTTATCTCTCAAGACTTGCTGTTCCTTTTCACCGAATACCTTTCGAAACTCAATGGTTTGCAAAATACTTTACAGAAGAAAATGTCGAAAAATTTGCATGGATTCCAGATCATTTCCATGCACAATCTCCACCAGAATTCACTTCACTAGAAGAAGACAGTCTTATTGAACTCTCTTGCGACAACAGCCTAAAATCAAAATTCGCTTCTTCTGATTTGGTGGAGTTTTGGGTATCCGCCAAAAATGAATATCCGGCTCTAAGTTTAAAAGCTTTGAGGATTCTAATCCCCTTTGCAACATCCTATTTATGCGAAGCTGGATTTTCACCTGTAGCTGTGATAAAGAGCAAATATCATTCAACGATCAACGTGGAGTAAGAAATGAGAGTGGCAGTGTCAAGCCTTATTCCCCGCTTTGAAAAAATGTGTGCAAATCACCAAGCTCACCAATCACAATGATTTTTTTTCTTTTAATAATAATCTATCTTGTGTATTAGTTTAATAATAAACCTATATGAGCGTTAGATTGGAGTTATTTTCATTCATCTGTTTTGTAACTCGTGCCAATATATTTACAATGGTGTTAAATAAAGTGTTGCTACTATACTCTAGGCAAGTTGCAAATCACATATTGTATACATTATACATATGCAACATCTTGCTGGACACAACTATATATGCATATTGCGAGTAGGGGCGCCCTGACAGAATACTTAACCTGTAAGTGCGCTGCAAACTAAAAAAGTAAGGAAATAAATTTTTCCTAAATGATGTAGGTAACAATGATGAGTGAATATATTTAAATAGATGTAAAGACAGCTAAAATTAAAAAAAACACTTCATATCACTTCATTCAAAAATTAACAATTTTCTACTGCGTCACTTAGTAAGGAACAAAACCATATAATTATGAGATACTTTTTTTTTATAGCGACGGGAAATCTTTATAGACACCGGCAGGCAACCTCTAGTGATCTGAATCTTATTCATCCTCTCTTGAGGGCGCCTACGGACTAAACCCTTCCGCTGCAAATTTTATCGAAAAATAGGGGAAATATTCTCAAGAATATTACGTCACTATTTCGCCGTTCTCTATTTTGGTCTCTTACACCCGATTCCCACCTACGACTTTCTTGTGATTGCTCACTGATGCGTCACATGATGTTAATATGAAATGTTATGACAGTCATGTGACGCGTAAGCGGGCATGCACGAAAGAGTCGTAAGTGGGAACCGGGTCTTAGATGCGTTCGTCTTCGTGTTTGATTTTTAGACTCGTTCTTACTATATTATGCCCCAGGTTCCATTTATTTACCTGTGGTATCATTTCTTTTTTGCGGGAATAATTGTTTTCGTCCATTGGTCTTTTTCGGTATTTCAGTCTTATCTTGCTTGCTAGGATTTTCTATTTTGCAGTTTTTTGTTTTCTTCACTGTGGACATTTTTATCTTCACATACAATATCTTCGACAATTAGATCTATGGGCAGCATTCTTGTTATAATCTGAATAGCTTCAGTTGGTATCATTCGGTAGACGCAGGCTACTCTTAGGGAGGCTTTCCGTTGCATTCCTATCAGCATATTTTTGTACTTTTTTGTGCGCAGTACTGGACTCCATATCACTACACCATATGTCCCGATTGAATGGATTACTGTGCAGAGGAACTTCCTCTTGCTCGAGTTGGGTCCGTTTATGTTGGGTATTAGATTTTGTAGTTAAACGAGTCTTTTAATTTCCTTTTTAGTGGTTTCTTTTATATGCTTTCCGAATTTCTGGTTTTCACCGATGTGGATTCCAAGATATCGTACACTCTTTTGCGGTTTTATGAGGACTTCATTTAGTCGGAAGTCAAAGTTTTGCCTGTCACTTTTTCTGCTTAGTGTGGCCCTTCCATCATTAATGATAGAAAGGTCAGTGTTATCATATGTTGTTGTCGCCGTTAGTTGCCTCTTATGGCCAAAATCTTACCATTCCAAGCTTGAAAAATATATAATTACATATCGAGACGTTGCAAGGAATAATTGGATTTTATTTACTTAACTATCTAGTATGGCTAGCCCAATAACCCCAGAGCTTTTGTCATCATTATTTGCTTTATTTTTTAAAGTTATTATTATTACACATTTTGCGACATTTGGGCTGATCTCATAGTTATATTAACAAACCGTACATACATATTAACGGGGAAAGGGATTTAATGTATTGCTAAATAAATATTCGTATTGTACATTGATAACCAATAAAACCAGTCAAAATGAAAACCACTGATATTATCATATTTTATTAATTTTTTACTTTCAAGACGTTCAAGGAAATTTCAACTAAACAATAACTATCACACCACTTAAGAGAAAAGAATATAAAAGACCATTTTGCAGCTTTGTTTCCCAACTTTCCAATCCAACAAGCTTCAAATGATACCCGGTGTAGCGTTCCCTAATGATCACTCAAGAGAAAAGAATATAAAAGACTATTTTGCAGCTTTCCTTCCCAACTTCCCAATCCAACAAGGTTCAAATGATACCCGGTGTAGCGTTCCCTAATTATATCAATCATTATTTAGTAAAACAATGGCACTTTTTACAAAACTTTTTTCATACCTTCATAAAAAACATCACGTTACTCAGTGTTCGCAAATAACCCAACCGTGACTTTTTTGGTTCGTGACGCATTAAAAAAAAGGGTCAGACGTATATTCTTAGTATGTAGGTACGCTCTTTTATCTTTTCCTTTTTTTACTATCAAGGAATGTCTAAAATTAAAATTAGCACTAAAATATTCGAAGCACATTCTAAGAATAGATTGCGTTCCGTCTTAATCATGTGCTATGGTAGCTCCACAGAATGTTCCGATATAGACATTCTTATCAGATGCTTAACATGTACTCTACCATATATTCAAAGTTAAATACGAAGTAGATGTTTAGAATCATAGATATCTTTAGGTATATATGGTACTATGGTACTATGTCCTTAGTATATACGTAGAATTTCCCGCTGCTTATCATACATTTAGCACATGCATAAACAATAAGTTATATCAAGTAAATTCTTTATGCTCCATTGATGGGATAACTCGTTTAGATTGTAAGTAGTAAAATATATATATTTGAAATGTCATGTGCAGTAGCTTCTAAGAATAATAAGCACCAAATAGCATGTATTAAGGACGTACTCAAAAGATGTCTTTTAGCACAATTTTGAAATCAAAATTTATATTATCTACTTTGCATACTCCAAAGTTATGCTAAAAATATTCTTCCTCAATGGTTTATTTTTGGCAGGTCCCATGCACGTCTTTATAATTACACCGTATTATCGTATGTATCCAGCACATGCCAAAGAGGTATAGCCCAATTTTTTGATGAGCAGACTGATGTCATTTTTTTGGATCTCTATTTATACATTGTTTTAGACAGCGACAATAAATATGTAAAAAAAGTCATGTCGTTGATTGTTTCCACTATGAGTTCAAATTGACAACAACAAACTATGAACTGTTGACAACAAAGAAATATGTTTTCAGAGGCAAAAATGACGTAAGTCCGCTCAGCAAAAAATTGTGCTATACTGTAAAGAACATCTTGTGAAAGAGGTCCGACGCATGGTCTTATCATGTAAATTTTCTTTTAATGCTATGTGGGAAAATCTTCGAGGGCAGGGATCTTTAGAATTCGTAGCAAGTATACACACGGGACCGCCGACTTTTCACTCCTTCCAAACGATCACCTTGCTTCATGTTAGACTTGCATCTTGCAAAACTTATTTAAGACGGTAGACTATTTCTTCAAAGCAGCCTGCATATGTGTTGACCGAAAATTGAATTCCCGGTTCCACCCATAACCAACACCAACACCTGCTACCTCCTGCTCGGAGTTCCAGCTAGTTCCTTTGGAACAGTAATCTTCAACACCGGCCTGCTACCTCTCCTGCATTCAGTTTGGTCGAGGTCCAGCCGCATCCGTTGTAGCAATCCTGCTGCCAAAAAACGCAGTCACAATTCATTTATAGGTTGCCTGCTGAGTGTCGACCACCGGAATTCCACCTTTGAGTCCTACTTACTTTCAGGTCAACCATTTCTACCTCATGTTAGTACGCTGTGCACAACCAGAGACAACAGGTATATTCTTTTGATCTGATTAAACTGAGCAAAGTGATGTGATTTTTCTTTTACTTTTAGTTTAATCACCTTCACTTTGTTCAATTTTGACAGATTCCAAAAGATCAAAAATGTATCATCTGACACTGACTTTGAAATATAATTTTTGTTTGACACAGAGAGTCAAAATATTAAAAAAAAAACAAAAACTTTGTGCTTTAAGTGATGAAGAAGCAAATTTTGGAAGCTTAGGTATTCTCATGTCTGTACATCTGTACCATACTGAATCTTTAAAAAATAAAGGCGGATTCAGATTCCATAAGGTAAGCGGTATGAGGTATGCGGTAAAACGCAAGGAAAATCAACAATAGCAAATGCCTGCTTCTGTTCACAGTATTTTCGTAAACATGCACGTTTTTTATCATTTTCTTCTTGCGTTTTACCGGATACATCATACTGCTTACCTTAAGGAACTCTAAATCCTCCTTAAATGAGCTCTTAGTTGAGTTTGAAATAAGCGACGAAAATAACTAGCTTCTTCACTTCTGTCTTCCTCCGAATTGTAAAGATTTACTTGTACTGAATTTTCCATTTTTTCACACACTGTTTACTGTGCTTTTTTTACTAAAAAAGTGAGGTTATGAAAACTGTTTTGGACAAAGTGAGCACGAAATTTGGGCAATCAGTTGCGGCCAGATAACAAGTAATTGCAATCAGTTGGTGGGTATAGGGGGAACTGATCGAAAATCCAAAGAACATGCAGTGTTTAGTTAAAGTGATTTCGATCATTTGGTTCAGAACGAAAGAATGCCAGGAACATAATAACTTACGGAGACTAACAGAAAGCTAGGGCCGCGCAAGAACTACGTTTCTGTAGTGCATAGCGCATTGCGCCGAAGAGTGAAAGTAATGCTTGTATTAAGTAAACACCTACCTTGCCCCGTCCATCTCTTTTTATATGATCATAAAAGAAAGACAGAACATTTTTCAATGTCGAAATATATTTCACACAATTTTTATTTTGTACCTGCCGGTTTTTGCCACCGCTTGTCAAATTCTGTCAAGCCTGGCAAGCGGTTTTTTTTAGATTTTCAAAAGTGAGCTATTATAATCAATTTTGGTTGGAAATCGTACGAGTTTATGAAATTAGCTATACAGTGGATTAACAACTTATTGTAAAGTCTGAATGCCATTTAAATCAGGCTGGATCACTACCATTAAAGCTAGAGAGCATGGGACTATTTGAGTGTCGAAAATTGGGGCTCAGATTTTTGCGAACCAAATCCCTAAAGAATATATTTTGATGATTTATACAGAGTTAAGCAAGAAGATAATAGGTTGAAATACAAACAAAAAAAGGAGATATAGGTTAAAACATTCATAAAATCTGTAAGACTTTTATACTGGGATTTTTTCCCAATTAATAAAAGCAAATAACATAATAAAATGTTGTTACCTTTAATATTTGATAATATTCCTCAACATATTTATAACCCCTTCCTCCTATTTTAGGTTTTTAAAGGGTCCAAAAACTATTTCTAAGCTAAAGAACGTTTTTTAGCTGCATGGAACAGCACAAAGTTGGTTAAGGTTTGTATAGAGCTAAAAACGTTGGCGAATGCATTGCTTTTTTAACCATAAAAAGTATAGAAAAACGGCGCCTGTTAAGTTTTTTCCTATCCTTTTATTATTAAATAAGTAAGGGACTGTAAAAATTAACTAAAAGAATATACGTATTTTATTATGCGTCTGGCTATACAAGTAGTTCCTCCTGTAGCCACCGGCTCCGCTCATGTCGCCGTCAAACAATGTTCCCCAAGTAAAACACAGTATCGGTCACTCTCGCGTAGCTATTACTTTCTCTATGGTTGACGCTTTGCGCATGTCATGTTACTTTCTCGATGTGCACAACGTGAACAGCAGAATTGCTGAGGAGAAAGAGGATCGCCCGCTGCAACGCAATCTGGGACACAATCCTTGAAAAAAATCCGTGCACGGGTTAAGCAGAAAGTATACGGATTGCTAAAATCCCAATTCTTGAACGTTCGTATACGACTTTTTCGCTTGGAGTTTGAGTCGAGTGGTCTGACCCACTCGGATAGAGATTTTCGCATATGAATCGAGTGATCTAACCCAACTTTTTTTGTTTGTTTATCAATTTTTTCTGCAAAATTGTTAAAATTTACCAACGTCATTCAACTCATATTGAAAATTTACGCCTGTTGATTAGAAATTTGATTTTTTCACATCTTTGTGTTCGAGAATCTTTTTACAGGGCAAATAGGGACGATATAGCGCGCCACCCCTAATAACACAAAACATCCCAAGGACGTACTAGAACTTATGATTTGGGATGTTAAAAACGTCCCGGGGATGTCCTGAATGTCGCACGGAAGTCCCATTTAGGGTTGATTAAGGTCCCGTGTCTGCACAACTGATCGCCTATGCACATCCTGCACGAATATCTCAGGGACGTCCGAGCCTACATCCCATAGACGCCCGAACCGGACCTACAAAGGATGTCCCTAAAAATTACATTTTTGGGGGACTTCCAACAGAAGTCCCATTTAGATCCAATAAGGTCATTTTTATTTTTTTAAAAATACCGACTTTTTCCTCGTTTATTAAGTAAAATATTTTATTTACATTATGGGGAATCACAAAAACTGCATTGTTTTCGCGATTTCAATGGATATCAAGAAACAGAGTTAAGAGAAGGGAACCCCTCTTGTAGAGAAAAAAATTTCTCCTCTAGGTGGCGCTGTGTTAAGTTAACCAGGACCACCGTCACTGACAAAGTCGCACTGAAAATGTCTGCCACATTGGTGACACCTTCAGAAATAAGGATACTTTATTCACAAAGTTTCCAACCACTATCATGTTAAGTAAACTTGTTAAGTAAACATGTTCAGTAAGCGTCAAAAAAGGATCGAATATGGAGATAAGCTTTTTTTTATGGTTCAAATAAAAGTTTAGACAAATCAAATGAACTTAAAATAAGAAATTGCCTAAAGACAAAATGTGCCAACTTGCTTGGATTTCTGTGCTCGTTCTTAAACGGTTTTGTTTTATTACCATTACTAGATTTTTGATTCAAGAAGATCTCCCAAAATTTTGTCTTCACTCTGGCACGTTGTTTGTCTTTTTTTATTGTGTGGAGTTGTAGTCCGGAGGATAAGGGGTCCAACCTTGCAAAAAATTATTAAGCAATGAAACTTGGTACGCATGCTAAGTGGGCCCTTAAGTTTGAGATATGTAGCTACCGTGAAGGCCTCTGCAGAGGACAGGACAAAAGTAAAAGATTTTAGGAAATTATAATGCAGCGATACATTTTGGAACAAATATTCAATAAAGTCCCAGCAACATTTTAACATCTGTTAGTTAGTCAAACTCCCTCACTGAGGGTCTCAACTCAGAAAAACAGGAAAAACCCAAAATATGATTGGCTTCCAACAAGCTCTGGGCCAATAAAATCGCGTAAGAGATAAAAAAAAACTTTCAAATAATTTCCTCCCTGCCTCATGAATCTATCCGTAATATCGCATCTTCCAGAAAAAAGTTGATTTATTACTGCATGATTATTAAATGAATCCTTTCCAATTAAGACTAACCATAAATCTGTATAAATAAAGGGACGCAAAAATAATTAATTCGCGTTCCCTTATAATTACGAACGCTTTTTCTTCCCACCCGAGTATTACCCATCCTTTTCCAAACCATGGTCGACGTCAAAGAGGGATCGAATATGGAGATAGGCTTCGCCTAAAGTGAACACAGAGGAAATACAAACGGGAGCTCCGTTTCCACTTTCATTCAAGGTAATATCAAAGAGGTAAATATGAACATGTCAGGTGAAATTAATGTCCGTATATGCATTTAATATGCGAATTGATATGTCCGGTCAAGGTGTGTAATACTCCGGACAGAATATAGATACTGTGGAATTATTGCAACGCTTTAAGGCCCTTTTACGCTGCCCAAGCAAGAAATTAAGCAAGCAGGAAATTGACAGTTGTACATGAGGAATTAAACTTCTGCTTGACATCGTTTTTTTTTCGAGATCGCTAACCGGGGAGAGAATTGAATGGGATAGTTCCCAAGGAACGATCACTTAGGAGAGCGATTATTACAGTGTGTACATGTACATGTTTTAAACGTACCTATTACGCCCAGAAACCGACTGTTTGATATATTTCTTATAAACTGGTTGTAGTCTGAGAATATTTTTCAATTTAATGGAAAAAGCATAAACGGTGGGCTAAAAATTAGTAATTTAGCAAAGTCATAAATCATTAACTTTAGTGCCTAATTTTTAACAAACTAAAAAGTTAAGGACACCCTGGTTATACTACTCTCGCACCAAATAAGGTTTTAGATGAACATGACGTAAAGTATAAATTTTTTGGATACTGCACCACGTGAATAGAAAGTATATATTTACAGTGAAAGAAAACTTTCCGAGATTGCCGAGCGGGAGTAATATAGTAGCGAACATCTTTTAAACCTTAATTAAACGTTTAAATAAATCTTTTTCCGGGAAACTTTATTTCTTCTTTTTTTCCGTTACCAGGAAAATGAATTACCGGATTTGGCTTAGGAATGGGCTTTTTGCCAACGTTTTTACTTCCCTCGTTAAGGATGTAATCATCTAAAAATCGCACTTCGAGATTTTCATGATCCTCCACAAATTTTGAGGTTCCGAATAGTGATAAGCATGAATCCAGACTCCGCTGCCGTCGCTCTGCCTGTTGGTCTGTCGGTCGGTCTGTCTGTCGCCTAGTTTGTAGCCACTCAACTAAAAAACTCCTGCACCAATCATAACAAAATTTTACATAGTGATTACTTGTGTTGACGCGCAGACCCCTATTATTTTTGAGTATTCCGCTACTACCTTCGGAGCTACCCTCGAAAAACTTCATCCCTAAAAAAAGTTTTTTTTTCTCTTACCGTGTGATACCTCTTTGGAAAACTTATAAAAATCTACATACTACATATATACAGGGTGGATTCTTTAAACGGAACGGTGCTTCTAGCGGGTTAGAATTTGGTTTTAGAAAAAAATCCAAGAACACGTCAACTGAGATTTTTAATTTTCTTTAATCGTTTAATCTTGGATTTTTTATGTTATTTTGTTTTAGCGGTATGGCAAAAAAAATATATTTTTTAAAAATAGGACACCCTGTATACCTTCACATTTTTATATTCTAAAAAATTTATCTTTTTGACAGTACCACACACTAATACTCTATCTCTTATGGTTTCCAAGATAGAGGCATTTAAACTATCCAGGATAGCACGATTAAAGGAAATTAAAAATCTCAGTTGACCTGTTTTTGGATTTTTTTATTCAACTAAATTCTAACCCGCTAGAAGCACCGTTCCGTTTAAAGAATCCACGCTGTATATATTACATAAAAATGCAAGTTATGGAACGAAATGTTAAATAAAAAGTAGCTTAAGTTAAGATCTAGGTCACACCCTATTGTCTTATCAAATTTCATACAAATTAGTGTAGCCGTATTTGCGTGATTAATGGACAAAAATCTTAGTTTATCGGAATTAAAATTTTTGACAACACATATATATACACACGAGTCTCGTATATACACAGGGTGGATTCTTTAAACGGAAAGGTGCTTCTAGCGGGTTAGAATTTGGTTTTATAAAAAAATCCAGAAACACGTCAACTGAGATTTTTAATTTTCTTTATTCGTGCTATCTTGAATTTTTTTATGTCGATTTGTTTACAACGTATAGCAAAAAAAATATATTTTTTTAAATAGGACACCCTGAATAGTTTGACATTTTTGAATTCTAAAAAAAATTATCTTTTTGACAATACAACACACTAATACTCTATCTCTTATGATTTTCAAGATAGAGGCATTTAAACTTGAATGGAATTGTTGTCTATGCCTTGTTTTACGGGGGATATTTGAATGAATATCGAAGTGTTCCATACAGATTTAGATAAAAATATCTTGATTATCGTAAAAGATAGATCCTACTGTGTGGTACTGCTGAAGAGAGAATTGTTTGCAGATTTCAAAAATTTGCAAAATATACAGGGAGGTATTCGTATACCTCGATATGCAACATAGCACGATTACGATTTTTTATTCAACCAAATTCTAACCCGCTAGAAGCACCGTTCCCTTTAAGGAATCCACCCTGTATATATAGTACGTGTAAAACGAAATGTTTTTAGAAACAATAAAGTCTGAATCTATATATCTATATATATAGCACATATAAGATGTAATGGAAAATTCCGTCTACTCGAAAAAAATTCTGGATACACCCTGGAAAAGTCTGGATAAACCCCGTAAAGGTCTGGATACACCCTGGAATGTTTGGATACACCCAGGAAAAGTCCGGTTACTCCCTGGAAAAGTCTGGAAACACTCAGGAAAAGTCAGAATACACTCTGAAAAATTCTGGAAAGACCCTGGAAAAGGCTGGATACACCCTGGAAAGTCTGAATATATCCAGGAAAAGTCTGGATACACCCTGGAAAAGTCTGAATACGCCCTGGAAAAGTCTGAAAAGACTCTGAAAAAGTCTGGAAAGACCCTGGAAAAGTCTGGATACACTCTGTAAAAGTCTGGAAACACACTGGGAAAGTCTGGAAAGACCCTGGAAAAGTCTGGATACACTTTGGAAAGACCTTGGAAAAGCCTGAAAAGACCCTGAAAAAGTCTGGATACACTCTGGAAAAGTCTGGAAAGACCCTGGAAAAGTCCGGATACACTCCGGAAAAGTCTGGAAAAGTCTAGATACACTCTGGAGAACTCTAGAAAAACCCTGAAAAAGTCTGCATACACTCTGGAAACGTCTGGAAAGACCCTGGAAAAGTCTTTATACACTCTGGAAAAACCTGGATACACTTTGAAAATATCCTAGTATACCAAGGAAAAGTCTGAATACAACCCTGAACAGTGTGAATACACCCAAGAAAATTCTGAATATACCCTGAAAAAGTATGACCGACTCAATATAACCCATGTGTATACGAGTTGTGGTTTTCTATATATGTTTTTCTGAGCGGGGGAAGTTTTAGAGTAAACGTTTACTCATCTTATTTTGTAGTTTGAAATACTTTTTATCCCCAAAAAGATATTCTTATCAAATTTGCAGACGCATTCCATAATATAAATATACTACTGCTTGTCTTTTCCAAAATAATATTTAAATGAAGAAGATGCTTTTACCATATATGAATTAATCAAAAAAAACTTTCATTAAAATTTTCCTAAAGTTTGCATAATTAATATTAAGCCGTCACCATTTGCGTGCTTTTGCATACATAATTTTGACGTCATATATTATTTCTAGTTTATTTTAAAATGCCTAAACGTTTACATTAAAACGCGATGAAGGATGTTAACAAACAAAATAAAAACAAAAAAATTTTAAAAAAATAAACCAGGCGAAGGTGAAGTTTACATAACAAGCATGTTATGTTGGTCATTAGACGCGAAGATGAAGTTTGAGACGCGAGCCGCAGGCGAGTGTCTTAATTTATCTGAGTATGTAATGACCACCACATACGAGTTAGTGTACTATACTTTACCTACGACCAATAAAAATGTCTTCATAAATATCACAAATTATTAAAAATATGAAACGCGAACACTCTTAAGAAAACAACTTTCATAACCTGAAGTTTCAATGACGTTCTATCTAGAACGTCAAAACAAATAAGGTTACTAAGGGACTTTTTATATATCTTTTTAAGGCTATAGTTTCTCCCCAGATTTTAAATAAAAAAAAGTACAACTGGCAACGCCTTGTTCTTTAATTTTTTGATCTTTTACCAGGGTGCACAGGGAAAATTAAACATCAGCTTAACTAAAATTTTGCGGGGGTGATCATTTTTAAATGCTTAACAAAAATATCTGAAGGATTTTTCAAAATTCTCAATTATTTTGTCTTCAAAATAAAAGCTCTGGTGCTGTCATCTATCCCAAAAACATCAAAATAATTGCGGCTTAGAACAAACCCGATTTAAAAAAAAAATAGGGAAATACTCACAATTTCCTCTGGATTACATTTTTCCTTTTTATATTTCCTTGCTTTAGCGAAAATAAAAACTAAGTTTCCTTTTTTCTAAAATCCTGTGCACTCCAAAAAAGAAAACCGATCAATCAATCACACTTCATTGAATTTGAGAGACACAGCAGTTCAACTTTTGGCCGATAGAACGCAGAATTTATACGATTCCATGGTAACTGCAGCGTTTTGTCAACAAACTTTGTGGGCAGAAGAGTTTTTTTACGTTTTTTGACAGAAAACCATTCGAGGTTATGTTTATCTTTCAAAAATGTGTTTTCAAAAATATTGTTCTAAAACAAACATAATGCCACTCCGCGTGTGCGGTCGCCCGCCGAAAAAGACCTAGATCTGTGCGGGCATTACCCCGAGTTTATCAAAGAACCAAGAGAACTTTACTGACTCGCTGGGATTACTAGGAATTCGCGGCGCATATAACCCCACATAATTTTGTTTTTATTTTGATTCAACCATTTTTTTTAAATTTAAATTATTGTGGCATAGTTATGTGTAAGTGAGTGAAATCTTGGAGTGGAGGATGGATTTTAGATCCCTTCCTCAGTTTCAAAAACACACGGATACTTGAGTACTAACAAAACAGGTAGTTAATCTCCATTTAGAGGTTGGAAAGACTCTTGCTAGTCGTTGACGCTTCTGTTTAAAGTAGAATATGATTACTTCGTGTAGCGCCAATAGCTGATTTTTAAATCTGCATGCTTTTAAGTTAACCTGTTGTCCTTAAACCAGTGGTATCAGTTAGCGGGAGTGTTTCCAATTCAATTATAAATGTACTTGTAAATGCAACCTTACACATGACTCTCAGTTATTTTAGTACGTAGTTGGCCAGCGTTTTTTTAGCAGGTAATTCTGCAATAAATGTTTTTTTTTTAATTCTAATATTTTACTTGGTTTTTATGAAAAAAATCTTGCATGTAGGGCCTTATGGTAAAGCCACGATGACCCTTATGGTAAAGTCATGATGACCCTTAAAATCATTTTCTTATGGTCATGCCATGATGGTAATTTAAGGCTTAAAATATTTTGCACACATTTTAAAGCTTTCTTTCTAAACTTTCGACTTCTAGAATAAAACACTCAAATTTTTTCAAGTTTTCACTATTTTTTTAGGGTTCAAAAAAAGTACTGCCAAAAAACATTTTTACTCTATTAAAATGAAAAATATTTAGGAGAGAGGGCAGAATTTTAGAGGTAGATGAAGAGGTAATTTAATGACGTGCAAAAATATTTAAGGTTGTTGAAGAGAAACAGCAGGCTATAAAAAAGTATTTTATAGAAAGATGAAAATAATGGCAATTGTTTAATAAAAATTTATGATATAAAACAGCAAAAATTGTAAAAATTGTTACAATTCCTCAGATTGTAACTACCACCTTAAAAACAAGGTTTTTTTTCTCAAAAATGCGTAATACGTCAATTTAACGAGACTTATTTTTGGTTAGGTATAAAATAAAGGTTATAAAATAAAGTTTCATCGCATGTCATGCCATCTTGTTATTTACATGTAAGATATTATTATTATCCAATTTAACGAACAATTATTAACAATTACAATCGTGTTGAGAGGGTCGTAAAATTATTATTACTCGTTGGTCGTAGGTAAACACACTTGCATAAAAAATGATTTGGGACATTTTGGAACGCTTAAAATATTTTACAACTTTGACAGCCATTGTTATCGTCTCCTGATGATGCTAACGTTGTTAGCGAAACGCGCGTCGAGTGCAAAAAAGTGTAGTTTTGGTTTGTGGAAAACAATCATAATTTTGTTTTAGTGCAACCAAAGGTTCCAAATTCCCAACATAGCCATTGTTAACCACTACCTCCAGCTGATTCTAACAGAATTTTTGAGCTCGCATCTAAAAGCGTCAATTGCACTTTAAAATATACAAAATTCAGCTTTATTTTACAAATCTAGTGGTTTATATGTTGGAACCTAGTAATATTTTAAAAATTTTAATCCAACCTTTCGCGAAAATTCTTTAAAACTAAAGAATAAAAATAACCACAACTACGACGAAAGGCCTCCGAAGCTTACGGCAGTGGTATTGGTTAATTACTACAACGGAATGACATATCCTCGCATAAACTTTACTCCCCAAAGGGGAAGACACGCAGTGCTCAGTAGAGCTTAAACTCCTAAATTATTAATTTAATATCGTCTTTGTTTGCCATAAACGATGTAAATATAAATTACATATTCTTAGTGTCTAAAAAAAAGAAAAAAAAAGCTTATTATAAAAGGAGCTCTAAAAATTGTGTATGGATCAATACGTACACTATTGGCATTATAAAAGTGGTACGTGATAAACAGGTATTTTTTAAATTGTATAGTTAACTACCGGATGATATTTTGTGACAGACTGGTACTAAAATATGAAAATATTGACATCAAGGATTGCTTTCAAAAACAATTTTTATATTACAATAATACGCTAACGCATAAAACAACTGTCACAAAAATTAAAAAACACAACTGTAACGAAAATTATAAAACAATAGAAACAATTTATTAGGTATATAAATTTTAATATCTAGTCATTGCGCCATTCACCTCAATTATACCGTTTAACCTTCTTGATAGAGAATCAGCCAAAATTTCAAAAAGGTTTTCATTTTCACCAATCACTTCTTCATAAGCATTGACTATTAACTGGACCAAATGATGTGGATTTCCCGACACAATATTAAAGCTTTCCAGCTTTTTTTTGGCCGTATGAGCAGGGCAGTTGTCTTGTTGAAAAATAAACTGGTCTTGATAAAGTTCTGTGACGGCTGGAAGTATGGTCTTCTCTAAAATATCCATGTAAAGCTGTCTGTGAGCCTTCCATTTATTCGAAATAAAGCGTGTTCGTTGTGGACGATACACTCGAATTTGTTTTCTATCACTACAGGACTGGAAAACTTTTTGATCGGAAAATATTACCTTTCGCCAAAACTCTGGATCCTTACTTACCTTAGTTACTAAGGGCAAAAAGTAACCTGGCCTGTTTTTTTTTTCATTCGTAAGTTTAATTTTTTTAGCAGCTACACGACATCTTAAATTAGAGCCTTTCCTTACGCGATTTCGTGCCACTCTTACACATCCTGGAAAAGGGTTTTCTTCCATAAAAGCGATAAGGTCATAATCTTGTTCATCAGTTGAAACTTTTAATAAACCAGTCCCTTGTTTCCTTCTTCCCATCGTTTTTTAATTTTTATAATCTTGGTGTTACTGCGTCCATAATGTCTAGCCACGTCCCTAATTGACCATCCTAGTTGTAGTTTTGCCAGGAGTTGGGCTTTATCAAATAAAGAAATTTGTGGAGGCAATTTTTATTTATTTGTCAGACTGAAATAGAGAATGACATACTTTGACAGTTTAAGAAAAATATATAATGGGTGACTTTGTTTGTAAAAATAGACCAAGGTATAACAAAAAAAAGTATTGTGTACCACTTTTATGATGCCGATAGTGGACACTCCTGGCGACAAAAAAGTAGGACACAGAATTGAAATATGGCTAAATATTACACCCTATATTAATGAAAATTTACATTGTTAGTCATTTGTCAGTTAACCTCTCGTTATTTAACTTGATACATTTGACACTTTTGTTTGTCATAATAGTAAATAAATCAAAGGAGATTTTTTTAGAGTAATTTATTTAAAATTCCCTAAATTCCTTTGATAGGATCTAATAGAGTTGGGCAAAGCACTGTAACAAAACAATACCACAGAGAAAAAACAAGAATAAAATAAAATGCAATAAAAAAACTGAACTTTTTGCAAATAAATAAAAACAATAAATTTATTACTTAATGGGCTCACCGTTCTTGTCTAAAACAAGCTGCAGACGAGTCGGCATTGAAAAACTTAAATTTTGAAAATATTGCTCCTCTTCTGAGATGATATCTACGGCTCTTTCAATGGCTTTATTCAACTCGTCTGAATTTCTGGGGAAGCAATTTCGCTAATAAATTATCTTCACAATCCGTCCCCAAACATTTTTCATGAGATTTAAATCCGGGCTGTTGGATGGCCAAGGTAAAGTTTCAATATTGTTCTCTCGAAACCAAGTTTTCACTACATTCGCCGTGTGCACAGGGCAGTTATCTTGATGGTCGATAAACTCATTATTTTCATGCAAGGCCGAAACAGATGGATACATACATAAACTACCTTCTATTCTCCAACAAACACCCATACCTTTCGCACTAAACCATCCCCACATGTTGACGGAAAAATGGCCCGCTCTCTTGATGTTCTGTGTGTATTCTGGATCATACCTTGAATTTGGTGGACGATAAACCAAAATTCTCCGACTATCTGACGATGACTGGAAAATTTTTTCGTCCGTAAAGACTACTTTCTTCCAAAAATCATTCCCTTCTAAAAAATGATTGGCCGCAAAAATTATTCGAGCCTGTTTCTGCTCTTCCGTTAAAAGAGGCTTTTTTGCTGCAACTTTACACGATAGATTTGAATTTTGTATCTTACTACAAGCAGTTCGCCGGGACCCTGGAAACATGCTTGCAGCGGCAGCATGGGAGCATGTAGTAAAAGGATTCTGCCTTAAATGAACAAGGAGTCGTCCGTCTTGCTCTATTGAACTAATTTTGTTTCGTCCTGATCCTTCCTTTCTCTTTGTGGTATTGTTTTCGGTCCAGCGCTTGGTCCAGCGTAGTACTGTATTTTTATTAACTCCAAAATCGTTCGCCGCTCTTCTTATAGACCAGTTATCTTCCGTAATTCGAGTTATAATTTAAATTTTTGCAAATTCTGAAACTTGAAGCATTTTTTATTTAGTTTGAAGTATACTGCAAGAAAGCGTCAGATAATTGTCAGATATTATACACACCCCATAAAAAAAAATAAAGTTATTTTGAGAGTAGGCAATTTTCTAGAAGAGGGCCAAATTAATACATAATTAGTAGCAAATTATGGCACACTTACTTTTTTGAAATCTCTTACCTAGGCAGAGGGGTCTGTGCCTTGATATCAAGCTACATAACCCACATAAACCAAAAAAAAATTTGAAAGTAGGCAATTTTTAGAAAGGGACGAAATTAGTACACAATTAGTTCCAAAATCTGGCATAGTCACTTTTGGTAGAATCTCTTTTCAAAGGGGGGTGTACCATGGTATCAAGTTACACACTCCATAACAAACAAACAAAAATTTTAGGAACCGATGGTTTATGAAAACTAAAAGTACCCATCTTTAAGAGTACATAATTAGTAGAAAATTATGACATATCAACTTTTATTAAATCTGTCTCCTAAGCATGGTGGGTGCAGCTTAGCGCCAAGCCACACCCCCCCCCCCCCCATTTTAAATTTATTCATTATGTACAAAATTTTTAAAAAAGGGACTAAATTAGTAGGGGAAGTGTAGCTTGATTGAGCCTTAACTATGGTAAGTTGCCTTACCATTTTTAAGCAATATTTTGCTTTCAAAACAAAATGCGTGGAAAAAAGATATTTATGATATAATATATGATATAACATGATATTACAATTTGGAATTCACCCACTTTTCAGCTTCATGTTTTCATATCTTTCTAGAATTTTCTCCATTTAAATCTTCATCTGCCATATCAAACCCAATTTCGTATGTAAATCCTATAATTTTATTGCCATGTATTATATTGTACTGTATAGGTTTTTGATTATAGGTACATGGTCGTCCGGATCTTCGTTTTTTAACAAGATCTGCATGTTCTATATTGTTTTTGCGTTTTTCTTTTTCTTCCTGTAGATGATGTTCGCTTGAATGTGAACTAAAAGTATGCGCGGTTCTTCTAAATTTATGATTCTGTTTTCTTATATTTTTTAAAGTTCTAACAGTTTTAACTTCACGTTTATTATTCACATTGTTAGAGTTATTGTTATTATGGTAGTCTTTATCCAATAATATTGGAGGTTTAATCTTGATGAAAGTACTGTTTCTTTTCGCTTTGGAATGTATGAAACCCATTGCTTTTGCGAAAAAAATTATTTTTGTTAACAAATACACGCGTTTTATGACTACAAGTGGCAAAGGAACTAGTGATCACTAATATACCAGATGATATTAGAGAGTTAAGAGATTTTAAAATTAAAATGCGTTCACGTATGTGTGACTTACTTATATATCACACATTTTCATTAGGACCCATAAATATCTACGGAATAAAATATGAACCGTTGCCGTCAGATCCGGGCCTATTTTGGTAACAAGGTTATATAATAATAATAATATTATGCATCTATCAATCTACTAGTAGTACTTTTTGTGTCGTCCATTATTGGCAATAAACTTACAGCTGGTTTTATGCCATTTTGTTAGTTTGCCTTTTGTTCATGAAATGAGATTACTATAAATTAGTCAAGTTACCTTCCTCCTTTACTAATTTTGTTGTCAAAGTTACTTTTATGCACAAGCGGGCGATAAAGTGCACTTTACCGCCCCTATTTGCGAACGTAAAGTGGCACTTTATCGCCCTGGGCGGTAAAGTAAGATTTTAATGTGTTTGGCTGACAGAATGAATTAAACCCATTTTTTTATTGTTTTTTTTTTCAACTTAACTCTTTTTTATATTTTTTTTAATTTTTGTTGGAAAAAATGAAAATTGAATAAAATTTTATTTTTGTTAAACTATCTTAAATACTACAATATTTTTTGTTCTGATTTAAAATTAAACAATTAGAAAAATTAACAATACTTAATGGCCAGAAAGCTGTAGCTGATGAGGAAGCTGTGGCTCGAGCGTTTGCCACTGCTTAAATCTTATTTTTTAAGTCTTTACTTTAGTTTGAACATGTTGATGTTAAAGGCAGGACGTTATCTTGGGTAAAAGCTGCAGTTGTATTTCCAACAATTTTTTTGCTATTTTTTCTCTACTGATTTTGGTTTTCTTGATGTACCCTTCCGCCACTGAGCTAGACTTCCATCCGGCATGTAATTTGATGTTGGTAAGGCTTTTATCCGCTTCAGCAAGTGGTGTGGCTAATGTTTGCCGAAAACAGTACCCTGTAAATTGGTCGGCATCAGGAAGATTAAAAAATGAAGCAATCTGCATCTTGCCAAAAGAATTTTTTCCTACTACTTGCGTTGAACATTTCATATTTTTGTAAAACACAAAGAGTCTGTTGTGGTCTATTGGTGCTGGTCGCAAGGCTAAGTATTTTCTGAATGTTCCCAAGAAACTAGGTAGCTCCTTCCGTCCATCAATAATCATAAATATTCTGTCAATTTGAGTTTTTGACTCTTTGATTGTTACCATCAGAGATTCTCCCAAGTCCTGAATATCATTAACTTCAAGTTTCGATAGTTCTTCGCGGCGACAGGCTCCGTACACGCCAAATATCAAGGCTACTTTGACTAATAAAAAAACCTATTCTGGTGCCTCAATTAAAAACTTTTCGACTTTCTCTTTGCTCAAAATTTTGGATTTCTTGGGTTTACAACCATCCGATTTTCGTTTTAGAAAAGCAATCAGTATCGGGAATTTGCTTATATCCACACAAATATTGATGTTTAGGGTAGCTTTAAGCATGGTAATTCTAATTCTTGGACTTTTCATTAAAATAAGCTAGCATAACGCTTTCATTAAGTTGACTTACACACTTTTCCATGAGCCATGCAGAAAATTTTTTGTAGTGCTTTTCATAGGTCTTCCTTGACTTTAATGGCAGCAGATCTTCCTTTGCTTCATGCACAGACTTCAAAAGTTCTCGAGGTAGTTCAAATTCCGAAGAATTCATTTTTATGTTACTTTACTTAAAAAAATGAAAGGTTGTTTATCGGTTGCTATTACGAAACAATAAAATTGAAGCGTTGCTAGGGAAGCTAAGCAACTGCCTCCTTTGATGAACAGTGGTTTGACACATATCATTATGTAATATTATGACAAAATATTACGTCAAGTTACCATTATTGTCCCAAATCCAAGTTAAATAAAAAAAACCTAGTTTAAAAATAAATAATTCGCTATTGCATAAAATATTGTATGTATCTCGGTCTTAAATTGCGTTTAACGCCCTCAGTGTGTTATAGCCCTCGCCTAACGGCTCAGGCTATAACTTTTACGCCGCGGGCGGTAAACGCCTACTTTACGACCTAGATACATAAATAACTATTTCGATCCGCATTTAAGGGGCGAAAATGCCAGTGTTCCTCTCTAGAGAGCTTTATATATTTCATTACTTTACCTCCCTGTATTGCGTATTGACCCTTACTGCAAAATGGAAATAATCAAAAATCGGTTAATGTAGGTATTATTAGGTAGTAAATAAAATTAGATACATTCCTCTGCAATAAAGTGCATTTTTGCCCTTGGTTTTTAATGCTCTCCCGACGTCGAGCATCAAAGAAACCACGGAGTAAAAAGTGCTACTTTCCTCCCTTGGTATTTAAATAACTATTGTTTTCTTTTCTAAACCTAAAATTCCTTCAAAAATCTTTTCATTACTAAATACCTTAACAAGAAGTTAAAAAAAAACCTCCAAATCAGTTACTTTAACCGAAAAGAATCTAAAAACAAAAGATCAAAATATCTTGGGTGGAAAAAAACGAAAACTCAAACTTAGATGAGTATCCCACAAGGAACACACAAAGAATCAAAGCAAAAAGAGAAACCATCGAATGGTGTTTTGCCTTGGGCAACCAGCGTAGGCTTATCATTGCTTCCACTGGCCACCCTCCTCAAACATCATTCAACACCATCATACACTTTGATTCCCAAATTTGACTGACTCACAAATAGGCATCGTTCCGCACTGGCACTTATGTAACTCACCTGAAACGGGTTCGTCCTGGCGTGTTAATATTTTAAAAAAAATTGTCACCCTAACCCTACTTTTTGACTGCAGGATTTTTGGGGCTGTTAACAGGTTAGGCAGTGTTGGTGAGTCCATTAGTAATCGATTAAAATAAGTTTCGTAAAATCTTCATCAAAAGGCCCACGGGAGCCAAATTTTCTACGTATGCCCCTAAGTATTATGGATACTAGTAGGTAGTTTGCACCTGAAGACGATCAGAGATTATACTGATCGAAACGTCGGGTATAAATAAAATATAGACAATAGAAGTCCGAAACACAGAGTTATTATGGATACGTTGAGGCGTTGCGGAAAAACATTGCTTTAATTGTCTATTTATTTTTTTTTCACTTTTTATCTGCGAAATAACATAAAACTGCATTGTTATATGAAAGGAAATATTTGAAAAAGAATTAAAGTATTTAGTCTAGGTCTTAAAATCAAATTCTAAAATCTTATGTTGAAAACGACTGAACAATGTTGTTGTTGCGACACATTTTTTCAAGCGCCGTAAAATTAAAAAGCAAACTCTACCAGCGAAAAGTCTATTCTTTAGCAGCAGCGTACGCAGAAAATGTTTCTGACGGGGGGGGGGGTTATACCAGAGCACCATTTTTGAGGAAAACTAAATTTCTTGCAGTTAATATTCAATAACTCCGGGGGAAAGGGAGGGGGTGTCTTTAGTTTTAAATGCCGCAGATACTTGGCGTGAAAGTAAAGACTAGGATGGATATACCGTTTTAACATAGAATATAGAAATTTCGATAGATTTAAATAAAAATGAACGAACTAAAATATCTCATCAAATTGAATCATACACTTTGATTCTCAAATTTGAATCACTCACAAATAGGCATCGTTCCGTACTGAACGAACTAAAAACGACTGAACAATGTTGTTGTTGCGACACATTTTTTCAAGCGCCGTAAAATTGAAAAGCAAAATCTACCAGCGAAAAGTCTATTCTTTAGCAGCAGCGTACGCAGAAAATGTTTCTGACGGGGGGGGGGAGTTATCCCAGAGAACCATTTTTGAGGAAAACTAAATTTCTTGCTGTTAATATTCAATAACTCCGGGGGAAAGGGAGGGGGTGTCTTTAGTTTTAAATGCCGCAGATACTTGACGTGAAAGTAAAGACTAGGATGGATATACCGTTTTAACATAGAATATAGCAATTTCGATAGATTTAAATAAAAATGAACAAACTAAAATATCTTATCAAATTGAATCATACACTTTGATTCTCAAATTTGAATCACTCAGAAATAGACATCGTTCCGTACTGAACGAACTAAAAACGACTGAACAATGTTGTTGTTGCGACACATTTTTTCAAGCGCCGTAAAATTAAAAAGCAAAATCTACCAGCGAAAAGTCTATTCTTTAGCAGCAGCGTACGCAGAAAATGTTTCTGACGGGGGGGGGGGGATTATCCCAGAGTACCATTTTTGAGGAAAACTAAATTTCTTGCAGTTAATATTCAATAACTCCGGGGGAAAGGGAGGGGGTGTCTTTAGTTTTAAATGTCGCAGATACTTGGCGTGAAAGTAAAGACCAGGATGGATATACCGTTTTAACATAGAATATGAAATGAACAAACTAAAATATCTTATCAAATTGAAGCCTACATATCAAACTTACGATAACTATGATTATGATGGATAGAGTGCGGAGAGTGCGTATGATGGAAGCGGAATGGGTTAATGTTCTTAAGATATGGGATGCTTACTCTGGTATGAAACTATTTCTAGAGAAGTTTAAAAGTTTAATTTTAAAAGCAACAAAACTTAAATATATAAGCTGTAAAAATACAAGGTTAAAACCATGGATAACCAGCTGGATTAATAGTTTCAATCAGAAATAGGGATAAATTAAAAAGAGAATGTACTTGGAAATAATTTAGTACTATTAAATCGGTATAAGTATTAAAGAAAAATGCGTTCTAAATTTATAAATGATGCAAAATATTCATATTATAAAAAAATTACTCCTAGATCTGCAAATATTCCAAAAAAAACTTTAAAAAATAATATGAGAAGCTATTAATGACTTTTTACAAAAATCAGAAATTAATAGTATAATAAATAGTGAAAATTTTGTATTAACAGATACAAAGGATATTTAAAAAAAATTTAATACATATTTTACTGGCATAGGAAAAGAATTAGTAAACAAAATAGCACTACAAAATAATAATTTGTCAAACAATCATGATATCTCACATAGACAAGTAAACTCTTTCTTTTTACCTCCTTGCTCAGAAAAAGATATACAAAAAGAAATACAAAGTTTGAAAAATGAGGTAAAAGGGGAGAATACTGTATTTGTTCATATATTATTCAAAAATTTAAATATCGATTACACCACCACCGTATAAACAAGGAGACCAAAAATTGACAAACAACTACAGACCAATTGTGTTGACTAGCACAATCAGTAAGATCATTAGTAGGGTCACACAGATTATTCTAAAAAAACTGTACAAAGGAAAGAAAGTCATTGGTATTTTTATAGATTTACAGAAGGCACTTGACACTGTGGCACATCCGATATTGCTGAAGCGTGTTGAAATAATGGGAATTAGAGGTACTCCAAATAACTTGGTAAGCTCGTATCTAACTAAAAGGCCACAAAGTGTCAAAATATCAGAGATAGAAAGTGATAGACTTGAAGTAGAGGTCGAGTGCCACAGGGAACAGTACTCTCAAATTTACTGTTTAATATTTATATTGATGGTATCATGTCTTTGATGGAAGATGACGAAGTATTTTGCTTTGCTGATGATGCTGGTGTAGTATTTTGTGGGGGTGACTGGGAGAGTGTAAAAAGAGCGCAGAATTGGCGTTACAAAAAATAAAACAGTGGTTAGATAATAGTCTTTGGTCACTTAATGTAGAAAAAACGAAATTTATAGCTTTCCCATTATCATTACGTAATTTGCCAAACTATCAAATTTTAAACTTGCATAACCAGGGCTATAATAGTGAAAAGCAATTTAATTGTGATTGAAAAAAAATCTTCTTTAAAATATTTGGGAATTTTTATAAATGAAACTTTTACTTAGAATGAAAATATTAATTATGTTACTAATAAAAATAGAAAACTTATTTATAATAAGTAATATGAGTTGAGAAATGTTTTATCTTTCAAAATAATTAAAAAGGTCTACTTTGCTCTTGTAGAGGCAGTTATTAACTATGACTGGGTTGTTTGGAGCAATGCAGGCACAACAGCTATGTCCAAACTTGTAATTGCCCAAAAAAGTTATGCTTTTTAAAAATAAAAGATATCCAAGTGAATTAGTTTATAAAGATAGTAGTGTTTAAAGCCCTTATCAGTTGTACATTAAATCAGTTATTATAGCTATAAAGAAACTATAAGACATGGTATAAATACCAGAAATGTAGCTAACAAAAACCTTTGACTATGCAACCCCAGACGTACCATATGCCATAATCATATTCATTACATGGGACCAAAAATATTTAACTCTTTGCCCAATGACATTATATCTAAGTCATACCATATGGTAAAGAAGGAAATACCAAAGTGGATTTTAGAAAGTTATATTCACTAATAACATATTTTATTTAAATAATATATTCTTATTATTTTTTCTTATAATTAGTTTTTAAAATGTAAGTTCCTAAATACCTTAAAAGATTAAACATAGTAAAGTAAAATGACATACACACAGTATTTCAGGTGTGTTAAAATTGTTAGCAGTAGAAGTAGGAAGATTTTGTATAAAGTATTTTAGCTACAGTGCTTGGTGTTATTATTATTAGTATGCTTCGGTACTATTGCTAAATAAATAAATAACTATTTTGTTTAATACCTTTATCAAAAAATCCAAGAGAAACAGGAAAATACTTTTAAAATCTCGAACGAAGAGCACTTCTCGCAACACACCATCTTTATAATATAAATCAAGGCGGCTGATAAATGAAGTAACAATGGTTTCTATAGCGATGTGCCTTTTTACTCGGTGAAGTTCATTGTTGCGACATTATCTTTCACAGTTTGATATTTTGACGAAGTTTTTAAATAATTTTTTCATAAATACTTGGTGAAAACTGACGGAGTAATTATATTTTTTCACTATTACTATTTTCGGCTACTTCTCTTTAATTTTGTGTAAAAAATGGACAGAAATCTTTTTTTTGCACCCGTTATCAAAAAAAGTTATTTTGCATCGATATCCAAAAAAAGCCATGCTTTAGTTGTCTGCAGACAGTTACTAAAATCATGATTTTGATGAAAGTATAAAAAAAAAATTGCGTTTACGTGAATGAACTAGAAATATAACTATTTCTGGTAAGAAGAAGTAAAAAAGCGAATTTATTTTAAAAATCAAAGTTTACGTTTTTATAACTATTTAATTATTTTAAATGTTATTACTAGACACAAGTAAATTTTCAGTTCTATCAGCATTCGTATCCTTATCTCTATGGAATCGACCACTCAAGAAGGTACACTTTTAAAATCATGGCGAATGCGTGACAATAAAGGAGTCGTAACATTACGATCGTCCCTGCATACAAAACGATATTTTGACGCATTTGATCAGCTGGAGCAGTGACGCATTCGCCATTAGTTTAAAAGTACACTTGCTCGATAGGTCGACTCGATAGAGATAAGGATACGAATGCCGATAAACCTGAAAATTAACTGTAAGTGTCTAGTATGTAAGTTCGTTATATTTTTTTTTACAGAAGTTCTGGTTAATTTGGCTATACAACAAGAAATAAGAAAGGTTATGGTGTTGATAGCTGACTTATAACCTATATAGAAAATCTTTATTCCCATGTTTTAATCAAATCCTAGAATAAAGGCAAACCTTAAAAATAAAAATTTGTTGTATTATTAGGAATAATAATAGGAACCTTTTCTTTTTATATTTTTCTTCATTTCCTGCTCTTTTCTCTTAAAGTTTGTTTCTTTCATTTTTTAGTTTAGCCATATTGCTCTGGTCATCCATACTTAAATGCAAAAAAAAACAATTATAGACATCTATTATTATTATATTTATCAAAAGCACAACCTTATGCACAGCTACTGCAGAATTTTTGTGCCTTTTCTCAAAATAAATTAAAAAACCGTATTACACTAGCTGCTGGCAAAAAATGACATGATAATAGGCCAAATATATACCATGACCGCCAAGAAATACAGTACTTTATTCTGAATGTGACTGTACCATAAAATCCAGATTGGTTTCAAACCCCGTCAAAGAACCACGCACAATTTAAATGGAAACTGGATCAGAGAGACCCTGAGAGCATTTTGTCTCATAGACACAGGTGGCGATATCTACAGAGTAAGTCAATAAGACCTGCTAAAGTTTGGGATGAGGTTATTATTATCATGATGACCGATATCGGCAAAAAAAGCATCAGTTCCCACTAAAATAAAAACGCTGAAATTAAAAATGACATTTATTTGACACCTGTCAAACCCTGTCAAAATGGCGTAAAAATAATTAATAAAATTGGAGTTTCTGTAAAAGCGAATATCTTCCTTTTACTCTGCTAAAGACATTAAATCGGAAACCGTAGAAAAAGTGACAGTTGTCTTAGCTGTCATTTACTGTTATGGGAAAAACAACTGGTGCGATGACACATATTTACGAGTGGGAACTCGAACTACACAAAAATGTCATTAATGTAGACGCATGTTAAACCCTGTTAAAATGGCAAATAAATAATTTATGACCGAATTTTTGGAAAAGCTAATACTTTCTTTTTAATCATTTAAAGTTAAAAAATTGAAATTTTTTTTAACCGATAACAGTAAATGACAGTTAAGACAACTGTCACTTTTTTTACGGTTTAAAGTATTCGTTTTTCCAAAAACTTCAATTTTACTGATTATTTTTCCGCCATTTTGACAGGGTTTGACAGTTGTCAAAATAAATGTCTTTTTAGGTTTACCGTTATCATTTTAGTAGGAATTGATGCTTTTTTTTGCCGACATCGGTCATCATTTCATTATAACAATAAACTCATGTCAAACTTTGGCAGCTATTATTGGCTCAACCTGTAGATATCGGCACCTGTGTCTATGAGACAAAATACTCTCAGGGACTGTTCCAATAACATACTTAAACGGAGTTAAAATCCCACTGAGATCCAGTTTCCATTTAAGTTTCCATGGAAAATATTAGCTGGGAGAGTATTCTTGAAAGTGTGGGAAGGGAGTACTCACATCTCGTCGGGTCCGGATCAACCGAGATCCGTAAAACGGGTGAGAACGCATGCGCACTCTTGTTTTCATCTAAATTTCGGGGAGTACTCCCTAGGTGACATTTCAAGAATACTGGTCATGGGGACACAAAATGTACACATAACGGATATTTGCCATTAAACCCATGGATAAAGTAATGGTATTTAAATCCGCCTTACATAACACCAGAGTTAGGTGCGTATATCTAACGTATAAATGTAAGTGTAAAAGTTTCTTTATGCTAATTAACTTTTTGCATCTTTAAATCTTGTAAGTGCCAAGCGAAACAACTTTACAACATCAGAAATGTCTAAAAGATCTTAAATATTTTCCGTTTCTGTATATGTAATATTTATATTATTCAGTGAAAACGTTCAACTTCATTGAAAATGAATTCCAACTGACTTCTTATTTGCAGAAAAATTTACGGCTTTTAAATATTTGCCCTGGAAATGGGAACATCCTTATAGAAAACCTTTCACAATAGGTAGACAGAAATTTACCTTTATACTTTTGAAAAGGAAATTTTAAAGCATATTCTTTGAGACAAATATATTGCAGAAGAAGACACCTATTGAAGCTAAATCACGGAGAAGTGCCTATAAAGGAGCCCACACACGGTGAAACATGTTGCGATGCAAGGCGTCATCGTAAGCAATGATAAAACTTGCATCAGCTTCACCTATATGATTCTGCATCGCGGCAAGCTGCAATTGATGTTAAGTTGATGAATCAGTACTACTTACGTTGATTCTTGCATCGTGATTTCTCGAGTCGATGATGCTTCAATGCATCGCAAAATATTTCACCCTGTGTGGGTCCCTTAAGGTAACATAAGGCATAGCATAGAATGTTAACCATATATATGGGGCGATCCAAAAAACCTTTTTTGGCTGTCTAATTTCAAAAATTTTAACAACTTTGAAAGGCCAACCCTTTAAACTTTAAAAAGTTGAAGTCAGTATTGACAACTCTTAAAAATCCAAGAGGGTGAAAAACTTTACTTTCACAAGTGTATTCGTGTATCGCTTGTTAACATCGGGTAAGAAATAAGAAAGTTATAAATTGTTCAAATGAGTGCGTTTGTAGTACAGTAAGAATGTCATTTGAGGTCGAAAAAAATCCGGGTAGGCTAAGTTTTTGGTACGTTCTTTCAGGGGGCTGAAAGTAAACCTCCCAGGTTTGTATTTCGCCCACTTCTCGGGAACCATACGCCATTTTGAAAAATTTTTGTAACCGACTTTTCTTTCTGAGAACAAAAATGTTCGGCGAAAAATTTGAAACATTTTTGTATGAGTGCTAACCTTTCTGTACTTAGTTTCCAAAAAGTTAGAGGGCGCCAAAGCTACAACAAATCAGTTATAACATTTTTTGACCAACAAAAAGTGATTAAAAAAAAACTTTAAATAAGAAAGTAAATTTTTTGAGAACCGCTTTCTGGGCATGCATGAAGTCGCATGTTTTGGATTATATATTATTATTTATAGTAAGGGCAGTAAAAATGACGTATCAAATTAAAACTTGCGACGTACGCTACAAGTATCTGACAGACTGACTTTTAGTCGGGTACCGATAGTCGAGTCATTTTGGGTAACAAGAGGGGCTGGAGGAGTAGGTAGAAGTATTATTAAGTACTAAAATGGAGGAAGAAGGGGTTTCAAAAATGTTATAAAGTGTTGGAAAAAGGGGAGGGGTTAAAATTTGGAAAAATGGTTTTACATAATTGAAGTAAAAAAAAACAGACAGGCTGAGTTTCTTGTATGTTCTTTGGAGAGTCTGAAAGTAAAATTTCCAAGTTTTTGTTTCCTTCACTCCTCGGGAACTATCCGCCATTTTGAAAGAAAAGTTGGAACCGATTTTGTCCATTTCTGTTGGTCGGAGCTAAAAAAGTGTGGAAACAAAAATCTTTGGCATAAAATTTGCAATTTTAACTCTATGTAGTTAGTTTTTAAAAAGACAGAGGATTTGACGACTAAATGTTAGCCGTCAGATACTTTCGGTAATTTTTATGCCGATAGACTGGGTTTGTGTAGCACACGTCACAAGCTTTAATTTGATACCTCATTTGTACTGCTCTTACTATAAATAATAGTATAGAATAAATTTTACGGAATTTCAGTTGCTGTAGATTAGCGACTGTTTAATTAATTATAAACAATATACATATTTTTTTAGGATTTTTCCGAGATCCACAACCTTTTAATTTGTTTTTTTAAAAAATCCCGTTTTCTTGGTCAAAATACGATAAAACTGATTTTTTGTAACCTCGGCGTCATCTAAATTTCTAGAAACTAAACTACAGACAGTCGAGCACTGGGACAAATATGTTTAAGATTTTATGCCGAATATTTTTGTTCTCAGACTTTTTCGCCTTCGACCAATAGAAATGAAGAAACGTCAATTAAAAAGTTTTTTTCAAAATGACGGATGGTTCCCGATGAGTGGGGGACACGAAAACTTCAGGATCTTACTTTTAGACCTCCCCCCAATGACATATGAAAATTTTAGCCACTTCTGATTTTTTTCGAGGTACCCCCCTTATTCATGACAATTTTACTGTACTATTGGCAAGATTTGGTTCACCAACGCACAACAGACATTTCATAACTTTCTTATTTTTACCCGGTGTTAACAAGTAATACATCAGTACACTCGAGAAAAATAACGCTTTACTCGCAAAATTTAACTTCTTCACCAGTGGCGCACATAAAAGTTTGCACGGGAGTCAAAAATCCCTACTTTTCAAAATTGTGTGCTTAGATTTTAGAAATTTGAAATATTAGCATCAAATTCTCTAATTTTAAAGTATGAGTGTTTTAACTTTTTAAGTAATAAACAGTGAAAAATATCAGTTTTTTGGGCAGTTATAACTATGAGATACAATATTACGTCGGGCCTACGTAAAAATAATTGACCCTGACGTTGGTAGAAAACTAGTACTACTAGTAGTAGTCATTATGACCTAGTTCTAAACTATAATCATTAAACATTTTCGTGTCGTACCGACCGCTTGTATTTGTCGGGTCGTGTTTTAAGGAAAATATTTTTATTTTAAATATAATTTTATTAAGTTTAAAAACGTGGGAGTGTTTCTTTAAAATACATTTTTATATTAGACTT
Organism: Oxystoma pomonae; assembly: GCA_963921995.1. NCBI lineage: Eukaryota > Metazoa > Arthropoda > Insecta > Coleoptera > Brentidae > Oxystoma > Oxystoma pomonae. The sequence continues at coordinate 46,275,343 of OY998171.1, read as the reverse complement.
AGAATACTTCCAAATATTACAATTTTACATACATTTTTTTAAATAATACGCTAACCTATTGGAACTTAAAATAATTTTGTTACAATTTTTCCGTAAAATATAAAATATTACAAGTGAAAACAAAATACTTTAGAGTTCAAGCTAGTAGTGTCACTCGATATTCAATCGACGGATGTGTCTTGACCGAAACAGGCCAAAACTTGAAAAAATCTTTCATTATACCTGGTCTATGGTAGTTTAGAGTAAGTGCGTTAAAAAAACTAACAGTTTGAGAAGTTATGAATGATTTTCAAAATTTTTAAATGCCAGAACTTTTAGCGGAATTTCAAGAAAATAAAACAGAACGAGGCACAAATATATTTATTTTTCATATTTTTGCTTTTTATAAAGAAAATGTTATACTATTTAAAATTTACCACCGTCGTATCGTTCGACGACATCAACAGTGGGACACTTCAGGGGTTAAAATGTGTGCTTTAGCGTTTTTGTATTGCATAAGTTAGGTCATATTTTTTTCATAATATAAGTACAACATGACACAGATTATATGGAAATAAATTGCCTAAACAAACTATTCCTTTTAAATAGGTAACACTAATTTTAAAAATCAATTAAAAGAATTCTATACAGAGCAATTATATTATTCTGTCAAAGTATTTTTTTAGGACAAAATCTAGACCTGACTTGGTTTTGTCTAATTTTATTTTATTTGTAATTAAAAAAAATTAACGTTACTTTGTAATCTTATATGTACATAGGAATGGTGTTTTGACATTTAACTCTAATTTTTTATAAAAATTTAAAATAATTAGTTATTTGGTACTCTTTTCTAGGAAAGAAGAAGATGTTTGGCGAAAAAAAAAATACAGGAAAACGCGCAAATGCGAAGAAAAAAAAACTTCAAATCGGGCACAAACTAAATTAAGAGATATTGGAAAGGGATTGGACAGCATAAAGGAAGAGAGAAAAGCTGCCTTCGTAACAATTTAATGTTATATCTGTATAATATCTAATTTTAGTGTAATTGTATATTACTCTTTAAAATATTGGATTTTTGTAACATATATTTATTTTAATTCCAAGTAAAACAAAAGAGTTTAGATTTAAAAATATTAATTTATTATTAATTGTTAATAAAACATTTATTGAATCTTAAAATAAGAGATATTAAACGGTAAAACATATTTTTTTTAAATAAATAAAATGATTTTTTAATTTTTAATAAAATACATTTTCACCTTTAAAATATGATGGATTTTAATATATAATATGCTGAAGTTTAGCAGTTAATACTGTTTAAAATCTTGGATTTTTGTAACATATATTAATAAATAATTTATTAAATTTTATTACATTTATACTTATTTTTAAAATACTTATTTTTCCGTGTGGAAAAGGTAAATTCTTTAAGACTTATTGTTTACTAATATTAGTAAAAGAAACGAAGCCGTATACCCAGTTTTAACAAACTCGGGGAGTTCTGTAAAGAAAATAAGGGTAGTGTATGAATACATTTTTAAGGCACCTTCAAAATACGCTAGTTAACCATTTTATTATCAAACGACAAAAATTAAAAACTTAAAATATAGATTTTTCGGTGTCTACATATAGGAAAACTTATAGAAATATAAAATAATTAGAAAAAAGTCACAAACGTTTCGCTTTCCTTCAAATTTTACTTTTAAAATATTGCAGGTTAGTTCGACCTTTCCTTGCTTTATTGTCCTATCAGCCATCATAAAATTATTTTTAAATTTTAATGAATATTTGAGGGAATCGATGCGCCACTGGTGCGCAACTGGTTCGGTTTTTGTGTTCCATTGACAGGCACTTTTTCGGTTTTACTGTTCCGTTGGGCAACTGATACCTTCAGTGTGGCACCGAGTGCCGCTTTTTCGGCACCGGCTCTAAAAATTCCAATTGCCAACAGCGAAAATGGCAAGTGTAAGAGATTTTTGTACATTTTCTTTGCTGCTGAGTAGTAGCAGCGATGAAGACGACGAAGAACAATTTGGTGTCATACATCATCGCAAAGAAACTCCAAAAATAAAAACATCGAAATATGGTTTATAGGTACACCTTCCATCACATAAAACGCGTATAGCAGAAGTTAGGCATATGTCTATATATTAAAAATTTTGCTTATTTATTGTTACCGACTCTTGTAGGTTAACGCTTTTAGACAACATAAACAAATTTTGTTAAGGAAACTGAAAGTTATTTTATTACAGTTCTATAGTTTTAAGGTTACTGCTAATTTTCGATAAGTTAAAATTACTACTTTTTCTTTCCTTCTTTTCTCTTTTTTTTGTCTTTATCTTATTTATTTAAAACTTTATTTTTTATTGTATGATTAACTACATATTTATAAAATTTTAATGAAAAAAAAATCCTTAGGTTAAGTTAGGTTTAGGGATTAAGTTAAGAACAGGACATTTATTTGATTCCAAGTAGATGACCTGAACCTCGCCGAAATTGATCTTGTCATTTATATATAAATTTGTGGATCAATAAAACACGTTTATTATTAATATTATTATTATTATTAATTGAGAATCTTCTAGACGTGTATTTTTAAAAGTCATATATGATCCAGTTTTTCTCTCGTGCGATGGGGTCTATTGCATGGAATCTATCACCTCCCATGGTGGAGAAGCAGTTTAGGAAACAATATATTTCAAGAAAAAACCTCCTTGTTGCGCAACCGTCACTAGATTCAACGCTGTTCCCCGGTTTCGGACCATGCGATCCATAAGATCGGATCATCGCTCAAGAATATAACGTGGTTCGTCCCATATTATCTTCGTCATAGATTTACGCCGCCCTGCCGCAGCCGAAAACCATAATTTGCGCAACGAAAAATGAGGTTATGCTAATATTTTTGTGTCTATTTGCAAACATTTTATTTAATCAGATTTTTTCATCATAATTTTGCTATCCTGAAACAAAAGTGAGTGTTTTGAGAAATTTTGAGAAATGGATTACTTCTGCTGCCAAGTTTTTTTTAAATTAACAAAGAGCATTCGAAGGAGTATTGAGACATATGCACTATAAAAATGAAACTTGGGGAAATTACATAATAACAAATTTGACGGTAATAACACTAAAAATAGATGTAGATTTCTTAAGATATAAACCATTATTACTAGCCCTTTTAGATTTAAGTTTTGTTTCTTCTTAATTTAACCAAAATTCCATAATGTGGATACTTATGTGGTATTTATTGTTTGGATGCCTATAAGAAATACAAGAAAAAGGTGCCAAGGGGTGGGTTAGCGTGCATGATTCATTTATTGTAGATTGGGTTGGACCCTCTGGGGGGGGGTTAACCCTAAACCTTTCCCCACCTGGTTATGAAAATGAGGTATATGATTTCAACCAATCAGCGACTGATTTGACAACGCCATCATTATTTTGCTGATGGTTTAAATTCTATATTCCGTGCATGCTTTATAGTGCCTTTAGCAAGATTTTTCAATTTTAAAGTTTTCTCCGAAATCTGCGTTATTAAATCAGCGGATACAAAATAACACAAAATGTTTTTTTGTTGGTTTTTGCTTGATGTTGCACAAAATAATTCCTATTTTATTTACTAAAGGGCTTTTGGGTTAATAAGGACTTGTTAGAGATTTATCCCGGCATTGGTCGCTATATGAGATTTTCTCTCACAAATTTACTAAAATGGCTATATATCTTGTGGGACCTATAGTCGATGGCTGCCTCCCCACGTACTCGCATATTTATCATCCCTCCACCGAAGGCAAGTGTTCGTACAATTATGTGGCAACCTGTGTAGTCATAGAGGACTGCTTGTCGATTTAGTGCGATCGGTGTGAGACTTTTTCTCATCAAACGACAAACTAAAGTTTACTTTTGGAAACATTAGCACGTATAGTCCAATTTTTTGATGAGGGTACTGGATCTTTATTTGATACATTGTTTTAGACAGTCAAGTCGTTGATTGTTTCAACTTTTACTTCAAATTAACAACAATAAATTATTTGACATGCGAACTGATGACAACAAAGAAATACGTTTTCAGAGGCAATAATAACGTCAGTTCGGTCATCAAGAAATTGGACTATATGTATTTGTTAGCTGTGGAATTAGTTCGATTGAAATTACCAAAGCAGCAGTGGATGTTGTTGGTGAAATGGAGACTTTATACTCTGTTGCGAGAGTAACTTGTCGGTGGCCTTTGACAGTCTTCTTTTCGATGATAAATATTGGTGGTGTAAATAGTTTTATCATACACAAATCTAATAAGGATCCAATGAAAGAACGGAGTGTCTAAAGGAAGTGGCTATTTCCTTAGTAAAGCCACTATTTCGAATCGTTCGAATGTTCAGGATCTTTTACTGATTTTGTGTACAAGAATTGCCGGGGTTGTTTGTACATTTGAAGTTGGTCTGACAAAACGTCAAATTATTAAGATATTTTGAATAAAAAGTGGCAAAAATCTTGTTATTTTGCGATTTTCAAGGTCATTCTAGGTCGGTTGACCTTAATCGTGCCTTGGTCCCTTAATTTGTATTTTTTATGATTTTTGACCGCCTTCTTGAAAGGTGACGTCATATCAACCCCTTCTACACGGTTGCGAACAAAACACCCGGTAACACTTGATTGCTTGACTAAAGAGCTATCAATCCCAAATAGTCACAAAACTTCTTCATTCAAAATCACACGGGATAGAAATTATGGATGCCCCTACACTATAAGTGCTTTTATTTATACTTTTTCTTATCTTCTTCTTCTGTTCTATTATTTTAACAATTGTTATAACGAACATTTCCACGGTAGACAAAAATATGTCGGTAGACCTAAACCCGAAATTGACTTGAATTGAATTGACACAAACCACTAAGGGCAATGTCAATTTTTCAAGTTTGTGAACCTCCTCTTCATATATCACGAGCCGCCAATGCTCCCTAAGCCAATTTTCGAAAGTCACAGAACCTAAGGCGCTTATTTGGCAAGTGATTGTTGTGTTTTAAGCTCCATAAGCTCTATTTTAATCTCGTTAAACTCGATGATCAGCTGACCTCAAGCCTAATTTGTACGCTCAGCTCCCTCTAACGAATAAACAAACGCAGTATGTTAGGTAGTGTTAACGTATGAGTTAGAAATTATGATCTTGTTTAGAACGACGTATAAGCTCCTGCGGTGTCATTTGTGTCGCGCTGGTAAAATCCTTGAATAGAAACTATAAATTGCCGGTTGTGAAAACAGCGAAAAATTGGAACTTAAAGCTGAATCGTTAGCCTTTGTTCTTTTGAGTGGAAAAATGGATACCTACGTTTACAAATCAGCTTTATGTTGAGGGGGTTGGTACAGAAAATTTTATGCAAATTTTTGCGTGGGGTCACATGCATACGTGTGCGCCAAATACTAGGAAACTTTTTAAGACAAATTTGAGAGTCTGATAAGAGATAGACGGAATAAAAGAATGGATACAGGTATAGTCAGGCAGAACTAAGATCTCCAAAATGTCCTACCTTTTAGACAGCTTCTTCAAAAAATCTCCAAATCTTCATTTGAATAACTCTCAGAAGCAGTTATAAATAAATTGCGGGAAAATGGAGTAGGTACTTATTCAAAACGATCCCCGCATTTTTAAGGGAAAAAATGCTTCTTTTAATTATTTGCTAAAGTTCCCTAGTTTCAAACCGTCACCTTCCTTTTGAAAAACGTTATTTAATTTCATATATATTTCATAAACGTCGTTATTCTTTCACTATTTAACACCAGAAAACCTTAATATTCTTTAGTAAGTACGTATTGCTTAAGTTTTGTACTCCCGTTCCAAGAAGATCCAAAGTTTTTTCATTTTGAAACGCGTAGAGTTTTCCCAAGTTTGCCTAACTGAATTTCACCTAGATTTCCAATTAATCTCATTAATGAATAAAATAAGGATCCAAAACGAATATGTTCAGAAGTGGCAAAAAAGGCGATTTACACAATGGACAGGTCTAAAGGTGTCTTGTAGTATTTATTGATCTGATAAAAGCGTTTGAACCGTGGATTTTCTTAATCGGTGTAAAAATGAAGCAAAAAGGAGCCAAACGAATGCCGGCCGCTCAAAGTTTTGGTAAAGCTAAGCCTGCCAATAAAAACCACTTCAAAACTCTTAAAAACTGATCAAATCTTGATGAGATTTTAAGAGATTTTATTGGTTTGAAAAATGTATGACATATGAAAACTGACAAATTCTTATGATGTTTTATGAGAATGATTTTCAAATAATTTTTGTCTATTGAAAACTCACAAGATTTCAAAAGATCCTAAAGACAATAAAATTTCATGTTTAGATATTGTACAAGATTTTATTATGTTAAAACAGACACATGACGTTTAACAAGCAAGATTTATATGAGATTTTGCAAGGTTTCACAAGTCTAAAAGAAGGGACGTTTTTAAAAGATTTTACAAGATTGCATGAGAAATAGGGTAAAGGGTTGTGAAGATTTGACAAGATTATATAAGTAATAAAGTCTAGAAAATAGACAAGTGTTAACCAGATTTCACAAGCAAAATGAAAATTTAAAAGATTTTATGAGCACCTATAAACATAAATTAAAAAGAATATAAAATAATAATTTAATGTCAACTTGACAAAACCAGTGAAATCTTACCGACTTGTTTCTCTTAAAATCTGCTTAAAACTGCTAAAAACATGTGGATTTTCTCATATAATCTTATGAAATCTGATGGAGAGCAAGTCCCCTAAAAACTTCTGAAAACATGGGCAATCTCATGAAATCTTGTGAAATATTATTTACTTATTTAAAAAACAAAAAAGTGAATCTTGTGTCCGCAAATAAAAATTAAAGTAACACATACCTGTTTCATCCTTATTAGGAATCATCAGGGAGTCATCGGATTGTACCTGGCAGTTGAAGCTACACAGGCACCATGCACACCTCTCGAATTTAAAACAAAGTGCAGAAGACTGTAAATGCATAATCTTGTACCTTTAAGCAGATTATAAAGAAGAAACCCGTAAAAGTAACATGACTCTTAAAAAGAGGTAACGTTCGCAGCAGCACCGCCCCCAATCGGAGCTTTATACTACGTGGCCCTAATTTTAAGGCATCAGCAAGCAATCGTTCCGGAGGAAGCTTGTTGCGCAGAACTAAAAAGCCAAAATATTTAAAAAACAACAAAGTGAATCTCGTGTCCGCCAATAAAAATTAAAGTAACACTCGTGGCATATCGGACAAAGCGTTTTTGTTTCTCACTTCATTACGACCAGGCCTCCAATGTCTAATAGAGCATCCAGACACCTACAGACCTGTTTCATCCTTATTAGGAATCATCAGGGAGTCATAGGATTGTACCTGACAGGTAGAGTACACAGGTACTACGTCTCCGCGGATTACAAACTTTTTGTTTTAATTTTAACTTGAAATTTTGTTGGATGGGATTAAATAAACAGAAACCAGGTTTCCTTCCAATGTCGACGTTTCGACTCGTTTATTGAGTCATCCTCAGGACATGAAAATTATTTGGTTTCCTCTGTTATGACTTATATCACAGATTTTGTTTGTTTTGTTTTAAATTCGAGAGGTGTGCATGGTGTCTGTGTAGCTTCAACTGTCAGGTACAATCCTATGACTCCCTGATGATTCCTAATAAGGATGAAACAGGTCTAAAGGTGTCTGGATTCTACATTAGACATTGGAGGCCTGGTCGTAATGAAGTGAGAAACAAAAACGCCCGATATGCCACAAGTGTTACATTAATTTATTTTATATTTTTGTTAAAATCTGCTTACAACTTCTGAAAACGTTTAAACTTGTCAAAACCATTGAAACTTTATCAGCTTGCTAAAAACATGTGGATTTTCTCATGTAATCTTGTGAAATCTCATGGAGGATGGAAACATATGTATTCTCATAAAACCTTGTGAAATCTTATAAACTTTGATTTAAATTTTTGGTAAAATCTGCTCAAAACTTAACAAAACCAGTGGAAGCAGAGCCTTTAAAATACTGGTAAAATCTTATTAACTGTGTTAGTGCTGCTTCATAAACCGTATGAATTACCGACCAGAACTCGTGAACTTTCACTAGTTTTTTTTTACGAGTTTTGACGCGGTATTTTGGGCAGGGTACAGTATTTTCCACCCGAAGTTTATACACATTTAATTGACGTCAACTGTCAGCAAAAATTCTTGACGTTCAGAAATTTTGTATCTCCCTAAAGAGACAGTTGGTCACAGTTGGGCCAGTGCCGCATAGTTTTCTTTTGTTTTACTTTTATTGTTATTAAAATTAAAAAAAATTGGCACTTTTTTTTCTATTATCTTTGTTCGCGCCACTGTATATGCGATCCGGTCAGTCATACCTACTATATGGTTCCCTAAATATTCGAAGAAAAGTTTGCCTCCAAAGCTGCAGGTGCGCGGCTTTGCCAGAGAACAGACGCTCTTAGACCGCGAGCATTGAAACAATAAAAAGTTATTAAATCGCTAGGCCGATATATATTGTATTTCGACTATTTTGTATTAAAATCTTATTCTTAAATAAACCGTACATTTGTTGAAACTGTCGATTTTTAGTATACAGTCCACTTAATAAAAAATAAATTAAAATTTACGACAAAGAAGAAACATTGGTCACTCGAACCACATCAAAGCAAACATTGTTCCATCCAGCCACATGAAGTGAGAATTACGCCGTTTGGACAGTTACTAGTGTGCGGCAAAGAATTAGAAAAATATTAAGAAAACTTTGGTGATTTACAAGATCGGTCATAATAAATAATAAAAAGCGGTTACAAAAACAATAACTAAAACTAAGGGTAAAATGGACAGTTATGGACAGCAACAATAATTAAATTAAAATAAATACAGTGCAGCGCGTATAGACTCGAAATCAATGGATATCAAGCACCAATAAAGTGTCTAAAGGATTCCTTGGTTCCCTATACCCATGTAAGTCTGTTCCATATCATTTTAGTTAATTCCGTTTACCTCTTAAAGTTTCTTTAATTAAGTCAAAATTAGTTTACACGTAAACTATTTGGAAATAAACATGAGTAGCGCAAGTAGTGAGGAAGACCTCGCTTCCCTTTTAAATAGGCGCAGAATTATTTTCGAAAAACTTAAAAGGTGTGAAACCTATTTTAATTCCCTCACGCAGGAAAATTTAAACGACGAAAAATATGTCTTTAGGTTAGTAGCACGCCTAGAGAAGGTAGATCCTCTCTGGTATCAATGGAACGATTTGCAAAATAGCATTGAGTTAATGCAGCCAGACGAGAGAGTCGAAAACTGTCAGATGCGGGATGATTTTGAAAATAAATATGGCGACTTGATGGCTGATGTTAAAAGAGTCATTAATTTAACAAATAAATCGAGTAGTGACTCTGGCAGCTTAGTGGAGGGCTTAAACACAAGTTCTCATCAAAATACGCAAAATGACTCGGGATTTGAGTTACCGCGAATCAAATTAACCAATTTTGATGGCAACTACAGCAATTGGCTGGAATATAAAGAGATGTTTACTGCTCTTGTGCACGAAAATCCAAAATTAAGTAATATTAAAAAATTCTATTATTTAAGGAATAGTTTAGAGAAGGACGCTGCACAACTTTTGAAATCAATGGAAGTTTCTTTTCAAAATTATTCTGAAGCTTGGTCTATGTTGGTAGACCGGTTTGAAAATAAAAATCATATGATTCATAATCATATTAAAGCATTATTTGAATATCGTAATATGATAAAAGAATCCTTTACTGAGCTCAGGAGCCTTAATGATGAATTTAACAAACATCTCAGGGCTTTGAAATCCTTAGGTGAAAAAACTGATGGGTGGGATCGGTTAATCATTTATTTGATGTCAATAAAATTTGACCAGACAACGCGAAGAGATTGGGAAAGTTATAAGTTTGAAGGCGAATTACCCGGTTTAAGAGATGAATGATTTTTTAGAGCAAAAATGTGAACTACTACAGCTCTAATAAACCAACAAATCAAAAACCAAAAAATTCCTCATCTAACGGTCTCGCGGCTGTATCTCCTCGTTGTTTTCATTGCAAGGACGATCATCTGTTCATCCCTTATTCAAGTTTTCTAAGCTTAAGCATTGAAGATAGGATAAAAATAATAAAATCCCTCAAACTATGCTTAAACTGTCTCCGCGATAATCACCCGTCTTGGAGGTGCAAGGCTGCAAAATGCCCAAAATTTCGAAAATTGCATAATGACCTGTTACATATTGAGAATTATAATAGTCCTAGGTCAGTGCCGCAACAACAACCGCCAGTAGTTCAGCGAAATCCGAGCGCGCCGCAAAATAAACCGTCGCCAGGCAATCAAAGCTCGTTGCTAGGCGACACTAGCACAGGCGCCGCCGCAATTGTTTCGGCGAACTCTATGATAAACACGGACTAAAAATTAGATATAGCGGTCGCGTCAAATAAAAAAATTAAATTCCAAAAAAAAGAAGTTGTTTGTCGGGCGCTATTGGATAGCGGATCTGAATCTAACTTTTTAACAGAAAACGTATGCAAAAAATTAAATTTGAATTGTAAGCCGGTAAATCATGTTGTCAAGGGGGTTGGTGAAAGCACGTCAAAAATAAAAAGTCAGAAAGACATTTATATAGAGACAATATTATATAGTAGACAATATTAAAAAATTCTATTATTTAAGGAATAGTTTAGAGAAGGACGCTGCACAACTTTTGAAATCAATGGAAGTTTCTTTTCAAAATTATTCTGAAGCTTGGTCTATGTTGGTAGACCGGTTTGAAAATAAAAATCATATGATTCATAATCATATTAAAGCATTATTTGAATATCGTAATATGATAAAATAATCCTTTACTGAGCTCAGGAGCCTTAATGATGAATTTAACAAACATCTCAGGGCTTTGAAATCCTTAGGTGAAAAAACTGATGGGTGGGATCGGTTAATCATTTATTTGATGTCAATAAAATTTGACCAGACAACGCGAAGAGATTGGGAAAGTTATAAGTTTGAAGGCGAATTACCCGGTTTAAGAGATGAATGATTTTTTAGAGCAAAAATGTGAACTACTACAGCTCTAATAAACCAACAAATCAAAAACCAAAAAATTCCTCATCTAACGGTCTCGCGGCTGTATCTCCTCGTTGTTTTCATTGCAAGGACGATCATCTGTTCATCCCTTATTCAAGTTTTCTAAGCTTAAGCATTGAAGATAGGATAAAAATAATAAAATCCCTCAAACTATGCTTAAACTGTCTCCGCGATAATCACCCGTCTTGGAGGTGCAAGGCTGCAAAATGCCCAAAATGTCGAAAATTGCATAATGACCTGTTACATATTGAGAATTATAATAGTCCTAGGTCAGTGCCGCAACAACAACCGCCAGTAGTTCAGCGAAATCCAAGCGCGCCGCAAAATAAACCGTCGCCAGGCAATCAAAGCTCGTTGCTAGGCGACACTAGCACAGGCGCCGCCGCAATTGTTTCGGCGAACTCTATGATAAACACGGACTAAAAATTAGATATAGCGGTCGCGTCAAATAAAAAAATTAAATTCCAAGAAAAAGAAGTTGTTTGTCGGGCGCTATTAGATAGCGGATCTGAATCTAACTTTTTAACAGAAAACGTATGCAAAAAATTAAATTTGAATTGTAAGCCGGTAAATCATGTTGTCAAGGGGGTTGGTGAAAGCACGTCAAAAATAAAAAGTCAAATACACATTTCGTTTGAGTCCTGCATGAATACATACAAGTGCAATATGGTTTCTTGTTTGGTTCTCCCTAGAATTACCGGCAAACTGCCTGCGATTACGTTTGATCAAAACTTAGTAAAAATACCACCCGGACTACAATTAGCAGATCCTAATTACCACATTCATGGGGGGATTGATTGCTTATTGGGTTCCGAAGTATTCTGGTCTATCATGTTCCCAGGTCATATAAAATTAGAACCGCACTTACCCGCGTTGCATGAAACCAAACTAGGTTGGGTTATAGTGGGAAATATGACAATGTCTGAGGCAATGGGCCAGTATACGGGGTACAATAATTGTTGCCTTTCAATTTCGGATCAAACTAATCAAAAAATTATAAAATTTTGGGAAATTGAGACAATAAATTATCCGGAAAAGGTGTTATCACAAAGTGATCGATATTGCCAAAAGTATTTTGAAAAAACTACAAAACGCGATGATACAGGAAAATTTATTGTGAGCATTCCATTCAAAGAAAACTTGCATGAGCTGGGAAATTCTAGGGAGCAAGCGTTAAAAATGTTTTACTCCCTTGAAAATAGGTTAAATAAAAATCCCGAATTAAAGTTAGAGTATGTGAAGTTTATGAATGAATATGAAAAAATGGGTCACATGAATGAAACTTGTGAGACTGACTTAACCAAAAATGAAGGCTATTTTATTTCACACCACGCCGTCATAAAATCGGACTCATTGACTACTAAATGTCGCGTAGTCTTTGATGCGTCGGCAAAAACGGGTACGGGCCTTAGTTTAAATATGGTTCAACATACAGGTCCTACTTTGCAACAAGACCTTTTCTCGATTTTAATAAATTTTAGAATCTATAAATACGGTATAACAGCTGACATCTCAAAGATGTATCGTTGCATTTTAATAAACGACCAAGATAAAATATATCAAAAAATATTTTGGCGATCGAATTCTGACCAAGAGTTAAAATGTTACACGTTACAAACAGTTTCGTACGGTACCGGAAGTGCACCTTATCTAGCCGTCAGATGTTTATTCGAATTGGCCTATATTCACGAAAACAGTCATCCAAAAGAAAGCAAGGTCATAAAAGATAATTTTTATATGGACGACTTGCTAACAGGAGCACAGACAAAAGAAAGCGCACGAGAATTGCAAAAAGGGGTTTCGCGAATTAAATACGAACTCCGGTGACGTAGCTTTTAAAAAACTTTTTTATTAGAAAAAAACTACAAAATTGTCTTATGACTAAAGTGACCAGTTAAACTTGTAAAGTATAATGATACCTAATTAGACTAATCGGGTGCATATATAAACTTCAATGTACGGCGTCAGCAATATATTTGTTATTATAAACAAGGTGAGATGTTATTATTCCAGGGATATTACTCCTCCACCCTTAGTTTCGTCAACGTCCTCGTTGATAAATTTTTGGAGAACCCTTAAGGGAATATTTTTTGTTTTTGAGATTCTTTGCTTTCGCCAAAAATAGAAGATAAAAATAAAAATTAAAATTACTGCCAAACACAACGTTAAGATAATGTAATCTTGGCTTTCAAAATTAAGTTCCTGTAGGACTAAAGGATCCATCAGGTCTTCCTGTATTTTTTGTGGATTTTCTAAATGTCTTATTTGCAAATTAATAGATAAGTTTGTTTCAGGAAGATTTATTATTTTTGGCAAGGAAACAGAAATGTTGTTTATTGATAAGGAATATTTATTTTGGTTAATTATTACGTCACACTGGCTGTTGATAAGATAACAGCTTTGAAGTGTAGTTTTCTGAAACTGAAAGCAATTTTCTTAAATGGTTTCAGGATTTTTTATACAGAAAAGCAAACCACTTTTATAAGTTAAAGTGGGAATTTGAAGGTTATTTCTTACTGTGGCAAAAAGACAATTTTTTGGTAAAAGGCAACTATGTGCAATAGGGTTAAAACAAATCCAATTTGAGTTGATTTCAGAGCATTGCTGATACCATAACTTATTACAATAGTACTTACTAGGGCTAATCAATATTTTCGATTCATTATTAGGTATTGGATAAACTATCTTAAGACTACAAGAATATTTTTCGAAAATTGGTATCTTAACTACAATAATTGACATATCTTTTAACATAATAAGGCCTGTTTTACATATGAGAGTTAATTCTGTCAGGTGTTTTAGTGGCCATAGAGAATTTTTTGAATAATGAGCTGTCAAATATTGCCAAATTTCCCTAATTTCTTTGACATTCAAAATTTCTAAATCCAGAGTTTGCAGATGCGCAAAGGATATCATTCTAAGCATTTTTTTCCAAAAATTTGTTTAATTTTGAGATTTGTAAAATTTGGTTTTGCATGCTGAGCATCAACGCTATTTCATTATTTAATTTTAAAATTTCGAAACGAATGCATTTTGCGTTTTTATTTATAATGTTAACATTTTCCTGGAATTTGTTTATAATATTCCCAGCGAATGAACTGAGGTCATTTATCTTGTGCATCATGTTAATTTGATTCTGTTTTAGTATTTGTAAGTTCTGGGTAATTGTGTCTAAGTCAGTGTTGTCCACGTTTCCTGTGACAAATTTAATACCACTTCCAGTAGGTTGAATAACCCACGTTTCTTTCTAAAGTCATTGTTTTCTAAAGAATAATTTTGCGTAAGAATTGTACGTATCGTTTAAGGATGATTCAAGGAATTGAAACTGTATTTTTGACAATGTATTATTAACTTGATCGACTAAAGGGGATAAAAATAGGGAATTGGTGGTAAAAAGTTGGCTTAGAGAGATTTTAATTTTAGTCATATTAAAAGGTATGTATATAGTGTGGTAATGGCTTACGATTAAAGTAGGAGACATTTCTTCGGTATAGAATCCGTTATTGTCCAATCTATTGACCTGAAGGGCCTGATTGAGATTCGTCAATGTCAGGAGGGACAGGATCAGGAACCTGCAATGATTTAGGTTGTTTCCTGAGTCTTTTTATTTTTCTGACATGTGTGTTAATCGGTTTAGTTTTTGAGATACCAGTTATAATATTTTTATTGACTTTTGTTACTTTTGTAGGAATAAATTGGAAGTTCATTTTATTTCGAAGGGTGTTTTTTCTATAAATATTTTGATCTTTTTGAATTTCAGGGGGATCTTCGGTGTTTTTATTTTGTTTTTGTGTGTTCTGTAATTGTTTTTGATACGCCTTTTTGAAAATTTGATTGTCGAAAGGTAGTAGTTCTTTTTTTCGTTGTTCGTTTTATTGCTTAAAAAGAGTGAGGTCGTTGTTTATGTTTGGTTCGTTGACATAAGGGCCGTATAAAATTGAGAAGGGGGAACAACCAGTAGTAGAGTGTATACTTTGGTTATATATTAAGATGACTGACGTCATTATGTTTTGGGGTGTTTCCTCGGGATTTTGCATTTTTAAGATACGTAATTTTTCTAACAAAGTTGAGTGCAATCGTTCGATGGGGCTGTTTGAAGACGAGTTAGCGGGAGTTGTATAATGTAGTTCAATACAAAATAGTTGACAGAATTCTTTAAGAAGGTTATTGTCAAACTCTGTTTCTTTATCTGTAACAATTTTTTGACAGGTGTTACGGTGGGAGAAATAATGTCTTAATTTGCTAAGAATTGTGACGGCGTTTCTGTCGGGGATAAAGTAAGCTTGTGCGTATTTAGAAAAAGAATCAATAATAGCTAAAAATTGACAGTTTGAAAATCGAAAAACGTCTAAATGGAGAGTTTTAAAGGGTTTTTCGGCTAATAAGGGTCCTTCATATGCGATTTTATATGGGTGTCTTTCGTACTTGTTCTATAGGCATATTTCACAAGTGTTTATAAAATTTGTAATAGAGTCTCTTAGTTTAGGCCAGTAATATTTTTGTTTTAAATGATTGTATGTTTCGGTTATGCCGTTATGGTTAGATTTGTGGTAATTTGCTATTATTTCGGTTTGCTGTTCGGTATTAATGACATCTGTCACATAAGTGTTTGAAAAAATGAGTTTTGCGCTAGGATTTAAAATTGAGCTAACTATTCTTCGAAATTAAAGTTTAAGATCATTATTTGGGATGTAAACTGTAAATAAGGTATCAGGTTTTACAATTTCTTTTAGGATTTTATGAATGTATTGCTGTTGTTCGTCCTTGTTTATGCGCACGAAGTGATGATTTTTCTTAAACGGGCTTGTATGAAAATGTTTATATTCTTTTCCGTAATCGATTATTAATCGATTAGTTGCGTAATTTAAAGGCAATTCTGATATCGGTAGGTGTTTGCCATTTGTGTCATTGTTCGAGTGAACGGTGACGTCAGAATCGTTATCATTTTGACCTTTGTTGGTTTGTATTGGTTGAGAAGGATTTGTCATTTCATTAAGGCGGTCTATTTTAGTCTGTGTGTCTTTGTAAAGTTTGTTAATGACATAATCGGAGAGATTAAAATCGGTTAAGTCGGCAACAGAGTGATCGACGTTAGGGGATATAGATATGGAATCATTCGTTTCATGGATGTTGATGTCTATTCTGGAGAGTGCTTCAGCGATGACATTTTCTTTGCGTTTTTTGTATTTTATTTCAAAGTTGTACTCCTCTAGTTTGAGTTTCCAACGAATTAAACGGGAGTTTGTCTCTTGGATTTTAGCCAGCCAGACTAACGGGTTGTGGTCAGTTTCGATAGTAAACTTTTGACCTTAAAGGTAGGGCCTGAAGTGTTTTGTCGAGTCTAGAATAGCAAGTAGTTCTTTTTCTATAGTGGAGTAGTTTTTCTCGGCTGAATTTAAATTTCTGGAGTAATATGCTATAGGTTTACAATTTTGCGAAAGTACAGAGCCTAAGGCTATATTTGAAGCGTCTGTCGTGAGTACAAAAGGTTTTGTAAAATCGCGATATTGAAGAATTGGGGAGTTTGTAATGAGTTCCTTACATTTTTGGAAAGCATTTTGATATTCCTGATTTTTAATATTAATTTCGCTTCCTTTTCGTAAGCATCGCGTGAGAGGAAATGTAATTTTTGAGAAGTTCTTTATGAATCTGCGTCAGTATCGTACAAGACCTAAGAAGGATTTTATTTCTTTTTGTGTTCGTGATATGGGATAACGTAAGATCGCGTCAATTTTCATCGGATTCGGTTTAATACATTCTGGTGTTATGATATGGCCTAAAAATCCATTGTAAGAACTCGGATTTGTCTGGTTGTATTTTTAGGTTAACTTCTTTTAGTTTTTTAAAAATGATTCTCATATGGTCAAGGTGTTCTGATAAAGATTTTGAAAATATGACTAAGTCATCCATATAGACAAAACAGAATTTGTACAGGTAATCCCTAAGGACTTCGTCCATCATTCTCTGGAATGTGGCGGGGGCGTTCTTTAAACCGAAAGGCATGCGAAGGTATTCGAAATGGCCATTGTTGACTGTGAAAGCAGTTTTCTCGATGGACTGAGGATTCATCTCGATCTGGTGAAAACCTTGGGCAAGGTCAAGGGTCGTGAAATAGGTACATTTTCCTAGGTTGTCCAGGATTTCGTCTATTCTCGGAAGAGGCCATTTATCCTCAATAGTTTCAGCATTAAGGCGGCGGTAGTCGATAACTAGCCCGAATTTCTTTTTTCCAGAGGCGTCTGCCTTTTTTGGGA
Organism: Oxystoma pomonae; assembly: GCA_963921995.1. NCBI lineage: Eukaryota > Metazoa > Arthropoda > Insecta > Coleoptera > Brentidae > Oxystoma > Oxystoma pomonae. Next base: position 46,258,024 of record OY998171.1, on the reverse strand, counting down.
CTATCCAGACAGGTAGGGAGAAATGGAAGGGCGAATAATCTTATTAATTAAGTTTTTGGATTTGATTTTGAATTTCAGCATTCATTGCTGGAGGATGTCTGAAGGATTTGACGTAGATGGGACGGTCGTTTGTCGTGCGGATAAAATGTTTAGTTTGACTGGTAAAAGAAAGGTCACAATTTTCGTTATACATAATGTCTTTGAATTCTTTACAAAGAGGCAAGATTTTAGATTTTTCGAGAGGCGTGAGGTGATCCAGTCTTAATTGTGTGTTAGGGTCGAAACCTGTTTTGTATTGCTTAGGTGGGTCGATTATCTAGAATCTTTCTTGAGGTATGACCTTGACTCGATCGTGAAAGTTAATGTTGACGTTTGGGCTTGGATTGGGGATTTTGCAAAAACCGTTCTCGATTTCTACCAGACTGTCAGATATAACGTGTTCATTTATAGTAAAAGAGGGTAATAGTGCAGTGCCCTTTTTGCAATTGATAGGAACTGTCAGAGAATTGACCTGAAAATTTTGAATCGGCTTCTTTAAAGGTTCTTTGTAAGCTAACGAAAAAGGAATTTTAATTTTGTTTAAAGTTAATACTCTATTTTCGAAGTTGAGCAGACCGTTTAAATTTTTAAGGTCTTTTGAGCCTATTAATGCGTCAAAGTCTTTATGCCAGTTTAAAACACGCATTTTAAAATTTTCATTTATTCCTAGTTCTTGTAATAAATTTAATTTTAAATTTTGATTTTCACTGTATGTATTTCTGCAGGCGGTTACTTCAAAAGGTTAAAAAAATATATTATTTGGGTACATTTTGGCTATTTTTGGGGAGATTATGGAGTCTGAGGCTCCTGAATCAATAAGAATTGAAAATTGTTTTTCTGGTAAATAAAAATACGGTAGTTCGATTTGTCGAGCAACATTATTTAAGTTAACGTAGGGATCGAGGCCGTTTCCTGAAAATTTTTGCCTGCAGCGTTTGTTTGTGAAATAAATTCGTGAGAGGGGTTTTCTTGCTGGCTAGTGGGTTCCTCATTGTAAAAGTTACGGTCGTAAAAATAGTCAGAATTTTCTTCGTTATAGCAATTATAAGGTTGGTTTTCATAGGTTTCCTCGTAGTTTTGTTCGTAAGTCTGTTCGGGGTATGTTTCTACATTTGTTAAGAATCCCGAAGGTTTAAAAAATCTTTGGGGTCCAGTGTATGGGGGTCTTTGAGAGTCTTGACTTTTGAGTTTGTCTTAAATTAGTGGTAGGTTTTAAAAACGAATTGTTTCTTTTGTGCAAATTCGAATTGTTACTTGTAAAATTGACTTGTGCCTCTACTATGTTGTTACTCATTATATACTTGTAAGCATCGTCTAAAGTTGCGGGCGTTTTAAGCATAAGAAGCGTCCTTAAAGATTCGGAAGAATTTGCGGTCAAAAGTAAAACAGATACTTTTTCTACTTGAGATATTAGCAGTAATTTTTGTGCGTTATCTTCTACTTCACACTGGATTTTTCCGAAAATTCTTTGGCAAAAGGCCTTAAGTCTATCGATAAAGTGCAAAATGTCTTCGTTTTCGTTAATTTTATTGTACTGAAGCTCTTGCATTAAAATTTCGTGGTTAATTTTTGTCTTAAGGCTAGCTTAATATTTTTAAAAGTGTCTAAATCTGGTCTTTCTAATAGAAAGTTTTGAGCTTTGCCTACCAATTTCGATTTTATGGCAGACAGGACCAGTTTTTTTTGTTCATTAGAATGACCAAAGTAAAGATCGTAATATTCCTGTACAGAAATCAAAAAACTTTCTAAATGGGATTGACTGCCGTCGAAAGTAGGCAACAATGACGTGTAAAATCTTAGGTTTTCCATTATATTAGAAAGTTCTTCGTTTTGTAAAGTGTTATCTAATTGATTAGTACTATCACTACTTAAACTACTGTTAAAACTAGTGTTCGAATTTTCAATATTTAAAAAATCAAAATTTTCTAAAATTTTATTTTCAAAATTATTTTCAGTGCTTTCTTCTACACTTTCTTTTATGATTTCTAATTGTTGTTCAGTATCTAGTCTCGATGTCGACTGACCACTTAAATTTCTTAGACTACTTTGCAAACTACTTATTTGCTCAAAATTTAAATTTAAAGAGGGTTTTTTTCAAACTTGATAGATAATTATCAATTTCAGCTTTAACGTTTCCTAATTTCTTATTTTCTGCTCCTAATCTTAGTTTTGTTTTGTTCTTTTCTAAAATGTTCTTTAATCGCTTAGGCATCAAGAAAGTCAAAAACTTACATAGCAATCGAGGATAAATCCATTCTATAGAGGTTACGCCACCAAAAGGAAACCTATAAATGGGGGTTGACTTTAGCTTTTCTGCCTATGACACCGGGCTCAGTAGGGGTGTGTCATTGGGTAGGCTTTGGCTTCGGCAGGACTCGTACAACACGGTAGACGTCGCAGATTCAACTCCAGGCTTTATTCTACAACACTTCTTTACGTTCGACGTCGTAAAGAGCACTTTCTTTCAAGAAACTTCACTACTTAGTTCTGGACGTAAAGTTCGGGTTCGGATAGCGCACTAAGACTTAAAAGCCACTTTCGTACAACGGAAACCGATAAAGGACGAAACTGCACTACCCTGTTCGCAGCGCCAATTAAATACGAACTCCGGTGACGTAGCTTTTAAAAAACTTTTTATTAGAAAAAACTACAAAATTGTCTTATGACTAAAGTGACCAGTTAAACTTGTAAAGTATAATGATACCTAATTAGACTAATCGGGTGCATATATAAACTTCAATGTACGGCGTCAGCAATATATTTGTTATTATAAACAAGGGGAGATGTTATTATTCCAGGGATATTACTCGCGTATATTAGAAAGTGCGGGATTTTATTTGCGCAAATGGCTTAGCAATGATCGCGATTTATTAATTTATTATAAAAACAACCGATTTTCTTGCCGAAAAATAGTGTTTTAACTACCCTGATATTAAGAAACGAACACAAGAGATTGTTTCACTGTGGAGCTCAGCAACTTTTGAGCAGAGTTAGAGATAAATTTTGGCCGATATCTGGTAGAGATCTCTGTCGCAAAATTACAAAAAAATGTGTAACCTGTGTAAAGGCTAGGCCAACAATTAAACCTTATTTTATGGGGGATTTACCTGATTGCAGGGTGAATAATTATATTCCATTTTTTAATGTTGGCTGTGATTACGGCGGAACTCTAAATTTAAGAAACCGCAAGGGCAGGAATTTTAAAGTTTTAAAATGTTATTTTTGTTTTTTTTTGTGTGCATGAGCACTAAGGCAGTACACATAGAACTCGTGACTGAGCTCACCACTGACGCATTTTTGTCAACCTTTAGGAGATTTATCAGCCGAAGGGGAAAGCCAGCTAACGTGTACTCAGACAACGGAACAAATTTTCTAGGTAGTAACAACGAGTTATTACGAATCTATGGATTCTTAGAACGAGACTCCAATAATATCGCTAATGAACTCGCCACTCAACGCATAAAATGGCATTTCATACCAGCGAGGTCGCCTTCTTTTGACGGACTATGGGAAGCGGGCATCAAAAGCTCAAAATACCATATAAAACGAGTAATTGGTGATAAACCTCAAACTTTTGAGGATTTTTTAACTATTTTGACGCAGATTGAAGGAATTTTAAATAGCCGTCTTCTCTGTCCTATATCCTCAGATCCTGAAGACTTATCAGCGTTGACGCCTGCACATTTGCTAATAGGACAAAGTATAACAGCATTGCCAGATTATAACTATACTGAAGTTACTATGTTGGGAATTTGGAACCTTTGGTTGCACTAAAACAAAATTATGATTGTTTTCCACAAACCAAAACTACACTTTTTTGCACTCGACGCGCGTTTCGCTAACAACGTTAGCATCATCAGGAGACGATAAACAATGAACTAAATTAATCTACGCTCTATCTTATATACAATCCTTTAGTGGGAGGAGATAAGACTAATAAATTGTGATTGATCACGATTTTTAATCCTATCTCCCCTCAACCAAAGAATAAAGTGTACTTAACGGGATGGGTCCTCTATCTTTATTTAAACTATTTCTGGATTTAATGATTTCCATACTTTCATATGCATTCAAAAGTCTTTTGTTTGGTACACTTTTTAGAAGTTTTAAATTTACTTATGAAAAGAGAACAACGGTACACTGCCATTTCTAGACACTTTAGTTATAAGAAATAAAAATAAATTGGACTTTGACCTAAACAGAAAAGGCACGTCCACCAACAGGTATATTCCAAATGACTCTTTTCATTGCTTACAACATAAGCTTGCAAGTTTGCACTTTTTAACATATAGATTAGTAAATTTCCCCTTAAACAAAGAAAGATTTGAAGCAGAAAAGAATAGGATTAGGAATATAGCTGGCGAAAACGGTTACGACGAAGGCTCAATAAATAAGCTGATAAATAGACATTCTTTTCAAAAGACCTTTCGGAATTCTACCTTTTTCAGACAAAAAGATACCTGCGACTCAAAATTTGTATCAATTCCTTATAATCCTAATTATACGAAAGGATTACGCAAAGTATTTAATAACACCGGTCTTAAATTAGTATATCAATCCGGTAACACAATAAGAAGCTTACTAGGAAATCCCAAGGATAAAACTACAGTTCTAGAAAAAAGTGGAATTTACGAAATTAGTTGCATGGATTGGAAAAAATATGTTGGCCAAACGAGACGCTCTATTCAAATACGTTTTAAAGAACACTTAGCACACTTAAAATACGGAAGAACAGAAAAGTCATGGCCGAGCATGCTTTTGAAAACAATCATAGATTCACATTAGATAACCTAAAACTTCTAAAAAGTGTACCAAACAAAAGACTTTTGAATGCATACGAAAGTATGGAAATCATTAAATCCAGAAATAGTTTAAATAAAGATAGAGGACCCATCCCGTTTAGTACACTTTATTCTTTGGTTGAGGGGAGATAAGATTAAAAATCGTGATCAATCACAATTTATTAGTCTTATCTCCCCCCACTAAAGGATTGTATATAAGATAGAGCATAGATTAATTTAGTTCATTGTTTATCGTCTCCTGATGATGCTAACGTTGTTAGCCAAACGCGCGTCGAGTGCAAAAAAGTGTAGTTTTGGTTTGTGGAAAACAATCATAATTTTGTTTTATACTGAAGTTAATGAATCCCGACTTAATAAGTACGAACAACTTCAAAATATTGCCAGCACTATTGGAAGCGCTGGCAAAAAGAGTATGTTTCCGAATTACAACTACGCATAAAATGGAAAATAAAATCTCCAGAACTTGTACGTATTGGCACCCTAGTTTTAGTAAAAAATGACAATCCTGTCGTGTGTAAATGGCAGTTGGGGAGAATAACCGCTTTATACCCGGGTAGTGACAATATAACTCGCGTGATAGACATTAAAGTTAATGGTAACAATATAATACGCCGATCTTTGCGAAATATTCGTGTGTTGCTCATTGACAATTAAAAACTTAAAACGGCGCATTAGTAGCAATTAAGTAAGCACTTGCTATCATTTGAAAGAGCTAAAACCTTTCAAGGCGGGCGGGATGTTCGCGCCACTGTATATGCGATCGGGTCAGTCATACCTACTATATGGTTCCCTAAATATTCGAAGAAAAGTTTGCCTCCAAAAGCTGCAGGTGCGCGGCTTTGCCAGAGAACAGACGCTCTCAGACCGCGAGCATTGAAACAATAAAAAGTTATTAAATCGCTAGGCCGATTTATATTGTATTTCGACTATTTAGTATTAAAATCTTATTCTTAAATAAACCGTACATTTGTTGAAACTGTCGATTTTTAGTATACAGTCCACTTAATAAAAAATAAATTAAATTTTTACGACGAAGAAGAAACAATCTTAGCAATAAAAGCATCACTTTTATGCATGCATTAATTAAAAATGTTTGTCTACATTTCCAAAATAATACGTTTTGTTATAATATAATAATAATAATAATAATACGTTTATTTTGTATCAAATTGTATAAACTTATTTATGCACTTTAGGGATTAAAAGTGCATTTTTAATCCCCCATTTAGGGATATGGGGGATTTAAAGTAAATTTTTCCAAATTAAACAATAATTTTATTGAAATTTTATTTATTTATTAAAATGCATGAAGAAAAAAAATTATTATAATATGCATTACTTAAATCTAGTTCGGTCATTCTGTCTATTTAGAAATGCCGTGAGTTTACTATATTTGCTGATACCGACGTTTGCTTCAGATATTATCGTGGAATATTGGCTCCATACAGAAGATGCCTTGAGATTCTTAGACTTCTGTAGGAAGTATGCCAGGAGCACCTTTTCATCCGTAAAATTCTCTGCATGCTGTCCAGCGCACCATTTTTGGTAATCACGAAACTGTTTCTTGTAAACCTCGCGAGATTTTTGTGGAAGAAGGCTAGCGATGGCCTCTTTCGCGGCCGCTTCAACGTTCATTTTCAAAAAAAATACTGTACGATTTTTCTAGACTCACCGTTTGGTGACGCCGTTTGATAAAAACAACTGACTGACATTTGTTTTGTGCCATAGCAACACTTCCATGGCACAATAAATTTTGAGTGAATCCACCATGCCAACAACAATCAAAGACAACTATCAGTAATACGAGCTGTAAATCTTAAAACTAGAGTACCGTTATGTGGTCTACTGTTAGTTTTGTGATTTTTTGTTTTTAGTTTCTCGTATTCTAAAGTGCATAAAATAGTATATAAACCTCGTGACTAAAGTGCATTTTAATCCCTTGGCGAATTGTACCTTTCGCCGCGGGATTAAAAGAGAGGCACTTTAGTCCCTAGGTTTATAATGTACTATTACACTACGGTAGAAATATATACATTTCAGTGTCAAATAGTGCAAACAATGAAAATCAAAACGAATGCGTTTCAAACTAGGTTTACTGGTGGCATAATTGTAAGATATTTTTTACTGATTTTATTTTCATTAGTCTTCCATGGCCAAAATGTAAACAAATACTTTTTCCTACGACCACACACGAAAGTAACCAAATCTGTACTCTATAAGGCCTCAGAAAGTTTTATATTTCACACGCATATTAATTTTATTTTTGTCTCTAGAGACGAAAATGTTTTCTTCTCTAGCGACGAAAATTAATGACAGCAAACCATACAAGCAATGTAGGTATTTAGTAGGCTATGATTTGTAGAAGCATCAGAAATAGATCGAAACCATTTCCGTCCCTGGAGGACACAACATACTTTCCCCTCTTGAGATGAAAATGGAAAAAATTTAATAATAATAAAAGATACGAATTAAATCCTAAAGTGGTCGTAGCAAAAATAGCGTACACAACTCTATAGACAGTAACTTTGTTACCCTCGCATGTTGTTTCACTCGGCTAGCGCCTCGTTCACAAGATTCACGCTCGTCTGAAATATGTCACTTTCTTCTCTCGTTATGTAACATACTATTTCCGCCAAAATCTCCGTCAGAAAAAAACCTAAAAACTTCAAATGTGACGAGAACAACCATCTAGTTCATCTGGTTTTGGTCAGTGAGTCATTTACTTTGTTTATACGGGCTTCTCAAAGCGCTTTTATATAAGAACGGTTTGAAAATATTATTGTATAAACACCACCAAAACCGGCACTAAATCCATTTAATTTCAAAGCGATTTAAGAAAGCGTTTTATCGCTTAAAAACCCATTTTAGGGTCGTTATAAACATCTTAAACACGCTTTAGCACATTTCTTCCAACCTAAAGAAATACTCAAACCTGGTTTTTCGAAAAATCTGTTGTTAATTAAGTTCTTTTATTTGTTTTTTCTTTAAACTGACAAAATATTTATTGTTTAAACTAATTTTTTTTTGGGTTTTTTACAGTGCGTGAAAAAAGTTATGAATGAGTTGCTAAAATCAAGAAGCCCACAAGAATATGTGCTTCGCACAGTGTTTGCTGAAGCTGAAAACATGGTAAACTCATTACTTCTAACTCATATGAAGATTTGGAGCCACTAACACACTTCATATAGTGTTCTTCCTTGTTTATCGACGGACAACACCAATTTATCTCCACTTTCAAAATGGAGAGCCGCCCAAATATTGTCTTTCTGGAAGCAATGGCTCACAGAATTATACGGCGATCGAAATGGTATGACGACAAAATCAACCCTAAAGAAAACGAACTAAATCCTAAAGTGGTCGTAGGAAAGGTATAGTTGTAAAAACATACCCTGCAAACGATACAAAACTTAGAATAGTTGACGTTAAATTCGCTAATGGTCATATTTTGACAAGACCAGTAATAAAAATTTGTAAACTCAATGTAAAAAGAAACGAAAAATAATTGTTTTTTGGTGAACAATTATACTGGGGAAAGAATGTTGAGTTTATACCACTCTGTTCTTATTGTTACTTTTGGCAAAATTGTTATATTTGTCATTGTCAATGTCAATAAATAATTCTTGGAGACGCAATCAAAATGTTAATTAAAGCATTTTTACTTGGAAAATTGCCTTTTTTGCCAGATATTTATCTTACTAAGTCTGCTCCACCCTACGCAGAGCTGATAAGTTTTTTATGGGAGTTGGGGGTTGGCAAGAGGGTAGGAGGGAGAATTAAACTTAAAAAAAAATTGTAACTCACGAACCGTAGCAGCTAGCGACACGCGGTTTTCACATTAAGATAGATAATTGCATTTTTAATAAAAAAAAAATTTACAAAATTTTTTGAAAAAAAAAATTTGAAATATGTTTTTATTTTTTTTTCATCTCTCGCTAGCTGCTAGCAAGAGGCTAGGAGGGGATTTAACTTTTCAAAAACTTGTAACTTACAAACCGTAGCAGCTAGCGACAAGCAGTTTTCGATAGATAATTGCATTTTCAACCAAAAAAAAAATTTTTAAATTTTTGAAAAAAAAAATTTTTGAATTTTTTTTTTTTTTTTTTTTTTAATTTTATGAATGACTATACATGCCTGCTGAAGCCATTTTTGATGTTACTGTGAAACGTAACTCGCATTTCTTCAGTCAGTATTGCACTTAAAAAACGCAAATTTCACCATTGCCCTGATGTAATAAAGTCACAATTTTCTATTAAAAATAGCACAAAAATATTAAAATTAAGTTTCCCAACAAACAACAAAATGGACACCAACCGAATATTTCCTGTCACGTATCCTCGACAGCTTTCTTATTCTAAGCTTAAGTTAATACGCCTAAAAGTTTGGAGAAAGCATATAATGTTGCGCAAATTTACAGGTTTTTCATCAAGTAACTAAAGCCGACAGAGTCTAAATTTAACGAACAATTTATTAAGGAACTTTTCAAAGAAAGTTTCAATATTATATATAAGATATATAATATAAGATTTATAACATAAAGATGTGACAAAATTGTCCCAACAACGGTATAAATCGAGATCTGAGTTTGTAACGTCGACTCATCTTATCATTCCTTCAGCGCACTTCAAGCAGTCGCATGCGCATTAGAGCGGTTCATTCGGTCTCGGCCAGTTTAATATTTCTGCGGGTTTGCGAGACGTTTTTTATCACATAATAGGTGAATCAAAAGTTTGGGAAAAATTTATAAACATATTACAGAACTATGAAAAATATATATTTATTTTAATTAAAACTTTGAGTCATTTATGGCCAATACATATAATTAACTAACCGCTGAAGGTCCATTTTCCTCAATGTAGTGCAGTTTTGTCCTGACGCGCCTCATAGTATTTGGCACTCATCCGACAACAAACTCCTGTTTTTGAAACATCCTACGCTGTAACCACAGAGTACCAAACTGTGTAACTGCAGTGGCAGTCCCAGCCATTTGAAAAGGGGGGGGGGGGGTTTCGATACGAAAAAAAAACTAGGATAGAAGCATAGCTTTTATGAGGAACATATCAATATATGCAAACAAAACTTAGTAACTACAAACACCGATTTGGCATCAAACATAGGGGGGGGGGGGTCTACTCAGATTTGAAGTTGTTTTTTTTTAAAAGTGTTTAAAAGCGCCAAAAATTTTTTGAGAGAATTATATTAAAAATTCAATTTTGGAGTGAAATTAAACTAAAATCCTGAATATCAACAGTATCATAGCGCCGCAGGCGAAATTTTTTTAAAAAATTGCAAAAAAAACTGCATCAAATAAAAATATATCAGTGGTTTCAAAGCGCAGCAGGCGAAAATTTTTTAGGAAAATGACACTACACATGCCACTTTTAACACAAAATTAAACTAATACCGTAAATATCAAAGGTGTTATAGCACCGCAGATTATGCCCTACTTTTAAAAAATATCGCCACACTTTTTCACTAGCTAAGTTCGGTATATAGATCGCAGCTCAGACGGATTTTTGATCAGCTGACCGTCGATTAATCCGAGCAAGTCGCATTACCGAACGGGTTCAGATTTAAATTTCTATCCTAAGTTTTTTTTGTTTAAATTTTTAAATTTTTTTGTCGGCTGCTGGGCTTTTGAGTCTGAAAGCTACCATGAATAACATGGTTTTAGAGGCTATTTGTGCTGTAGTGCACGGACAAAAAATAATGTTTGAAGATTACCCAATAAATCAAATCCTCATGGGCCGAAATCGGCAAACTGAAGGCTTTGCGAAGTGAGGGATTCGGGCCGAAAGTACACGCCGAAGCGGCGCGCTTAACGTTATGACCCTTCTGCCTCCAGGCGACCGCGAGTCGGATACCCACTTGAAGTATGGAGCATATTGCACCGCAATGTTAAACCTAGTTTAAATTTAATTGATGTTTAGAATGTGATACCTTAGTTTATTATGAAAGCATATTCTAAACTACAATTAAATTGAAAGTTTACTTTAGTTTCTTTATTGGTAAGTATTACACAAGTGCTTTCACAAGTCAAACCAAGTTTAACACTGCGTTCCAATTTGCAATAATAAGCAACAGAAATTTATATAATTTTTTTATTCTTTAAAATTAGTACAGGCACTTTAATTTGGTGTAGAAAAAATATCATTTAACAAACACACTAGAAAAGTCCATTGCAGTTTTCCAGAACTCATCACCCTGATGCAGGCTGAATCGTGATCAAGCTATATCTGAAACAATGCAAAAAAAAAGGATTTTACAAATTACATTTTTGATTAAGAATAAGTTTCACAAAATATGGTACATATTTTTTATTGTTCTTAGTTATGATGAACATTATTCTGATAAAACTATATAGACTTAAGAATTTATTTTACAAAAAAAGGCCTAGAAAGAACTCCTTCCAATTTCCTATGGAGCGTGTACACCCATTCAATTTTTTCAAATTTTAATATGTTATAGGAGAGGGACAGACAATTTTTTCTATCATTGCCAGCCCCCCCCCCCTTTACTACTAGGTTCATAAGTATAGGTAGTTAAATATACAAACTTTACGTTTACTTCATAGTTTTCAGAAAATGTTACTAGGTCTGTGGAACGGAAATCTTTGTGTGACTTTGGTGGGTTTTTTTTTTATTAACTTTCATTTAATTAAGCTGTAGCTCTAGTGTCCAGATATGTTTAGACTTAACTTTTTTAATGCTGTGGGCTATCCTCTGCAATTTTATTTTTAATGTTGTAGGCTAGCTTCTGCAATTTTAATTGTAAGTTCTGTATTTAAAAAAAAAATAAGTGTATGTATTGTATAATATCAAATTTTACTGAGTTATGTAATATCTGTTTTATTGATTAAACTTAATATTAATTATATTTATTTAATGTACTTGACACATCAACACCCTCTCGGTAAAAATGTAACTTATACTATGATCAAATAAAGTCTAATCTAAACTTTTGGGTAATACAATACTGACATAATTATTATCATGTCTAAATTGCACTTAACCTTCCAAAAACAGCCCATGATAGATTTAAAAAGTATGAACAGATGGTTATAATCTAAGGTTATAACGACAAAATACTGACCACCTTATTAAAATTCTCAGTTATAAAAAGTGATATAAAAAAATCAATTAAGCCACTAGTTTTAGGATCATTTCTACTACAAAATAAACACACTTGTATTTTTACAGAAGACTTTGAGTAATGAAAAATATATTATTTACCTCCAATTAATAAACCAACTTATAGAAATCCTGATGTGTTCTTAAGCTATTCTTTGGTCCCGCGAGCTACACTGTGCTGGCAGTGCTGCAAGTTGTTCCTTAAATACCTTGCCTATCATTTTTCTTATGACTTTTTGTGAAGTGTTTTTGTTTGAAACTGTAAAAAAACAATAATACAATAGTAAGAAAACAATAGTACTTATTTGGTTGGGTGTAGAGTTAGTGAAACAACAATTTACCCCAAAGAACTGTATTTTAGCAACAGAAAATTACTTTCTTCTTGTCTTAAATTTTACCTTGACTGACTTTTTAGGTTAAGCTGCAGTCTAGAGTTGCTGAACCATAAAAAGTAAGCCATAAGACGCAAGGAAAATGAACTATCGCTTATCAATATTGATGATTATAGTTCACAGAAGTAAGCAAAAACTTAATGCTTTTTAGTTCTTACTGCTTACGTCTTAAGGCCTATTTACTCAAGTTTTAATGGCTAATGCCTAACGCATAATTTTGTCTTCTCTCTCTACTTTTTGAAGAAAAATAGAAATCAAAAAAGCATCAAGCATTACGCATTAAAACTTTAATATAACTGGACTTTTTACGTTGCAGCAACTCTAGACTGCATGTAGCTTTTATACCAAAAAAGCTCTCAAAGTAAAAAACACAAAAATGGTAACCCAAAACTTATAAACAATACTTACATATTTTGTATTGTATAGCAATGATGACAAGGTTAACTGTTCAGAAGACTGTAATAAGCTCTTTGGCTTTGCTCGAGAAAAAGCTCCACGATTAAGAGACAGGCAATTTAAAAAACATTTCAGAATGTGCCACTCAACTCAACTCCAGTTTATAAATCACCCCTCAGCTTTCGATTCAAAAAGCTCGCGCCAGTCGTTGCCGATGGCGCAATCGTCTTCAATCTGAAGCTTACATAAAAACGTACTTAAATGGTTTTGATTTTCCACTACTTTTTCTTAAAATCCAAAAAAGTTCCAACACAAAACTAAAAATAAATAAAAACATAACCCTAAAAGTTTAGATTAATCTGGAAAATCCGTCTAAAATTCAGAGCAGAGCGACCTAGCTCCGATTCATCTGGATTCATTAAAGAAGCGCGCCAGATTTACCTCCCCTACCTCCGCTACGAATTGCCGAACGATTTGGAGCAGTCTGATTGATCGGATCTATATACCGAACGTAGCTACTGCCTCGAAAATGTTATCAGTATGTTTTGATTTAAGCTTTTGCCTACTTCTGAACAATATTGTTTCCAAATACTGACTTCTACCAATAAAAGTTCAAGAATTTGTGTTTTGGATTAATCAAACAGTTTATAGTATTTGGGAAACGACTTTAGTCAATTTTGCCTTGATTTTGGCTTCACCTTGTATAAAACTTGCTAGGGATATGTTCAGGTCAAAAATACTTTTTTATGACTGAAACGATTTTGTCTAAAACTTGTTTATAAATAGGATCTCTATAATACTGTTCCGTATTTCCAATATCGTGGTTTTCGCGTTTGTTTATTCTTGGTGTGGCGAATTGAAGGTCAAACTGTCCCAAAATACTGTAGAGGGATTCTAGATAGAATGTCTTTAAAGCAGGGTTGACTGTCCTGTAGATAACCCAAAAAAGCCCACTGGATTTTTTGGGTAAAACTCACTTCAAAAACAAGGAGGGCTTTCTTAAGTGGGTTTTTCCATTATTAATAAAATAAATAAACGCAAAAAAGTTATATTATTACCAGTCATTTGAATCTGATCGTAAGGTTCCAAAAAATGTGTTGCAAAGCTTTTTCTAATCCAAAACAATTTCTTATTTTATTATTCCAAATAAGACCGTAAGTTGAAATGTCTTTCAATGGATGCTGCACTAGCTGGGCAACAATGCATATATATATTCAGTATTTTATTACTGAATTCTAAAACCTCAGTCCATTATGAAGCTCTCTTTTTACCGCTATCTTAGGCATTTTCGTTTTTAAAAAACTGGTTGAGATTTAATAACCTTGAAAAAAACGAAAACTTGAATCGTATACTATCATATCATACTAAGTAAGCAGGTACATACAGTGTAGTAATACACAAACTCCAAAAATAATTTTCTTTAGGTTTGTTTACATTAAGAAAATATGATACGAACATCGCATCCGCATAAAGCGCTTGTCAAACTAAACCAAAACTGCTTTGAATTAGTAACAAACAAACTGTCAATTTCTGTATTCCACCTATTTGTACATCGTATTTTATAGTTGATAGACGATCACGAGAATAAGTCCTAATTTTAAAGAAGAACTACAATCTGTATATATTATAAAAATTAAACCATAAAAAACCCAATAAAACCCATTTATAAAACCCAAAAAAGCCCAGTGGGTTGGGAACGTTCTGTAATTTCTCGTTTTTTATCCAAAGGCTTCAAGGTTACCACCAGCACCTTTGTTATCAACGGTTTTTTGTGGCAAGGGAGGGGGCGATCGCCCGTCCCCTGCCCCCCCTCCTGGGACCACTACTGGTAACTAAAGTAACTATCTAAATAAAATGTTTGGATTATTGTGGATTGGGAAATATTTACTACGTTAATATGCACCTAAAAGCGCTTTTATATAAGGACGGTCTCACTTTCTCCCAGGGTTTATACGTCCTTATTAAATGTCATTAAATACGTCAGTTTAAAGAAAAAACAAATAAAACAACTTAGTTAACAACAGATTTTTCAGAAAACCAGGGTTGAGTATTTCTTTAGGGTGGAAGAAATACCCTAAAGCGTTTTTAAGGTGTTTATAATGACCCTAAAATGGTTTTTTAAGTGATAAACTTTCTTAAATCGCTTTAAAATAAAATTTAGTGCTTAAATCGTTTTCAGTGGTTTTTATACGACAACATTTTTAAAATATATAATATAAAAGCGCTTTATGGGGCACGTATAAACAATATAATTGAAGGGTTGTGCTTTACAAGAGATGGTACAGTAAACTCCGTTGTTATTGAAGATAGAGACATGCGGTTTTTGCATTATTTTCTTACTTTTTTGAGCTTTAAAAATTGATATTAAAAGATTTATTCTGTCCCTTGTAGTTTTTGAGCTACAGGGGAAAGTTGAAAAATGCTCGAAATTACCATTTATAGATATATCTCTTAATTTAAGATATAATTGCGTTCTGCAAAAACATATGTCTGTGGCAACATTTTTCGAAAAAACACAATGTTTCTTTCGAAATTTTAATCCGACGTTTCGTTTTGTAGATACCATCAACAGAATCAAAAAGTTAAATAGATTGTTTTAATAATAGAATATATATATTTTTATATTTGATGTTTCGCTCCCGAAAAAAATCATCTTCAGTGCATTTTTTTCCGGTACGGCCCTGTCCCATTTTAATTTCTTTTAGACCATTTCTATTTAACTACTATATAGTAGACCTGGAAAACCAAGATATAATATATGAATATACTGGGTGAACCGAAAAAACCAGACAAATAGTTTTTTTACTGTAAATTTACCAATTTCAATAAAAAAAAAAACTGTATTGATAAGACATATAAGCCTTTTGAAAAAAAAACATTCGCTTTGCCGCCATTTTTATATCCAAGATGGCGGAGAAAATCCAAAATTGTCCAGGTCTACTATATAGTAGTTAAATAGAAAGGGTTAAAAAAAAATTAAATGGGACAAGGCCGTAACAGAAAAAAAATGCACTGAAGATGTTTTTTTTCGGGAGCGAACCATCAGACCAACTTAAAAAGACACTAAAATATAAAATAAATTATTTTGGTCAACTGCGTCAACTGTCCGAAGGGGTCCAAATAAATAGAGGTGTGTAAGAGATTGTATATTGTCTCCGCTGTTGTTTAATATCTATAGTAACAAAATAATAGAGAATGCAATTTATAACTGCAAAGAGGGGCTGACCATAAACGGCATAAAAATCAATAACGTACGATATGCCGACGACACTGTCATAATAGCAGACACGTTGGAAAGCCTGCAAGAGTTGTTGAATCAAATTGCTACCAAAAGTTCGCAATTCTGGCTTAACTTAATTGTTGGGAAAAGAAAATGGATGGTCATATCCAAGGAAAGGAACATCAGAGGTATGTTAGAAGTAAATGGGCAGCAAGTTGAATGCGTGGATTCATACAAATACTTGGGTTGCCTCCTCATTGAGAACTGGGACAACATGCAAGAAGTTCGTGCAAGAATTTAACAGACCAGATCGTCTTTTATCAAAATGAAATCAGTGTGGTGTAGTCGCGATCTTAATATCACTCTCCTAATTCGTGTGCTCCGGTGTTATGTTTTTAGCATCTTATATTATGGCATGGAAGCATGGACACTGACTGAGGCCATGTGCAAAAAGTTAAAGGCATTCGAGATGTGGTATATTTTATTTTGGCCATATTTTGAGAAATGACAAATATAAACTTTTAAAATTGATAATAGAAGGCAGAAAAAATCTTAGACAATGGTATGGTGTTAGTAGTACAGGGTGATTCATTATATTTCGACGCCCCGGTTATACCCGTTAATATTAATTTAATAATTTAAGTTTTTTGAAAACTTTCACAAAAGCTGTCAAATGTCATTCCATATGTCCAATCCCCGTATTTTTTTATTTTGTTAAGTTTCATTTTACTTTCTTATTTCAAAAATATATTAATTGCCTAGGTGCGGTATACAGTTTTCGAGATATGGCATGTTTTTGGTGGATTTTTGCACTCTCGTTAGTGCCGTTAATATCAAAGATAGAAGAAAAAATTAAAAACAAAAGTTGTTGAGTTTTTTACGAATTTTATATATATATATTGCCACAAAATGTTAAATGTCATTTTTACGTCAAATGCATAAATAACTAAAGAAGAGGATACGTATTATAAATTTAGCAAACTGGAATAAACGTAGCCGTTTACAAAATTAAGCCAACGTAAACCCAGTTAAAAGTGCCGCTCTTATTAAAATGCAAGCCGACACTTTTTATTTTCATTTTTTCATGTAGCCTTTATAGAACTCCAAAACAAATTTACATTAAACTGAATGCAAAGGATTTCTTTACCGACTGCGACTCTTGGAAAAAGCAGAAAATTTTCTTTATAAAGTAGTCGGAAAATGGGATTGCCTAGTTAGGAAAGAAAATGATAGCTTTTTCTTTTAAAATATTGGATTAATGTGGGGGCTTTTATAGTATCTAGTTAAAATTATAATAAATGTGGTAAAAACGAGATTAAAAAGTTTTTTATACTTTCCTCAAAAACACGAATTTATTCATCCGCAAATGAAAAAAACAACACTATTTTGGTCGCCGATGTATGACATTTTTCCGAGCATTTTTAAGTTCAACTTTTTGATGAAGGTATTAAAAAAATTTATTTTTACAACACGCGGCTAAACTGTGCTTTTTGTTAATCGCATTATTAAAATCACGCTTGTAAAAAGAAGCACTATTTTAGCCACCAGTTGTGGCGGCCAGATTCAAAAATTTAGTTTTTTTTAATTTTCTTTTTACTTTTTCAGTGATGATATTTTCGGATATCTCATATTAAAGCTACTAACCGGCTTCTTGGTACTAACCGGCTTCGGGTACAAAGATGGCGCTTGATATGTCAAAAATATAAGAGACCCTACTAATTTATGGACAATATTACAAAAAAAATTAATAGAATACTATTAGCGATGAGCTCGTCTCTGCTACAATTTAAAAAAACATTTGATTTGATATCTGATATTCAAAATGGCGGCCAAACTATCGAGAAAAAAGTAGTTTTCTCCTTCCAGTGTGGTATTTACACTAATGTCATGCAATATATCAATTTATACTAAATCGACGACGCTTGTCTCAAAAATTGCAAAAAAATTACATATGTCATTCGCAAGTCAAGATTGCCGCGTCTAAACGTCATTATTTTTCCGCACGTTAGCAATTTTGCACAAACCAAAGCAGTTTTAGAATGAGTTAGCCATAGCCATTGCAAAAATTACAATATTTTTTCTACTCGCTTGACTTAAGTATTAAATTAACTCAATAAAATAAATTTTGATAATGTTACCCTTTATTTATTAAAATTAAAATGTTTACCTAACACAAAAAAGAAAATTTTTTAAATTTTAGCAATATATTATTTTTTTTATTTTTGGTTGAGTGCGGAAAATTACCATAAAGTTAACTTTTCCGCACTCAAAACAGTGCGGAAAAGTAAATTTTCCGCACGCTAGTAGACAAGAATATATTTTTTTTTCTCTTAGATCTCTCAAATTAAAGATACAGCTTGAAAAAAAAAATGAGACATGTCATTTTCGTGCCAAAATGATAAAGTAAAATAAACAAAAAACACACAAAATATTTTTTTTTTAAATTACATGTCATCTATTACCGACATTTCTAAATATTCCTACGCGGATGCTTTGGTACTGGATATTTGCTAAAAACTTTTATATCTGATATAAAACTACAGTAATAATTGGAACCTTACGTCATTCTTAATAATATAACCTGGGTTAAAGAAAAAACACAATTTTTGAATCTTATTTACATATTACAATGGGAAAAATCAATTCCATTGCTTTTCTTGAGAGAATTTAAAACGTGATATGATCAACGTGTCCCATATTTTGCATAGTGTTTTTTGCTTATCTTACGATTTTTTTTAAACTTATGTTTCCGCCATTTTAATTGAGGTATATTTTTTTTTTTTTTACACAAAAATGTAAAACTAATTTTGCTAAATCCTAAAACTGCTTTTATTCGTGAAAAAATGTAAACGGACAGAAAAATAATGTTTTTTTTATTTTAGTCGCCGCCATCTTGATTTTTGAATGACATATGTCACTTTTTTTATTTTTGGAATGGCTATGTCTTACTTAGCGCAACTCAATATTTTTCCAATTGCTTTGTGTTTCGCTCGAGTTTTTTTAGTTAATCGTCCGCCATTTTACCTTGTAACACCATGACTTTATTCTTTTTGACACAAAAATTTAAAACTAATTTATCCTAAAACTGCTCTGGTTTGTGCAAAATTTGCTAAAGTAAATAATGATGTTTCTTAATTTTAGTCGTGGCCATCTTGATTTGGGAATGACATGTGTCATTTTTTTTGCAATTTTTGAGACAAGCGTCGTCGATTTAGTATAAATTGATATATTGTATGACGTTAGTGTAAATACCACACCAGAAGGAAAAAATTACTGTTTTCTCGATAGTTTGGCCGCCATTTTGAATATCAAATGTTAAATCAAATGTTTTTTAAAATTGTAGCAGAGACGAACTCGTCGCTAATAGTATTTACCAAAAAAAAATATATTTTTTATGTTGTCTAAAGTTTAATAAGGTCTCTTATATTTTTGACATATCAAGTGCCATCTTTGTACCCGCTTAAAAACTCTAATCTTTTTTATTGTGAGATTAAGAAGCCGATCAGTAAAATCATGAAATTTTGATTTTTCTTAATTTTATCAAAAATGAGTTACTAAGGTTCCAAAACACCTTAATCGACGAAAAAAAAAAGTAGTCTGTCGGTCTGTTGTCTGTCTGTATACACGAAAACTCAAGAACGCCTGAATTGATTTTAACGAAATTTGATACAAACATCTTCTATCGGCTAACTTTTGGGTAGGGAGGTCGGGGTTGAAGGAGGGCAAAGGGGGATAAAATATTTTTAAAAAATTTTAACTTTGGAACAAAAGCAAGTAGCAATATACGGTTTTCAGATTTAAGTTTCCATGAATATGGACTACCAATTTTGTTATAAAGTCGAAATTCGTAGGAGCTTTAGTTTCCACGTCAAAATATATAAAAAATTATAACTTTAGAAGTAAAGCAGCTATTGATATTCTGTTTTTGAGATTTTGGTTTACGCAAATGTTCCCAAAAATTCTGTTCTAAGGTTCAATTCTTTCAAAACTACAGTTTTCGATATATTTTCGTTTCCTTTTAACATAAAATAATTGATTTTATAATGGACTATCCGTGCTTTCTAGCACCAATTTTTAAATTTCAGACCGTATCCATCTGTTGGCCATTTAAATTTAATAACATTATTTTTGTTCAATAGCTATTTTCCTCGCTATTTTCCTAACAAGTGCGAGAAATTGATTTTTCCGCACGCAAGTGCCGTGGAGCGGACTTCTGTTAAGCAGTTTAGTGCAGAAAAAAAGGTTTTTGCACGTGTTAGAAACAATCGATTTTCTTTAAACGTAAGGAAAATACATGAAAAAATTTTACTCAGAAATTTCATTCAAGGTTCATCTACATTTACTTATTATTTATATTATAGTTAATAGTAAAAGTGCAATTGTTGGAACTACTTAAATTTATAGCGGACGCTAGCTGATGGTTGGCCAACGGCGCGCGACGCCAGCGGCGGCGGTGGCGAACCAATAAGCATTTTTGTCTATATAGAAGTTACAGCAAATAATATAAAACCCTCATAAAATAACCAAAAGTTATATTATTTAGTGTTGGTGATAATTTTATAACTCTAATATATCTAATGATCTTGAAATTAGCTGGTAATAGGACAGGAGAAAAAGAAACTCTTATTCTTTTTTAACGGCCAACGTTTCGACCCTTTATTGGGATCTTTATCAAGGCAATTAAGTGGTTATAAGAGTTTTTGTCATCTTAAAAATATGATTTTGTCCACAGTCTACACATTCTGTTGGATGCAGCAGTAACACTTGAAACCATATGTTTCTATAGCACATAACCTTCTTTTTTTCCTTCTTTTCTCACTCTCTCCAATAACACTCCGTAATGATCTTTTTAATTTTTTTCCCTTTAACTTTTTTTTATAATGTTACAATTTTTTTTTTATTTATTATTACGAGTTCCTTTGAACAAAAATAAATGTCAGTATCAAGCTGAATAAAACGGAGACTCATTCATCAAAGGAACTCGTAATAATAAAAAATTGTAACATTATAAAAAAAGTTAAAGGGAAAAAAATTAAAAATTATACCACTGCTTACCTCTTTCAACACTTTTTTATCAACGTTTTAAAACATGATGCTAGTTGGAACAAAAGGCTGCAGATGGCGCAGTGTTGAACACTGAAGGTCCGTTTCTGCGAGTTTAACATAGTTACCATTGTTCTCTTTTCCTAAATGAATTCGTCTGAGAGAGGTCCAGCATACTACACATACCAGGAAAAATACCCGCCTGTACACCCTTCAATCCCGCATAACTGTCAGAGGTAACTATCTCAAGAAGATAGTTAGATTGCGGGGTCGAAGGGTGTACCTGGATCTCTCTCAGACGAATGCATTTAGAAAAAGAGGATAATAGTGACTATGTCAAACTCGCAGAAACAGACCTTGAGGCTGCGTTCCGTCGCGTCGTAAGGTGATGTGTTCACAATTGCCGCCGACCAGCCATGCGAACTGTATGCACCGTGAATCGAAATTTCACGGTGCATTTTTGCGAACTTAACACGGTTACTATATTGTTGTCTTTTTCTAAAACCCGGATCCCATCTATGGGTTTCTTATGCGTGGGCTCCCCGAATCAAATCACGGATCACGTATTCTAAGCGAGATTTGCCTATACAAGTTCATATCGGTCCACGTGATGAGTTTGAGTCAGGGTGGCCGCGCATGGGAAACGCTGGTCGGAACCGGGTGTAGAATGCATTCTATCCCGATATCTGTCATCGAAAACTATCTCAAGAAGATTTGGATCTCTTATGTCTCTCCTCAGATTGATGTAATGGGGTTTTCCCACATTTTTGGGAAGCAACGGAATTTGGTACCTTAGAGTGAGTTATCCAAAACGCATTTATTATTTCTTCTGAAAAACTCTTGGTTTTGTAGAAAAAAATTTTTAAAGTTGGAGTTCTACAAAAACGCTCAAAAAAATTTTTTAGCCAACTAACTTTACGAGAAAAGTAGCGAGTGGTGACCTTTTTCTCAGCCTCTTCCTAACTTCAGTTTAATGCTTAGCTGTCACTAAATGTCATTTCTGTTTAGTAAACAATCTGTTAAAAGTTGTATTTATTTTTTCTCGAGCTTTTTCTGCATTAAAATGAAAAAGTGCGTTTTCCGCGGATGTGAAAATAAATAAATGTCAGAATTCCCTTGGAAATTTAAGATATTTTTGCCCTTCCCTTTGTGACCAAGAAGAAAATTGTGGCTCTAGAGGCACTAAAGCTGAAAAAATTATCCACGGCTGGGCGCAATAGTGTGTGAAGATCACAGCTGAAATTCAAATACAACCCCATTACAGACATCGCCACCCAAAGGAAAAATTTTTCTTTACAAAAAAATATTTCATGATCATGTAAAAAAATATAGGTTTACCTTTGATGGTTCTCGCGTAAAATAACCCTCATACAATCTGTTAAGACAAGTAAAATTTAGTTCACTTCTTGTTTAACCCATTATTCTTATAGCAATAAAGTTTTTGTAAAGTAAATAAAAAAGAGTTTTACCAACCACCACTGGTTTCAGACACAGTCCATCCAACAGTCGGCCCTTCAACTATAACGAATCGATAACAAAAACAATGAACTTTACAAAATACACCGGAGTACCACAAGAATACATACCGGGTGTGACTTGGAGAATAAACGCAAACATGTGTTTCACCCTTGTTGGGGATCATCGGTACGCCATAAGGTTTTATAGACAAATAATACGAACGATCAAACCAACAAGTCATGAACAAATGCTCGGCAAAACATTATAGATAACAGGATGAGAAATGATGGCTACTATGGATAGTGGGAATTTGTTTGAAACCAGTCAGTGGTAGAACTAGTGGAGGATGCCAAAAATCCAATAGTTTTGTGTTGGTAAAACTCTTTTTTTTTATTTATATTTAACTCCACTATAGACATTGGGAATTTATATCTCATTCTGTAATAAGACTTTTGTTGATTTGCTTAAAAACTGGAAAGAAAAGATTTATTTAAAATTGACCGAGCCAAACTTCCCACTTATGACATAGAAAAGTCTGATAAGGTCAGTCCTCCCCACCTTTATGGGAATCTAGGGACGTATAAAACTTCTGTAAAAATTTTTTTTAGCTCCAGTGATGGGAGTGAAAAAATATGGTAAATCACTTCAAGTTATTTTTTTTCTAATATTTTTTCTTCAAGTTTAGTGGAATTTTTTTAAACTTATATTTAAATTTATTGCCTCAGGGTTAATTTTTTTGTAGTTTAAGAAGTTCATAGCAAGTAATTTAGAGAGATGCATTGATTAGCAAGAGTCAATGTTTCTTCCCACATTTTTCTTAAACCAAAAACTTCTGGGTTAGTTTACCTGCCAAGGACTGGGTTGGGGTTGAATCTCATCTTAATTTTAGATGTTGGGAAAATCAAGTTACTAATGCATTGCAGACGAAAATTTGTGAAAAATGATATTAAAAATGACATTATTTTCCCCCCTGCACAAAAACTTGTAAAATGTAACCGTATTTTAATGTATTGTACCAAAGGTCAAAATAGTGAAATTCTATGAGGATCTTATATGATAGGACATATGAGCCGTCAAATAACAGATGTCTGGCAAACACCCAAGAAGACTTTTTTCTCATAACTTTCAACCGAAAAAAATCTTGGGTGGAAAAACGAAATTCAAAATTGGATGCGTTTTTTTTAACTTCTTTTTTTTATTTCTCTTTTGTTTCAATTGCCTTAGGAGCATATTCCTATTGGAAATATTAACACGCCATCGCCAGGACGAACCCATATCAGATGACTTATAATAAAGTACAAGTGCGGAATGATGCCTATTTGTGAGTGATTCAAAATGATGTTTGGGGTGGGCGCCTAGTGGTTTTATACTGTCTGAAATTGTTTCAATCTTTTTTTAGAAGCATGTTCTGTAAATAAGATTCATTTTGGGACCTTCAATGGAAAAAATTGTCATTTTTAATATTACAATAGTTTTATATAATTTTTATTTTTAATAAGTGAAGTGAAATAAAATCATTGCCTGTTCTTTTGTTTTGTAAGAAATAAATATATACCTACTGTAAATTTACCATGTTTTATGTATCCTAAAACTCAAGCTTTTAAAGGCGGACAAAAAAATATCAAGACTAAAGTTAAATAGTTTTATTAAATAATATGGTCAAAAATACGTACTATTTAAACAAAAGGAGTGTTAGATACACAAGAAAATAGTAAATTATTAATAAAACAAAATAAATAAATGTACTATTTTAATTATACAATTTTTTATTATTATATTATATTATATCTGAAGGAATCCAGAGAGGTGGAAAAAAATATCCACATTATTAGCAGAGCTACACATTCTTCGTATAGGTCTATTAAGGTTGTAATTTGTATTATAATATTCTAAGTTAAAAATATTCCTATTTCTTGTACTCCGCTGTGGAACCCTTAAGCCAATTCTATGTATTAATTGACGAGAATCAAACATTGCATTTCAAATCTTGAAAATAAAAGCTAGATCAAGACATTACTCGACGGTTTTCAAGAGTTGTGACCTTTAGAAATTTTAAAACATCACAATAAACTACTTCCCCAGATAGAATTTTAAGTTTAAAAGCTACAAAACAT
This sequence comes from Oxystoma pomonae, assembly GCA_963921995.1. Classification (NCBI taxonomy): domain Eukaryota; kingdom Metazoa; phylum Arthropoda; class Insecta; order Coleoptera; family Brentidae; genus Oxystoma; species Oxystoma pomonae. The sequence goes on along the minus strand of OY998171.1, from coordinate 46,233,433 downwards.
AAGAATTTCTTCAATACCCTTTCCAGATTTTCTACATGACATTTATAGAATGGGGACCATATGGAACTACAATATTCTAATATTGATCTAACAAGAGAACAATAAACATTTTTAAAACAGATTATATTTTTAAATTCAGATAGGCTCCTTTTTAAGAAACCCAGTAGTTTAAAAGCTTTGTTACAGATAAAGTTATAGTGATTTTTAAAGCTTAAGCTTGGGTCAAATAATACCCTTAAGTCTTTAAATTTTGTGAAAAAGTGTTGAGATCATTCTGCACTCTTTCACAATCCCTAAAATCTTTAACAATTCTAAAAATCTTTTAATCGTCTGCATATAGAAGGATTAGACAGCAACAGAAACAGTCTGAAATATCATTAATAAAACAAATGAAAAGAATTGTAGACATAGGTCCCCTTGTGGTACTCCAGACTTCACTAATATCTCTTCAGAGAGACAATTTTTTATCCTAACAGCCTGTCTTCGGTTCTTATTATGCCAAGATTTGTACAGGGAATCAAAACAATGTATTAACATCAATCAGTGAAGATTTTTTTTCTTTCAAAATCTTTGTCAAAAGACCTTTTTAGCAATACCAAAAACCTATAATTTATTTGGCGGTACCTTACATTGAGGTTTTATCTCTTAACAGTTTTTTTAAGTTTTTGATAGTCCTGTCATAAGACTCCTCTGTAAAAAATTGTGCTCCACCAATTTGTATAAAATTTTAGTATATTGTCATAGTCAAAATACACAATACAGAAATCATAACGAAAATTTCATAAAAGTGTTTTATAACACTTATTTTAAGTCTTTAGTAGTTATGCTCATTGATTTTTTAGCAATCTGAGTACTTGGGTCATCAAACTATAAATATATTAATAGCAGGTTTTAAATTTTAATCACGATATCTGATTTACCCTGTACATTATAAATGGTTTACATGAAACAAAAAATGTTATTCAAATTGGCGAAAAACAATGTTTCACATAGAACACTTCAAGATTTGATAAAAAACGGTACTTCACTTTGGGGTTCATTTGTGATCTATCACTTTGAAGTTTCTACAGAGATAAAAAAATTCAGGCTGACAACATTTTTTGGAGTTTATCATATATTTTTGTGATTTTCACAAAAAAAAATCCATGTTTTATAAATAATTTCCGCGTTTTATTAAACAACTCAATGTTTTGCATTAGTTTAGGTAGTAACTATATTTTTGGTATTACTGTAAGTATGCGCGTTTTGAGATATCTACATTTTTTATGGCACTTTGAGATTAAATTTTTGTTTTATGACCAGATATTTAAGTAACGAATGAGACTTTAAAAAAATATAAACATTAAAAAACAAAAAAAAAAACGCAGATATTAATTAAACAAACACGGATTTTTTAAAGTGCTTTAGCAGACACATATATCGCCCAAAGAACCTTTTCTTGAATATCTCTAGCTAGCAGCTACAGTAAGTAAGGATGTTTTTAGAAGTTCAACCCTCTTTCCAACCTCCCACGACCATTAAAAACTCATTGCTTGATGCCAAAGATATTTTGTAAATTTTTTATAAAAATCGGTTTAGCAGCTCTCCACTAATGTAACAAAAAGACACCACACCAAAACATGGGTATTGGCTTCTCAGGTACAAGCCTGATTTTGAAATTTTAATTTTTTGAATTTCCTTCAAGACATCATCTTTAACTTTTTCCCCGTCTCCACTGCCTTAGTGCCCAGGTGTTTAGAAGCGCCAAAAATAGCCTCAGTTAACGTTATTCTGCCAAATCGCAAGCTGTGCCATAATGGAGAATTGGCTTGAAGTCGAGTATCCGTTTCAGCTTCGACACACAAGGAATCGCTCATATTTGACCGCATGTAATTAATGAACCTGTCAACATTCCATTTGGTCCATTCTCTCTGCAGTTTTAAACTTGAACCAGAGCTGGTATACATCGATATAGGTGTACTTGTCTTCAGATCGCAAAATGGTATATATTACCCCTTTGTTATCTGCGCAGATTTACATCAATTGAGACACATAATTATGACTTTTTGGTCCGAGGGCTGGCACGTCTTCGTTTAAGTGACTGCAAATCCATTTTAGCATTTCCAACATCATCACTTCTTCTGTGAAGCCAAAAAAGGACAGCAATGGCATGCTTGCAGCCCCCTGTAAGTATCAAAAAAGAAAAGTTAAAAACAGTTAACAATTTTCTAATAACAGGTTAAAAGGAGACACATTCTGCTTGCGTCTTTTTTTATCTTGTGAAAACTAAATTTGCATTGTGTGTTCCTAGCTTAACAGAAACTGGTACAAAAAATACATCATAGTTAGAAAATACCAGAAAAATATTTTTTAAAACATGGCACCAGCAGGCATGTATAAATTTTATTTTTCTTCAATATCTCCAAAATTACTGATCTGCTAATTTTTGTTGAAAATATAATTATTTCTTTTAATGTGAAAACTGTATGTGTGTTGCTAGCTGATACGGTTTGTGGGTTATGATTTTCAACCCCGTTTCTTACCCTCTTTACAACCCTCACCCCCATCAAAAACTAATCAGCTCATTCTTTGGTTCCAAAGGATTTTTGTGCCAAATTTCATCAAAATCGGTTAACTTTAGTGGCTTTTCAGTCATCGTTGTCCAGACAGACAGGCAGGCACCAATTAAGAAATTTTGTATTTAGGTCTTTCATGTTTATTTGAGTTATTTTGGTATAAATAAAGTGTTTTTTTTTCGAACATATTTTTTTTTTTGAAGTTAGGAATGCCCCCCACCAGAGAAATGTGAAATGACGCCGAAATTTGATAATTAAACAAGTCTCGGAGATGGTTTGGGGATACAACCTTTTAATGTCTAAAAAAATTATTCCAATGTTCATAGCTCCTCATTTTGTCCTAACAAACGTAACTTTTTGTGTTGGTATGCTCTAAAAACTCTATGCATAAAGGTCAACTTTTAAAAAATTTAAAGCAGTTTTACTTGGATTTTCCACCCCAGATATGTACAAAAAAAAGAGCAGCGCCTAATATTCTGTAAGTTTGGATACCTTAAAGATATAATTTTCCTACCAGGTGTAATTGCAAAATAGTGCCAGCTGCTATTCTGAAAGTTATAATTTTACCTCTTTTTCTCAAAAAATGTAAATAATAACAATTATTAAGTAATTTTAAGAAGACTTTAAAAAGAGATTAACCAAATATTTTTTTTTAAATGTAATGTAAAATGTGTATAGTTTCAAGTTTTTAAAACTACCTGCAGAAGCAGAACAATCTTTGCACTCAGAATGCAGCACTTTTTCCTCCTTCTCATTAACAGAAATTTCCACAGTATAAGGAGTATTTCTTACTCTGTGCTCCGGAGTTATTTTCGCCTTGACTGTGCAAACATCTCCTTCTCTCTTAACTTGTCACCATAGACCTCCTTCGTAACTCTAAAATAAACAATAACACTTAAGCCTTCAATCATCTCACTTTTAACACCAAATCAACCAGACCATGTACATTTTTAAGGTACAAACAAAGTAAAAATAATTTCATATACAAGTAGAATTGCAACTCTCATATGACACGAGAATAACTGATAGATAGACAAAACTTCATATGTCCAGTTTACATACCATGAGTCCTCTAGGTATGGCAAAAGTTTAGAAATCATATTTTTTTTGTAATGCACTGAATGGTATGTGGTGACACTTCATTAGCTGTTAATTTTTCATGCTATGATATTTTTCATAACATGAATTAAATTTGGAAATTCTTTGAGATTAAAAATATAAGATAAAAAAAATACAATTTTTTTTTATATTTTTACAAATCTGTCTTAGTTATATACCTCAAAATAGTTTTCCCAGATTTTACAGCTGTGGTTAATTATTTCTGATAAAGCTTTTCTAACATTTTGTTTTAAATTTTATAGCAAAATTTTAGGTGTACCTACAAATGACTTTTTTATTATCTTCACATTTTGCAGCTTTTCACTGTTACAAAAAAATCCAGGATGTTTAAAATATAGTAACTGTAATAAATTACTTATTTACTGTCATTTATATTTTGCTTTTAATAAGTTGGTCAAAACCTTGGTCAAAACTAGTAAGAAATCCTGTTGAGTCCAATATTTCCTTGAATATCTGAAAAACTACAAATCTGATATAGTTTTTGTTGGAACTGTAATTATCCATCTAAATATTAAAACCGTGTGTTGCTAGCTGCTAAAAGTATATTTTATTTTCCTTGAATATTTCAAGAACTACAGATCTGACTTCAACATAAATGTAATTGCTAGCTGCTACAATTCCACCCTCTTCACAACAAATTAATTGACTATTATATAATGTTTTGTTTTAAAAGTCATTTTAATTAAATGTTTGGGATTTTCTTTGAAAGATACTTGAATGATTTAATAAGCTAGTCATCAGGTTTTATTAAACCCAAAATCCTAATTTTAAATATTTATTTTTAGTTTAGTTTTTTACTTTATTGACATTCTTTTTTATTTTTTTTAAACTAGCTTTTGCTAAGTATATAAATTAACCTTGAAATTAACATTGCATTTTTCTGAAAAAACTTTACTGTCATAAGCCTAATGTGTTAGTAAAGAAATTTGATGGTAATGTGGCACTAAATTATCATCATGTCAGAATTTAGCTCAATCTTGATAGTTTAGAGAGGCATAAAAAATTACTGACATTTGTTTGATGCATAAATTAATTAACGGTCTAACTGACTGTTAGACATCATCATACTTTTCACATTACTTTTCATACAACTGATTATGGACAAAAAAATAATTTATTGAAAGAACTTTATTGCTTAACTCAGTAACCAGTTATTAATGTTTTTAATGTATCTGTTAACTCCTTAAAAAGACTAACAAAAAGAATCTTACCAGACTAAATATTTTTTTTAGTTAAATTTTATACTGTTGTGTGTCTGTTTTCAAATATTTTGCATTGTTCATACTATAACTCCTACTATACTATATTTCATGTCTTTATTTATTAATTAGTATTCAGTGTTGACTATGTAAAATTTTTTTCTTTTGACAAGGTATTGATTTTAATGGGGTTTCTGTTCCCTATAAATATAAATAAATAAATTAAATTACTTGTGCTGAGGTCCTTTCTCAAAAAGTTACCTTGCTTTTTCTTACTTGGCATAAAAAAGTAACAAGGTTTGGATTTTTGTAATCGGGGAAAAAAAAGTTAAATTTAAAAAAATATGTACAGGGTGTCCAAAAATCATATTTCAAGTCACTTGACAAGGTTTTTATAATAAATGTTTAACAGTCTTACTCATATATTTTGACACAATTTGGATTTTTAATGTGCGCAGTTAAACCATACTCACTTCCAGTCTTCATCTCAGCGCTAAAGAAATCCATATTATCCAAATAATATAAATTAATCATCTCATGATCCACTTTGGGTAAGTTGTTAGAATCACCCTTCACAAATCCCTTCTCCATATTCTGAGCCATATTCTCTAAAAAAAAATCAAGAAAAAATCTTAACAAAATTCAAAAAGTTAAAAAACTACTTACCTACAGCTCTCTTTAAAAATCTTTTTATCAATACTTTTTTTAATATAAATATTGAAACCTTTAAAATAAGTGCAAAAAAATTAAAAGAACAGAATATTATCGCTTTAGAATAGATAGCTATATTTGAAGTCTGAAAATACCATCATGGCTGTACCCAAGGGGTGAACCAATCCAGCAAGTGCACAAAATATTTGGCAGGAACTATATTTTAGCACTTGCAGGCTTCCTATATTATTAGTTTCATTTTATCCTAAACCCAGGAGGAACTGGAATATGGACACTTTTTACAGGAGACGTACAAAATATGGGATCATTTCACCCGTTGGCTGTACCAATATACAGATTTTAAACAATAGCAGAACGAAGTTTTTATAATGTTACTAGTATGAATCTACACTTTTGCAAGCAAATAAGAAAAGCTATCAAAAGATATAGATTTTAGGAGAAAATTCTGTCTTCTAATAGACATGTAGCAAGCATGAAAATTCTTGGATCTGGGGTTGAGTTTTTATGGAGCCGACAATTTATTATGTGTTTTTCATATTTTCGTTTTTTTTCAAACTAAATTAACCCAACCTAACCTAAACAGACTCAATCCAACTTATTGAAAGCCAAAACACCCCAAAAAAACACACTTTAAACTAAATTAACCCAACCTAAACAGACTCAAACCAACTAAATTCACCCAACCTAACCTAAACAAACCAACTTATTCAAAGCCAAAACAGCCCAAAAAAACACACTACAACCCCTACATCTTTTTTTGGCATAAAAAAAATGTTTGGGTTGTTTTGGCTTTTAATAAGTTGGTTTGAGTCTGTTTAGGTTAGGTTGGGTTAATTTAGTTTAAAAAAATATGAAAATATGAAACACATAATAAATAATTATTGTCGGCTCTTTACCCTCACGTCTATTCAGCCGAATTGTCGGCTCTTTATAGACACTCCCTTATATAAAATTACTTAAAAAAACTTACCAAATATCAAAATTTGTATGCGCACACTCTGTTAAAAATCGCAATCAAAAGTTCTTATTCTTCTTGTCTCCGAATTAAGCTTATAAACCCAGCTTAAATTTTCTTAGCAGCTAGGGCTATGGTGGACAGGAACCGTACTGTTTGTAATAACATTCACTACATATATAGTTGTATATTACTTGTAGGCTTTCTAAACGACAATATAAACTTCCGCACTACTAAATGTTTATAATTTTATAAATTAACTTCAAAAGAATCACAACCAAAAAAGCAAAACACAAAAAAACGAATTGACAGTATGACTTAAAGTTAGCCGCAGGCCGCAGTTCGCAACCCAGTGGTCCAAATAAAAACTGCACTTGACAAATTACAATGGACCAGCCAAAAATGACGTCACCTGTATTGATTATGACGTCACCTATATTCGTTTTGAAAAATCGTAAGGCCACTGAATCGACGATTAAAAACATTATTTTTCACATAGAAAACCAAAATTTTTTGGGGAAAAAAGTTTTTGGATGGATTTCTTGGACCTTTATGTTTCTGTATATTCCAAAAAAAAGGTAACTTTTTTTTTATGGGAAAGCCCCATTAAAACCAGATAATGATGGTATGGTATCTCGCAAAAACGCGCCTTTTGATGTCGCAAAAACGCACCTTTTAGTCACAAAAACTAGCCTTTTGATGTCACAAAATTAACCTAAAAAATCTTGTTTCTTTTGTTATAAATTAAAATTGTTTTTTTGTTGTAAAAACAGTGGTATTATAACCACTATACAAAGAAATTAATAAAAACATTATAGAAAGAATGGACAAAAAAGGTTTATGAATTAGTTCATAAGAATATTACAGGCACCAATTTATATAAAAGTGTCTCTTTGTTGTTGGTTAATTAAGTTTTTATAAGTGCGTTGATAGCAACATTTTAAAAACCAATCTATATATCTTTAATTGATATTTACTTACGGTTTTATAGATGGGTTAACAGAAAGATTTCAAAAACCAAATTATATAACTTTTGTCACTGATGACTTATATTTTTATAAATATGTTGGTGGAAACAATGTTAACACCTATTTATATAACATTTGTTACCGATGACTTTAATTTTTATAAAGATGTCCGTGGAAATATTGTTAACGCCAGTTTTATGTTACCTTAGGGTACCATCAATTTAGAACTTTAATAAAACAAATATATAAACTCAATTCCTGTAGGAAACCTCTAAATACCCTAGTGCATTAATGGAACCCTCTTTATAATAATTATATAAATTTTTGTCACCACAGGTTTCTGAAAATGCTCATTGGGGACGTCAGTTGTAGAGACGTTTAGACGTCAGAACTCATTTTTTCGATTAAAATGTCACAAAAATGACTTGAAAAAGAAGTTTTTGATAATGATAAATAAATGCCTGCACAACTGATTAGTTACATCATAGTAACCAAGTATTTTCATAACCAATAGGATGAACAGAGCTTTAAAATTACAGGTTTTTAATGGTTTATCATGATTTTGACATATCCGTGCCTAAAAAAATTTTACCGCACCGTGCAAAGCAAAGTTTTCTGCACCAAAAATAGTGAACAAACATTTTCCACATGCTTGTAGAAAATAGTAGTTTACCTAACTAGCGCTTTTCCGCACGCAATTGCAGATCCGCACGCTAGTAGAAAAAATATATTTTTTGCACTTCAAGGACTAAACACGTATTTTTCTCCCTAATTTCAGGGACTAAAATGGTACTTTTTATCCCCGGGACTAAAATATTTTAGTTCCCGGGAACAAAATATTTTAGTCCCACTCCTTATTATCAGGCTATATAAATTAACTTAACGTCAGAACATTTATATTTATTTGTAATATCCGAAAATAGACATGAACACAATGTGAAAAAGAACTAACCTAACCTATAAATTCTTAAACTATTTAATATCATTATGCGTCGCATTAATATTTACAATAGCCCCAGTACAGCCAACTAAATAGACTAATGGTCCCGAATCTGAGGCGGTTCCGCTTCGCTGCTGTATTGGAGTTTGAAAGATTGCCGATTAGGTATCTTCAGTGCCGCAATCTTCAGTGATTGCAGTGCATATGGTACCTGATGTATCTTCGCTTTAATAAAAACGGTACCCAAAAGTGCAAAAAATATTATATATATATACAATGTGACTAAATTGTCCTTAGGTATATAATATACTATTACACGGCACGCGGCGGCTAGGCCAATAGGTGGGTATGTCCAAGGTCACATTGAAAAGCGACATTGAATTTTATGAAGAATATTTGTTTGTAACGCCAACCCAGGAAATGGTCATTATTCATATTGTGGAACAAATAGCTGTCAGTTAAAACTGCTTATCTACCGAAATTTTTCGAACTTCGAGTATATATAAAAAGGACGAAATAAACCAAGAAATACAGAGTGTACTGGCTTTCCTAAAAGGAACTTTCACAAATAACAAACAAAACAATTTAGTTATAATGTCAAAAATCAGAAGTGGGATTCTGTATTCTGCGTCGAGTCGTATTTTGAGCGAAGATCTTCTTCTTTATTAATAGAGCCTTCCGATTCGGTTCAGTCGTATTTGGATGATAAAATCCAACCCCAGTAACGCCTAAAGACAAACACATCTACCTGTGAATTTTAATTTACTTTTTGTTGGCCAAAACTCAGAATTTACTTTTAGTTCGGTGGCTGCCCTTTTTGCTACCCAGCAAACACAAGTAAAACTTTATTATTAACTTTTCCTTGAACCTTAATTCTTAAAGAAGGAATGTACTAAAGTTATTTTTATGCGAAGAAAATTGCTTGTTAAGGACTTATCTGCATAGACATAGATTAGTAAAGTCGACACTATTTTTGACAGTTCCGCACCAAGGTTAAACAACTACTACATTGTTGTAGGCTGTACCTCCGAGTACATTAGTTTTGAATATTATGGTACATTTGGGAAGGTTGATGTCAATAAGAAGTTTGGGAATCAGTCGCGACATCTGTCTCTCAACGAGATTTTTTGAACAGTAATTTAAATTATGATTTCAGCTCTATCCGAGTTGCACAAAAGTAATAGAAGCCTTATGGGTTTTCGCGATGATGTTGCGATAGATACGCCAACGTCTTCCCGGCGATAACATATTTTTAGGTATTGCTATGAAATAACTGGAACAAATCCTCGAATTTTTCATGTGAATCCCCCCTACCTTTTGTCCACCATCTTGCTGCGTTACACAATTGATGGATGGCTCCTTTAGTTAGTTACCTAACGTTCCTATTTCTGACCTTGTTTTCATCTAAACTCGTCCGCACATATTAAAAAGCTAAACGGAAAAATTAGTTCTGGACTATTTGTCATGCGCAGACTAAGAAAAACTATTGATCAGAAATATCTGATAATTGTATACCATTCACTCCTTCACTCTCACATTAGTTATGGAGCAGTTTTATGGGGTAATTCAACCTCGTCGGATACAATATTAAAACTTTTAAAAACGAGCTATACGAATCATTTCAAAGATCAATTATCGAGATCATTGTCATCCTTGGTTGGTTGGTGTGCCTGGTTGTATCAACAACTTGTGGAAATTCATAAAAATAAGAACAATTTTAGAACAAATTCAGATAATCATAACTATCACAGCAGACATGACAACAACCTACTTAAACCACAGTTAAAACTTAATATATCAACAGATAACTCACTACATTTTGAACTTTACAATACTTTAGGTAAAGATGTTAGAAACCTTAGTAATTTATTATTTAAAAAAAGAATAAAAAACTCTTACTCAACTCAACACAGAACTTGTCGTTTCTAAGCATTAGTAGATATTTCAGGCTACTTAGAATTTTTTTTAAATTTTTTTTTAAATGTATACTTATATAATATAATATGTTATATTCTTGTTTTTCTTTATATTCAAATTTTTGTTTTGTTTTTTATTAGTGTAGGAATGTGTGTTTTATATGTTAAATTATTCGTCATTCTTTGTTTTTTACACATCGGTATTTTTTTATGACTTGCTACAATTACAACGTAAAACGTAGTCAATAAAAAACTTGAACTTAAACATGCTCATATCGTGCCACCTATAAAGTTAACATAATCAAAGTTAATGCCTTATTAGAGACATCTCGGTACATAAAGTCGGCATAGCCTGACTCGACGAAGGTTAATATGTTTCTGACATTTTTGTCATATGAACATGTCATCTAAACATACTCATATTGTGCCATCCACAAATTTGAAAAATTAAAGTTAATGCCCTCCTTTAATAGGGACTTATCAGACATTATGGTCTGACTTTAATAAAGTAGGCACTATTTTTGACAGTTGCACACAAAAACAAACAATCACTACATATTTTTAGGCACTTACACATCTGATATGGGACGGCGCGGCGCGACGCTCTTTTTGGTTGCTGGGGCTATCCAAAACCTACATTTGGGCTATCCAGTCAGAGCGTTTTGGATTGCGGCGCTGCTGTCAAAATAATGTTGACTTAACATAAAGTTTGTGCATGCCTTTAATAAAGGACTGCATCATTAATTTGTCAACTTTATGGATGGCGCAAGACAGTGGCGGTCCCAAGGGGAGCGGAGGGGGGCGATCGCCCCCCCCCCCTTTTCTCCAGAAAAAATTAGACAACAACAAAAAAGATGATGGTGGTAATAACCCTGAAGAAGGAAACACGAGAAATTGCAGAAAGTTCCTTTAAATACACTCTAGAAACCCTCCACAATATTTTGGGACAGTATGACCTTCAATCCGTCAGACCCAGAATATACAAACGCATGACGAACTTACCGCGAAAACCATTAAAAATACAGAACAGTATTATAGAGTTCCTATTTATAAACAAGTTTTAGACAAAATCAATTCGGACATAAAAAAAAGTATTTTTGATCTGAACATATTCATACCAAGTTTAACATGAAGCCAAAATAAAGGCAAAATTAACTAAAGTCGTTTCTAAATACTACCCACATAGCAAGCCTTGGATATTGTATATTACAAATATATTTAAACTTAGGATATACGTTTTGTATGTTACATGTATATTTTATATATATTAGAAAAAAAACATGATTCGGTTTTAACAAAAGGAAACATGAACGGATATTAACTGTATACATCCTAAATATATGTTTTCTATGTATAAGCCTTATATTTTTTAACTGAATATCGGTTAATATTTTAAAATAAAATATTACCTAAATATTTCTTTTTTAATATAAAATAAATATATAAACTTTATAATTATCACGTAATATTCTCTAAAAAAGGGTTTTTTAATATTTCCCTCTGCATTTAAAATACTACATATTTTTTGCCTACAATTTATTGCAAGAAATTATATAAAAAATATTCAGTGTGTATCCGTTTGAGTATATTCTGTTTATCTGTTTTTTGAATTTAAGGCAGACATATCCTAGCCCAATATCACTTGAATATTTGCACAATAAATATGCCCAAATATTTGTTTTGTGGAATGTAATACTTTATTAAATATATTACTGTTATAATGTATAATTACATTTTTTTAGCATTAGAGATCACAACATTTTTCTGCTTTTTCTTAATGCTTTTTTTTAAAATGCACTTAACCCATATCCTCCTTGTTTTATATATCTTTAAAAAATCGTACGTATATTGCTATAGTTAACATATTTTTTACGCGAGTTAGATTGTGACTTACCATCTTGGCAAAATTTGGCGAATCACATTCTCTCCGAGTACCACTTAACTTTTCGGTGCACATGGTCCCTAGTCTTCTATATATTTTCTTATCTCAGTGAATCAAAAACCACTAAATTGATGAAATGTATTAAAGGATTCCTTTAATGAGAGAGCCCTAAATAATAACCACTTAGCGGTGTATACGACCCTACGAGTTTGGTGTTCCTCTACGCATTTTGATTCGTTAGCGCGTATACCACGTGGTTTCAATTAAACCAATCAGATACGGAACTAAGCTTGTTTCGATTGTTTATCGACTTGTGTGCAGTGAATTTGTGCCGTTTTCTGAAGTTTTGTAGCAAAAAACAATATTTTTTATTATCGATTGGATTAAACTACAAAAGATTAAAAGAAGCATTTACCTTTATGGGAGGCGGTGTATTTTGCATTCTTGTTTCACAGTGTCTAAAGTTACGACGGTTATATCTAGAGCAAAAACAATCTTTACAATATTTTTTAGATTTGAGTTGGGTTTGCTGTGGTTCTATTGGTTGGTTTTCTTGTGAAAATGTAAAGAAACTGGTTTTTGTGTTTAACAAATATTACTTAAATTAGAAAGCTGATAACTCACCTCGTAAATCACTGACACCCACATTTGTGTACATTTATAAAAGTTTTTTGCTGATTAATTTAAAGTTATTCACCTATATTTTTATTTTATTTATTTATGTGTATTGTAAAAGAAGAATCCTTTTCAAACTTTTATTTTTCGGCTTTCCTATTAGACTTTTAAAAGCAAATATATAAGTTGTATGGTTTTATTTTTTGTTTGAGATAGACGCTTGATGAAAATTTGGTTGGTTGTTGTGGGACTGCAAGTTGAGTAGATAAAGCCGATTAAATTTTTTTAATTCATAAATGGTGGAGTTAGAAAAAAATGCACCTTGGCCATTTTTTAAACATAAATAATTTAGGTAAACATTTCAGTCTAATCCAAATCTGGACGAGGTTTCAGGATATGAAATACCTACCAAAATGGAGACCCACGAACAATATTTATTATTAATTGATTATTATTTCAAAGTTGTAATTTTTATTTTTTCTCTATTTTTTATCCAAATAAATAAGTGACTTTAGCAGTACATAATTCATTTTCTTGAATTATCTGTGAAAATTCCCTGTATAAAATATTAAAGTTTTATTTTACTATTAGCAAAAATTTAAGGATTTTGTGAAATTAAGACTACTCGAAAATAAGTTCTGCCCTGAAAAATCCGGTAGGAATGGTAACTGTTAATCAACAAATTTCTATTTCAGGTGGAGCTTTGATGGAAATATGGGTAGTTTTTACCATGCCTGTCAATTTTTAAACAACAAAAATTATATTTTTGGTTCCTTTACATAGAAAAAGACAATAATCCTGGCAGCCATCTTAACATCTAGACTTTGCAGTGTAAGTAGTATAAACAGTTGAGAACTGTTTTTTAAATTTAGTGTAAAGCAAAATTAAGACGCTACAAAAGATTTTTTGTGTGTGTGTCTTTTTATAGACTGTTTTTTTTAGTTTTTTATATATTACTTTTGTCAAAAACTAAAACGATAATGTCCGAAAGATCCCATATAAACGTGCTCAGGATATTCACGCATAAATTTGCCAGAAATTGGCATAATCATTTTTTGTTGAGTCTAGAGAACTTGTATAATTTTTTTCTTTACTTATATTTGTTACTATAAAGTTAAACATTACTTTTTTAAAAGTTTTGGTTTTATATTTTCTCATAAACTTAATTTTTTCTAAAATTTTTGTTTTACAGCATTGTATTTAAAAGATTGTTGCTTTGTACCACCAGCAAACTGAACAAAAACTCATAAAAACTGATTAAAAAATGAATATGCCACGTATTATCTGTTTATAAAAATATTTTATTTCCAGATGTAGCTGAAGCAAGAAGAAATTGCCTTTCTTTACGCATCACCACGAATACAAAGCTTCATATTGTCATGGAAAACTGATTAAGGATGCTGCAGATAGAGACAGATATCAACCACCAAAAAGAATAGAGCGATATGGTGCCTGCGAGTCTTAATATACTGCTTTGCTCTCTTTGACTTAAACTAAATTTTTTAATGGAAAGCTTAATTCTTAAATTAAAAGATGAGGAAGAAGTGTTTATTTATTATTACAGAACCTTTAAAAATTTGAAAGTATGGTTGTTAAAAATTTTTAGCTGTCCAATGCATTTTTATTTTTAAAAAAATAAAATTTAGGCATTTTAGGTTTTTTACTAACAAACAGCACTTTTTTACGTGATACCGTATATTTTTTGGATATATAAATAACATAAAAAATGATATTTTCTACCATTTTAAAGTACATCTAAAAAATGCTTATTTATGTGGGAGCATGTGTTTCTGATGTTAATTTTACTCACGTTAATTTTTCTAAATTTAGGATGCGACCTATTATTGTTATTGTGCTATGTATATACGTTTTGTATATACCCTGAATATAAGGTACCTTATATATATGATGATAGATTTGTAATGGACATTCTTCATTGAATACATCAGTGTTATAAAAATTACTATATTGCAGTAATATAAATCTTATACATACCCTCAATAAAATATTATGGATACGAGAAGAATATACTTTTATGGATATACCATTGTTATATATAAACTAAAATTTGGACAAATATACATTTTGTATATCGTGACGGATATCAAATTTGGTGTAATAGAATATAACTCGAATATTTTTGTGGAGTAATTGGATGTTACCTAATGAGTACCTCTGGATCTAAATTGGATCTTTTTTGGAGCTCCTATGCACGTCAGGTGAATATCTGGGTGATATCCAGGGCAATATTCTTCTCCGTTTTCGTATATACGCTGGATATACATGCAATATTTTTTTGCTATGTGGGTATAAACTGTTTTACTAATCCAAAACACAAATTCTGGAACTTTTATTAAACAATATTGGTCAGAAGTAGGCAAAAGCTTAAATCAAAACATACCTGATAACGTTTTCGAGGCAATGAACAAGTGTGGCAATATATTTCCGTTGATTAAAACATTCTTGGATGTTTGCCAGTAATTAATGCCTCGTCTGAAAGAAGCTTCTCATGCCTCAGAAGATTGAAAACATAAGTATTTAAAAACACTATGACGGAAATTCGTCTGAAGGGCTTAGCGTTACTGCATATCAACAGACATATTGAAATTGACATTGAGCGAGTCATTGACCGGTTTGTCCAAAAAACTGGAAATGGTATTTTTTTGAGATGGGCATCTTATGTTTGAGATATGTGATATAAAAGGTAATATTTCAACAAAAAGCTTTTTAGACCTCAAAAAAAAAAGTATTTAGCTATTAGGTTTTGTTTGTGGTTTGTTTGTTATCTCTGTTTTTTATAACTGAAAAAATTATACATAGTTAATCCCCCTACTAAAATTTTGCCTGCGGCGCTATAATACCGTTAATATTTACGATTTTAATTTATTTCGACTCAAAAATTACAGTTTCAATGTAATTTTCTGAAAAATGTTCTCAAACATTTTTTTAAATAAAAAACAAACAAACATTATGTTAAGTCAACAATATTTTGACAGTGCCGCGATCAAAAAAGCTCTGGCTGGATAGCCCAAACATAGATTTGGGATAGCCCCAGCAACAAAGAAGAGCATCGCGCCGCGCTGTCCCATAACAGATGTGTAAGTGCCTAAAAATATGTAGTAATTGTTTACCTTTGTGTGGAACTGTCAAAAATGTCCGATAAGTCTCTATTAAAGAGCGACACAAACATTATAAAAGTCGACATTATTTTGACAGCAAGAAGAGCGCCGTCTAGATCAAAGTTGGAAAAGGTGGAAAAAATTTTAATTTAAATTGAATTCTTGGATGAGTACCCCACAAGGAACACACAAAGGACCAAAGCGAAAAGAGAAATGATCAAATGATGTTTCGCCCTGGGCAACCATGTTTGGGCAGGGTGACCAGTGGAACCACTGATGAGCCCTCGCTAGTTGCCCGGGGTGAAACAGCATTTGATAATTTCTCTTTTCGCTTTGGTCTTTTGTGTGTTCCTTGTGGGAGACTAATCCATGTTTGAATTTTCGTTTTTTCGATCCAAGATCTTTTGATCTTTTGTTTTTTAGATTCTTTTCGGTTGAAGTAACTGAATCGGAGGTTTTTTTTATTTCTTTTTATTTAAATCGCCTTAGGAGCGTAACCCTATTGAACAGAAAAAAAAAACAAAATTATGATTGTTTTCCACAAACCAAAACTACACTTTTTTGCACTCTATGAGTGCAAAAAAGTGTAGTTTTGGTTTGTGGAAAACAATCATAATTTTGTTTTAGTGCAACCAAAGGTTCCAAATTTCCAACATAGTTGAGATACCTATTGAACAGATTAACACACCAGAACGAACCCGTATCAGGTGACTTAGATAAGTGCCAGTGCGGAACGATGCCTATTAGTGAGTGATTCAAAGTTGGCAATCAAAGTGTGTGATGATGTTGAATGATGCTTGGGGAAGGTGACCAGTGGAACAACTGATGAGCCCACGCTGGATTCCCAGGGCGAAACATCATTTGATCATTTCTCTTTTCGCTTTGGGCCTTTGGGCGTTCCTTGTTTTAAATTTCGTTTTTTCCAGCCAAAATCTTTTTTTGAGATTTTTTTCGGTTAAAGTAACTAATTTGGTTTTTTTTAACTTCTTTTTGAAGAATAACTGTATTTTCTTCTTTTTAGTTGGATAAGAGCACTTAGACATTTCAAAATATGAAAAAACAAGACTTTTTTTACTTCAGTGCAAAATGAACTTCCTGAATTTCGATTGCTCACACAGAGAGTGGAACCTAGGACGACAAAATTTCGTCCTTATCAGGAACTCATCAGCTAGGTGTACGAAAATGACAGAGAAAGTCGGTCGCGCTTATGTGCCAAAGATTACGGCTCAAGCGGAAGAAATCCTGTCAATGGCGCGGGCGCCCTCTGGGTTAGCGATCGAAATCAAGAAAATACCCACTATAGTAAGCAGTAGGCTGAGCTCGATCCTGCGACAGACATATATTTATGCCATCTGTTTGCAGGTTTCGTCTACAAGCAAGCGATTTTAAATCGCAAAACAACCGAAAGGTGCCGTACTGCACGAACTATCGTTAGTGTCACTGGATCCTGCGGTCCCAGGGGTAGCGACACGAGTCACGTGACCGCACTCGTTTTTCAATGGACGTTCCTAAAAAAAAACTCGTTTTTATACAGTCTGAGATAGGAAAACTGTTTTAATAAAACTCAGTTTTATACAGCTTAAGAAAAAAAAATGTTACTAGGTTTTTTTTAAAATTAATTCTGTGCTTCGGACTTCCATTGTCTACACGACGTTTCGACGATCAGAGATTGTACTGATCGAAACGTCGTGTATAAATAAAATATAGACAATGGAAGTCCGAAACACAGAGTTAATTTCTAACACATCATTGTCTCAAACTTTCAAACATAGGTTTTTTTGTTGTAAAACATTGTAAGGTGTTATAATAATATAATTTTGGAGATATTTGGAGAATTTTTTAAAAATTGCAAAAATAATTTTCTTTTAATTATTATTTCTTTGCTTTATAGAAAAATAATGTGTACTAAAAATAAACGAATAAAAGAGAAACACGTTGAAACTTTATTAATAATTAAGTATAATCTAACCTAATACTGTATTAACAATTTATTCAATAATGCAGGTTTTTCTTAAAGCAAATATCCAAAACTATATAAGATAGATACTTATATCTATTTTATTATGCTGTAAGATCAAAACTAAAATGTAGGTTGGTAGTTCGTAATGAAAAATAGAATTAGGTAAATACATGGAAATACCTACCAACTGCAGAGGTCCATTTAAAAAACGAGAGCAATTCATTATCTTCATCGTTCGCAGCATCTATCGATTCTTTGCTCTGGAGATTAGGTATGGTGCCTTGTTCAAGGCACATTTTGTTGGTAATTTGATTTTCAAAAATATCATTATCTGCAAAATGTTTCTAAAATAAAAATACTATATTTTAGGTTTGTGAGCATATATACTTAGTAGCGGATCGAGGATTTCCGAGGAAAAGCGGAAAAAATGTTTTTAATATATAGGTTTTGAACAGGCGAACATTTGGTTTGTCAACCAAAGTTTGCATTACCAAGATTTTTGTTTTCCTAAAAACAAGAAAGGTATCTAAATTTAGCGTAAACATAAGCAAACGGAAATAAATACCTCTTATACGCAGAAGCGATTTTAGAAAGGGGGATTTGGGCTTTTACGAAAATTTTTTGGAAACATTTATCAATTTGCGCCATTTTCATTGTTGTTGTTTTTCGCAGAAAATGAGCCGGTGAAAATTTTAAAAAGTTTTCAGTTGTTTTTCGCAAAAAATGCGCCGCAGATGAATTTTTGTGTTTTTTTTTAAAATTATTTTGTGCCATTTTTTTGAGGTTTTTCGTAGGAAAAGAGGGTTGATGTACCCCATTCCCGAGTTGCTATGCATAGTACCGATATACAGGGTGTCCCAAATTAGGCACTTTTGGCGACTTTGAGGTACTTCCCGGCGAGATAGAAAAACCTGACTCCCGTTTATATCTATCTCGCCTGGAAGTATAGGTACCTATAACTTAAACCCCCCAAAAAAGTCCAATTTATTGTATAATGTTTAGTTATTTACCTTCTGGCACTTGGAAAAGCCTAAATCCACTCTTACTAGTACTGGAACAGGAGGAAACACAGAAAGTAAAAATCATAGTGTTGAAATTTTTCAAATTTTCTATCTGACAATATTATTAAAAATTTTAAAAACAGTTGAAAAAAAATAATCAAACTAAATCGTAATAAAATTACAGGATTTTTATTGCTTGCAGAATGTTTGACTTTCAAAACTTGAACTACTACGCGACGTAACAATATACACTTACCTTATAGTAGGTCTCCATTCCTAACTTAGCATGCGCTAGTTTTTAAATCGCAAAACAAACGTAAAAACATCCTTATACCACGATACACTTAACACGGTATGACAATACGCATCTCGGCGTGACGTCACTTTGTGACCCCGATACCAATACATGTGCATGGAAAAGGTATTAATTTTCCTTAATGTAATTTTGGGCCGCCGCGCGTTTAATGTGTTTTTTGGTTTGTACGGCTTGACCTGCGTTTGTTTTAGATTTTAAAAGAAAAATAAACAGGCCGAACTAAAATAAATCATAGCTCAAAATATACGTATGGCGTTTCCTAGAACCATAGCCTAAATATAGGGCTATGCTAAAACATAAGTGTTAAAATAAATAATAGAAACTTACAATTTCTAGACTTTATTTGGCCTTTATTTGGCAGGCAATGATCGATATAATTTCTACAAATTTTTCTCTTAATAATCTAAAGCATTTAATGTTTTTTATAATTCTGTAACAATTTTTACATTCAAAAACAGCGCACTTTCACGTTGTAAATAATTATTTTAAATAAATTTTGACACTGACATAATCATTATCAAACAACAAAGTGGTACTTGTACAAGTTGTGTGTTGATATCGTAGAACATTGTAGAAGGCAGTCTCTCAATCAAATCGTATTCTTTTGGGAGGGCGAGCGAGATTATTTATGTTCCTTTACGCTTTCAAATAAGATATGAGACAAGTATATCAGCGCTGTGAACTTATTCTGTCAATCGAGCACGCTAATGAAACTTCGAATGTTGACGTCAGTGTATGATTGCGCGAAAACCGACGGAATTGGGCATAAATAGTAGCATACCGTGTTAAGTGTATCGTGCTTATACCGAAATTATTCTAATAATTCTTGTATAATAATACTAGCGGCATTGTCTTGCATTGACGCGAAAGTATATATAAATAGGCACTTAGATGGACACACGCGAATGGCGATACTTAAGTATTTTTTATTGTTTGAGGAAAACGCGCACGGATAAATGTTGCAAATGTTTACAAAAACTTCATGTCAGTTTTGACAAATGTGTTGTTTGCATCAGTCAAAAGTGGTCAAAACTTATTATTTTTTTTTAAATCGCCGCCTGTGACAGTGTCAAATTTGAGTTTTGCGCGAATTAGGTTATGTTTCCAGTCGCTACCCCTGGGACCGCAGGTTTTAGGATCCAGTGACCCTAAGTATCGTGCAGTACGGCAAAAAAATAGTCAAAAAATAAACCCGTTTAAACCCATATTTATCCAAAAATACCTTAGGGATTGTTCGTTTCTTGGATAAACGACTTTGAATACGGCACGACATATTACAAACCCTATTAGGGGAAAAGACGTTCGTGTGTATTCCGCATAATTATATAAGCGTGAGATACTATAAGGGCCCAAGGATAGCAAAATGTGTAACAATATAATAACTTTGGAAAACAAAGAAAATTATTAACTCTGTGTTTCGGACTTCCATTGTCTATATTTTATTGATACACGACATTTCGATCAGAGATTGTACTGATCGAAACGTCATGTTTAAATAAAATATAGACAATGGAAGTCCAAAACACAAAGTTAATTTCAACTACATGATTGTCTCAAACTTTCAAAGAAAATAATGTAAAAATCAGGGTTGCCTCTGTGCAAGGTCAATGTCGAAAAATCTACTGCGCATGCTGTACGCAGTCTGCATTTTTTCCAGGCTAACTTGATTGGGTTAAATTCTTAAAACCGGTGAACTGAATCGCGCCCATTATGTTCTGGTATTTAAAAATTGTATTTCTCTAGTTTTTAAATAAAAGGACCTTAATTATTATTAAAGTAAGACTCGTGGCATATCGGACAAAGCGTTTTTGTTTCTCACTTGGCGCACACAAGTACTACGTCTCCGCGGATTAAAAACTTTTTGTTTTAAATCGAGACGTGCGCGTGGTTGCCTGTGTAACTTCAACTGCCAGTTACAACCCTATGACTCCCTGATGATTCCTAATAAGAATGAAACAGGTCTGTAGGTGTCTGGATTCTCCATTAGACATTGGAGGCCTGATCGTCGAGATTCACTTTGTTGTTTCTTAATTATTATTATTTTTATTATTATTATCATCATTATGAGAAGAGTTATTATCGCTAAGGCTTTTTATTCGAAAAAATGCAGGGACAGGGCCATTATATTATCTAATAGTTATATGATTCCGCATCAAGAACAATACCCCAAATTGTGCTGCGGTTTTAACAAACGTTATCATTAGTGTGTGAAATTAACAGCATAATTTCGGAGCCGAATTAAAGTGGGTATTTCTGCAAAGTGGTTTAACAAGTTTTTATCAATTTGGTGGCCTATAAAGAAAGCCAAATTAGAAAAAATGTTATAGTTATGAGTAATTTTATTGTAAAAAAGTAATTTTAAAACAAAGTATCATATTTAAAATAAAGGGTGAGCTAAAAAATATTGCACACTTTTGAATTTGTTATAACTTTTGATCGAATCGGTCGATTTTAAAATGTTTTGACTTTTTGGAAAGACAAGACATGAGACTTTTCCGATCCTGTCCAATATTTGACATTTCCTAAAAATCCAAGATGGCGGACCGTTCTAAATAACGGGAAATTTTCACCCCCCCCCCTGCAAAAAAATATGTGCTGCACTGGAGAAAATCTAAGTCATTGTGCATTACTTAATTAAAGCGGTTAAGAAATAAAAAAATACGAGCTTTTATATTGAGTGGAGTTGTTTGCTGTAACTTGTGATAGAAGTACAAGATTTTAAGGCTTTTATGTTGTGGCTCAATATTAACAATTCTCAAAAATCCATGAAGGCGGACATTTTTAAATAATGGGTAATTGCACCCCCCCCCCCTCTTCCCCGAAAACAAATCATGTTTGGTACCTATACTGAATAAAATCTAAATTAATGCGACAAAAGTTCCCTCCCTGCTGCTTAAGAAATTAAAAATTGATCATCAAGTATCTGCATATAGGAAAATGTCGCAGATTTTATTAGGCCCATTGAGTGGCCTTCTAACAGCCCGGATTTGAATCTGGTAGACAGTCACTATTGATAAATTAGGTTTTCCAAAATAATGTTGTTTCTAATGAACTGAAACACTTAAAAAAAATACCCGAATTCAAATTTCCCGGCGCCGGCGCCGCTACCCTAATTCGAGCTCCGAAACCGAGTCACTAAAGGAGCAACGGTAGCAAAAAACTTATAACATCAGATCGCCTTCAAAATCAGTAGGTACATATTTGGTGGTCATTTCGAGCAATAGCCAAAGTCGGAGCGACGTTTAGACGGCTGGTTATCAAGAAGTAGTCGCTTTAAAATATGGAGATAAATGATAACTTGGATTATATTTCAATGTTAAACGATCAAATAGGATTGTTTCTAAAGCGGGCGGAATTATGCCATTTTATAAAATTGGTCATGCATATTTTGTGTACGGGTATATGTTATAATGATGCTTTGAAAATCTTTTAATTAAATGATAAATAAAATAACTATATATATATATATATGTATATATATACATAATAGCCTACTCCACTAGTTATCTGTTATACCGCTGATTTCGAAGCTAATCCATCAGGCTATCGGACTTTTCACTACGATAAATCCATTCTGCCTGTATACAACAAAAACCTCAAGAATTTTGATTTAGACAAACCGTAACCTCAATTTTTTGTCCCATTTAAACAAAATTTTTGTTTAAATCAAACAAAAAACAACGAAGTTTACATATTGTTAAAATTGCTTTATGTGCTAAAAAGTTTTGTTCAAATCTGACAAAAACGAATGAAGTTCAATATGGCTGAGGCAACATGGCTACTGACATATGTCAATTTTGCGTCCTATCTAAGTAATATTAGAAAACCTTAAAATGTATAAAAAGTTATGTTTAAATCGGGCAAAATATAACGAAGTTGAATATGGCCCTTGTAAGATGGGTACTGCTATTTTTGCAAATAGAGTCAGTCCAACAATTCAAAAATTGATAAAAAGTACGAAATCGACGACTTTAAAGTCACTTATAATTTAGAGCGAGATATACGCGCCTTTAAAACTGTCAAACATCGACCGAAAAATCGGAGTGGAAAATCTGCAAAAAATGTATGTAATAGTCAAATAAATAGTACATCACCGAAGGAAACTCAAATTATCGTACGCAAAATTAAATAAAAGAGTGAAAACTCTAGTGGAAATAGGTGTTTGAACGAGAAACAGTGAAAATTACAAATTAAATTTTGGTGCGAAACGACAAGGTCGATCAGCTGTTAGCTGCCATAAAGTGCGTGGCGAAAAGAACTTTCAACGAAGGTGGTCTAAACAAAAACCAGCTGTTAATTTGACATTATCCAATGCTTGTTTATGAGCCAAAAGAAAATAAAATATACATTTACACTTCTGGGTCGGGGTACAGAGTTGGCGCAATGATACAAAAATCTTCTTAGGACGAGTACTTCAACATATAAAAAATCAATCAACCGAATACAAATTTTCATGTAGAAAGGGCGATATCCTTTCGGGTGGAAAATACTATACATACTTTGTGCGACTTTAAGACTAAACTTGAAAGGTCAAGTAAATGTAGAAGAAAAGACACGATCATATATCAACAAGTGCAAAAATCTGAAAGTTTCTGGTAAAATTATTTCTTTTTTATTTTAAATTTAACTTTACCATGTAGATTGAGAATTTGTTCCTTATTTTGAAATTCATATCCGATAACTTTGAGTTAAAACGAGTCCACTTCAAGAATTTAGTGAATTAACAATTTTGAGTTAACTCCAGTCAGTTTTGAGTTACATATTCTTTTTTGCCTTAATTTGTATTCTAAAATAAATCAAATTAACTCATAATTGTATAATTTTTTCACTCAATTTCTACGGTGTGGACTCGTTTAAATTCAAAATTTTTCACCGTTCATCTAATTTTCTTGCTTTTCATAATAATAATTTTTGTTTCCGTGAACCCATCCCCCAAAAAGAGTCATAAAAGTGACTACAAAATCTGACCTTGACTGATTTTTACAAATTTATAAAAAATAAATCCCAGCTGATTGATTTGTTCACAAAAATGGGTTTTTTGAATTTTTTGTATAATAACCATATTTACCTATGTTTATCGTTTCAATATCAATCTTTTCTCATGCAAGTACAATTTTATTTGTTATAATATGTAATCAATAACATATTATTTCAAGAACCATATGTATATACTTTTAAAAAATTTACGTTTAAACAATAATTTTAACCAATAACAAGAAAACTTGAATCAATACATACAGCTTCCAGAAATAAAAAAATTTAACAAAGTTAATAAAAAAACAACAAAAAAATAATAATTATACAATTGCATTGATAAAAACTGTACCATACATTTCAAGAGGTTTTTGCCATATCAGGGATCATCAATATTGTCCAATTTATTTTTTTTTATTTGACCAAAATACTTAATATTCTATCCAAGAATTATCAAGGTGAACTATTCGAAGGTTATGCTTGTAAAAGTTTACTTAATGCTGCAGATCAACTGCATGATAAGGAGATTGTAAAATTGGTTCCAGCAATAAAATTGACTTATTTTGTGAAGTCCCTAAAGGCCATGAAAAAAGTGGTAGAAAATTGTTTTCCATCTTCCATTACTGCTAAACAACAAGAACTTAAATATTGTAAAAACCTTGCAAAAAGGTTTTCAAAGCCGCTAATTCAGGGGGACAATTCCAGTGGGCTATCGTTATGAGATAACGATCGCTATCGCCATTTTTTTCACTGTTACGGCAACATCGCTTATTGTTAATTAAAAAGAAGGCCTGAATGGCACGCAACCCAATACTTTCCCAAAACAACTGTCAAATGCCGACAGTCAGTGAAGTTTGTTTACCTTTGGAACTTGCGGGGAAATTTCGCGAAAATAATAATTTTCATGAACTTTTTGCACGCAATATGGACCAAAAATCAGATCACAATGTGATGGAGGATGACCGTTATAAATTTTTGATTGAATTTTGTTTGAAAAGCCACGTTCTTTGTGAAGAAAAACCCACATGGTCCTTGTGTGGAAGTGCCGCCAGATTTTTTGTTTGGGTAAGTACTTATACTTACTTTATCTTATGTTCTATTCTGTTCTTTTTGGTGCTTAAAGAACACTACCTGCATAATGTAAACAAAAAGATATAGTAGGTCAGTTTTAAGTTCAGTTTATACATTTTGAAAAGACGTGAGCCAGTGGTTAGAAAGCCGAAAAATAATTATACAAAATATTCAAACATTATAAGAAAAAAAAGTTGGAAATTAGTCAAGAATGCAGGATTCGTTTGAACCAAGGTTATTACACTGACTTTTTATTGAAAAAAATCTGACATCAACTAATATCTACCTATATATTGAGAAAAAATCAAATATAATTTATTTGGACACTGACACTTGCTCGCTGTATTTTTTGTGGTTATCGCCAAATTACTAAATATGATGCCTTGTACAAATGATAGTACTTACAACAGAACGCATTGAGTACCTAGTTAAAGAGAGGCGGCTGATTCTGATTGCTATGCACCACCAAGCAAAAATTTTGCATCCCTTCTCATACTGTCCCCGCTTCTTGAATGATTTTCTTTTGCACAGGATAGTAGATCTTTTGAACTCCCTCCCTCTCTCTGCTATCACCATTTAAATAGATAAATGACAGACAAAAATCGTGTACCTAACTTTCGTACATTCAAATTGATTTTTCTAAAACAAATTCTGATGTACACATTTTCTTTTCTTAAGGTTTGCACACTTTTAATATTTTAATGTAATGTACTGTTCGTTTTTTAGGTCAACTGTTAAAAATCTACAAGACCAGGACCCATGCTGTAGTGCTAATAAGAGATAAAATAAATTATGAAGTTTGGGAATAAACAGTTACCATAGCTGCTCAATGTATATTGATAAATTATCCATAAAAACCAGTTTTGGTAAGTTTTCAATTCCCACACCAGATTTTAAATTTGTAGGTACACCTATTGTCAAGTAATGTAAACTATCCTAAGATTTTGTCTCATACAGTCAAGTATTGTCAGGTATTATCGAGTTTTCGTACACCTATTGGAGGTGTTGGCCTCTCGGTTTTAGATTCTGAGATTTAAAAATGTTTACTTAAATCTCTGATTAATAATAAGGCATGTTTAAAAAATAAACAAAAACTTCTAATAAATTTTACCATCAGTACCTATAGACATTAGGTCATTACTTTTTAAATCCACCAATTTGGTATTAATTTGTTTCTCAATATTTTTAAAAATTGATAATTTGTTTGTTTAATTGGTCTAATTTTATTAAATATATTTTTTAGAGAAGAGAAAAATTTTTGTGTAAATATAATATTTTTGTGTAAAAGTAGAATATTGTGGTTTTTAACGAATCATCATTTTAAGTTTCGCAATTATGTCAGTTATAAATACGTCATTTTTAAATGTTTAACCTTTGCGTTTCTACATAATTTTAGGATCAATTTTCTCATCTTTGTCAGAATCAAAATGCATAAAACTTTTAACTTTTCAAGCTCTCTACTGTTGATTAAATTCCTGTTTAAAAAACTCTTAGTTTTTATCTACGGTTTTACAAAGTTTACTAGTTATTATCAGTAAATTATTTAACCCATCATCACACAAAATTAGTAAAGTTAAAAAAATTTAATGTGCAAAATGAAGCAAATAATTCATTAATAATGAAATAAAATTTTACTCGCAAGTCATTTTATTGGGATAATTTCAGATAATTTAGTTTTTTTAACCGGTATCAGAGAGTTTTTACCTCGACTCTCCCTTCCTTTGGGACGCCACTGTGTAACCATATATACCTATTTAACAAATCTTATGCATTTTTGTTGGATAACGTTACTATTTTTATGCATAGATTTTATGGATGTCACTAATAAAAATAATACTTAAGTAAAATTGATAATACAGTACCTAAAATGTGTTATAAAAAGATCCATATCTCAATAACGGAAAGAGTCTCAAATAAAGAAATTTAATCATCAGTAGAGCATGAAAGAATAACAATATATGACAAGTTTTATTCATTTTGATTCAGGCCTAGATGAGAAGATTAACTTTAAATTTGGCAGAAAATTGGAAAAATATTGGGAATAAACAAAAAACAATAGCACATGGTATTGCTATTGTCTGAAGTATTAATTCAAGTGAACTAACTGGTTAGCTGCTTCGACTATAGATTTGCATACATCACACCTATAATAAATTACTTTAAATTTTATTTCAGATCAATGATTTCTCGTCATTATTAAGAGGTATGATGAAGACATTTAAGCAGGCAGCACCCATCCCACCCCACGCAACGAAACATTTTAGCAGAATCCGGCAAAATCATATGAAGGACAAAACACATATGGTAAGCTACCTTCACATTAAAAAGAAAACATTTTAAAATCCAAAAATTCATCAGTAAAATAAAAAAATTTGAGTACTTTTTGGAAGATTGTTGTCGTTTCAACCAAATACAAATTTCCACTTCTTTATTGCTGTAATTTAAGTTTTTGTTTTGTACTATTTTTATTAGCCACCAAAACAGAAATATTTCAAATTTTATTGGTGACATCCAAGGTGGAATAAAGTTTTAAGGTAACCTGTCCACAGGATAGTTCAGAAAAAACATTATATAACAATTGAAGATCTTGGGGTAACTAGGGGATAAGCCACACTTATTTCGTTAATTTACAAGAAAAAGTCAAGAGTCTTTTTCCACTTGAATCCCAACTTGTTAGATTTTCTGAACTTCTTCCTTTTACTTACTATCTTCAAAGTTGTTTTGATCGAGAATTAACATTATTTTTTCTAAATAATATATACAGGGGTAAATTCATATTGTCTTTTTTTTAACAGGCAAGTTTTTTTACCACCTCAGCCAGAAAGTCGTTTATCCTCTCCCTTAATTTCTAAATCAAAGTGCGTTGGACCAAATTCACACAAGCATTGACCATCACTTAAGTTTCTAGTTTACCTTAAATATTAAGATATGGGGTAAACAACAGATAGTCAATAATAAAATTTTCAAAGTAGAATCTGCTGTAAAACTTGATACGCACTTTTCTAAAAGAAACTAAATAGGCAGAGAGCAATAAAACTGGTGTCCAAAAAATTGGTGAGATATAGGGCGAGGTGATTAGGAGTTACTATTGGTGTAATTGATTGATTTTACAAACCAAACCAGAAAGCTTTTAATCTTAAGTTCACTGGCTTACATTTTGAAATACATCTTATTTTTTGTTTCAGGTTAGCAGTGTCCAAGCTGATGAAAGAAAAGATGCAATCCACCAATTATTGAAGTATTAGAAAACAATTTTTAATTCTAAGTAACATTTAAACCAATAAGTAAAATAAATCAGTTTTTTATCCCAAATTTTATTATTTTTTATTAGCAATGTTAAGAGTAACAAAATCAAGTCAAATCAATTTTTTCTTTGTAACATAATAAATTGGTAATATTAAATTAAAAACTAGTATAAAGTATAAATCTAGCCAAAAAATTAAATTTATATAAATGCATTGTAAAAAACTTGTCTAATCAGTCAGTAAACCTTTAAAGTTAATTTAAAAATGCAGCATACATTTTAGGCCCTTTATTTGAAGTACTAAGTAGGTTTCTTAAATTATATTACTAAGCTTTACATTCATAAAGATTGATTTAAAGTATGGTATTTTCAAGTGTATTATTTATAAAAATAGTTTTCTGAGGTAAGAATTTATTTGATTATTTAGAATCTATAACTTTGAGTTATTAGTTTTTCTGGGAGCCGTAAAAATATGTTGACAAAGCCTTTTAATATTTAAAAAGGTATTAAAAATTAAAATAATTTGCTTAATTAGGCAACTGCTATATGAATATCATGCTATGCTATGTGTGTGTGGGAAGAAATATCATTTAGGTAATTTAAAAATGGATGTAAAATAATGAAGAAATATCATTTAGGTAAATATTCTTTTTTTTATAGCAATCAGAGCTGGAAATAACTTAATACTATACTTAACTTTCCCCAACAAACCAATCTAAAGGCTCTTGAAAAAAAAACTCTGCCTTATTATAAAATGTTTGCAATAACTTAAATTAATATGCTTAAAATAAAGTGGTTTTACAGGTGTGGCGTTGAGCAGTAACTGTGACCCACTCTTTTTCGATGACTATCACTTAAGTGACATTTAAATTTTTTAATTTAAACAAATGTGGCCTAACAGAATTAAATAATAAAATTTTATTTCTTTACTACCTATATTTTACACAACTTTTTAATTCTTTAAAAGTTATCTTATTATTTTTTTTTAATGGAAGAACGAATAACATTTAGCATACATGTACGTATATTGCATCAGTTTCTTCTGAAAGTTAGTTTCACTATGTCTATTGAACATCGAATCTTTGTCTACTTTCTTCTAGTGACTTGGAAGTTTGGTCTATGTCTTACTTGAATCCATCCATACTTAATTTGTGGCTCGAGTTGTGGTACTTGATCGGAGACTTGATCTTACTAGAATGATTCTTACATGTAGCTCCATTCACATACCCTAGCATGTTATACCTAAAAAGAAGTATACATAAGTTATATCAAAATAGTACTTATCCAAAATCTGATCACAGCTTTAAGTAGTTATTTTTTATTCGGTGAACTGCAAGAATCTAAGTCAGTAGTTTTTATTTTAAATAAACTATCTTAGTAGAACTCAAAAGATATATATGGACTCAATGGCCCTCGCTAATGAGCCCATACACGGACGCAAAGAATATATATGTCATTTATGCTCACTTGTTAACTTTAAGTCCAAAATTGGTAAAGTTGTTGTTGCATAAACTGAGCTTTAATTTCTTTAAAAAACGTATCACATTCTCGCCCACCCTGACTTTAATTTGAGTAGGTAATAAACTTCAGCAAACTCAACTGGTTGGGCCATGCTTATCTATATTCTGCTATAACGGCTTGTGTGTGTGTGTGTGTTTTATAGAAGAGTATAAAATATAAACCCACCTTAAAAGAGCAGTCTCATAAATAGCTAGTTTGGGAATGAGAAGTAAAACAAATATTTCCCCATAACAAAAGCTAGTTTTACTTACTGTGCTGCTCTTTGTGGGCTCCAAATATGGTGTGAACTGCAACCATCGCAGAAGAAATCATGTTAGTTTTTCTCAATCATTGTAGCACCATTATTAGTCAAAAGTTATATTTTTGTGCGAGTTTAGTTGTCAAAGTTAAATTGACACGGCCGCGGCCATTGGAAACAACAAAACAAACAGCGGTGTTGCCGCGATAACGAATTCGCTACGTAACGATATCGGTATGAGCCACTGGAATAGCCCCCCTGAAACGCTTAACATACATATTTTAGTTAATCATCTTCTTGAGAGCCTGGATGGTTTTAATGGAGATGGTCTTGGACTATGGTCGAAGCAAGCCATTGAGTCATAGAGTGTTTTTAATATATTGGTTCAAATATAAATCAAACAATATTGATGATCCCCGATATGGCAAAAATCTAAAATAAGTGGTAAAGCATTTGTAAAATTTTTATTCTCTTGTTGTTTTTTAATTAAATTTGTTAAATTTTTTTATTTCTGTAAGCTGTATATAATGATTCAAGTTCTCTTGTTATTGGTTAAAATTATTGTTTAAACGTTAATTAAAAAAAAATAAATGTGTTTCTTGAAACAATATATTGTAGATTACATATTGAAACAAATAAAAATACACTTGCATGAGAAAGGATTAATATTGAAATGATAAAACATAGCTGGGAATAAATTTTTTATTGTTTTGTAACAAGGAAACAGCTCTTAACAAACAGCTAAGGTCAGATTTTAGAGTCACTTTTATTACCCTTTTGCATGATGCTGAAACAAACAACAAGTTTCATCGCTCTAGGACAATCCGTTCTCAAGTAATGGCGAAGGATAGCGGCACGCGTCGTCGAGGGGAACTAGTAAGTAAGTAAGATAGATAGTAACGGCGAGACCAGTGCGAGTATTTGATTTGCAGGCTTTAGCGCAAATCAAATAAACAGACAAACAAAAAAATTCTAAAAATTGGATTTTTGGTATCTGTACAATTTACAGAAATGGCTTTTCTTATACAGAAAAAAAAACATTTTAAATTTAAAAATAATTATTTCAAAAACTAATACATTTTATATTACTATATAGGAAGCCTATCCAATATTTTAAACACTAATATAAAAATATACTTAAATAGATTTTACTTCTAAGGATGTAGTATTTTAAAAGTTAATATATTTTATTTTAGCTATTGTATGTTAAGGACAGCATTTAAAAAATTATCTTTTTGTTTTAAAAATCTAAATATTATTTCCATAAAAATAACCATTTCAGGTATTCATTTGTAAAATACACTAATTAAACATAAAAAAAATAGTAAAAACTATTATACAATTTTTTTCCGTGTAGAGATTTATTTACTATATGTATAGAATATTACGTCGCCTAATAAGGGCAAAACAAGTATTTGTGTCTATTCCTCAAGTCGGATCCGGTATTTGTATCCTTATGGCTTTTTGGCTATCAACACTGGTAGCCTGGACGGATCACAACCGCTTTGTTCTAGTGAAAAGCCCAAATTGTCGATGGACTAGGTCCAAAATCCTCGAAAAAGATAACTGTAAGGTTGTAGATCTACCTGCCGGACGTTGTCCGGTAATATTTCTGTCACTGTCTATCAACGAAGGAAAACAAAAATGGCAATATTTTTTGTGAGCGCTCTACGTTTATTTGTTTGTTTTTATTGTTACCAATGTTGTATTTTTTTTATTAAAACATTCAGTTGGAAAATTTGCGATAAATATTGACGATACAGATATAATACAGATACACACGTTGGACAGACTTTTGAAAGAGACTCTAGTCGTATCTGAATACACCCTTACTGATGTTCTGTATTTTTTGTGAATGAAACATTAATTCCGTCTTGTAAAGCCTTTAGCATCATATCGTGAGTATTTATCATCATCTAGCAAAATATCCTCCACCTTCATGGATTTTCGTCGGTTTTTTTTTAACACAACTAAATTGTGTTTAAGAAATGCAGTAGTGTAGTCCTTTCAAAATTTGTGCAGTAGTTTTTCGAATGAGCGGGGAACAGAAAAATTTTTAAAATTAAATTTTTTATATCTTCCTGTGTCTTTTGAAAAAAGTCCTACTTACTCTTCTTATTTCTTATTCCCTGGTCCTGTGAGTGTAATGCTAAAGCCATGATGGTAATTAAGGGCTTAAAATATTTTAGCATAATTTAAGGGCTAACATAAACTTTTCGATTTCTAGAAAACACTCACATTTTTCAACCTTTCACTGTTTTTTAAGCGTTCAAAAAAAGTACTGCCAAAAATCATCAAATCTGTTAAAATGGAAAATATTTAAGGTTGTTGAAGAGAGACAGCAGGCTATTAAAAAGTATTTAAGAGAAAAATGGAAATAATTTAAGGTAATTGTAATTAATTAATAAAAATTTCTGTTTTCTCATCTGTCTTCCATCTTTAGTGGTGTTGTGCATATTATTTTTATTTTGCCATTTTTATTCAACAAACAGCAAAAATTGTAATTGTTCAAAGCATAAAATGTGTGAGACATAAGGTGGTATTAATTTATTCCAATCAAAGTTCTTTACAGTCTTTAAATTTACCAAAAAGCGTGTTCTACTATAAGTGTATTTTAGCACATCTCAAAATAATTTTACAGGTATTTAACTAAATTTTTTTAAGGTTCATCATGGCTCTACCATAAAAAAAGAAAAACTGTATAACACATATACGTATTAGTCTAAATATACGGCCTTCCTATGCTTTCATCATGAACGAAGTTTTAAGTAAATTTTCCTCTACGTTCTCTCTTATGTGTCTCCCGTTCTCTCTCTATTATCTCGTTTGACTTAGTAACGGTGTTCTGCACATGCGTCGAGTCAGCGTCATCGGCTAAGACCCAAAACCATAACGGAATCGTTGTTGTTTGAAACAAAGAACTCGGTAAATTTGTCATATATTTGCTTACTTTCCTGAAAAATCCTGGATTTTTGTTTTTTTTTCAAAGAAAAAAATTTAAATATGTACCGCTAAGGCACAAACATAATCCCATCGACGTTTAACTAAACCTTTTCAAAACAAAAAATGCTACCAACCTCTGGACCCTCTTAACTCGATACCTCTGTTGGTATAGTCCAATTTTTTAATGAACGGACTGACGTCATTTTTGCCTCTGAAAACGTATTTCTTTGTTGTCAACAGTTTGCATGTCAAATAATGTGTTGTTGTCATTTTGAAGTAACAGTTGACACAAACAACGACATGACTTTTTTTTACATATTTACTGTCACTGTCTAAAACAATGTATCGAATGATCCAAAAAAATGACGTCAGTACGCTCACCAAAAAATTAGACTATATCGCTAACCTTTCGTTGTCTAATATTCTCCATGGCTTTTTACTTCCCTTGCTAAAGGGAAGTAATGTAATCATCGAAAAATTGCACTTCGAGATTTTTATGATCCTCCACGAATTTTGAGGTTTCGAATAGTAATAAGCACGAATTCAGACGCCGTCGCTCTGTCTGTCGGTTTGTCGGTCTGTCGGTCTGTCTGTCGCCTACTTTGTAGCCACTCTAACTCAAAAACTCCTTCACTAATCATAACAAAATTTTACATAGTGATTACTTTTGTTGACGCGCAGACCCCTATTGTTTTTGAGCATTCTCCTAGTAGACCCTTCGGAGCTACCCCCAAAAAAATTCATCCCTAAAAAAAATATTTTTTTTTCTTACCGTGTGATACCTCCTTGGAAAGCTTATAAAAATTGTAGTTGAATGGCGCCAAAATTTTTGACTACATATATATATATATATATATATATCACATAAAAAATGCAAAAAACAATTGAAAAATTCAATTTTCTGTGCCATATCTCTCGAGTTATGAAACAAAATGATAAATAAAAAGTAGCTCAGGATAAGATCCAGGTCACACCCTATTGTCTTATCAAATTCCATACAAATCGGTTTAGCCGTTATTGCGTGATTAATGGACAAAAATCTTATGTATACGAGGATATATATATATATATATATATATATATATATATATATATATATATATAGCACATGTAAAACGAAATGTTTTTAGAAACAATAAAGTCTGAATCTATATATATATATATATATATATATATATATATATATAGCACATATAAAATGTATTGGAAAAGTGCGTGCACCCTAGAAAAGTCTGGATACACCCTGAAGAAGTCTGGAAAGACCCTGAAAAAGTTTGGAAAAACCCTGGAAAAGTCTGGATACACTCTGGAAAGTCTGAAAAGACCCTTGAAAAGTCTGGAAAGACCTGGGAAAAGTCTGAAAAGACTCTGAAAAAGTCTGAATACACTCTGGAAAAGTCTGGAGAAGTCTGAAAAGATTCTGGAAAAGTCTGGAAAGACCCCGGAAAAGTCTGGATATACTCTGAAAAGTCTGGAAAGACCCTGGAAAAGTCTGGATAAACTCTGGAAAAGTTTGGAAAGACCCTGGAAAAGTCTGGATACACTCTGAAAAGTCTGGAAAGACCCTTGAAAAGTCTGGAAAGACCCTGGAAAAGTGTGGTAAGACCCTGAAAAAGTCTGTATACAACCTGGAAAAGTCTGGAGAAGTCTTGAAATATTCTGGAAAAGTCTGGAAAGACCCTGGAAAAGTCTGGATACACTCTGGAAAGTCTGAAAAGACCCTGGAAAAGTCTGTATAAACTCTGAAAAAGTCTGGAAAGACTCTGGAAAAGTCTGGATACACTCTGGAAAAGTCTGGAAAGACCCTGAAGAAATCTGGAGACACTCTGGAAAGTCTAAAAAGACCCTGAAAAAGTCTAGAAATACTCTGAAAGAGTCTGGAAAGACCCTGGAAAAGTCTGGATATAATCTTGAAAAGTCCGGAGAAGTCTGGAACGACTCTTGAAAACTCTGAGAAGACCCTGGAAAAGTCTGGATACACTCTGGAAAGTCTGGAGAGACCCTGGAAAGGTCTGGAAACACTCTGGAAAAGTCTGGAAAAGTCTTGGAAGACCCTGGAAAAGCCTGTGAACATTCTGGAAAAGTCTGGAAAGACCCTGAAAAAGTCTGGATACACTCCGGAAAAGTCTGGGGAAACCCTGGAAAAGTCTGGAAACACTCTGGAAAAGTCGGGAAAACCCCTGGAAAAGTCTGGATACACTCTGGAGAAACCTGGATACACTGTGGAAATGTCCGAGTACACCACGGAAAAGTCTTAATACACCCCTGAACAGTGTAGATACACCCAAGAAAAGTCTGGATATACTCTGGAAAAGTCTGACCAACCCAATCAAACCCATGGATATATGAGTAGCGGTTTTTTATATAATATATGTTCTTCTGAGCGAGGGAAGTTTTGGAGTAAATCTTTACTCGATTTATTTATGAAGTGCCATCTCTTAGCTTATTTTTTTCTGATTTTTAGTTAGTAAAAAAATAATCTCATCACAATTGTAAACACGGAATCAAATCAAATAAACATCAAAAATGGCGTCGCCTTGAATCAAGACGTATGGCATAGGCGGCGAAGCCGGCCGAAACTGACCGAAACCTCTTGGATCGAAGCTAAGGCAATGTCTTTTGTTTTGGGGTTTCCATGGTGTTTCCAAGTTTGGCCCGGATATAAGGTATATATTTAAGCTAATAGGTATATTGCTGCACAGAATCTGTCCAACTGTCAAAATATTGAATGCATTTTTTAGGATTAGGAAGGATGTTTGAGGGGGGGGGGGGTGATGGAGTTGATATATTTTTTGGCTTTCGTAAATGACCAGTTTTTTATGTCGGTCCTTTAAATAATACCAAAGGCTTTCTTTTCAAAATTTGTAACGTTTCGGTTATTTATTGACCATCATCAGACATTAAATTTTTTTATAGTATGTTCAAGGAATATTAAACAGTTTTTATTTAAAAAAAAGTAGAAACTGCTAGAAAATGTTTTTCTTTTTTTTGTAATTTCTTGTTGTAATATAAATTCAAATATAAATTATACTTGGAAGCAATAACATTCGTTTCGAAAATAAGTAAAACATCATTTTACACAAGAAATGATAAAAAACCACATTTTCAAAAAAAAAGCAGTTCAGTTAATGGTTGACTATACTATAAAAAAATTAAATATGTATGATAATGGTCAATAAATAACCGAAACGTTAAATATTTAGAAAAAAAGTGTCTTAATTGCCATGGGCCACAATTGCTATCTCGGTAACTGTAAGAATAACAAGGTTGGTCAAATTAGACAAAATGTGCAGGTTTTGGGAGACACTGCAAATCTGGTTTCAGATTTAAAAAAATTGCTAAAATTGTAAAGAAATTTTTTTTTAAATTTTTAACGTTCTTCAATTTAGTAGTTTTTCAGAACATTTGCTACATCTAGTTTTTGAGATATTAACATAAACTTACTTTTTTTAAATACGGACCTGTATTTTTTATTCCATTTTTTGTAAAAATTATACTTTTTGAGGTTTTGATAAAATAGTTTTCTACAATTTTTCGAAAAAACCCCGTACTTCGGGGTAGAAACAGCGGTGGCTTAGACGACCGATAAAACAATTGCCTGTTTTAATAACATAAATAGACTGATCCAGCGTCTAATAAAAAAACTCTTTATTAACTTTTTAAATATTTAAACTTTTTATTATTTAATTAAATTAAAGTTATTTAACAGTATTTATTATTATTTTAACTCGTTTTTTTAAAACTAAACTTTCTTTTTCAATTTCTCTCAAAACCTCTATTGATATTTGTTTCATCTTCCCCGTCCTCTGCCGATTGCTCAAATGCAACACCGTACTCAATCCGTGTAGTAGCAAATTTCGCTCTAACCTTGTAATTTAATTTTTCGATTTGGTACGCGCCTTTCGGGGTACGAATTTACGAATTTTGATACTCTTGGAGCGCTCTTTTAGCATTTCGAATTACTTTTGCATAACAAACAATTAAATCTAATTTTTCACCTTTTGAAGACGGTGCTATGTTGATTTACTTACCTTGACAGATGTATTACGCAACATAGGCTTTTATAAGCAATTGTTTCTTTTTGCTTTCTAAGCCACCTTTGATAAAATGGCAAAAGTGCGGAAAAACATTAATAACCATTATTTACTATTAAAATGCAAATAAGTATGGACATGTCATACATCGTTAAAATCAGAAAAAAAGGGAGATTTTAAAAAATGGAATAAAAATACAGGTCCGTATTTAAAAAAAGTAAGTTGATGGTAATATCTCGAAAACTAGACGTAGCAAATTTTCTTAAAAAATACCAAATTGAAGAACGTCAAATTGCAAAAAAAAATTTTCTTTACGAATTTTTTGTCAAAATTATACTTTTTGAGGTATTTGATAAAATAGTTTTCTACAATTTTTCGAGAAACCCCCGTACCTCGGGATAGAATATTTATTTTTTTAATCTGAAACCAGATTTTTAATGTCCCCCAAAAATTGCACATTTTGTCTAATTTGACCAACCTTGTATTTCTTATAGTTACCGAGATAGCAATAGTGGCCCATGGCAATTAAGACACCCTGTAGTTACAAAAATATAATTTTAACGGTCAGGATATTAATGGAAATATAATAAAATATATATATCAAAAAATTGTTGGTCTAAAAGACTTTGATTTAACTTTGAACTAAAATGTAAAAAAAATAGAACTGTTTTTTGGTTTTGGTGGGTTTTTGGATATATTTTTAAAGGAAATGATTTTTTTGAAGTCCCAATCTTTTCGAAAAATATTTTTTCC
This sequence comes from Oxystoma pomonae, assembly GCA_963921995.1. Classification (NCBI taxonomy): domain Eukaryota; kingdom Metazoa; phylum Arthropoda; class Insecta; order Coleoptera; family Brentidae; genus Oxystoma; species Oxystoma pomonae. The sequence goes on along the minus strand of OY998171.1, from coordinate 46,195,438 downwards.
TACGACCACATATGAAAATAATGAAAAATTTCACCCGTACGATAACGTTAAATGTCACCATACTTTTCAGCACATGTATTGCAAAGTACTTTTCCGAACATGTCCAGAAAAGCAGTTTCAATTGATTTGTGCCAAATTAAAACCAATTTTTACAAAAATTAATATTCATCAGTGTTCGTAGAAAAAATAGTGTACACAACTCAATAGAAAGTAACTTTCTTACATTCGCGTGTCGTTTCACTCGGCTAGCGCCTCGTTCACAACATCACGCTCATGTGAAATTGGTCAATTTCTTCTCTTGTTAGCCTGTGCCAATTTGAGTGAAAAGCATTTCGTAATGACCGTCTACCGTAAAAATATTGTTTCTTTGCAATGTATTAAATATTGTTTCCGAATTTTCATTTTCGCTCTCGAGAAATCCCATAAAACTTTGATGCGTATGTCTATATACGGCTGCAAAAGAAAGAGAAAAAACAAAGCAATAAACTATATTTTCGGAAGAAAACCCCTAAATAATCCAAACTAAGTGACGTTGTGGTTTTTCCTAATTTATAGAGTTGTTTTTCTCTTTGGCTGTGTAGTTTTCCGTAGGTTAAGTTTCGAGTAAATATTTTCACTTATTTATACTGCCGTTCAACGAAAAACACTGTTTAAGTCTCTTGATTTTTTTCTGAAAAATAATACTTTCTGTTTTTTAGAATGTTAACGATAAAAATTTTCAATTTTTGCCTTAAAAAAGGAGGGGGCACTAAATACATTGTTTTCCGGCATCGGTGAAATGGCTTCGGGTTGCAATATGTTAATTAATGTTATATTTTTAAGAAAAAAATTTGGGGCGTTCTCCGGTTTTGTTTTTGATCTATGCCCGTTTAAAGGTACGCCCCTGGAAAATAAGAAAATATGCCATTTTCCACTTTATTTGCTATATCTTGTTAAATAGGAGGCACAGGAGACCTAAATTCATTTAGTCTTATTAACAACACATGTCCAGGTCCGATTTTGACATTTTTTGGCCTATAATATTCTAACTCACATGCAGGGTGGCCCTAAAAATCTTTAGATAAAATCAGCTAATAAGAGGATGGTTTTATTTTTACTCGAAATGTACGATAAAACGTCAAAGTTTAACTAAATTCATATGTTTGCGAAAACACAACAAGTTATTTAGATATTCTGCTCATCACAATTCTTATAGGGTGGTCTCAATAGAATTCTCAGATAAGTTATCCAAACGCTCAAGTACGAACTAACTTGTTTCTGGTAAAAAGGTGATTTTAAAAAGTCAAAGTTACTTACAGGGTGTACCAATAAACCGGCAGAAGCCGCAACGAAAAAAAGTGAATTTGAGAGGAAAATTCAGTGCATTTTAATTAAAAAATATTTTCTCTTTAAGGTGATTCAATTCTATCTGTTTTCAATTTTTACTATACACTATGAAGTGTTTTCATATGTACAGAGTAGTTAAAATAAACATTGTACAAGAAATATTTCCATTTTTTATGTTTTTTTTTTAAGTTGATAAATAGGGTTGAGAGCGTTATCTATTTTCAAAATGTTTTTCCTGCCAGTAGTTTTTTCAATCCTGCCCCCCCCCCCACTCGCCAATCTCCCTCATTTCGGTGTTTTTTTTGGTCGGATAAATATATACCGCTTTTGAAAACTTGAGGTTTGGTATAATTTTAACCGAATAATTACAAAACGCGGCTTGTCAAAAACTAAACATAGAAATAAGAAGTTGAAGCATTATCAAGGTAGCCGTGAAAACTTGATGTAAGCAACAAATGCATATTTACTGGCAGTGACAGTTAGATTGATTCTTGTGTAGTTATTTCTTGTTATATAGTTTCTTTTGCCAGGCGTCAAGAAAACATAAAATATCCATCGGTAGCTCTATTGGACAATATTTTGGATGCACATCTGAAATGTCGAGTGATAAAGACAATATTACTTACAGTTTGGCGGGATATCCACGAAATGGAGAAGCTTCTACTATTAGGAAACATGCCAATAGTTAAACCGGGAACAAAGAGGTCGTCCTTGACCTTGACATATTTCGAGCGCACTTCCGCGCAATTGCGCGGGAAATTCAAATATATTACATCCCTCCACACTTAAGATGATTTTCTCACTTGAACTTCTCTGTAGCCCTTTTTCCATTTTATATTATGTACATTTATATCACTTATTTACGTTTTTCGCACTTGACACAACATATTATACACATATTTGTATATTACAATTTACACTAACATTAAATGTGAAAAAAGTATACCTGTACATTTCTTTTTAGTCAAATTCTTTTGTGTATTTTGATTCCTTAATGTTCTCTTGGGGAAACGTGTAGGAGTCTCTTTATTTGAATTACCCTTGTGAGTCTCAGTCCTGTCACTAGCCACACCTGAGCCTGAGCTTGACATGATTGCAGCAACATATTTTTTTGCCTTTAAATCTATGCTTGGTGGAGTTGATTGTTTTGTGATATTTTTACTGGTCTGTTGACTCAACACGGTTCTCAACTAAAAAGCCACTTAACTCTTATCTCTTCAGTGCCCTTTAGCCAAAGATTGCCGCCATTTTTATAACTAAATTGACAGAGGGAACATGGATTTTCTGTCAGTTGGGTGTCAATATGACCGCTATAGTAGGCTAAAGGATACTAAATCGAAAAAGAGCTAACTGGCTTTTTAGTTAAGTAGGTGTTGGTTGACTACTAACTCACATGCAGGGTGGCCCTAAAAATCTTTAGATAAAATCAGCTAATAAGAGGATGGTTTTATTTTTACTCGAAATGTACGATAAAACGTCAAAGTTTAACTAAATTCATATGTTTGCGAAAACACAACAAGTTATTTAGATATTCTGCTCATCACAATTCTTATAGGGTGGTCTCAATAGAATTCTCAGATAAGTTATCCAAACGCTCAAGTACGAACTAACTTGTTTCTGGTAAAAAGGTGATTTTAAAAAGTCAAAGTTACTTACAGGGTGTACCAATAAACCGGCAGAAGCCGCAACGAAAAAAAGTGAATTTGAGAGGAAAATTCAGTGCATTTTAATTAAAAAATATTTTCTCTTTAAGGTGATTCAATTCTATCTGTTTTCAATTTTTACTATACACTATGAAGTGTTTTCATATGTACAGAGTAGTTAAAATAAACATTGTACAAGAAATATTTCCATTTTTTATGTTTTTTTTTTTAAGTTGATAAATAGGGTTGAGAGCGTTATCTATTTTCAAAATGTTTTTCCTGCCAGTAGTTTTTTCAATCCTGCCCCCCCCCCCCCACTCGCCAATCTCCCTCATTTCGGTGTTTTTTTTGGTCGGATAAATATATACCGCTTTTGAAAACTTGAGGTTTGGTATAATTTTAACCGAATAATTACAAAACGCGGCTTGTCAAAAACTAAACATAGAAATAAGAAGTTGAAGCATTATCAAGGTAGCCGTGAAAACTTGATGTAAGCAACAAATGCATATTTACTGGCAGTGACAGTTAGATTGATTCTTGTGTAGTTATTTCTTGTTATATAGTTTCTTTTGCCAGGCGTCAAGAAAACATAAAATATCCATCGGTAGCTCTATTGGACAATATTTTGGATGCACATCTGAAATGTCGAGTGATAAAGACAATATTACTTACAGTTTGGCGGGATATCCACGAAATGGAGAAGCTTCTACTATTAGGAAATATGCCAATAGTTAAACCGGGAACAAAGAGGTCGTCCTTGACCTTGACATATTTCGAGCGCACTTCCGCGCAATTGCGCGGGAAATTCAAATATATTACATCCCTCCACACTTAAGATGATTTTCTCACTTGAACTTCTCTGTAGCCCTTTTTCCATTTTATATTATGTACATTTATATCACTTATTTACGTTTTTCGCACTTGACACAACATATTATACACATATTTGTATATTACAATTTACACTAACATTAAATGTGAAAAAAGTATACCTGTACATTTCTTTTTAGTCAAATTCTTTTGTGTATTTTGGATTTTGATTCCTTAATGTTCTCTTGGGGAAATGTGTAGGAGTCTCTTTATTTGAATTACCCTTGTGAGTCTCAGTCCTGTCACTAGCCACACCTGAGCCTGAGCTTGACATGATTGCAGCAACATATTTTTTTGCCTTTAAATCTATGCTTGGTGGAGTTGATTGTTTTGTGATATTTTTACTGGTCTGTTGACTCAACACGGTTCTCAACTAAAAAGCCACTTAACTCTTATCTCTTCAGTGCCCTTTAGCCAAAGATTGCCGCCATTTTTATAACTAAATTGACAGAGGGAACATGGATTTTCTGTCAGTTGGGTGTCAATATGACCGCTATAGTAGGCTAAAGGATACTAAATCGAAAAAGAGCTAACTGGCTTTTTAGTTAAGTAGGTGTTGGTTGACTTTGGCTAGAACTTGGATTCTCATCAACTGGTGGGGTGTGGATTTCCACCACTGTGTTTTGACGGTTCTGAGGCGAGTTTTCACTGTCTTGTTAAACATCAATATTTCGCTCCTGTGCTTCTTTTTCTTGGGCTGTTGCTTCTTTTTCTTCAATGAAACGTCCAATTCTTTAAACTTTCCTTTCATAGATTTTGTATTGTGCGGTATCTTGTTTCTGCACAGGGATTTCTGTAAATTTCCTGTTAATCTGGTTCAGATGCCTTTTCCACATTTGTCCTCGCACAGATAGACACCACAGCCAATTCGTTTTTTTATCGAAGCTTCTGTCCAATTCTGTTTATTTCTTAGCCTGTAGTCTCTTAACATTACACTCTCTCACTCATTAAAAATCTCACTCCTCTTTGTATTTGTTTGCTTTAGTTGGTTTTCTTTTAACTTCACCATTGCATTTTTTTGAGTTTTATTTGGCTCTTGGCATTCTTGTGCGGCTTGACGTTCTTGGAGCGCTTAGCATTCTTGTGACCCTTGACGTTCTTGGTAGGCATGACAGTCTTGGGAGGCTTTGCATTCTTGGGAGGCTTGGCATTCTTGGGAGACACGAATAAGGTCTAACCTAGTTTTTAGTCTTCTGCCAAACATTAGTTGTGCTGGCATTGCTTTGGTTGTACAGTTCTCTGTATTTCTATAATTTAATAAAAATCGGTACATTAGTGTCTCCACCGGAATACCCTTATTTAAACCATCTACCATAGCACATTTCATCTTTTGTTTAAATGTACGCACTGAATTTTCAGCTTGCCCGTTAATCTCGCTATTATATGGGGGGATGTTGATGTGTTTGATGCTATTTCTGGACAGAAATAGCTCCAATTTCGCTGAGACTAAACTTGACCCGTTATCAGAGCATAAAACATCAGGTAAACCAAAAGTAGCAAATGTCTCACGCAGTTTTCTTTCTGTTTCTTTGCTTGTTAATGTTTTTACCATGTGAACTTCTGGCCATTTGCTATAACCATCTGTAATAATGAAGAAATTTTGCCCTCTGGACAGCTCCAGAAAATCTACGTGAATGCGTTCATATGGTCTGCTTGCTGGCATCCAGGAAAAACATGTCTTTGGGGGATTGTCTTTGTTTTTTAGACATGCCAAAAATCCTTTTATCTTAGACGCAATGTCCTGATCTATGTTTGGCCACCATAAGTAAGATCTTGCTAACGATTTGGTCTTCACTATACCTATACTATATTATGCAATTCTCTTAACGTTTCCTCCCTTAGTACTTCTGGGATTGTTACTCTATATCCGTACATCAAGCAACCATTTTCTTCAAAAATTTCTTCTCTTTTATTGAAATAACTACACGTTCTCCATCTTCTTCATTTTTCTTTGGCCATCCAGTTCTCACATAGTGCATTATTTTGGTCAAAACTCTGTCTTTTTTTGTTTCTTCCGCAACTTTTTTGCTGTCAATAGGCCATTGCCTTGTTGTTGAAGCAAAGTTGAGATAGTTTTCTTCTATTATGCCTATATTTTTGTCCGTACTGTCATCTGGTAGTCTTAATATGTTGTCAGCAAAATGGTTGTCTGTTTCTTTTATATATTCCATTTGATAGTCAAACCCACTCATATATAATGCCCATCTTTGCAATCTGTCGCGCCTTCTTTGGGGAATTGCTTTATTTTCACCCAATAAACCTAGCAAGGGTCGATGATCACTTCTGACTATAAAGCGTCTTCCTAGTAAATACTGCTCAAAATAACGGAATCCAAAAATTATTCCTGCTCCTTCTTTATCCAAGGTTGCCATATTTTTTTCTGATAAAGAGTATGTCCTAGATGCACATGCTATGTGTCTCTCACTCCCACTTTTGTCTCTAGCATATAACACTTGGCTTCATCCGTGACTAGCACTAACTGTTTTTTGGATCATAGTGTGCCAGTGTTATATCTTCTACTATTAACTTCTTTATAGTCTCAAATACTTCTTGACACTCCGGACTCCATTCTACTTGAGTATTTTTAGACACACTTTGGTTTTTTGTTAGTAATTTATATATTGGGCTTAATATATTTGCAAGATTTGGTATAAATTTGGCATAATATTGTACAAGACCACAGAATGATCTAACCTGGGTCTGCGTGGTTGGTCTAGGTGCATTCGTAATTGATTTAATCTTTTTTTCACTCTTTTTTAAGCCATCTCCACAGATCCTATGTCCAAGGTATTCTAGTTCTTCCATGAAAAATTCACACTTCTCAGGTCTCACTGTCAATCCTGCCTCTTTCAACTTTTCTAGCACTGCCTCCAAATTTTTTATGTGGTCTGCCATATTTCCCCAGTGATACATATATCGTCACTGTATGATGCCACACCTTTCATTCCCTTAAATAATTGCTCTATTTTTTGTTGAAACACAGAACTGGCGGGGGCTATACCAAATGGTAATCGCAAGTTTTTAAACGATCCTACATGGGTTGTTATGGTAGTCATTTCTTGCAATTTTTTATCAAGCTCAAACTGAGTATATGCACGTGACAAGTCCAATTTTGTGTACAGCTCACCTCCGTTCAATTGAGCAAAACTTTCTGTGACGCTTGGAATTGGGTAATAATGACACTTGTCAATCTGTTTATTTAATGTTGACTTAAAATCACAGCAAATACGTAATGTACCATCTGCCTTTATGATGGGTACAATTGGGGTCGCATATTTTGAAAAATTGACTGGCTCTAAAACACCTTCTTGTACCATGGCTTCCAACTGCTGTTCGATTTTCTCTTTATACGCTAGTGGAACTGGTCTGTGTTTTAAAAAAATACGTTTTGTTTCATTTTTTAATACTAAAGAGACCTTCTCGAACTTAAATTTCCCTGACTTATGGGTAAATACCTCTGAAAATTTTTTTAAAATATTATTTTTAATATGTTGGCTAAATTTAAAGTGATATTAAATAAAGAGAGAAAATCCCCACCTTATAAGCTTAATCTACCGTTATTCACTACATAGAATTTTGCAAGTTTTGTCACATTTCCTATCTTACAATCTACTTTAAAATACCCTATAAGTTTTATAAGTTTGCCAGTATAACTGCGTAAAATTATAATGTCACTAGTCAAATGGTGTTTGTCAAAATTTTTATTGTAAAAATCCAAATTTTAGTTAGTTATGCTCGCACCTTTTAATTTGCTATGGTTACGGCCACAAATCTGACATTTGATATTAACAGATTTACTACTATTACTACTATTGTCATTATATGAAGGTTTTTGTCCATTATTATACGTTTTTTTAGGGGCTACATACTTTTTTTTATGCAACGAATTTCTCAGAAAGTTCACATCACAAGTGCTAGTGGTTTCCTTATTATAAGATTCCTTCTGCATTGCTTTTTGAACTACTGAGTGAAGCGTAGCTGACAATTCTTCTTCACACATTTTATCTTTAATCTGGCCGATTTTTAAGCCAGTAATAAACTTATCTTTGAGGCAGTCAAGCAATCTATTCGCAAATTTGCAATTCACTGCTAAGCTTTTCAAAACGAGCATATCATTCAGCAATGCCCTCATTATCTGTCTGATTGGCCACATAAAATTTATTTCTTTCCCGCCATACATTCACGATCGGACTAAACTGATTTCTAAGTATGTTATTTAATTCCTCAAATGACTTATCTTTGGGTAATTTTGGGAAACATAAGTCTCGTACAAGTTTATATGTGTTTGTCCCTATCAAACTTAAAAGTGTTGCAACTGTGATCGAATTAGCAGCTAAATATTGCTCTAATTTTTCTGAATACAACTCCCAGTCTTCATTTTCGTGGTCAAATGGGGGAATACTACCATTCCACTCAATTTTGTTGTGTTTTTACGAAGTCTACAAATCGAAATCCACGTAACTTTCGCGTCGATCACACAGACACAAGCTTTAACTGTCTTTTATGCCTATTTAAACTGCCCGATCGGTTCCTGTTCTCAAGTTTTGTCTATTTTAGGGACCCCTGAATCTCGTTTTTTAATTTACGTGGAGGCGAACTTTTCAAAAAATTTACTTTTTTTGAGGTTATCTTTGAATTCTGGCTCCGTTGATCCTCGTCGCCAGTGAAATGTCGAGTGATTAAGACAATATTACTTACAGTTTCTTCTACGATTAGGAAACGTGCCAATCGGTAAACCGGGAACAAAGAGGTCGTCCTTGACCTTGACATATTTCGAGCGCACTTCCGCGCAATTGCGTGGGAAATTCAAATATATTACAACACCATAGACATAACAACCAATGAATATCCAATAAAAAGAAGCCAAAATATTTTTTAAAGTATACTACATTGCCTTCGTTTTTAGAATAAGTTGGATATTGTAGTTTAGTTAAAAGTTATATATTTTGGACAATATTTGTTATATAAAATATTTTTAAAAATGCATAAGCATTTTAGATAAAATAAAAATCAGCATTTATTTTAATAAAGTGTTTCGTTTTATTTTGTTTTAACTCCATAATTAGCTATTCTCTAGGTTTCTAATAAAATAAAATAATAGCAAATTATTTTTTAAGGAGGATACGTTTAACCAAAAACACCAAAGTAAGAGAAGAGATCCAAGGAGGAGGGTAAGAGGGGTTGCAAAAACTATTTTGAAAAAAACCATTTTGCAAAAAGATACCACATATAGTGACTAACAATCGTTTTTATTATTTTATAAACAAAAACTTGAACCGCACATACAATATTAAAAATATCTTTTATGTATACAATGTTTATTTTAGCTACTCTGTACATATCAAAACACTAATTGAAAACAGTTAGAATTGAATCGTAATAAAAAGTAAATGTTATTTTATCAAATTCAACTGAATTTTTCATTTAGATTCACTTTTTGCAAGATTATTTTATTGGTATACCCTGTAAGTAACTTTGACTTATTAAAATCGCCTTCTCGCACTATAATAATAATAAAACAGAGGATAATTGCTATACTTTTTTATGTTTTACCAGAAAGAAGTTAGTACGTACTTCAGCGTTTGGAGAACTGTTATTTGAGAATTCTATTGAGATCACCCTATAGGAATTTTGATGAGCGGAATATTTCAATAATTTATTGAATTTTCTCATATATATTATTTTATTTGACCATTGACTTTTTATCGTACCTTTCTAGCAAAATGAAACCATGTTCTTATTAGATTTTATCAAAGATTTTATGGACCACCCTGTATGTGTGTTATAATATTATAGGTCAAAAAATAATAAAATCTGACCTGGACATATATTCTTAATAATAGAGTATGAATTTTGGTCTTCTCTTTCTCTTTTTTAAAAAGATATTGCCAATATGGTAAGCCATGGCATATTTTCTTATTTTTCAGGGGCGTACTTTTAAACGGGTTAAAAAAAAAACGGAGACCCCCCAAATTTTTTTCTTAAAAATATCAGGAAGTTCAGGACTCTAACATATTGCAATCCCAAACCATTTTAGCGATGCCGGTAAACAATGTATTTAGTGCCCCCTCCGGAAAACTAATTTTTTAAAAAGTACACAAAAATAGGTGATTTGTACGTATTCAAAAAAAGTCTACGTGTTGCATAGAACAAAAGCTGTAAGTATAAAAAAATTACGTATGTTTTTGGGTTTTTTAAAACATACACAGGAAAAAAGCCATATATTTAACGTATTCCGTAACTACGTACGTACTACGTTTATGCCTGGGTGCTTATTCTTGAAAGTGAGAGAATGGAGCGCTCCCGGTGACCATACTAAAAAGGGACAAAAAAGTACTAAAATCAAAATTAATAAGGAATTTTGGAGGTTTATTCTTCTCACTGGCTGAGTTTTCTTACATTGGACTAGGAGAACGCGGCATTCTCTTGATATATCAATTTATTTTGACTGCTTACTAATTCGTTCTCCGGGATAATTTTACTCCGTACACCTCCCCGACTGTCAAGAATACGGGCCCTGGTAGTAGTAATAGTAGTAGTATGGGGGCGGCACGTGGGCCTGGCAATTGGGCCTCTTCATGGGCCCTTTCTGCCATACCCGGTTCCTTACCCCTATGCCCCTACTTCCGCTGCAACTCTCTCCCCGAGCCTCCCTGTCTTCTTTACGAAGTTCAGTATATCGGCCCATTTAAGTGAGTGCAGCTTTTCTTCCTCTATTGTGGGAAATCCCCATTTCAGCTACCTTGATTTGGCATATGCATCGCACTCTGCTATTATCATCAGCTCATTTGCAGAAAAGATGTTTGATCAGACGATTGTGCCCAGTCAGCATCCCTGTCCGCAGTCCAATGTCCTTTCGGGTCTTTCACGAATAGATTGGACTGTCTGCACTCTGACTCTTGCCTCCTGTCGTTCCCAGAAGAGGTTCCGGACAAGTGTATTGGGTTTCGGCCCCTAGTCTCGCAAGTTCGTCTGGCTTCTCATTCCCTGGTAATCCCTCATGACCTGGCACCCACATCAGTGTTACCCTCTTGTCTTTAGCCAGTGTTTACAGTGCTTCAGCGCACTTCTCCACCAGAATACTGACGATTTTGGGTGCACTTAGAGCCGTGAGGGCTGGCTGTCGGAGTATATATATATGTCCCTCCTGCCATTCCTGACCTTCGGTAGCATTGCTGCCATGATAATGGCATATACCTCCGCTTGAAACACCGTAGCGTGTTCCCCAAGTGGATAACTTGCTGCGCCTGTTTTTTGCCTGGCTGAGAGTTTAGAGCCACCCGTGTAGTAGAACGTCGCTTCTCTGCTTAATTCCGTTCGAAATTCTTCCCTTTGATACTCATTCCGTTCTGGTATTGTGACTTTGTACTTTTTATCGAATCTCCATGGTTTATGCGGTGCTTTCACTGGCAGTCTTAGGAGAGGCAACTCTTTTGTCGCCAGTCCCTCGACCGCCACCAGATGGTCCTGTCTTTCCTCCCTGCCCTTCCATAGTCTCTGGTCCGTTACTCGCAAATGTGTCGCCATCGCCTTCTTCTTGTTCCACGTTGGAATCGAGGGAAGACCCAAAATGGTTTCCAGGGCGTGGATGGGGGTCGTCCTCATTGTGCCGGTCACTAGTAACCCCTGTCGTTTTGTATCGCGCTTAGATTTTCATTCTATATTTTAACATACAAAATCCATACTTTTTAATATACAGCTTTTATGGTAAGGAAAGAAAAATTTTTTGATAAGAAATAATATCAGTATTTCGTGAAATAAATACACGAACATACCGCACGGATGTAGGTATATGGACTCCCCCAGTGTATATAGACTCCCACGATTGTACATTGACTCACAAGGGAATCTATAGACTCGTACGGTTTTGAAACTTTTTATTGTGTGTGATACCTATCACCCCTCTAAACCGAAATATATTTTTGAAGCTGTTTCCCGGACCAGTCCCGTATTTTTAAAAAAAGCGTAGTAGTTTAATCCCCTCTTCAGAATAAAATATCCTTAAACAAAACAAACATAAATAAAGATCACTAAAAAATATAAAAATATAAATAAAAAGAAACTCACATACACATAAAAACATACGCACAACAAATCCACGAACATTCAACGCAACCACATTCCTTCATCTCTGACTCCCCCGTTATATGGTATCTCTGATCCGAACTATACCAAACAAAAAAAATCCAAAACAACTGTATTAGTTTGTTTTATTTTAACAAAGGAACAAATATTAAAATATAATGGACCTCCTTTTTTCGAAAATAAAATCAACGAAACAATCAATTTCAAAATTTAACATATTTGAGTTCACACACTAGTTTCTTTCTTCTTAAACACTCTTTTACAATTCCTCGACTTTCTTATAGTTTAAGATCTGCTCCTTGTTGGACCAGTTCTCATGCCCTTGAAAAATACGATAATTTACTCAGAAAAACTTTGGACAATATCTCAAATTGCAAATTCGAGCAAGAAAAGTTCTGTTCCAGTCAAAATTAGTGTACTTGAAATACGAGATTCATCCACACTTTGTGTTTCCGCCTTTTTAGGTACCTCAAGCAATTTCAAACCTTTAAATGAAAGCATTCTACCAAAAAAATGGTTAGACCATGACGATTTAGATTTCAATACAGCTTTTGATCACTGGGCTAAATTATCCAAATTCGACAAATCTCAATAAAATATCCCAAAAAAACAGAAGAAATTTGACACGGTTTTGTGCCAGGCCTCTTTTGATAGTCTTCTCTGGCTGTCAAGAACCTAGAGATGTAGCGAGTCTTCTGGCTCTCCAGGCTTCGGAAAGTTGGTTGGTTGAAAGCTCTTCCTGCCGCCTCTCTTGTGAATCACTTGGACGATTTAGGATTCCATGTTTCCATCGCCCTAAGAGTTGGACTTCCGGTGTATGTATGCCTGCATTTGCAGTGAGCAAGCAGATAAATATGGGCTTCACGGACTTAACTGCACAAAAAGTGCGGGAAAATCAATTAGCAAGAGTCAGTCAACCCCAATTCTAATATGTCCTCCAGAGTATTTACTTAATTTTTTATAAAAACAGAAATTTCACTGAAACTTGGTACCATTCTAAAATAAACCCTTTTAGCGAATCCCACTGTTAAAATCTCCGTCCGATATATTTTTTTTAAAATTCAGAAATGTTGGTCTTGTTCGGTTCCTGAAATAAACGAATCACATAACATAAACTTGTCAAGTTAAGCACTATTCAAAATAAAATAAACTTTTAGATTCCGGGCGCAGTTTATTGCCGGAACTTTGGTAAGTGGGCAAAGTTAAGTGTCTTTTCGACACTTCCATAGCTGCGAAATGCTTTTTAAAATCACCGAGGCGGCCTTTTTAACGCGAATTTGATTTAATATGATAATGATGGTCGTTAAAAATCAGGATTTTCTTCATTTTGCGCATGTTAAGACAGTTTTACTATTACATTGTTGTGCTGTTTATATTACCAGAGGTCTGTAGCATGTATACCGGGTGTCCCAAGGTGAGTAACCTATTAGAATATTTTGGAAACTATACAATGGAAACTTTTCAAACTTTTTATTCTAACATAAGTCCATGTAAACGATCTTTATGAAATACCTTCATATTTGCAGTGTTCCCATTTACAGGAAAACTTGGCAACAACTTTCTTATTTTAAATTCAACATCCTGCATATTTTTGCATTTTTGGATTATGCAAAATATTCTAGGTATATTTTATGTATAATATATTATTAGTATTTAAAATATTGACAGGTGAAAATTGACATTTTTTAACTTTGATAGCTCGTAACATCGAAACAGTTAAGGATAGAGCAAAACGGTTTTTACATCCTATTTTGGTCGTTTTAAACTATTGTTAACCCAAGGTTAAACTAACCTTAGGATATTTTAACCCTGGGTTTAGATATAAAACAATAGGTTATGAAAAACCAAGATAGGAATGTAAAAACCGTTTTGCTCTATCCTTAACCGTTTCGATATTACGGGCTGCCAAATTTAAAAAATGTCAATTTTCACCTGTCAATTTTTTAAAAACAGTTGAATATAGGTATAGGAGATTATGCATAAAATGTACCTAAAATATTTTTTAGAATCCAAAAACGCAAAAATATATAGGTTGTTCAATTTAAAATAAGAAAGTTGTTGCCAAGTTTTCCTGCAAATGGCAACACTGCAAATATGAAAGTATTTCATGAAGATAGTTTACATGGACTTATGTTAGAAAAGTTTCCATTGTGTAGTTTCCAAAATATTCTCATAGGTTACTCACCTTGGGACACCCGGTTTATATAGATATACTTTTACTTCAGATATAGTGGTGTGGTATTAGCGTAAATATAGGATGGACCACAAAAAGCCGGACTGTTTTGTTTTTAAATGCCAACTTTTTATTTATTATCGGATTTTAACTCAAAAAAAGGTTTAAAAAGGTAATAAAATAGACTTTCAAAAATTCAAATGGCGTATGTCCAAAAGTTTCATGCATTTTAAAAAACCGTTGGGTTCTTTTAAGAAACTTTCTATATTTTTTCTTGCAACTACAAAAAACTTCTATATATTGTCTGTAAAACAATGTATCATTTGATAAATTCTATTAGGAAATAAAAAAAACTATGGGTTTTTTCGTATACCAACTTTTTACATAAATACACACTGCTAATAATTTAAGTTAATCAGGTTTTAATATCTTTTCTCCAATTTTGTTGACAAGGACACTCTACAAATTCTAACATTAAGTGTTCCGTTTCAAAAAAATGACAATTTGTGACAGTTACAATTTTATGCATTTTAAAAAACCCGTTGGCTTTTTTTAAACACTTTGTATATTGAATAAGTGAAAAAAAAGCCTTTTTTTCTGCAAAATATTTTTATTTTTTAATTTAAATAGCCTGCGCCTATCGGTTTCGGATTTATTAGTTCATCTTTAGGGCAATCTAAAACATTTTTGTAGCTTTAAACACTAGCAATCTAGGTACATTTTATATAACTTTTTTGAAACTTAAAATTAATGTTACCTTGTAAGTATATGCGTCATTTCCATTTAACAACAATAAAGACAATCACACATATGCATCTAAAAAATTGACATGTTATAATAAAATTGTTTAAAATAATTATTTAAAAAGACGAAACATATTTTTGAAAAAAATTAAAATAACACATATGGTTTTTGTAGGTTGGAAAATGGCTTTTGATAAAGTAGGTAGATAAAAATTCGCTTTCCTACACCCGCTTTTCCCACATCCGCTTTTCCTACAACCGCTTTTCCTACACCAGCTTTTTCAACAACCACTCTTCCTACACCCGTAATCCAACCCCAAAAACCATCCCAAATCAGTCAAAGTACAAACATACTTCATCGCTCAACTCAGTCCTCCCAAACCTAACCCGCTTTTTACATTTCCAACCAACTCGCTCCACTTCCAACTTCTCCTCCTTCCGGACCCCCACAATCCAACCCCCAAGCTCACTTTAATTCTTTCCTTCCTGATACACCCTGCCATACAACCCTCCAAAATTTTGTTCTTACTTTAAACATCAGTTTAGAAATTAACACTCAACGAAAGTTAATTTATATCTAACTACTTTACCAAAAGCCATTTCCAAACCTACAAAAACCATTTGTGTTATTTTAATTTTTACAAAAATATTTTTCGTCTTTTTAAGTAATTATTTTAAACAATTTTATTACAAAATGTCCATTTTTTATGTGTTTAGATTGCCCTGAAGATGGACTAATAAATAAAAAGTCCGAAACCGGTAGGGGTAGGCTATTTAAATTTAAACATAAAAATATTGTGCAAAAAGAAGTCACTTTTTCACTTATTCAATTATGGATTATCTTCACCCTGGATCTATCACCAAACTTGGTATATTTTTTTGCTATAACAGAAAAGTACATACTATTATCTGTTAACCCATGTATCACTTGTTAAAATCTATTAAGAAATAAAAAAGATATTGGGATTCTAATGTAACATCTTTTATGCATAAAATAAAAAGTTAACGTCAATTTTGTTCCAATAAACTAGAACATACATCAAAACAACTAAAGTATTGGACACTAAAAATTTGGACGGGTGTGGTCACCATTTGCATGCATCAACTGCATGCAAATTTCTTAATAGATTTTAACAAATGATACATGGGTTAACAGATAATAGGGAGATTTTGGTCAGTTTTTTTGTCAGTCTGTTACCCTTACCTTTATTCTGGGCAGGCGCAGTAGCGCCCTGTCAGGATGTTACCTTGGCGCTACTTAGCGTCCAATAGCGACTACCTTTACCGTTAAAAGGACAATCAACCAAACTAGATGTGATTCTGTGGTGGAAGTCTTTTAGGTTATAAAAGTTTGTTGCATTTACCGTTTTTTTTTTGGTAAACAGGTGAGCAAATATAAATAGGTTTGCAGAGGCTCGATTTCTTCTATTACTCCACCAAAGATATATTGCAAAATCATTTGCCTGAATAAATATATGTTGAGGTGTCCGTCTCCCAGACCTATCACTAAATTAATATTTTCCTCCAAGATATGGTTAGAAAAGCAAATAAAAAAAAGACTTGAGAAAAAAACAACAAAAATCCATAAAAAAGTAAGGTTATGTTTACTGCCAAAAGATTGACTACGTTCCAAAGCTCTATTTTTAATCTTGAAGTTACCTTTATTTAAGGTAACGGTAACCATAACGAAATTTGTCATTAAACTGCCTGACCAAAATCTCCCTAATAGTTGGTACTTTTCTGTTATAGCAAAAAAATATACAAAGTGTTTAAAAAAAGAGACAGCGGGTTTTTTTAAAATGCATAAAATTGTAACGCATCCGCCATCTTGGATTTTCATAAAATGTTACTTTTTTTGACATTTACAAAACGAAGCCTTATTGTTAGCATCTGTAACGTGTCCTTATCAACAAAATTGGCGAAAAGACAACGAAATCCCGTTCATTCAAATTCAGTCTCAGTTTTATTTTTCGCAAAGAGTTGGTATACGAAAAAACCTATAGTTTTTTCATTTCTTAATAGAATGTATCAAGTGATATATCGGTCTACAGACAATAGATAGAAGATATCTGTGGTTGCAAAAAAAATACACAAAGTGTCTCTAAAATAACCCAACGGTTTTTTAAGATGCATAAAACTCTTGAACATCCGCGATTTTGAATTTTTGATAAATGTTATTTTTTGACTTATTGACAAAAAGTCTATGTCATTAGCTTTCCAAAACTCTGTTGATTGTTACAATCCAACAATAAGTAAAAAATTGGCAGTTAAAACAAAACACACCGGTTTTTTGTGGTCCACCCTATATATTCCTTAATCAGAGCCGCGTTCGAGGTTAAGTGCAACTAGCCACAAAAGGGTAAACTGCATCCTTCTACAATTTTGATAAAGCTTTATCGACTTGCCATATAAAGAAACGAGATAGCAACAGAAGAGTCACGTATTGAGTGTGACAGGGGTCTAAGCTTATAGAAAAAGCCGCACGGAAAAGACCGAATATTCGCGAACTTTAAACCATTAGTTTAATAACTGATGATGATGAAAGATTGATCCAAGACGGACTACTGCATGTCTCAGACATACGGCGTTTATGATCGCGATCAAAATAATGTTTTTTCTTATTATTTGTCGTTAATTTTGTTTATAAAATAGTTAGAAAAGGGTACTGGTGCAATGCAGTTTCCGAAAATGTAATTAATTGTTTATTTTTTATTTAAGTTACTTTACTTAAATGCAAAAGGCCTACTTCATTTAAGGGGGATGTGTCTTTGCCCAAAAAAAGCGTGACCCTAGCTCAAACGCGGCTCTGGCCAAACTTGTAAGAAGTAGAAGTAGAACGTTTATTGACTATTTTTCTACATGAAAATGTAATCTATAGCAAGTCATTAAAGGATGAATTACACATAATATAAAATAACTTTAAAAAAAACACATTACAAAATTTTAAAAACTAACGACAAGTTAAACAGAAAGTATAGAGCGGTCACTACAAGCGCATCCCACTTCAACTTATATTTCAAACGATGCATCAAAATATTCATCAACACTGTAGAAACATCTCTGAAGCAAGTGATTTTTGATAACTTTTTTAAATTGGTTTAAAGAAAACTTTTATTTTTGTGGGCAATTTGTTATAAAAGTTTAGATTTAGTGAATTAGATTTTGATTTTAACATTTTGTGTTATGGTATTATGAGTCTATCACTTCTCATTGAAAAATGATGATTCTTAGTTGAAGATGGTAATTTGTTTTTTATTGTGTGTATTTCTAATAAAGTGTGATATATATAGATGCATGGCAAAGGCATGATTCTGTGTTTTAAGAATAGAGGCTTAAAGTGTGCTCGATATTTTGCACTGCATAAGACTCTTATAATTTTCTTTTGAAGCTTAAACACTTTCATTGCGGCCGAGCTCTGACCCCATAGAGTTATGGCATATGACAAGTCTTTAAAACTGCAAAGGAAATGAAAGAACGCAACCTTCTTATTAAAAATATAACGCTAGACAAATCCACGAAAGCCTGTCATCGATAGTTAATCCGAGTAGTTTTATATGATGCCCCTCTGCTAGCTTAGAAGCGGTTGGTATTTTAAGGATTTGTGTTTTGTCTTTATTTAACAGCATTTTATGAGCATCAAACCATGACTGAGCCCTGACTAGAGATTGGTCGGATAAATTTGAAAGTTTGCCAAAATTCAAGCTTTAATCATTAAAGCTCGAGTCATCTGCAAAATTTATGCAGATAGTTGAACCCATATGTTGCACCAAATCATTTATATAGATGATAACTAATAAAGGGCCCAAAATTGAACCCTGAGCAACACCATAGCTCAACACACCCCTATCTGACATAGACCCACCAAAAGCAAATCTTAAATGGAGGCGACTTCATTTTTGGTATTTATTGGTTTTGGTTCCGCGTTTTCTTTTGTGCTGCGCGAATTTTTCACTGTTCAAAATTAGAAATAAGTAAGTTAAAAGATGCCATGTTGTGTTTATGGAGGACATCAGAACACAAGCGAGGAACGATGCCATCATAGTTATCGAGTGGAAAAAATCCAGAGGTTGGTAGATTTTTGTTTTGAAAAGCTGGAGTTAAACATCAATGGGCTAATATTTCTTCCTAATTGGAACCCTTTTATATTTTATCTTCGATATAAAAATCCAGGATTTTTGAAAAAAGTATTGATTCTTTCTGTCAAATAATAACGATCGTTGGGTCTTAAAAAGTTAATATTATTATAAATTTCGACGTCCACGAATTTTTGTTTCTTAGCGGGTTTGAACGCGAATACTCTGATTATAAACCGAAATCGCTAAATTTCTTATACCTTATACAAACGTACCTATACTGTTTGTTAGATTGTTCTTATTTGTCTTGTAGACTTACCAAAGGGCCCATTACGAATTCCGACTGCTTATACAAAGAGACAATGTTTCACTTTCCAACTTTAATGAGAAAATAATAGAGACTTCGGTACACGTCCCGATAGATAAAACGCATACAGCAGAATTTAGCATGGCTATATTTTAAAAATTTTGCTTGTTCTTTTAGACAACATAAACCAATTTTTTTAACAAGACCAAAAGTATTTTTACCGATATTTACTAGTTCTACAGTTTTAAGGTTGCTGATACTAAATATAGAAAAAAGGGAAAAACAACATTTTTATTATAAAAACACAATTCAATTAAATTTTGGGAAAACTAGAAGAAGGTTGGTCTCTTCGTCAAATAGCCTGTCAAAATGGATGAAGCAAGTCCACTATAGTGTAGCTAAAAGTAAAATACGAAGAAAAAAGAACTGGAAGGCTTTGGGTTAAGCAAGGGCAATTCACATCAACAGAATCAGTTTTAGAAAGCCAAAAAAAATTTGAAATTTACGATTAGCAGATAGTAGCTGCTTGAGGTTTTAGAGCTAATAAAAAACGAAGATTTGGTAAATACGCTGGTCAAACTTTTTAACTTGATTTATCGCAGCAATAAAACCCTGATGAGTGGCTAAAATTAATCTTTGTTACACGGCCTAGAAAACATTCAGCAAATCTTGGCGGTAAATGCAGCAAAGAAGCTGGTGAATGTTTTTTAGGCAGTGTAAAAAAGGTTGATTTTAGCCAGTTATCAGGGATTTTATTGCTGCGATAAATCAAGTTAAAAAGTTTGACCAGCGTATGTACCGAATCTTTGTTTTTTGTTAGCTCTAAATCCTCAAGCAGCTAACATCAGCTAATCGTAAATTTCTAAATCCTTTTGGCTTTATAAAACAGATCTTGTTAATGTTAATTGCCTTTGCTTAACCAAAAGCATTCCAGTTCTTTCTTCTTCGTTAATTACCGCCTAATCAGCTTAATGAGCCACATGTTAAAAATATTTCTAAAGATTATCCATAAAAGACAGGCAGTTGGTGATTTAGTGTTGAGTTCAGGACAAGAAAGGCCCTGTTTGGCATTCAAGTTTTAGTTTAGTGCAGCGGTCTAGGGATGTTTTGGTGGCGGTATATGGCTGTTTACTAGATTACGAGAAAGCGTTTGATCGAGTTCAACACGAAAAGCTCCTAGAATCGCTAAAAGAAGTTGGTCTAGATGACTGATATCTAAAGATAGTCAAATACTGCTCAAATAAAGGTTGATGGCCAACTGACCGAAGAGGTCCAAATAAGAAAAGGTGTGCGTCAAGGTTGTAATTTTCTCAGCAGGAAAAGAATATCAGAGGCATGTTAGAAGTAAATGGGCAGCAACTCGAACGGGTGGATTCATACAAATACTTGGTTTGCCTCCTCAATGAGAACTGGGACAACATTCAAGAACATTTGGAAAGAAACTGTAACTGCTTATTATTTTGATAGCTGCGGCTGTAGCAGTACTTTAAAACCATTTTGACGTCACCTACTAAATACTCTATCTCAAACTGATTTAAAACAAAACCAGCTGGCTTCTTATATGTAGCCCTAGCATAATGGCGTCTCCGACAACGTTCATCAAATCATTTTTTTGATGTATAATCGAAATTGTTATGTTTTGAGGGTTTTTTGTTGTTTTATTTACTGGAAAATAAATTAAATGTTGAGGCGACTCTACAACTTTATAACCGACCGCAGCTGGAGGAAAGAATACACAAATTGTAAGTATAACTGGGTTCTCCAATGAAATGGGAACCGTTGACTATATTGCAATCAATCATAGTTGAATTAACTTTGATAATTTCTAAAGCCTTTCTTACAAATTATTTTTTAACTCTGTTAAATTCTGCATTTTCACTGCTTTTCAAATGGCATCGTCTAGTATTATACTTTTTCCTAAAAACTCCTCCAATTCATGGCTTCAGACCGAATTTTAATGTTTTTTTCCAGCAATATTGGCAATAAAGGTTTCAAAATTTATAAGACATATTTAATATTTACCAATTCTATGAGTGGATTAGAAGAGGCCGACATAACGGGGGAATTTCCTGCAAACGTTACTGTAAAAAACATGTCTTGTGTGTTTGTATAAATATAAGGAATACACATTTATAAATAAGGAGCACATTAGAGCCTTTTGCTTAGCGTAAATAATAGTTTCAATTAAGAAGAAACGTGTAGTCAGAAAGAACCGGTCACAAAGGAAGAATCTTGGATTGATCAGTAGGTTAATAAACAAGCTACCTTTTGATGTGCATATTTGAGAGTACTCCCATTGTGGCCCGGCAACGAAGCTCAAACAGAGACTGGTACAGGGTGACAAAGGTACTTATCATCTGGACGAGGCATGTAAGGAACACGATATTACCTACTCCAAAAATTTCGATATACCGAAGAAACATAAGGCAGGTCAAAGAAAAAAATGAAAAAGAATAAAAGATACAACAGAGCCTTAGAAGAAAGCATTGCAAACACGTCTTCAGAAAATCCAAAAACATTCAAAATTATCTAGAAAACAAAGTTTTGCTAAATGTTACAAAATCACTATAAACAAGTTTTCCACTACGCTCAGAACTTAAAAATTTAAAGCGAAAGGTAACTTCCAATGAGTGCAAAATATCGGGAATCAAAAAACAAATAAACCAAACGATGAAAAGTTGAACAATGTTTACCAAATTGTAAAAAAATCTGCTTTAGAATGATGTTTTAAATGCCACTATAAGGGATGAATTTACACTATTAATAACAAAAAATCGTGACAAACTTTATTTTCTTTAGGAAGTTGTTAATAAACAGAGCAGTACTTTAAGCGCCCTTAGATTACAATTAAAAAAAAAGGTTTATTAGAAGAGACTCTTAAAAATATCAAGATATCAAATCTATAAAAGATAAAGATAGAAAAGAATAATTAAGAGGAAAAAATTTTAAAACACTTAAATATCTAAAAATTATTTCTGATTTAAAACAGTATTATAAAGAACCTGAAGCAACAAGCTGTTATTCATGATGCAGTTGTAAAAAATAATTTCAAAAAATTTCAAGAGAGTTTAACAAATTTATAGTTAGAAATAACAGTACTGAAGTTAAAAATTGGAACCATGTCGATCAAGAAATGGTAAAATATGAAATTTTAAATTATATATATATATTAAATTATATATATATATATATAAATCTTTTATACAAGGTCACATTAAAACAATGAGAAAACCGTTGCAGAATTCAGGAAATGTCTTGATCAATATATTAAAAAATTTGAAACTTTTAAAACAACAATCACCGATTTTTCGTAAGTTTATTCAGGTGAAGTACAAAATGCCAAAAAAGAACTGGAAGATTTAAAAATAAAACTTAAATCTATTGACAAAATTATAAAAAGTTTGACAGGGCTTTCATGCAACAATTACATAGAAGACCACATGAAAACTAAACTAAAACTCATTTGTCGAATACATTAAAAGAATTGAAACATTGGAGCAAACATCTCTACTTGATTTATGACTAAACATAGAAAAAGTTAGTAAAAAAATTTAAAAAAATTTCAGATAAAATTACTGTTTCAATACCAGATTTTAACTTTAAAAACCTACTAAAAAATGTTGAAAAGGAAATAAAATTATTTTAGTTTCTCAAATAAAAATGAGCAACATATGCAAGAGAAAAAGACTAAATTGTTGGGTCAAGATGCTTCCATTTTGCATCAAAATTAAAATATTGAAACTTACCAGGAAAGTTTGCGTAACAGTGTGGCAAAAAAAACTACAGTTAACGCAGATAATCATTATGTTTGAGGACGAAATTTACAAAGATATAAACATTTTTAAAATTAATTTATTATCTCTTCAACAATCACAAGGTACTAATTAAAGAAAAATTAAGCAGAAATAAGTTTAAAATAAAGACACTGAAGAAAAGCACAGTTTTGGAAGAATCATAACGGCTCCATGGTTTAACGTCTTTTGGATCAGATTTTTATAAAGAAAGTTCGTTCTACATAAATCAGATAGGATCAATAACTAACAAATGCCTTTTGGACGAAGTTATAATTAAATCGATAAATATTGAATATTTGGATGTGGTCCTATCAGTCATAAATAAAAATGGTGAACTGATATCATACAACCAGACAGAACCAGTAGGTATAAAACTAATTACATGTCATATAATTTTCTTTGAAAGATTTTTAACAATATTACCAATAATATTCCTAACCTATTAACTTTAAACAGTTGTAAGCATGGATAATAAGGAGATGTAGTAAATAAACTTCATACACCAGCACAAAAAATCATATCCCCGTCGAAGTGTTAAAATTAAAAGCTTAAACCACTTGTGGAAGCAGATTTAATTTGCATGATCCTATATAAACGAACTAACAAAAGTTACTTTATTTTAATAGTTATAAACGCATTTTATAAATCTGTGTAGGCGCGACCCTTAATATCTAAAAACGCCACTGACGTCTACAAAGCTATAAAATATATTTAACTAAAAAACTTGATGCCTCACACATTTGCCGCCAAATGGCTGGCTGGTGTAGCAAAAAATGTTCACTTCTTGAGTATATTCTCATATTTTTTGGGGTAACATTTTTGACCTTTGCTTTGGGTACGATTATAATTTTTAAAATAATGGCATCATTTTTGATATACCTCAAGAAAAAACGGTACTTAAAAAATTATTTAATGTCGTAAGAACAGAAATATAATATCTATGTTAAAATCATAGAGGGTTGCTCATCTAATGGGAACATTACTAGTCGGTATCGTATATGATATTTTCATTATTTCCATTTGCGTATTACTTGGTAAAAAAGAAAAATATATTTAAATTTTATCATGGGATTATGTTGATGATAAAAAAATAACACTGCTTAAAGTAAATATTTCAACGCGTACCTAACGCGTTCGAAACAAAGCCAAAATACATTTTTGACTTGTTCATACTATGTTTCAAACGATGCCTGCTTCTTGACGGGTGCGATGATAGAACAGTTGATTCCACTAATTGCGTACGGAGGGATGTACGTAACGTTATGGACCCACGAACGTACACAACGATTTCAATCAGCAGTTTTGTCATCGCACCCTTCAAAAAAGGGGGCATCGCTCGAAACATCGCATAAACAAGTCAAAAATGTGGTATATTTTGGCTTTATTTCGAACGCGTTAGGTATACCGATACCCATGCGTTGAAATATTTACTTTAACAGTGGGATTTACTAAGATCTAAAATAGGACCCCCTGAGGTCTAAATATTTATACCTGTGGGGTAACTAAATTTTAAAATCAATTTTCAAAAATCACTTACCCATACAGAAATGACACAAAGATATTGATTATTTTATTGCAAAATAACACTAAAAAACTGCTTTTTTTTCTTAAAATATACAATATTTTAGGAGAAAATACCCTAAAGATCATTTTTTTTTGACAGGTTTAGTAAAATAATATAATAGCTTCATTATCTGTGTTTGAGGTTATAAAGTTTTTTAGACCACCTCTGGGGGGGGGGGTGGTTTAAATTTATAGCCCCCAGAACGGATTGTTTTGTCGCAATTGGTAAAATAAGTTCGTTTATAACTTCTCTAAGTAACCGTTTTTACAAGAATTAATTGACCTTATTTAATATCCCAAGTTGTTTATTAATCAATAAAAAAACCTCCAATTTTGTCCAGCAAAACGCCATATGTTGAACCCATATTCATGAGGGCATTACGAGGCAAAACAATCATAAGCGAAGGTCACTGATTATGCACGAAAACTGTTTCCAATGAAAAAATCCAAAACAACTGTTCCTATTCATTTATTTACAAACTGAAATTAAAACATTAAGTTTATCTAAAAGCTTAATCATCAAACAAAACTTTCCACTGAAAGATCACACTCAAAAGTCTCAAATTTGCAGTTTTCATCAGTATTTCGCTAATGGCCATTTTCTCATGTTCTATCAAAGAAGCGGGCACCGTCCAGTTTGTTGAGCCGACATGAGTCTTTTGTGAAAGCATCAGTTGGATTCAGCTCTGTTTTTAGCCGCATTTGTTTTCATGACTCACTCTGATGAAATATTTTTATTTGTGGTTTGCGATTGCGATGGGTTTGTGTTTGTAAAGTTTTGTCATACTTTCGATAAAAAAAAACTTTTTTAAATAAATACAAAGTTTTCTTTCTTATTTTATGATTACATATCGAAATGGTTTTGTGACAGTGACTATTTATCGCGAAAATCAATAAACAAGGGTAAGTTTTGATAAGCGTGACATATAACATCAATTTTAATTGGCTCAACAGAGTGTTTACCATTTAGATCCCCCCTAGGGTTAAAAAAAAACTTCTTTTAAATTCAAATTTTCTTCTTAAATCCAACAAAAGGTTGTGTTACGATGATTCTTCACCAAAAAAAAAAAATAATTTTTTTTTTATAAATCAAACTATGTCCAAAACTCAAGGAAGTTGGTATAAAATGCTTAAAACCATCAATTTCACTTACACTTAGGACCTTTCTAAAATAGGCTAAACCCTTTTAGTAAATCCCACTTATTATTTTTTTTTCTTTAATTTAACCGTAAAAAAGATTAAAACCCAATTATTTTAAGCTATCCTGGAATTACCCTTATACAATTTATACCTTTATACAATTTACAAATTGAGACTGTTTTAGAGAGCCTTTTTTACTCACCGGGATAAAATATTTTTTTACGTCTCATTTTTTATTGGAAATATTTCTATAGTTAATTAAAAAAAATTATGTATTTCTAACTAGTTTATGCATTTTTATCCGTAGGGTCATATAATAATTAATTATATTTTAAATAATTACGATGGATATTAGTTTAATTGTACATAAAACCACTTAAATTATGAACAAACACCTTCTCTAGCCAATTTCTGCGGTTAGCTTAACCTAGTCATTTCATGCAAAACGATTGCCACATGATGTTTTTTTTACTGATAAAATAGCCATCAAGAAAAATTAAAGTAAATGAAATGTTTAGCTGTCGTCTGCCAGCTTTAGTAGTGAGTTATGATTGAATTATAAAATGTTATAGGTAATAGATGTAATAAAAAAGTAAAATAATTTTAATATTATTGCAAACCATTTTGCGTATTTATTTGTCAACATTGCGCAAGGTTTAATTTAATAAAAAATAAGTCGTTGCAGTGGTACTAAAATTATCGCAAAAAACTCGTTTGAAAACCTCTTTGAATACTCACTCCAGTCCACCATTGCTACCAACATGTCTCGCTCGTGTGCAAAAAGTCGTTTTCAAACCTTGTTTTTTAATAGTTATTTACCTAACAAGTGCAGAAAGTGATAAGTGCACTTTTACGCACGCTAGTGAGAAATATACTATTTTAGTAGACTGCTTATAGGACCCGACTCCAAAAAAATATTTTACACTTGTGTATTTCTTTTGAAATCGGTTCAATTTTTTCCAATCTTTTATTTGCTGATACAAAAGCCAGATCTAAAGATCGTTTTCATCAGTACAGCCTTTTGAAAGTTAGTCTAAGTACCAGCTCATGCTGCTGTAGAATATAGTATAGCAGGCAGGTATTTATTTGTCTGGAAAATCCAATTTTAAAAGTATTTTACAGAAAACGAGAATCTTTTAAATAAATACCCTCTACGGTCTATATAAGGATGGATCCTTTTCAGACAAAATAATCCCTTGTAAAATTTTTCTTTTCATGTTTTAATGTTATGTAATCCCACGTATTTTTAATATTCCACTAAATTTTTTTTCCGCTTCAAACTTGGACCAATAAAAGCAAAGGCCGGTTCAGGCGGCTTGGGCCTCTTTCAAGTCAAAATATCCATAAAAACCAATAATTTTAAAAATTTGCTCTATTTGCTGCGCCATAACACCGCTAAACCTTACATTTTTACTTTAATTTTAAACAATTTTATATTAACTATGAGATCCTTTAATGGCCCAAGGATAGCAAAATAAAGAAAATTATTTAAAAATCGGGTTTGGCACTGGACGAGGGAAAGGCGCATACTTGACGCAGTCGACTCGCGCCCAGTGCATCTATTCTTACATCGAGAAAAAATTTGCTCCCAGGGAGTCAAATTCTCGCGCTACTATGCATCTCATTCATTGGTCCAAATCTTCGATTTAAATCGGTTTCTCTCACTTTTACCCAATATTGATCGAAATTAATTCTCTTAGTGAACACCAATAGAATTACTTTCGATTAATATCGGGCAAAAGTGAGAGAAACCGATTAAAACCGAAGATTTGGACCAATTTTTCTCTCGATTCAAGAATAGACGCACTGAAGAGATTTGGCTAGCTCAGTTGATTGGGAGAGTTATTTTACTACCGATTTTTGGCGAAAAAATCTAACAAAAGGCCAACAAAGAACCCGTAATCTGATTACCTTAAAAAAAATCTGGATTCGCCACTGTTAAAATGTTGTCTGCATAAATGCAATAATGAATCGAATATACGGGGTCACAAAAAGTAAGTAAGGTTAAGGACAAAGCATCTCCAGTCTCATAGATCGAGCCACCTACATCTGCAATACAGAAGAAGCTTTAAATAATGAAAACTCAAAAATTCGATCCGATCTGCGAAGCAATGGTTTCTCCAACTACACGATCAATAAAACTCTTCAGACCACACCAACACCAAAGCCTACAGACGTAAATACTGAAAGAAAGGTGACACTTATTATTCCATACGCCAAAGGAATGTAAGAAGAATAGGCACTTCGGACTGTCTTCAAAACGACCGCAACAATAAGAAGTCAATTGACAAAAACTAAACCACAATACCACGACACCAAGAACTGCATCTACACTGAGAAAAATGGTGAGCTACGAGAACTCAAATATGAGTTATCCTAGACCAATAGAGGACAGTCCAAATCTCTGGGCTGTAAGAACCAAGTCTAAGGGATTGCAGGGCAACACGGTTCGTGTATTTAATTGTGGTAGCCCAAAATATGCATACACTGAATGTATTTTTTTGGCCATTTGGGCTGCCAGAACTCAACATCTAGGTCGTGGTGACTCATGATATGGGCTGGGAGAACCCTGCCTTAGGGCTACCAGAACTCAGCATCTGGGTTGTGGCAACTCATGATCTGGGCTGGGAGAACCCTGTCTCTGGGCTACCAGAACTCAGCATCTGAGTTGTGGTAACTCATGGTCTGGGCTGGGAGAAACTTACCTTTGGGCTACCAGAACTCAGCATCTGAGTTGTAGTATAGTCAGTCGGGGTAACTTTGAACCATTATGGGTAACTTTTAACCACTTGGAAAATTCAGTTAAGACACATGAAAAGTTCCAACATATAATTTTCCAAGTGGATCAAAGTTACCCAAAGTGGTCTAAAGTTACCACAAATGACTTAGTATTTTGAAAAAATAAACTTATTTTTATTTTGTATTTTATTTTTATAAAAACTACAAGGTTAAAAATGTTTTAGTCGACGAAATAAATGCGAATGTAAAAAAAAAATCTTGATTTTCATCTCCGGCTGGAACGCTACTAAAGATAAAAAATACCGTAAATTAGGGAGCATTAAAAATGTGATTCGTGATTTTCTCAAAAAAAAAAAAAAAGATTTTGTGATTTAAAAATAAAACAAAATCCAACGAAGCCTTGACTCTCAAGCCCCGGCTGACTATATACAAAGTATAATGAATAAATAGCTAAGTATACAGCGCTATCCAATATAAACAAGTATAGAATTTTTAACTCTTGATCTAAGATTAAAAGGGCATTCAAAAGGAATCATCACTTTTTCTGAGAAATTTGATATTAGAATACTTAGGCTTTGTACATGTATTTTGTTACTTTAAATGAAACACCCTGTATTATGCCTAATTTTTAGCTAATCAGGCTTTATCCTTTGCCAACAATGCTGAATAACTCAAAAACTAAACGATATTTTTTAATTTTTCTTAAATTCAAAAAAAGCACACAATAAAGAAGGTGTTACCTTGAAAATAACAAAAGATATTTATGCAATTTGTAAATTATAAATTTCAAATTTCATATAAGACGATAAGGTTTATAATGGATAACCCCTTACATAAAAAAAACTTTAAAAAAATCTAAAATATAGCGTTTGAAAATGTTTGACTGTGAAAAATATAAACAATATCAAATATTTTAATATAAAGCGGTGGCGTGTTAAAAACAAAAACTAAAGGCTGAACTATAACACTAAACCCATCCCTAAGTCTAATTTGCACAGGAAAATGACAGATATCTATATAGGTGTAAATTAGGCTTAAGAAAGAGTTAGCGTTAGTAAATCTCAGCCAAACTGTTTAAAATAAAAAACAGACGCTATACATTTCGCACACCCTACTTTCATATTATTTAATTTGATTAAAATACAATAAAACACATTAATATGTTTCACTTATGAACCTGCCTCTGATGAAATGAAGCTCCAACCGCTCCAAAGCAACGTACCCGCAAGCCCGAATATGTGCAAAACTCGACATTCGGCAACTATCGCCTCTAATCGGATTCACATGTGTAAATCCCTGGGTTTTACTAGACGGCCGAAAAAATAAACCATGATCATGAGTTACCACAGACCCAAAAAGTTAATACATGAAACTGGGCTGGGGCAATCCCATGCCTGAATTGTGGTAGCCCACGACTTGCTGAGTTCTCCCAGCTAAATTAAAATGTTTTGAGACAATCGTACCGTGTGCTATACTAACGCACGGTGTGAGTTCTGGTAGCCCCAAGTTTCCAACCCACGGTCGTGAGTTGACCCAATTTTCTCTACCACGCGAGTGTGGGGATATCTACATCGGAGAAACCAGCCGACCTATGGAAGTTCGACTTAACGAACACAAACGTAAAACTCGATAAGGGGACACAACTGGATCGAAAATAGCTCAACATTGCTGGGAAAATCAACATCATATGGAATGGAGAGAGGCAAAGATCTTTGCCGAGAAGGAAAACCTATTTAATCGAAAATTCAAAGAAACAGCATTCATCCTGAGGAACCAGAATGTATTTTCTCAAACAAGCATCACCATCAAGGATATTTGGAAACCCACACGTTTGGAAGATAACATATTTTAACTTTGAAAGAGCGGAGCCAACAAATTGTCAACTTCATGGTTCACTGAACGCAGGTTGGTTTTATGGTTCACTCAACACATGCTAGTACAGGGTGTCCCAAAAGTTTGAGTCCACCCTAATCAGTGGCGGTCCCAGCCATTTGAAAAGGGGGGGGGGTTTCGATTCGAATATATGTAAACTAAATTTAGTAACTGCAAGCGCGGATTTGACTTCAAATTTAGGGGGGGGATTTTAGGTTCTTTATTTCATACATTTTTTATTTTAAAAAATGTTTAACTGCCCCAAACATTTTTGAGAAAATTACATTAAAAATGCAATTTTTGAGTTAAGTTAAACTAAAATTGTGAGTATCATAGCGCCGCAGGCGAAATTTTTTAAGAAAATTGCTCTAAAAATGCATTTTTGATTTAAAATTAAACTAAAATTGTACATATATTAATGGTTTAAAAGCGCAGCAGGCGAAATTTTTTTAAGAAAATAACACTACAAATGCCACTTTTAACACAAAATTAAACTCTAATACCGTAAATATCAAAGGTGTTATAGTGCCGCAATTTATGCCCTACTTTGGAAAAATATCGCCACACTTGTTCATTGCCTCGAAAATGTTATCAGCTATATTTTGATTTTATCTTTTGCCTACTTCTGAACAATACTATTTTCAAATACCTACTGACTTCTCCCAATAAAAGTTAAAGAATTTGTGTGAAACGTGTGTGTGAAACGACTAGTTAATTTTGCCTTAATTTTGGCTTCACGTTGTACAAAACTTGATATGAATATGTTCAGGTCAAAAATACTTTTTTATGTCCGAAATGATTTTGTCTAAAACTTATTTACAAATTACATAGAACCTCTATAATACTGTTCTGTATTTCCAATATCGTGGTTTTCGCGGTAAGTACTTCATGCATTTGTTTATTCTTGGTGTGAAAATTTGAAAGTCAAACTGTCCCAAAATGCTGTGGAGGGAATATAGAATGTCTTTAAAGCAGAGTTGGCTGCCCAGTGGATAACCGAAAAAGCCCA
The DNA here is from genome assembly GCA_963921995.1 of Oxystoma pomonae. NCBI lineage: Eukaryota > Metazoa > Arthropoda > Insecta > Coleoptera > Brentidae > Oxystoma > Oxystoma pomonae. The sequence continues at coordinate 46,164,101 of OY998171.1, read as the reverse complement.
CTGGGTTTTTTTTGGGGTAAAACCCACTTAAAAAAAAACACGTAGGGCTTTTTTAAAAGTGGATTTTTTCATTATTAATAAAATAAATAAACGTAAAAAAGGTATATTATTACCAGTCGTTTGAATCTGATCGTAAGGTTCGATAAACTTTGACCATAACTTGAAAAATGTCTTTCAATGGATGCTGCACTAGCTGGGCATTAATGCAAATTATAAAAAAAAAACGATTCTGGTTCAGTATTTGCAGACTCTACTTTTATTACTGGATTCTAAAACCTCAGTCCAATCTGAAGCACTCTTTCTAGCGCTACTCTTAGGCATTTTCCTTTAAAAAAATGGTTGAGTTAATAACCTCGAAAAAAACGAAAACTTGAATCGTATAGTATCATGTCATACTAAGTACGCAGGGAGTTACAGTGTAGTAAATACACAAACTCCAACAATAATTTTTTTCAGGTTTGTTTATATTAAGTATATAAAAAAAGCGCCTAAACCAAAACTGCTTTGATTTATTAACAAACAAACAATCTGTTGATTTCTCTATTCCACGTATTTTTATGTCGTATTTTACAGTTGATAAACCATCGCGAGAATAAGTCCTAATTTTAAAGAAGAACTACAATCTGTATATAATTTAAAAATAAAACCATAAAAACCCCAATAAAATCCATTTGTAAAACAGAAAAAAGCCCAGTGGGTTGAGTTTTATACAAAAAATCCGGAATTTTTCCAACCCTGCTTTAAAGGAACGTTCTACAATTTCTCGTTTTTTCTCCAAAGACTTCAAGGTTACCACCAGCATCTTTGTTGTCTACTTTTTTATGGAGCAAAGGGGGGAGCGATTGCCCCCCCCCACCCCATCCCCCTGGGACCGCCACTGCCCTAATCTTCAAAAACAAAAGAGGCAGGAAAGTAAAATTACTCATAATTAGATGGTTTTCAAAAAAGTATCTTTTCGTATGCTAATCATCGCACTCGTCATTAAGGAGGCGGAGCTAGGGCGGCGACGATACTTTTCTTTAAATAAGATGCCCTGTATATTTTGAAAAATTTAAATAGAGCTTTTCCTTCTCTTTTCAAAAATACATAATATGTTCATTTTCTCTCTAACAATTTTTAAATAAAATGGGAAAAATCATCTCCCTGTGACGAATATGAGTTAAACAAGAAAACAGATATTCGGTGATTCTTGGTCTAAATCTTATTAGAAGTTTTTGGCATTTTATTTAAAAACCGTTGGAGAAAAGGGTAACATATTGGGTATTTTTGGTAACAGACTGAAAAGCTCTATTCAAATTTTTATAAAATATACCGAGTGTCTCATCGCACAAAAAATATTATCTCCGCCTTAGCTCCGCACTCCTAATGTTTTTCTTCTCTGTCTCTTTTGGTTCTGAAGATATTAGGGTGGACTCGGATTTTTAGGACACCCTGTATATTAGATCGGGTAGTTCGAAGCTCCAGTTTCCTATTAAATTTTACTTTAATTTTTGTATTCTATGTCTAATTTTTAATTAGATAAAAACTTTAAAGCATGATATCTTACCTAATTTTTGGATCAGTATGTTCTTTGTGTGTGCCAGCATGTAAGTAAAAAAAAATTAGTTGTCCAACACGCTCCCACTCGGATTTACCAACTTTTTGTAGGTTTTACCACTAACGTTACAGCGAAAAAAAAAATAAACGGAGCACCCGGTATATTTCTAACTTTATATTATTCCGATGCGATTCGAAAAGTTTTAGTGGTTCGTGTGCTGGGTATTTTGCGAATTTAGCAGGAAAACTTATCCGGATATTCGGCATTCTACTTTGACACCCCAATCGTTTTATGTGTTTTCGTCACAACACTTTGATTTTAAACAGCTATCGCGCATTAAGGCGTTTACACACAAGTCACTTGTTTTAAAATCAAATCAACAAAATCAAATTAACGTTTATTAAATGTAAATAAATTACAGACATAATTAAAAATCAATAAATTTTCAAAAAAACGTTTCGAAAAAAGTCACTGAAGCGTTTTCATGCTTGTGTATGATTTAAGATTCAGTAGGAAAGCAATATACAATTATTGCTAATACGTCACAATCTATAGTTAAGAATCCTTAATCGGATGAAATGTCACAATTTCAGGATACTATTTCTCAATCAGGAAACAAAATCACAATCGTATAATAAAAATAGTTTAAACTTACAGAAAGAGGCTGGTTACAAAATCTAAAAACAAGTCTATCAAATCATTAAATAATTTTCTTCCACTCTAATATATCCAGTTTTGGGTCGTTGTTTAAAATTAATGAAATGTTTCTATTTATCTTATTTCTCTTGGCATCATATTATAAAACCGTGGAGCAAAATACTTCGTTGATCTTTGTCCATGAGTTTTCCGCATAATTGTTGGATATGCCAATTTGTTCCTTGTGTTTTTTTGATGTGTTGTCATTTCAAGGCAAATATTATTTTTAAATATGTTCTTGTAAAAATACAACTGACGTACATCCAACAACCTGCATTCTTGGGATTTTTAGTTGGAAAAAGTCGATTCTTACCACGCATGATTTTTATGAACCATTTTTGTATAATATTTAGGTATTTTATATAGCTTTCTGAGACTCCTTCCCATGCTAGGATACCATAGGTTTGTATTAAAAAAGAATATATTATTTTCATACGATTAGGGGTTAGAAGTTCCTTAGGGTAGTTTAGTTGGTTATCAATTGTGATGTCAAGGTATTTTATATTTGCAGTTTCTGAAATTTCACTTTCTCCAATCTTTAGGTTACCAAGCCGTGGAAGTTAATAATTTTTATAAGTGGAAAAAGAGACATATTTCGTTTTTTCAATATTTAAGGTTAACTTATTAAAACGAAACCAATTTTTTTTGTCGAAACAAAAACAGCCACTTTTGACCTAAAATTGAAATGAATTTGGGTTGGAATACGTAATTTAAATTAATTCGCAAAGCTGTTTTTTAAATTTAAAGATAAGTAAAGTCTTTACACAGCCTGTACAGTTCTACATCTTGGAAGGGCGCTTTTGTTGCGATGCGAGAGATGGGGCTAGCAACTGCGAAATATGACAAAAATGACCATACATACCTTCCCCAACGAACGCGGGGAAGGCGAATAAAACATCGAAGGTTATCTTTGTCAAGTTTGCGTGAGGGGAGCGAATAACCCACCCCCCCTCCTATACAGCTAAACCTACCCACTTTTTTTAATAATTTAGAAAAATACATGAAAAATATCAAATTTTAAAAAAATGCTTTACACAATCAAATATCAATTTTTTTATCTTTTAGGCGATATTTTTAGCACATAGTTTTTAGGGGTGAATTTGTGGGATAATTTTGGCATCAAACCTAGAATTAAGACTAGATCCCACCCCCTTTGAGCAGCTTATACCGCCCCTTTTTTTTCAATAGTTCTAAAAAATGTCAAAGTTTTTGCACTCTATGACATCATTAATTGCTAAAATTTTAGTTTATTTTTCGGAATCTTTCTTAAGATACAACATTTAAACGGGTAGATATAATAAAATGATAATTTTGGTATAATTTTCCCAAATTCTCCAATCATTTAAGACATTTTGGCAACAGATTTAAAATAATGGCGTGCGCCAAACCGCACGCCACTTTAAAAAAAACCTATGACCACACCTGATAAACCTTTTGCATATTTGTGTAAAACGGCCATTATGCATGTTTATGTAACTGCCACAGCTCTTTTACCGTGACAAAAGGGCACTAGTTACAAATGCATAATTTCAAAAGAAAATCGCATTTAAAGATTTAATCGGTTTGACATTTTTTTGGAAACAGTTTTTAAAATTTGGGTTTATGGAATGAGCAGTATACATTTCTAGAATTATTAATAAAACAAAATTATGTTTTATGGACCAAAAAAACTTCGGTATTTATTTGGTTCAACTTGACTGGAATATATTGCAGAGGTAAAAAAAATAAAAAAATTGATTTTAACGCACAACTTTTCTAATTTCTTAAATTATAAAGCAACGTCTCAGGTACTGCTACACTTCTGGCTTTTTTGTAGTAATAATATTGTGTGCATATGACACAAATCCAAAACCTATGACGGTGCATAGGAAAATACCTTTCTTCAACTACTGAATTATAATCTGAAAAACAGAAAAAAGTGCAACAGAAAGGACAAATATTTTTAAAGTAATTTAATTATATATTAATACATTGGGATGCTCTTAGTAATTGATTACATTTCCAAGAAGATTTCTCCATGATAATCATCCAAACATTAATAACGAGTGGCTCCTCTATGGTTATTTATGTACTTGTTTGTTCTATTGAGCATGGACAAAATAAGATGGTCTATATTGAGGAACACTCATCCAAATCCTCCTTACGGCATGTCAAAGTTCATCTAAGTTTCCAGGGGTACGTGGTAATCGACTATGATTGCGCCCTATCATATCACATACATGTTCGATAGGCAACAAGTCAGGCAATCTTGCTGGCCATTCCAAAGTTTCTATGTTAAGTTCATGAAAGAAGTCCATTGTTTCACGAGCATTATCTTGTTGAAAGATCGCATTTGGGATAGTTTGTAGGTAGGGATTTAAAACTGGATATAGCACTTCATCGATATATCGCCGAGCAGTCAAATTGCCGTTAATGAGGACTAGAGGTGATCTGCTTCCTAAACATATAGCACCCTATACCATGATACTTTGCTGTCTTGCTGTATCACGTTCAACAGCGAAGTCTACATTTCGTCTCTCACCTCACCTCAAAACCATGGCCGCCTAAACAAAACCTGGATTCGTCGCTGAAGCTTATGGTATTCCATTAATCCATTCCATTCAAAGCAAAACGGGCCGTTTTGCCGAGCTCTGCACCACTCCGAGGACGGTAAGCCCTCAGCCCCATACCAAGCAATTTTCGATTAACTGTCATTCTTGAAAACACTAGTCCTGTAGCTGGAACTAGAACATCTCTTACTTGGCGTATACTGTCCCGTCGATTTCTGAGAGCAAGAAGTCTGAGATGCCGTAAATCACAACCTTGTAATAATCTAGGGAGTCCAGAACCCGCACGACGTCTAAAAATCTCATCATTGGACCACCTTCTCCAAACTCTCAATACTGTTGATCGATTGGCATTAACCCTTCTTGCAATTTCCCGTAAACCAAAACCAGCCTCTTTCATGCCCACGAAATTGTTGGCGACCGTGAATTCTTGACATTTTAATTTTTTAAGTAAACTGTAAGCAATCCAAAAAGACCAAACATTACGAGAAAAATGATTTAAAATTTTCAGAAAAGGTCTTTTATGTGTTGGTTGGTTTTTGAAAATAAATTAAAAAAAATCTGTGAAAAAAGGAAAGATTAGAAGACAAAAAATGTATCAAATATTTCTTTTTGGATAAGGTATACATCACAAATAATTTTTCATTTAAATAATTATCCATGGTGTTGCATTTGCATTATATTTTCACCAGCATACTTAACACACGTCAAATATTTTATAAATAATCTCTTATGCAAAATATGAAAACTAAACAAATAAATTCTCTTAAAAATACCAACTTATACAAGACTCGTTTACCAAGACGATCCCACTTAAAATACGCCAAACAACAATCTCAAAATGGTTTGTTGAAACAAATTTTTTTAAGTTTTAAAATAATATATCGTGGGAATCTATAATTTCGAAAAGATCATCTGTAAAAATTACTACTGGACCGATTTTAGTGGTGCTGATGCATTCCTGGGATTCCTGGGGAGTACATGGGTTTATTTCATTAGAATCGGAACAAAGTTATGAACATTTAAAGCAAAAAAATCGAAGTCGCGGGCAACCCGCTTTTATATTCTTATTAATTAATTATTAAATCTAGATAGACCAGTACAGTGTTTACAGGCAAGGACTTAAGTGGCCTTAAGTGGACGTAGAGCTGGTAGTAGCAGTAAGTTCTATTTAAATGTATTGGATTGGATTACAAGTTGAATTAAATAAAATAAAATTAAATTTATTATATTATATTATATTATATTATATTATATTATATTATATTATATTATATTATATTATATTATATTATATTATATTATATTATATTATATTATATTATATTATATTATATTATATTATATTATATTATATTATATTATATTATATTATATTATATTATATTATATTATATTATATTATATTATATTATATTATATTATATTATATTATATTATATTATATTATATTATATTATATTATATTATATTATATTATATTATATTATATTATATTATATTATATTCAGTATCAGTATCATTTTCCGCATTTGTTAGATAAATAACTAATCTGTAAACCATAATTCAATGAAAAAATAATAAAAGGCGACACGTTTAAATTAACAAAAGAGGCTTTATTATTATAGGTTACCTCTAAAATATAAAGGCTGTTTCGTACAGATTCGTACAGATTAGCGTTATTCTAGTTTGTTGATGGTGTGTTAATGTACATATGTACCAACCGTATGCAAAGGCAATTTCAGAGTTCACTGTGAGTTAACTATTTTTAAAGCTAATATATATATATAAACATAGATACTGGTAAGTACAATTTTTTTAATTTCTCGATATATTGTTTTTCTTCCTTCTCATTTCTTTCTTCGCTCATCCAAGTTTGAATTTTCTTTTGTTTTCACCTAAGATCATTTGATCTATTGATTTTTATAAAATATTGTAATCAGCCAACAATCACATTTTGAGATTTTGACGGATCTTTATGTTTTGAACCTCCCAGAATGCAAAAACGTATTTTCGCCATTCCGTCAAAAGATTTCGAGCTAGAATCCGCACTTGATCTACTACAGAACTCTAAAAAATAATTTTAGGATCTTCGATCAGAAAAGTCCTTCAATAAAGCTATAAAATTGATGGAAGAAACTAGCTGACAAATTCGATGTTGAGGCTAATTTCGAATCAACAGTACCACGACACCGTGTAAGATGAAGACAAAACTAATATCTAATACGAAGCACGAGACAAACCGATTGAAGATCTCAAAACAAAATATAGAATAGTTTTTTGGTATTTTACTGTTGAACAAGCACTACATGCACTAGATGCTAGATTTGAACAACTTAGTCATCATAGTCAACATTTTCCAAACTTTTATTAATGTAATGTATACGATTTAAAAACGATACCTTAAGAAGCGGTCGATATTAAAACACTGATAAGATTTAGATAGTTATCTAACTGCTGGTGATTCTGTTGACATAAATGGGGTAAAGCCAGTATAGAAAAATGTTTTGCAGTATCTGCGCTTTTGAATAAAAGAGAAGAATAAACAGACAATAAAACATAATATTTTGATATATTATTTTTGCCTTTGTTAAGAAATTATAGACTTGAGCACACCTGCACAGAGGGATATAAACAGGGTGCTGGTCCTAACAACAAAGCATATTAAAAAAACAGCGTAATTATGCAGTATACGGTTTTCTGCCATTTTTAATTTTTTATGAAAAATTCTTTATGGGGGCACCTACTAGAGGGTCCCTAGGACCCCAAATCCGCCGGCACCGGCTGTTTTTTTTTATTTTTTTTATTTTTTTTTTCACTAAAATAACCCAATCCAACATAGTCCAACTCAACCTAACCCAACCCAACACAAAACAATAAAAAAAATACATTACATCCTTTTTTCTCTTGAAAAAAACCGGCGCCGGCGAATTTGGGGTCCTAGGGACCCTAGTAGGTGCCTCTATAAAGAATTTTTCATAAAAAACAAAAATGGTAGAAAATCGTATACTGCATAATTACCAATAACAGTAATAGCAATAATTGAAAATAGGTAAAGGACAACACTGACCGGTAATTATCACAACAAAACTACAGTTGATTTTGACATTTACCTTTGAAACGAAATCCCTTGATTTGGGTGTTCCAATCGTTTACACACGATGCACTTCCGCACCATCCTATAGTTTTTAACTTCACAAGTTTATAAAAAACCACAAAATTCGAAATCGAATTCGAAATCAGAAATATTTGGACACGGTCGGTATGCAACGCTGCAAAACATATATAATGAATGCAAACCACCGGGTAGTGCGCAGAAGACGGCAAGGTATTGCGACTTGCCAGTTCTTGTTTAGGGATCGTTGGGAGTATTGGAAAAAATATGGGCTTTTTATGAGTTTATTTTTTATCTTTTATTTTGTAGTTATAGTTTTTAAATAAATAAACATTGTTTTCATGATATTTTTGAATATAGCTGCTTATAATGGTAAAAAAACACCAAGATTTTCATGAAATTTCGGAACCAACAAGAAAGTAACCTCAAGTTGGCAACAAGGCTTCAACCTACTATGCTTTCATCATTTGGGGAATAAGAGCTTATATACTACAAATATGTAATAATTTTCATATCGCATACTGGCTCAGACTCATTGTATCTTTTTTTCTCCTGCTCTTTGAGGCAAAGATATTGTATAAAGTGCGAGTTAGGATGACTACAAATATTTTTTTGAATTTATATAAAAAGAAAGAGAACCCGTAATTCCGGCGATACTGTAACATTTTAAATTTGCCACTAAAAGTTACTATATTTTATGTATAGGTAGTTAAAAAAAATTATGGAATAGAAAGACTACAAACTAAAATAATAAGTAATATTTTATGCTACGGTGGGCACATCATCTTTACTAGCGCATTCATCAAAAAGTAAAAATAAAAGAATCGAATTAACTTTATGCACTGTGATATGTAAGTATATTTTTATTGCTTAAAATGTCTAAAATAATGGTTACAATACCTCTGTTCGTATAATTACAGATTAATCATCTTACTAGTATATTTCTATTCTGGCCTATATTTTGTTCCTCAGTCATAGCTCAGTTTACTCCACAATGACATCTCTTGTCGACACATTCATTATCTTGGACCTAAAAGTAAATTTATATTACGTTAATTAATAATAATTTATTTAATAATAAATAACTGTTTAATATCTCTGTCTATATTCTGTATTATAGTATTATTTACCATAAAACCCAAAGTAAAGGCTCCCAAAATGTTTCTATGAACATAATCCTTTTTTCTATGAACTTCTCGTCTTTGCTAGACCTAAAAAGCAATTATTTTATCATTAAACATTTATCTAGTTACCGATGTATCTATTATTTTCTTAAGGTTTAAACCGTCAATTACTCACCATATAGTCTTGTTTTCTTCGTGATATTCTTCTCTGTTCTATCTAGCTTTAGAGAAATTTTTCTATGATCTATTTTAATACCTAGGCAACTGTATCTACTCAACTATCTCCTCCATAACTAAGGCCACCAATTTTATAGTACTGACTGTCTTAAATAATTAGTAACGCTTGTTGTCCTAGAACATCACCTGAAATAAATACAAATAGTTAACTTACTTACCTATTTTTATTTTCTTTCTTATCAATAATGCTATTTTGATTAACCTGGTACTCACCTTATTATTATCCAAGAAGATTCACATTATAATAGTCTTTTAGCATTGTATGTCATTCGCTTCAAGTCTTGTTCTTGTGCTATCTTTACAAGTTTTCTATGAACTATTATCTATCCGCCTAGAACTTATTTTGTCTATGAGTCCTCCACATCTTTGTTAGAGTTCGCCTATTACATAAGCACGACTTATCTAGTCCATAGACTAAAACAAGTAAATAGATTGTTATTTTTCTCCTAGTTTAACTATTTTTCTATCCTAGTTATTAGACTTACCTTGACTATTTCAATAATCCTCCTTCATCCTTTGTAAATAAAATGGAGCGCAGAGCGTGGGTTTGGTTGTTTTTATGGTTGTCATTATTTAAATTAATTCACGAGTACAATAAATATTAGAATAAAATAAATCGCAGTATGTTATTTTTGCCATTTCCTTTTTTGAGGTCCTAAATACGATGTTGCCAGTTCATTTAGTATAAAAGTCCTTAGACAAAATTTTATATAATATTTTTTTATACTTTTTTGGAATCACTCTGTAATTAGGATTTATGATGTATTTTTCTAGGAATAGGTTCTTACTTAAGAATTTTCAACATGTAATATCTCATCAGCTCCTTGCCTTATTACCTATGAAATTTTTCTAATCTGGCAACTTGCTTTTAGCGTATTTCTTGTCTTTCTTTTTTTCTTACTTTCCACGTAAGTCATTCTCTCTTAAATTGTGCGAACTTTTATGCGTGGAAAAGAAAAGGATAGTTATAATAATCATTTTTCCTTATTAGATTAGTATTAATCCACTTGAATTGAATCTTCCTTCTTCCCCTGCATTTAGGAAATGTACATAAGTGTGTAAATAGTTTTTGGAGATCATCCTGCCCAATTATTTGAGTCAAACGAACTCGATTTTAGTTTCTAAAACTCCCGTTGGTGTCGCTACTAATTTCCGTTTTAGGAGTTTGAAGCGCCTCTTCTGCTTCAAGAGTCACTTTTACGCAGTTGTTCCACTTATAGAAAGTGAAATTTAATATCGACCATTTTCTTGGTCATCTTAGCGGATCCATTTAAATTTCACTCAAAGTTGCAAAGAGCTTATTGTGATTTATACTTTGCTGTATTTATTTTTGTAATTTATTGGCGGATTGCATATCTTCGTGAGAAGGATTTTTGGAACACAAAACTGCATGTTAGCTGACGTGAGAGACTCAGCTCTTGACCCTCTGAACATCAAACGAGGTAATTAAATATCTTTTTATTTTCTTATCTTGTTTAGTTTTAGTGTATATTTTATTTTGTAGGTAATTTTAGTTTTCATAGTTTTTTTTTGCCATAATAGTTAAAACTACAAAGTAAAGTAGATTACGTGGTCTGGTCAGCCATTTTGCAGTAACATACCGACTTAGAATTATTGTTACAATTTGTTGTAAATTTGATATTATTTTTTTTTGGGGCTATTAATTATTATAAGTGTAATTAAACTAACGTTAAAAATAAATTAATGTTTTAAATTCCAAGAAAAAAAAAAGAAATAAATTAAAAATAATAAGAATGCATTAGTTCTAGTTTTGGTTGTTGCCTACATTAGCTGAATTTTGTAGGGTTCTTTCACCTAGTGGTTTTTCCATCAATTTTACCACTCTCTTCTCAATTGGAAACTCATCGGAGCTGGACTTATTGGTTTACTTCCTATACCGACTTACAAAGGAGGCTTTGTGCAGAACACCTATTGTCTTATCTAATTGGCCAATAAATAGACCATCACAGAAAACTCGAAATGATGACGACATCACGACACGAAGGAGCTTTTGGTATGATCTAAACGATTTGGAAATTATAGTTTTTGATTTTTTTTTGTATCCTCACTTTAAGTGGGTACATTTATTGCGTAAAAAAAATATCAACCTTTTTTTAGGGTATTATTTTTTTTTAAATTATTTACCGAGTCTAAACTTTATTAAGTATTGATGCGCCCTGCGTTCGTATGTAAGCCATTTAGTGATCACTATGCGGTAATGCGTACGGCAGTTTAGTTTTTTTTTTCTTATAATTTTTTTTTACAACCTTGGAATTTTAAGTTTACTAAACTTATAGAAATCCATGACCGATTAATTTAATTAACAAACTTCACCGAACTTCAAGTAATTATTTAATTTTGCCATTTCGTAACTGAGAGGACAATACTACTACCAACAATTTGTAGTTAATTACAAAAAGTAATCAAAGTTGACTGTGATTGGTTATATTGTTGCCTAAGAGGTAAGTGAATTATTCGTTCCATATCGTGCATTTATTTATTCCAAAGCTGGTTTTATTTAGAGCGGAGTTCCTCTTATTACCTAAGGAGATTGGAGAAGGTCTGCTACTTCCTGGCGCCGTTAATTTTTTTTGTGTGCTCCTTCATATAACTTTATTTTGAACCCCCCCCCACCGCTCTCAAACTCTGAGCATACGGGCAAACGCATCGCACGCACTTGGCAGCTCCTAACGTAATAAAATTCAGCAGAATTTGGAAGAATTGAAATGAAATAAAGTTTACTTTCAATTTAATTTTATAATATCTTGTGAACGAATGAGCGTGTGGCAATACGTTTTGCGAGATACATTGTTATTGTAGGAGCCAGGGCATTAGCATAGCCTTCATGGTCTAATGGTGTAGGTCTGTGTTGTTGACTATAACAATAACCGTTCAAGTGGGGAAAGGAGTTTCTCCAAACTAAAATTAATTAGGACCTGTTTAAGTTCTACGACCAGACCAAATCGTGTTAAGAATTTAGCCATTCTGGCAATTGAGCATCAAATTTATGATCAAATAGGCTTAAAAGACATAATAAAACAGTTAGATACAAAAGTGAGAACAAAGATTTTGTTTAGTTTATGTGTTTTTGTAATAAAAAATTTTTGTAATGGCATTAAAAATGCATTTTGTTATCACTAGATATAAGCGCTTTTTGATTTTAAGTATTTTGTCTTACTTCAGTGTTTATTATATTATATCTTTTAAATATACGTTTGTATTATAATTAAAACCGTTTGATTTTTATTTTAAAATGTGTACGGTTAAGGAGCGCCAAAATGTAATTTTGTTCGGGGCGGCTTTAACGCTAGATCAGGCGCTGACCATATCCACTACTAAACAAAATTAAACAAAATTTCACCTTTTGTCTGGAAACTAAAAGTCCTGGAATACTAGATGTATAATAAATGGTTAGGAATGAGCAACCAAGGGGACGGCTTGGCTTTCAGGGAACCCTACTTTGTTGTACTTTTTCCTTCTAATTTTATTACGTAATTTGTATCAATAGTCATTTAGTGTTTTTGTGACTATTTTGGGTGGTAAAAAATCGCCAAATGGTTAAGTATTAGCTTATTATATATTATAGTCTTCAGTGGTTCTACCTCGGCTTCCACTGTTCATCCTCCCCAAACCACAATATCATCATCCACATTGATTTCCAACTTTAAATCACTCATAAATAAGCATTGTTTCGCACTTGTATCGAAGTCACCTAATACGGTTTATGTGGACGTTGCTATTGAATGTTGTTTAGGGAGAGTGACCAGTGGAACTACTAATGGTTACCCAAGATAAAAGAAATATAACTATGAGACTGTTAAATAAAAGATACCAAGTGGTGTGAAATGAAAAAGCGCGAATCAATTTATGCCTAAGCATAAATTAATTCTAAACCCTAACTATACTCAGCTAACCTATCTCAGATTTACTAATTTAAACGGGCAACAAATTACACGCGGACAATTACAAAACAGACATAACGGGACGAAGCTTACTGCAAACTGGCGAGAGAGAGTTGAAAGGAAATCCAACTTCTGTAGCTACCACATGCGTCTGTTGGGTTTGCTCTTGGGGCTGGTTCAGACATGAATCTGATCACGGGTGCAAAAAAAGATTTCTGTCCGTTTTTTACCAAAAATTAAAAAGAAATAGCGGAAAATGGTAATATTGAAAAAATATAATTATCCTTTTTCACTTTTCAGCCAGATTAAAAGTCGTAGCCATGAACGTGACCGAGTTAAAAGGTACATTGCTATGGCAACCATTTTTATTTCATTTACCAGCCGCCTTGATTTATAATGTAAAGATGGTGTGTTTTGCGAGAAGTGCTCTTCGTTCGAGATTTTTAAAAATATTTTCCGGTTTTTCTTGGATTTTCTGATAAAGGTATTAAAAAAAAATAGTGTTCACAACTCGTGGCTAAACTGTGCTTTTTTTCCTTGCGTTTTTAAATACCTCGGTGCGCTCGTTATTTAAAACAACGCTTGTAAAAAAAGCACTATTTTAGCCACTAGTTGTGAAAACTACTATTTTTATACCTTCATCAAAAACATGATTTTAGTAACTATCTGCAGATAACTAAAGAATGGCTTTCTTGGTTGCCAATCCAAAACACTTTTTGTTTGATCACGGGTGCAAAAAAGATTTCGGTCCGTGTTTTACCCAAAATTAAAGAGAAATAGCGGAAAATAGTAATATTGAAAAAATGCCTAAAAATTGAGCCATTTCCGCCAGTTTTCACCAAGTATTTACGAAAAAATCATTTAAAAACATCGTCAAAATATCAAACTGTCAAAGTTAAAATGTCGCAACAATGAACGTCGCCGAGTAAAAAGGCACATCGCTATGGAAACCATTGATATTTCATTTACCAGCCGCCTTGATTTATAGTGTAAAGATGGTGTGCTTTGCGAGAAGTGCTCTTCGTTCGAGATTTTTGAAAGTATTTTTTTTGATAAAGGTATTCAAAAAAATAGTGTTCATAACTTGTGGCTAAACTGTGATTTTTTTACTCGCATTTTTAAATAACTTGCTGCGCTCGTTATTTAAACCAAGCTTGTCAAAAATGCACTATTTTAGCCACTAGTTGTGAAAACTACTATTTTTATACCTTCATCAAAAATATGATTTTCGTAACTGTCTGCAGATAACTAAAGAATGACTTTCTTGGTTAACGATGTAAAAATTTTTTTTTTTTTTGGTGACGGGTGCAAAAAAAGATTTTTGTCCGTGTTCTACCCAAAATTAAAGAGAAATAGCGGAAAATAGTAATCTTTAAAAAGCCATTTAGCCATTTCCGCTAGTTTTCACCAAGTATTTACGAAAAAATCATTTCAAAACATCGTCAAAATATCAAACTGTTTCATTTATCTATTTCATTTACCAGCCGCCTTGATTTATAGTGTAAAGATGGTGTGTTGCGAGAACTGCTCTTCGTTCGAGATTTTGAAAAGTATTTTCCTGTTTCTTTTTTGTATTTTTTAATATAGGTATTAAAAAAATAGTGTTAACAACTAACAAAAAAAAATATTAGACTACAAAATAGTAGTTTTCACCACTCGCGGCTAAATTGTGCGTTCTTTTACTCGCGTTTTTAAACACTTCGCTGCGCTCGTTATTTAAACCAACGCTTTTAAAAAAAGCACTATTTTAGCCACTAGTTGTGAAAACTACTATTTTTTAGTCTAATATTTTTTTTTAAATAAAAATTGATGAAAAATGGACCTGGCCATACTGATGTCGCTCCCTGTTCAAGAATACACTTCCACGGCGCGAATAGACTCTGTCAGGCATG
Source organism: Oxystoma pomonae (assembly GCA_963921995.1). Taxonomy (NCBI): domain Eukaryota; kingdom Metazoa; phylum Arthropoda; class Insecta; order Coleoptera; family Brentidae; genus Oxystoma; species Oxystoma pomonae. Next base: position 46,149,052 of record OY998171.1, on the reverse strand, counting down.
CGCCGTTGATTTTTCGCCTTTGGCCTTGTCCGGGACCAACCCTGATGATATTACACATTTTGTGACACTTGGGCCATTATAGTATCTCATAGTTATATGGTAAAATATCATTTACCTGATTCTCATTTTTCTTCGCTTTTTTAAGCAATTTGTTACAGTGTAAGAGCTAAAGTGTAAACGAGAATTGCATGTCACTTTAATTATTATAATATTAATTATTTTTAATAAACAATTGGGCAGTATGGCTTTATTTGCATGCCGTGTGTATACGCTTAATTATAGTATTTTCTCTGTAAACGCCTAAGTGGCTCTCATGCATATGTTTAAACAATTGAGTGGCCACAGAAGGCATTACGCGGATTAATGTGTCAGCACAGAGTACCGAATGTTTGGTGATCCGTGGTGTTGAGGCATCATCAAATAAGGCGAAAATTAGTCTCAAAATCTAGGGATAGAATAGTTTTTGAATTTTGACTTTAATTTTTCTAAAATACGAATGCATATATGGGGTATTTTGCCTGCTCATATCTGCAAAACTAGATAAAAATTGCAAAAACTACCACTATAGAACCTTATGTTTATCAAATCAGGAATTTATTAGACCGTATTTAATAAAAATTTTCATTGAAAAACGATTCACCATAAAAACTGCAATTTGATAAACCAATTTTTTCTTCGAACCTTATTTCTTTAAACCCATTCAATAACAAATTCGAAATTTATAAGACCCGTTTTTAATAGAACCAATGTTCATCAAACTCATTCCATGTCAAACTCGTAATTTGTAAAACCCATTTTTAGTAAAACCCGAAATTTGTTAAACCATTATTTATCAAAACCGGAATTCATAAATCCGTTTTTTATCAGAAAATTTTTGCTAAATTGATTGCGCATTCGCCAATAATACAGAGATAGAATAGTTTTTGAATTTTGACTTTAATTTTTCTAAAGTACGAATGCATATATGGGGTATTTTGCCTGCTCATATCTGCAAAACTAGATAAAAATTGCAAAAACTACCACTATAGAACCTTATGTTTATCAAATCAGAAATTTATTAGACCGTATTTAATAAAAATTTTCATTGTAAAAACGATTCGCCATAAAAACTGCAATTTGATAAACCAATTTTTTCTTCGAACCTTATTTCTTTAAACCCATTCAATAACAAATTCGAAATTTATAAGACCCGTTTTTAATCGAACCATTGTTCATCAAACTCATTCAATGTCAAACTCGTAATTTGTAAAACACATTTTTAGTAAAACCCGAAATTTGTCAAACCATTATTTTTCAAAACCGGAATTCATAAATCCGTTGTTTATCAGAAAATTTTTGCTAAATTGATTGCGCATTCGCCAATAATACAGGGATAGAATAGTTTTTGAATTTTGACTTTAATTTTTCTAAAATACGAATGCATATATGGGGTATTTTGCCTGCTCATATCTGCAAAACTAGATAAAAATTGCAAAAACTACCACTATAGAACCTTATGTTTATCAAATCAGGAATTTATTAGACCGTATTTAATAAAAATTTTCATTGTAAAAACGATTCACTATAAAAACTGCAATTTGATAAACCAATTTTTTCTTCGAACCTTATTTCTTTAAACCCATTCAATAACAAATTCGAAATTTATAAGACCCGTTTTTAATAGAACCATTATTCATCAAACTCATTCAATGTCAAACTCGTAATTTGTAAAACCCATTTTTAGTAAAACCCGAAATTTGTTAAACCATTATTTTTCAAAACCGGAATTCATAAATCCGTTTTTTATCAGAAAATTTTTGCTAAATTGATTGCGCATTCGCCAATAATACAGGGATAGAATAGTTTTTGAATTTTGACTTTAATTTTTCTAAAATACGAATGCATATATGGGGTATTTTGCCTGCTCATATCTGCAAAACTAGATAAAAATTGCAAAAACTACCACTATAGAACCTTATGTTTATCAAATCAGGAATTTATTAGACCGTATTTAATAAAAATTTTCATTGTAAAAACGATTCACCATAAAAACTGCAATTTGATAAACCAATTTTTTCTTCGAACCTTATTTCTTTAAACCCATTCAATAACAAATTCGAAATTTATAAGACCCGTTTTTAATCGAACCATTGTTCATCAAACTCATTCAATGTCAAACTCGTAATTTGTAAAACCCATTTTTTGTAAAACCCGAAATTTGTCAAACCATTATTTTTCAAAACCGGAATTCATAAATCCGTTGTTTATCAGAAAATTTTTGCTAAATTGATTGCGCATTCGCCAATAATACATGAACCGGAGGCGTACACGCAGGTGGCGATATCTATACACAAAGTATTAAACACTATCTGTGAATAATTTTAGCCAAGTGTGCGCACAAATTACGAGTTTGATATTGAATGAGTTTTATGAAAATAGTTCAATTAAAAACGGGTCTTATAAATTTCGATTTTTTTAATGAATTGGTTTGAAGAAATAAGGTTCGGATAAAAAATTGGTTTAAGGAATTGCAGTTTCTATAGTGAATGATTTTATGATTGAACTTTCTTTCCCATATAACAATTAAACATTCCTGTAATGTAATAGTCATATACTTAGAGAAAAAAGAGTGTGATAGAAATGTTACATTTTACCATTGGGAATATTACTAACACATGCTCACAATAAGTTACGTTCTAGCTCATACAGGTGATATAAATGTGATAGAAACGTGACGTGAAACATAACTATAATACGACCAGAACGTCTTTTTTAAATAATTATAGTAGTATACCTAGGCACTAACGGCACTGACGGCACTGACTATAATATCCCACGTAGCAAATATATATCCCTATTGAATATTGCATGGATATGATTTTGTGATTCAAAACATGTCCAGATGGCCGCGAGATAGATATCCTAAGATATGCAGTGGATATATATCCACATGAATATCCACCAAATATGCATTAGTCTTCCACTAAAGTGCAATTAAGGTATATGAATGTATCACCATTATGTTAATGTACTGTTTGAGATTATTTATCAAAAGATTACCTAAATAACTTTTTGCATTACTATATTTATAATATTACCTGTTACATAGAGATAATATTGATTCCAGTGCCATCTACCTAAATTATAATTCATGTTCATGTTCTTTTCACAAGATAGTAATATTTTCATTAAACATGCCAAAATCCTGACAAAAATATTCTTTTTGGTAATAGTCATTGAAACAACTTGATTATCATGGGAATATTATTATTTTATTACCAAAGAAATATAACTATCACAAACTCTTAAAGAATATTCAACAAAAAATAGGCCTGGAACATTCCTGTCAAATTCGCAATAGAATATTCCAAAAATCACTTTGAGGGAATATTCCTATAACATGAATATTCCTCCAATATTATGTGGGTTTATTTAACAGGTTCAATTTTGTACATTCTGATAAACCGTGAGCATCCCTTAATACCACATTGAACTTGTGTGTAATTCGTTGTTGTGTATTTAAACTTTTATATTGCGGCGTAAGGGCATTCATGAACACTAACTAATATCATGGGTAAAAATTTGGAGGCATTCGGAGTGACTCAATTTCATTACGTTCTTTTTAATTTTCGAATTCACATCGAACCTGACATGTCACATAAATGTCATATTTCGAAATGATCCTTTGTCAAAAAACTGATGAAATAAATGAAAAAAATCTGTTGAACTTACAAACTCTCCCACATGGATCTAACAAAAATAATATTTTAACGATTGGCCGAAATAGGGAATAAGGTCGTTAACAATCCTCGAATATATCTTTAAAATAAAACTATCAAGGTTTTATTCAGAAGATTAATAAACCAAAAACAAACACAGTTAGCAGATTGGGGAGAAAGCCTACCTGCTGGCTGATCATAAAATCGATCGGGGATTCGATTTTTGGCAAGGTGTGAGAAAGGTAGACTTTCGTTCCCGATTAAGTGATGACGATGGCGTCGCAAGAAAGCTCACTGAATTACAAAAGTAGACAGCTAATCGCGAAAGCGTTGAGTGACTGGTCCGAAAGGGCGTAGTTATGCAGGCTCCAAGCAGGAACGGGTCAACACCGTGTCAAGGGATAAGCAAGGGGATTCACGCCTAGAGTCAATTGGGCACACAAGACTTGTTTAGAACGTAAGTAGACATTTCTCAAAGTCAAATCACCATTTTCACTCACGTAGGGCCACTCAGACCAACTCTAGTGTTTTGTAGGTGTAAGCAATAAAACCAATTAGTGCTAATTTTATCTAGCCAAAGGGCTCACCCTTGTGCAATTTGCAACCTTAGGGAAGATCCCGTATCTTGAACCCCTAGGCTCAAACCGGACGATTGTTTGAGCCAACTCTGCTGACCCAACCCGGAAGTTAAAAGTGAAAACTTATAACGAAATAAACAGGATAGAGTTAAGGGTAGGAACTAGTCATCCCCTTAGCCTTATTTCACTGTGAAAATATGGCCGATCCAATATGGCCAGTGTAGGGTAAACAAACCGTTTTTCTATTAGACGTAAATCAAAAGTTTGGCAAAGTGGAAAAAGGTGCGGATTAAACAAAGTAATTTTTTATAGAGTAGTCCTTTCTGAATCGGGAAAAACAAGCATCTTGTCCAAATTTTAGCAATAAGCTCAAAATTCGCAATTAATCTCTGTCGCACCCGTGTAACTACAGATAACTTTATCTGTGTCAAATCAGATAGTGCAACTGTCTTTTTTGAAGTCGATCTGGCCCGATGTTCAGGCTGAACTGAGAGAGGCAATGCCTATCCACACTATGCAAGTGCGAGAGAGATAAAAATACACGACATTGCCTCTTTAAACTGCGAACTTTGAGTTGACTTCTAACATTTAAGCAAAATGCTTGTTTCTCCCCGATTTAGAAAGAATTACTCTATAAAATAGTCACTTTTGTTTAATCTGCATCTTTTTCTACTTCTACACTAAACGTCTAATTAAAAATCACTTTGTTTACCCTACACCCACCGTTTTTAATTTTAAAGGACCATCACGTGCTTAACACGGTAACTACTTTTCTCTTTTTTTCTAAATTAACGCGTCTGAGAGAGATCCAGCATACTACCGATACCAACTATCTCAAGAAGATGGTTAAACACATGCGGGGTCGAAAGGTGTGCAGGCGGGTATTTTCCCTGGTATGGATAATATGCTGGATTTCTGTCAGACGCATGCATTTAGAAAAAGAGAACAATAGTAGTAGTAGTAGTAGTAGTAGTAGTAGTAGTAGTAGTAGTAGTAGTAAAGAAGGGGCGGCGCGAAGCCTGAAAAGTAGGCCTCCATGTGCCGATCTGCCCTACCCCGAGCCTGCCCCTAATCCACTGCCTGCACCACTGGTGTGGCAGTCTGCTCATTTGGTTTCACTATTCTTTTTGCAAAGTCCAGTATTTTGTCCCATTTGAGCATGTGCAGGTCCTCCTCATCCAGGGCCGGGAAACCGAATACCTGGTATCTCCTCCTCTGGTATGCCTCGCAGTTCGCTATAACGTGTCGAGATGTCCCTTTTGCCCGCCCGCAGATCCGGCACGTCGAGTCATTCTCCACCGCGATCCGGGTCATGTGCTTCCCTAGTCGGTTGTGACCTGTTATGATACCTGTCAGCAGACCAGCGTCCCTTTGCGATCTCCCCAGAAGCCATTTTTGTCTGGCTACATCCGGGCCCTTCACGAAGTCCTTGATCTGTCTGCATCCTGTTTCTACCATCTAAGCGGTCGTCATGACATCGTTGGCCCATTTATTGAGTCGACTTTGCAATTGCCTCTTGGTTGTTCCTGGGAGTGGTTCCGGCCATACATACTGGGTGCTTGCCCCGATCCTGGCGAGCTCGTCGGCCTTCTCGTTACCCGGCACCCCCATATGTCCCGGTACCCACATAAGTGTCACTTGTTTGCCCTCTCACAAGAATTCTAGTGCATCCGCACATTCCTCCACCAAGGTGTTGTTGATCTTGGGCGCCCTTAGTGCTTTTAGGTCTGATTGGCTGTCGGAGCATATATAAACATGCTCCTCCCTACCGTTCTTTATTTCTTCCATGGTTGCAGCCATTATTATGGCATATACCTCTGCCTGAAAGACCGTGGCTTGCTCTCCGAGCGGGTAGTTCTTTCGAACCTCCTGGTCTTCCACATAAACCCCCGATCCTGTAGTTTGCCTCTCCGACAGTTTCGACCCGTCGGTGTAGCAAATCACGGCGTTCTCCTCGAACTGTTCGCGGAGATTTTCACTCTGCCATAGTTCCCTGTCTGGGATGACTACCTTTTACCTCTTGTTGAATCTCCAGGGGTTTTTTGGTCTTTGTGTTTTAATCGCTGCCATAGGGATTTCTGTCTCGGCGATTTGGGCAATCCTAAGATGCCCCGCAGCTTCCCCTCTTCCTCTCCATTGACCTGTATCTCTCAGCCGGAGGTGGGTCGCCATCGCTTCTTTTCTGATCCAGATCGGAAGCGGCAGCAGTCCCAGAATGGTTTCGAGTGCCTGTATAGGTGCCGTCCTCATAGCGCCGGTTATCCCTCTGCATATGGTTCCCTGTAGGCTCCTAAGCTTGAGGGTAGTAGTGACCTTCTCCACTGCAGGCCATCAGACTATCGATCCGTATTGGATCCTTGCTCTTAGTACTTCTGTGTACATCCAGTGGAGGTTTCTGGGGCTCAAACCCCAGGTGCGGCCAACCACTCGACGCAGTTGCCACATTGTTGCCTGCACCTTATTGGTCAATTTCGCAACGTGTGGTGTTCAGGTGAGCCCCTTGTCTAGGGTGACCATCAGTTCTGAAACCAAAGTCAGGGGTCTCCCGTTCATCTTGGGTGCTCTGAATCCCTCCATTTTCCTCTTTCTTGTGAACAGGATCATCTCTGTCTTTCCTGGATTGACAGAAAGACCGTTTTGTTGACACCAGTCTTCTATGATTCGTACCGCCCTTTGCATTCTGTTACAGACGGTGTTTAGGTGGTGGCCTACCACCTCCACAACACCGTCGTCGGCGTATGCGTGGGCGTCGAATCCTTCCTCTGTTAGGCGTTGTAGGAGAGTATCCATGATCAGACACCACAGGTGTGGGGATAAGTAGCTACCTTGTAGGCAGCCTCCCGTTGCCTCTATGTTGACCCTGGACTCCCCTAGATTGGCCTGGATCTTTCTCCCTGTTAGTGCAGATTTTACCCATTCGGAGATAAGAGACTCGGCTCCCCTTCTCTGCAGGACTTTTGTTATTACCTGCACTTTCGCCTTGTCGAAAGCTCCTTCGACATAAAAGAATACTGCTAGGGCGTACTGTTTGAATTGAAGGACTTTTTCTGCCTTATGCACTACTGCGTGTAGGGCCGTGCCGGTAGACCTTTTCTCCATGTATGTATGTATGCATGTTGGTTTCTGTGGAAAGGTTGGTTGGTTAGGACTCCCCCTAGTAGGTGTCTGTCCGCCATTCTTTCCAATGCTTTTATCAAAAAGGATGTTAGACTAATGGGTCTGAAGGATTTGGCCGCCATATAGTCTTTCTTTCCGGCTTTCGGAATTAAGACAACGGTGACTTTTTTCCACTCTGTCGGTACATATCCCATCGCTATGCTGGCCCTAAAGATTCTCTTTACAAAAGGTGGGATTATCTCTTGGCCTTTTTGCAGGAGCGCTGGGAATATGCCGTCAGGCCCCAGGGACTGAACTCGTTGATTGCCCAGGAGATGGTAGCATCCGAGACGACTCGGTCCGCCAGTCTCCAGTCAGGGTCTTGCCCCTCCCGGGATCTGACGTTCCTCTGTGCTCCCCGTTCGCCGCCCTCTCCCGGGAAGTAAACCCCGAGCAGGTGTCGTATTGACTCCTCGCATGAGGCAGTCCAGCTCCCGTCTGGCCTTTTTAACGATGTCCGAGTTTGTTTATTCTCGCTGCTTAGGATTTTGAGAAGTCTGGAGGTCTCTGTTCCTCCTAATTGCACCTTGTTTCTAAAACGCGAATAGTGACTCAACAGAAATCATTAGACACTTAAAGTAAATATTTCAACACATTGGTATCGGTATACCTAACGCATTCGAAATAAAGCCAAAATACTCTACATTTTTGACTTGTTTATGCCATGTTTCCAACGATGCTCGCTTTTTTGAAGGGTGCGATGATAGAACTGCTGATTGAAATCGTTGCGTACGTTCTTGGGTCCGTAACGTTACGTACCTCCCTTCGTACGCAACTAGTGGAGTCAGCTGTTGTGTTATCGCACCCGTCAAAAAAGCGGGCGGGCGAAACATGGTATGAAAAAGTAAAAAATGTAGTGTATTTTGGCTCTGTTTCGAACGCGTTAGGTATACCAATACCGATGCATTGAAATATTTACTTTAACGGTGGCACTTATCAAAAGAGTTTAATTTATTTTAGAACATTTTAGAAGTTTAAGTGAAATGTTTGGTTTTAAGCATTTTAAACCAACCCTCCTTGAGTTTTGGACATAGTTTGATTTATAAGAAGAATTCTAATAAATTTGTTTATTGAATAATCATCTTAACACATCTTTTGTTGGATATAAGAAGAAGTTTTCAATTTAGAAGAAAAAAAAATTAAAAAATTTATACCCACGCAGGGTTAAAGGGTTATATGTCACTCTAATTAAAACTTACCCTTGTTAATTCATTTTTCCAATTAATACTTGATGTCACAGAGTGATTTAGATGGGTAATAATAAAATAAGGAGTAGATTATTTTTGTAATTATTTAAAAGGTGTTTCTATTTATGAAATTTTTTACATTTTTGTCCCTGTCAAAATGTCAGTTTCAAAATATTAGCTGCTTTTAAATCACAAACGGCGAGTTCGGACCTCTTATCTCCGCTTGCACCTTGGCTTGCTCCAACCTATACTGATGAAAGCTACAGCTATGAAATGAGTGGGCTTTGAGTAAGGAAAGTTTCCTTGACTGAGCTTTTAGATGACCTTAATTTTTTAATTCATTTTGTAAATAAATTAATATAGTTGTTTTGGGTTTTTTTGTTTGGTATAATTGTCGTGCATAATCAGTGAGCTTCACTTATGTTTGTTTTTCCTCGTAGTGCCCTTATAAATATATTTTTAGTGCTGAAAACGGGTTCAAACGATACCTCCGACATGGAGGCCAGCCAACACCTTTCGTTTTAGTACCCTTTTACACGTATGCTGCCGCCATTTTTGACACTGTTGATAGTTATTACATTAGTTAATTGTCAAAATGGCCGCCACGTACGTTCGTAGCTCACTAAAACGCTAGTAGATGAAAGGCCTATTAAATATCGGAGGCATCGGTTCAAAATATGGCGTTTTTCTGGACAAAATTGGAGGTGTTTTATTAGTTGAATGAAGCTATTATGTGCCAAATTTTTGGCGTATTCTCCATTTGCCATTTTGATACCTGTCAAAAAAAATTAGTTTTAGGGCATTTTGTCCTAAAATATGGTATACTCTGAGAAAAAAGCAGTTGTTTAGTGGTATTGTGTCTTTTCTGTGTGGGTAAGTGTATTTTGAAAATTGATCTTAAAATTAAGTACCCCCCCATAGGTGTAAATATTTCGACCTGTGAGGGGTAATATTTTAGATCTTAGTAAATCTTATTGTAAGTGTCTATTACTTATTTTCGATTTATTTATTTATACCGTTTTTTTCGCTATTCTGTTTTAAACCTTCATTTATACAGTTTTAGCAATGCCGGAAGCCAAGCTAAGTATTCCTAATTGCACCTTGTTTCTACAACGCGAACACCGACGCGACAGAAATCATTAATTATTTTCTAATTATGTATTTATGCCACTTTTTTCTCTCTTCCTTTTAAAACCTTAATTTATACATTTTAAAAATGCCGGAAGGAAAGCTAGGTGTTCGACGGTCCCAATTAAGTTTCCGCTAATTGATGACCGTTTAGGATCCCTGTTAAATCATGTCATACAGGGTAAAGCGACAGAGCCAGACGAATTATACACGGACGATATGGGTATTTTGATTATTTAGGCGGCCATAAGTCGATTTTGTGGAACTCACTGCAGATAAAAATAAAATCTACCTGACTCAGTTGAATAGCCACGAAACAATAGGCAACCCTTGATTTATCGCTCCACAAATTAGTAGAGGCGTAACATCAGTCGATATTCGGTATTCTTTCTAAGTGCACATGTTTATGTTTAATACTATTTGTGAATGTTTAAATTAAATAGTGCTATAATTATATTCATGAGATATATGAAAAACTAAGTAATGGATCCTGATAATGCTGGTAATTGTGCATATATTTAGTGTCTCAACCTATTTTTTACAAATTTTTAAACCCCTGAAGGAGTTAAACACAAATCGTGTTAGATTTGCTTTCGATTTAGCTAATTTCTTACATATCTAAAGATAATTATTATACTTCAGGGTTCGTCCCAAATGATTTTTTTAATTTAATAAGAACTTGAGAGTATATAGAGAAGAACTAGTGGTAGATTAGCTACATATGGCTGCGTAATATTGTAAATGGCTAAACATGTATAATGTAGTACAAAATGCAAAATTTGTAAGTGTGAAAAGATTACGATTCTAATAGTATCCAACTTTGTTTCAGGGCCGTCAAATACTCGGGTTGTGACTCGGAGGTTCCTGTTCGATAAAATGCATTGGAATATCTTGAAAATTATGTTTTTACTTATCAAAATTATTCTGAAAACCAAGTAAAATACCTAAAGCACAGCTTTTCGTCATTTAATGCCCAAAGAAATGTTGATACATTCCCTTAAAAAAATTATAATTGGTTGCAAGAAACGTTTGAACAACCTAGACAAGATATTGCAGCTAATTTGCAAGTGGGGTTGTGATGGGTCCCAACAAGCACAATTTAAACAGAAGATAGATAATAACAGTGACGACTCGAATATTTTGCAAAGCTCGTTTGTGCCATTTCAATTAGTATGTGGTAAACAAAACCCTAAAGTAGTTTAAAAGAACCCCACACCATCTTCACCACGATATTGTCGTCCCATTCGTTTAAGGTTTGTAAAGGAATCAGTGGATATAACCAACGAGGAAATCAGTTATGTAGAAAACGCTGCTAAGTTGTTGCAAAATACAAACGTCTCAATGGGAGATAAAGATAACTCAGTAAAGCACACTATGATGCTTACTATGGTAGATGCAAAAGTTTAGCGGATACATTAACCACATCAACAATGCGATGCTACATTTGTGGATTGATATCCAAGGATTTTAACGATTTAACAAAGAAAGGTGAAGTCAAAATAGAGTCTTTGAAATTTGGATTATCTGTATTGCACGTGAGAATTCGATTATTTGAAAGCCTTTTACACCTCGCATACAAACTGCCCGTCAAAAAAAGGGTAGATCTGAAGCGACACTATTAGCAAAGAAGCTGTCAAAAATAAAAAAAAGGAAACCCAGGAAAGATTTAGAAAAGAGACCGGCTTAATTGTGGATGTACCAAAAGCCGGTTTCGGCAATACAAATGACGGAAATACAAGTAGGAGATTTTTTGATGATCCAAAGCTAGCAGCTGAGATCACAGGGTTAGATTTTAATCTTATAGTCATATTCAAAGTTATTTTACAAGTGATCTCAAGTGGTCATAAGGTGAACGTTCAAAAGTTTTCTGAATATTGCAGGGACACTGCAAAACTTTATGTCGAGTTATACCCTTGACATCCTATGACACAAACACAACACAAGATGATTCATGGTTCGACTGTTATTGATTTATATCGCCAGAAAGTTTTCTCAAGAATCGTGTAATTTCATAATAATCATAACAAGGTCAAAATCTAAAAGGAAAAAATGAGCCCTTTTTAGGATAAACCCTAGAACTGTTAATGCCAGCTGATCCTAATCCACTTACCGATGGCTTTCGTCATTATGATAATAATACAGGGTTCCTAAGCAAATCCTTAGGGGGCCAAGCAGCCGAGTATAAGACGCAGACAAACGGAAAAGCACATTAGGCAGAAAAGGATGGGCATGGGGCGATGTTGTCACTACATCTTACACGTAGTAAATCCATTCCAGGTTGTTGTTTTCTAATGTTTTCCATTTTCATACCTTTAGGACTGGAATAAAAATTGTTTTTGCTCGACTTTAATACCAAACTGATGAAAGATATCGTAAAAAAATATATTTTTCGGCTTTTCATTTTGTAACCATTGTCCTTACGCACTGTTTACAAGCTGGGGACTGAGATACATGCAAATGCCTAACCTAAAGCGTTCATACACGGCCGGAGAAATCGACTGAGATATTTCCGTAGAAACTTTATCAAGCAAATAGGACGGGTCAGATGTGGGGCCGTGCACAGATTCCGTAACGGTGATTTTACCAATTTTTGACCCCCTCCCTATGTAATGTTTTGTAACGGTTTGGCACGCCACTACCCTAATATTACGTAACGATTTCAAGACCACTACCCCCCCCCAAAAAAAAACTTCAATTATTTTCATTCCAAATTTTTTTAGTTTCACACAAATGCAAACGCTGTCGAAAATCCCCCTCCCCCCTACGTAACGTTTTCTAACCCCCCTCCCCCCTATGACCATTACGTAATTTGTGCACGGCCCCTGTAGTCCCAGTGGAGGAGGGCGAGAAAATTGATATTTTTGTCTTAAAAATTATACTCTTTAGACCTATTTCTTTGCGTTCCCGAAATTACGTAATTTTTGAAAAAAAATTGTAAGCGGCGCCATTTTTATTTCGTGCTTTGTTTTTCTAACATTTTTGCGTTCGGCTAATTTAATTGAAAAATTTTGGCCTGCGGCGCCCTTTTTATGTTCTCACTCGAAACCAAGATCCCCCGTTTTAGGAAAACTGATCCCGTCTCTGTTTTTAAATTTTTTCGAATAAAAGTAGAGTATGACCATGGGGAAAATAATTTTTTTTTACGGTATGACGAAAATTTCGAGAAAGTTGAAGAAAAAAATAAAAAAAGTGGCAAAGCTCAAGTTTTTCGTAAAAAAAACTTTTTTTGTAAAGAAACAGAGCAAAATAAACCTTTTCACCCCTTTTTGGGTGTTACAAATATTGGCAGCCCCTTATTTTTCGATTTTACCCTCCCGCTAGTTTTGAAGAATTGGTTCGCTACATGTTTCGAGATCATGTCATAAAACACCTCGAAAATATCAAATGTAGTGTAGGGCCAGCTTTATTTAAAATCAATAATATCGCAAGCAAAAAGCTCTGCAGGAAAAACAGCGCCGTTTATTGATTTCTTTGGCTGCTAGTGCTAGCTGCACGGTTTGGCTGTTTCCGGATAGATGTCACTAGTAGAACTGAATGGAAAGAAATTTAATTAAAAACGAAGATATTTCTTTCCAATGTTAACAACCTCACGAGTTTATCGCTCAGTGTGGTAAATAATGGACCCTGCCGCCTCCTTTAAGCAAGAAAAAGCTGTGGTTTGGACCTGAAAACATCTAATTTTTAATTAGATTAGATGTTCAAATCTCATGGTCTCTCAATTTTTTCTCATAAAAGCAGTCCGGAAATAATAACAAACTGGCACCATTGCTCAATATACCTGTTTCTTTTGTGCGCGCAGAACTTCCTATGCCATTTCTGTTTGATTTAGGAACCCTGTATAAGGAAAAGTTTTATTTATTATTAGTAAGTCATATTTAAACTCAATTTAGTTTTTATATTATTATCCTAATTATTCTAACCTATATTATTATTTGTTTGCGTAGTAATGCACGTGTAATATACAAAAATTTAATAAAAAATACAAATTGTTCGGATTGCAAGTAAATATATTTTTGGCCGTTTAAATAATCAAAATACCCGTATGTGAGACGTTGAGAAGCTCGTAAAACCCAAGACTGCTGCTGTATACCTGAGTTGGTCAAGCCGTAGATAGGGAATACCCTTATCTAGTCAAGCTTCATTTATTGAAACGCTAAAATCCCAGCCCACTGACTAAAATTATCATTTGTTACCCTGCCCAAGAATCGTTCAACAAAGAAGTGTAGGGAAGCATATTCTAAAATGATTTCTAAAGATTATCCATAAAATTATTTATAGAAAACGCGAATCGTTTATGCGGCTGCCTTTTTTTAAAACAGTTACTACATTTATACGCTCCTAAAACCGGTTTTATATAAGGGCGGTTTTAGATAAAGTCGCTTTCTCCGAGGGTTATATATTCCTTTAGGTTGGAAGCAATACGCTTAAACGTTTTTACAGTAAAACAAAATTATGATTGTTTTCCACAAAACCAAAACTACACTTTTTTGCACTCGACGCGCGTTTCGCTAACAACGTTAGCATCATCAGGAGACGATAAACAATCATAATTTTGTTTTAGTGCAACCAAAGGTTCCAAATTCCCAACATAGTTTTTACAGTGTTTATACAGACCCCAAAAGTGGTTTTAAAGCAGAATACCGCTTTCTTAAATCGCTTTAAAATAAAATTGATTTAGTGCCAAAAACGGTTTTAGTGATGTTTATACGGAAACATTTTCAAACCGCCCTTATTTAAAAGCGCTTTAAGGGGCCCGTATAAATAAAGTAACGTATTTTTTATTCGCAAATACATGAACCGCTGGCGTACACTCAGGTGGCATGGGGGCGCGGCGTTTCGATGCATTTGTTATTCTATGTGCTCACACTAAAAGTATTCACAGGTAGTGTTCAATACTTTGTGTATGCATGTCACCCTACTGTTCTTAACACTGCGTTTAAGCCTCCGGTTCAGGTATTATTGACGAATGCGCAATCAATTTAGCATAAATTTTCTGATAAACAACGGGTTTTACGAATTCCGGTTTTGAAAAATAATGTTTGCCAAATTCCGGGTTTTATTAAAATTGGGTTTTACAAATTACGAGTTTAATACTAATATATAAATTTCGAATGGGTTCGAAGAAATAAGTTTCGGATAAAAAATTGGTTTAACGAATTGCAGTTTCTATAGTGAATGATTTTATGATTGAACTTTCTATTATTTAACCATACCTGAACTGCCATCTTTTCACAGATATATAAAGTAAGTTTTTATAAATTTGGTAATTATTTTACTCTACAGTAATATACTGTAGAGTTAGTAATTTTTTTTATTCTATTAGCAGAAACTATAATTAGTATTTTATAGTTTGTGCCTTTAGCATACCAGTCCATCAAAATATATGAACGTTTCTACAATAAATTTTGTCCTTTTTTGCTACAAGGTTATTTCCCGAACTTCCGACCTAAAAGAAAGAAAGGAAAAAGAAAATGATGAATCCGAAAATTAAGGAATATTGCCATAAATTAGTCAGTTTTGCTGTAAGATGCACAGATTAAAAAGTATCTAAAATCCAAGGTGGTGGAATTTTTTTATCATCTTGCAAATAGGTGGCCACGTTTCTTTCGAGAGGTAAGTGTATTTTGTTTTGGAAATAGTAAATATATTTTATCATTAAATTTTTTGTTCCATATTACACTCTCACGATGGGTGAAATTTACCCGCACAAAACAAAAGTTATTTTGAAAGTGAATATTTTGGCATTTGAAAGAGTTTTACCTACTCGCGTCCGGTAAAGTGCACTTTACCGCACTCATTTCAGTGCGGGAAGATGTACTTTACCGCACTAAAAAAAAATTAGGTTTCACACTTTTACAATTTATACTCTTTTTAATAATAATCTTAAAAAGAAAGAATTTTTCAAATAAAAATTTGGTACCTAACACAAGTGCGTTTACTGCCCTTGACGGTTTGCCCGAACTCCGCTTCGCATTGTTCGTGCAACTAATGTCGCGTATGGTAAAGTATCACTTTCCGCACTTTTTAGGTAAATAACTATTAAAATATTATTATACTTGACCTATATTCCTATGTAAATTCTGCAGGTAAAGCTCACGCCTCAAAGGGGCCCTGTAGTAGTTAATAAACTGAAATCAATAATAACAAAAATTTGGATTTAAGAAAACTTGCACTATTAAAAAAAAATATAAACAAATTTTAAATAAAGAAATACTTATTCTTTAACTAACGGCATCGCTGTGGCGGTAACACCTACATAGCAATTTGTCATCCTTAGCGGATATATAGAATATGATAATATCCCTGAGAAGGAAAAGAATGTGTTAAGGAGGTTCTAATTAGATAGAATAACCCTAAGAAGGAAAAGAATGTGTTAAGGAGGTTCTAATTTAGCAATAAAATATTCGGAGCACGTTGTATGAATAGATTAAGTTCCGCCCTAATCACATGCTATGGCATGTCCACAGACAAAAAAGAAGTTAAAAAACCTCCAAATCAGTTACTTCAACCGAAAAGAAACTAAAAAACAAAAGATCAAAAGATCTTGGATGGAAATAACGAAAATTCAAACTTGGATGAGCATCCTACAAGGAACACACAAAGAACCAAAGCAAAAAGAGAAATGAATAAACGACGTTTCGCCCTGGGTAACCAGCGTGGGCTCATCAGTGGTTTCACTGGTCACCCTTCACCATACATCATTAAACACCATCATACACTTCGATTTCCAACTTTGAATCACTCACAAATAGGCATCGTTCCTCACTGGTACTTATCCAAGTTATCTGATACGGATTCGTCCTGGCGTGTTAATATTTCCAGTAGGATTATGCTCCTAAGGCAACTAAAACAATAAAGAAGTTAAAAAACCTCCAAATCAGTTACTTCAATCAAAAAGAAACTAAAAAACAAGAGATCAAAAGATCTTGGGTGGAAATAACGAAAATTCAAACTTGGATGAGCATCCCACAAGGAACACACAAAGAACCACGAAACGAAAATTACTAAATTCAAACTTGGATGAGCAGCCGCTCATTCAAGTTTGAATTTTCGTTATTTCCACCCAAGATATTTTGCTGTCTATATGTATAATAATATTATTTATAAATAGATAAAAAAATCTTCAAACTACACATTTTCAGAATGTCCAGAAAGGAAATCCTTGGGATGTTTTAGGAGGGCATTCCCAGATCCAAATAAGGATATTGGGGGAATATCTCAAATAGGACATCCTTGGAATATGCTATGTTAGATGTTCTACAAATGTTCTAATCGGAAAGTTCTTAAAATATTCCATTAATGGGGTCACACGTTTAGACATTTAGATCTATGGAATAATCTTGCGATATCCATGTTCACTTGTCGTAGCAGAAAGAAAATAACCTACTATGTTCTTTGTGGTAGTAGCGTCTCAAAATGATAGGCAACAAATATAAGGAATAATGTTCTAATAACTTTATATACTTCGCATGTGCTAACGATGAATTTAAAAGAAATTACTATTCAAATCATTTGACGATATATATATAACACTTGCTTAGAATACTTAATTTTTAAATAATAAAACATAATATAAAATTTTTCCTTTCCGAAAGAAAACGGCTCGGAAAAAGAAAGAAAAAACAAAAATGTTGTAATACCTAAAATCAATAGGTCACTATTAGGATTAAATCAAATTGCATTTCAAATGGATTCACTAAAAGCTTAGTTGGTAATCTAAGAATGCTCTTGAACGCAAAATGCCTATAATAAACTCAGCTATTGCTTTTACCTCGTCAAATGAGTTAATATTGTCAAGCGCCGTGACAAATTTTTCATAAGAGGATATCACTTCTGTGTTTTCTTGACCAATTAGATGGAGTGGCGGGAATTCAAAAAATATATGTGTAAATGTCTGTGTTGTATGCAAATTGCAAAGAATGCATTCGTTATCAAGGTTGATTGAATAGGTAATACCTTTGTAACAAATTCTAAGGTAGTGCTAAAAATATTCCTTAATGGTTTATTCTTGGAATGTCCTATGCAAGTCTCTACAAGTAAATCCTTAAATAGTATGTACCCGGCATGCCAAAGAGGTACTGTAAAGAACATGCCATAAAGGAGGTCAGACGCATATGTTTATCATGTAAATGTTCTTTTAATGCTATGTGGGCAGTAACTTTTACAAGGCTGTAATCTGTATTTATATCTTTATTAAAAGTATTAAAAACGATTAAAAACACTTTATTACGTTAACCCTAAAAAATACGTTTACGCATGGTTTTTTACCAAAACAAGAAAACCTGCTGTTAAAATATAGGACTTGTTACGGATCGATTGATGAAGGGAAAGCGACTGTGACAAGGGGACTGGACAAATATTCCAGAAGCTAACAAGGGCAAAGTGAATAAAAGAGATATACTGTTAATCAGAAGAAATAGCTCTCTAACCAAAAGAAAACGTTTAGCTGATTTGATCGTAAGGCAGAACCGACTTTTTTTCATAGGGACATTATCTCAATAGAGATATTTAGCGATTATTTATTCCTACCCGTATACTTATATCTAACGAGTTCAAAACCAAGCCAAAAGGTACTACATTTTTAAATTGTTTATGCCATGTTTCGATCTTGGCTGGATTTTATGGTGGATGCGATAGTAGAACAGCTAACTACACTCGTTGCGTACATAGGGATGGACGTATTACGTTGCGACCACAGCAACGCAAGTATTGATTACACAGTCAGCTGTTTGGCCAGCGCCTCCACCATAAAATCGAACCTCGTTCAAAAAATTGCATAAATAACGCAAAAATGAATTAATTGACTTTGTTCTGAACGCGTTAGGTAAAAGTATACGGATACAATTTAAAAAATACCCAAAGTCTTCATTATAAGTGGTATCCGTATCTGCAGCCGTATCCCTATCGAGTCAACCAATGGTGGATTCGATGACAGAACAGCTGACTGCAATCATGGGGTACGTTGCTGTGCGTATGCAACGTCACGTACAGAGTGATTCACCATATTTTTTTACACCGCTTGCCATTCTTATTATAGAGCTGGAAAAAAGTTTTATGTATGTACAGACGTTTCAAATTTTTTTGTAAAATTTCTAATAATGTCCTAAAAATTTAGCATCAGTTATCGTAACTGTCATATTTTGACATTCACTTCTTTGTTTGAATGTTTGAGACAATGATTGGTTAGCAAAACATAATCGAAAATCGTCCATCTTGAATTCGCCGTATTGAATTTTAAAAATCTGATAAGAAATTCGTTATCCCCATCCCCAAATGCCCCAACACACTAAATTTCAACGAAATCGGGCGTACTTCAACTGTACCCCCCTCCACCCCCTTCGAGTAGGGGGAGCTGTCAATTTTATCACACTATATTCTTGTATTGTTAACGCATCTATATAAGCATGCCAAATTTGAAGCCGATCGGATTTCGGGAACTTGGTCAAAATTAAGTTGCAAGATTCCACCCGAACAAACATACTTAGTTACATATATACAATGCAAGTTAAATAAAAGCTTGTAAAAAAACGTTCGCTCCTCGGAAAAGTGCAACTTTGCGCTTTCTTTTCGAAGCGCAAATATGGTATTTTTCGCTCGGTTGTAGACAAAATAAATTGGGCATTCGTTTAGTTTTTTTAACGCAATGTTTGCCGATTGCGATTTTTAAAATGAAATTTCGAACTTTGTTCACTTGACTGCGTTGCAAAAAAGCAAAGCCGATAAACATCAATTAGGTTTACAGATTAAAAAAAAAGATTGACTTTACAAAAACTTCCAAACGCTGCTTATACAGGGCACTTATGTACTTAGGTACGCAGGGTGATCAATTATATTTTGATCATGTTTGGACGCCGGTATCTCGACAACTAGATGAGATGGAATTATGATTATTGTGTCAAAAAATAGCTGCTGCCAACAAGTTTTAGTGTATTTAATAAATTCACTGTTATACGTCCTCTAAATGTCACGTTTTGACCTCAGTTACCTTTTTTTAAATGAAACTATGCACTCCTAGCACCATTTGCGAGATATATGCAAATAAATTTTTATGAATATTTATTTTTTTTTTAAACAAAAAACAAAACAAAAGTGACAAAATACCAAAGTGCCAAGCTTCTGACGTCACAGTTCCTAACTGCAAATAACATTAATAGTAATATCTACATGGCTAAAGGCTTCGCTGCTTTCGTATAGTAGTAGTGTGGTCGTCAGAACAAAAATTTGGGACTATAAGTTTACATTACGTAATAATCAACCCCAGAAACAACTTTTTAGTCGAATTCTTTTATAGCAGCGTTTGAAATTATTCCTTACCACTATGGGACAATACCAAGTTCCCGTCCTTCCGCAAGATTCCCTCTTATTCGGAAATTGGTAGTAGCCCCGAGTTTTATTCGTTATTTATTTGCCTCAATAAATTTAAGCCTCATTGAAGTAACCGACGCCACAACTAGGAAATTACTCTAAATTTCACTACAAAAGCTTGCGACATCATAGTTGCATAATGATATGGCAGTGTGGACGGAAATAACTTTTCATGAGGACTTCTATATCGCAACTTTTTTAAAGTAACATTTTCTACTATCGGGGAATCATGTTTTTTCATCGGACAGAAAATCTGCCTTCTTCTATTTTCGTTTTTTGAGTCCCAATAGTAAAGGAATAAATTGTTTTTCACCCAAATTAAAATATGATCAGCAAACGTCGATATCTCACCACATTTTGAGAGGCCCAGATGCTGGTTGTGAAACTACCAGAAAACGGCATAATTGTGAGGGAGCGTTTGCTTTTTGCAATAAACGTGACGTATATTTCACATTAAAGTTTCCTTCGTACTTGAACTTTGACTCTCTACTTGTAAAACTTCAAACTTTTTGATTGCATACATAATGCATACTAGCCATTACCAAACTAACAAATACAGACGAAATAACATCATTAACATCAAGAAGAAAGTACCTATGTAATGGAATACCAGTACGAAGAAAAATTGCTGCCGTTACAGGTAATAATACCCATTTGATTGCTGTTGCACCACATAATGAACAGCCTAAAATGCGATGCAAATATTGCCCATTAGGAAAAATCGGTTTACGATGCGACGCTGTGGAATATGTGAATCTCCAATTTGTAAAGAGCACACTATGACAACTATATTGACATGTACCACTGGTGCCGCCAATGGAGAAGATATAGATGAATATATTATGTAAATAAGTAAAAAATATGTTAGCTATTATTCCTTAGTTTAATTGTTTGTAGTAAAAATTAAAGATTTTTAATCACCTTACTTTTTCTTTCAAAAATTATAAATGTTAGGTTAAATCTAACACGAGACCATCTACGTAATTTTTTTTAACGCAACTTCTCTAGGGTTAAATCCGGCTTTAAAATACGTGCAAATGAAAATCTGCGTCTTACAATTGAATCTGGTTTTAACTCTGCGGTGCATTTGGACATTAGCGTTTCTGAGATACAAAATATTTTCTTAGTTTTAAATCGCATTTGACTTTTTAGTGATGCCCCTAAACATAATAGATTGATACTAAATTTTGAAATTTAGCATTAGGCTAGGAGACATTTTAATTTACTTACGGTCCAATAAATTTACCTTTTATCGTTGTATGAACAAGCTTTTATATAAGAAATTCCCACCGCCAGGTGTCCCCATGCCAGCTGCTTGCTGAACCTGCAATCGTTTTATATCCGACGATAATGAATGTAACATAAAAGCAAGGAGTTCCTTTTCTTCTGAAAATGGATGAACTGGACCTCGCACAAATTGATCAATATGCTTCTATTATTTGTTCATATTATAATCAATAAAAAAAGCATGATTAAATGCTAGCCGGTATTTAAAATTGAACTTCCCAAATTTTTTTTGACGCACGAATTATTGAATTTCAATATCTGGTTTTTTTAAGTCCCTTAATGTATATTTATGGACCTTATCCATCATCTATTTAAATGACTATGGACCTTGCATTGAGGCGCATTCAAGTGTTTGACTATATTCCCATATTCTCCATATCTCTGTCTGAAAACTAGGTCAACGCACGGAAGCAGAAAAAAGGTGGAAACATAATACTTCCTGAAAAACTCCACAAAAATGACCGCCTTATGTGGATGAGCCTACAGGCAAAAGAACGTAGCGTATGTAACTTGACATTACATTAATATTTTATTATTTTTAATTTTTATCAATGGGAAAACTCAAGTAATATAATTTTTAACTAGGTTTCAAGGCCGCCTGTAAACATGATATATATTTGGCTGCTTCTTTATTATCCAGTAAAATAATTTCAGTCCTTTTGTGTGTTTTTGATAAAACTATAGTGTTTTGATTTGTTCAATGCAGTTATATAACCGGAATAACCAGTGACGGTTCCTCCATAGGAGCACATGAGAACTTGCATACAGAATAACAAAGTAATAATAAAATGTCTGATTTATATTATTCTTTGTAATGTTTTCGAAACTTCCTATTATTATCAGCGCTGATTATTATGGCACCGCGTCAAAATTAGATTATACCTATAATTTGACACAGCCAGATCTCTTTCCGTCTCGCGCGCTCTCATTACCGCATCCGTCGTCCGTCTTTTCAACGCAGTTCCTGCTACCAGCTGCTCGATCTCGCCGCCGCCGCCGCCGAATGAAATTGATACCCTGCTAAAACATCAAAGGATTCATATCCTCTAAAAGCATGCCCTCAGAATTTTAGCAGTGAGTATAATCAGGTTGATTATTTGTTGTTGCAATCCCAAACAAAACTTTCATACATGAGGGGAAAAAACATATAAAATCAATGACCTTACAAACTCGTCATGGGTGTAAATTAGCCTTATACCTGCTTGCGTACTTTCCGTGTCGCATGAACCCCCAAAAGGAGCCAACCTGCTCGAGTGCATCTTTAAAGCTACTGTCAACAAATCAGCTGAGGCTTACCTTCAATAAGGTTAGATTTTAGACTGTGAAAATTACAAAAAAAGGGGGTTTCCTTCTATACCACACAACTTTATTTCCGTAGTAAAAGAACAGTTTAGAAGGTTGTTGTTATTGCCTATGTACAAAGGTGTTCTTATTAGCTACAAACTGGGTACTAAACCAGAAAATATTTAGCCGACGTATTTACAAAAAAAAAAGGATGGACCCGAGGTGCACCAAGGTTTACATGGGGGTAGGATTAGTGCTAAGGTTGGTGAAATTATGGTAGTTTTATACGCCACCAAAACAAGGTACTACCGTTATTCCTGTGTAGCGTGGTACTCATTCCCCTTCAAAAGGGGTTGGACTTTAGCTTCAATAAATTATTGATTTGGTAAGTACCACACTTGTTAAGCATTCTTAAAATCCAACCCTTACAAGGGGCGGTGGCCAAAACAACTGGGTATGTATTTTATTTCACTCTAAACTTAAGTACTTAGCTGCACTTTAATGGGCATTCGTCATCTTGGGTTCCTGACTGCAAAATGAAATGGGTACACAGCTTACTGTTGAAGTAGTCCCCTATCTTAGCCACTTAAAGCGGCCACTTAAAGCGGGTAAAATATGCCTTAATTTTGGATAAAACTAGTGAAAGTAATCAGTGAAGAAAATCAACAGCTTAAAATAAAGGACTAACCGGTTGATATGGGGCCTTGTAGATCCTTCGAATGATGGATATTCGGGTAGTTTCACTTTTAAGAAAATAGCTTCCTGTTAACAAGGCAAAAGAGGCAACCTAGCCTAATAGTGGACATTAAAATCACTTCCAAGTCACTACCCAACGGTTATGAGGAAATATTCTTAGTAAAAATTAGGAAAAATGCTGTTTTTTTCCTTTTTGATTCCCAGCCAGGAAAAATCAAGAAAATTATTTTTCTAATAGCCCATGCTTTCACAGCAAAAAGCCCTGGATTTTTGCCTTGACATTGACATTCACTGATTTGTTTACAAAATTTTAGGGGAGAGTTTTGTGCCAAATAATATAGTTTAAGGGGTTGTGGGGATATATAATGGGTTCAATAAAGTTTTACTTCTTTTATTTTTATTCCGTAATAAAGTGATAAAAGCCAACTTTACTGGGGGTTTCCGTAAAGTATATTAGAGAGACCATGTCATAGTGGCCATAGTCGTGAAATTTTGGCATAATTTACACTCAAAACAGGTAACAATTTGGCACAAAACCACAGGATGTCTCTATTGAAATAAGGACAATCCTCATTTTCTTACGGTAAGGGTTCTAACAACTAAATTTTCTTACCACGGTCCCAAACTAAAAAGCAATTAATTAGCTAATTTTTACCACCTAAAAAAAAATAAATCCGTGGTCGATTGACCCTTAACAAAATGAACCTCTGCGTGATGACGCGGAACAGTCGCACATGCGATAAAGTAGGTGGAGCCTTAAATCTGGAGAAAATCTGCAATCAGTAGGGAAAAAGGGATATTTTCTATAATTTAGGGAATTTTTATACTTCTTTGATTTTGCGATCTTTGTAAAAAATTTAATATTAAGCAATCACTTAAAAAATTATTAGAAAACGATTAACCCATGACAAAAATGCTCCATCCAAGTCCGATTTACTATTAGCAACTCAGAATCGAAATCTGTGGCAGGTCGAATTTAGTAGAAACTCGGTAAAACCCATGCCTCCGTTCGCTAATATTTTAAGCGTGGTTCCCACGCAAAGGGAAATTTGACAAACAATACTGTTTGTTGTACTGCGATACCGACTAGTGGCTAAGCTAAACAATCAAATTTACGATAGTTGATATTCTGCGTTAGTTTCAATAATTCAAATAATAGCTATGACCAGTTTATTTTCTATGTATTTATCTTGTGTTAAATGTTTTATTGTTGAATAAAATACGTATTATTGTTGAATAAAATATGTATTATTGTTGAATAAAAAATGTATTATTTTTTGAATAAAAACTGAATTATAAGTAGATTGAATATGGATATGTTTTGTTTTCAAGTATCTTTTTTCTTCGTTTCCAAATTAAAAGATCTGGGGAATTTTTAAGAAATTATCAAGGGAAAAAAAATTTTGGATCTGGAAACACTATACTCCAATCCGCTTGCTGTGCCTTGTTGCTGTGGTTCGTGATGCATGCGCGCGTTTAGCGATTTTACAAGGGCTTTTATTTATACTCTTTCTGTTGTATTACTTTTTTGAAACGTTTAAAAAATGACTTTTAGTCGTGCAACCTACAAGAAAAATTCACTGTCAATTTCTCAAATTTCTGAACCTTCTTTTCATAGATCAAGAGCTGCCACTGGGAATAACTAATATTTTTTCATTTGTGCTTCTTCCTGACATCCGATCGGCTTCAAATTAGGCATGCTTATGTAGTTGCGGTGACAATACAAGAATATAGTGTGATGAAATTGATATCTCCACCCTACTCGAGGCGGGAGGAGGGGGATACAGTTGAAGTACGCCCGATTTCGTTGAAATTTGGTGTGTTGGGGCAATTGGGGACGGAAATAACCAATTTGTAATCAGATTTTGAAAATTCAATATGGTGGATTAAAGATGGACAATTTTTAGTCATATTTTGCTAACCAATTTTAACTGTCTTATACACATCCGATTGCCTTCAAATTTGGCATGCATTTATAGTTCGAGTGACAATAAAATAATATGTCATTATTAAGCACCCATCCCCTCTACGAGGGGAGTGGAGGAGGGAAAACCTAAGTTTGTTCGATTTCGACCAAAATTGGTATACGGGGGCTTTTGGGGATAATGAATACGAATTTTTGATCAGATCTTATGCGCTTATAGTTCCGGCGACAATAAAATAATATGGTATTATTAGGTACACACTTCCCTCTAACGAGGGAAGTGGAGGGGGAAAAAGATTTAGTTTGTTTGATTTCAATCAAAATTGGCATACAGCGGTTTTTAGTTTGCGTCCATCCCTTTTATTATGGTATAAGAGAGATAAAAAATAATTTTTTTACTTTTGAGTGCATTTAATAAAAGTTTGTTCTTTAATTCTTTTTATTAATTGATCTAATTTGAGTGGCTGGCGCTCATTTACTAGATTATTCAACATCTTCTGGAAGAAAAAAACTATCTAGGAGGCAGGTTCCCTGAAAAAACTAATAAACAGGCAGCCAAAACTGGTAAAGAAAAATCCGCCGCAGTATCAGGGAAACCCCTCGGAAAAACCTAAACCTCACCCTGCTGCATAAAATAAATCATTCGATCAAGCCTTACAATCAAAAATTAGAAAATAATTGTTAGCTAGCAGGTAACCGAGTAAATTTTCTATAAATTTAGAGTCGAGATCACCTCAAGGTCCACTTTTGTGTTCGAGATGTCGCTCATAGCGGTCATAGTGCTTGGTGATGTTCGAGCGTATTACGTAACCCTACTTTTTACTTGTCAAATTTTATTTTATTCTAGCTGGATTTTTTGTGTCAGAGAATTTAATTAAACTAAATAAAAAATATGTGATTTTTGGGGTTTTTGGTAATATATTTTTGAGGTTAGGTTCTAAAAATCCGAAAAAAAAAGGCTGAATTAATTTACATTTAGAGAAGTCAAAAATATTGACCGACAAAATATTTACGAATTTGAATAAGGGTTTTGTTATCCATATAATGGGTAGTTAAAGTTGGTGATACGTATGAGGTGCCTAAGCGTAGACGAGGAATTTGGATCGGACATTTCTGTTTTTTACCTTTTAGTACCAGTATTTTTATCTTTCTTTGGTTCGACCGTTTCTTGTACTCTCTTCGGCAAAACCCGCTACGTTAGCAACAGCGTTACTTAACATATAATCTGAACGTTATATATGCTTAAACGCATGTGTGATATTTCAAACAAACTTGAATCTTGTATGTAAGTGTAGTTATCATTGCAAGGTTAATATTTGTGCGTATTTTTGTCATCCAAAATTGGTTCTCCTTTGGTCCTGGCTTTGCTGAAAAGACGTGTTTGATTTCTCTCCCCTCACAATATGAAAGTTCATAATAAAATCTAGTTACTATAATCTAAGTAAAATAATCTTCTGTAATTAAGTATATCTGTGCAAAAGCTAAAAGTTGAATACATCACATGGTGTCAGAAGTGGGATGCTTAAAACAACTATTCCAGTTCATGATTCTTTATTAAAACCAAAATTGCAACCCTTTTCCACAGTAAGAAATAATTTAAAAGAAAGACAAAATAAGCTAAAACTATAATTGAAACTCCAGAGAACTAGAAGAAATAAAACCTAGTACCCAAGTAAATTAAATTAAATTCATTTAAAAGCAAAAAAAAACATGACTAAATGATCTAGTAATAAGCAAAAATAATGTTCCTAGGTCATATAATGTAAAAATGGAAAATACAAATAATATTGCTTTTTTTCAAGGATTGTGGCAACCCTGTATTGGTTCTAGAATCCTCCTAAAAGCAAAGCGAAAAATTAGTGGTTATAGGTGGCTGTTATTTAGCTTTTCTGTCCCTTTGGATGGAACACCAAATTAGCTTCTAATCCAAGTTTTTAACATGTTTTAAATACAAATTCTAAAAAGTAATCCATTCTGCTGTATATTTCAATCTTTGTTTAGCTGTAAAAACCAAAATTAAGATCCGTGGTGGTTGCTACCCAAGTAACACAAAGTGCTGAAAAACTTTTGCAAAAACGTTGCGACAGCAAAACTTCTCTACTATTGTGTTTTTGCTGTTGTCTGCCACAACGTCTTGAAAGTGTTGATAAAACGTCGCCTAGCCCAATTTGGCAATAATTTTTTGGCCACTGCAATAACCATTGGAGCACTTTTTGCAACCGATATAGCTTTTTCAGGTAACTTAGTTAAAAAAAAACATTTCTTACAAAACCCAAAGGAAAAATGGCAAAAAAAGCAAAAATAGATTTTTATACTAATAAATGGTTGATGCGGTTTTGAAAACACAAGTATGGATGTATGGATGATGGGAATATTTATTTATACACACACTTTTAATATCGGATTTTTGGCTTCATCCATGAACCAAATTGACATGCGAAGGCCAGTTTACTGATAATACTTACCATGAAACCTCACCAAAACACGCGCGCTTCACATATTAAAAATATTCAAAGTTTTTTTTTATTTAATTTTTAGGTTACATTTTTTTGTTTTTGGATTGGAGCCAAAATAACCAAAAAAGATTTATCTCTACCTACCTCAAATAATGTTTTTTTTCCACTATTTTTTCTACTTAATATGAATAATGGGCGGGGCTTTGTTGGCGAAGCAAGCCGAAAGATCGCGACGGCTAAAATTACTGTGCTTTAGCTGACAATGTTTTTCTCCAACTATTTTTACAACTTCCTGCAAAGAAAGCGCATTATTGTCGAAACGACCCGAAAAAACCCGACAGCTAAACTTGCTGGGTTATAGCCAAAAATGTTATTTTCTGATTTTACAGCTTTATTGCTCCAATTTAGTTTTTATTGGTGTCAGGACTGATTTAAAAAAGCTAGAAAGTATGGCTTTAATATATAGCCAACATTCTGCATATTTTTCTGCCCAAAGAATAGTATTTTTAAGCAAAGTTTAATAAACACTTTTGCTTTTAATACCAGTATGGTCATCAAAATGAGTTGCGCTTACATTATGAAAGCAAAGAGTATTACAAAAACTAAGCAAGCTAATTTACAACCAAAAAGGTGCTGACAAAACGTTTTCACAGCTTTACTTTGGCCATAAATTCTAATGTGTACAATGTGTGTTACTTGGGTATATATGGTGTTTGTGATAATATCTTTAACCCAATCAATGTTAACTCATTTAACAAGTCAAATTACGCTCCTAAATTTATTAAGTAAAATAAAGAGAAAGAGATTTATGAGCATAATGACAAATACCGAGTCACTCCACAAAAAAGGGGGATAAAACAAAAATATAACAGAATACTAACGTAACGAATCCCTTGCACATTTGAAGAATACACGAGAGAGCAAATTTTACATTTATTTTCTGTCACCTGCGGGAAAATTTGATATTATAAACCATCATATCATCATAAGGGTTGCCATTACAAAGCAAATAGGGAAAAAATATCTACCAAAAACTCATTTAAATGCATATTATATCGGCACAAAAGGGGCTGATTTTTCTCGTGGTAATCAGAAACTTATTGCTGCCTAAATTATTTTTAAAGTTTTTGAAATACATACATATTTAGGTAGGTACATCTCCTATAAAATGTAAACCTGTCTCCCACTTCTGCAGGTTCAAGAAAAATGTTGAAGATTTTAGAATGAGCATGGGAACACCACATTTTGATATCGGTCAGAGAATGAAATTATTGTCAAAAACCCATTTTGTCAACTACCCTTGAGACCCTGTATGTACACTTCCGGACACATAAAACGAATACAGCAGAAGTTAGGCAACTGTCTATATTTTCAAAATTTTGTTTGCTTATTGTTACTGATTTTTGTAGGTTAACAGTTTTAGACAACATAAAGAAATTTTGTTAAGGATACTAAAAGTATTTTAACCGATATTAGGGACTTTTCGATATATAAAGTCGGCATAGCCTGACTGGTTTCTGACATTTTTGTCATCTAAACATGCTCATATTGTGCCATTCTTAAAGTTGACAAATTAAAGTTAATGCCGTCCTTTATTAAAGGCAGGCACAAAGATTATGAAAGTCGACATTATTTTGATAGCAAAGATGACATATTTAGACAATAGGGACTTATCGCTAGATAAAGTCTGAATTTAATCAGACGGCACTATTTTTGACAATTCCGCACGAAGTTTAACAGGATTCTGACATTATTGTTGTCTAAATATGTCATCTTTGCTAGCAAAATAATGTCGACTTTCATAATGTTTGTGCCTGACTTTAATAAAGGACGGCATTGCCTTTAATTTGTCAAATTTAAGAATGGCATAATATGAGCATGTTTAGATGCCATGTTTATTTGACAAAAATGTCAGAAACCTTTCAACCTTCGTGCGAAACTGTAAGAAATAGTGCCGAGTCAGGCTATGCTGAACAATGTCAGAATTATTTTAAACTTCGTGCGGAATTGTCAAAAATAGTGCCGTCTTTATTAAGGTCAGGTTATGACGACTTTATATACCGATAAGTCCCTATTACTGGTTCTATAGTTTTAAGATCTAATCGCTGTTACGAAATATAAAAAAAAAGATAAAACATTTTTAACACAAAATTTGTATTGTAAAAAATTAATTCAATCAAATTTTGGTAAAACAGGATCAGTTTTATAAACAACAAAATATTAAAAAACAAATAGAAATCAAATAACTTATCGATACCAAAATCAAAAATATTAACTTCAGTATCTGGTCATTGCACCATTTGCTTGAATAATTGTTTCTATATCCCATGGCATGGAGTTAAATTTTCAAATAAATCTGGATTTTCTTCAACGATCTCTTCATAAACTCTAGCCAGTAGCTCCATCAAATGGTCAGCATTCCGTGAAAGAATATTAAATTTTGATAACTTTTTTGCAATGAGCCCCAATACGTTCTCCATGGAATAGGCATCGGGGGTCTTTGCTGGCCATGGCAAAAGTTTAATATTATGCTCCCTGAACCATTGCTGAGAAATCCTGACAGTGCGTACCAGGCAGTTGTCTTGTTGATACACAAAGTCATCGGGATATAAAGCGGATATTTCTGGATACATAATATTTTGCATCATTTTTATATAAACCTCCGCTGTAAACCTTCCTGCCTTGAATACTGAAAAGCGCACCTCTTGCCGACATCCTGCACCAAACTTTGACAGAAAATCTTCCGGCTCGATCTTTGTTGCCGGAAGTATACCGCTCTACATATTTTGTGTTCGAGGGCCGATAAACCAAAATTTGTTTTTTGTCGTGATGAAAAATGTTTTCATAGGTATAAGCTACCTGCCGCCAAAATTCGCTTTCCTGTCTCGAATAGTTCGGAGTAATCTGGCTTGTTTTTTTTTCTTCATTTAGCCTTATCTTTTTGGCTGCAACATCTCAGCCTCGACTTCTTTATCCGTCTTAGTGCAGTTCTTACTGTACCAGGAAAATTTACTGTTAATTTTGCTTCTTTGGCCGTGGCAAACGAGTGTTCTTCCAGGAAATTAGTGATCTGCTGATCCTGTTGGGGTGTGCTGACTTTGGTCAAGCCAGTTCCTTCCTTTCGTCGAACAGTTCCTTCTTCTTCGTATTTTCTTTTTAATCGTACTATAGTAAACTTGTCTCGTCTACAATGATCGGCGACCCGACGAACAGACCAACCTCCATCTAATTTTGCTAAAATTTGAGATTTATCGAATTATGCCGATCCCTGTCGTGGCATTTTTAATTGTTTTTTTAAGTTGAACAAGACTGTGACAATATAGAGAAAGTAATAGCTACGCGAGAGTGACCGATACTATGTTATACTTGGGGAACATTGTTGGACGGCGACACGAGCGCAGCCGGTGGCTACAGGAAGGAACTACTTGTATGTACAGCCAGACGCATAATAAAATACATTATTGTTTGGTTAATTTTTTACAGGCACTTACTTATTTAATAATAAAAAGATATAAAAAAACTTAACAGGCGCCGTTTTTCCATACTTTTTAGTGTTAAAAAAAGCAATGCATTCGCGAAAGGTTTTAGCTCTATACAAACCTTAATCTACTTCGTACTGTTCCATGCAGCTAAAAAACTTTCTTTAGCTTACAAAAAGTTTTTTTGAACCCTTCAAAAATCTAAAATAGGAGTAGGGGGTTATAACTATGTTTTAACCTATATATCTTTTTATAGGTTGTATTTTAACCTATTATCTTCTTGCTTAACTCTGTATAATTCATCACAATATTTTCTTCAGGGATTTGGTTCGTCAAAATCTGAACCCCAATTTTCGGCACTCTTCAAATAGTCCCATGCTCTTTAGCTTTAATGGTAGTGATCCAGCCTGAGCTCTTAATCCACTATATAGCTAATCCCATAAACTAGCGCAATTTCCAACTAAACCTGATTAAAATAACTCACTTTTGAAAAGCTGGTGGCAAAAACCGGCAGCTACAAAATTAAAATTGTTTGAAGTATATTTCGACATTGAAAAATGCTCTGTCTTTCTTTTATGATCATATGGAAAGAGATGGACAGGGCAAGGTAGGTGTTTACTTAATACATGCATTACTTTCACTCTCCACCGCAATGCGCTACAGGAACGTAGTTCCTGCGCGGCCCTATCTTTCTGTTAGTCTCCGTAAGTTATTAGGTGACAACAAAACATGATAATGAGAGGACTTTGACACTTTGTGACAGAAAAGGTTACTAAATCGTAAAGGACATATTGCATATAAAATCGGCGTATGAGTTTTATGTGTCGTGAAGTGTACCGATAAGTCCCTATTAAAGGTAGGCACAAATATTAGCGATGAAAAAAGCTCTGGCTGAATAGCCCAAACGTAGTTTTTGAATAGCCTTAGCAACCACGAAGATCGCCGTCCCATAACAGAATATATGTAGTTCCTAAAAGTATGTAATAATTGTTTACGCAGGTCAGGGGGGTTTTTGGGGGTTAAACCCCTCCCCCAAGAGGTCCAACCCAATCTACAATAAATTAATTATGATCAAGAGCCCCAAGGAGAGCTATAGCTCCCCCACTTTTTTGACCCTTTACTCCGGTTTGTCATGTCTTAAATTCTAAAAATTTTGCCTGCGGTGACATGACGTCACTAATTGTTACAATTTTAGTTTATTTCTAAGGAATTTATATCACCAGCATTCAAAACTTGTAATACATGGCATTCTTAGTATATATTTACTTTAAATTTTCATCTGCGGCGCATTTATGATTTGGCAACAAATATATATATATACCACCGCAATCCACACCTTTTTGGCATCTAACCCAATCTACTTTTTTTAAAATATTTTACAAAAACATAAGCAAATATATTTCGCTTCACTTGCAGATGCCATTATATTGAAGTAGTACGGGTATTAAACAAGTAGGAAGTTTTGTTTGGCTTTAACTATGCAATTAGTTCATCAAAAATCGAATGCTTTGATAAAAATTATATTATTGCATGTCGAACCAACATTTCGTTTTTCACTTCATTAGGTACCGCCGGTTCACAAAAAATTGAATAAAGCATTGATATTTTGGCTGTCAAATACCAAAGCAAAATTACGACAGATCTATCTGTCGTGGGCATTGATCCTAGAATGCGTGGAAAGTCCCCGTATTAAAAAAGGAAACATGTGCGGAAAAGCAGTTTCATTTGATTTGTGCAAATTTAAAAACCAATTTTTGTGTTCATAGGACAAATAGCATAAACAACTCGACAGAAAGTAACTTTCTTACTTTTTCACTCGGCTAGCGCCTCGTTCACAACATTCACGCTCGCTCGTGTAAAACCTATCACTTCCTTTTCTTGTTATTTAATATTTTATCTTGCCCCCCTATATTAATATTAGCTTCAGATTTATTGTTTTGTGCTTTGTTATACAGGATTCCTAAGCAAATCCTTAGGGGGCCAAGCAGCCGTGTATAAGACGCAGACAAACGGTAAAGCACATTAGGCAGAAAATGTTCATACCTTTAGGACTGGAATAAAAATTGTTTTTTCTCGACTTTAATACCAAACTGATGAAAGATATCGTAAAAAAAATATTTTTCGGCTTTTCATTTTGTAACCATTGTCCTTACGCACTGTTTACAGGCTGGGGACTGAGATACATGCAAATGCCTAACCTAAAGCGTTCATACACGGCCGGAGAAATCGACTGAGATATTTTCATAGAAACTTTATCAAGCAAATAGGAGGGGTTGACGCCTTCGAACGTCCAACCCGGGTTTTGCACTTTGATTCGAAATCAAAAAGGAGGAACAGTCAGATGTGGGGCCGTGCACAAATTACGTAACGGTGATTTTACCAATTTTTGACTCCTTCCCTATGTAATGTTTTGTAACGGTTTGGCACGCCACTCCCCTAATATTACGTAATAAATTCAAGACCACTACCCCCCTCCCAAAAAAAAAAACTTTTCACTTATTTTCATTCCAAATTTTCTTAGTTTCACACAAATGCAAACGCTGTCGAAAACCCCCCTCCCCCTACGTAACGTTTTGTAACCCCCCTCCCCCCTATGACCATTACGTAATTTGTGCACGGCCCCTGTAGTCCCAGTGGAGGAGAGCGAGAAAATTGATATTTTTTTCTTAAAAATTATAGTCTTTAGACCTATTTCTTTGCGTTCCCGAAATTACGTAATTTTTGAAAAATTTTTATTTCGTGCTTTGTTTTTCTAACATTTTTGCGTTCGGCTAATTTAATTGAAAAAATTTTGCCTGCGGCGCCCTTTATCTTCTCACTCGAAACCAAGATCCCCCGTTTTAGGGAAACTGATCCCGTCTCTGTTTCTAAATTTTTTCGAATAAAAGTAGATAGAGTATGACCATGGGAGAAATAATTTTTTTCTACGGTATGACGAAAATTTCGAGAAAGTTGAAAAAAAAATAAAAAAAGTGGCAGAGCTCAAGTTTTTCGTAAAAAAAACGTTTTTTGTAAAGAAACAGAGCAATATAAATCTCTTCACCCCTTTTTGGGTGTTACAAATATTGGCAGCTCCTTATTTTTCGCTTTCCGCTAGTTTTGAAGAATTGGTTCGCTACATGTTTCGAGATCATGTCATAAAACACCTCGAAAATATCAAATGTAGTGTAGAGCCAGCTTTATTTAAAATCAATAATATCGCAAGAAAAAAGCTCTGCAGGAAAAACAGCGCCGTTTATTGATTTCTTTGGCTGCTAGTGCTAGCTGCATGGTTTGGCCGTTTCCGGATAGATGTCACTAGTAGAACAGAATGGAAAGAAATTTAATTAAAAACAAAGATATTTCTTTCTAATGTTAACAACCTCACGAGTTTATCGCTCAGTGTGGTAAATAATGGACCCTGCCGCCTCCTTTAAGCAAGAAAAAGCTGTGGTTTGGACCTGAAAACATCTAATTTTTAATTAGATTCAAATCTGTCCCTTTCTTGAGCCTCACAATATCCCAATCTATTGTAAAATTCTTGGCGCGTAGCAGCCAACATTTCAGGGGTGATAGAGTTGCCCGCATCCAAAATTTTCGCCCTAAACTCCTGTATAGTCGTAGGCCGTAAGTGAGGGTGTTGGAAAATTTTGTCGTGCCAACAACCCCATAGGAAAAAGTCATTTGGCGCAAGATCTGGTGATCTAGGAGGCCATAGGATATTTCCATACGTGGAAATAATTCTATCACCAAATACCTGACGAAGGTAATTTGTAGCCTGGCGTGAAATGTGGAATGAACAGCCATCTTGCTGAAACCATAATTCGTCCAAATTTATGTTGAGTTCCCTCAACCGTAGTAAAACCTGGTGTTGGAGAAGTTCAACATATTTTTGGCTATTCAAATTCCCTTCAATGAAAAAGGGTCCAATAATGTGATCCCCGACAATACCGCTCCAAACATTTAATTTTTGAGGATGTTGCGTTCTAACACTTGCGTGCAGATGTTTATTTTCGCGGGACCAATAGTGGCTATTTTGTGGATTGTGACAGCTATGAAGTTCAAATATCTTCTCGTCACTAAACAAAACTTTTGATAGGAAATTTTCGTTCCTGTCACATTTATCCCTCATAACCTCACAATACTCTAACCGACGAAAATAATCACCTGGTTGCAATTCCTGCGACTTCCCAATCTTAAACGACTTGTAGCCGTATTTTTTTAGGATCCATTGGCAAGTACTGTTGGGAATATCCAGTGCCTCCGCAATCGGTTTCGTCGAACATGGTTCATGTGCCTCAACGTCAGCGCATACCATTTCGTCTCGTTCCACCCTGTGTGGAAGAACGGGATGCTCTGGTATTTCACCGTCGTGGTAACACTTTCTACAACCATTTATGCACCCGTACCTTTCAAAACGATGATAAATGTTGTGGACAGTTTGAGCCACAGGAACCGGTCGATCTGGAAACGCAAAAACAAAAAGCCCAATGACCTCGTCCGCACCATCACTTTTTATGTAGTTTTTAATAATAAAAATCTTTTCTTCTCGAGTATACGGCATTTTAAAAACACAAAATTTACGAAACTGAAGCGACTCGAAAGGAAATAAAAATGCAAAGCCTGTGAATCCCAGTTTTTCCTCGATCATCTCATGGTGTGGCCGCCATCTAGCGGAATTTGCAGACATCTTGTCAACGGTTATTATTGCAACTATGATTTATGCTTACAATGAAAGAGTGGCGACAATTTTTTCTCATGAAAGCAGTCCGGAGATAATAACAAATGGGCACCATTGCTCAATATACCTGTTTCTTTTGTGCGCGCAGAACTTTCTATGCCATTTCTGTTTGATTTATTGAAATCCTATCCCTAAGGAAAATCTTAGGAACCCTGTAGTATATTAAATAGATTTGAAACTAAGTTGCTAATAATTGGATTTTACAAATTTGGATTTAATAATTGCTCCCTTAGTATTCTGCCAAATAATTTACACAAAGGTTTCATTAAAAACAAAGCCAAACCATCGACAATAACGTGAAAATGATCCGGCATAAGTGCTGAAACAATTTCGATAATTTTGCATGAAAGCGTATATTGTATCAAAACTAAACGAGTTCTTTGCATTTTCATATTTATGCAAAATGGCCCGACACCCAAGGAAAAGGACAATTTTACAAAATGTAAAAATGAACAAAATAAATGTTGTTTTAGCTAGAAAATAAAAAGTTGTTCCGACGACGAATATTCAAAAAATAAACACATTTGACAGAAAATAACCTCAAAAATTTTAGAACGCTTTCTTCCTTCCTCTATGGATTTTTGAGAAAGCAAATCTCTTTATTTTCTTTATCTAGAACCTCCTATCCAGGCACAAATCCCTAATATTTTCCCCGAAAATAAAAGTTTGTTTGCGCTTCAGTGGTCACGTTACACGTTGTTTTTAAAAGCTACTAGGGTAAATAGGGTTGTTTTTGATAGTTAGTGAGGTTGCAAGCAAGCTAAATGTAGGGGAGAACCGGTCAGCTCCGTGATACCCCCTGATCCAACACAACAATCCTTTTGATAGTCTTAGTTAGATAGAGTAGTGCTAATCTTGGGTATGTATTTGGGGAATTCTGGATCCAAGTATAGGTTATTCAAACAAAATATAATAAATACTTTACGAAAGTGGTTAAAAAAGCGTGGTAAGGTCTGTTGCATTTTAAATTGAGTACAGACGAAGTTATCGGGCTGTAAATTGGCACTATAAAAAAAAACATCTCCTAACATTAGAAAAAAAACGATGTAATATGCATGTAAATCAACTGCATACTGAACATGTATTTTGCTGCTTCTTTAAAGCGCCCCTGTGTTTGGGGGGTTAAACCCCCCCCCCAGGAGGTCAAACCCAATCTACAATAAATTAATCATGATCAAGGGCCCCAGGGAGAGCTATAGCTGACTCTTTACTCCGGTTTGTGACGTGTGTTTGGTGTGATGTCTTAAATTTTTTTTAGTTTAATTCCAAGGAATTTTTATCACCAGGATTCAAAACGTGTAACCAATGGCATTCTCAACAAATCTGTATATACCACCGCAACCCACCCCTTCTTGGCATCTAACCCAATCTACTTTTTCAAAAATATTTTACAAAGAATTTAAGAGATCAACATGTTTAAATAATTTTTTGTTTATTTTGTCAAAATTTTCGCCTGGCGCTGTACCAATATTACGTATTGTTACAATTTTGTTTAATTTACAGCAATTTGTTTGTTTTTTTTGTTGCAATTTGTTGTTTGCGGCGCATTTAAGGGTTAATTTTGAAAAAATCTGCAGATGAGGCTTGCTTCTAAATATAAGTATTTTTGTGTCATATACACTAACTCAACACCCATTTAACCGCCCCTCAACCTTCCCTTCAAGGATGAAAGCCCCCCCCCCAGAGTCGATTTCTGGCTACGCCACTGACTCCAACAATGTTAAATTTTCAATTTTTTCTCAATTGGTTTATGAGATATTCCCGTTTGAATGAAATTACCATTGGATCAACTCAAAATTCAATCTCAATAGTATAAAAACCCTGAAACACTACGATTTAGTTTGTAAGGGGATCACTTTATTGCGACCTCGACTTGCCTGCAGGATTGTCGCCCTCCGAGGAGTGAAACTTACCCCTATAATTTGCCAAAGGATTACTTTAACAATCTTTAGATATTTTTACTCATCAAAGCCAGGATTTGGGGCGGATACATTCTATTTTAAAGGAGAGACTGTGGTTTTGTTTGACATAACCAAACCTAACGCCATCTTACCCAACATAAATAAGAAAAAGCGGCACATTTAGACGCCGCATGCCAAATTTTTGTTTTTTTAGTTGTCAAAGCCATACCTAATGTAAATCTAAGTAATAAAAGCGGCGCAGGCGAAAATTTTTGCAATTTCGTTTCATAGCAAAAAACGGTAAACTTGCATAGCCTTGTGTTGCAGGCAAAAATTTTTGCTTTGACTTACGTTTATTTCAAGGTAAATAGGGTTGTTTTTGATAGTTAGTGATATTGAAAGCAAGCTAAATGTAGGGGAGAACCGGCCAGCTCCGTGATACCCCCTGAGCCAACACAACAATCCTTTTGATAGTCTTAGTTAGATAGAGTAGTGCTAATCTTGGGTATGTATTTGGGGAATTCTGGATCCAAGTATAGGTTATTCAAACAAAATATAATAAATACTTTACGAAAGTGGTTAAAAAAGCGTGGTAAGGTCTGTTGCATTTTAAATTGAGTACAGACGAACTTATCGGGCTGTAAATTGGCACTATAAAAAAAACATCTCCTAACATTAGAAAAAAAACGATGTAATATGCATGTAAATCAACTGCATACTGAACATGTATTTTGCTGCTTCTTTAAAGCGCCCCTGTGTTTGGGGGGTTAAACCCCCCCCCCAGGAGGTCCAACCCAATCTACAATAAATTAATCATGATCAAGGGCCCCAGGGAGAGCTATAGCTGACTCTTTACTCCGGTTTGTGACGTGTGTTTGGTGTGATGTCTTAAATTTTTTTTAGTTTAATTCCAAGGAATTTTTATCACCAGGATTCAAAACGTGTAACCAATGGCATTCTCAACAAATCTGTATATACCACCGCAACCCACCCCTTCTTGGCATCTAACCCAATCTACTTTTTCAAAAATATTTTACAAAGAATTTAAGAGATCAACATGTTTAAATAATTTTTTGTTTATTTTGTCAAAATTTTCGCCTGGCGCTGTACCAATATTACGTATTGTTACAATTTTGTTTAATTTACAGCAATTTGTTTGTTTTTTTTGTTGCAATTTGTTGTTTGCGGCGCATTTAAGGGTTAATTTTGAAAAAATCTGCAGATGAGGCTTGCTTCTAAATATAAGTATTTTTGTGTCATATACACTAACTCAACACCCATTTAACCGCCCCTCAACCTTCCCTTCAAGGATGAAAGCCCCCCCCCAGAGTCGATTTCTGGCTACGCCACTGACTCCACCAATGTTAAATTTTCAATTTTTTCTCAATTGGTTTATGAGATATTCCCGTTTGAATGAAATTACCATTGGATCAACTCAAAATTCAATCTCAATAGTATAAAAACCCTGAAACACTACGATTTAGTTTGTAAGGGGATCACTTTATTGCGACCTCGACTTGCCTGTAGGATTGTCGCCCTCCGAGGAGTGAAACTTACCCCTATAATTTGCCAAAGGATTACTTTAACAATCTTTAGATATTTTTACTCATCAAAGCCAGGATGTGGGGCGGATACATTCTATTTTAAAGGAGAGACTGTGGTTTTGTTTGACATAACCAAACCTAACGCCATCTTACCCAACATAAATAAGAAAAAGCGGCACATTTAGACGCCGCATGCCAAATTTTTGTTTTTTTAGTTGTCAAAGCCATACCTAATGTAAATCTAAGTAATAAAAGCGGCGCAGGCGAAAATTTTTGCAATTTCGTTTCATAGCAAAAAACGGTAAACTTGCATAGCCTTGTGTTGCAGGCAAAAATTTTTGCTTTGACTTACGTTTATTTCAAGGTTTTCTTGAAAAAATCTACACCTAAGCCTAACTTACTTAGGTAACGTCAGATGAAAAGGCGAAGGGGAGATCGCACTGCCCCCCCCCCCATGTATCTGCCACTGATGATTGGATTTACCCTTTACTTTTAAACAGAGGGATACCTACGTTGTTAAAATATTAGGTTAATTCTCTGTTCGAAAACAATTTCATTTTAATTATAATTATTAAACAAAGATTAATACTTCTAGAAGTGAAATTTTAATTTGTAAAGGTAAGCAGAAGGAAACCATGCAAATATTCGAAATGTGGCTTCCATGCAAAAGTACAGTCTATCAAAAACTCAAACAAAACAACTCAAAATCAAAAACTTATCATTTCTGTGAAGATAATCAAAGTACCTTCAGAACAAGGTACCACTCGACCTATGTTCCCCATTCAAATTATAGGGGGAAAAGTACTTCATTTGCAAACTAAATCGATGTGTCTCAGTGTTTTTCCATTTTTTTCATTAAACTTTTAGTTGAGCCAATGCAATGGTAATTTAAAACGCAAATGTCTCGTGAAAGAATTGAAAAAATATCAAAAATTTATCACTGCTGTAAAGATAATCAAAATACCTTCAAAACAAGGTACCACCACTCGGAGGGCGACAACCCTACAGCACCTATAGTGGTGGTCGCAAAAAATTGTCCCCCTTGTAAACTAAATCGACATGTCTCGGGGTTTTTCTGAAATTTCAGCAGTTTTCGGTAAATCCTGGGTGGGCAGTTTGAAATGGGACACACTATATTAATTTCAAAAAAATCTGTTGGTTTCGACTCACACCTATAGATTTTTTAAGCAAGGTGCTGTTAGAAAACTATTTTAATGAAGGAGAAAGCTACTTTATTTAAAACCGTTCTTATATAAAACCGGTTTGAGGCGCGTATAAACGTAGTAAACTAAATACCGTCCCCTTTGTATTTTTTACGTACAAGTAGATGGTGGAATCGGTTGTTGATTTTTTTTTAATTGAAAGAAATTTTCAACAATTGCTGAAAAATTCATTGTTGCAAAAGCCAGTTAAGATTTTTGTAGAACGATTTTAGTTTTTAAAAATTCTTCTATTTTTCAAAAGCAGTTTACAGCGTGAAGCCAAAGCTCACGATGATTTTTAGAACAAGTAAGCGTAAAAATAAAGAATAACAGCTATCTAATACAAAAGATTGGTCTTGCTATCCAGAGGGGAAATTCGTCGTCCGTCCTCGGTACTCTACCTGTGGGAACTGAGCTGAGGAGCTTTTTTATTTATAATTATAATTATTATTTTAATTTATTTTAATTTATATGTAACTTTTTTAGCATTATTTGTAAAACCAATTTTTAAGCTATAACAATAGAGATTATATTTATCCCAAAAAATGTTTAACTTTTTATCTAAAACAAAATTGTGGACATTAAGGACACAGAGAGGTATATTTTGACCAAATTTCGTGAAATTAAAAATATATTTTTAAACAAAAATATTACGATTTTCGCATTTTTATCGAAAATTTTGGGGTTATGTTAAAAAGTAACATTAACCAAAGTTGTAGATCTTTTTACGGTCTACAACTTTTGTATAAAAGGTTTTGTTCTATAAAGTTCAGTTTTGCCGGAAACTGCAATAATACCATTTTTCTCTCCCTCACCCACCACCAAATCCACTATCGCATTTTTTAAAACGTTTATCAGAAGCCCCTTTACCATTTACCATTTCCACTCGTCAAACTGCTGTTAAAAATTTGTTTGTCTCTTATTTTAATTTGGTTGGACTACTAATATAATTTTGTTTGTTTATTTTGGTATATGTGGTGGCATAAACCCTATAGAAGTTAAATAATTTTACCGTGTAAATATAAATTTGTCTCCCCTATTTTGTTTTAACAGTCAACGGCTTAAAACTAGCACAAAACTGAAAATTAATGCAAACTTATTCCGAAATTTTTAACAGAGGTGGTGACAAGCTAAGCAAGTCGGAAATAGTTAGGTTTTGTTTTCCTTAAATGACACACTACGTGCCCTTTTTGTTATGGTAATTCGGTAGAAAGTTTTTTGTTTTCCGCTTATATTAATAGAGCTGCCGAGAGTATGACCCTCCATACAACTTTCAACAAATCTTTTGGTATGGACAAAGATAGGGAAGATCAAAAGATCTTGGGAGGAAAGAACAAAAATTCAAAATTGGATGAGCGTCCCACAAGGAACACACAAAAGACCAAAGCGAAAGAAGAAACAATTAAACGATGTTTCGCCCCGGGTGGGCTCGTCAGTGGATTCACTAGTCACCCTTAATCCAGACATCATTTAATACCATCGCACACTCTGACTTCCAACTCTGAATCACTCACAAATAGGCATCGTTCCGCATGGTATTATTATAAGTCACCTGATACGGGTTCGTCCTGGCGTGTTAATCTTTCCAATAGGAATATGCTTCTAAGACAATTAAAACAAGAAATTAAATTAATTGTCTTGGGAGCATATTCCTATTAGAAAGATTAACACGCCAGGACGAACCCATATCAGGTGACTTATAATAAGTACAATGCGGAACGATGCCTATTTGTGAGTGATTCAGAGTTGGAAGTCAGAGTGTGCGATGGTATTAAATGATGTCTGGATTGAGGGTGACTAGTGAATCCACTGACGAGCCCACCCGGGGCGAAACATCGTTTAATTGTTTCTCCTTTAGCTAGGACGAACCCGTATCAGGTGACTTATAATAAGTACCATGCGGAACGATGCCTATTTGTGAGTGATTCAGAGTTGGAAGTCAGAGTGTGCGATGGTATTAAATGATGTCTGGATTGAGGGTGACTAGTGAATCCACTGACGAGCCCACGCTGGTCACCCTGGGCGAAACATCGTTTAATTATTTCTCCTTTAGCTAGGACGAACCCATATCAGGTGACTTATAATAAGTACAATGCGGAACGATGCCTATTTGTGAGTGATTCAGAGTTGGAAGTCAGAGTGTGCGATGGTATTAAATGATGTCTGGATTGAGGGTGACTAGTGAATCCACTGACGAGCCCACGCTGGTCACCCTGGGCGAAACATCGTTTAATTATTTCTCCTTTAGCTAGGACGAACCCGTATCAGGTGACTTATAATAAGTACCATGCTGAACGATGCCTATTTGTGAGTGATTCAGAGTTGGAAGTCAGAGTGTGCGATGGTATTAAATGATGTCTGGATTAAGGGTGACTAGTGAATCCACTGACGAGCCCACGCTGGTCACCCTGGGCGAAACATCGTTTAATTATTTCTCCTTTAGCTAGGACGAACCCGTATCAGGTGACTTATAATAAGTACCATGCGGAACGATGCCTATTTGTGAGTGATTCAGAGTTGGAAGTCAGAGTGTGCGATGGTATTAAATGGTGTCTGGGTTGAGGGTGACTAGTGAATCCACTGACGAGCCCACGCTGGTCACCCTGGGAGAA
This sequence comes from Oxystoma pomonae, assembly GCA_963921995.1. Classification (NCBI taxonomy): domain Eukaryota; kingdom Metazoa; phylum Arthropoda; class Insecta; order Coleoptera; family Brentidae; genus Oxystoma; species Oxystoma pomonae. Next base: position 46,105,835 of record OY998171.1, on the reverse strand, counting down.
ACATCGTTTAATTATTTCTCCTTTCGCTTTAGTCTTTTTTGTGTTCCTCGTGGGACGCTCATCCAATTTTGAATTTTCGTTCTTTCCTCCCAAGATCTTTTGATCTTCCCTTTTTTAGATTTTTTTTCGGTTGATGTAACTGATTTGAAAGTTTAACTTCATGGACAAAGATGTTGAAGATTTTTAGAATGGGCTTTAATACGAGCGAAATGTCCAAACGCGATGGCAGTCATTTTTTTACTGGGCAGGGAAAACAGATTGTTTGGTTCACCCTTATGGAGTAAAAGATGAAAATTATTGTTTTTTTAATTCTGTCCAGTTCTTTCAATTAGAACGCCAATCAACGGAAAATTTTCCCGGTTCCCACCTATGTGTTTCCCATGCGCGGTCAGCCTGACTCACAAAACTAGGGGTGTCTTGCGATTTCACGAACTGTGACTTTGTCACTATTACACGTCTGTCGCAGTCACGGCCTGCTCCAGTCCGAACAAAATAGCAGTGAAATTTTGTCACAGGCTGGCACTCGATGGTTGTCGCACAGCCACGAAACTTGCGTTGCGGTCGCGTCGCAGCATAAGCATAAAGTCGCGGAAGTCGCGATCGCGAGTATAAACTGCGTTTTTCCACTGAAAGCGGGAGTAGGACGATGCGATCAATCAAATTTAAATTTCTTTGTCTGCGACGCGAGGTAGAAAACATCATTTTTTTCATAAACTGCTCCAAAAAGTCACTGCTATTCGTCATCGTGACACAACTGGAACAGTCACGTCTTGTCACGGCTTCACTAAAATCGCGGATTGGCCCATCCCTACGCAAAACTCATCACGTGGTGCGATATGAACTTATATAGGCATATCCTGCTTACACCATGAGAAAACGCATAGGTGGGAACCACTGTCTCTAAAATAAAGACGGTCTAGTAATTTTTGTACTTCTCCCACCTGATGTGTGAGATTTGGCGTTATATTATTTTTGCATATATTTTTGTAATAAAATATGTGTTTCTTCTCTTCTTGCCCTAATTAAATACCCATAGACCTATCGGATTAGCTCATTTAGCGAGAAAAAAATTAAAAAATTTTAACAGCAATTTGATGAGTGTAAATGGTAAAGGGGCTTCTGATAAACGTTTTAAAAAAAAGTGGGGCTCTTACGGGGTGGATCTGGAGGGGAAAGGGGGACAAAAATGGTATTATTGCAATTTCCGGCAAAACTGAACGTCATAGAGTAAAAACTTCAATATAAAAGTTGTAGACGGTGCACAGTTCTACAAATTTTGTATATATCACTTTTTAACATAACCTTAAAATTTTCCAGAAAAATGCAAAAAATCGTAATATTTTCATTTTTTCGCTTTTTATTTTTCAATTAAACTTAATTAAACATTTTTTGAGATATTAATTTTTTTCGGGTCCAAATCACTTTTTTTTCAATCAAAAATTTTACTCAGGAAAATTCTCGAAGTATTTTTTGAAGCTGCTGGTTTTTTTTTTGCTTTGACATATACTTTTTGGTATTGGCTTAATAATGGCTTTTGCAACAATGAATTTTTCAGCAATTGTTGATAGTTTGTTTCAATTAAAAAAAATCATAAACCGAATACACCATCTATTTGTACGGAAAAAATACAAAGTAGACGGTATTTAATTTACTACGTTTATACGAACCTAAAACCGGTTTTATATAAGAACAGTTTTAAATAAAGTCGCTTTCTTCTTCATTAAAATTGTTTTCTAACAGCTGATCGATGTACTGTCAATCCTCTTACCTTACAGTTTCTTAAATATTAAAACATATATTTTTATATTAAAAAAACCTTATATTGCATTTTTTTAAACGCAAATAAAATAACTAAGTTATCAATTTTTTTTCCAGTTTAAAATAAAATTGACTTAGTATTTAAAATTATTCCAATGTTATGTATAGGACAAACATTTTCAAACTGCCATTAGTTTAAAAGCGCTTTAAGAGTACCATATAAACAAAGTAATTGTTTGACCTAAAACTTTATTTTTGTGCAGTATTGCTTTAAACATCTTATTTCGATTAATAAAGTATCATACATATACTAAAATTGTTTGTCGTAGAATCGGTTGGTGCGCTTATTTTTTATTTTTATTTAATAATTAAAATATATTTGTTCAATATATTATTTGAAACTGTTTTTTTTTACCTTATAAATAAATTTAAATCTAAAGTCCTTCTCTATATGAATGTAATTTTTTAAAATTAAGAAATAAAATGAATAGGCCATTTTTTAAATAAGTTATTTCATATTCCGATTTTTGCTTTAAAAAATATATTTTTCTAAATTTTGCAATGGATATTTATATTAGTAATTCACGAAAAATCGTTAGGTAATCTATTAGAGCTTATTAAGCCGGAATTGCAAAAACAAAATTGTCGTTTTTAATATTTTTTTATTTTACCGAGAATATTCCTGAGTAGAATTTTTGACATTGCTATTTTTTTTTTGTTTTGACATATTCTTTTTGGTAAGATAATAAAAAATTATAGTTACAATTAAAAAACATGCTCAGAAATGCAAAAAAACAAATAATGGTATTACCAACTTTTCATTTTTCAGTAATTGTTTATAATTTATCTCAATTTAAAAAAATCAAGTATCCTATGCACCATTGCTATATTCTTAGAATGCACTTTTCTTATCATCATCAAAAATTATATTCATATAAACAAGATTCATTCATATAAAAAAGAAAATGCACCAATCGATTCTACGGTAAACAATTTTTTTTATGTATGACACTTCTTAAGTCAAACAATTACTTTGTTTATACGGTACTCTTAAAGTGCTTTTAAACAAAGGACGGTTTGAAAATGCTTGTCCTAAACATAGGAACAACTTTAAATACCAAATCAATTTTATTTTAAACGGGAAAAAAAATTGTTAACTTAGTTGTTTTATTTGCGTTTAAAAAAAATGTAATATAAGGATTTTTTAATATAACAATATATATGTTTTAATTTGTGAGGAACTGTAAGGTAAGAGAATTGACAATACATCGATCAGCTGTTATAAAACGATTTTAATGAAGGAGAAAGCGACTTTATTTAAAACCGTTCTTATATAAAACCGGTTTTAGGCGCGTACAAACGTAGTAAATTAAATACCATCTCCTTTGTATTTTTTCCGTAAAAATAGATTATTTAATCAGTTGTTGATTTTATTTAATTGAAAGAAATTTATCAACAATTGCTGAAAAATTCATTGTTGCAAAAGCCATTATTTTGTTTTTTAATTGTAATTTTTTATTGTCCCACCAAAAAGAATATCTCAAAACAAAAAAATGAGCAACGTCAAAAAATACTACGAGAATTTTCATGAGTAGAATTTTTGATTGAAAAAAAGTGATTTGATCCGAAAAAAATTAATATCTTAAAAAATATTCCACTTTTTTACCTAGAAAAAAACTGCAGGCATTATAGACATAGAGAGGTATATTCTGGCCAAGTTTCGTAAAAGTAAAATTATTTTTGTGGAAATGAAAAATTAGAAACTAAAAAATAAAAATATTACAATTTATCGCATTTTTCTCGAAAATTTTTAGGTTATGTTAATGTTGCACCATCTACAATTTTTGTATTAAAGCTTTTACTCTATGAAGTTCTCCCCTTTCCCCCACCACATCTACCCCGCAAAAACCCCACTCACCCATTTCCACTCATCAAACTAAATTTTTTTGTCTTTTATTTGGTTGGACTACAAGTAATATTACTAACATTATTTTGGTCATAGGTAGAAGCTGCATTTATGCGTTTTTTTAGTGAAAAGGCTTATCATTAAATAATGAAAAAACCATAAAAAGGCACCTTATAGTTTTAAATTTGCAGTCATATTTATTCCATATAGTATGCACAACAAATATTTCCTTCTAAATAACAAAATAATCACACTCCCATAAATGCCTGGCAAAAATCATGTAAAAATAAAATAGCTTCTAAAACAGGAAAAATAACAACCACATAACCTACCTTCTGAAATATGAGGACGAACTAACTCCAACTCATCCGATGAGTTTCATGACGGAATCGATTACCAACTAATGATCTTATTTTCTATTGGGTTAAAGATTAACGTAAAGTTATAATAAAAGGTACAAGCATACAATTTTTAAATGGCGGACAAAAATCCCCTGCTATCTTTGTGTAGTCATCAGGTCGAAGAGTGGGGTAAAATTAGTAGACCATATAATTATATTCTAGGGATCGTGGATGGGAACCGGGCTTTACCGTCCAAAAAAATGAGCAAGAACAAGCTATGTTAAAGGCTCTGGCGCCATCGTTACCAAAACAAACGAATTAACAGCCTGCCCATGCCATACTTTGGGTAAATAGCTGATTTCAATAACCTTGAATGAGTTTTTCAACATAACATTAAATGTAAGCAAACATTTTTAACACTGTTTAGTAAGAAGAAATGAAGTTACAAATTAAGCAAATGCAAAAAATAAACATTAATAAGTTAAAAAGCAAATTTGGGTTAGATAAAAATAAAGAGTTATAACAAATCTATTGTATGGCCTATCTCAAAATAACTGCGATTAATGCGTCCCACGAAATTTGGATACACAGTGGTCCAATGTAGTGGAGTAAATTCGTAAAAAGAAACTGCATATATTTCGCATGGTAATATCTAGAGGCCCTGTATACGATTTTTGACAGTTATTGTTCTACCAGAGGTGAGCAACTGGATTTTACAGTTTGTTAGGGAAATGTTTGAAATTGTGTGTTGGCAATGATGGTTGGTAATCCTTGATAATAAATAAATTTGTCACTGTCAGGTTTTTCATTAATAAACGTGAGGTTTAAAAATGGAATTAATTTTTCCGCTGAAGGAACATACTGCCAACTCGATGTAGCTACTTTTTCCTGAATATAAACAACTTTGTTACTTACAAATGTGGAATCGGAATAACAACATATGTGACTAATATCAACTCTTGCCCGAATGGATGTAGTGACAAAGGAAACGAGTTTAAGCTACTAGCACACCAGCACAAAGCTCTAACCTAGGAATAGAAATACTTTTTTTTACAGGTGCAACCTTCGACTTCGCAGTTCCAAAATACATTTTCGGTTGACCTAGGAGGGAGAAACACCGAAAATATAACACAGCACAATAGCCCTTTTCACTGTTATCTCCAAAACAATGGAGTTCTGTGCGAGTGGTATTATCTGGTATCAAACGACGAGACAAATTTAAATGGCTTACAGACGGAACTTCAGAAATAATTTTTTCCCATAGCAGAATTACGTCATTGGATGCTTTATCATTCCACCTCATTCATTGTGTCCAAATTATTTAGATAACATGCTTTATTAAAAAGGTAACGGGAGAGGGAAAACTCAACTCTAGCCAAATTAGTTTAGTTAGTTTAATTTTAAATCTAAAATGATCAGACGTTGCATCTCATTCTAATCAGAGAACCTTCAGAATTTGTGTAGAAGAATTCTCTTCGAATGGCTTTAAGGCTAAATCAGATGTGGGCATTTCTTACAACAATTCTGGTACGTTACTTGACCATTTTTTAATTAAAAATCTCCTTTTGCCAGAAGGGCGATAAGTTGGTCTTTCAAATCTTTAGCATTTTCTATGGAATTGCAACTAGAAACAATATCATCTACATAGCAGTTAGATTTAAGGGCATTAGCTGCGAGTAAATAGGAGTTACCTTACACATGAAGACATCGAATGGCTTAATAGGGTGAGCACGATATACCATAGACTACTCGGTTAATACGAAGATCTTGTACTCTTGTATCAAAGTACTCTTTGATAATCAGTATGCTCTAAATTGACCAAAATTTTTTCTGTACATTCTAGAAATATCAGACGTGAGTACAAATTCAAATAAACAGAAATTAATCAAAATAGTACATATATCATTCTGAAGTTTTGGACCAGTAAACAGTTTATCATTCAATGGAGGTTAATTGGGAAGATGCCCTTTAAAGACTACTCTTAGTTTACTCGAGAGACTCTCAGGTCTCAAAACACAATAATGTGATAAATAATAAACATGAGAAGAATTTAAAGAATCATCAAGAACTACTTCCATGTGTCCGAGTTCAACAAACTCATTCATAAAAGAACGATATTGGTCATAAACTTCAGGTTGACGCTGCAGTCTTCTTTCAAGAGATTACCGCAGATTAAGTGCTAAACCGCGAATATCAGCAAAATAAGGAGCTTCCTCTTTGAATGGCAAATCGACAACAAATCGACCAAATTGATCCCGCTGGTGAGTTTCGAGAAAGTTTTGCTCAACCTTAGAATCAGCTTGTGATAGAAAATATACATTAGGAACCGTTTCCAGCTCCCAAAATTTATTTAATTGTTGATCTAAAGTGACTGTGTCTTCAATATTACAGAAATAGGCTGAAATAGCTGAAACTTTTGAAATATAGTCTTTCCAGTTATTATATAACCAAATATGGGGTTAGGTGCATCAGGTTGACCTTCCTCTCCACGTATTATTTCATTCAGTAGACATTTTGAAACTAGATCAACTCCTCACACTAAATCTATTAGTCTTCTATGATAAAAGTTTTCGTCAGCCAACTTTAAATTTGACAAGTGAGGCCAATCGCTAAGTTTTGAGTCAAAGTAATGCATCAGTAGTTAAAACTGGATACTGATTTTAGCAAGACGAAAAGATATAGTCACTCCACCCAAATTGGCGTGAGACTGCATTGAACCTAAGCCATTTATATTTACCGCGTTTTGAGTAATACACAGACCTAAATTCCTTACAACTTTCTGTGAAATGAATGAAGTCATACATCCAGAATCGAGTAGGCATCGAATGGGCTAGTAACATCCATGACTATCCAGGATTTCTATAAATGCTGTAGATAACATGGTATTAGATTTAGTATGAGAAAAGCCAGCCGTCAAGGCTGACAAATTGCGAGAATCTGATAACGAGTCAGAGCGGGTATTTGAGCTATTCTCACTCGGATTAGTGAAAAAATGAAGAATCGAATTGTGCCTTTTTTGGCAGGTAGAACAAGTTTCCCATAGCCGAATTAAATACATTTGAACGATGCGAACCTAAACAAAAAATACACATTTTGTTCTTTTTTATTAAACTGTATCGGTCTGTAGGAGATTTTGAAAGAAGCAACTTGCAATTCTGAATAGCATGATTATTGCTATTTCTACATTGCGCAAGCGTACATTTTCTTTCTTGTTGTACTCCTAGAAATGCTTTAGTCCCAGACCGTTGTAGCTTTTTTTGCTTAGAAAAGCGCGGATTTGTTTGGGTTTGAAAATTAATGTTATTAAACGCAAGACAATTTTTATTCAAAAAATGTGTCAATTTTTTATAACTAGGGATGACAGCGTCATTATGAAAAAGTTCAAAACAAGTAATTGTGCAACGGTTAACCGTTTTAAGATCATTTGGACTAAAATAAAGTCCCAATGTTCTGTCGGCAAATCCAATTTTTCCAAAGCGGCCATATTCTTGGAAAAGATGTCCAGAAGCGTACGTAGTTCCTTCGGATGGCCTGATGTGAGTTTAGGAGAATTCTTAAGGTTAGTCCATAAATTAGAAGCAATCACTCTGACATTATTGAATCGTTCGCAGAGCAAATCATAAGCAAATGTAGAATTGTCCGCAGTTATGTCTATATGAGAAATTGCATCAAGAGCAACACCTTTTAAACATCAAAGCAACAAATTAAACTTGTCATTATTTTTTAACTGCGCATGCGTATGAACGTCCGCATCAAATTGATCTAAGAAGCTTCGAAATTGAGTAATTCCTCCATCAAAAGAGGGTAACTCGGGTTTTGGCAAGTTAAAATATGCCATGCTAGGCAAGGCCAGGGTCGAAACAATGATACTTTGTGACAATGAAATTGATGGTTTGGTAAAAGCTTGCACATAAATAGCTTTGATGTTAAAATATTGAATATCAAGTTTTCGGCGGATACTGTCCTCCTGTTTAAATGCATCGTCATCACCTCCTGATTCGGAGAGGGCGATAATTATTTTGTTGTGTATTTCATAAAACCCGTTACGAATTTTAGTTAGTTCGGGGTACATGACTTCGAGAACAGGAAAAAAACTGTGGATCCTGTGCGCAAACCTCATCATGCATTTCATTTAACTTTGTTACTTCTAGTTGCCTTTGGACCTGATATCTTTTATTTTCACCGCCATTGTGCCAAATAAAATTTAAAAAAATTAAATGAAATTTACCAAAACCTTTTAGATTCAAACAAGCAGTTGTACTTTACCACAAAAAAAAATTAACTGAGCACCAAACAAAACATACGTATCGTACTTTTATTTGTTTTACGATTTTTTATTTAAAAAACCGCAATTGTATATAGACAATTAGCAAATCGACACACTCTTTGGCCTTAAACATCTTTTAAGCTAAATTATTATTACACTGCAATTTTTGCAAAAAGGTACTAATTTTATGGCAAAAAGGCAATTGCGTTATTAATTCGCCTAATCGGTCCTTTTAAAATTAAAATTCAATTTGTTTTTATTCCTTAAGAAAGGTAATAATTATTATTTTATAGGTTTATTTTTGTTTTGAATAAAGAGAAGAAAATTGTAAAAAAAACTATTTTTTTCTGCAATCAAGCGGTCAAAACAGTCTTATACGGCTCGATGCTGACCAAAATGGAATATCCCAAAAGCAATTAATAAATAATATTTGCCCTAATTCGGAGTTACCCAACATAAAACTTCAACGCTCAGGAGAGATTTAAAAGGGTCTGTATGGCTTTAATTTTGACAAGAAAAATAACTATAACTAGCCTTTAAGAAATTTGTAATCCTACCTTATTTTGATGGATATACAGACCGCTTCAAGCTACTGCGAACATAGGGCGAAAGAAGCCTAATTTGCCTTTGTACGTACATGCAGAGGCACCGCACGCCTATCAGTGAAGCAACCAACACTCAGGCTTCCGATCGCCATTCGCTGCCCTTCGCCGCCATTCGCCTTGTATTTAGTACGCCTCTAACCACGGTGCTGTGTGGAGCGTAGTCAATGAAACCAGAATTTGGTCAATAAATACGCAAATTTTTATAACGTAGTTTTCTTATTTTTTGTCACTGATAAATAAGAGCGTTTTATTGTCAACTGCTCAGATTTATCAGTGACGACGTGTTACAATGAAAATAATAAGGAGAAACAAAATAAAAGCAAGTTCTTAAAATAAAATAATACATTCTAAAAACCAAAAAGATTCTCTCAGTCAAAAAAAAATTAAAGCAAATGTTCGAAAAGTCCTCCTTGCTCGGCTAGACAATATCCGAGCCTACTATAAAAACCCCTTCCAACGTTTCCAAGCATGTTAGGGGTGATAATTTTAAAAGCTTCTTCAAAAACAGATAGAAGTCATTAGGAGCAAGATCGGGAGATCGAGCTGGCCATAAAATAGTTCCCCGTGTACTTATAACCCGATTAGGAAATACATTATCAAGATATTCCCTAACAAGGTCAATATTGTGAGCGGAACAACCATCTTGTTGAAACCATGTTTCACCAAATCTTACAACTAACAACTGCCTAGCAGTTGGAATAATGTGCTGCTTCAGTAGATCCAAGTATCTAGGACCATTCAAATTGCAATTGCCGTTAATAAAAAATGGCCCAATTACGTGTTCCCCTACAATACCCCCCCCCCCAAACATTTAGTTTTTGGGGATACTGTGTTCTTACGTCAAAATACAAATGCAAATTTTCCCTCGACCAATATCGAACGTGTGTTGGGTTATGACGATTTGACCATTTGACCATCTGCACTTTTTCGGCAACTTCGTAGACATCCATTTTTAGTTTTAAAAATGTATTATTTCAATCTGTTTCTCGAGCAAGGCAGAAATAAAACAAAATAATAAAAACAAAATGAATTTCCAAAAGATAACACTGCAGCGTGCTTCGAATCCACCTCGGTCGTACGGCACGGAGAGTAAATTGGACTTGATTCCCCCTATGTTCGCAGTAGCTTGAAGCGGTCTGTATGCTTCTAGCAGGCCTGCTTTTTTTTAACTGACGAGAGATGAAGTTCCGTTGCTCAATCTACAGAAATTAAATGCTTCCTTTCTTATTTTCTGTAAGTATACACTATGTTCACACTATTATTACGCAAATCACAGCTAACAGTTTTTAAGTATTACGCACTAATATCGCGTGTAAAATAGAATCACTAAATCGCGGTAATAATAACCGATATTTATATTTTTATAAATGCACAAGTAAATGCTTTAACGTAACTGTCTCGGTTATATTTTTAACACACATCCCGAGAAAAAGGATGCACAAAAAAACTTAAAAGCGATTCGCGATAAAAAATAAAAACAACATACTTGAATAAAATTAAATGGTGAACGACTTTATACTAGGTCCTCCCAAATTAGTAAAACTATTCCCACTTTTATTCAAGGATTTAATATTAATAAAAAAATTTAAACATTCTTAAAGAATAATAAAAAAAATGACCATTTTCAAAAAACCTACAATTAGGACGTCACACGAATACGGAAAAAAATCTCTTCTTGGAACAACATTATTAATCTTGATCCAAGAATAGCTTCATCTTCGATATCCTCAACTCTAGTTATTCTTTATCCAAGTAATATCCTATTCTTAAATATAATGCATGACTAGTGTTGAGACAAGTGTAGTTTATATGATAATTCAAATATAGGTCTATACTTATTTTAGGACAAAGTGATTTTTTACTTTAAGCGGACGCTATACTTAATTCAATTTTTTTCTTTGCTTGTTTCGAACACTGCTTTAGGTTGTATTAATGTCAAATGCTATTCGAACGAGAATAACATGTTTTTAACGCAAAAGTAACTATACTTTAATCAAAGAATATTTTATACTTATTAAGAAAAAATTATACTTACCTCAAATAGTTCTTATACTTGACTGAAACCGACCTTATATTTCACTTAACACCAATTGTAATTAAAACAAAAGTAGCATGTATCTAATTTATGCTAATATAATAATGTTATTTTACTATAACGTAGCGTAAGCCCGTCACTTGCAAAATATCCCTTCTCCGATAACCATGCTGATTCAGTACCGTAGCAGAATCAAATCAACACGATTATTGTATACAAATTGAAAAGACTCACATTTCCATGGGCGGATTATATGGTGTACTTCCAGCGCCGAGTTTCTGCGGCTCACGCATATATCAGAAAATTTCCGCAAGCTGCCAGCGAGATGTTATGACCACAATTTCGAACCGACTCTCGCGACAGCACGCTCTGAAGCACGCTTGCAAAAGAGTCGTCGGTCAGGGCCGTGCTAAACAATAGGTGCTTTCGCCACTTCATCCACACTTCTTAACAACACTGGGTATACATAATGATACTGGGTTTCTCCTATTAATATAAGGGAAGTATTTAACATTTTAGGCGTTTATAATAATCCGAACCTTTAAACTAAAGATATAGGAGTATAGTTTTATCTATATTAAAGGATAGATGTTGAGATAAAAACCTGAAACTGAAGGTCATTAAGTTTTGGTTGCTCCCATACCAAAAAACAAAGAGGGAGAATGGATTAGCCAAGCGGTCTTATGGTGTGATTCGATATTGGGATATTTCTTGTTTTAGTACAGCTCTTCTTATTTTAAAAATAACTAAGGCTTTATAGCAATAATAAAAGGACTTCATCCTAATTAAACCTTTGTAGTTAAACTAAGTTTAAAGTATGATTCAATCAATTCGTAACATATTTTAGGTCAAGATTTATTCTTTTCTTGTGACAAGTTTCTTTTTCGACTTGGTTTTAATATGTTTTCGCTTTAAAAGAAGAATTTCTGGTTTTAGTCCAAGTAAACTACCAGTTTTTTGAAAAAATAATAAACTCTTATCGGTTTACCTCTAGAAGTTATTTGATTTAATAATAGCTTTGGTTTTGATTTAAATTACCGCCTATTCTTATTCAAAGCATATTTGGTTTCTATTTAAGTATAAGAGCCTTTGTAGATCAAGAATAGGTAATTGCTTTATTCTAATAATCCCTATTCTTATACTAAAAATAATATACTTAAAGCAAATGTAATTTTTCAAGAATAGAGCTATTCTTAAATATAGAATAAATTTTTTTCCGTGAATGGGGACGGTCCACGCCTGATGACGATTGCAGATACATAAGCATTCGCACTAACTTACTCTTGCTTTCTTTAGTTCGGTCGTTCGTATTTGTTATTCTATTGATTTTTTTTACTCTCTTCGGCAAAACTCGCTAAGTTTTGCTCCTGGTCTGAACGAACTAGATTGAACTCTGATATCTGTATTCAAGCACAATTCTTAGTTTTTTACAGATAAAAGGAAGCAAAATATTGCGCTATATTAAATGTCTATTAACTCAAAATCTAAGGCCCCGACGAACTTTAAAATTATTACAGATTTTGTTGAAAATTTAACTATCCATCTAAATGTGAAAACCGTGCTTTACTAGCTTCTGTACGGTTCGTAAGTTTGTTTTGAAGTTCGACCCCTCTTCCTACCCCCTTTTCAACCACCCATCCCCATCAAAAACTAATCTGGTAGCTCATCACCCAATTTAATAAAAACTGGTTTCGCAGCTTTTAAGTTATCGTGTCCCACTTAGACAGACACGCACCAGCACAGACTTTAGTATTTAGGTGTTTTTCGGCCTATTTTTAGTGGAAACAAAAAAATTGGTACGAATAACTAAACAATAGTAAAACTAATAGAAAATTTGAATGGAATATGCTGTGCACAAATAACAAAAAAAAACTTCTGTTTTGTAAAGAATGTTGTCAAACCATGAAAATGCTGTAGAGCGTATTAAAAGCCTCGAAATGCATTTTTTTTTAATTTTTGATGTAGGCTACAGTCTAATCATATTTAGCATTAAAATTCCCTCCTAAAGAAAAAACTATCAATAGAACATCCCATCCTATTCCATCTTAAACACACTCCTTATATATCAATAAAAAGCGCCCATTGAGTATTAATTATATTTCATTCTATTCTTATTCAATGACTGATGGTGTCTATTAATTTAAAGGAAATGTCATGAACCCAATTCCTAATAGCCCTTTAGGAATATGGATAGAACTCTTATGGATACTACCGTATGTTTTTTTTTTGTGTTTCTTAAAATATTGACGTCATATGAAGCGCGTACAGCCACAAAGGAAATACCTACGGTATTTCCTTTGTGGTACAGTCATCCATAGGAAGCACATTTCAATAGCCTCACTATTGGTTTTACTATCTCAGAAACTAAAGCCCTGACGAACTTTGACGTTTTTACAGATTTTGTGGAAAACGTAATTCTCCATATAAATGTAAAAACCGCTAGCTGCTACGGTTTCTGAGTTAGGATTAACCATATATAACAATGAGATACAATGATGGCCCAAGTGCCGCAAAATGTGTAACAATAATGACTTTAAAAAACAAAGAAAATAAAGTAAAAATCAGGGTTGGACATGGGCAAAGCCAAAGGCAAAAAATCTATTGACTGCGATTGCCTGACACAGTCTGCTCGAGCCCAGAGGATTTTTAGACCCTGGGTTTTTTCCAGGCTAATTTGACTGGGAAAGTTATTATCGCTACAGCTTTTTTTTCGGAAAATACAAGGACAAGGCTGTTACATATTATCTTATAGTTATATTATGGGATTAGTGGGTGGCACTTATTGTTCCCACTGCATTGTTCGTCGCCTGCCGCGCTGTCGTGTTCTGTGAGGGGCAGCCAGAGAAAAAGTGTCCTCCTAGGCATGATGATGCAGGTCGGGTCGGGATGCAGTGGATATTGCTATCTCCTAGAACGGGTTTTTCGTGTGGCCCTACTGGAAGATGAGAATACACTGACTGTGGCGTCTGCCTCCACGTGGCACACCTGCATGTGGCGGTGCCATAGTTTGTCTCCTTGTGACATCTGTGGCAAACCCTAAACAGAGACACCTGACAAGAAATATTGGGGGTTTCACAGTGACCTTCACGTTGTTTTGGGGATTAGTGTGAGACCTCCAGTCGTACTTGGATGGTAAATAAATGAGGCATCAAGTGGAATAACTTGATGCCGTAGTTTAAAGCCTATATCATATTTTTATGATCTGCAGGAGTTTTTACCTCTAGGATGGTATGTCCTTTAATTACCTTTCTAAATAACTTATAGTATAGGCAAATTAGACTTTTTAGAAGAAAAAATTTTTGAGAGATTTTGGTTGTGGACTCATAGTAAGAACTCGAACGTAGATCCGAAGAATTCCCACCCCTCCAGGGCGAACTTCATCCGATTTTGGCCAAAAATCCTCCCCCAAACGTGACCTCATGACGGTTTTTTGCGTTTTGCACTTAAACCGTAACGCTGGCAAGATAAAGTTATATGACTTTTTAGATTTCCAATTAAATTCTCCACAAAATATTTTATATAACTTTTTATCTATCTCTCACCTAACGTTCATAAACGACCTTGGAAAATAAGCATAGATTTCAGCGCGAACAAAAAATGAGCCTTGCGCCGTCTTTTACATCAATTATCTTAAAAAGTATTAGCTGGAGAAAAAAAAATCAATAGAAGCAAAATTGTAGAACAGTTATTTTGCTACAAGATCCATATTAGTTAAAATATTTTTGAAAAAGTATTAGTGGTAATATGATATTTTTCTTATACCTGTGTATTTTGCACTTTGGGCGCGTTTCCACACCTCCCTTGAGGTAGAGCTCTCGGTGCGTTTTTTTTAAAAGTGGTTTCCCCTATAAGACTATTCCATATAAATATATAGTCAATTCCCTTTGCAAAATGGTCCTCCTCGATGGAATTTAGACAACTCTGCCCATGACAATGAGTATAGATAATTTTGCAGAGGCAATTGACTAAATATTTATATTTCATTAGTGGAAAAGGCCTATTATATAGGGGAAACCACCTTAAAAAAAACGCACCTAGAGCTGTACCTCAACGGTGGTGTGGAAACGTGCCCAACGTGCAGAATGCACAGATATAAAAAATTATCATCATATCCAATATGGATCTTGTAAAGAAAGAAGTGTTCTACAATTCTGTTTCTATACATTTTTTTTTTCCCGCTAATACTTTTCGAGATAATCGACGTAATAGACTGCGCCAGGCTCATTTTTTGTTCGCGCTAAAAACTATGCTTTTTTTTCTAAGGTCATTTATGAGCGTTGGGTGGGAGATCTGTAAAAAATTTATATAAAAATTTTTGTGGAGAATTTAATGGAGAATCTAAAAAGTCCTATATCTTTTTCTCGTCAGAGTTACGGTTACGAGCAAAACGCAAAAAAACCGCCATGAGGTCACGTTTGGGGGAGGCTTTCTGGCCAAAAGAGGATGAAGCTCCCCCCGAGAAGGTGGAAACTCTTCAGATTTGTATTTGGGTTCCTACTAGGAGTTCATAACCAAAATTTTAAAACTTTGTAAATTTTTTCTTCTTTCCGTCGTTTTTTCATCTAACTTGTCTACACTATTAGTAGATAACGTTGGCATAAAATTTCTATATATTACAGGAAGCAGTGCAAGACTGGCTTCCAAAAGGGTGCTGACCACCACTTATGCAATTTAACATCTAACTATATGGGATTAACCTACCTTCTTTTACAACTCTTCATCACTTTTAAGGATGGCCACCAAAGTGGAAATTAAAAAAGTTTTTTTTCCTATCCCAATAGCATTCATAGGTAGGTAGGTACAAGAATATCTAAAAAAGACTCTTTGCATACACGTGGATTAGGCCCAAGGCGAAGTCCAAAAGTAAAGCATGTAAACAAGGAGGCTTTCTAAAAAGTTTTTCCATACATGATACATGCTAAATTTTAAAACCAATTTTCAAAAGATACTTACCCATACAAAAAAGACACAAAGTTATTTATTTTATATTGTTATTGCAAAATACCACTGAAAAACTGTTTTTTTTCTCAAAATTCACCATATTTTAGAAGAAAATGCCCTAAAACTAATTTTTTTTGACAGGTTTCAAAATGGCAAATGATGAATACGCCAAAAATTTGGCACATAATAGCTTCATTATTTGTGTTTGAGGTTATAAAGTTGGTGATTTTTTAGACCACCTCAGGGGGGTGTTTCAAATTTATAGCCCCCAGAAAGGATTGTTTTTTGGTATTTGGTAATAAGTTCGTTTATAATTTCCCTAAGTACCCGCTGTTACAAGGATTAATTTACCTTATTTAACATCCCAAGTTGTTCAATACACAATAAAAACCTCCTATTTTGTTCAGAAAAACGCCATATTTTGAACCCGTTTTCAGCACAAAAAATATATTTATGAGGGCACTACGAGGCAAAACAAACATAAGTGAAGGTCACTGATTATGCACGAGAAATATAACAAACAAAAAACCCAAACCAACTATGTTAATTTATTTCAAAACTAAAAGTAAACCATTAAGGTTATCTAAAAGCTCAGTCAAAAAAACTTTCCTTACTCAAAGCCCACTCATTTTAAAGCTGTAGCTTTCATCAGTAGAGGTTGGTGCAAGCCAAGGTGCAAGCAGAGGTAAAAGATCCGAACTCGCTGCTTGTGATTGAACGCAGCGCTAGTATTTTTAAACTGACATTTCGACAGTGACAGAAATGTAAAAAAACTTGCATTTAAGTTTTTTAATACATTTCATAAATAAAAACACCTTTTAAATAAATAGAAAATTAATCTACTCCTTATTTTATTATTACTCATCTAAATCGTGTGTGACATTAAGTAATAATTGGAAAAATTAATTAACAAGGGTAAGTTTTAATTAGAGTGACATATAGCCCCAATGTTAATTTATTCTACAGAGTGTTTACTATTTAAACCTCGCGAGGCTTTAAATTTTTTAATTTTATTTTCACCTCTTAAATCCAACAAAAGATTGTGTTACGATGATTATTCAACAAACAAATTTATTCAAATTCTTCTTATAAATCAAACTATGTCCAAAACTCAAGGAGGGTTGGTTTAAAATGCTTAAAATCAAAAAGTTCACTTAAACTTAGGACCGTTCTAAAATAGACTAAACCTTTTCGATATATACGGCGTTCGTTTATTCGTCGAGGAATTCAGCGTGTAGAGCTTAATTGAGCAGAGGTCAGCTGATTATCGAGCTCACCGAGTTTAAAAGAGTCCCTATAAAAAACCCAAAGCCAAATTTGGCAGAAGCATAATTTGTCAAAATTTAAAAGAAAAGAAACGTGTCTATTTGGTGGTTCCAGCATCCATCAAAAATTACTAAACAGATTTTGATAAGAGTTTTACTATTGAATTCCATGGAGTCGTGGGCAGGACGTAGGCTTTATTTAGTCAAAATCTATATTTTTAAACACGCCAACGAAGTCGCGGAAATGAGAAGTCGTTTGCAAAATAGTAATATCTAGTAAAAGCGTTTGACAATTAAATCAATAATGAAGAGGCTCTAGCCTGTTAAGCGCTAATTGAAAATTCAATTAAAGGCCCTTTATAGATTTCATTATTAACGGTGAGCGTTAAAATTGTATTATTTAACGGTCCGCTTATTTCATTTTAGTTGGGTTTCATTCAGATGAGAAACAGGTGAGCTTGTGTATACTGTAAGTTCAAGGTCAATTAGCTGATTTTCGACGGATTAAAAAGGGGATGAAACCTAGGAGAATGCCGTTTCGTCCTTATTAGGAACCCATCAGCTATAGGTGTACTATATATAGATGAAACAATACTTCTCGCACCTATACCAACCAGTACAAGTAGAGGCCCAAGGTCCTGCTGATGATCTAGATACACTGTATCCTAAAGTTTAAGACGCAGTTTTCGTGATGCAGTGACCCTAAGATAATCCGGCACCAGACCCAGCGGGAATTTCGGAGGATAATCATTCCCCCCTGGACTCAAACTTTTTACAAAACATTAACAAAAATTTTCAGTTGCGGCGCTTTAACACCATTGATATTTATGATTTTAGAGTAGTTTGGTGTCCAAAATGGCATTTGTAGTGTAATTTTGTCAAAAATTTTCACTTACGGTGCTATAAAACAATTGATATTTACGATTTTATTTATATTTTTAGTGAGAAATGGCATTTTTAAGGTAATTTTTTTTTAATTTGTATTGTATAATTTAAAGTTATTATGCAATTTGAAATCCGATTACCCACAAAAAAATGTGGCGTAGAGGGCCAGAGAAAAGAGACTAAATTTTATTTATTTAAACCCAGCACCTCTATAATACTAATCCAATGCTCTAAGCAAGTAAGCTATCGAAGACTTGGGTTTTGACCAGCTATGTAGAAATCCTTTTTTTATTATTTTTAAGGCCTAGGGTGGCTTGCAAAACCTAGAGAGTGTTATAGAAATAATAAGTTACACATTCACGATTATTAGTTGCATAAACTTTTTATTTATCTGTCAACGTGTATCGTTCCTTGCCGACATCTTAAACAACTAATAATCGTCTCTACAAGGTGTCCTAAAAGTCTAAGTCCACCCTAATATCTCCAGAACCAAAAGATAGTTTACGAAATAGTAGTTTTCACAACTAGTGGCTAAAATAGTGCTTTTTTTACAAGCGTTGGTTTAAATAACGAGCGCAGTTTAGCCGCGAGTTGTTAATACTATTTTTTTAATACCTTTATCAAAAAATCTAAGAAAAACAAGAAAATTCACGCAACACACCATCTTTACACTATAGATCAAGGCGGCTGGTAAATAAAATAAAAATGGTGTCCATAGCGATGTGAATTTTTAATCGGTAACGTTTATTATTGCGACAGTTTGATATTTTGACGATGTTTTTAAATGATTTTTTTCCTAAATACTTGGTGAAAACTGACGGAAATGTCTTAAGTTTTAGGCAAGAATAACTACATTTTTTCAATACTACTATTTTCGGCTATTTCTCTTTCATTTTAGGTAAAAAACGGACAGAACTTTTTTGCACCCAAGATAAAAAAAAAGTTTTTTTGCATCGGTAGCCAAAAAAGTCATTGATTGATTGATTAACTCATTTGTGAGTGTGCCAGTATGGCACTGTCCACTGCTACCACTATTGGGTCTATTGTGGCTCACTTTTAACATTTTTTTATTGCTACAGAATATTCAGCCCCTTAAAGAGCCTCGCAACTTGCTTTGGTGAGGCATCATTCAGATCCAGTCCGTCGATCTGTGGTTTACCGAAGAGACGTTGACGCTGACGTGCAATGGCCGGACATTCACACAGCACATGTCTGGCCGTCTCATCATACTCCATACAGAGCCTACATTCGGTATCCTCACTTAGACCCATTCTGTGTAATGATACTTTCAGCATACAGTGTACCAGCAGCTATCTTCACTTGAGAAACTTATTCTGTTTATCGTCCAGTCCTCCCTATCTGGGAGAATAGTGTGGTATAGCTTTTTGCTGTTTACTGTTGCGGGCATTAGATTCGGTAGCAGCCCCAGAATGCAGTGACTCTCAATTGTCAAAAGTCATGCTTTAGTTATCTGCCGACAATTACCAAAATCATGTTTTTGATGAAGGTATAAAAAAAGTATATTTTTAGATAATAATTGTGCCGCCATTCATTAAGGGAGCCGAGCTATGGCGGAGACAATAGTTTTTTTTAATGAGATACCCTGTATACTTTCTGAAGTTTGAATAGAGCTTTTCATTCTGTTTCCAAAAATACCTAATATGTTACCTTTTTCTGTTTTCTTGTTTAAGGTCGTAGTTAGAATCTGGGGAATTGTTTTTAGCAACACTGTATGGGAAATCAATTTAACTATGTCGACCTGATTTTTTTGCAAAATTTTACGCCATTGAGTTTATTTTCCATGGCAACGCGGAGACTTTATTTATGTTTATCCACAGTGGGACACCAGAAATTTTTTTGCACCGGCTCAAAAATTTGGGGTTAGGTTACTCATTTTGACTTTTCACGTTCTGCGCCGCTAAAAAACCAAGTAAAATACTAAATTAAAAAAAAATGGTTGAATTAAAAGGAAAACAAAATTATGTGGGGTTATGGGCGCTGAATGTTTCTATGCGAATTCCTAGTAATCGAATTAAAGTTCTCTTGGTTCTTTGATAGACTCAGGGTAATGCCCGCGCAGCCCTAGGCCTTTTTCGGCGGGCGACCGCACACGCGGAGTGGTTTCATATTTGTTTTAGAACAATGTTTTTGAAAATAAACATAACCTCGAATGGTTTCCTGTCAGAAAACGTAAAAATACTCTTCTGTCCCACTGCGGCCCGATTTAAAGTTTGTTGACAAATGGAA
Source organism: Oxystoma pomonae (assembly GCA_963921995.1). Taxonomy (NCBI): domain Eukaryota; kingdom Metazoa; phylum Arthropoda; class Insecta; order Coleoptera; family Brentidae; genus Oxystoma; species Oxystoma pomonae. Next base: position 46,085,585 of record OY998171.1, on the reverse strand, counting down.
TCGTAATAATTCTGTGGTCTATCGGCCAACACTTGAACTGCATGTGTCTCCCAAATTCAATGAAGTGTGATTGATTGATCGGTTTTCTTTTCCGGAGTGCACAGGCTTTTAGAAAAAAGGAAACTTAGTTTTTATTTTCGCTAAAGCAAGGAAATATTAAAAGTAAAAATGCAATCCAGAGGAAATTGTGAGTATTTCTCTATTTTTTTTCTAAATCGGATTTGTTTTAAACCGCAATTATTTTGAGGCTTTTGGGATAGATGACAGCACCAGAGCTTTTATTTTGAAGAAAAAGTAATTAAGAATTTTGAAAAATCCTTCAGATATTTTTGTTACGCATTTAAAAATGATCACCCCTGCAAAATTTCAGCTAATTCTGATGTTTAGTTTTCCCTTTGCACTGTGGCAGAGATTAAAAAATTAAAGAAGAAGGCATTGCCAGTACTTTTTTTACTTAAAATCTGGGGAGAAACTATAGCCTTAACTCATTGGTCTTATGGAGGTGATTTTACGATTTTATTTAAAAACCGTTAGACAAAAAAGTAACATATTAGGAAAAGCTCTATTAAAAGTATCGTCACCGCCCTATCTCCGCCTCCTTAATGAAGAGTGCGATGATTAGCATCCAAAAATATTTTTTTTGTAAACCATCTAATTATGTGAAATTTTACTTCTCTGCCTCTTTTGGTTTTGGAGATATTAGGGTAGACTCGAACTTTTGGAACACCCTGTATATAACACTCTCTAGGTTTTTCAATCCACCGTGTTACCGTAGGCATCCCCACTAGTAACAAATAAATCGACGAAACGGATTTTCAGTTAACTGGTCAAAATCCGAGCCATCTAAAGCTCAGTTGGTTGGAACGCTGGACTTGTATCTGTTCTAGAGGTCCCGGGTTCAAATTCTGGCTGAAGAAAAACTTTTTCTTTTCGATTAATTACATTCTTTCTCTACATCTACACCATAAATCATTTTTCTGTAAATTTATAGGGCAAGGGATGCTCAAAGAAATTAAAATAAAATAGAAATCACATCAAAACCTTTAACACAAAAAAACAAAATTATGATTGTTTTCCACAAACCAAAACTACACTTTTTTGCACTCCACGCGCGTTTCGCTAACAATGTTAGCATCATCAGGAGACGATAATTGTTTATCGTCTCCTGATGATGCTAACATTGTTAGCGAAACGCGCGTCGAGTGCAAAAAAGTGTAGTTTTGGTTTGTGGAAAACAATCATAATTTTGTTTTAGTGCAACCAAAGGTTCCAAATTCCCAACATAGTCAAAACCTTTAGGCAAGTGGCACATTTAGGCACAAATTTAGACTGCGGTTGCCGAGTTTTCATTTAATTATAGCTTATTTTATTTCCTATAATTACGTAATATGCAGTAGTTAGCCTAAATACAATACATTATTCTAATTAAGTAGGTCTAGTGCCAAAAAGTTTAGTGCATGATAGTTTACCTTCTAGAAACATATCTTGAAATCAGGATTAGTAGATAGAGAGGTGGTGGCAATTGAGGTGTATGATGTCATCCACATTAGAACTAGTATAAAACTGTAGCTTACATCCATACGAATTAAGTAAAAATATTATGATGCTCAGGTGGTGGGGCTTTATTTACAGGGAGGTCCTAAAACTTGCAAAAAATAATAGCTCTATGAAGTTATTTCATCTCTTTTCTGATTAGTGCTATTGTGTTAAGGGCCACACCAATATACCAAAAAAATACATTGCACAACCCTAGGTGGGGGCTTTTCTTACAGGGAGGCTTCAAAACTTGTCAAAAATAATAGCTATCTATATATTTCATCTCTTTTCTGAGTATCTACCAAAAAAAATTATTGCCCCTCTCTAGGTGGGGCTTTTTTTACAGAGGGACCTTAAAACTTAAACAAAATAATTGCTAATGAACTCATTTCATCTCTTTTCTAACTAGTGCTATTATGTTAAGGGCCACACCAAGATAACAAAAAAAAATATTGGACACCTTTAGGTGGGGGCGTTTTTTATAGAGAGGCCTCAAAACTATTATTTTATTCAAGTTTTGACGCCTCCCTGTAAAAACCGCCCCCACCCAGAGGTGTGCAATATTTGTTTTTTGTTATCTTGGTGTAACAATTATTTTTTTGCAAGTTTTGAAGCCTCCCTGTAAAAAACGCCCCTACCCTAAGAGGTCAAATATTTTTTTTTGCTATCTTGGTATGGCACTTATCAGAAAAGAAATGAAATGAGTTCATATAGCAATTATTTTGTGCAAGCTTTGGGCCCTCCCTTTAAAAAAAATTATAGGCGTGCCATATTTGTTTTCTCAGTGAGGACCTTAACATCTTAAAAAACGCCCCTACCCTGAGGGGTGACTTATCAGAAGAGATGAAATGAATTCATATAGCAATTATTTTTTGCAAGCTTTGGGGCCTCCCTGTAAAAAAAAGCGCCCACCTAGAGGTGTGCAATAATTTTTTTTATTATAATAATATTGGTGGGACCCTTAACACAACAGTATTAATTAGAAACGAGATGAAATGACTTCATATAGCTATTATTTTTTGTAAGTATTGAGACCTCCCTCTAAGACAAGCCTCCATCTCGAGGCGTGCCATATTTTTTTTATTATCTCGGTGAGGACCTTAACATATATAATAGCATATCATAAATATTTAGAAAATTATTAACTACTCGTAAAATCACCGCCGTAGGGGGGTACCATTACATAACATTAAAAGCGAGATGATTCGTTTGTGACCATTTTAGATTTCGTTGATGTCTTTTTGCAACAATTCACAATCTTGCCGATATTGTATCTTCCTAAAGCACCTAAAATCATCTGCTGTTTGCACAGTAATGTCATATTGCGCGTTAATAGTCTTGCGCTATTATCTTTTGCGCCGTAATGGAGCTGCGCGGTTTTGGTGCGCGCGATAATTTTTGGACTGCCTTTTATAAATAAGCGTTAATACACCGGTAGGTGCTCTTACGTTCTTTTATGAGTGTTTTGGTGTAAAAATAAATTTTTTTCTCTTCTCGGTTGTTTTACGAGATTTTTTATTTTGGTACCTACTGCAAACAACGTAATAGATTGGTTAAATTAAAAGAAATTAGTAGGAAATTAGGGGAATTACTTAAGATAAGGACTACGAAAGATAAAAAGGAATTAGAGGAACTAGTAACAATACTGAGAATTGGTGTACATATTTTTTTCTGTGGTTTACCTCTCGGTAAAAATCCAAAATCAAAAGTTTGAAAAAGCATGAAAATTAATTGTTTTTTTTTCAATGTTGTTCTTGTACAAAGCATAAAATGGAGTCCTCTTAAACACTTCTAACATAGGAGTTGTATGAAATAATTAAAGTCTCTCTGCTCTGGAATCTATTAGAGTTTTGAACCACGAACCCCAGCATCCCGTACGCTTTTGTAGTGATCTATTTCATGTGTTTATGAACTTTAATTCTGGATCAAAAATCACTCCAAGATCACTTATTTGGTTTTTCCTTTCTAGGACTTTTCCATTCATCTTCTTAGTATATTGCATTAGATTAGATTTTCTGCTGAAAGTCATTACACAACATTTTCTAACATTAAAATCGAGATGATTCGTTTGTCACCAGTTTAAATTTCGTTGATGTCTTTTTGCAACAATTCACAATCTTGCCGATATTGTATCTTCCTAAAGCACCTAAAATCATCTGCTGTTTGCACAGTAATGTCATATTGCGCGTTAAAAGTCTTGCGCTATTACCTTTTGCGCCGTAATGGAGCTGCGCGGTTTTGGTGCGCGCGATAATTTTTGGGCTGCCTCTTATAAATAAGCGTTAATACACCGGTAGGTGCTCTTACGTTCTTTTATGAGTGTTTTGGTGTAAAAATAAATTTTTTTCTCTTCTCGGTTGTTTTACGAGATTTTTTATTTTGGTACCTACTGCAAACAACGTAATAGATTGGTTAAATTAAAAGAAATTAGTAGGAAATTAGGGGAATTACTTAAGATAAGGACTACGAAAGATAAAAAGGAATTAGAGGAATTAGTAACAATACTGAGAATTGGTGTACATATTTTTTTCTGTGGTTTACCTCTCGGTAAAAATCCAAAATCAAAAGTTTGAAAAAGCATGAAAATTAATTATTTTTTTTTTCAATGTTGTTCTTGTACAAAGCATAAAATGGAGTCCTCTTAAACACTTCTAACATAGGAGTTGTATGAAATAATTAAAATCTCTCTGCTCTGGAATCCATTAGAGTTTTGAACCACGAACCCCAGCATCCCGTACGCTTTTGTAGTGATCTATTTCATGTGTTTATGAACTTCAATTCTGGATCAAAAATCACTCCAAGATCACTTATTTGGTTTTTCCTTTCTAGGACTTTTCCATTCATCTTCTTAGTATATTGCGTTAGATTAGATTTTCTGCTGAAAGTCATTACACAACATTTTCTAATATTAAAATCGTGATGATTCGTTTGTGACCATTTTAAATTTCGTTGATGTCTTTTTGCAACAATTCACAATCTTGTCGATATTGTATCTTCCTAAAGCACCTAAAATCATCTGCTGTTTGCACAGTAATGTCATATTGCGCGTTAAAGTCTTGCGCTGCCTTTTATAAATAAGCGTTAATACACCGGTAGGTGCTCTTACGTTCTTTTATGAGTGTTTTGGTGTAAAAATAAATTTTTTTCTCTTCTCGGTTGTTTTACGAGATTTTTTATTTTGGTACCCACTGCAAACAACGTAATAGATTGGTTAAATTAAAAGAAATTAGTAGGAAATTAGGGGAATTACTTAAGATAAGGACTACGAAAGATAAAAAGGAATTAGAGGAATTAGTGAAAATACTGAGAATTGGTGTACATATTTTTTTTATTATAATAATATTGGTGGGACCCTTAACACAACAGTATTAATTAGAAAAGAGATGAAATGACTTCATATAGCTATTATTTTTTGTAAGTATTGAGACCTCCCTCTAAGACAAGCCTCCATCTCGAGTCGTGCCATATTTTTTTTATTATCTCGGTGAGGACCTTAACATATATAATAGCATATCATAAATATTTAGAAAATTATTAACTACTCGTAAAAGCACCGCCATAGGCGGGTACCATTACATAACATTAAAATCGAGATGATTCGTTTGTGACCAGTTTAAATTTCGTTGATGTCTTTTTGCAACAATTCACAATCTTGCCGATATTGTATCTTCCTAAAGCACCTAAAATCATCTGCTGTTTGCACAGTAATGTCATATTGCGCGTTAATAGTCTTGCGCTATTATCTTTTGCGCCGTAATGGAGCTGCGCGGTTTTGGTGCGCGCGATAATTTTTGGACTGCCTTTTATAAATAAGCGTTAATACACCGGTAGGTGCTCTTACGTTCTTTTATGAGTGTTTTGGTGTAAAAATAATTTTTTTTCTCTTCTCGGTTGTTTTACGAGATTTTTTATTTTGGTAACTACTGCAAACAACGTAATAGATTTGTTAAATTAAAAGAAATTAGTAGAAAATTAGGGGAATTACTTAAGATAAGTACTACGAAAGATAAAAAGGAATTAGAGGAATTAGTGAAAATACTGAGAATTGGTGTACATATTTTTTTCTGTGGTTTACCTCTCGGTAAAAATCCAAAATCAAAAGTCTGTTTGAAAAAGCATGAAAATTAATTGATTTTTTTCAATGTTGTTCTTGTATAAAGCATAAAATGCAGTCCTCTTAAACACTTCTAATATAGGAGTTGTATGAAATAATTAAAGTCTCTCTGCTCTGGAATCCATTAGAGTTTTGAACCACGAACCCCAGCATCCCGTACGCTTTTGTAGTGATCTATTTCATGTGTTTATGAACTTTAATTCTGGATCAAAAATCACTCCAAGATCACTTATTTGGTTTTTCCTTTCTAGGACTTTTCCATTCATCTTCTTAGTATATTGCATTAGATTAGATTTTCTGCTGAAAGTCATTACACAACATTTTCTAACATTAAAATCGAGATGATTCGTTTGTGACCAGTTTAAATTTCGTTGATGTCTTTTTGCAACAATTCACAATCTTGCCGATATTGTATCTTCCTAAAGCACCTAAAATCATCTGCTGTTTGCACAGTAATGTCATATTGCGCGCACAGTTGGTCTAGAGAGTGGTTTTAAGAAAAAAAATATATAATCTTTAAAACATAGATTTTTGTTTTTGATACATCGCCAACTACTATTTACCTCAAAAAGTAAAATCCCCTATGTAGCCCTTTTCTGGGGGGCTATGTTTGGAAAATATTCTAAAAACCTTAAATAGTAACTCCCTACTTTGACTTCATATTTGAATTCTCGCTGAAATTCTCTTTCGAATGGTATCCCATATCATAAGGTTTGCTTTACTATCTTTCGAGATATTGGCTTTCAAAATGTCAAAAATTCAATTTTCGAAGGCCCATATCTTAGAAACTAAACAAAATATCTCTAGTGCGTTTATTATCGAGTTTGAGGGTTTAATAAGAGCAAATAAAAAATGACAATAGTTTGACGTTTGCACATTCCTATTTACAGTTTATTGATTTTCAGTGATTTTGACGATATTATTCTAAAAATATGAAGTAGAAGGTCAGATTGTCAAACTGTTGTCATTTTTTATTTCCTCGTAAAGAACCCCTAAAATCAATAATAAACACAATAGAGATATTTTGTTTAGTTTCTAAGATATGGGCCTTTGAAAATTGAATTTTTGACATTTTGAAGGTCAATATCTCGAAAATTAGTAAAGTAAACCTTATGATATGGGGTACCATTGAAAAGAGAATTTCAACGAGAATTTAAATATGAAGTCAAAATAGGGGATTGCTATTTAAGGTACCCAGAATATTTTCCAAAAATAGCCTCCCAGAAAAGGGCTACATAGGGGATTTAACTTTTTACGGTAAATAGTAGTTGGCGATGGATCAAAAACAAAAGTGTATGTTTTAAAGATAATATTTTTTTTTTCTTAAAACCCCTCTCTAGACTAACTGTGCGCGTTAAAAGTCTTGCCCTATAACTTTTTGCGCCGTAATGGAGCTGCGCGGTTTTGGCGTGCGCGGTAATCTTTGGACTGCAACGTTAATCGACCGGTAGGTGCTCTTACGTTCTTTTATGAGTGTTTTAGTGTAAAAATAATTTTTTTTCTCTTCTCGGTTGTTTTACGACATTTTTTATTTTGGTAGCTACTGCAAACAACGTAATAGATTTGTTAAATTAAAAGAAATTACCTTGAAAAAGAAATATAAAAAAATATAAGAAATTAGGGGAATGAGCGGAAACTAGTTGTGAATTAGAGGAATTACTAAAGATAAGGGGAATTAAAAAGGAATTAGAGGAATTAGTAACAATACTGAGAATTGGTGTAAATATTTTTTTCTGCGGTTTACCTCTTGGTAAAAACCCAAAATCAAAATTTTGTTTGAAAAAGCGCAAACAGTTAAATGAACCTATCCTATTAAACTACAATAAATTGTTAGCTGAAACAGCCCTGTATAATTCGATAAAAATAGGCAATATATAGGGTGGGCCATAAAATTCCACACTTTTTGGATTGGCTATTACTTTTGACATTAGCGCTCGATTTTTAAAGGTGTTAGTTTTTTAGATAGATGAAACGTGATACTTTTTTAATTCAGTTGAAAATTTAAAATTTCTCAAAAATCCAAGATGGCGGACAGTTTAAAAAAATGTGTAATTTTCACCCCCCCCCCCTGAAAAAAATTTATATGCGACAATGAACAAACTTATGCTCGTTATTTATGTGTATATTGACGTCTCACTTACTTAAATCGGTTAAGAAATGAAAAAGTTATAAGCTTCTAGATTATGAGTATTTGGGCTTAACATTGGAAAAAAATCACAAAATTACATATTTTTTGAATTTGCTGTTGCTGCTGAAAAAAAATATTGTTTAAAGAGACAAAACATGAGAGTTGCATCTGTTTCTTCAAAATTTGACATTAAAAAAAAATCAGGATGGCGGATAGTTTTAAGTAAGACACTAGACAAAATAAAAATTAGTATTTCCAAATCTTCCTTTTTTCTTCGTACATCGAGGTATCGCCTAATTAAATCGGATAAGAAATAAAAAAGTAATGGGTATTTAGATTCTTAGTATTTTTCTTAATTAAATAATTAGGTCAAAAGATATAGCAAATGGAAAATGTATGTAATTTTGTGATTTTTTTTCAATGCGAAGCCAAAACACACGTAGTCAAAAAACTTATAACTTTTTTATTTCCCAACTGATTTAATTAAATGATACTTTAATATAAACAGAAACAATGAGCGTTTGTAGTGAAAGCTTTAGACTTTGTTTAGTGTCGCACATAAATTTTTTTCAGGGGGGGTGAAAATGACACATTTTCTAAAACTGTCCGCCATCTTGAATTTTTGTAAAGTTGTAAATTTTTAACCGAATCGAAAAACTCTAACGTTTTGTCTTTTCAAAAAGCCAATATATTTTAAAATCGAGTAATCACGTCAAAAGTTATAGCCAATCCAAAAAGTGCGGAATTTTTGTGGCCCACCCTATAATATAATCGCAATAGGCCAGTAATTAATTTCTAAGATGACATCATATTTAGTCAATAATAAGTATAAAGTGCGACATTTGCTTTATATAAATAAGTCCTTAAAAATCAAAACAATATAAATTTATCAGTAACGACCGCGTAGAATGAGAATGACCTATATATTGACTTGCAACAACTAAAATAAGGGATCGAGTCCCTGATGCTTCCTGATAACAAATCCATCTTGTGTCGTATGTGACCTTCGTAAATCCGAGCAAAGTTTGTTATTGGTTGGATGTTTCCCATATATTTATTGGAACTAGATTACATTTATAACTGGTCTTTTTAAGGCAAATTTTGAAAGAAAACTTGCTACAATCGGCAACACTGTTTTGTTATAACGCATTTCAAAAACCTTTTAAACATTTGAGGTTAGTTATTGCCAATTTTACTTATTTAATATTTTTTTCTTTATAAGTTTATAGCACAAATAATATTATTAAAATAAACGTATATATAGGTACTTTCCTACTTTTCGCAGGAATATTGAAAGTCCTAATAGCTTATGGCAGTATTAAACTTGGGCAGGGCCAACAAAAATAATCGATTTGCCGAGTTTTCATGAAAGGTTTTAAAACCTATTTAGTTTTACATGAAAATGTACTTAATTAAGAAATGGGGTATCGAAATGTACTAAACTTTTGCAATATGCCTTATTTTAAAATTCCTCAACACCTTTATTCTGTGGGCTTTTAAAAATTATTTGTCACCAAAAACAACTTACAGCCATCCATTACTAGACCAGTTAACCTGGTTGATAGAAGGAAAGACTTTATAGGCTTCTTTATTTATGTAGATATCTGTAAGTATGCTTTGCAAATATTTATTTTTACAAACAAACTTTAAAAAATGTTGAGACAAAATTGACTAGTTTCACGCTATTAAAAAAAAAAAAAAAAAAAAATATATTTTTTTAAGGATACTACTTATGCGCCGAAATATTTAAAAAAAAATATGCCTACTAGTTTTTATAAACGCCCTGAAACTGAACTTTTGGGCGCCAGCAAAGAAAATAATTTAGAAAGCTTATTCAAGATTTCAGTAGTACACTTAACAAATTGGTGCTATAAAGCATTGATAGTCCACTATATAATCAATTATTTTATGAAAGTTTGAGACAATGATGTATTTGAAATTAACTCTGTGTTTCGGACTTCCATTGTCTATATTTTATTTATACACGACGTTTCGATCAGTACAATCTCTGATCGTCTTTAGGTGCAAACTGATGAAGACGAAGACGATCAGAGATTGTACTGATTGAAACGCCATGTATAAATAAAATATAGACAATGGAAGTTCGAAATACAGAGTTAATTTCAATTATTTTATGTTGAAAGGAAATGAAAATATCTCGAAAACTGTAGCTTTGATAGATTTGCCCTTATAACAAAATTTTTGGGTAATATTTACGAATACCAAAATCTGAAAACCGCATATCAATTAGCTGCTTTACTTCTAAAGGTATTATTTTTTTATATATTTTAACGTTTTTTAGAATAACTCGGAAACTTAAGCTCCGAATTTTAACTTTATAATAAAATTTACAGTCCATATTCATAGAAACTTGAATGCGAGAACCGCTACTTGCTTTTGTTCCAAAATTACAATTTTTTTAAATATTTTAACCCCCTTTTTCCCCCTTCAATCCCCCACCACCCTACCCAAAAGTTAATCAGTTTATGGTCACCCGATAGAGGATTTGTGTATCAAATTTTGTTAAAATCATGTATACAGACAGACAACAGGCAACAGCCCGGCAGACAACTTTTCTTTTTCGTCGATTAAGGTGTTTTAGAACCTTAGTAACTCATTTTTTATAAAATTAAGAAAAGTCAAAATTTCACGATTTTAATAGTCCCCTCATACTATATTGGCATGGTGGACTAAAAAATAGGTTTTGCTACTCCAAATAGTCCCATGTTCTCTAGCTTTAATGGTAGTGATCCAGCCTGATTTGAATGGCATAAACTCGCGCGATTTCTAACCAAAACTGATTAAAATAAGTCACTTTTGAAAATCTAAAAAAAACCGCTTACTATGCTTGACAGATTTTGACAAGCGGTGGCAAAAACCGGCAGGTACAAAATTAAAATTGTGTGAAATATATTTCGATATTGAAAAATGTTCTGTCTTTCTTTTATGATCATATAGAAAGAGATGGACGGGGCAAGGTAGGTGTTTACTTAATACAACCATTACTTTCACTCTCCGCCGCCATGCGCTATGCGCTACCGGAACGTAGTTCCTGCGCGGCCCTATCTTGTTAGTCTCTGGAAGTTATTAAGTTGTCTCTGTCGCTACTCGCCCACTGAAAACATACAGATATCCTGTTAGGCTCCACCTACATCATAGCATGTGCGATTGTTCCGCGTCATCAAGCAGAGGTTTATTTCACTCGGAGCGCGGCGGCGAGACCGAGCAACTGGTAGCAGGAACTGCGTTGAAAAGACGGACGACGGACGCAGCAATGAAAGTGCGCGAGATGGAAAAAACCTGGCTGTGTTAAATTTTAAATACTCATCTAATTTTGACGCGGTGCCATAATAATCACCGCTGATAATAATAGGAAGTTTCGGAAACATTACAAATAATAATATAAATCAGACATTTTATTACTACTTCCTCATTCTGTGTGCGCATGCTTATGTGCTCCTATGGAGGAACCGCCACTGTAAGTACTTCTGCAACATACACTTATTCTAATGGGTGGCAGTTGGGAATCTCCTTTAATATTAGTTGGGAAAATGGGCTTTATCCCTCCCCCCAATCAAATGCCTTTGGATCGCCGGTGTATACATGAGCGTATTCGGTATGCCACTTTTTGGTACTATTGATTGGGTGTCGACGGCAGTTTGGGCGCCCAAATTTGGGAAGTAACCAATTCAATTTTACGATTTATTTTATGAAACCAAACCCACCAAATCAAATAAAAATAACGAGAATACCAATTCGCGGTAATTGACATTTTAGGTGGATAGATCCTAAGACCCTACCCAACTCAGGTCAACTCGGTCTTATTTCAAAAGAATTGGTGCTAGAAAGCACGGATAGTCCACCATAAAATTAATTATTTTATGTTCAAAAGAAATTAAAATATCTCGGAAACTGTAGCTTTGGAAGATTTGAACCTTATAACAAAATTTTTGGGTAATATTTACAAAAACCAAAATCTGAAAACCGCATATGAATATCTGCTTTACTTCTAAAGTTATGATTTTTTTAATATATTTTAACTTTTCTTCAAATAACTCAAAAACTAAGGCTCCCACAAATTTGGACTTTATAACAAAAATTTGTAGTACATTACAATGTTTTTAAATATTTTATCCCCGCTTTCCCCCTTCAACTCCACACCACCTTACCCAAAAGTTAATCAGTTCATGGTCAGCCGATAGAGGCTTTTGTACCAAATTTCGTTAAAAGCGATTAGGGCGTTCTTGAGTTATCGTGTATACAGACAGACAACACACCGACAGATTTTTTTTTTCGTCGATTAAGGTGTTTTGGAACCTTAGTAACTCATTTTTGATAAAATTAAGAAAAGTCAAAATTTCAGCAAAACCTATTTTTTAGTCCACCATACCAATATAGTATGAGGGGACTATTAAAATCGTGAAATTTTGACTTTTCTTAATTTTATAAAAAATGAGTTACTAAGGTTCCAAAACACCTTAATCGACGAAAAAAAAAGTCGTCTTTCGATCTGTCGGTGTGTTGTCTATCTGTATACACGATAACTCAAGAACGCCCTAATCGCTTTTAACGAAATTTGGTACAAAAGCCTCTATCGGCTGACCATGAACTGATTAACTTTTGAGTAAGGTGGTGTGGAGTTGAAGGGGGAAAGGGGGGATAAAATATTTAAAAACATTGTAATTTTAGTTTAAGTTTCCATGAATATGTACTACAAATTTTTGTTATAAAGTCCAAATTCGTGGGAGCCTTAGTTTTTGAGTTATTTGAAGAAAAGTTAAAATATATTAAAAAAATCATAACTTTAGAAGTAAAGCAGATATTCATATGCGGTTTTCAGATTTTGGTTTTTGTAAATATTACCTAAAAATGTTGTTATAAGGTTCAAATCTTTCAAAGCTACAGTTCCCGAGATATTTTAATTTCTTTTGAACATAAAATAATTGATTTTATGGTGGACTATCCGTGCTTTCTATCACCAATTCTTTTGAAATAAGACCGAGTTGACCTGAGTTGGTTAGGGTCTTAGGATCTATCCACCAAAAATGTCAATTACCGCGAATTGGTATTCTCGTTATTTTTATTTGATTTGGTGGGTTTGGTTTCATAAAATAAATCGTAAAATTGAATTGGTTGCTTCCCAAATTTGGGCGCCCAAACTGCCGTCGACACCCAATCAATAGTACCAAAAAGTGGCATACCGAATACGCTCATGTATACACCGGCTATCCAAAGGCATTTGATTGGGGGAGGGATAAAGCCCATTTTCCCAACTAATATTAAAGGAGATTCCCAACTGCCACCCATTAGAATAAGTGTAGGTTGCAGAAGTACTTACAGTGGCGGTTCCTCCATAGGAGCACATAAGCATGCGCACACAGAATGAGGAAGTAGTAATAAAATGTCTGATTTATATTATTATTTGTAATGTTTCCGAAACTTCCTATTATTATCAGCGGTGATTATTATGGCACCGCGTCAAAATTAGATGAGTATTTAAAATTTAACACAGCCAGGTTTTTTCCATCTCGCGCACTTTCATTGCTGCGTCCGTCGTCCGTCTTTTCAACGCAGTTCCTGCTACCAGTTGCTCGGTCTCGCCGCCGCGCGCCGAGTGAAATAAACCTCTGCTTGATGACGCGGAACAATCGCACATGCGATGATGTAGGTGGAGCCTAACAGGATATCTGTATGTTTTCAGTGGGCGAGTAGCGACAGAGACAACTTAGTAACTTCCAGAGACTAACAAGGTAGGGCCGCGCAGGAACTACGTTCCGGTAGCGCATAGCGCATGGCGGCGGAGAGTGAAAGTAATGGTTGTATTAAGTAAACACCTACCTTGCCCCGTCCATCTCTTTCTATATGATCATAAAAGAAAGACAGAACATTTTTCAATATCGAAATATATTTCACACAATTTTAATTTTGTACCTGCCGGTTTTTGCCACCGCTTGTCAAAGTCTGTCAAGCATAGTAAGCGGTTTTTTTTAGATTTTCAAAAGTGACTTATTTTAATCAGTTTTGGTTAGAAATCGCGCGAGTTTATGCCATTCAAATCAGGCTGGATCACTACCATTAAAGCTAGAGAACATGGGACTATTTGGAGAGTGCCGAAAATTGAGGTTCAGACGATGGTAATTTAAGGCTTAAAATATTTTAGCATAATTTAAAGGGAAACGTTTTTGATGAAACAATTTTTTACTACGTTTTTCACATTTTTATGCCATGATTTTGCTCACATTTTAAAGCTTTCTGTCCAAACTTTCGATTTCTAGAATAAAACACTTACATTTTTCAAGTTCACTGTTTTTTTAGCGTTTAAAGAAAGTACTGCCAAAAAACATTTTTTCTCTGTCAAAATGAAAAATTTCTAAGCTTGTTGAAAAGAGACAGCAGGTTATAAAAAAGTATTTTAGAGAAAGATGGACATAATTTAAGGCAAATGTTTACTAAAAATTTCTGTTATGTCATCTGTCTGTCATCTTGAGTGGTGTCGTGCATATGATTTTTATTTTGCAATTTTTATTCAAAAAACAGCAAAAATTGTAAGTGCAAAGTGTGTAAAACATAAGTTGGTATTAATTTCTTTCATTCAAAGTTTTTTACAGTTTTTAAATTTACCAAAAAACGTGTCCTACGAAAGTGTATTTTAGAATATCTAAAAATAATTTAACAGGTATTTAAGAAAATTATTTTAAGTGTCATCATGGCATTCCTGAAGAAAATAATGTGATGATTTATTCAGAGTTAAGCAAGAAGATAATACGTTAAAATACAACCAAAAAAAAGGGATATAGGTTAAAACATTTACAATATCTTTTATAGTGAGATTTTTTCCTAGTTAATAAAAGAAAATAACATAATAAAATGTTGTTATCTTTATTATTTAATAATATTCCTTAACATAGTTAAAGCCCCTTCCTCCTATTTTAGATTTTTAAACGGTTCAAAAAACTTTTTGTAAGCTAAAGAAAGTTTTTTAGCTGCATGAAACAGTACAAAGTTGGTTAAGGTTTGTATAGAGTTAAAACCTTTCGCGAATGCACTGCTTTTTTAACACTAAAAAGTATGGAAAAACAGCGCCTGTTAAGTTTTTCCATAACTTTTTATTATTAAATAAGTGTCTGTAAAAAATTAACCAAAAGAGTCTATGTATTTTATTATGAGTCTTGCTGTACAAGTAGTTCCTTCCTGTAGCGACCGGCTGCGCTCGTGTCGCCATCAAACAATGTTCCCCAAGTATAACACAGTATCAGTCACTCTCGCGTAGCTATTACTTTCTCTATGAGTAGCGAGGGATGTCGCGATTTTCAATAGAAAAAGGCGCACACATTTGGTGTGCTCCAGTCCGCTTGTTTTGCCTTGTTGCTGTGGGTCCTAATTCATCCGCGCGTTTAGCAATTTTATAAGTGCTTTTATTTATACTTTTTCTCTTGTTATAATAAAAATTTTCACTGAAGTGTACTTGAAAAATAATTTTAGCTCTTTGAGTATGGAGGAAAAATTTTAAATAAAAAATGCCGGTAGACCTCAACCCGAAAATGACTTGGCGCAAACCACTATGGGCAAATCTAGGGACTTCAATAGAAAATTTAAAATGGACATGTCTTTTAGTCGTGCAACTTACAAAAAACCTGTATATTTCCCAACTGAAAGCCACATTAGGAGGAGGCTCGCCGGTGGGTGTAGAGCTACGCTATAGTTCTTAAAATATATGATAACGTCTCGTTACTTCTTGTTTTACTAAAATCAATATAAGGTCTTTCGGTTGATCTTGGAATGTTTCTTGTGAGCCACTGTCACGTATAGGTACTTCATATAAAAATGCAGACTCCTCTCGATTATTGAAAAAAATGTGATTTTTAAACATATAACTATGAGATACTATATTGGCCCAAGTGTCGCAAAATGTGTAACAATAGATTAATAATTATCTCTATCGAATCGACCTATCGAGCAGGTGTACTTTTAAGCTAGTGACGAATGCGTGAAAGCTCTAAAATGCGTCAAAACATCGTTTCGTATGCAGGGACGGTCTCTCCTCCTTATCGTACCTAACGAGGTTTTCGTGCATTTAATCAGCTGGAGCTATCACGCATTCGCCATGATTTTAAAAGTGCACCTGCTTGATTGGTCAACTCGATAGACATAAGGATACGAATGCTGCTAAAACTGAAAGTTAACTGTAAGTGTCTAATAATAACAAAGAAAATAATTTAAAAGTCAGGGTTGGACCTGGGTTAAGGTCAAAGGTAAAAAAATCTACTGCGCATGCCTGACGCAGTCTATTCGCGCCGAGAAGAGTTTTGCGCTCTGCATTTTTTCCAGGCAAGTTGATTGGGAGAGTTATTATCGCTATGCTTTTTTTTAAGGAAAATCTCATAGTTATATGTTTTAAATTATCAAACACGAAGATAGCGAAAGAGGCTCACACTACTAGCTTTTTTGACTCGACGATAATCTTGAATCATATATATATACAGGGTATATACAAAAAAAAATTGGGGCCTATAACTGGAGGCCCAGGGCCTACCAACTGTTTTTTTTTTTAAATAAGGAGGTACGATTTGTGGTACCTTTTTGGAAAGCTTGTTAAAAAATAAATTTAACGCACTAGTTTTTTTTGACATCTGTTAAAAAATTAAAAATCCTATTTTCTTATCTTTTGTTTTAGCTTCAAAATAAACTACTTATTTCTCTATTTACTGTAACAAAACACGCATATTCGAACTACAATATCATTACTTACTATATTTTAAATTTTGGATTTAATCATTTTAAAGTCCGCGCACTAACGATCCAACTTGTCGTTACGCCCTGGTGGGGAAGAATAGTTTTATTTATTGATTTTAACTTACATAAAGTAGTTTACGCTAGCCCCATCTGGTGAGGTATAAAAATTCAACCTATTGATTAAATTAAATTTTTCTCTTTTTCTCCCAGCTTTATCACTTAACGCCAGGTGTTTAATTTAACTTTGTTCGTTAGCAAGTCGTACCACCTCGGTACGCCTTTCGTAAAGATGTGTAAATTGGCGCGAGAGTCAGCTTCCTTTTGCCATTTTTCCTCTAGTCGCTACCATAGCAGTTGGCTAGACCAAGTGTGATCCAAAAGTTCCCACTTTTTGAAATTACCTTTCCAAGTGTGCTGGTCTACTTGTATCTAGGTAGGTTACGTTTTTTATTTGTAATACGTTTTATTTTACGCAGTAAAGTTTTATATAAATTATTTATTGCAAAATTTAGTCAAATAAGTTTTTTTGTAAGTTCCGTATTGGTTTGTTAAAATAACTATAATCAAGCTCTGTTAGCAATTTAAATATCATACTTATTTTTTTTACTAAATTTAAAAAACTGTCTGCATAACTTTTTAACTATTTTTTCTCTACTTGTATCTAGCTAAACTGAAATACAAAAAACCATCCACCGACTTCAGTTTTTTATTGAAAACAACCCACAACCCGGTTTCGTAGCATTATCAATCAATCAATCAATCAAAAAGTCTTTATTTATAAGTTTACAAACATTTTTTTACATGATAATCATAAAGAGTGGCGAGATCTAGCATAGCTATTCTATCTAACCACTCTTAGAAAACATGACATAAAGTGAAGAATATAAAAAATATAATTATCATACTTAAATTCTATAATCTATGTAAATACTTATTTAAGTACCTAAATTAGGCACAAAAATAACAAACGTTCGCAATTTTCTATTTCAGACCACGGAAATCAAAGCAGCATGGAAATGGTCAAGATCATGTCAAGATTTATAATTACAAAAATGTTAAGATACAACATATATTGATTTCAGATTTCGTCCCTTAAGTAGTGACTTTAAAGATTTTTTAAATGTAGGTATTGTATCAGAGGACTTGATTTTTTAAGATATTGAGTTGAAACATTTTGTTGCAACATAACTATAACCTCGACGATACAGAGCAGTCCTATGCCTGGGCACTGCATATAACTGTTTATGTCGGGTGATCCTATTGTGTACATCCGACCCCCTTAAGAGCTTTTTAAATAAATAGTGAGGCTGTTGTGTTCTATTAACTTTATATAACAATGTGCACATGTGCCAAAAAAAACCGCTTATCAAGTCTGAGCCACTCCGTAAGCAAATCTTATACAGGCATTTTGAAGTTTTTGCAGACTTTCTTGGTCTCTTTTTAAGAGGGCTGGCCAGTACAGGGTGTCACAGTATGACAATTGGGATAGTACTAAAGAATCGCACAATTTAAGTTTTACCTTTTTATTTAAATAGTTTTTGAGCAAATCAAGCATTCTTAACTTACCATAACTGGTTTGTAATAACTTTGAAACATGCGATTCATATTTTAAGTCAGTATCAATCAACATTCCTAGATTTTTTACACTGTTTGATAAATTAATATTTGTTTGGTTAATAGAAACTTGAAATCCATTCGCGACACATTCGTTCCTAGCAGTACCGAAAAGAATTGCTTGAGTTTTTGACTCATTCAGTACTAGTCCGTGATGTTGTGACACTCTGTATATGGATTCAAGGTCGTCGTTTATTTTAGTTTTCGCTATATGCACGTCTTTTTTATCAAAAGAGATTTGGAGTTGGTAATCATCTGCGAATTGATGCCCAACCAAATATTTGAGAAATTTTTGGAAATCAAGAGTATAAATAGTGAAAAGAAGTGGACCTAGGAAGCTGCCCTGTGCGACACCTCTACTTTGAAGAGTGGGAACTGAACATTTTCCATTCAAAGAAACCCTTTGAAATCTTCTGTTAAAATAATTAGTCATCATATCGACGCCATCACCACCCAATCCAAAATATTTGAGTTTTGTAAATAATATATTATGTACCAGGGTGTCAAACGCCTTGCTGTAGTCCAAAAGAACCAAGTAAGTGTTCTGGCCCTGATCCGAAGTCCTAATTATGTCATCAGTAACATGTAACAAAGCAGTTGTGGTACTGTGATTGGCGCGAAATCCCGACTGTGTAGGGGGCATAAGATTGTTTTTTATTAAATGGTTGGACAGTTGTTCGCATAAGATTTTTTCCAAAATTTTTGACATTGTGGGCAAAATTCTTATAGGTCTAAAATCGTTTGGTCCCAGAGGATTATTCTTTTTTGCTACTGGAAGGATATTAGCCGCTTTCCACTGGTCAGGGAATTTGTTTAAACGTATGCACTTATTTATAATAAAAGTAATATGAGTATTCAGATAGGGAATTAAGCACAAAATCATTTTTAAATTTATTCCGTCCTGACCAGTTGTATTACTTTTAATTTTTGCTATTATGTTCTGTACCTAAGCTTCATTCACTTCTTTAAAATTGAGTTCAGTTATGGAGGAAGAACATTTTAACCTTCGTATTTTGATAAATAAAAGTTACCAGTATCGACCTTTGGAATGCTATTGGAAAAAAATGAACTAAAATTCAAGTACTTAAGAGTTTGCCAGAATTCTTTTGGATTAGTTTGAAATTTATAATTTAAATAAGCCTTTTTTTCATTCTTTACTGAAGTCAACACGAGGTTTCGTAAATCTTTATACTCCTGCTATCGAGCATCAGACTTATGTTTTTTATACTTAGAGAGAGCTTTTTTTCTTAGTTTTATCATAAATCTAATATTTTGCGTAAGCCAAGGCGTAGGCTTTTTTGTAATTTTAGAGGTAATGAATGGCGCATGAGCATCAAAAAGAGTATTTACCGACCTACCATGGCATTAACTTCAGTAAAAGAATATAAATGATCCCAGTCTATTTGTTTAAGATTCTCGTTAAAGACTTTAATATCAAAATTCCTATAATTTCTATAAGTACGGAACCTGATAGGATCGAGCACTTTTTCTAAACGTAAATTACAACTCACCAGCTTGTGGCCTGAAATGTCGTTCATTCTTATGACTTCTGAATCGCAGACAAAATTTACCTCATTGGTAACTATAACATCCAACAATTTTGAAGTTGTGTCTGTGACCCTTGTTGGCTCTCTTATGACCTGATGAAAACTATATTTTTTAAAGGGTTTATTTAAATTTTTTTGTCCCGGATGGTCAACCAGCTAATCTATATTTAGGTCGCCTCCAAATATCACAGCATCATAGGTTGGTATTATAGATACTAAACTGTTTTCTAAATCATTAATACAAGACATAAGATTGCCGTCAGGTCGATAGAGTGTACCCAGGCATAGTGATTTCCCATGTATTTTTATCGAGATCCAAAGTTGTTCTAGCGTACTTCGTGCTAGCGGAACGGGTATATTTTTAAACGTATAGCAGTCTGTAACATAAAAGGCAACACCACCACCCCGCGTTCCCCTATCATCCCTTGACAAGTTGTACCCTTGTATAGCAAGAAACTTGAATATAGAGATCGCACGTTTGCGTGAGCAAATTTTACAAATTTAACATTAAGGTTCATGTTCTTTTTTACAAATACCCCCCTGTATTAAGACTAAATAAATTTGGAAAAAAGATGGTTTGTGTTTGAGTTTTTTGTTAAAGCCCATAAATAAATTTGGCCTAAATATATAAAAAATAATATACATAGTAATTTAAACTTTATTAAATATAATCATGTATACTTCTTGAATGGAAATGAAAAACAAGAAATGCAGATTTAAAAAAAAACAAAACTCGAGCGTATTCTTATCTCTAAAAGTCCCAAATATTAAAAATCAAAGTGTGGCTGATCCGTGTCGATTTAGTTTTCGTCTACGCCATCAATATCACGTTTGGATGCAATTAGTATTTTTTTTTTTTTGATCCTCGTCCCAGGCAAATATTTTTCCAAAGGAGGTCCATGCTTTATTTATTCCATATTTAGTTTTAGCAAGTTGCAATAAGGTCTTCATATTCAGTATAACTAGTCCCTTTGAGCAACTTTCTAACTTGCAGCACTTGATTTCTTAGGGAAATGCAACCAAAGTTAACCATAACTGATCTAGGAGCTTCTCCACTTTCACCTATTCTGAAAGCGCTCTCTATCTTACTTTTATCACTTCTTAAATTTTAGTTATCATTTATGAGTGATAAAATAATAGAAATCAGGTTCTTGTCATCACCATTTTCTATGCCTTCTTTAATACCATTGAACCGTAAAGACTTTCGCTTAGATTTTTGCTCCAGATTATCAAATCTTTCTTCCAAATCTTAATAATAGAATCATAATTATTTTCTACCTTAGTTTTAATGTTAGTGACGTCTTTTTTCAATTCAGCTATGCTATCAATTTTGGAGTTAAGATCCACTAACCTTTGATCCATCTTTTCGACTGCTTTTTCCACTTCTTTTGTCTCATGATGACCAGTAGGTGATCCCCTGTTTGTTCCAGATCTGGTTGATCCACCCATTGTTACTGGTACTTGCCTATACCTGTATCGACCCGGTAGATACGTAATTTCGCCTATAATCTTAGGTACCCAGTTTCTAGCTTAACTACTGCAGTCTTTTGAAATATAATTACACCACTCACTTCAAAACTGTTTAAAAATACTACATGCAAAAAATCAAAATTTAATTACAGCGATAACCACCCAAAAAGTTAAAAAAAACACATTTTATTCACTTGACGGCATGTTTTCTTTTATTGCTAATTACTAAGCGAAATGAAAAAATACCACACAAGGACATTATTGGCAGCCCATTTGGAAGCCCTCACTGAATGCCCGGCTCTACCAACATTTTTTTCATGAGAAGGTACAGGGTGTTTGTTTATAACTGGAACACTCAGTATCTTTTTTATTATTTGAAATAAAGGGTAGTCTAAATTCAAAAATTTCTTGGCAAATTGCAACTAACTTAAGAGCTATAACAACTTTTTTTTGTTACCTTTGGTATACAGTGTGTGACCATTTTTTTAAATAAAACGCCCTGTAAATTTTTGCATTTTTGATTTTTTTTTTAAATTAGCTATACAAAAATACCAAAACTGTTCCTGAGATATTCGCGTTTAAGTTTTAATAATTGTCAAAATGAAAATATATTGGAAATGACCAACTGATCAAGATACCAAGTGGGCCATGAATGTATTTCTTTATCTTAACAATATAAACTTAAAAATCTAGTGGCCTTAAAAAAAAAACCGATTGGAGGCAATATAGCTCGATCAGGGAGTCGCTTCTAACGTATTTTATTAAAATTTTAAATGCAAATATCTCAGAAACTACAAAAGATATTTAAATAGCGTTTAGTATTTTTGCAAAGCTAATTTCTTGAAAAATTAAAAATATACTGGGCATTCTATTTTTTTTTAATAGCTTTATTGCCACACTCTGTATACCAGGCTCAAGTAACAATTTTCTGACCAATGACCACATTCTTCACCTAAATGGACGTTAATTTGGGTATATAAATTAGTGATCTTCAGACGGTCTTGCATATTACGACAAAATTCCGTTGCTTTAACGTTAGATAATACTGCAGTGACATTGTTACCGTCTACCCAACGTTTAGCCGTCATGTGTTGGTGCATTTTCTAGTAAACCAGTGACGTCGTGTGAACGTTTTTATGAGACTCTAGTTACGTTCTGTCGACGTATCAACGTCTAAACAACTTTCACATTACGTGAACTTGCGACGTTTCTGGTCTGTCTTGCGACGTTTTCCTGCCGGAGTTTTGACGAACTTAAGTGCCCTTTTCTTGTAAAGAAGAAAAGTTTACAAAGTTCCTTCTCTGCTGCACTTATGTACGGCAGATCGCCCTATCTCTCTGTAGATTTTAAATAACTGGTCAGGGGCCTAATTCTTGAATCTCGAGAGAAGGATCGATCCCTCAAGAGAAGGGATCAATCCCGGGGCATATGCTTGCCTGAGAAATGGGACCGATCCCTGACTTTGGAGTCGGGGAGCGGAAACACCCAAATTTTGATAGAATGGAATGAGCGATCACCGCTCAAGAATACAAAATGCGTTCGACGTGGGATCATTCGACACAAATCTATGTCGTTCCCTGCTCAAGAATTAGGGTCCTGACAGAGAGATAACATTATCCTACAAGTATATGGGCGAAAAAGGAAGACTGGTGCTCTTTAAACAGTAATGTCTGATCCACAGCTTCACTTCTTGCCGCTCACTAAAAATACTTTTTGCTTTTGCTTCCAAGAAGTAGGATCTTTGAAGTGTCCTGCCATATTTGAAAAAACTAAATTTTATTTCACAGTTCACCGACCATTTATTTTAGAAAAATCGAATAAAAAGTAAGGTATGGGGACTGTCATCGGCGGAATTGTTAAAGCGTTTTCTAGTCGCATATTGGGTTGATAGTAACCAACGGTCGTGGCAAGTGGTTCATTTGGGAATGTTTGACGGCTGTAGTCCATTTACGTATATTTTTTGAGATTCTCATAATATTCGCCATTTTTAATGCCGTCGTTTATCTTCGAAGTGGCTGCCATTGTTTATATTTACTAAACACGGCAAAAAATACTACAAACACCATTGAATGGCATTTTGGAGACATTTTATGTTCCGGGCGAGATAGGTATTTGACCAGGGAGTCCTAAAAAGAGGGCTTTATTAGCATCCATTTTTTTAAATTAAAAAATAAGCAATATTTTTCGTTTAAACACAAACAAATCAAGGTCGTGTTTCTATATTCCTTTTCTAAGCATATTTGTCAGTAAACCGAATTGCGTTTTTAAATTTTGCTCCCATAGTGGCCATATAAACACTATTTAATAAACGGTATTTATCAATTTATAATTTTGTGTTTGCCGTTTTCTAAAGTGTATAAAAATAAGTTCATTTTAGTAACCGAAAATCCCAAAGTTTGGGATGGGCAACATTTTGGGTAGTGAAACACCACCAAAAAATCAATAACACAGAGGGCGCTAGTGTCACAGTCACTGCACAACGACGTAAGGACTCAAAAATCATCCACCATTTTGGTGTAAATCCGGGTCGGCATGTTGGCTAAAACGAAGTCGCATCATAACGTCGGGTCGTATTTAACAACGTCGCTACGCCGTTAAATTGCTGCTTGGGGGGAGGGAACAAAAAAAAGTTGTTATAGCGCTTAAATTCGTTGCAATTTGCCAAGAAATTTTTGGATTGAAACCTACCCTTTATTTTCATTAATAAAAAAGATACTGAGTGTTCCAGTTATAAACAAACACCCGTACCATTTGTGGAACCTTTTGGAAAGCTTGCTAAAAGAGAAATTTAATTAAATAAAATTTTTTGACATCTATCAACCTATGTATTAAAAATTTGACGCCAATAATATCCTTGTTTGGTAGTTTCTTTACTTCACTTAGTAAATAAGGAAATATGTACTTTATTTTGAAGCTAAATAGGCAATTGTCAAACAATAGATTTTTGAAATTTTTGACACATGGGTTAAACAGACGTCAAAAAAATGTATTTAATCGAACTTCTTTTTTAATAAGCTTTCCAAAAAAGTGCCACATAAGTTAACTTCTCATGAAAAAATGTTGATAGGTCCTGGGCCTTCAGTGAGGGTCCCCAAATAGATCGCCAATAATGTCCTTGTGTGGTATTTTTTTTATTCCGCTTAGTAAATAGAGAAATATGTAGTTTATTTTGAAGCTAAAACAACTGACAAGAAAATAAGTTTTTAGTTCGGTAGGTTTATTTTTTAACAAGATCTCCAAAAAAAATGCCACAAGTAGTACTTTCTCATTTAAAAAAAAACCTCTAGTTGAGGGCCCCAAAATTTTTATTTTATCATGAGCGCAAAGTCCGTAAAAAATCAGTAAAGATTCGCTTTTAGCTTTTTTTTTTAAACTCTTCCTTAAAGTCGCTAGAAGTACCATTCCATTTAAAGAATCCACCCTCTATATATACGAGGTGTTTCAGGGGGATGGTTCACCCCCTTTTTTTCATAAATATATAAATAAAAAATTGAAACTTTTATATTTTTCGTATCAGAAATAAAGAACGTTTTAATCTTATAGCACCGCAGTTTATTTCATTTTATTTAGACCGTTATATATCACAGATTGATCTATATCTAACCTAACTGCTCAGATAACCTACATTCAACATTTAAATATAAGTCACCTAATCAATGTTGCCAACCGATTGACTCTCGAATAGAGCGTTCAGAAATTCACTGGCCGATTGGCCATGTGACATTTATGTTTACCACAGTTGCGATCAGACATAAGAGGCGAATTTTCATAGTAAACTACTTATACCATGGTTATGGTTATCCAAACCACTCGTATTTTCGCGTGTGTGGTTTTCAAACCACAATTAATAGTATTTAAAATGGCGCATTATGTGTGCAAACTAAACTGGCAAACTACCTCTTGCAGTTGGTGTGTGATTTTAATTTGAACGTGAGGTTAGGGGGTCTTCACCTGGTGAGGTCTGTGTTGGTTGATAAATTTTTTGCAGTTTGAAAATCCTTTTTTTTTTAATTTTCATTATATTTATAAATTATTCTTTAAAAATCCGACAAAAAAAAGTTATACAGGGTGATTCAAAACTACCTAAAAAGACTTTAAATGTATGTAAAATTTGTTGTTCCGAACAAGAAATGGTAAAAAATACTTTTGTAAACTCTTTCGTTTCAGAGATATTTGCATTTAAAAATTGTTAATATTTTCTGAGAAGTACCCTTTACTACGTAGGAGAATCATCAATTTTTGAAAACAAATCTTTGACAACTTCTAAATGCTTGACAAAAACCCTAAAACATGTCATTGTCAGCACACGTAGACTTGCTTGGTAAATTATTTTATAAGCGATTTCCAAAAAAATACGAAAATTTTACCCCTAAATTCAGAAAAAAAAATAAAATTAAACAAAATATTCACATCACTTTTATTAGATTAATGATATATAACCACTGTCCAAATCTTTCTAGGGAATTTTAAATCGCCCTCCATGCATACAGGGTGTTTCAAATTCGATGCTCACCATGGGGATCTCCTAAGCGGTAGGAGACACGAAAAGATTTAAATTAGGGCAAAGTTGCGCAATTTGATGCTTTAACCAAAACTAAAAATAAAGTTTACAAAATCTGAGTAGTTCCGGAGATAGGCGAGAAAAACCGAAATTGTCAATTTTAGTTTTTGTTTTTTTCCGCCTTTATTATTAGAGTTGTCAAAAATGCTTAAAACTTTCTACAGACACCTTTTTAAGATCTACCAGACGAGCTACTCATTTTTAAGATCTGACATTTCAGTTTGACAGGAGCGCTCTCAAGTTAATTTTTTCTTATGGACACATCCTTTTTTTTCTGGTCGTTTTGTTTCGGAATCAAGGAAAATATCATTTTGAAACATTATTTTAACAGAGAGCTCTTTGTTTCGGGCTTAATGACCATCATCAGTTAAAAAAATCCCGTTATACAAGACAACTTAAAAAGCGCTTGTAGTAGTTTCAAAAATGGCGTCAGAAGGCACGTATAGCCATCCATAAAACCTAGTAAAAAAAAAATCAAAATTTTTTAAAAAAAATTTCAGTTTTTCAAAAAAATTCTTTTCTATATTTTCATTTTTTGTTGGTTTAAATGCCGTCTAAAAATTTCCCTTATAAAAAATTTTAAAGAAAATTACAATTTTTTTTTCAAAGTTTTTGATTTTTTTTGTTTAAAATGTAATTATCTATCTAAATGTGAAAACCGCGTGTCGCTAGCTAATACGGTTCGTGAGTTATAATTTTTTTATCAAAAACTAATCAGCTCTGCGTCTGGTGACAAAGAATTTTTGTGCCAAATTTGATAAAAATCGGTATAGCGGTTTTTGAGTAATCCTATCCCAGACAGACAGACAGAGAGACACCATCCCAAAATTTTGTAGATAACTATAATTTTGTAGATACTACTACAAGCGCTTTTTAAGTTGTCTTGTATAACGGATTTTTTTAAACTGATGATGGTCACTAAACCCGGAACAACAAGCTCCCTGTTAAAATAATGTTTCAAAATGATATTTGCCTTGCGTCCGAAACAAAACAACCAGAAAAAAAAGGATGTGTCCATAAGAAAAAATGAACTTGACAGCGCTCCTCTCAAACTGAAATCTCAAATCTTAAAAATGAATAGCTCGTCTGGTAGATCTTAAAAAAGTGTCCATAGAAACTTTTAAGCATTTTTTGACAACTCTAATAATAAAGGAGGAAAAAAATAAAAACTAAAATTGAAAATTACGGTTTTTTTCGCCTATCTCCGGAACTACTCGGATTTTGTAAACTTTATTTTTGGTTTTGGGTAAAGCATCAAATTGCGCAACTTTGCCCTAATTTAAACATTTTCGTATCTCCTACCGTTTAGGAGATTCTCGTGGTGAGCATCGAATTTGAAACACCCTGTGTATCCCAGATTTATTTTTTTCGCATTTTATCCGCTATTTATAAACCGATGTTACCGCTCGACGTTGAAGCTGATCCGGGATTCCAACGTCGAGTTTATAAGTGGGGGTTTGCCCTTCTCCATATCATGCAGATTTATGTGGGTGTATGTAATAATTCTGGAGTATGCAGTGCTCAATTTTTATTATCAAAAGGATGACCCATTGGTGTTTGAAAATGTAAGGAAAGTAGGGTGACCAGATTTAAGGATTTTTGTGAATAAATGTTAAATATGGTATAATACAGTGGCGTACCCAAGAATTGACTTCGGGGTGAGGGGTTGAAAGATAAATAATGAAAAAAAATTAATTTGAAGTGAAAACGTGACGATCACCAGGCTTCTCGGGGGGGGGGGGAGGGTTAACTCCAAACCCCCCCTCGGTGCGCCAGTGCATATTATGCATATGTTTAAATCAAAAAAACATTTTTTAAAAATTAACAAACGAACCTAACAAAATTTATGAATGTTTCTCTGAAGAATGGTTTTTTTTAACTTTTATTATTTAAAATGTTTTTATAAAAGTTTTCGTAAGTATCAGTTATGTTATATTTAACTATTAACTTCGCCTTTAAAGTTCCTACATTTAATCTGCTTTTTTCAGTGGTCCATATATTATTCATATTGCTAAACACTCTTTTAGTTACATCTCGTTAGTGCACGGGAGACTGAAAGAGTATTGTCTGAAATTATTTATTATTCCAATTATCAAGCTTCTCTTGAAAAACATATTTTTTTATAAATGTATACTCGTCGAAAGTCTCATCATAATAATTATGTAGAATATTTCTATACCTAACAATAATTATTTCAGTTATTTTTTTTTCGCGATGCATGCGTAGAAGACTTTTCTTAGCAATGGGGGACATTTAGGAGGACACTTACAATGGGGGACGGAACACCAAAATGGGGGACTGTCCTCCCTTATGGGAGACGAATGGTCACCCTAAGAAAAGGAATGTATGTTATAATTTTCCTGTTGCCGTAAATTTTGCTAGGTACATCATGGTACACTTGGATTGCTTTTGATACTTACACTGAAAAAAATATCGTACATAGTATTAATAACAGGCGTTTATTAACTTTTTTTTAGAGTACGTCAATAACACGTAACTGTTACAAAAATGGGAGAAAAGTTATAAAAATTGTCATATAAAGTAATTAAATTAATAAACGGAAGTTACAAAATCATTGAAAAATGTTTCTTAACATTTTATGGAGAGTTGTTATTAATAGTATGTACAGGTTATGGAGATAATAAAAGAGCATATGAAATAAATAAAACATGTTGACGATTTTAATCAATGCCTTAAATAAATTTAATAAATGGTGATCATTGACTGTCGTTTAAAAGTTGTTATGGAATATATGTACAAGTTTATGAAAATTATGAACCAGGCATACAAAATACATAAACATGGTTATGAAATTTATGTACTTAACAGTCTTTTACTAAATTCATTCTTAGGCGTAACTAAAAGCTATGAAAACATGTCTCTTAATCCTTAATTTCATAAAACCCTTCACAAAAATCATTCTTAAAGACTCTTCATATTATAACAACTTTTTTTTGAAACTGTGTCTTGATTATAATATTGATAAAACTATACATCGGAGCAAAAATCATATAAATAAAATCAAACACGTATGGTCTTTCTCCACTAAATTTTATTATTCAATATAAAAACCCGACATGTTTCGACAGTTTAGACTACCATAATCAGAGGCTCCTAGTTTAAGCTACATTAGAGCAGTATGGTATATTTTAAACATCACTTTAAAAAAAAATTAACATATTTAACTAGGTACTACATGAAATAGCATTGATTGACATGGTCAGAAGAGATCAAGTTTTAATTTAAAAAACCAAAATTGTAACATGGATATTGAAATTTTTTAAAATTAAACGGCTTCACGTGAAAAATTCTAGAAGAGAGTGAGAAAAATCATATACAAAATACATTGGCTCAATGTATTTTGTTTTAGGAAACGTTGCCTTTTTGGGTTCAGTG
This sequence comes from Oxystoma pomonae, assembly GCA_963921995.1. Taxonomy (NCBI): domain Eukaryota; kingdom Metazoa; phylum Arthropoda; class Insecta; order Coleoptera; family Brentidae; genus Oxystoma; species Oxystoma pomonae. The sequence goes on along the minus strand of OY998171.1, from coordinate 46,056,486 downwards.
TACCTATTTAAACAATGCAATTGCAGTGTGCCTGAAGGTGTATACGAGTGTTTGAATAATTATGAATTGTCGAAAGGCTGATGGTGTCGCTTTATTTTTCACAGGAAATTGCCACAATAAAAATCTGTGAAGCATATCGATTTTTGTTCGGAGAGACTAATTTTTTTACTCGTTTTTTGGTCTCTTTGTTTTTTTGTCTGACCCACACGCCTCTAAATGCTGTTGAAATTGTACTTCTCAATTTTAATAGAGAACCTAGGTAGGTCTGGATTCCATCTGGGTATGCATTTTTGACATATTTCTTTGGAAATCAAATATGTGAAAAATGTATAACTGTCTCTAGATTAGTAAGGCAGCACCATATAGTAGTAGTAGTTCTAGTACGTCCAACCTTTTATTAACATAAAATTGAGGTTAGAAGGAAGTATACTGTATTTGTCAACCAAATCAGCTGTTAACCAGTGAGTTATTCGTGACGTCATTCCTGACACAAATATATTATTATATGACATTTATTTCTATAACTTTTTCATAATTTACCTGAAATTATACAAATTCTCTGGTTTGCTTTTTAAAACATGGAGAAACACCTTATTTGTATTAAAGGCGCCTGTACTCACAGATGAACTCAACATTTGACTGACCGCCATATTAAAACGTCATCTGGGTACTATAAACGCTTTTTTAATAAGAAAATGGTAGCGTCATTTTGTTTGTTTTTTTAAATTTTTGTTTGTTAAGATTTGCCCAGAGAGAACCTCGAGTACTTTTTTAGACAAGGTGACGATTTTAATTAAATATGAATGTAAATATACTTTATTGTGAAAAATAAGACAAAAAAAATGTTCTAGAAGTATTAAAAGCAAAGAAAAAACGTCAAACTGTAAGAAAAAACTGGATATAGTATCATGCGATAAAATCTCAATCGCTACCCACGTAACGTCACAACGCCATATTGTATATGTTGAGCTTAACTGTAAATATAGGCGACTTCGCTTTTATTCACATATTCACAAATCTTTAAAATTTTAATTTAATAAATAATTCATAATAAAAAAGGACACGTATTTGACATTTGGGTACGTAATGCCCCCGTTTTTGTTTAACACCAGTGTACATAATATGATACTCATTTTTTCAATCAAAATATCAGATAAATATCGGATATTTTGACCAAGAAATAATTATTTGAATTTTCCAATATATATTGGGAATAAAATCTCCCAGCAAACATGAATTAAAAAAATAGTACTTTTTAAGCACTTGATTTCCGAGCTACCAATAACGGCAAAGTACTAAGTAGGAAGTACTTAGTTGGCATATATAGAAAGTAGTCTCAAAAAAAAATAAAAATTATGTAAAAATAAAACAAACAACATAATCTCACACCGAATAGTAAATTACATCTCCGAAATGATCCATTTGGGATGTTCAAAATTTCAAAATATCCCAGGGATTTTCTAAATGTCCCACAGAAGTCCATTCATGTCAAATCCCAAGCCGCATAACTCTAGAAGAGGATAATGATTCTTATATGTATAACCATATTTCCTAATCGCCTTGATAATAATTTTCAAGTTCACAGTTCTCGCTGTCTATAGAAATATATCTAATAGTAGTATCTTCTGTAGAGAAAAATATTGAAAGTAGCGCCATCTACTTACAATAGATGCAAGCTAACTATTTTGTAACAAAAAGTAAGTGCTTTGTATAATACTCGCTAATTTTAACCTATGTATTTTTTGCTTATACAAAAAAAAATTAAAGTAACGTGCAATTTCTTGCTTTATTGAAAACAAAGTACTAAAATGTTACTTATATGACACTGTTTTAAAATATGCAAATTCTACCATATAAAAATAATATCAAAAATGCACATCATTGCCGCTGCCAGCAGTTGCCAGCGGTCAAAGTAGAATATTAGTAAAGTACCAGTATATGTTTGCTGGGCTATATAATGTGAAAACCTCGCACTTGTAGCAGGTTATTTGTCGTTGGAGTTACCGCTTTAGCAGAATCGAGTTGGTAAACGTAAGATGGATGGATGCGTGAGGTGGAGCATGCTTGGTATTGCCTGATGCAGCGTTGCCAGTCGAGAGCACAATGATTTTCCCCGATTTATGAATGACTTGACAGGTCTATTTTAGTTGAACGTCTTTCCTTGGCAAGTATGCGAAATTTGCTACCTCTTTTGGTTTTCGAGATAATAGGGGGTCTAACCTTTCGGAACATGCTGATATATATATACTTTAAGTATATACGGTTTTATTCAACTCCCTAATTTATTTATTTTTTATTTAATTTTCTATATTGTAACCTAAAACCCACCTGAAAGCCAGAAGTTCCAGCACCACCAGAGATCGAAGGATGGAAGGCCGAAGTCGATCCATAATTCAAATTGTACATCGATTTGGTATCCAAAATCTTCTTGTGCGCAGATGCGTGGGCGCGATACGCAGATACACTGAGTTTCATCTTATTTTAGGGAAGGTCTAACAATTTCGTTTGGGTAAGGATACTTTGAATTTTACGTCGAAGTATTTCTGTCGGTTATTCATCTTTAAAAAAAAACCATAGTTATCTTGACTACTAAGAGTTTTTACGTCAGCAGATTTAAAATCATTAAATTTAATTCTTTTAAATTATTATTTGACACTGTAATTTTAAAATTGCCTAAACTTTAGAGTTTTTGATGATTTTTACAATTTTTTTAATGGATCGCAGATATAGGAATACTGATTAAGTATTTATTATTGACACAAAATTTGGCACTTCTTACGGTTGGATAAATTTTCTTTTCTAAATGAGCGCCACCTGAAAATAAAAAAAGTAAAATTTGTATTTTTTAAAAACATTCTTTCTATAGGATATTGATAAATCGACCGCTTTTTTGCCTATTGTAGCAGAAAATCTTGCTGCTGCAGGAAACATCGCAATCGGTACCCAAATAGCAATTTTATGCACTACTAGTCATTGTGAATCAAAAATGCACCGAACACGACGTCATATATTGGTGAAAAATTCAGTCGTACCGAGACTACTCTGACTGACGTCAATATGTTTTCTAAAACAACGTCAGTCCACAATTCACTTTTTGGTAGATTCCAAGAAAAAAATATATATTTCTTGAATTAGTGGTTTTGTGTTTTTGCCATCCAGCCCTATTATTTAAGAATTTTAAGATAAAAATGAAAATCCCCCATATATACATCTTAGAGAGTAACCACTTTGTAAAAAAATGCAAAAAAAATGTCTAATAAACTTTTTGTAGCACGTTTAGTTTTTTAGGGAAACTTTTTTAAATATTTTAAAATTTGCAAAAACTGGCGTTTTAGAAATTTATGCGCGATTCATTTAAACATCAAATTTTTTTTAAAATAATTTTTTTAGAGTTGCATAGAATCTTATGTTGATAATAAAATGTTTCATGAAGTGTTTTGTGGCATCAACACTTTCCTCAAAAAAAGAAAATCTAGTTTGAAATTCTGCAAAAATGGTCAATTTTATTCGCCTTTTTTGCAGCAAGGTTTTACTAGGAAATTGGCAAAAAAAATAAATGACCAATGCAAAAGATTCTTTGTCTACCAGCTAGCATTAAAATATTAGTTTTCACAACTAGTGGCTAAAATAGTGTTTTTTACAAGCGTTGGTTTAAAGAACGAGCGCAACGAGGTATTTAAAAACGCGAGTCTAAAAAAGCACAATATAGCCGCGAGTTGCTAACACTATTTTTTTTTACCTTTATCAAAAAACACAAGAAAAACAGTAAAATACTTTTATGCGCTTTAGCGATTAAAATTGCACTTTCAATCCCTCATTTTAGGGATAAAAGAGACACTTTTAATCCCTCAGGGATTAAAAATAATTTTAATCCCTGGGGGATTTGAAATAAATTTTTCCAAATTAAACAATAATTTTATTGAAATTTTATTTATTTTTTAAAATGTATGAACGAAAAAAATAATTATCATATGCATTACTTAAATCTAGTTCGGTCATTCTGTTTTGCTGATGTCGACGTATGCTTCAGATATTATCGTGGCCATAATCATGAAATATTGGCTCCATACAGAAGATGCCTTGAGATTCTTAAGCTGGGTTCATACAGAAATAAAAATAACGTAAGATAAGAGAAAATAAAAAATAAAATAGTTCACCTTATGGGATGATGGATTGATGGCGTTCATACAGACAAAATATAAGATAAGATAGCATAACATAACAGAAAGATGGCAAACTTTTATCTTATTATTTTATTATTAACCTCAAATTTTTGAAAAAACAGGAAAAGCGTTTAGACAGCCATTTGAAAACGCCGTACGCGAGTCCACTAACAAAGAGAAGAAGAATAAAAAAAGGAAAAAGGTAAGCCTGCATGCGCAAAAATTCGCTTTTTGACTGGCTGGAACTGATCTCTTATTTTATGTTATTTCTCTGTGTGAACACCCAATTTTTTTTATTTTATGTTATCTTATGTTATTTTTAACTTATCATCTTATCTTATGTTATTTTATTTTTGTATGAACCCAGCTTGAGACTTCTGTAGGAAGTATGCCAGGAGCACCTTTTCATCCGTAAAATTCTCTGCATGCTGTTCAGCGCACCATTTTCGGTAATTACGAAACAGTTTCTTGTAAACCTCGCGAGATTTTTGTGGAAGAAGGGTAGCGATGGCCTCTTCAGCGGCCTCTTCAATGTTCATTTTCAAACAAAAATGCTGTACGCTTTTTCTGGACTCACCGTTTGGTGACGCCGTTTGATAACAACAACTGACTGACATTTGTTTTGTGCCATAGCAACACTTCCATGGCACAATAAATTTTCAGTGAATCCACCATGCCAACAACAATCAATGATAACTTTTAGAAATACGAGCTGTCAATCTTGAAACTAGAGTACCATTAAGTGGTCTACTGTTAGTTTTGTGATTTTTTGTTATTAGTTTCTCGCATTCTAAAGTGCATAAAATAGTATATAAACCTCGTGACTAAAGTGTATTTTAATAACTTGCCGAATTGTAGCCCTCCCTACGGTCGGACTACAAACCTTTCGCCGCAGGATTAAAAGAGGCACTTTAGTCTCTAGGTTTATAATGTGCTATTAAAAATCTCGAACGAAGAGCACTTCTCGCAAATCACCATCTTTACACTATAAATCAAGGCGGCTGGTAAATGAAATAACGATGTTTTCCATAGCGATGTGCCTTTTTACTCGGTGACGTTTATTATTGCGACATTTTAATCTTTGAAAGTTTGATATTTTGATGATGTTTTTAAATGATTTTTTCTTAAATACTTGGTGAAAACTGGCGGAAATGGCTCAACATAGAAAACAACTATCGAGCATAAAAGAAGAGTTGATTTTAATTTCATCCACTATCTTGTATTTCAAGAAGGCGACCACAAAAGCAAAAATTATTTTCCGTTAAATTCAGTTTGTTTAACTCAAATCGGTAAAAAATCTCAAACGTTTTTTTTAAATTAATGTTTCTCTTATGGACAAATCCTGTCACTTTGACAAAAAGAACATTATTATATATATATATTTTATACCTTCTTCACAAACATGATTTTAGTAACTGTCTGCAGATAACTAGAGCATGACTTTTTTGGTAACCGATGCAATTTTTTTTTTAATCACAAATTAAAGAAAGGTTTATGTCCGTTTTTTACCCAAAATTAAAGAGAAATAGCGAAAAATAGTAATCATGAAAAAATCTATTATTAATATTATATATTATAAGCGAGACAAACGTAGAGCGAAGCAGCTCCTACAACTATCAAGAAACAGCCTGAGAATAATCAGAGGTCTGTATACAGGCCAGTGCCGACTAAACCAACAAATGAATAGAATTGGAGTGAGCAATACACCCATTTGTAGATTCTGTGGAAGAAAGGGGGAAATGCCGATAAATACCTATGCCACTGTGTAGGACTAATAAGAACAAGGGCGAAAATATTTGGCCCCGGGTTGAGGGTGCCCCAAGATTTCGAGGAAGTCCCACCAAATAGACTGATTTCCTTTATCGGGGAAGCTGGGATGAGTGACACGTATAAGCCACAATAGACCTTTTAGCTGTGGAGGGTGCAGCATTGCACTACTCATAACAAATCTAACACCTCCCCGTCCTTTAAATTAGGTAAAAAATTATTTCAAGTATTAGTTATTTAGTTTCATTTTTCAGATAAAAATGGTAGGTAATGGAACACAATTGCGAACTTTCCCTCCTCCCTCGTAGCACCTACTCCCCTCTAGAATTAAAGCTTTGTCATCCCTTAAATCCCTACATATTATTATCCAGTCGCCATGGAATTGTCCGATTAATCTTCAATCATTAATAAATACTAATTGGGGTTAAAAATATAGATGTAGTAATAAATTAGGTTTTGTTTTTAAAACGTCATCTAATGTACCTATTGAGCAGAAAAGAAATAAACGCCTGATTTTGTTTGATTTAATTCCTATTAATTGGCCATATTGCTTGTTTGCTACGGGACGTTATACTGTTGCTTTAATTAGTGTTATTGGGCCAAATCAGCGGTCCTAAAAAAAACTTTATTAGAATTATATCGTTTTACCTACGTAAGTTATAAATATTTTTAATTATTTTTTATATAATATATAATATAATATAATAGGTGCAGGTTATTTATTACCTACTACACATGAAAATTCAAACTGAACAAGGCACGATCGTTGAGGATACTAAAGCAAGATTAAACGTTTGACAGAAATATTGCACAGAAATATTCAAGGAACACCAGAGCCTCGATGGAGAGGATAGAAATCTCTATATAAATAAAATAACGCACGAACCAGACATTATTCAAGCAGAAATAGAGAAAGCAATAGCATATTTAAAGAAAGGAACATCCACAGGCGATGACAATATAACGTGAAAACTATTACATAATTTGGATCAACATGGCATTGAAATCGTAACCGATCTATGTAATATAATATAATCATTGGCCCAAAAACTGGTCTATCTCTATATTCAGTCCACTTCATAAACAGGGTACAACGACAAAGTGTAACAACTATCGTTTCATTTCTTTGATATCGCATCCGAGTAAGATTCTACTCCGTAATATAAAAAACAGGCAGAGTTTGTGAAGGGCAAAGGTACAAGAGAATTCAATATTCCAATGGTGGTCTGCTTCTTGGATTACCAAAAGGCCTTTAACTGGAAAATGCTATGAAGAGTTCTTCAAGAGATGGGAGTGCCTGAACATCTAATAGTTCTCATAAGAAATCTTTACGACACAACATGGCCAAGGTCGGTCCCATTCAAGACCGGCAGACAGGGGCGTTCGACACCAAATGAGAAGGTCATTGGACGAATGGTATGGGAAAATCTCAATTGCGGCAAAAAGATTACAAATCTGAGATATGCAGATGATATAACGTTAATAGCTGCATCATGAGAGAAAATGTTAGATTTTCTAAATCGAGTTGAGACAGAGAACAATAAATGTGGTCTTATGATAAACGCAGAGAAAACCAAAATTATGATAGTCGATCGCTCCAACACTCTGCAATTGACAGACGCTCATGTGGTTCATCTATTAGTAATACGGGCTCAAGTGAAAATGACATCCGAAGGGGAATAGGACTATCAAAAACCGCAATAAATCGACTATCCAAGATCTGAAAAGACAGATCTAATATACGAAAACCACTAAAATGACACTAGTTCAATCTTTGATTTTTCCATCTTCCGATATTGGGCTGAAACATGGATAATTAAAGCAGCAGACAGAAAAAGAATTTATGCCTTCGAGATATGGTGCTGGAGGCGCATCCTCCGAATTCAATGGACGGAGCACAGGTCGAACGAATTAATCCTTAAAGAACTAAACATCCGCAATAGACTCACTTCTACCTGCCTTGCGAACATATTGAGATTCTTTGGACACATCGCGCGACGAGGTGATAACAACCTGGAGAGGCTGATAGTTTCAGGAATCATAGAAGGATGAAGGTCTAGAGGGCGCTCACCAACCAGGTGGACTGATCAAATCCAAAAGACCATCGGGACTTCGTTCCACGGTTCTGTAAATATTGCTCGAGATCGAAGTCAATGGGGAGAAGTAACGACGCAAGTCAGTGATCACGATTCTCAGCAATCAGAGAATGACGAGAGTAGTTTTTTATTAACTATAATATTCTTTTGCCCTAAATAGATAGATCTGCTGTCTCGTATATAAGTAAAATATCTATTTGGGGAAAGCTAATTCTTATAAATGGTAAGTGGAAATTTTTCTGAGTATAGAGCACTCTGAGTGCGTGCTATAAAAATTCCCGGGTGATTCCAACAATACAAGAGTCAGTTGTTTTTTTGGTTACATCTAGACCTTTACGAGGTATGTTTTTGTCCGGGACGAAAATATAGTTATAAACCTACTTTTTTCCACCCCTTTATTGTAGCTTTGCCAATGATTGCGGCAGGATTTACGCCGACATAACCGTGTGGAAAACTCTCCGAATTGTCCAGGGGATCGTGGTATTTAATTCAAACGGGCTCTTTTACTAATATGGGCTGCAGTTTTTTGACTAATTGGCGTTCAGTTCTAGACCTGTTCTATCTGAGTATAACAAACCAAGGAGTAGCGGTAGCAGCCGTCGGCACCTTTGATGTTTGAGGGACCATTTTCGTAAGCGATATGAATGGAATTCCCACCATTTTTCTGCGCAACTTATGATTGGTGGTCGGATAAACTGCTCAAAGAAATGTTAAGATTCCGTTTTATTATGTTACAGACGGAAAAAAGTATTTGTTTGGACCAAATAAAAATATTTATTTTTTTACTACTAATTTAGTCCCTTTAAATAAGACGTATTTGATATGTTAAAATGATTTGTTTTAATTAAAAAACAAAAACGTATTTAAATCAAATAATTCGAAGCATTTAAAACAAATAACATTAATTTATTCATATTGTAAATGCATGTTTAGTTCATACAAACAAATATGGTAGTTGGTTAAAATAAAATCATTCCTTGAAACTTCAATTTTTTTGGTTTTCTTGAAAAAAACTTGTTGCTTCCTTTTATTAATTAATTTATTTATTATTTAAAAAAAAACTTTTTATACCAACATATTTGTTTGGTAATAGACTTTTGTTAAATAAATTTTTTAAAGTGTTTTGCTTGATGTAAATAAATGTTTCTTTAAAGTTATAATATATTTTGTTAAATTTATGAAAAGATTTATGTGTTAAGCGAACTAATCTTACTTCATAATAAAAAAAAATTCACCTTGATTGCATTAAAAAACATATCAATTGAATTAAAAAATATATTTATTTAAAATTATTACACTATTTTGTTAAGAATAACTAAAAATTTACTTAATATAATGGTTAGATTTGGGTTTTCATGTAAAATATTTGTTTTTTTATAAAAAAATATTTAAATATATTTGCAGACTACCTTGTTCACCATAAAATTAATTTTATATCAGCTGCGGATTTTGCTAACATATTAAGGCTGTCCGTCGACTCAACCGTTGAGGGCTTCCAATAAGTTGCTCTTCCTGACTCTTCCTTTAGGAGGGACCATTGAGCATATTAGTTTGATCACCATTCTTCTCTAGTTTTTTTAACTCTACTTGCTTTGTTTGGTAAATAACTGCAAGCTTTATGACTTTTATGTTATGAATTTTGATGGTCAAAAAACTCCCAGCTCATTTTTAAATCATCTGGCCGTAGTCGGGTTCAGTAGTAGGATTATTAGTTTTCGAGTTATGCAGCTTCAAAGTTAACCATTTTGAAAAAAAAGAAACGCTTATATCTTGGGAACTAATAAACTGATAATTTTATAAGTAATATTTTTTTAGACGAAAAGTACTCTTCTTTTAGTTTTTATAGTGACTTTTGACCAGTAAACCTGAACATAATATTACTAATGGGATTTTCGCGAATCAAGCAGTCAGATTCTAACCGGATCTCTTTGTCTTTTCTGAGATGGAAAACAAAAAGATCCATCCAGGTCTCTTCTCTTTTTATCTTATCAAACACGAGACGGCAGAGATTTCTAGCAAGGTTGAGTTCACTATATGTTTTTTATTATATGTATCGATTTTCTTCTACACTTTTTTAGGCATTTGTTATATTTAAATAAATAAAATTCTTAAATTTGTTTTATAATATAATCAAGCCTATACAACCTGTCTGTCTCTTTTATTTCTTAGGGACATTTTATTATAGTCAATATCAAGTATTCACCAGATACACAACCAAAAAAATCTACTTTTTACTTGAAAAAGATCAGTCTCGGAACGCAAACGACAAGTTATACCTACCTATGTAATATCATGGATAGCTATAAATCTTTTATTAAGTACTTACCTACAAATATCGCAATCACCTTCTGGAGCCCAAAATTAACCAAAAAATCCTTTTTCCATTTTATCCCAAATCTACTAAAACTTCCACCCTCCACGCAACCCACACACTAACCAGTCCAGCAAGCGACGAAAGTGAAATCGCCGCCGGCCGATTCTCGAACATTCACAACACCTCTGTGGAGCGACTAGCCCAAATGCTGTCGAGGGCCGCCGAGGCGTACAAACAGGGCACCGAGGTAGACCGAGAAAAGATTTTGACAACCGACAAAATATTTTTATATATTTGTTACATACAAATTAACCTCTCTGCTTCCCGATGTGTCAATCTTTGTTACGCCAAAAAACTCTTGTTTGTAGATGTATTTTTTAACAAACTTGAATTAGTTGTTTAAAATATCAATCCGTCAAGCATTTTTTAAAAATATGTAATTTGTTTGGTTCAAAAAAATTAGTTATTTATGCATACGGTAAATATTTTTTTTTGTTAATTTTAATATAAGATACCGAAAAATTAACCATAAAATTTATTTAATTTATATAAAAATTATTTTTGTGTTATCAAAACGTACTGTGGTATTAAATAAATTAATTTATTTGATACAAACTGCATTTATTTATACCAAATATTTTTTTCAAATAAACTTATTTATTAAATTTAAAAATATAATTTATTTAATGTACATAAGCATGGTTCTTGTTGTAGCAAAAATGCTTTTGTATTAGTTTAATAAATTCATTTATTTTATCCTAACTGTATTTATTTAAACCAAATATATTTTTTAAATAAACGTATTTATTAAATCTAAAAACATAATTTATTTAATTAATATAAATATTTTTTTTCGTGGCAAAATATACTCTTGTATTAAATAAATAAATTTATTTAATCCATATAAGATTTATTTAAAACAAATATTTTTTTTAATAAATTGATTTATTTGATTTAAACAAACAATTTTTTCTATGTAGACTAAATTTATATATACTGCCGAAAAATGAAGACTGTGCGTGTTCAAAAGTTAATTTTTAAGTAAATTTTTCAGATTAAAAGTCAATATTAGGTATAAAGTTTTTAATGAAATGGACTAAATTATATTTTACAAATATTTATTGGAAACGATTAACGACTTAAATGACTAATCAACAGGTTCGCTCAACGTTATTGAATTTAAAATATTTTGTGAATGGGGTACTTATTTATTATTAATAAAGATGCGCATGCTATTATAATTAAAGTACGTATAGATAACAATTAAGGTACGTATGTTTAGGGACAGAGTGTTTCACTAGTTTTTCCCATCCATTTTGATCATTAATTTTCTTTTTCTAAAAGATAAAAGTTTTTAAAGAATTTTTTGTTTTTTTTTGTCAAAGTTTTCGCTTGCGGCGCTATACCATATTATATATTATTACAATTTTGTTTAATTTTAAGCAATTTTTTTGTTACCAACATTTGAAACGCGTAAAAATTAGCTAGTGTAATTTTTTCAAAATTTTTGCATGCAGCGCATTTAAGTGTTAATTTTGAAAAAAATCTGCAAATAAGACCAGATATATGCGACTACACTAACTCAACACCTAATGAATTGCCCCTCTCCCCTCCCTTCAGTTCAAGAGCTCAAGCAGGCACATATTTAATTTTTAAAAATTTTCCATAAGAGTTAGTTGATTTTTATTAAATCATGAAACTCCCCACGTTGTGTCGATTTCTGTCTACGCCACTAGTTCAACAACTTTAACTTTCGAATTTTTTAATTTATAATCAATCAGTATAGAAAAAAGGAGTTCTAATTCACCTGCTTACTGGTTATTATGTTTAGGAAATGCAAACATAAATTTTCCATCACCTTTCGTTGTTGAACAACCACGGTATGCACAAGCATAAGCCATTATATTTCAAAATAAAAAAAAATACGCATCGCTTTAAATCAAACCAGAGATAAACTCACTATTAAAGTTATTAAAGGGAAACACTTACCTTATAAAATTACCTTACACCTCTAATAAAACTAATGGTATTTAAGTTGAGGGTGAATTTGCAGATAATTAATCCCACCCATAAGATTTCACTAATTTTCTCTCCTTTCAAATAAAAAAAGTACTAATAATAATACTGCATTACAGAAGGAACTCTGCCTTAAAATAAACTAGTAAGAAAGAAATCAATAATAAGAACACAGTTTATAAAATCACACATAAAATAAATCAATCAAACATAAATTTAAACCTATTAATAAATTAACGTCTAGCCTACTAGGCTAGTTTTCTGTTCAACTGCTAGAAAAAAAAAATCAACTCACGAACCAAATAGAGGAGATTTTACCCAAGCTGTCGCTGTGGTTTGTTATACTCGGCTTTTATAATGGAAAATAATATGTTGAAGGCTCGAACAAAAATTAAACTTTCTAGCCTCATCTGCAGTCTGGAAAAGGGTTATTTTCCGACAAATTTAAGGTAAAATATTTATGATATTATTCTCAAAAATATGCAAATTTTTAGAATATATAAAGAGTCAGTTGCTAGCTAATTTAAATAAAACCCGACTGAAAAGAGAGCTTTTAGACTGGATTTATGGAAAATCAAAAGGATATATGAGGGTTCGCGGTATATAAAAATATTAGAAAATGATCAAGCCTACAACAATTTGCCTTGTGGAGAGAGAAAATAAAACAAACTTTCTATACAGAATGACAAATTGAAAACTAGATAAATAAGTAAAATTTGTTATACTTATATATACTTTTGTACTTCAGCAAAGCACTTTTTATATTTGAGGGAAGGTTTGACCATTACAACTGAAAAGCAAAGCGACTTGTACTAACTTGAATTACCTTTTTTTTTGTGTCAGGAAAAATGCTTTTTTGTTTTAATAAAGTTTTTTGCTGTTTCAGCAAATTGTTTTGCGATTTTTGCAAATGCCATCCTTGTAAATGATATAAAAATCGTAGAAAATAATCAAGCCTACAAAAATTTGTCTTAGGGAAATACAAAAATAAAACAAACTTTCTATACAGGGTGACAAATTGAAAACTAATAAATAAGTAAAATTTCTTATACTTAGATGATTGTTTTCTACTTCAGCAAAGCACTTTTAAGAACTAAAAAGCAAAGCGAGTATCAGCAAAAGTGCTTTTTTGTTTTAATAAAGTTTTTTTGCTGTTTTAGCCAATTGATTTGCTATTTTTGCAAATGCCATCCTTTTAAATGATTTAGATGGTGTTAAATGATATCCATAAAATCCTACTATCTTTATCATAATTTAGCATTTCACTATTTTCGACCAAGCAAAGAATATAAATAACGCAGCGACAAAAAGTTGGAATGTAACGTATGTAACTAAAGTTTGGAGACGAATTCTAAAACAATTATATGTACCCCCCCCCCCGCCTTACCTTTTTTTGTAAACTTGCAAATGTATTTTTTTAAATTTATAATGGCTTTTGCTATTTGATGCCAAAAATATGTAACATGTTGGTTTAATCTTGGACGGTTCTCGAATAAAAAGAAAAATACTTTCCCATAAGTACTATGTGCTAGACAAGTAAATATAGTTTAGGTGATTCGCCGTTTAAAACATTACTCTAATGGAAAAGTGTTTTTTTCTATGAGTGACCGGAAAGAAGCTACTTTTCATACCCTGTGTGGGAAATTTTTTCTTTTGTACACTTATTTTAATCAAAATGACCATATTACTACGTATAAAAGAATTGTACTTTATAATTTTTTTCGGAATTAACTACGTATAAAATAAATGAATTTTATGCAAAAATACTTGATTTTTTTAAATTTGCAGGAAGTTAAAGCAAAATAAAATTATGTATATTTAGGCAAAATACTTCGGTATAGTTTCTAAGGAAACAAATAAACCACCATGTTAACTTTGTCTTGTTACATTATTTTTGTGTCACATGCGGTTTGATCCTTTAGCACCCAAAATACATTATCATATAACGTTTTCGTGTCAGTTTAGAGCGTTTAGACAAAGCCAGTTAACTCTTTTTCGATTTAGTATCCTTTGTCCTACTATAGCGGTCGTATTGACACCAAACTGATAGAATCCATGTTTCACCTGACCTGCCTGCTTGGTGTCGGGGTTAACGCCGCGACTTTCAAGCCGGAGATGCCGGGTTTAAGCCCCGGATCGTGCATCTGGTAGTCTACTTGGACTTTTTCTTATAAAATTACAGAATTTTGTAAGATTAAGGCAAAACGCAGTATGAAGCGGAATAGGCCGAGTTAGCTAGAAGGCAGGCTAATTCGATTTCATACCATCCCTCGGAGAGGACGTTAAGAGGACGGTCCCGTGTGATCCATATATTGATAGTGGAGCACGTTAAAGATCCCTAGCCCCGACAAAGAGGTTTAGGCTAAATTAAATCCTTCTAGGAAAAGAAAACTGCCTTCCTAGGGGGTGCTCATCAGACCGATTTGATAAGCGGGGTAAGGGGGGAACCCAGGGAAAATAAGTGTAAAATGTATCTTAGGCCCTACCCCTCTATTCACGCCGGTATCCAGGCCGGACGGGATCGGATATCACGTAGAGGCGGACCTAGATACACACTCCCTAAGTCGGTAGACTACGAAAGTAGTTGATGACCCGTCGGATTTAGTTAATAGTGCCTACGGGACTCAAAAAGTGACGATAATCAAATGAGAAGAGAGAGAGACATGTTTTACCTGTCAGTTTGATTATAAAAAAGTTATAAACTTAATATACATGGCATTGTAATACATCCCCGTGAAAATTTTTGTAGGCAAGATTAATCATCTAAATCTAAGAGGCTATGAAAATTTTTGAAATATCAGCCGTTTTACGCATGCGCGATGCCCTTCACTGCCGATGGAATATGAATGTCACGTTTCATGTTGAAAGTTGTGTTTACTTTTCAAAAACCAAGCAGTTTTCGTTTTTCTACGTAAAAATATGTGCATCCCAAAATAAACATGTAATCTTATGGAATTTTTAATCGCAAAGCAGATGTTTTTTGTCTGGATGGTACCAAAAATTTTTTTTTCTCTGTATAAATAACTTTCTTTTGTAAAAATGCCTGCCATAAACATAGAAGATAAAAGTAAAATCACAGTACAGTATAGGTGTGTGTATTGTGAGTAAAATTATTCAAAACAAAAAAAATGGCGTCAGGAATAACATCAATCCAACGCACTTGCGCAAAACGGTCGTATATCTTTATTTTCATGGCCTACTTGACCATGATATGCCACTTCCAGGGCGTGTGTATTAAACCTATAAGTATATGCACCAAACTGATAGAATCCATGTTTCACCTGTCAGTTTGGTTATAAAAATGGCAGCCACAGTAGGCTGAAGGTCACTGAAGAGCACTGCGTTAAATTTTTTAAAATTTTTACTTGAGAACAGTATTAGCACAAAGAACATACCCACGGAATATTTTCTTTGTACTAGAAATATCCTACTTATCAAAAAGATTAAAAAAAAATCAAATAAAATGGTAAAATCACTGACTGAGCAACTCTTTTCTAAGACATCCTTCAGTAACGAAAAACTAGAAAAACCTGAGGATTTTATGGTTTCGCCCGTCAGTTTTGAAATCTTGACTCTGACTAAATATGGCACGCGATTTTTTAAAAGTATTGCGTACCGGGGAAGATTCTTATTATACAGCCAAAAAACTGCTGAAGTGGTCAAAAACCGGAGACGGTCGCCTAAGGAATCTACCCTATGACGTTCATGCAAGATGATCTTTGTTAAAGAGGAAAATTCGTCCTTCAATGGCATTGTAAAATTGGCTAAGTTTAGAAATTTTTTACTTTTACTTTGGACTATGGCTCAAATTACGATATTCCTGTACATTCTTTTATATTGAAATAAATAGGTTATAACAGAGTGTATATAACAAACCGTGGTTATAACAACTAACTACCCACACACAGCTTTATACCAGTTGACCTACAAAGATAAACATTAGAGACTAGCTTGCTCACTAGTAGTAGTAGTAGTATAGGGGCGGCGCGTAGACCTGGCAATTAAGCCTCTTCATGGCCGCTTTCTGGCATACCCCGTTCCTTACCCCTATGCCCCTACCTCCGCTGCAACTCTCCCTCCGGGTCTCCCCGTCTTCTTTACGAAGTTCAGTATGTCAGCTCATTTAAGCGAGTGCAGCTTTTCTTCCTCTATCATGGGAAATCCCCACTTCAGCTGCCTGATTCCTCTTCGAGCCTGCAAGCGGGACACACAGGATCTGCTGCTCTTATTTGCGTCAGATGTTTCTTCAGCCGATTGTGCCCAGTCAGCATCTCTGTCAGTAGTCCAATGTCCTTTCGGGCCTTGCCTAAGAGCCATTTAGATCTGGCTACATTCGGACAATCCAAGAATAGCTTGGACTGTCTGTCTGCACTTTGACTCTTGCCTTCAGGACGTCTTCAGTTCATTGTTCGCCTATTTGTTGAGCTCACTCTGTAAATGTTTCCTTGTTATTCTCAGAAGAGTTTTCGGTCCACCAGACTACTGATTATTTTGGGTACACTTAGAGCCTTAAAGGCAGCCTGGCTATTGGAGAATATGTCCCTTCTGCCATTCCTGACCTCCGGTAGGATTGCTGCCATGATAATGGCATATACCTCCGCTTGAAACACCGATTGGATAACTTTTCTGAACTTCTAGGCATTCCGCGTACACTCCTGCGCTTGTTGTCTGCCTGGCTGAAAGTTTAGAGCCATCCGTGTAGCAGACCGTCGCCTCTCTACTTAATTCCGTTCGGAATTCTTCCTTTGCCACTCATTCCATTCTGGTATTGTGCCCTTGTACTTTTTACCAAACCTCCATGGTTTAAGCGGTGCTTGCACTGGCAGTCTTAAGAGGGGCAACTCTTTCGTCATCAGTGCCTCGACCGCCAGATGGTCCTCTCTTTCCTCCTTGCCCTTTCATAGTCCCTGTTCCCTTAATCGCAGGTGCGTCTACATCGCCTCCTTCTTGATCCAAGTTCGAAGCGAGGGAAGACCCAAGATTGTTTCCAAGGCATGGATGGAAGTCGTTCTCATTGAGGCGGTTATCCCTCTGCAAAAAAGCCATTGTAGGCTCATGAGCTTTTTGGATATGGTCAGCTTCTCTACAGCGGACCAGCAGATTACTATTCCGTATTGTATCCTTGGTCTTATGATGGCCCTGTATATCCAGTGTAGGATCTTCGGGCTAATGCTCCAGGTTCGACCGACAACCCGGCGCAACTGCCACAATGTTGCCTGGACTTTAACGGTTATTCTAGCAACATGCTCGCTCCATTTGAGTCCCTTGTCCAGCATCACTCCAGATACTTAAGTTGTGATACCAAAGTTAGGGGTCTGCCGTACATTATGGGAGCTATGAATCCCTCTAGTTTTTTTTTCTGGTGAATAGGATCATCTCGGTCTTTTCAGGATTCACTAAAAGACCGTTCTACCTGCACCAGTCTTCTATGATTATATGATAATTTTATTTCTCCAACTGAACTGATTCTTATCGCCCTTTGCATTCTTTGGCAGAATGTGGCTAGAAAGCGGCCGTTCAGTTTCACTACACCGTCGTCCGCATATACTTGTGCGTCGAATCCCTCCTGCGTCAGGCGATTTAGTAGATCATCCATTATTAGGCACTACAAGTGGGGAGACGAGCAGCTTCCCGTCAGATCCACCTTAACCTTAGACTCTCTTAAGCTGGCCTGTGCCTCCCTCTTTATTAACGCAGATTTGACCCATTCAGTCAGAGTTGCTTCCGCTCCTCTTTCCTGTAGGGTACTTGCCTTATCGAAGGCTCCTTCCACATCGAAGAACACCATTAGTGCATACTCTTTGTGCTGAAGTGCCTTGTCTGTCTTTTGCAATACTGCGTCAAGGGCTAAGTCCGTAGATCTGCCCTCCCTGTATGCGTGCTGGTCCCTATGGAATGGACTGTTAGCCAGTGTTCCCTCCAGAAGATACTCGTATAACATTTTGCCAGTGCCCTCATCATAAAAGATGTGAGACTGAAGGATTTAGCCGTGGTGTAGTCCTTTTTTCCCGGTTTCAGGATAAAAACTACGTTGGTCTTCCTGCATGAGGTAGGAACGTATCCCAGGTCTACGCTGGCCCTGAACACCCTCCTCGTGTAAGGAAGTAGTTTTTCTGGGCCCCGCTGTAGCAGCGCTGGGAAGATTCCGTTCGGAGCGGGTGAGATGTAGGGACTAAACTCTTTTATTGCCCAGATTATTGTGCTCTCTGTGACTATGCGGTCTGCTACGTCACCACGTCGTTGGTCTCCGTCTCCTGGAAAATGTACCTCTAGGAGGTGTCTGAGTGACTCCTCCACAGAGGGGTTCCAGCTTCCGTCTTGCCTTTTCAGTGAACTTAAGGTCTGCCTTGTTTCGTTGCTTAAGAATTTTAAGAGTCTGGAGGCGTCCGGCAGTGAGTTGATTTCACCACAGTATGTTCTCCAGCGCTCCCTTTTGCTATGTCTTATTTCTTTTTTAAACGCTCTTTTTGTCTCGCCATAATCTTCCTAAGTTGCCTTGTCTTTGTCGTTGGCCTCTTGAGAGCTCGCTTGGTTTCCTTACGAAGTCTTCCGACCTCGTTGTTTACAGACTTCTTCGAAGCTAGTCAGAATCACCTGCTCCAGATTTGTCATTTCTTTTTCTAGCTCCTTCTTCGTGGTTATGTTCTCTTCCGAGGTTTCCTTCCTTTGCTCTAGTTCTGTTTGATAGCATCCCCAGTCCATGAATCGTGGGTTCCTTCGGAGTTTCTAGGTTGTTTCGTCGGTATTCACCTCAAAGCTGATCACCCTATGATCAGAAAGGGCGATCACACCCTTTGTTTACTAATTCCAGGTTGGTCGTGGTTAGGAACTCATATAGAGCTTCACCCCTTGGGTTAACGTCGCTGCTGCCCCACACTAGGTGGTGAGAGTTTGCGTCGCACTCAATGATCAGTTGAAGTATCTTACCTTCGGCGAATTCTACGACCCGCACCAATTCCTCTGAGGAGGACTACTAGTCTCTCTTACCTTAATCTCTAGGAGTGCTGCTGTTACGCCTAGGACCCCCAGTTGGGGCAGTGCTACCGTAGTGAGGTTAGATAGTTAGTTTTGATGTTATTTGGAAAAGTTAGAAAACTTTTTGAAACCGTCAAATAAAAATTACAAATTTTTCTCCACCGGCATATTATCTATAATAGAGAATAAACTTTACAACAGTGAAGAGCGTCTGACGATAAACGGTTCTAAAATCAACAACCTGACTACACTATCATAATAGCGGACATGCTGGAGGGTCTGCAAGAGGTGGTGGATCAAGCTGCAGTAAAAAGCCCGAAATTTGAACTTCACTTGAATGTTGGCAAAACAAAATGCTGATTATATAGCCAAAGAAGAAAATATTAGAGTCGTATTAGTACAGGTCGAACGTGTCAATTCGTATATATAAAATACCTAAGTTGACAACTCAATGAAAACTGGGAAAACAAGAAGTCCGTGAAAGAATTGAACAGGCATTAGTATCTTTTATCAATTTTCAAAATTAAATCAGTGTTAGGTAATTACGATCTGAATACAACTCTCCGAAGTCGGGTGCTCCGTTGTTATGTGTTTAGCATCTTATACTACGGCGTAGAAGCATGAACACTGACAGATGCCATGTGCAAGGAGTTAGAGGTATTCGAGATGTGGTGTTATCGTAGTAATTATCAGGATATCTTGGATGGACAGACTACGCAACGTAGATATTCTGCTCAGAATAAATAAGGATCTTGAAGAAAAAAACGTAAACTTTAATATTTTGCATACACTTTAAGAAATGACAAATAGGTATGAACTCCTAAAATTGATAACTGTGACCAGAACGGGGCAGATGTGTTTTTTAACTCAATACCTGTCGAGGCATTAGCCAGAAGTATAGTTGTTTAACAATCTTGTATCTACTAAAGGGATAGGGCCTCTAAATTTGTGTTTGTTACACATTATAGCGTTGAATTGTCTTTACCACCCATGATGAATATTTCTGCCAGTCTGGCGGGTCTTGTGCCATACCTCGAAAACTCCTTCAGCTATAAAAAAGAACTTTGCCTTTTTTAAATTTTCCTTAAAACCTGGTTTTCTCATGATCATATCTTTTTTTAGATTCATTGGTTTTAAAAAAATATATAATTTATTTTATTGAAAAGTATTTTATATATATATATTTCAGTGCCTAAACGTAATTTTTTAAACTAAATGTAGGAGATTTTTTATGTAGAAAGAAAATACTAATCGAACAAAAAGAGATGTGTTATCCTAGCGTTTATAGTATAGGAGATAGTGGCGTTTATGATGTTTTTAAAAGGCGAGTTTAAATGGCCGTCAATTACTTGTCAAAGTGAACTCAGGTAGCACCCCCATTTTTTTCTATTTATAATAATTGCTTAAATAGTTTAAAGAATAAAAACAAAATTTGGCGCAATCGTTGTTCCCTAGGCGTCGTTCTAAAAATCACGAAAAAATGGTCCTTCGAGTTTTTTGGATGACATATTTCAATTGTTTTTAGGTGATATATGACAATTTTGTTATCTTTCGTTTAAAGAAGCCAGTTTTAGCTTAAATACCAAGAAAAAAATTTTCAAGTAGGACCTACGGATTTTGAAATAAAGCCATTTGAAGTTTTAATGTTTACAATGTTGCCATATTGTGGCGCTCCACTTTATAGGTGGCAATTTTGTATTTTTGGTATCCCGAAACACACTCCTACCTGCGATGAAAATCTTAAAGTGTTATCCCATTTTTTTGTTAGGTCCTATATTTTAAGGCTTGGCACTTCGACTATCTAAGGTTGGTATCTTGATGGTTTAAACCGACCCTAAAATCGGTTTTAATGCGGTAAAACCACTTCTTTAAATCGCTTAACGCAGTTTTAATGGGGTTCATAAGACAGAATTTTCAAACCGTCCTTATTTAAGAGGCTCGTATAAACAAAGTAACTTAGAAGGGCACAAACTCTGAAATGATGGTCTAAGTTTCGTCTTTCGGCAATTTCGTAAATTAAATTCTATTCAGACCTCAAAGTTTTCCGTTTAATCCCTGCAGACTCACGCAAGCATTTTCGTGCCACTTTAGCCTTATTGAATACTAGGTACTATACATGATATCTTATAAACTAGAGTAAACCATTGCACAGAAACAAGAAACGATGCCTTAAATACTAACATGCTTATATTTTTTATTTATACACAAGTAATTTTAATGTGTGATGGGAAATTAAATAATAAGAAAAAAAACGTGTGTGAAGTTAGCAACGAAAACTCAGCAACGAATTGGGGATATTGCTATTTGCACCAATACATATTTTCAAAAATTGAAAAGCCTCAAATTTAAACTTCCAAGGAATCTTTGATGCCTCAAGGCATTTTTCGAATACATCTGTAAATCTAAAAATAAAGTTTAGAACAAAAAAAATATCTACCCTTTCCATAGCACAAAATACACCTCTTTTAGATTCAGAATATCAGAATGATAATGTGACCCTTAAAAATAATGTAACAAAGTAAAACACAAACAGTAGGTTCCTCTCTCGATGAACAATCATCCCTCAAAACCTCAATTCCTCCCGCCCCGTCGAAGGTACCAAAAATGCATTTCCTAGTTCCAGAATGTAAAAAAATTAAACAACGAAAAAGATTATTCAAAAATGATGTAACAAAATAAAATTTATACAGTAGATTCCTCCATCGATGGAGAATCATCCTTCGAAACCTTAATTCCTTCCACCCCGTCGAAAGTACCAAAAACGCATTTTCTAGTTCCAAAATGTAAAAAATTCAAACAACGAAAAAGATTATTCAAAAATGATGTAACACAATAAAATTTATACAGTAGATTTCTCCATCGATGGAGATTCATCCTTCGAAACTCTAATTCCTTTCACCCCGTCGAAGGTACCAAAAACGCATTTTCTAGTTCCAGAATGCAAAATTTCAAACAACGAAAAAGATTATTCAAAAATGATGTAACACAATAAAATTTATACAGTAGGTTCCTCCATCGATGGAGAATCATTCCTCGAAACCCTAATTCCTTCCACCCCGTCGACGGTACCAAAAACACATTTCCTAGTTCCAGAATGTAAAAAATTCAAACAACGAAAAAGATTATTCAAAAATGATGTAACACAATAAAATTTATACAGTGGATTCCTCCATCGATGGAGAATCATCCCTCGAAACCCTAATTCCTTCCACTTCGTCGAAAGTACCAAAAACGCATTTTCTAGTTCCAGAATGTAAAAAATTCAAACAACGAAAAAGATTATTCAAAAATGATGTAACACAATAAAATCTATATAGTAGATTCCTCCATCGATGGAGAATCATCCCTCGAAACCCTAATTCCTTCCACCCCGTCGAAAGTACCAAAAACGCATTTTCTAATTCCAGAATGTAAAAAATTCAAACAACGAAAAAGATTATTCAAAAATAATATAACACAATAAAATTCATACAGTAGATTTCTCCATCGATGGAGATTCATCCTTCGAAACCCTGATTCCTTCCACCCCGTCGAAGGTACCAAAAACGCATTTTCTAGTTCCAGAATGCAAAAATTCAAACAACGAAAAAGATTATTCAAAAATGATGTAACAAAATAAAATTTATACAGTAGATTCCTCCATCGATGGAGAATCATCCCTCGAAACCCTAATTCCTTCCACCCCGTCGAAGGTACCAAAAACGCATTTCGTAGTTCCGGAATGTAAAAAATTCAAACAACGAAAAAGATTATTCAAAAATGATGTAACACAATAAAATTTATACAGTAGATTTCTCCGTCGATGGAGATTCATCCTTCGAAACCTTAATTCCTTCCACCCCGTCGAAAGTACCAAAAACGCATTTTCTAGTTCCAAAATGTAAAAAATTCAAACAACGAAAAAGATTATTCAAAAATGATGTAACACAATAAAATTTATACAGTAGATTTCTCCATCGATGGAGATTCATCCTTCAAAACTCTAATTCCTTTCACCCCGTCGACGGTACCAAAAACACATTTCCTAGTTCCAGAATGTAAAAAATTCAAACAACGAAAAAGATTATTCAAAAATGATGTAACACAATAAAATTTATACAGTAGATTCCTCCATCGATGGAGAATCATCCCTCGAAACCCTAACTCCTTCCACCCCGTCGAAGGTACCAAAAACGCATTTTCTAATTACAGAATGTAAAAATTCAAACAACGAAAAAGATTATTCAAAAATGATGTAACACAATAAAATTTATACAGTGGATTCCTCCATCGATGGAGAATCATCCCTCGAAACCCTAATTCCTTCCACTTCGTCGAAAGTACCAAAAACGCATTTTCTAGTTCCAGAATGTAAAAAATTCAAACAACGAAAAAGATTATTCAAAAATGATGTAACACAATAAAATCTATATAGTAGATTCCTCCATCGATGGAGAATCATCCCTCGAAACCCTAATTCCTTCCACCCCGTCGAAAGTACCAAAAACGCATTTTCTAATTCCAGAATGTAAAAAATTCAAACAACGAAAAAGATTATTCAAAAATAATATAACACAATAAAATTCATACAGTAGATTTCTCCATCGATGGAGATTCATCCTTCGAAACCCTGATTCCTTCCACCCCGTCGAAGGTACCAAAAACGCATTTTCTAGTTCCAGAATGCAAAAATTCAAACAACGAAAAAGATTATTCAAAAATGATGTAACAAAATAAAATTTATACAGTAGATTCCTCCATCGATGGAGAATCATCCCTCGAAACCCTAATTCCTTCCACCCCGTCGAAGGTACCAAAAACGCATTTCGTAGTTCCGGAATGTAAAAAATTCAAACAACGAAAAAGATTATTCAAAAATGATGTAACACAATAAAATTTATACAGTAGATTTCTCCGTCGATGGAGATTCATCCTTCGAAACCTTAATTCCTTCCACCCCGTCGAAAGTACCAAAAACGCATTTTCTAGTTCCAAAATGTAAAAAATTCAAACAACGAAAAAGATTATTCAAAAATGATGTAACACAATAAAATTTATACAGTAGATTTCTCCATCGATGGAGATTCATCCTTCGAAACTCTAATTCCTTTCACCCCGTCGAAGGTACCAAAAACGCATTTCGTAGTTCCGGAATGTAAAAAATTCAAACAACGAAAAAGATTATTCAAAAATGATGTAACACAATAAAATTTATACAGTAGATTTCTCCATCGATGGAGAATCATCCCTCGAAACCCTAATTCCTTCCACTTCGTCGAAAGTACCAAAAACGCATTTTCTAGTTCCAGAATGTAAAAAATTCAAACAACGAAAAAGATTATTCAAAAATGATGTAACACAATAAAATCTATATAGTAGATTCCTCCATCGATGGAGAATCATCCCTCGAAACCCTAATTCCTTCCACCCCGTCGAAAGTACCAAAAACGCATTTTCTAATTCCAGAATGTAAAAAATTCAAACAACGAAAAAGATTATTCAAAAATAATATAACACAATAAAAGTCATACAGTAGATTTCTCCATCGATGGAGATTCATCCTTCGAAACCCTGATTCCTTCCACCCCGTCGAAGGTACCAAAAACGCATTTTCTAGTTCCAGAATGCAAAAATTCAAACAACGAAAAAGATTATTCAAAAATGATGTAACAAAATAAAATTTATACAGTAGATTCCTCCATCGATGGAGAATCATCCCTCGAAACCCTAATTCCTTCCACCCCGTCGAAGGTACCAAAAACGCATTTCGTAGTTCCGGAATGTAAAAAATTCAAACAACGAAAAAGATTATTCAAAAATGATGTAACACAATAAAATTTATACAGTAGATTTCTCCGTCGATGGAGATTCATCCTTCTAAACCTTAATTCCTTCCACCCCGTCGAAAGTACCAAAAACGCATTTTCTAGTTCCAAAATGTAAAAAATTCAAACAACGAAAAAGATTATTCAAAAATGATGTAACACAATAAAATTTATACAGTAGATTTCTCCATCGATGGAGATTCATCCTTCGAAACTCTAATTCCTTTCACCCCGTCGAAGGTACCAAAAACGCATTTTCTAGTTCCAGAATGCAAAAGTTCAAACAACGAAAAAGATTATTCAAAAGTGATGTAACACAATAAAATTTATACAGTAGATTCCTCCATCGATGGAGAATCATTCCTCGAAACCCTAATTCCTTCCACCCCGTCGACGGTACCAAAAACACATTTCCTAGTTCCAGAATGTAAAAAATTCAAACAACGAAAAAGATTATTCAAAAATGATGTAACACAATAAAATTTATACAGTAGATTCCTCCATCGATGGAGAATCACCCCTCGAAACTCTAACTCCTTCCACCCCGTCGAAGGTACCAAAAACGCATTTTCTAATTACAGAATGTAAAAAATTCAAACAACGAAAAAGATTATTCAAAAATGATGTAACACAATAAAATTTATACATCGGATTCCTCCATCGATGGAGAATCATCCCTCGAAACCCTAATTCCTTCCACCCCGTCGAAAGTACCAAAAACGCATTTTATAGTTCCAGAATGTAAAAAATTCAAACAACGAAAAAGATTATTCAAAAATGATGTAACACAATAAAATCTATACAGTAGATTCCTCCATCGATGGAGAATCATCCCTCGAAACCCTAATTCCTTCCACCCCGTCGAAAGTACCAAAAACGCATTTTCTAATTCCAGAATGTAAAAAATTCAAACAACGAAAAAGATTATTCAAAAATAATATAACACAATAAAATTCATACAGTAGATTTCTCGATCGATGGAGATTCATCCTTCGAAACCCTGATTCCTTCCACCCCGTCGAAGGTACCAAAAACGCATTTTCTAGTTCCAGAATGCAAAAATTCAAACAACGAAAAAGATTATTCAAAAATGATGTAACACAATAAAATTCATACAGTAGATTCCTCCATCAACGGAGAATCATCCCTCAATACCCTAATTTTTCCCACCCCCCGTCAAAGGTACATTTTGCTTAACTTGTACTGTATAAATGTTGCTATGACCCAAACTGAAAACATTGCGTTTTGCCTTAGACTGTTAGCGCAAAAACAATCTTAACTATTCCGAAGTAACGCTTCTGTGTTGCGTCTTTGTTTTTCTCACGTAGGAGAGCCAGCGCGCGGTGTGACATGGCATGGCATCGCTCACGATCGCGACCAGCAAACCCCTCTTCCCTCTCTCATATTTTGGTCAGAAGTCATACACACTGAGATTCGCGACTGAGCTCACGACGCACTAAGGTGTATTCGACCGGAAAAGTTGGCAATTAATTGAAAAATGAAATTCAACCTACAAACCAACTGATATTATACAATATTTGTATATATAGTACGATAGCATTAGACCAACTCTTTGGCAGCACCCTATTAGCTTTTTTGAAGTTTTGAACAAACTTACTCCCTTAACTGCGAAAAGTGCGGCACACACCCTTATGAATATCTTGAAGCTGCGCTCATTTCTGAGAAACGATTAGTCATGCGTTTTGGTACCTTCGACGAGGTGGAAGGAATTAGGGTTTCGAGGGATGATTCTCCATCGATGGAGGAATCTACTGTATGAGTTTTATTGTGTTACATCATTTTTGAATATTCTTTTTCGTTGTTTAAATTTTTTACATTCTGCAACTAGAAAATGCGTTTTTGGTACCTTCGACGGGGTGGAAGGAATTAGGGTTTCGAGGGATGATTCTCCATCGATGGAGGAATCTACTGTATGAGTTTTATTGTGTTACATAATTTTTAAATAATCTTTTTCGTTATTTGAATTTTTTACATTCTGGAACTAGGAAATGCGTTTTTGGTATCTTCGATGGGGTGGAAGTAATTAGGGTTTCGAGGGATGATTCTCCATCGATGGAGGAATCTACTGTATAAATTTTATTGTGTTACATCATTTTTGAATAATCTTTTTCGTTGTTTGAATTTTTTACATTCTGGAACTACGAAATGCGTTTTTGGTATCTTCGACGGGGTGGAAGGAATTAGGATTTCGAGGGATGATTTTCCATCGATGGAGGAATCTACTGTATAAATTTTATTGTGTTACATCATTTTTGAATAATCTTTTTCGTTGTTTGAATCTTTTACATTCTGGAACTACGAAATGCATTTTTGGTACCTTCGACGGCGTGGAAGGAATTAGGGTTTCAAGGGATGATTCTCCATCGATGGGGGAATCTACTATTTTTCGTTGTGTAATTTTTTTACAGAATCCTGGTCGGGCTATAATTTGTCGAGGGCTTAAGCATCACTTTACTCTTGAGGTTTATGTACTATTTTATGCACTTTAGAATAAGCAGAAAAGTAAAAAGATTAAATATTACATAGTTAAGTTATTATATATAATCACATAAATTTCTACACTAAGCAGTTTCTTAAATCCAAGATTTGTGTTGAACTGCTTAGCTAAAAGATATAAGATAAATAAGAAATTTAATATTTCGTTTTACTAAAAATGAATAA
This sequence comes from Oxystoma pomonae, assembly GCA_963921995.1. NCBI lineage: Eukaryota > Metazoa > Arthropoda > Insecta > Coleoptera > Brentidae > Oxystoma > Oxystoma pomonae. The sequence goes on along the minus strand of OY998171.1, from coordinate 46,028,669 downwards.
ATTTGTAATAAATCTTGGTTTAAGTTAAACTATATAGGAACATTATAGATTGCTATATAATAAGATTAAAAATTTTTATTAATTTTAAAATTCAATTAAGTATTACTTTTTAGAGTAACTTTTTAAACATCTCAAAATTTTCAAAAAATGACCTTTTAATTTGAGTTTGAAATTTTGTTTTCTAAGATTTCTCAATTTACTAGGTAAGAGATTGCATACTTTTGGTTCAATATTTGTAGCATGTCTTTGTGTCATTGAAGTGTGTATCTTTGAGTTTCAACATTTTTGTTTGTTCTAGCTCTTGTTTTTTCTACTGTTGAAAATGCATTACTATTATTTTTAAAAAACGATACTGCTACCTTGTAAAAAATGAATCGTACTGGTAAAATTTTGTGGTCTTTTTTTGAAAACTATTTTTAAAGCATATTTTTGTATGGAAATAAGAGGTTTAAGATGACATTCATAAGCTCCTTCCCAGCCAATTATTCCGTATAATAATAAAGATTGAAACAATGAGAAGTAAAAAGTTTTTGCCAGTTTTGTATTTACAATTTTTGGAATTAACCTTAATTTATAAATGATACATCTAAGTTTTTTACAAGTCACTCCAACATTTTCTTGCCAATTTAAATTAGAATCAATATGTATTCCAAGATATTTGATGAAATCAACAGATACAATTTTCTGATCACAATTACAGGGAAAGGAGCAGTCAGATTTATATTTATAATGTTAGCTCATTGAAATTTGGTAAAGAGTCTTTATAGCAGGAAAACTTTATAAAGTTGGTCTTATTTAAGTTTAAAGTTAGTAAGTTATTTTTAAACCTAGTTCAGCTTCAAAACAATATTGGACCTAAGACTGTCCCTTGTGGGACACCACATTCAACATATTTAGGATCACTAAGAGTGTTATTAATTTTTACTTTTTGCTCTGTCTGTTGTAAATAGTCTCTAAAAAGTTCCAGTTGTTCATGCTGTATTCCAATGTTTTCCAGTTTCTGGAAAAGTTTTTGATGTGAGACTGTATCGAATGCCTTTTTTAGGTCCAGAAATATTGCTAAAACTTTTTTTTTGTTATTTAAAGATGTTGTTAGTTGATTTGTTAATTCAAAAATAGCATTTTCAGTGCCTACTTCTGGTAAAAAACCGTACTGATGTTTATAGAAAAATTTACTGTTTAATAGGTGTTCAATTACTTGTTTTTTGATACATTTTTCAAAGATTTTTGAAGTATTATTTATCAAAGAAATGGGTCTATAATTATCACAAGTTACCACCGAATCATTCTTATGTAAAGGAACTACAACTGATGTTTTAAGTTCTTTTGGGTATTTCCCTTTTGTCAAGCACAAGTTGAAAATATGAGTAATATATGGTGAAATTTTGTATTTGATAAATTTAAGAGTACACGAATTAATATTATCTATACCTGGACTACAGTTTTTTTTAAATTTGAAATAATATATTCTACTTCATTGGTCGTGATAGTTCTCCAGAGAAATCTATTACTTTGGCGGGCTCGTTGATCTGCATTATTTGAATTTGAATTTTGTATTTTAGAAGCTAATTTTGGTCCCAAATTTATAAAAAACTTATTAAACTCATTTGCAATATGCTTAGGATCAGTTATGATCTTTTCATCTGTGAGATTTTGTATTCTGTCAATAATATGTTCGTTTTTTTGATTACCTACTAGTTCATTAGTGATTTTGCAGATTTCCCTTAAATTTCCTTGGGAAGAGTTTATTTTTCCTTTGTAGTATTTTTCTTTTGCTGAGGTAATAAGGATATTAATGAGATTACGGTATCGTTTATACTGGTTTTTATATTCTACATTCTGAGGGTTCTTTTTAAACAGAAGGCTAAATTACTATATTTTTTTATTTATTTTATTTTTTATTTATTTTTCAAAAAATCTTAATCTGTAGACAAACCGCCACATGTACCTTCGCTCTGTCTTTATGTCAAACGATAACATCCAGTATGCCGAAACGCAGAAACATATGCGTCGCTACGTCAATAAATTTTACTTTATTTCCCTCGGAAATAAATGACCCACTTTTTTCCCGCAAAAGCGGGATTAAATGGGTGCATTTATTCCCGGAAGTGCATAATAGTACATTATAAACCTAGGGAGTAAAGTGGTACATTTAATCCCGAGGCAAAAAGTTTATAGCCCGACCGAAGGGGGGGCTATAATTTGTCGAAGGATTAAGCATCACTTTACTCCTGAGGTTTATATACTATTTTATGCACTTTAGAATAAGCAGAAAAGTAAAAAAATTACTATATCTTTTTATTAATTTTTCAAAAAATCGCACTCTGTAGACAAACCGCTACATGTACCTTCGCTCTGTCTTTATGTCAAACGATAACATCCAGTATGCCGAAACAAACGTATGTCAATAAATTTTACTTTATTTCCCTAGGGAATAAATGACCCACTTTATTCCCGCAAAAGCTGTATTAAATGGGTGCATTTATTCCCGGAAGTGCATAAAAACATTCTATAGCGCCAAATAATTTTTGACTTCATAGACAGGGTAGATTCTTTAAATGGAACGGTGCTTCTAGAGACTTCAGGGAAGAGGTTTTAAAAAAGCTAAAAGCGAATCTTTAATGATTTTTTTTACGGACTATGCGCCCATGATGTACCACTTGTAGCATCTTTTTGTAAAGCTTGTTAAAAATAGTATATTACATAACGAGAGAAAAAAGTGACATATTTCACAGCAGCGTGAATGTTATGAACGAGGCGCTAGCCGAGTAAAACAATATGCGAATGTTAGAATTTTAGAATTTAATTCGCATTCTTTATTATTATTTTTTTTAATTTTCATCTCAAGAGAAGACAAGTATTTTCTTCTCTAGGGACGAAAATGGTTTCGGTCTATTTCCGACGCTTCTACAAATTATCGACTACTAGATACCTACATTGTTCGGATGGTTTGCTGTCATTCATTTTCATCACTGAAGAAGATATGCGTGTGAAATATAACTTTCTGAGGCATTATAAAGTGCAGATTTGGTTACTTTCGTGTGTAGTCGTAGCAAAATATTTGTTTTTATACCTTCATCAAAAACATGATTTTAGTAACTGTCTGCAGGTAACTAAAGTATGGCTTTTTTTGGTTACCGATGCAAAAATTTTTTTTTTGATCACGGGTGCAAAAAAAGATTTCTGTCCGTTTTTTACCCAAAGTTAAAAAGAAGTAGCGGAAAATATTAATATTAAGAAAATCTAATTATTCTTGCCTAAATATTAAGCCATTTCCGCCAGTTTTCAACAATAAAAAATCATTTAAAAAACATCGTCATAATATCAAACTGTCAAAGATTAAAATGTCGCAACAGTGAACGTCACCAAGTAAAAAGACACATCGCTATGAAAACCATTGCTATTAAATTTACCAGCCGCCTTGATTTATAGTGCAAAGATATAGAGTCAGGAGCTCGCAAAAAAAACGTGCAAGAGTTTTGGAAAGGCGGATATTTTCAGGATGGACTATACTTTGTCGATGTAAAGGAACTGTAGAGTCAGCAAGTTGGGTATGGGGACACCCGGCGGTGGGGCGTTAGCGAAGGTGTTAAAATAATGGATATCCTCAAACTGTTTTAGAACGCGTGACGTCAGCATCGCTTCAAAAATGCAAAATGCTGTTTACAGAACGATGCATAGCGGTGTTCTGTCAACGGCATTTGCATGCGGAAAAATTAATATTCTGCACTTTAGGAAAATAGGTACTTTCCGACAGAAACAAATTTTATTTTATTTACAGGGTGTTGCAAATTCGATGCTCACCATGGGGATTTCCTAAACGGTAGGAGATACGAAAAGGTTTAAATTAGGGCAAAGTTGCGCAATTTGACGCTTTACTCAAATCCAAAAAAAAAAGTTTACAAATTCCGGGTAGTTACGGAGAGAGAACCGAAATCTTTATTTTTATGTCAATGGTTTACTAAGTGGAATAAAGAAAATACCACACAAGGACATTATTGGCGGCCAATTTGGGGTCTCTCACTGAAGGCCCAGGGCCTACTAACATTTTTTTCATGAGGAAATACCACGTCAAAAAAATTTATTTATTCGAATTTCTCTTTTAACAAGCTTCCTAAAAGGTGCCAAAAATGGTACCTCCTCATGAAAAAAATGTTGGTAGGCTCCGCGTCTTCATTGAGGGTCCCCAAATGGGCCACCAATAATGTTCTTGTGTAATATTTTCTTTAGTCCGCTTAGTAAATAGAAAAATATGCAGTTTATTTTTAAGCTAAAACAATTGACAAAAAAATAAGATTTTTAAATTTGTGATACATTGGTGGACAGATGTCAAAAAACACTAATGCGTTAATACTAGTTTTCACAACTAGTGGCTAAAATAGTGTTTTTTTTTTAAAGAGCGTTGGTTTAAATAACGAGCGCAGCGAGGTATTTAAAAACGCGAGCAAAAAAAAAATTTAATATCTTTACAAAGAATCCAAGAAAAACTGGAAAATACTTTTAAAAATCTCGAAGGAAGAGCACTTCTCGCAACACACGAAAAAAACGTGCAAGAGTTTTGGAAAGGCTGTCCATATAAAAGAACTGTAGATTCAGTAAGCTGGGTAAGGGGACACTCGGCGGTGGGGCGTTAGCGAAGCAGGTGATGTCAAAAAAATAAGTTCAATGCAGCTTTTTTGGAAAAGTTGAAACTCAACATATGTTAGTTTATATAATTACATTTATGAACAAAATAGTCAGACTTGCTGTTATTAGGACCGACGGCGACGCGGTCAGCAGTCAATTAAACTAAGGTAAACAGGACCCGCATTATCGAAACTTTGTAGTTTGCCAATGTCGGGCCGCTTTAAGCTATCAACGACGGACCTTCGTCAATCGCCGACGTTGGACCGCTTTAGGAAACCAATGTCGGACTTGAATAGTTTACCGATGTCGGGTCGAGACCAGCTTGCCTACGTTAGACCGACCAAATTAAGCAGCTATAAGCGGATGGTCAATACCATGTGGTTAAACCATATCGGACCTTAATCGTACGGCGACGGTATGCCGATGTCAACAAAAAGTATTTACCATTGGTCCGACGGTGAGCTACAGTCTAACGCTGCGTCGGCAAAAATATATTGGGCCTACATCGCAAAGCGGACAAAAAATACTGCTGGTCCAAAGTCGTAAATCGACGTCGTGCCGATGACGACAAATTTGGCAATCGACATCGGACCGAAGAAGGCCCGAGGGAACCGTGTTTGCTGGGATAGTATAAATATAGGTAAATAAAGAACAAACCTAGAAATCTTCCTTTTATGAGCCCTTTTATTATTATTTTGCTTGATAAGTTGGCCATGGTCGGCCATAACTGGTCGTCAGTCATCACTGAATTAGCTGTGTGTAGCTAATAGGCACTACACTGTAATTTTTCTAATGTTTTTTACAATTTTGAACAAGATAAAAGAAGGTTGCCAACTTTTGAATTTTTAAATAAAATTAGTATATACAGGGTGTTTCAAAATCGATGCTCACCATGGGGATCTAAACGATAGGAGATACAAAAAGATAAAAAAAGTGTACAAAAAATGTTAATAGGCCCTGGGCCTTCAGTGAGAGACCCCAAATTGGCCGCCAATAATGTCCTTGTGTGGTATTTTCTTTATTCCACTTAGTAAACCATTGACATAAAAATAAGTTTTTTTTAAATTTTTGACCCATTTGCTGACAGATTTAAAAAAAAACTAGTGCGTTAGGTTTCTTTTTTAACAAGCTTTCCAAAAAATTGCCACAAGTGGTTAATTTTCATTTAAAAAAATACTTGGTAGGCCCTGGACCGCCAGGTGAGGACCCCAAAATTTCATTTTATCATGGGCAGAAAGTCCGTAAAAAATCATTAAATAGTCTCTTTTAGCTTTCTTTAAAACCTCTTCCCTAATACCTCTAGAAGCACCGTTCCATTTAAATAATCCACCCTGTATATATATTTGGTGTCTTGCTTTAAAAAAATAAATTGATTTTTTTTCTTTTATTATAGTGTTAGAAACCTAAAATTTTACGGGAAAGTTTTCTTGCACAAATTTTGTTGCCGACACTTTTTGCTTTAAACTTTTCAGTGTCAAAACACGAATTCGGAGAATAGTATTACTTATTATTATTCTTACTATTTTAACACCTGCTTCGCTAATGCCCCACTGCCGGGTGTCCCCATACCCAGCTTGCTGACTCTACAGTTCTTTTATATGGACAGCCTTTCCAAAACTCTTGCACGTTTTTTCGTGTGTTGCGAGAAGTACTCTTCCTTCGAGATTTTTAAAAGTATTTTCCAGTTTTTCTTGGATTCTTTGTAAAGGTATTAAAAAATAGTGTTATAACATCTCGCGGCTAAACTGTACTTTTTTTACTCGCGTTTTTAAATACCTCGCTGCGCTCGTTATTTAAACCAACGCTTTAAAAAAAAACACTATTTTAGCCACTAGTTGTGAAAACTACTATTAACGCATTAGTTTTTTTTGACATCTGTCCACCAATGTGTCACAAATTTAAAAAAAACTTATTTTTTTGTCAATTGTTTTAGCTTAAAAATAAACTGCATATTTTTCTATTTACTAAGCGGACTAAAGAAAATATTACACAAGAACATTATTGGTGGCCCATTTGGGGACCCTCAATGAAGGCGCGGGGCCTACCAACATTTTTTTCATGAGGAGGTACCATTTTTGGCATTTTTTAGGAAGCTTGTTAAAAGAGACATTCAAATAAATAAATTTTTTTCACATCTGTCAACCCATGTGTTAAAAATGTTACGCCAATAATAGCCTTGTGTGGTAATTTCTTTTTTCCATTTAGTAAATAAAGTTATATGTGGTTTATTTTGAAAATAGGTTTTTTAAATTTTTTCACACATGAGTTGACAGATGTCAAAAAAATTATTTAATCGAATTTCTTTTCAAAGAGGCTTTCCAAAAAAGTGCCACAAGTGGTATTTCCTCATCGAAAAAATGTTGGTAGGCCCTGGGCCTGTGGTGAGAGACCCCAAATTGGCCGCCAATAATGTCCTTGTGTGGTATTTTCTTTATTTCACTTAGTGAACCATTGACATAAAAATAATTTTTTTTAGATTTTTGACACATTTGCTGACAGATTAAAAAAAACTAGCGCGTTGAGTTTCTTTTTTAACAAGCTTTCCAAAAAAGTGCCACAAGTGGTACATTTTCATTAAAAAAAAAAACTTGGTAGGCCCTGGGCCGCCAGGTGGGGGCCCCAAAATTTTATCATGGACAGAAAGTCCGTAAAAAATCATTAAAGAGTCGCTTTTAGCTTTCTTTAAAACCTCTTCCCTAAAGCCTCTAGAAGCACCGTTCCATTTAAATAATCCACCCTGTATATATATTTGGTGTGTCTTGCTTTAAAAAAATTAATTGATTTTTTTCTTTTATTATAGTGTTAGAAATCTAAAATTTTACGGGAAAGTTTTCTTGCACAAATTTTGTTGACACTTTTTGCTTTAAATTTTTCAGTGTCAAAACACGAATTCGGAGAATAGTATTACGATTGCAACTACAGAACACAGATTTTATTTTGATGAAGTATGCTCGGGCCTCTTCGATCCCAACACCGTAGTTAAGTACGGTGTTGTTCGATCCTTGCATTCTTGTACACTTCGCTTTTATATGCAATATGTCCTTTATGATTTAGGATTCTGTTCTGTCACAAAGTGTCAGAGTCCACTCATTGTCATGTTTTGTTGTCACAGTCTTGTCCAACTCAAAAATGTCACGACAACTATCGGAATTCGATAACTACATTTTATCAAAATTAAATGGAGGTTGGTTTGTTCGTCGGGTTGCCGATCATTATGGACCAGACAAGTCCACTATAGTAAGACTAAAAAGAAAATACAAAGAAGAAGGATCTGTACGACGAAAGGAAGGAACTGGCAACCCACATAGCAAAAAAATATTGCGCGTATATGCATCGTATATACGAAAACGGAGAAGGATTCACCCGACGTGCATAGGACCTCCAAAAAAGATCCAATTTATAGCCAGAGGTAACCATTAAGTAACATCCACTGAATATATGTTATAAGTATATTCTGAACATGTATTAATTACCCAAAAAAAAATATTCGAGTTATATTTCTATTACACCAAATTTGATGTTCTATGGTACAACATACAAAATATATATTTGTCAAAATTTTGGTTGATATATAACAATGCTATATCCATAAAAGTGTATTATTTTCGTATCCATAATGTTTTATTTTAAAATATTAACTTATATTCGGTTAAAAAATTTAAGGCTTGTATACAAAAAACATATTCTTAGGATGTACGATAGCGCATATACACTCACTATACAGTAAATATCCGTTCATGTTTCCTTTTTTTGAAACGAATCATGTTTTTTTTGCTAATATACAAAAAATATAAATGTAATATACAAAACGTATATCCTAATTTTAAATATCTTTGTGATATACAATATCCAAGGCTTGCTATGTGGGAAAGTCAGCACACCCCAACAGCATCAGCAAGTTACTAATTTCCTGGAAGAACACCCATTTTCCACGGCCAGAGAAGCAAAATTAACAGTTCATTTTCGTAAACTACGGTAAGAACTGCACTAAAGGCTCGTGTCCACTAGCAATTAAATTTGCCTAGAGTACTCTCACAAGTCACTTGCAATGCGTGTAAACAGCAGCGTTAGAGAAATTTTGCTGAAAGCTTACTCTCGGGCCAAGTACTTGCCGACTTGTTAGAGCTTGTAGTGTACACGGCTAATCTAAGCAAACTAGTTTGCACTTTTTTATTTCGAGACTGTTTCGAAATATTTGCAGCAAGTAGTGAAACTTTGTGAAACCATTTAAAATTTTTATTTTATTTTTTTGAATCTGAATTAAAATTCTCATTTTTTTGCAAAAATAGAGTAACGCCGTGTTTGGAATAGGGAAGAAACTCTTCTGTTAATTGAAAATTTTCAACTGTACTCAGAAATATGGAATGTACATTGCAAAGATTTTCAAAATAGAGTAAAAAAACAAGGCGCATTTCAAAAATTAGCAGACTATTCAATACATATGAACATGAAATTCAGCGCAAGCTACATAACTTAAAAACACAACTGAATCAGGAGTAAAGAAAAATTCTATAGAAAAAGAGTGGACAAATGAATTGTATAAAAGCACGTGGAATTTTTTTATTCTAAAATGACATTTTCCCGGAAGTGTGTGTACACGTTACTGAAGCAAATAAACTTGCTACAGTAATTTGCCGCAATAAATTTCAAAAAAATTAGACTACAGTGTAGATACGCCGGCAAGTACTTGGTGAAAAAACTTTCGCAAGTTACTTGCAAGTGGACACGAGGCTTAAGACGAATAAAGAACTCGAGGTTGAGATGTCGTGTTGCAGCTAAAAAGATACGGCTAAGTAAAAAAAAAAAGCAAGTCAGATTACTTTTTCGAGAAAGAAAAACGAATTTTGGCGACAGGTAGCTTTTACCGATGAAAAAATGTTTAATCCCATCGAGAACGTATGGGAGTTCATTGCAAAAAAGTTATCAAAATTTAATATTCGTCCACGGAATGCTAACCATTTGATGGAGCTAATAGTTAGAGTTTATGCGGAGGTCGTTGAAGAAAAAATTTAGAAAAAATTATTCAAGCAAATGGTGCAATTAGTTAATATTTTTGACTTTGGTTTATCGATAGGTTTTTTCTCGTTCTGCCAAAATTTGATTGAATTGCTTTATTTATTATAAAAATTTTGTTTTAAAAGTGTTTTATCTTTTTTTATATTTCGTAACAGCAACCTTAAAACTATAGAACCAGTAAATATCGGTAAAAATGCTTTCTGTCTCCTTAACAAAATTTGTTTATGTTGTCTTAAAGCGTTAACCTACAAAAGTCGGTAACAGTGAGCAAGCAAAATTTTTAATACATAGACATGTGCCTAACTTCTGCTGTATGCGTTTTATGTGTCGGGAAGTGTACGTCGTCCCAATTCTCATTGAGCTGGCTACTTGTTGGCAATTTGTTTTCCTAATATAAGGTTTCTTTCTTTGGCTGTACCACCATTCAATTTTTATTTTCCAATTTTTAAGGCTAAAATTTCGGACTTTGACTGCAGCTTTATTCAACAATGCTTCCAGCGTGTCAATTATGCCGTTTATACAAGACCCTCTTCTCAGTTGTGAAGTGCATTCGCTATGATTTTATTACTGCAAACTAACTGAAAATCCCGCTGCTTCGCCTGTGATTTAACCCGTTTTTTTTTAGTTTTTCTTGCTTTAAATTATCATAAATTTTGTTGCCGAGAACCGATTTTGATGAAATAAAGCCTAGGTCCTGTCCAGGACTACAAATAATTCAACTATCTATCTTTTTAGTCGTGCCCAAAAATGCAAAAGTAAATTCAAAACCGTTTTCAACAAGTTATCATAATAATAAAGCCTGCACCGAGGACGTAAGGAAATATTCTGAATGCATAATTTGCATTCTTCTATGAAACCTTAAATTAACTTTTGGGTATTTTGTAAACGGTAATCAAATCATTTTCTTGGTAAAAATATCAATATTTTTACATTTTAATCGCTAATATCTCAAAAACTGATATTTTAAATTCAAAGCAACATACACCATTGTAAAGCTGATTCAAAATCCTTTCCAAAGAGATATCACAAGGGGGGGGCCCAATTTCAGAAAACCCGGTGGGCGTGCGACCAAGGTATTAAATATATAAATAAAGTTTCCCCTCCAAACCCTCGAACTGTTTTCGGAATTAGGTAAATACAGGGTATAGACCGGGTGGGCCATAAAAAACCGGACAAAATGTTTTCCGTTATAACTTTGGCAGAAAATTGAGCAAAACTTTGAGTAAAAAAATGTTTTTGTCCGCCATCTTAAAATCAAAGATGGCGGAAAGAATCAAACTTTACCCTTCAAAGAGCCACGTTTTTTCTTATGTTACAAACGATTTTTGAACATTTTTATGAATTCGAAAAAACGCTGTATTTCTCCCACGCAAAACGAGGTGCAAATTATTAAAATCGGTTAAGTGGTTCCCAAAAAAAAATTAAAAAAACTTCAATCAGTGTTTTACGGATTATGCGATTGCCGTCTCAAATTCATTATTACTAAACCGATGTTGATGAAATAACAAGCTTCATGGCGAAAATCGATTTCTCTTTAACCACTGCTATTGAAATTTGCTGCCGTCTAAGGCGCGATGGCGTACAGTATCAAACTTGACCCTTCAAAGAGGCTCGTTTATTCATATGCTTTATAAACTTTTAAATATTTTTTTTAATTTGTAAAAAAAGTTCTGCTTTACCACGCACAATGAGGTATAAACTATCAAAATTGGGTTGGTGGTTCTCCAAAAATTAATTTTTGTTTCCATCACTGTTTTCCAGATTATAGGATTGCCTTCTCAAATTGATACTCAACCGATTTCAATAAAATAAAAAGCATCATGACGAAGATCAAAAACTCTTAAAAGATCACTATCGAAATTTGTCGCCATTTTGAAACCCAAGATGGCGGACACAATTAAATTTATCTTCTCAAAAAAGCTCGTTTATTCTTAGGTTTCAAGAACCTAAAAATGCCCTTTCTCCAACGCGCATAGCTAGGTACGAATCATTAAAATCGGTTTAGTAGTTCTCAAAAAATTAGTTTTTGTTTTAATCATTGTTTCCTCATAAACTCATTATTACTGAACTGATTTTGATAAAATAAAAAACATCATGGTAAGGATCGATTTCTCTTTAAAGATAGCAATTTAATTTGCCACCATTGTGAGTATTTTTTTTACCTTTTTTTGAATTTATATTAATTATTTAATAACCACTAAACCGTTTTTAATGATTTGTACCTAGTTATACGCAGCGGAGACAGAGATTTTTTATGAATTTAAAAAAAGTCGAAAAGATTCTAAAAACATAAGAATAATCGAGCATCTTTAAATGGTCAAATTTGATTTTGTCCGCAATCTTGAATTTCCAAATTACGACAAATTTCAATAGTGGTCTTTAAAGTTCAATGGATCTTTGTCATAATGCTTGTTATTAAGTTAAAGTTGGTTCAGTAATTATGAATTTATGAGGAAATTAATGCAGATGGAATTGAGAAGGCAATCTGGAAAACAGTGATCGAAACAAAAATATTTTTTTTAAAAACCAACCGGTTTTAATGATTTATACGAAAGCAAAACTTTTCTACGAATAAATTAAAAATCTTAGGTTTTAAGATGGCAGACAAAAAAATATTTTTGGTTAAAGTCTTGCTCAATTCCCTGCAAAGAGCAGTTTGTTGCATTAAAATCGGTAGTATGGTTCGAAAGTTATAACGAAAAACATTTTGTCCGGTTTTTTATGGCCCACCCGGTAAATATCTCTATCGATTCTCGAAATACCTGGTGGTGGATAGTTTTTCAATTGTCACCCTTTATATTAAACAGTATGCAACGTATTTCTTTATTCGTGCCGTTTTATGTGCATTTTTTTTGTGTACTGTTTATATTTTGCTACGCTTTTGTTTATTTAAAAACATCGCGCCTCATACTAAAGCTGCTGCAACAATACAACACCAATCTCCAGGGAGTTATACAAACTCCATAAAATGCTACTCTCACGCCCTAACTTTTTCCCAACTCCTGCGAAAATGTTATCTCGCAATCTGAGATTAAAATGTCGTACACCAAGACGAAATCAGTTTTATAACCACAGAAGTAAAAGCAAAGGTAGAAAAGTAATAGCCAAAAAAAAATGACCGCCTACCTGACATTTGTGATCCTAAATCAGTTGGTATTAAGAAAATGTCCCTACATTGAGGCTATTAATAAAATCTGGTTCCGCACAGAATTTATGAAAGGTTAAAAACTAGTCATTCCGGTGATATAACTTTACTGAAAAAAAAAACGGAATACTATATTTTTAGCAAAAAAACGCAAGAATGCCAAAACACTTCACTTGGACTAAAAAAACAACGTATTAATAAATTGACTCATTCTAGTAACTTTTTTCTAATAAAAAAGCAGGCAAATATATATAGCTATCGTCTACAGGCGGAGTTAAAAACTATCTGCAAATTAAATAACTTGACTTTTTCTATTACCAAAACCTAAAAAAAACAACAAAATATTACCCTTCACGAAAGGAAAAAATATAAAATCAAATCCATTTGATAGATCTGACTATGTTTTTTTTAGGCGGTCATTTTTGGGAAATTTCTTAGGGGCTATGCTATTAGGGAGTTATCGAATTGGCATAGGCGACATAGGCACTATTTTGACGTTAAAATTTGCAACACTATAACTAAAAGTACAGTAAAATTTAAAATGGGAACATATCGTTTTATTACTGTTTCTCTGAATAAAAATTCGAACTTTGATATGCTTATAATTTTGAACTAATCTCGAACTAATTTTGTACAACTTTAAAAAAAATTTACCTACAACCAACGAATAATACTAATTTTACGACCCTCTCAACGCGATTATAATGGCTCATTTACGGTCCTAGGATAATAATAAAGCTTAGACGTAAACCACAAGATGGCGTGACAAGCGATGAAACTTTATTTTATAAGAGCTCTAATTGACGCAAAAATGTGAATTATTTTTCTATATTTTTAAGACAATAAATATTTAGTAAACGTAAATAAACCTAACCAAAAATAAGTCCCGTTAAATTGACATATTACGCATTTAAAAAAAACCTTGTTTTTAAAAAGATATATGAAAAGTCTCTCATTAGCCTTATTTGTTTTGACGTTTTAGATAGAACGTCAGTGAAACTTCAGGTTATGAAGGTTGTTGACTTAAGAGTGTTCGCGTTTCATATTTTTAATAATTTCTGATATTTATGATGACATTTTCATTGTTCGTAGGTAAAGTATAGTACACTAACTCGCATGTTATGTTCATTAAATGCTCAGATAAATTAAGACACCTGCCTGCTTCTCGTGTTTCAAACTTCACCTTCGCATTTAATGACCATCAGAACATGCTTGTTGTGTAAACTACTATTAACCACCCTAATTTTTGTTATTTTTTATATTTATTCAAGATGAAGGGTTTAGCCAATTGAAATCCAGTCAGTTTGAAAGGCATAGAAAGATATTACAAACGACTAGAAATCACGTAAGAAAAACTATTTCCATCTTTGTTGGAGTTTTGGTACCTAATATGTGCATGTGTAAACCACCTGGTTTTTCCAATTGTGCTTCTTAGCTGATGCGGACTATATAGTGAAGAAGCATGTGTAAGTCCGTAGAATTTTGAATGAAGAAGTTTTGTGACTATGTGGGATTGATAGCTCTTTAGTCACACAATCGAGTGTTACCAGGTGTTTTATTCGCATCCGTGTAGAATGGTTGGATATGTCGTCATCTTTCAATATGATGGCCAAAAATCATAAAAAATACAACTTTCGCAACCCTAGCGTGATTATACTCGATACCATATAATTCGAGAACGAGGATTCCAAAAAATTTAATTTCAAGGTCATCTGAAAATGATTTTGAAAATAGCAAAAAACAAGATTTTTGCCATTTTCTTTTCCAGAAATCGTAATAATTGGAAGTTTTATCAGTCCAACTTCAAATCTACTTTAAACTATTAGGCATGTGTGCCAAATTCGATCCTTAGAGTTTATTGCAGTTTGAAGCTTCATGACCTTGAAATATACCCCAGTAAAATTAACATATTGCAAAAATACCATACTAAAGGGCGCTTCAACTATTATAGCGAAGAGGACCAAATTTGGTAAGTAAAATAAAAAGCTCAAGTCCAACAATATTATTAAAAACAATTTGGTTCAGCTATGACGCGTTTCAATATGGCGGCTGATATATTAAAATGGCGACTTATAACCACATTTTATTTTATCCAATTTAACAAAAAAGCAAAAACGACAAGGTGGCCCTTAATTCTTGTTGACTTATCGCCGCTTACTATGAAAAGAAAGTTTAGTTGATGCATGACTTTGATTGACCTTGAAAATAACACCTACATTTGAAAAACCAGCTTTTTGTGATGTTTTTTTTCCAATTTACCACTACGCAAAAACTTTAAGTGTCAGAGATGAAATGAACATCTTAGCCATAAATAAACACTTCATTTTAAACCTACCTACAATTTTTTTTGATACGGCGACTTAGATGTTTATGCTATACCCCGGTAAAAATGACCTATATGCCTGTTGTTTTTATTAAGTTTCGTAACTGTGAATTTTATATTCTACTCACTTGTCTAGCCAACAAAGTCATTTAAATTACCTATAAGAGAGTTAGCAGAAGTTAAATATACATTACCATACACTAGACCAGTGGTTTTACATGCCATTTTACAAAATGGCGGTCGAAAAAACATAAAAAATTCTAATTATGCCAGTAGGGCATGACTACACTTGTTTACTAACATTATAAATAAAATTCAATTATCGGGATTTACCAGCTATTTAGTCACCGCATCCCTGTAGAAGTTACGAAACTTAATAAAAACGACAGGTATATAGGTCATTTTTACCGGGGTATAGCATAAACATCTGGGACGCCATAAAAAATATCCGGCGCTTAAAGTTTTTGCGTAGTGGTAAATTGGAAAAAAATGACAAAAAGCTGGGTTTTTACTTGTATATGGTATTTTCAAAGTCAATCAAGGTCATGCATCAACTAAACTTTTTTATCGTAGTAAGCGGCGATAATTTAACAAGAATTGATGGCCACCTTGTAATTTTTGCTTTTTTACGAAATTAGATAAAATAAAATGTGGTTATAGGTCGCCATTTTACAACGCATCATATATAAACCAAATTTTTTTTAACAATATTGTTGGACTTGCCCTTCTTTTCTGTCTTACGAAATTTGATCCTATTCGCTTTAATAGTTGATGCATAGTGCCCTTTAGTATGTTATTTTTGCAATATGTTAATTTTACTGGGGTATTTTTCAAATTCATCAAGCTTTAAACTAAATTAAACTCTAAGGATCGAATTTTTCATATATGCTTAATAGTTTGAGGTACAGTTAAAGTTGGACTGACAAAACCTCGAATTATTAAGATTTTTTGAAGAGAAAATGGCAAAAATCTTATTTTTTACGATTTTCAAAGTTATTTAAGATCCGATGTCCTTGAAAGTGAATTTTTTGGAATGCTCGTCCTCGAGTTATACGGAATCAAGTATAATCATGCCCCGGTTGCGAAAGTTGTATCTTTTATGATTTTTGGGCGCCATCTTGAAAGATAACGTCATATCAACTTTTTCTACACAGATGCGAACAAAACACCTAGTAACACTTGATTGTGCGACTAAGGAGCTATCAATACCACGTAGTCACAAAACTCCTTTATTCAATCCCATGGGATAGAAATTATCGACATATGCCCCTACACTAATAGGAAATACCACGGTTACTGGTGGATTTTTCGAAATTCTTTTTGATGATATTAGGAGTTCAAAATTATTTCTTAATTTTGGGATAGTTTTTCTCTACGCTTTAAATGAGAGGGGTGTAGCTTGACGTCCGGCTGCACCCCCCATTTTGAATATAAAAAAAATCCAGGACGGAGTGTGCTTCAAAATTTTTAAAAGTGGTTCAAAATTAGTTCGAAATTGTTCGAAATTCTAAGCATATCAAAATTCGAATATCTTTGGGGGGGAGGCTTGTGGTTTGACTGACCTTCAAATCCACTGGGATTAAGAAAACCGAGTAAATTTTATTTTATTCTGGATCAAACAAATTAATTTGTACCTTAGTATTTACTATTTTTAGATTACCTCATAAAAATCCTCTAAAATGAAAAGCAACATCATAGGGTTCCTTACTTAGTTCGTGAGATAATCGCTTTCAAAAACTGAAATTTTCAGATTTCGATTGCAGATATCCCAAAAACTATGATATGGGGTATCTTCAAAAAGCAAATTTTATAGGGATTTCAAATTTAGTATCAAAAACAGAAGATCACAAAAAGAAAATTCAAATTGCCCCCAAAAAGGTTTAATCAAAGACCATTTTTATATTTATATATTTAAAAATAAATTGTTCAAAGTTTATATATTTTTGTCTTGAAATTGCAGTTTAGGATAACTCTGCCCAGAGTGTAAGCTGGAAATAATCTTAGATTGATCTTCATGAAGGTAAGTATGAAACTTCATCAATCTAACAATTTTTTTTTTTTTAATTTAATGAAAATTTGTATTTTTTTAAATTTTACTTTGATTTTCCAAAATTCAAGATTGCAAATGTATCTATTTTTTCACTTAATCTTTTAAAAACAATACAAAGAATTTATCAAAAAGTGACACTTTAGGTTGTAGAATAAACAGACGTGTTTTAAAACAGCCAATAATTAATCGAAGAGGGCAGTAATTCTTTTGTGTACCTTAGAATTTCTGATCCACTTTTATTATTTTTTAAGAAAAAACTAAACAAAGAACTTTGGAATATTTTTAAATTTTGCTTTGACTTGCTGATTTCGTAAGACAGAAAAGAAGGGCAAGTCCAACAATATTGTTAAAAAAAATTTGGTTTAGCTATGATGCGTTGTAAAATGGCGGCCTATAACCAGATTTTATTTTATCCAATTTCGTAAAAAAGCAAAAGTTACAAGGTGGCCATCAATTCTTGTTAAATTATCGCCGCTTACTACGATAAAAAATGTTTAGTTGATGCATGACCTTGATTGACTTTGAAAATACCATATACAAGTAAAAAACCAGCTTTTTGTGATTTTTTTCCAATTTACCACTACGCAAAAACTTTAAGCGCCGGACATGAAATTAACATCTTAGCCATAAACAAACACTTCATTTTAAACCTCCCTATCATTTTTTTTTATATGGCGTCCCAGATGTTTATGCTATACCCCGGTAAAAATGACCTATATACCTGTCGTTTTTATTAAGTTTCGAAACTTCTACAGGGATGCGGTGACTAAATAGCTGGTAAATCCCGATCATTGAATTTTATTTATAATGTTAGTAAACAAGTGTAGTCTTTTATTAATTTTTAAGAAAAAACTAAACAAAGAACTTTGGAATATTTTTTAATTTTGCTTTGACTTGCTGAAATTCTGGATGGTAAATGTACCTATCTATTTTTTTCACCCAATTTTTAAACACATTTATGTGCAAACTGTTCTCAATATAAAGCATTTAGCAAAAAGCAACACATTTTTAGTACACACAGATGTAGCTATCAGTTGTTTAAATTAGCCAAAAAATGTTTTAAAAAGTCACGCCAATGGGTTGTTGGATCTCTTAAGATTATTATGTTTCTTTATTACAATAGGTTTGGTTTTATCGCTTTATTAAATTATTTCATAATTTATAGCAAATAAAACAATCAATGTAAGGCTAATTTAAAGAATTATAAATCATCTTCAAAAAAAATCCTTTATTTCCTAATGACTATTGTGTGGGTTTTCCGAGGTTTTTCTGTAACACTGGAGTAAAATATTAAAAATGTTAAAGTCTATTGTAAGCAGACGACCTTATGCAGAAAGTGTTCCTTTGTTTGGCGCCCTTTAAACTTGAAAGTACCAATTAAAAAAAAAAGTACCAGGAAAAAATTCTGATTCTGTTCCTGTTACTTCTAGGTGGGGCATAGAGATAAATAATTTTATGCTTAAATAATAATTCGTTGGCAAAATATTTATTATATTTTTTAAAAGGCCGATGTAAAAACTTATATCCCTCTGTAACTGACCAACTTAATTGTTGATTTAAAATTTTATTTTGTGTGCACTGCAACAGGTTCTGTGAATATGTGTGTAAATAAATTATTCACTTTGTACCACGTAAGCTAGGAATTGATTAGTAATACCTATATAGAAACTTGTCAAAATATAGTTGTGAATAATATTAACAAAGCTGATATTGCGTAAATAACTTCGTATTAATGTCAGTATCAACTAATATGTAAAATAAATAAATTATATAAAAAAAACTAGTATTTTTCTTAACTTCACTTGGTTTAATATTACATAATTTATGGCGTTATCGGATTGACCGATCTAATAAAAATGAACCTAAATATTGACCTACACAATAAAAATCTTTCCAACAAACACATGCAATTACCATTTAAATTTCGGGAACCCACAGATGTTAAATTTTTTAATTAATTCCCACGAGAAAATAATTAAAAAAAAAACCCTGTAAGCATTCTTGAAGGCGAAATATTGGTACCTTCCACTAAACTTAACCAGCTGTTTATTCCTAGAACGCTCTCGTACGCGAAGAATGGATTCGCATCTATAGAAATCGGAAACCATACCGATAAAACCATAAACACGACTATGACACAAGCAACCCTCATAGAATCATTTATACGAGGTCGTTCGAAATGTACTCATTCGAAACCATCAAATATTGCGGAAGAAATCAATCTTTTCAAAATTCCCTATGAAACATTGATATTAAATATTTAATTGGATTGTCACATATGAATTCGGAAAAACAGCACTCTATTAAAAAACTATGCGGTGAATTTAAATACATTTCTTATAAATCAGGAGATGCGCTTACTTTTACCTCTAAAATTCGCCATGAAATAAAAACACCAGACGATATTCCGGTTCACGCGAACTCCTACCGATATCCTTACGTCCATAAGAAGGAAGTAAGAAACAAAATAAAAGAGATAAAGTCGATGCGTCCAATAAACAAAAATAGCATGTCGTGATTCATTATCGACAGGTGAACCTTAAATCAATTGACGACCGCTACCCAATCCCGAATATCTCGGATATATTGGATAAATTGGGATGATCGCAATATTTTTCAACTTTAGATCTCGCGAGCGGATTCCATCAAATTAAAATAGCCCAAAATTCAATAGAAAAGACCGCCTTTTCTGTAGAAAACGGGCATTATGAGTACCTACGTATGCCATTCGGGTTAAAAAAAGCCCCAAATACGTTCCAACGCGTCATGGATGAAGTCCTTAAAGATTTGCAAAATAAAATTTGCATGGTCTATATGGACGATATAATTATTTTTAGTACTGGATTACAAGAACACATACAAAATTTACGTCTTGCCTTTATAAAATTACGAGCGGCAAAATTAAAAATTCAACTTGACAAATGCGAGTTTCTGAGAAAGGAAATCGAATTTCTCGGACACGTCGTTACAACAGAAGGCATTAAGCCAAACTCAAAAAAGTTCGAGGCCATTCAAAAATTTGCAATTGCCCGTACTCAAAAAGAAATTAAACAATTTTTAGGTCTACTTGGATATTATCGAAAATTTCTCAAAAACTTTGCCGAAATAACCAAACCAATGACCCACTGTTTAAAGAAAAATAAAAAAGTAATCCACTCTAAAGAATTTATAGAATGTTTTCAGCATTGTAAAAATATTTTAACATCAGAACCAGTACTCGCTTACCCCGATTTTAGTAAACCATTTGAATTAACGACTGACGCATCAAACTATGCCATAGGCGCAATATTATCCCAAAACGGTCACCCACTTTGTTACGCATCTAGTATATTAAACCCCACGGAAATAAATTATTCGACGATAGGAAACGAACTATTAGCAATCGTTTTTGGCTGCAAACATTTTCGACCGTATTTGTTTGGACACCGACTTACCGATCATAAACCTTTAATCTGGCTTTCAAATTTAAAGGAACCGAATAGCAGTTTAATTCGCTGGCGCCTTAAACTTGAAGAGTTTGATTGCAATATGAAATATCAAAAGTGCAAACAAAACCAAGCTGCGGACGCACTTTCGCGGAACCCTGCAGATAACGATAAAAATTTTGACCTCAACGCGCTGGAAACCTTGTCTATATCGAGAAACTAGACGATAAGGAAATACCTAGAAAACGCGGATCAGTTGCCAGAATTAAACACGGACGAAATAGATTGCATTTTAAGAAATAACTAGCCACAAAAAATTGTCATTCACTCAAATTTTAAACTACAATCTGTCCAGAGAATTCAAAATCCATTCCCACTTGAACCACAAACTGAAATTCAATATCAAAATAAAGACTCGGATGACCTGGAGACAGTACACTTGTCCCATGAAAATCCAATTTTTAACCTACCTATCACTGAAAAAATACTTAATACCTCTAAACACCAAATAATTTCAGTCAGTCAGTTTTTGGAAATCTTTGAAAACACCAGAATTTTGGTAGTATTTCCAAAATTTGAACCGGTATGGTTAAATTTTTGCAAGAATGTATCCCAAAAACACAAAAACCTAAAAAGACTTTATGCACTTTATTTTAGAAACGCCCAATTTTTCCGGTATCCTTACAAAACTTATTTTTAAATTCCTCTTTTAGATTTATTTAAAGCTCAAAATTTTTAGAGGACATCAAAACAAGACGAGCAAAAATAAAAATTAACGCTTTATTACACTACAAAAACTTGTCATAGAGGAATCTCGGAAATGAAAGTAGCCTTAACATCTACATTTTACTGGCCTAAAATGCTTGCGAAACCTGTCGAAAAATAAATACGACAGAAACCCTACTGTTATAAAATTTAACTTAACCCCCATCACCTCAAAACCATTCGAACAAATACATACTGATTTCTTTAAAATCGATAATAAAATATTTTTGACGATTCTTGACGCTTTTTCGAGATACGACCAGGCGTATCTTTTAATCAGTCGAACAGGAACAGCTGTTATTGACTCTCTTTTAAATTTTGTATCGCATCACGGTTTACCTCTAAAAATCATCTCGGACCGCGGAATCGAATTTAAAAATAAATACAGAGGACTTCTGCAAATTATATAAAATCGAGTTACACTATATGACTTCTAAAACCAGCAACTCTAACTCGATTTCAAACGATTTCATTCATCAATAATCGAAGTCTATCGTTGTTTTAAAGAAGAACGTACAGAATACACCACAGAACAAATTATGAAACGCGCTTTATTGGGCTATAACAATTCGATATATAGCGTTACCAGAGATCTCTTATCCAACGAGATGCGACAGTCGGCGTCGGCACCTTTGAAGTTGGGGGTCCCGTTTTTCGTGACCTTTATTTCGTATCCATCGCTGTAAATGAGTGTTAGACCCGCTTCAACTGGCTCGTCAGATTTAGTCCATGAGCCGGAGCCGAAGAACCGGTTTAATTTTTGGATGTATTAATAATTAATTAGCTATACGTAGATAAAAAAGCAAACGGATTTCTTGGAGAAGGGGAACCGAAAGATGTCAAATAAATTTCAAGTAATTTTTTAAATTCGGTCTGTTATTAGTAATACAAAAACAATCAAGGCTGAATTATTTTACGTATAATTAAGTCAAAAATTTTTACTGAATGGCGTCTTGAGAGCTATAGGTATTTAATGTGATAGAAAAATATAACTTAAAAACACAAAATAAGTAATCATGTCTGAATTAATTTGCATTTAGTAAAGTCAAAACCTACAACTGCTGTACTCATTAGGTTGCCTAAAACTTATTTTATGTATTTGTTATTAGTTTTTCAAACCATCAGAGCAATAAAAAAAAGTTTCGTTCCTGTAAAATTAATAAAAATGCACATAGCAGGTTTTGGAGTGTCAACGACGATATATTATTATAAGTAAGTAGGCATTTAAATATGTAAAAGAGCTTAAAAAAATATGTGTACCTATACTTACCGTTTTATATCTCTAGGAAAAGAGAAAAAACTGATGAACATACCAGTTTTTGACACACAGTCGCGATAAGTACACCAAGTGCCCGGCATGATTCAAAATACTGATAAATAAATCAAAACCAAAATGTGGCAAGAACGATGTCAAAAATAGAAAAACTCTAACGAATAAGCGCACACCAACAAAATGCGAAACTCTCTCGGCCTACTTGGACCAATAAATCAACGAGCGAGTCAGGAGGTTTTGAAGCTTAGACCCGCAGTACCGATCATGCACATAAGAAAACGGCTTGCTGACTATCGCATCTCGTTGGATAAGAGATCTCTGGCGTTACTAAATTCACACCGTTCGAAATAATTAAATGGCACCTAAATGACGCCAACTCGTTCGATCTTAACGACCACGTGATAATTTCAGACTATGTTCAAAAACATAAAGAAAGCTCTAAGATCGTTTAGAAAATAATCAAAAAACAAAAGAAAAATAATTAACAAACGGAACGAAAAACGCGAAGACCTGCCAAATTTTGATCCTGTTGAATCGGCCTATATACGGACGAAGTTTTTTAATAAAGCCTTACCCAAGTTTAAGAAAACTACGGTTAAAACCCAAACACCTTTTTCCTATTATCCAAACAATACTATAATTATTAAAAAACAAAAGATCAAAAGATCTTGGGTGGAAATAAGGAAAATTCAAACTTGGATGAGCATCCCACAAAGAACACACAAAAGATCAAAGCTAAAAGAAAAATGATTAAACGATGTTTCGCCCTGGGTAACCAGCCTGGGCTCATTAGTAGTTTCACTGGTCACCCTCCACTATACATCATTAAACACCATCATACACTTTGACTTCCAACCTTGAACCACTCACAAATAGGCATCGTTCCGCACTGGTACTTATCCAAGTTACCTGATACGAATTCATCCTGGCGTGTTAATATTTCCAGTAGGATTATGCTCCTAAGGCAATTAAAACAAAAAAGAAGTTAAGTTTGATGATCAAAAGATCTTGGGTGGAAATAACGAAAATTTAAACTTGGATGAGCATCCCACAAGGAACACACACTAAAAAACAAAAGATCAAAAGATCCTGGCTGGAAATAACGAAAATTCAAACTTGGATGAGCATCCCACAAGGAACACACATTAAAAAGCAAAAGATCAAAAGATCTTGGGTGGAAATAACGAAAATTCAAACTTGGATGAGCATCCCACAAGGAACACACACTAAAAAACAAAAGATCAAAAGATCTTGGGTGGAAATAACGAAAATTCAAACTTGGATGAGCATCCCACAAGGAACTTCTTTTTTGTTTACTATGGCACGAGAAGAAGATTTCACTCAATTTGAAGAAACAAGCTGTAAAGAAATCGAAAATATCTTTTACTGCCACGAAAACTACTACTCAAAAGAAGCTTTTGAAAAATCAACCAATCACTAGCTATCAAAGTCACCGCATCGAACTGTCAACCTCTTGCAGAACAAGTTACGCACGAGAAATTCTTATTATACCTGTCAAAGACACACTGATATTTTCGAAATGCAGAACCAATCGATACTTCAAAATCAATCAGTCGACGCTATTTGAAATTCCGACTAACTGCCAAGTTACATTGGGTAACAAAAGTTACTTCAACGATGACAAAATTTTTAAAGGAAAACCTTTACTTTTACCAGAAGTTCGCATCGATCAGTTAAACATGTCAATATCGCAAAAATTAACTAACATCTACGAGATCAGTCTTCAAGACCTATATCAACTCAAAGATACCGCCAATCAATTGGAACCCATTGAGGCAATCAATCAACCAATAGTCACTGTTATCCTAGTGATCATAATAATTGAAATAATCACTAGAATAAGAAAACTAATCAATCCAATCGTTCTAATCAATCCGAGCAAACTCATTCCATTATGTTTGGTTTTTAAGGAGGGATGAGTTACGTGTACAGCTTCCCACAGGAGTACCAAGAATAAGACTGTGAGATCTACACAGTCCGCGTATTTTTTAAGTCTATATAAATCGTAGTTTTAAGTAATAATTCATTCTATTTGCATCTGTTGCTGCAACAACTTAGCTTATATTTAAAAATAAATTTAAAAAGAAAAGAATTCTCGTCGTTGTTCGATCGTAATTACGTGTAATCAAGTATTTTTAGGCATTTTATAGATTTTGGTATCTAAAAAATTGTCACGACCAATGTAGTGTGTGTAGCTCAATAATTTTTGTTTGCAAATTATGAAGAAAATTACAGGCATGCTCCGTAAATTACCACAAAATTAGAGTTAACTTAAAATCAAAGCATATAAAGAAATTTTTTCGACGCGAGATAATTCGACACAAATCTATGTCGTTCACCATAAGGATTTTCGATTAACAATTGCCCTTGGTTCTGGTTAAACCATAACCAGAACCGGTTCTTTCGTTTTAAAACACTAACGTCTCAGTTCCAACCCGGTTCTAAAATATTAGAACCAGCCTGGGAGGTTGGTTCGGCACTTTGGTTGTAAACTGATTGTGATTATAAATGACATCATTATTTAAAAACCGCTGTCAAAATAATGTCAACCAGAACCGGGACCAATTCTAAGACGAAAATCCCCTATATTGTTAACATGCTCTACCTTTGATATACAAATTCCCTTTGGTTCCTTATGCAATAAATACTAAATCATCCCCACCTCGCCCAAAATAAAAAGTAATTGGTGGGAGAAAAGTAGAGGGGTAAAGCGAATGGTGGGAAAAAGGTGAGGTTAAAGGGTGTGGATGAAGGGTAAGGATAAAGGGTGGGGACGAAGAGTGAGGAGGTGAAGGATGGGGATGAAGGGTGAGGTAGTCCCGCCAACGCTACTAGCCCCGCCCACTCTCATTTCTTGCGCTAACAGGTCAAGCAATATACAGGGTTGGCGGCTATTTAAAAGGGTTCACCTGGATTTTTTCAAAAACTATACAGAATTGGAGAAAATGCTGAAACACGTCGATTTTGTTTGTGAGGGGGAGACTTTTTAGCTATCTTGAAATTTTTATAGCGCGCATCCCCTTTGAGGAGTAGACTTTACCCCTATACTTTGAATAGGGAAAGTGAGTCGAGTGATACCTTGTTTTGAAGGTCTCCTGAATGTCTTAACAATCGTGTAAAAATTTAGAAAATCAATCGATTAATTTTTGAGATATTTTGCATGGACAAATGCAAAAATATTTTTTTAATGAAATCTTTTTTTTCTTTTTTGAGAAATCCCGGGACACGTCGAGTTTGCTTTGGTTAATGGTACATTTTATCATTGCATTTTTCCTTCTAGGATACATTTCTACGAGAGGTGAAATTTACCTGTACAATTTGAGCTTAATTTGAAAGTAAATATCTCAAAAACGAATCGATAGATTTTCGAAATTTTTACACGATTGTCAAGACATTTAGGAGGCCTTTAAAACAAGGTATCACTCGACCCACTTTCTCTATTCAAAATATAAAGATAAAGTTTACCCCTCAAAGGGGATGCGCGCTAAAAAAATTTCAAGATAGCTAAAAAGTCTCCCCCGCACAAACAAAATCGACGTGTTTCAGCATTTTCTTAAATTCTTTACAGTTTTTGAAAAAATCCAGGGAACCCTTTTAAGTGGTCAACCCCGTATACCTGCTATCTTTATAAAAAAAAACTGTTCACATTCTCTTGTCGATCCTTCTGTTTTCTGTTTAACACATCGCTAAAAAAAGTTTACTTTCCCAACTTATGGAAAAAGGTTTAAATACTCCGTACAAAAGTGGTGATAAGTACTGTATAGATAACTACATATCAATAACCCTGCTTTGTATATTTGGTAAAATTTTCAATAATATCTAACGAATTATTTTTTCAAGTAAAATATGTATAAGTGAACATTAACATGGATTCTTCAAATCTTGCTCTGTTGGAACTAATCTCCTAGTACCATACATTCAAGATGTTTATAAAAACTTTTAATTAGTAAGTCAAGTTGAAGCCGTGTACACGGACTTTTCCAAAGCGTTTGAGAAAGTGCGTCATCCAACCTTATTTGTTAATTTGTAGAGATTCGGGTCGCACGGCAAACTTCTTAGCCTGTCTAAAATTTACATTTCAGGGAGGCACCAGTTTTATTAGGTCCCTTATTTTTTTCTATATTTATCAATAATATCTCTAAATGCTTTATATCTTCTAAAACTGCTGCTTTTGCTGATGATTTAAAAGGGCATAAAATTAAAGGAATTTAACTGACTCTCAGAACTTTTAGTAGGACCTATTTTGGGGAGAAAATCGATTAGATCTAAATCTAATTAAATGTTATAACATAACACTTTTCCTAAAAGACTTAAAATCACATTTCCATACAAATTAGGTAATAAAGGACTAGAAAGTGTTGAAAGCGTGAAGGACCTCGGGGTTGTTCTTGATAAGTCCTTACATTTTGAATCACACATAGAAACTATGCAATAAAAAAAAAACATATAAAAATCTAGGCTTTATTACTAGAGAAAAAGGGAAAGGAATTTTATTCTACAATTCGTACGATAGAAATTATCTCGGTGCCGTACTTATTTTAAATATATTGACCGCAGAGAAAGAGTTCAATCACAATTTATAAAATCCTAAACTTTAGATTTCATAGAGCAAACTCTCATGAAAACTATGAGACTAGATTAAGAAGGCTTAATATGTGTAAACTAAGTTCTAGAAGGTTGTAGATTGTAGGGAGAGTCGTTTCGGCTCTTTTAGCCGCACGGCACTGCTTCCTTTGCAGAAATTTTGTGCATGACTCTACATCTTAGTTCGTGTTCAAGAATTTAAGACTTCTTCCAAAGGAAGGTATTTTCTTGGGGCATAGTTGAGCAGGGCATTCACTGAGTAAGTGTTCTGCGGTCTCTGTTGCGGTTTTGCGAAATCTGCAGTGGTCATCTGCTCTTCCTATTACCTTTAGGTGATACCTTACCGGACAGTGTCCGTTGAGCTGTCCGACGACTTTTCTGATGTCTCTCCTGTTCATGTTTATGAGCTTTTCTGCTCTTTTTTTTTTTTTGATGCGGTGATGAACCTTATGCCTGTCTTAGTCCTGGACTTTGTCTCCAGTATTTCGACAATTGGTCCTTTCCCCAATTGTTGAGTTGTTTTAGAACGTCGCTTTTCATAGTAAGGCTCTGGGCCATAATATGGCGTTTCAGCACCTTGTTTTGCGAGAGTATCGGCTTCCTCGTTGCCCGCTATGCCTCGGTGTCCTGGTACCCATATTAAGGTTACCTGGCTGTGAATTGCGAGCGCTTTTAGGGTTTGTTTGCATTCCTAGACTAGTTTTAATGCACATTTATATGTGTTTAGGGCTTTTAAAGCCGCTTGACTCTCGGAGGGTATTCTAGAAGGGTAGTTCATTCTACTATATTCTTATACAAAGTAATAAATAATTGTGTTGATTCCTTTGAGATTTTATGAAGACTAAACTTTAATACTGGATGGCACCACAAGTTTAGACATTTAAATTTATTTTATCTACCAAGATTTATAATTAGTTATTTAAGTAACTCACCTCTGATTTCCATAGCAACTTTGGTGTCTACTTTTTTTACCTAGATTCCTTTAACATATGTATTAATTTTATTTAAAGTAGTGTTATCGTAGAATCTACTAATTAAGTTTTTATTTGCTTGACTAAACTAAACTGCCTTTACTTCAGGACTATTTTTTTAGGTTACGGTTTACTTTTTGCAAATTTTAATCTCTGGTTCTCTATAAAATCATTGCGATTATGTGTTTTCTACTAGTGTGGCCTACCCTACTTAATATTTTTTCGTGTACTGATAAAAATATGTTGTGTTTTACAGATAAATTTCCAAAAATCCCCGGGAAATTTCCAAAATTGGCATTTAAGCATTGATAAAATTGATAAGTGAAAATGTTTAAAAATCTCTCCGGGAAATGTTTAGTCTTCATCCATTTTTAAAAAAATAAAATCCGCCTCACCCTGCGGGTTTGGAATTTTTTTAGGTGCTTGCACTCGGCTTTCATGAAAAAATTTACTCAACACACAATTTTCAAAGATTTCCGAAAATATTTTATATTTATGTTTATAAGAATCGGAGCTCATTTCTCGCCAGTATATATACAGTTCTGATTTATGGTACCTGTCAACAAACTACTCCTCTGGGGCTAAGCTAGTACACCGAATGTAGACTCTGTATGGAGGACGACAGAAAGTTCTGACATTATATTATCTGTAACTGTAAAATGTTTCATCAAATATCTTTTATAAAAGATCTTTGACAAATAAGTTTTATAGTGTAGTACCGGCCTTACCTAGTAAGCCGATTCGTTTATCTTCTATACCGAGTGTAACAAGGGATAGGTACGCCAACTTAGCGGCTTTATTTTTAAGAATAGAATTCTGAAATTTTGGAATTTTACAGAACTGGTAAAACCTGAAATCTGTGTCCTATTGACACATGTCAATCTGTGACAGTTTCTAGGAAAATGAGGTTACCTTTTGAATTGATTTAAATGAAACACCCTGTATATGTCATCATACTTGAAGATGTGAAGAGATTCTAAATACGTTTGTGTCATCCATATCTCATTTTAACCAGTTTGAAAAAATATATTTTTTTTCATATTACAGTTCTACTACTACTACTAATACCTTAATTTTACATCTTTACGTCCAGGAAGCTACTAGGTACGTACGACGTACGTACAAAAGTGTGCGTAAAATGTACGTACAGCAAAAACGTATTTTTATATTATTTTTAGGTCTTTTTTTGTAGGTACTTACTACTTTTTAAAGTTGTCATGACTTGGACATAGTTCATTTATGTAACATTTCTCCCACTTCTAACGCAAACTTTTGTATAGGTATTGTTCATTCTCTTAAACAATTAATTGGTATTTTATAAATACCCATCCCCCGTCAGAAATTCTTTCCCGGAGAGTCAATCAGCAGAGAGGAGTTTTCGGGGTTTAAAATCGCCGCCCCCCCCCTCTAGGCATAAAAAAATATTTTGTATTTTATTTATTTACGTCCCCCAAGGTAGGGATCAAAAACGTCTCCTGTACGTACCCCGTACGTATATCGTACATTTTACGTCCAATTCACGTCTTTTATTGATCCCCGCGGGACATACAAAGTACGTACTTGGTATGTACATAAATGTACGTACATGGTACATATTTTCCATATCCCAAGGACGTACCTAAGACGTACATAGCGTTGGAAAATGCACGGAAAATGTACGTCCCTAGTACGTACATTAAAGTTAGCGTATGTTCTATGTACGTACTTTTGTTCGAGGTTTAGGTACGAGGTATGTACCTGGTACGTAACTTTGCTGTCTGGGGGAGATATTACTAGCTAAGGGTTTAATTTACATTTTTCTACTTCAAGACGAGTGAAAACCCTTTGGTATACGTACTTTTTCTGAAACGACATTTTCTTGCACATCAGATTGAGTTTTTAATTTAAGTTCCAATAAAAATTGTTTAAGTTATAAAAGGTAAAATATGTAAACTTATTTAATTTTTAATAAGTAGGCAACACGGCACTGTCAACAAGAAAGAAAGACAGTGACAATTTTTAATTCGTCAACCTAAAGTCATGTTATCTCGAATTCTGACAAGAGGGAGTGTCTTTTTTGTGGGTGACAGTGCCGTGTATTAATTCTTATCATACGTAAAATCGGAAAACTCGAAATGATGTGTAACAAAATGTCATTTCAGAAAAAGTTAGTGTATCAGAAGGTTTTCATTCGTCTTGAAGTAGAAAAATGCAAATTAAAATTTTAGCTATTAATTTCTCCCTTATTTTAAAGTTTCCTTTAAAGCCGTAGGTTTTGGTAGGCGTTTGCACTGCCGTCAATAAAAAAATATTAGAAAAAATTATAAAATGTTAAAAAAAATAAAAAAAAAATATTTTTTAAAATTTGTCAAAATGACATATGGATGACAAAAACGTATTTAGAATAAAAAAAAGAGAAAATCAAAAGATCTTGGGAGGAAAGAAGGAAAATGTAAAATTGGATGAGTGTCCCACAAGAAACACACAAAAGACCAAAGCGAAAAGAGAAACAATTAAACGAAGTTCCGCCCGGGGTGACCAGCGTGGGCTCGTCAGTGGATTCACTAGTCACCCTTAATTCAGACATCATTTAACACCATCGCACACTCTGATTTCCAACTCTGAAACACTAACAAATATAGGCATCGTTCCGCATAGTACTTATTATAAGTCACCTGATACGGATTCGTCCTGCCGTGTTAATCTTTCCAATAGGAATATGCCTTTACGTCTTCAGGCATATAGTCCGGTCATTTTGGAGGTAGACCCGGACAAAATTAGTTACAAGCTAATTTTTACTGATAATTGTTCTTTGGGGTCTAAATAGTATCCCCAATAAAATCTTCTAAAATCTGCTGGGGGAAACCCCTCCAAACCCCCCTCCAATCCCTCCAAAATCTGCATTCAATTTTATCCATTTTTCTCAAAAACTAAGCTCCCAAGAAAAAAATTTGTATTATACTTTATTTTAGGTTATAAAATTTCCTTTCCAACGATGTATCGCTTAGTATTGTTTATTTTATGGTTAAAAGTCCAGTGTCGTCCGTACAATGGGGTTATTTCAAAAAATCGCAAAAAATCACACTTATGCGTAATTTTACATAGAAAAAAAAACAAAAAAAAAAGAACACATAAACAAAAAGTGCCAGATCAAAAAATTGTGGTTTAAGGCCGATTCTCACTTATGCGTCACCGACCGATGCAGCGCGTCATTTTATATGGCTATCCCTTTTAGAGTGATGATATAAAATAACGCGAACCTACAAAATCACGCACCGCCTCGCTCGGTGACGCGTAATTGAGAATCGGCCTTTACTCTAGGCAGAATCATTGGCGGGGTTTGGGCTTGCGTAGAAAATTTTTGCGGAAATTGCTTCAGTTCATTATTAAATACTACACTACACATTCTGAATAATTTCAGACTTTTCCCATTTGCCTCAAATCAAGCACAAAACGAAATTATTCTAAAAAACCGTCCTCAAGTTCAACCAAAGAATTTTCATTTTTGCAGTGGAGACCCATGCAGTTTGTACAATTCGTAGTGCATTTTGCAAATTTGCCATCTTTTTTAACCCATCCCCAATTCTCAGGATTTAAGCGACGTCCCAACCATGTTTGTACGCTAGTGGGACGCAAAGACGCCAATTCAAATTCGCTAAACAATTTTTGTCGAACAACAATTTGATTGTGTTTTATATGGCAAAAATTGTTTAAACAATCAGATTTTTCCCCGCTATACCAAGCCAAGATAAATTCTTCGCCTATTTTGGACAACAAATCTTCGTCACTTTTGACCGTAAAAATTATTCTGTTAAATAACTGTTTTGGATTGATAATTTCCATAAAGTCGTTGATTTAAGCAATGGGCAATACCCTATCGTTTCGCTGTTTTATGTCTTTGAAGTTCTGCCCAATATTTTTAAAAACAATTCAGTGCCAACCTCATATGCTTTGTTGCAGTTAATGTTTTCTGAGGCCTGAAGACCTGAAGAAATAGATCTTAAATTGCAGTTGATTTGTTGTTCCGACGATATTAAAGTCATACCGTAGATAGAAAATACCCACGATATGTAACTGATAAGTGGAAGTGAGAATAGTCCGTTGCACTTCCACTCGTTATAAACCCTGTTCAGGCAACTGGTGCCCCTCATTTACCTTGCGGAAAGTATGGAAACCAAAAATTTCGTTTTGCCGAGTAACTGTTACAGGGCTCTAGCGGAGACCACAATTAATAGGTAGTGCTGGCAACGAGGATAGAGAGGACACGTGCTAATATCCGACGCAAGCCGACTGTATCCGAACAGCAAGTCAAGCCATGAAAGGGGAATTACCGCAAGTTTTTGATTCTTTGCTGAATACCGGTTTATCAGTGGCGGAAATGAATGAACTTGTTGCTAAGGGAATGGGAGCTGGTAGAGATCATAATATAAAAAGCAAGACAGTTTTAATTATTATTAAACAATTATATTTAACTTTAAAGTCTGCCTGACTATCAAATTTTGCGATTCGTTTTTGAGACACTTCCCGTAAACCGATTTTAATAAAATTTGGCACAGTAATGTAGTTCGGATGATAATACAATATTATGAAAAAAAATTGGTGAGTAGGGGGTGATTAACGTTTAAAAATAAGGGGCTAAATTCATTCACACACTTCCCGTGAACCGATTTTAATGAAATATGGTACAGCAAAGTAGATCCGATGACAATACAATATTATGAAAAAATGGGGGGGGTAGTGGGTGATTGGGGGGTGTAAAGTGGGTAAAGTGGTCTAAAGGGAGCATTTATAAAACAAAATCGGGGGTAGGGGGGGTGGTTAAGGGGTGTAAAAAGGATAAATTTAGAGCTTTGTAATGAAAACAAATACAAAGGTGCGGTTTTCAGATTTATGATTTGATCTGGTGACAATATAATTTTATGAAAAAAAAAACGGTGGTAGAGGGTGGGTGAGTAGTGTAAAGGGGGTAAGTTCAGAACTTTGTAATAAAAACAGATACAAACATGCGGTTTTCAGATTTACGATTTGATTAAGTGACAATAAAATTTTATAAAAAAAAAATCGGAAGTGCCCCCCACTTGACTGAGAGTGTGAGGGGTGTAAAGAAGGTAAATTCAGAACTTTTTTTATACTGGGACTTTTATGCAGAGTTAATTGGGAAAGAATTTGTACAAAATTAACAGGAAAGAAACCTTGTAGTAATAAGGCATTGCTAGAAATGGAAAGGTTGCGAAAAAATTATATAGGGTGTGCCAAAAAAAAAACTGCACTTTTTAAAATGATTATAACTTAGCAGGAAATTGTCCGATTTTAAAAATAATAAATATAAATAAAACTTTTTAGAAATCTAAGGTTTCAAAATTTATAAGACGAATGTCAAACTTGACATTTCCTAAAAATCCAAGATGGCGGACCTATTCAAAAAATAGGCATTTTTAACCCCCCTAGATATTTTTTTGTGTGCGTCACTGTAATAAATCTGAAACATCGGTTACGAAGCCACATTCTTTTAAAGCGAAAGCGAAGAAGAATACATGTATCATTTTAAAAATTCGGACAAGAAATAAGGAAGTTTGCAATTTTTAAATAGACCGGAGTACCTGCAAAATCATGCTTATTAGGAAAAAATCTGCTTGTTTAAATAGCAATAACTTTTTCAAAAATTGATCGATTTTAATAAGTTTAAACTTTTTAAAAGGCAAAAGCTTCAAAATTTATAGAACTAATGAAAAAACTGACATTTAGTAAAAATCCAAGATGGCGAACCTATTTAAAAACTACCCAAATTTCACCCCCCTAGAAAAACCTTTCTGAGACACTTTATTCAATCTTATTTCTTGTCCGAATTTTCAAAATGTTTCATCGATGTGTTTCGAAAGAATGTGGCTTCGTAACCGATGTTTCATATTTATTACAGTGTCCCACACAAAAAAAATATCTACGGGGGGTTAAAAATACCTATTTTTCAAATTGGTTCGCCATCTTGGATTTTTAGGAAATGTCAAGTTTGAAATTGGTCCTATAAATTTTCAAGCTTTGACTTTCTAAAAAGCTTAATATTATTAAAATCGGACGGGTTTTTTTGGCACACCCTATACATTTTGCATTTTGTTTCTTTTTGATTAGGGATATGTGAAAAATAAAACAAATATTTTTTTTTATACCTTCATCAAAAACATGATTTTAGTAACTGTGTGCAGGAAACTAAATCATGGATTTTTTGGTTACCGATGCAAAAAAACTTTTTTTTTGAGCACGGGTGCAAAAAAAGATTTCTTTCCGTTTTTTACCCAAAATGAAAGAGAAATAGCTGAAAGTAGTAACATTGAAAAAATCTGTTTATTCTTGCCTAAAAATTAAGCCATTTCCGCCAGTTTTCACCAAGTATTTAGGAAAAAATCATTTAAAAAAATCGGCAAAATTTCAAACTGTCAAAGATTAAAATGGCGCAACACTGAACGTCACCGCGCAGAAAGGCACATCGCTATGGAAACGATTGTTATTTCATTTACCAGCCTTCTTGATTTATAGTGTAAAGATGGTGTGTTTCGAGAAATGCTCTTCATTCGAAATTTTTAAAAGCATTTTCCTGTTTTTCTTTGATTTTTTGATAAAGGTATTAAAAAAAAAAGTGTTTACAACTCGCGGCCAAACTGTGCTTTTTTTTACCCGCGTTTTTAAATACCTCGCTGCGCTCGTTATTTAAACCAACGCTTGTAAAAAAAAGCACTATTTTATCCACTAGTTGTGAAAACTACTATTTTACAACAAGTGGCTAAAAGAGTGCTTTTTTTACGTGCGTTGTTATTTAAAAACCCGAGTAAAAGACAACAGAGTTTAGCCGTGAGTTGTAAACACTATTTTTTTAATACCTTTATCACAAATTCCTAAAAAAACAGGAAAAAAACTTGCAAAATAAAATTCAAACACAACATCAACTGAAAGCTCGCAACTTTTATATTAGCAATATCAATGGTGGCTGCGTACTTGACAAAACAATGGTTTCTATGGTAACCTAGCTAAACTTTACATTTTAATTTTTGACAGTTTGTAATTTTCTCGTATTTTCTGAATGTTCTTCTTGTGAATACTTTTGAATTAATTTCTAGGTAAGAATAATAAGAATTTCTTAGTATTAACGTTTAAAGCTATTTTTCTCCAAATTTCGGTAAAAAAAAGACGTGAATTTTTTTTCGCACCCGTGATCAAAAAAAAAAGTAACCAATAAAGCCATGGTTGGGTACATTGCGGATAGCGGATCGTGTTTTTAATGAAGGTACAAAAAAAATAATTTGAGCCCCTAAAAAAAAATGTTTTGCATCGGTATCCAATAAAGCCATGTTTTGGTTTTATGCGAACATTGAGTAAAATCCTGTTTTTCATGAAGGTATAAAAAAACGGTTTTTAGCAGTTGTCAAAAAACAGTAGTCCATAAAGCATAAAACTTTTTTTTAGGTACACGCCAAATTAAAAAAAAGTTGGGTTTTATTATAAACATCAAAATAATTTAAATTTTAGCGGTCAAAGGCTTTTCTTCTTCTTTTTCACTAGACACTAGACACAAATGAAAGGCTTTCCTAATGACCTTTTTGGCTTTCTTTAAGAACTCGCGGGTCTTTATATAAAATTAAGCAAACAATTTATAAAAATGCAGAAACTCGTTAATTTTTTTAGCTCAAGCAGGAGAGATAAACCGAAATTTTCCATAGATTAAAAAAAATAAAAAATATATTGAGTGTCTTATTTGAAAAATAAGTTAAAACAAATTTTGAATATAAAATTTGGGGCAAAATGTTTTTCACAAATGACAAAATTTTTCAGTTCTTCCTTGGTTTTACAAAGAATGTTTAAGCTTCCCGAATGTTTCTTCCATTTTTCCAATCTTACAATGTCGTTAATTGAAAAAAAGCAACATCTTCGTTTTTATTTTTATGGTTGGAGCAGTTCCAATACGAACAACACCTTGTTGACATTTTGTAATTTATTTCGATTACAATTCACAAGACTATTCAGTAAAAATAGTAAGCAGCACGAAAGCACTGTATCGTAAACTAACGCACCTGTGAAACCCCGGCGGGGCACGAGGCTGTGTCCGGTGTGTCCCCTGCAGCGCGATGCGGGTAATCAAATGAAGTTCAATGAACCCACGCGAAACACGTTCAAAAGAAGGGTGTTCCTAATTTGCTGACCCGATCGTATTCTGCTGACCGGGTACTTTCGGCCAAAAATTCTGCTGACCACGATATATACGTTGATCCTTAACTCAAACAGAACACCCTCGCAAAAATTTTACGTCCCCACCCCCACCCCTTTAAAGATATTCCCAAAACTTATACAAAAGTTTGCTGACGGGGCATTTCTAGATCGAAATTTTGCTGACCACGATATATACGTTAATCCCAAACTCAAATAGAACACCTTCGCACAAATTTTACCCCCCACCCATTTAAAGATATCAACAAAAATTATATAAATTATATAAAACCTTGCTGACCGGGCATTTCCAGATCGAAATTTTGCTGACCACGATATACACGTTGATCCCAAACTCAAATAGCACACCTTCAAACAAATTTTACCCCATCCCTCACCTCCCACCGATCCTTATGACTTTTTTTTTCTTGTTTTGAGTTGAGGTATGCTCTATTGGTAGAGCCATGATGGTAATTTAAGACTTAAAATATTTTAACATAATTTTAATTATTAATTTAAGGCTTAAAATATTTTAGCATAATTTAAGGGGTAACGTTTTTATTTAAACAATTTTAACTATGTTTTTCACATTTTTGGCGTATGATTTTGCTCATATTTTAAAGCCTTCTTTCCAAACTTTCGATTTCTAGAATAAAACACTCAAATTTTTCAAG
Organism: Oxystoma pomonae; assembly: GCA_963921995.1. Classification (NCBI taxonomy): domain Eukaryota; kingdom Metazoa; phylum Arthropoda; class Insecta; order Coleoptera; family Brentidae; genus Oxystoma; species Oxystoma pomonae. The sequence continues at coordinate 45,991,624 of OY998171.1, read as the reverse complement.
CTTTCACCATTTCTTGAGCGTTCAAAGAAAGTACTGCCAAAAAATATCTTTCCTCTGTTAAAATGAAAAATATTTAATGAGAGAGGGCAGAATTTTAGAGGTAAATGGAGAAATAATAAGTGTAAAAATATTCAAGGTTGCTGAAGAGAGACAGCAGGCTATAAAAAAGTATTTCAGAGAAAGATGAAAATATTTTAAGGCAATTGTTTACTAAAAATTTTAGTTATGCCATCCCTCTGTCATCTTTAGTGGTGTTGTGCATATGGTTTTTTATTTTGACATTTTTATCCAAAAAACAGCAAAAATTTTAATTTTTCAAAGCGTAAAGTGTATAAAACATAAGGTGGTATTCATTGCTTTCTATCAAAATTCTTTGCAGTCTTTTAATTTACCAAAAAACCTGTCCTCCTAAAGTGTATTTTAGCACATCTAAAAATAATTTAACAGATATTTAACAAAATTATAAGGTTCATCATGGTAGAGCCAAAAATTGCCCCAGTGGCGCACTATAATGGTGCATTTTTTGTCAAATATATATTAGATTTTATGTGTGTGATAAACATTTCGATTGGTGTTTGTGAATTTCAAAAGTTAGTGATAATTTACAATAAGTTAGCGCGAAACTTTCTTTTTTTACTCTTAACTTTGTCGAATATCTTTATTATGCATTTAGCATAAATTCTCCTCCCTATGACAGTAGCTATTTGGATTGAAAGTTCCTTTTTTTCCAAAATTTTAGTTTTGGGATACAAGAGTGTCGCATTTAAGCATTGCAAAAATATATAGGAAAAAATTATTTTATTATATATTATATTAGTTGATGATCATAAATATAATAAATGCTATAATTTTATTTCTATTATAGGTAATTAACAACAATTTGCTTTCAAATTTAAATATTTAGCGGCCACATAACAAAATAGAAACGTCTACCATGATGAACCTTAAAATAATTTAGTTAAATACCTGTTTTTTTGATGTGATAAGTTTAAACACTATAACGAACTATGACTTACACAATAAACAATTACAATTTTTGTCGTTTTTTGGATAAAAAAAAACACTGAAGATGACAGACAGATGACAAAACAGAAATTTTTGGTAAACAATTGCTTTAAATTATTTCCATCTTTCTCTAAAATATTTTTTAATAGCCTGCTGTCTCTCTTCAACAACCTTAAATATTTTTCATTTTAACAGAGAAAAATGGTTTTATTGCAGTACTTTTTTGAATGCTAAAAAAACAGTGAAAACTTGAGAAAACTGAGTGTTTTATTCTAAAAATCGAAAGTTTGGAAAGAAGGCTATACAATGGGAGCAAAATCATGGCATAAAAATTTCTTAAACAAAAACGTTACCCCTTTAATTATGCTAAAATATCTTAAGCCAAATTTATTTATATTTAATATTTTGTTTATAACTGAAATTTTCTAGGAAATTCCCGAATTGCCCGATGTTTTTTTTTAAATAGTTCCTACCTACTTAATTATTAATGCGAAAAAACGGTAATTATGCAGTATACGATTTTCTGTCATTTTTGATTTTTTATGAAAAATTCTTTATGGGGGCACCTACTAGATACCCTAGGACCCCAAATCCGCCTGCGCCGGTTGTTTTTTTTTTTATTTTTTTTGTTTTTTTTAATTTTTTTTCTAAAATAAGCCAATCCAACACAATCCAACCCAACCCAACCCAAAACAATCAGAAAAACATTACAACCCCACCCCGGGCACCCTTTTTTCTCTTAAAAAAAAAATCGGGCGCAGGCGGATTTGGGGTCCTAGGGACCTTAGTATAGGTGCCCCCATAAAGAATTTTTCATAAAAAATCAAAAATGGCAGAAAAACGTATATTGCATAATTACCGAGAAAACATTTACCAACAGTTTTTTGTTAGTATAAAACAAAAACATGCAAAATAAGGAACACTTACCTGTAAGCGTTAATAAATTACAAGAATAAAACTGTTTTTGTTTCAAAAATCACACAATCAACAAGATAATATTCTTTTTTATTCTAACACTAAATCACACAAAAAAAAGTACTGATAAAAACAAGAAGAATATTCTGTATATCGTAATAAAAAGTTAATGTCAATGATATACGGTTCGATTTCCAACAAATCTTAACAATGACAGTGATATTTCTATTTTCTACGCTATCTAGCGCAGGAGGAATGTTAATGCTAAGTTAATAGCGACACCTATACGAAGTCAAGTGAAACATTGGAGAGTTATTACAGATTGCAAAGGAAAATTGATTATGTCTTCTATGCTTACAGATTTCGCTGCGGCGAAATGCACTGGGATGATGACAGTCGAGTTGTCCAAAAACGACTATGCGCGCTCTGGGGAGTTATCCACGAACTTCCAATTTTTGCTAACATTTTAGCCCGTAAGGTTACATATCTTCGGTATTTCCTGTATCTACGGTCATACCTGCAAATTTCTCAATTTTCGGATATCGTGACCTGTAGAATTTTGGGATAAACTTATTTTTGGCAATAAAACCAGCGTTTTTTCTAAGCTGCATTTTTTTTAACGACGCCACTGTGCGCTATTATTAGCAGGTATCAGCGGCGTACGCAGAAACTTGACTGACAGAACACTTTATTTTTGGGCAATATTCCATCTTTAGGAGACGATTTTTAGTGGTGATGGAGGGGGGCTTGGTTAAAGCCCCCCCCCTGCGCACGACAGTGGCAGGTATGTTAACAAGTGAAACAATAGTCATATTGCGCTTTGTTAAAAGTATTTTGGAAACGAAATTTATATTTATTTTAGTTTTTCGGCCTGATTAGGCTAAAAATTGCGGTATATCTTTTTAAAGGACGCCACTGGCCTGTCAACCATAATATAAATTGCACTGCACAATACATCGTTGGAAAGGAAATTTTATTGCCTACAATAAAATATATTACATATTTTTCTCTAGGAAGCTTGGTTTTTGAGGAAAACGAATAAAACTGAAAAAATACAGATTTTGGAGGGATTGGAGGGGGGTTTGGAGGGGTTTCCCCTAGCAGATTTTGGAAGATTTTCTTGGAGATGCTATTTGGACCCCTAAGAACGATTTTTTGCAAAAATTAGCTTGTAACTAATTTTGTCCGGGTTCGGCTCTAAAATGGCTCCAGAGCGTTTGACATAATATGTCAACAGGACACAATTTTGTGCTTTTATCAGTTCTGTAAAATTCCAAGTTTTCAGAATTCTATTCTTAAAAATAAAGCCGCTAAGTCGCCCCCTTGTTACACCCGGTATATACGGGAAATACATTATTTAATATGAAACAGCTGACAGCAACATTTAGTTTGTGTTTTATTTTCCAGCCGCTATATTGAAATAGGAGATGAAAACTTTATATTTAACTTATCTCTACCCTCCTTTAGTGACTGTTTTTTTGTGATAAGCCATATTGATGTATTTGTAAAAATTGTATTCGATATAGTTTCAAACCATGTGAAATAGCAGCCGAAGGCATTTGGTTGGGGGGGGGGATATAGGCCATTTTTACCACTAATATTAAAAGCGATTTCCAAGTTATCTAAACCATGGCGATTTTTTTAATTGTTGTTTGAAGAAATTAGAAACAAAAAATGTTTTGTAAAATGTACTTAAATTTTCCAACTAAACCTTCATATTTCCCAACTGCAAGCAACTGAAAGCAACACTGGGGGGAGGCTCCCCCTATCCCCCAAGGGATCGCCGGTGATAGCATCCATTTAAGAGAGAGATTAATATTGTATGGGGCTGTCTATAAATAACGGACACACTTTAAGGGAAGGAAGGGGGGTAGTGCTTTGCGTGATGACGCGGGATAAATGAGGAGGAGGAGACGTCATTTATGGACAGCTCCTATATATCCCAATTCTAAAGGAAATTATTCTGAATCAAGCCAACTATAAGTCTGCTTGAAACAGTTATCAAACCGAGGATGATTGAAGGAAGTATAATTCCGAAGCTGATTGTCTTTGAATGAATCTCTGTAGATTTCAGTCAAAGTTTCCTGAAGTCAGGGCGCACAAAATCCTGGGTAGGGTTAATGCATGCACATCGATGTTAACCAGTCGCGTATGCAGATATTGTTCCTGGAGGGGTCCTGAGTAACAAAATAGTTTCACATTACCATTTTATTGGTATTTTTTTTTGAGGGGGGGGAAAAATTGTACTAAAAATGCCATTTTTTCACATCCAAGAAGCGGGGGGAAGGGGCAATTAGTTTCCCGTCCCGAGCTAAATATAACCCTGGTCTATAAGGAGGGGGATTTACAAAAAAATCAGTAGCGCAAGTGAAATTTCTTTAAAAATATAGTTTACAAATTAAATAATAAATTAATAATCTCTTTTGTTTTAGAATCACAGAAATTTTTTAATAATTTTTAATATACCTAAAATAATAACAAAATACACAAAACTTTCAATTCATAAAATGAAATGAAAAAATTTATAAAAAAAATATGAAGGAAAAATAAAAGTAGGTCCCATCTAAAGCACAGATTTCGGTCATCGGTCCAGATATATAATTGGTAATAAGTTGGTTTCTAATTTCCCTAAATAACCGTTTTTACAAACCCTCATAAACATGTTTTTGTGCTGAAAACGACTTCAAAATTTGGCATTTTTCTGGACAAAATTGGAGGTGTGTTATTGATTAATGAACAACTTGGGATATTAACTAAATTAAGACACCTCCAATAAAACGCTATATGTCGTGTATCGTCGGTTGATAGATAAATAGAAATTTCGTACAACTAATAATCGTGAATGTCTACCTCCTTGTCTTTATAACATCTCTAGGTTTTTAAAGCCGCAGTAGGCTTCAAAGATCTCCACACAACTAACAAATGAATCGGACAAAAGGATTTCTGAATAGCCAGTCAAAACCACAGTTCCTCGGTAGCTCAGTTGGTAGAGCATTAGACTGGTATTCTAAAGGTCCCGGGTTCAAATCCTCGTCGAGGAAAAACTTTTTTCCGATTTATTCCCTTACCCTTTGTCCTCTACGCCACAAATCTTTTCTGTAGAAAATAATATTTTATCTTTCTTATATCATAATAAAAGCGATGGGTGCAAATTAAAAATTTTAAATTTAGGTATCGTATATCGGTCACATCGACGATTCACCTAAGAAACAGTTGTATTACTCTATAACCTGAGGACATTTTGAAAGGCTTGGCAAGCACGGCAATCTCACCCGTTCTCAGCTTCTTTAGATGAAACATTATGTTTATCATTCGAATAGAAGAAGAATTTAGTTCTTCTTTTGCAGTTCTCTCTTTGTCACCGTAAAGTTAAAATTTTTAATTTGCGCCCATTGCTTTTATTATGGTATAAGAAAGATAAAATATGATTTTCTACTTTTAAGTGCATTTAATAAAAGCTTGTTTTCAAATTTTTGAAAAAAAAAATAATTTTTCAATTTTTAGATTTGTACCCTATATCGTCCATTTTGAATCCGCCATATTGAAATTTTCAAATCTAATCAAAAATTCATATCCCCTTCCCGAAAAACCCTGTATGCCAATTTTGATTTAAATCGAACAAACTAAATCTTTTCCCCCTCCACTTCTCATTAGAGAGAAGTGTGTACCTAATAATACTGTATCGGTATGGCCATCATCAAAAGGGGCCCAAAAAATTTGAATGCCACGATTTGTTGCTCATTTGTTGCTGTTTTGATACGGTAAGATAAAATTTGTTGCTGCAGCCGTGTTCGAGAAAACGTGGTCCCCCTAGCTTAAGAGTTAAGCTAGGGGGACCACCGATATCTTCCGTTTGGTTAACGTTACAAAAAATGATGAAAAAATGTCTTGGAATTTTTTTATAAGCAAAAAACTGTATATTGGAAATACTGCCCATTATACTTGTCCAAAAAGAACCTAAAGGTGTTTAAACATCATAAAAATTTGTTGCTGTTTGTTGCTGTTGCCGTTTAAAAGAAAATGTAAAAGGACCTAGTCACGGTTCCTTCGGGCCTTCGTCAGACCGATGTCGATTGCCGAATTTGCCGTCATCGGCCCGACGTCGATTTACGACATCGGACCAGCAGTATCTTTTGTTGCGATGTAGGCCCAATTTATTTTTGCCGACGCAACGTTAGACCGTAGCCCTCCGTCGGCCCAATGGTAAATTTTACATTTTGCTGACATCGGCATACCGTCGCTGTACGATCATCCGCCCATATAGCTGCTTAATTTGGTCGGTCTAACGTAGGCAAGCTGGTCTCGGCCCGACATCGGTAAACTATTCAAGTCCGACATTGGTTTCCTAAAGCGGTCCAACGTCGGAGATTGACGAAGGTTCGTCAGTGGTAGCTTAAAGCGGCCCGACATTGGCAAACTACAAAGTTTCGATAATGCAGGTGCTTAACCAGTCAGGCTGGTTTAAATGGCCGAAAAGGTGATTCTTGTACCATTGAAGTACCACCATCTTGTCAAGTCCGCATTCTAGTTTTGAAATATCTTTGCTCATTATATATATAATATTATCTTCCACTGTACAGGGAACATAGTGACTAAACAAAGTTACAATCGGACCATCGTCGGTTTAAAGTGGTGTTGGCATAAAGTCGACTGTACTAATGTGGACCTCCGTCAGTTGCCGATTATTGACCGAAAAATGAAAATCGCAATCTGTCCAACATCGGGCCAGCATGTTGTCGCCGAGGCCGAAACACTGTGCGACGTTGTCGACATTGGCCCGATTCAATACCGACGATTTGTGTTTACTGGGATAACTTCTTAATATTGTCATCTATTTTAAAGCAAAATTAAATTAATGGATATCTTGTGAATACCTACTAAACTCGAGCCTTAGTCAACGTTCGAAAGGTAAATTCGTTATTCATTTTATATAAGTGCTAGTGATATTGGTCAGTACGCATTAAGCTCCTAATCGTAAAAATAAATTATGTATGTGTTATAATTAACTAACAATACTATATTACATACCAAGGGATTGTGATAATATTTTGTAACGTTGAGGGACTGTCAAATGAATATTCCATAGTTAAAACTCTATCATTTGAAGACACTTTCTTTAAATTTAAAATACAATTTAAAACCGACAGAAGAAAGGTCTTGACGACTCAAAACTTGGTTTTACCTTCTTTCAAGACCAAGAATAGAATGCCCTAAAACTCAAACTACCCCTACCAAACGAACCTTTTCCGAAAAATCCTCGGAAAAATCTCTCTAGTAAGTTTACACTGCCGCTCAAATAAATGTGTTTTCGATCATTATTTTTGGGTCACGTCGTGGGTTCTAAACTTGCGGTTTGTTTGTCGGAGTCTTGTGTAATCTGTATTTAAATTATCCCAATTTGTTAATTGTTGATTCCATTTTGATATTGAGATTTCTCGAAAATAGGATGTATAAACATCTAAGATTATATATTATGACAGGATAAAAGCGGCACTTATTATCCTGAGACGAAAAGTTTGTACAATTGCCAAGGGATAAAAAGCCACTTTTATCGCAAGGTTTTTACGCTACTGTTTGCACTTTTAACATGTTTTCAGAGTTTTTTCTCGGCTATGTCTACATTTTGATACTCTACTAAAATGATTAACTAATTTTGCATTTTACGATTATTTGTCACTTTTTATACATGATCCGTCACTTTTCATTACGATCTGTAGGGATAAAAAGTGACACCTTTATCTTTAAAATGCGAAAAAGATATAATAGTGACCAATATTTAACAAAATAAACTGAGGTATTGAGAAACGAATATACCAATGAAATTAGCGTCCTCTCTTCTAGAAAATAAGCTTAATTTGTAAAAATTTTAAATTTAAGAAAATAGTACATTATATATCTAGGGACTAAAGTGGTACTGTTTATCCTGAGGCGAAATGTTTGGCATCGGCATCGGCAATCGGCAACCTTTCAAACTCCAATACAGCAGCGAACCGGAGCCGCCTCAGATTCGGGACCATTAGTCCATTTAGTTGGCTGTAGTGGGTCCATTGTAAATATTAATCTGACGCACAATAATATCAAATAGTTTAAGAATTTATAGGTTAGGTTAGTTCTTTTTCATATTGTGTTCATGCCTATTTTGGGATGTTACAAATAAATATAAATGTTCCTAAAATGCGTTTTTACCAAACCTTCATTCGTTCTGACGTTAAGTTAATTTATATAGCCTGATAATAAGGAGCGGGACTAAAATATTTTAGTCCCGGGGATAAAAAGTACCATTTTAGTCTCTGAAATGAGGAAGTAAAATACGTTTTTAGTCCGTGAAGTACAAAAAAAATATTTTTGAAGAAAATAATGCAAATCTCCGTTGTTTTGATTTCAGAGAAAGATTTGTCTTGAAAAAAAATACTGCATTTCTAGGTTTGTCTGGAAACAAAATACTACATTTCTCGGTTTGTCTTGATTTGAAAAAAAAATTCCTTTTACTTTAAAAAAGGATTTTGTCTTGAAAGAAAACTATAGATATTTTCATTATTCCATTTTACGTCAAGAAAATTATTTGTCTTGGACAGAGAATCAAAAGTATTTTGTTTTGAATAAGAAAATATTTTACTTGTAGAGAAAAAGGTGTCTTAGATTGATATAGTTCCATTTTATAAGAAAACAATTTCTGTTTCGCATTAAAAGAGAGAAGCAAGACATATGTTGTTCTAAATCAAGAAAATATTCTCTTGGTGAATAGAAAAACACGAATTGTTTTATTTCCAATCAATTTGCTTTGATTTACGACAAAAATTTTTACCATGATAATCAAGTTAGCCTGGAAAAAATGTATATCCAAAAACTCTTCTGGGCGCGAGTAGACTGCCTCAGGCATGCGTAGTAGATTTTTTGCTTTTGGCCTGGCCCATGGCCAATCCTAATTTTTACATTATTTTCTTTGATTTCAAAGTTATTGTTTTTACACATTTTGCGACACTTGGGCCATTACAGCATATACAGGGTGGATTCTTTAAACCGAACGGTACTTCTAGCGGGTTAAAATTTGGTTTTATAAAAAAATCCAAAAACACGTCAACTGAGATTTTTAATTTTCTTTAATAGGGCTCTCTTGGATTTTTTTTATGTCATTTCGTTTACGAGGTATGGCAAAAAATATTTTTTTTTTTAAATAGGACACCTTGTATAGTTTGACATTTTTGAATTTTAAAAAAAATTATCTTTTTGACAATACCACACACTAATACTTTATCTCTTATGGTTTCCAAGATAGAGGCATTTAAACTTGCATGGAATTGTTGTCTATGCCCTGTTTTACGGGGGATATTTGAATGAATATCGAAGTTTTCCATACAGATTTAGATAAAAATATCCTGATTATCGTAAAAGATAGATCCTACTGTGTGATATTGCTGAAGAGAGAATTGTTTGCAGATTTCAAAAATTGCAAAATATATAGGGTGTCCTGTTTAAAAAATATATTTTTTTGCCATACCTCGTAAACTAAATGACAGAGACAAAATCCAAGATGGCACGATTAAAGGAAATTAAAAATCTCAGTCGACGTGTTTTTGGATTTTTTGTTCAACCAAATTCTAACCCGCTAGAAGCACCGTTCCGTTTAAAGAATCCACCCTGTATAGAGTAATATAGAGTCCGATTAAGAAGTAAATCGGGCAGCTAGGAAAGTGCGCAGAAACCTTTTTTCGTCTGAAGCCCGCCCACTTAGCTCGCGATTGGTTTGCCGTATGGCATCATAGGCCTACACGCTCTTGCTTTATTGCACTTAATTTTCGAAAGCATTTTGTTGACTTTTTTGTAAATAAATATTTCTTTTACATAAAGGACCCCTTATCAAATTATTATTAATGTTAACATTATACATTAATAATGCACTTGCGCATATAGTTAGTCTAACATCCATTCGAAAAAAAGTAAATTTAAATATTAATACATGAAGGGTAGACAGGAAAAGGGGGGAATATCCAACTTATTTGTGCCAAGCCGTTTTTTAACTTTCAATCTATTGCTACTCAAAAAATATTTATATTACAGTAGGTATAATAGCTTTTTTTGTGTTTAATCATCATCATCATATTATCTATTCATTATTTATGTTTCCATTATTTAAAAAATATTTTGTTAAAATGAAGTGGTAGTCAACAGGTGGCGAACTAGAAACAATTTTGAGAAAAAAAATAGACATTTTTCAAAAAAATGTTTCGAGTAGAATACCTTTTAAATTCATTAAAATTAATTGGAAAAAGAAAAGAAAAAAATGTGAAATAGCGAAATTTTCCCTGAAAATTTGAAGTGTCAAAAAATTAATGATTCTCCAATAAATGTTAAGTAAATTTTCCACAAAATTTATTTGAAGCATTTTTTTATTAAGTTGATAGGAACGGCTCAGTTTTGTTCCACGTTTTACACCTGTACGGTATCCTTTTAAATAAGTACAATTATTTTTCTGCTAAAAGGAGGAATTATAATATTATCATTTTATTTGAGAACTCAATAAAACATGAACTAACCCAGTTCAATTTAGTATTGAAATGTATAGGATGTAAATAAATTATTTGAGAACTCAACAACACATCAACTAACCAAATTCAAAATAACGGCTTGCAAATCATATTTTTTTATCATTTTATAATTCTTCAACTTATTCATTTATATTAAATGGCAGTGACGATCCGTACGCCCCTGCCACAGTGTTCGGCCCTGCCTTAAAGAGTAACAACAAGCGCATCGTCCGTGCTTATCGTGGCCCATTTACTTAATAATTGGATCTACCTACAGAAAAAAGGCGCAAAGCGGACCGGAGTGGATCGCAGGCTCCTGCGCGAATCCTCGCGAAAAGCGTCTCTGCACAAAAGTCTGCTATCAATTTAGACCGGCTTTGCGCCTCTGTTCCGTAGGTATATTACTTTATGATTATAGTATCCCTTAGTTATATGGTACCAGGTAAAAACTACGATTAGAGACCCCTAAATTTAAATAAATAAGTAAACACAAACGGAATATATATATATATATATATTAAAGTAACACTCGAATAAACTGAGAACCAAAACCATCAATCAGTGGCATATCGGACCAAGCGTTTTTGTTTCTCACTTCATTACGACCAGGTCTTGTTAGGATGATTAGGAATCATCTGGGAGTCATAAGATTGTACCTGGCAGTTGAAGCCATACGGGCACCATGCACACCTCTCGAATTTAAAACCAAAGGTTTGTCATCCGTGGAGATGTAGTACCTGTGTGTGCCACCTGTCGAATAAACTGAGAAACAAAAACATCAAAATTGAAAAGTGCAGAAGACCGTAAATACCGAATCCTGTACCTTTCAGCAGGTAATAAAGAATAAACCTGTAAAAGTATAAGGTCACTGTAACATGACTTTTGAAAAGAGGTAACGTTCGCAGCAGCACCGCTAATTTTGAGGAATCAGCAAGCAATCGCTCCGGAGAAGGCTTGTTAAGCAGAACTAAAAAGCCAAAATATTGAAAAAACAACAAGGTGAATTAAAGTAACACTCGTGGCATATCGGACAAAGCCATTTTGTACTACAGACCTGTTTCATCCTTATTAGGAATCATCAGGGAGTCATAGGATTGTACCTGGCAGTTGAAGGTACACAGGCAACATGCACACCTCTTGAATTTAAAACAAAAAGTTTGTAATCCGTGGAGACGTAGTACCTGTGTGCGCCACCTGTCGAATAAACTGAGAACCAAAACCATCAATCAGTGGCATATCGGACAGCGCGTTTTTGTTTCCTACTTCATTACGACCAGGCCTCCAATGTCTAATGGAGAATTCAGACACCTACAGACCTGTTTCAACCTTATTAAGAATCATCAGGGAGTTATAGGATTGTACCTGGCAGTTGAAGCTACACAGACACCATGCACACCTCTCGAATTTAAAACAAAAAGTTTGTAATCCGTGGAGACGTAGTACCTGTGTGCGCCACCTGTCGAATAAACTAAGAACCAAAACCATCAATCAGTTTATTCAAAAATTTCAAAATTGGTTAAATTTGGTTAACAACGCTCTACATTCGAGCCCAGGGTACAGATTCTGGAAGTCATAGGAAGTGATCAACCAATAAACGCGGTTAAAAGCAGTGACGAGACGATCGAATAATCACAAAACAATTATGGGCACGCGCAGAGCTGCCTCGAACAACAATTTTTGAGCGAAGCCGTTCTCTCGACTAGACCCAGTAGTTGGGAGTTGTAGGAAAGAAAGCTCGTGTGAAAAACGTCACTCGTATTATTTCAGAGCACGCTATTGGACGAAACCATCACGTGACCGAACTCGCTAATGGGCATGCTACAGTAAACTTGACCGTCTTTTAGAGTACGACTCGCACAGTGGTCGATTTTTGTAAAAACGCGGATATTAAAAAAAACTTCCAGATTGTAATTTAATCGTACAAAATATTTAGTTTTAATAAAAAGATAAATTTATTCTTATTTAGCTGATACACAGGATGATCGTGTGAATTTTCACATTTATCTTAAGACATTTTTAAGAGGTAAAAGGTATATATTTATTAATTAGCTAAATTTGTAATTGTGGTGTGAGGGGGGACCTACGAAGGACATGTAGATTGAAAGACGATTGGAGCTTGAATGGGTTGGTCATTTGGCCAAAAATGTTGGGATGTCAAATACAGTTTGAATATAGCACTGATGGTCACGTGACTATTTAAAAGTGTCCAGTCACGTAATAATTTTGGTTACAGTTAAAGTCAAATGATATTTTAATTTTAAGCTCACTTCACAAAATTAAACTAAAAATGTTAGTTTAGAACAATCAAATTTACTTTAAAGTAATTGACACAATATATAACTGTTACAGTATACTAGAATATTTTTATGTATATAGGGTATATTAAAAAGAATGCCAACCGAAACTTTCAAATGAAACACCCAGTATATTATTGCGTTTTTGCATTCTGTTTTGAAATTATAAGCATTTTTATATAACGTACCCTATGTCGATATTCAACTGTTTTCGAGATATTAACAGTTGAATACTGATGCGTAATATCAAACTCGTAAAAAGCATAGTTTATTCTTTGGCCAACTATTCGCCTAATATCTTGACAACCATATAGGGGCAAATTTAGATACATTTTGATTTTTCAAATTTTTCCATTTATGTCCGCGTTTTCCGGAAAATCGACCACCGTGCGTCGTTCGAATGACTTGTGCGATTGATCACTTCTCAGGGTATGATCCTTCTATTATGCCCAGAATCGAGCCCCAGGTCTGCGCTTGTAAGCACCTATTTCCTTGTATCAATTATGGTCACATTTTTATTACAAATTAAGTTTTTTTTATTATTTATTGTTACCCCCCCAAGTCAATTTCTAGGTACGCCACTGGATTTACATTCTTTGTATAACAATTTCCTAAGAAGTTCCTTTGGGAGAGGGGAGAAGAGGACGTTGGTAATAAAACGTCGATTCATGTAGAAACGTTCTTAAAATATTTCTTAATCAAATGTGATAATAAAATTCGACAAAATGTGAAATGGACAATCAGCAAAATGTAATAAGAATAGTCATTAAAGATTCTCTCGCAAAACGTGCAGGAATTTAAAAAAGAAAAATTTCTCAAAATGTGCAGGAATGTAAAAAAGAAAATTAAACTAATTATGTTCCTAGGAAATTGTCTGTGTGCTACGATTGTCCTATAAATATGTTCAATCGCACATCATTTTTTCGAAACATATTGTTTTCATGTTCGAAGTATATTTATTTCATATTCTAAGAACATTCCAATCACCTGAAAGCACCTTGCTGTGAACTATTCCCTTTATGTTCTGTGAATGTGCATAGAACCTCTACGGAATATTCTAAGAACGTTCCCATCTACCTGAGGAACATTCTTAGAATAAGCTTAAATATATTTGTGTTTACTGGGAAGTACCTCTGAATCGGACCGTTTTTTTTCAACAATGACTATACTTACTTCTAAACAAAATCTCAAGTTTCTGCTTGTCATGCCTTAAAAAAGTTCACTAGGTATAAAAGGATACACCAAAGAAATCCAAAAAACAAGAAGTCAGAAGTAAATTCGATAAGAAGAAGAATGTGAAAAAGGAAAAAAAATAATTCCGAATAAAGAGATCTCATCAAAAAGGTTTGGAAAAGAAAAATTATTGAATATATTAGGCACGTTTTTAAATTTATCGGTGAATTCGCCGATGGCATCCAACGTGTTTCTAAAATATTTGGTGGATCCATAAATCCACCGACTAATTGCAATTAGGTCACACCGACTTTAAACCGGGTGGACCGGTAGTGATGAATTAATATTACCTTTAAAAAGTATTATAACAAAAGATTAGTAGTGGTGACATGGTAGTAAAAAAGTTCTGAAGACGGTTTATCGAAAGATGAGCTTGAACTAATTGTTCAGATTTTAAATTCCACTTCAGAATTTCGTATCGGGTATGTAGTAATATACCTTGGATATGTATAGCACTGACCAATTTTCATCATTTAAGTGCAATAAATGTTTTAGCTAAGATTTTTGAAAGCATTTTATTTGAACATTTGAACAACATGGATTTTTGAAAACAAATCCACTGTAACGAATCTGTCAATAATAAGAAGAAGAAAGCTGAAGCTATCTTGAATAAAAACCAGTTAGATGTTGTTTATACGAATTGTGAGGAGGCGTTTGACAAACTAAACCATAAACTGTTGCTTTATAAACTTGTGGAATTAGGTGTAACAGAGGAAATTTACCATTTTTAAAATCATATCTCTAGAAGAGAGTGCAGTGTGTCAAAATTGGTACCTGCAAACCAGAACCCTTCATTGCAACCTCAGATGTGCCACAGGGTGGCAATTTAGGCCCTCTACTTTTTTGTGTTTTATTAATTCATTGCCAGAGTGTCTGTCAAACTCTACAGGATTACTTTTGGTAGATTATTGCAAACTCTATGAGTCATAAAATTAAAAACAGACTGTGATTTGCTGCAGCTTAATATCAATAAAGTAACTAAATGGTTTTCAGATAACAAAATGTTTCTTAATATAAAAACATGTTTCTTTCTAACATTTACCAGAAAAAACAATCCTATTTCACCTAACTATAAAGTTTTTGATATCATATTAAAGCGTGAAAGTGAGGTGAAGGACTTGGAAGTTTTCTTTCAGTAAAATTTGAAATTTAACAATCATTTCTGCCACATAAAAAATCTATCAAGGCTCTAGGCTTCCTGATCAGAAACACAAACAAGTTTAAAATCTATAAAATAACTAGGTTGTGTAATGCTTTGGTTAAGCCAAATTTGGAATATGCATCACAAAGAATCCCGCACGGAGAACATGGGGCTATGGCCTACCGTGAAATATTTTGAAGATATTGTACTTTAGGTGACAAAAAAACACACATATGGAGCATTTTAGTGTCATTTGTGTCATATATCCAGGATTATATTTTAGAAGAGCTTGATTGTGTGAGAGGGTTAATTTAAAGAAAAATTAAAAGTAAAAACTTATTTTAATCCCGTTTGGGGGAACGGTTTTGGATTAGTCTAGAGAGGCGTACTTAGGATTTTGTGCTGCCATGCTTATGAGGGTCAAAATCGCGCCAATTTTCTTTAAAAAAAAAAGTTAAATCAGAGCGGCACTTTATTTTGTTTTTGTTGTTTGTTTTCGCTGGTAGTTTTAGTGTATCTCAAATACCTGGAGAATCTTATTCGAATGGATTGAGATTTATAGAGAGGTTTATGTAAGTTTAAACTAAGTAGGCTTTGACTTTGCTTTGAAAAGCAAACCCACTAAAACAATGTTTTAAATCCGATTTTTTCCGTTTTCTAATTTAGTCCCACCAAACCCAAATTAATACCAAAACTTGGCCCATACTCAGTGTTTCTAGGGGGGGCTTGAGGTTTCCGTAAGGGACTTAAGTAACAACATAGTTTCAGATGACAATTTATTTTTGATTTTTGGGAGAATTTAATTTCTAGGATTCAATAACTTTTTAAAGCCCATTCTTCCCCCCCTCAAATTATATTCTGCCTACTTCCTTAAATTACCTTTTAAATACAACTAACGCTTTAAAAAAAAAACCACAAGAGAAAATAAATCACCAAAAAATTTTAGCCTCATTTACGTATTTTTTAAAATTAACTTTTTTTTAATTAAGTAATTAATTAATTTTAAAATTAAGTACTTTTCAAGTTACGAGAAAAAAACCCTGCGTACGTGCTTAGTAGACATACTTCATGGCTCATATTTCCTATCACAGACATACGATCCTCATAGAATTTCATTTTTTTCACCTAATGTACAATATCCTCAAAATATCAAAATATGGTTAACTTTCACGGTAGGCCATAAACTCATCTTATTCGTGCGGGATTCAAATTTGAATGCCATCCGAAGCCACTCATATTGATTGTATTAAAAATACTAAAAAGTATTAAAAAGGTTCAAAAAAACATTTTTGCATTACCTGTATGTATTAAAAAACAAGTTTCATATAAATCTATGTTGGATAATTTTAATTTTAAATCTATTTTACAAAGGAGACGACAGCAAGCTGGGTCATTCCATGGAAATTCACCCAATTTATTTTTTTTTTGGTAGCTGTATATATTTTAAATATTTTCAAAAAAATTATGTTTATACTTACCACGGCCTAATAATAAAAATGGGTAGTTTTTATTTTTCAGGTTGTTATTTCTATACAGGGTGACTCAAAAAATACTAATAATTTTAAAAAACACGTCTTTTTTCTAAAATCAAAATGTGTCTTCCACTGTAACCAAATTAAACAAAAGTCAACTTTAGGAAGAGATCAAGACCTGGAATATTTATTTATGTCAAAATAGAGTTGAATTTTAGATTATGGTATTTATACAGAACGCAAAAAAAGCAACAAAATTTGTCAAATATGGCTTTCTTTACCTTGTCTATTAGGCATCATATAATTTTGCAACTTAATTTTTTTCTTTTTTTTAGAAACAGCAGGTACGTCTCTTACCACTAAAAATAAAATTACGTCATTTCATTGCTAAATACTCCTCAGGCAAATATTGTTAATATAGCATGATTTCTAAAAAATGGAAAAAGTTCTTTTTTTGATGCTCTATTTCTCAGAAAGAGGTTAATATTTTTTGTTTAAAATTTGTACGATGATAAGTGGTTATCTAAGGAGTAAAAATGAAAAAAATTAAAAAAGGTATTTTTTTTGTTTGGCTATTATGATTTTTTTTATAACCCCCTATCTCCAGGGCAACCAAAAATCGTTCAAATAAAAATCTACTATTTTTTGCTGCAAGAAAAGTTTAATCAGTCTCTAACAGTACTTGTCATGTACTGTTATGTACTACTTTGAGTACTGTTATGAAGATTAGAATCAGTTTCAGTTGAGCTTGGGTCCTTTTGGGTGGTGCGGTGTATAATTGTCCTAAGTACGGTTGAAAATCATTTTAATGGTTCTGGCGGTACTGTTTTTGGTACCGTTGCATGTACTGTAAATATTGTCTATGTATATTACAGTAAAATCTGTTCTCTTACTTAGTAATCTAGCTAATTGATAACCTTTTGTTTAAGAATCATGCATATGCAACTATATGATTCGTACTTCTCTGGTATCCGGATCTTACAAATATCAAGACGTTAAAATTATGAAAAATATGAAGTATGTTGTTTTGAAAGATTATCATTTTGATAAATAAAGTTACCTATACGTTTTTGGAGATAAATAGTTATTTGTATTTCTTCTTCCAATTAAATACATAGCTACCCAAGGGCGTCGCCAGCCAGTAAGCTAGGGGAGGGCAGCATAAAAGAATTGAATACAAAAATCAAAAAAGAAAAGTATTATAAAAAAAAATAAAAAACGTACAAAATATCTACATGAAAAATCAATTGCTGCTTCCGGAAGTTCTTGGCTCAAAGTGAGCATTGTCGATTTAATTAGCCGGGTGACTAATGAGCGTTAACCTCTAGGGGGGGGGGCTGCCCCCTCTGCCTCTCTCTGACGACGCCCTTGTACCTATTTGATATCATTATAAAAAAATTGTTTCTTTACCTTTTCAGAATTTTTAGATCTGAAAAAGCAAATTCCTAAAGCAGTTTTTTAGTCTGATAGCACATTATGTAAAGGATGTGTTTCTCCATTGCTCCTAAACAGTTTTAGGTTATCTAATTCTTGTTGGTATTTTTACAGTACAATTTACATTTCATTGCTGTAATATAGCCCTGAGAACAGTAATGGACAAAAAAATCATAAATCAAAAACTAAAAAAATACTCTTTCTATTTTTTTCTATATTTAATCCTTAGTTAAAAAAGTTACAAATTAAAATACTAATAAGCAGTTACACAACTTGCAATTTTGAAAGATCTTCTGAAAACGTCGAAAATTATGTGAATTTGACGTAATTTTGGACTTTTTTGCACACCCTGTAAAAAAAAACTAAAATATTTAGGGACAATTATTTTTCATTTAATATCTCTTTTGAGTCTTAAATATCCATCACAATGCCTTTGGTTCATTTTTTCGCGTTTCAAATCATATTTTCGGTGAAATAGGGATTAAGTCAAATTTCACCTTTTTTTTGTATTTTTGAGATTTTTACTTCCACTAACAATATATAATTTTTTAAAGAAATTTAAAAAATATGCGGCAACTTCGATTGGGTGAATTTCCATGGAATGACCCAGCTGTGATATATCTTTATTATATCTTAAATAACATAAAGTACAAAGATTGCAACTTAATTAATTACATAAACTTTACTGTACCAAAGATTAATTTAAGAATCTGAAATAATCAAAAATTATTTATTGCAGTTCCAAATAGTATATCTCCTTTTAATAGAATGATGATAGTAACTAATGAGATTCTCAATGAGGGCCAAACAGATTTGTTTAATATTAGTCTCTAGAATCTTCACTGTTTTAGGTATATTTTTTTTATTTTTTTCTTGTAGATTTAAGTTTTTTAGTTTTTTCTGTTGGCTAATCTATAGTAACTTTGCATGTAATTACTTTTATATACGGTATTTGTAAAGTATCCAATAAATAAATAAAATAAAAACCAACCCTTGAACACACAATAATAGTCTTATCTCTCTGTGGGCCCGCCCAATGGGCACCAAATGCATTAAGCTGCGGGGAACCTTCAGGCTTAAAAATTGATCTGAGTAAAAAATTGTCAAGGGTAAATCTATCTTGTGTTTTTATTTTAGGATTTATGCTCAGAAATGCTGCGAAAGCCGAAAATAATTAAGGTTATGGACACCGGGCAGTTTTTTTTTCGGCGTTTGATGACCAATCTGACATTCATCGGTGATCACGTCAATATTCATCTGGCCATCAGTCAATGTTACCAAACTCTAAAAAGCGTTGATTTTATAAACATGGCCATTATTTTATTCCTTTTATATCCAGACGTTTTCCGTAGTAATATGACAAGGGATACGGAAATTATCGAAAATCTTCCCAGAGGTCTAATTCTTGAATCTCGAGAGAAGGAACGATCCCTTAAGAGAAGGGATCAATCACGGGGAATGATCCCATACCTCGAAAAAAAGATACTTTTCCTTGACACTTCTCTGAAATTTTAGATTGAAATATATAGATTTTATACGCATGTTTGCCTGAGAAATGGGACCGATCCCTGACTTTGGAGTCGGGGAGTGCGAACACCCAATTTTTGACAGAATGGAATGAGCGATCACCGCTCAATCGAAATCGAC
Source organism: Oxystoma pomonae (assembly GCA_963921995.1). NCBI lineage: Eukaryota > Metazoa > Arthropoda > Insecta > Coleoptera > Brentidae > Oxystoma > Oxystoma pomonae. Next base: position 45,971,958 of record OY998171.1, on the reverse strand, counting down.
GCGCGTTCGACGTGGAATCATTCGACACAAATCTATGTCGTTCCCTGCTCAAGAATTAGGGCTTAGAAGGTTTTTGCTTTCGAAACTGCTTAAGTGAATTGACGTTGTCGAGAAAATATAAAAAATGCACGAAGTCATTTTGTTAATGCTACAAAACCTGGGGGAAAATTTTCTAAATATTTTCTCGTGCCGAGAGGTATTTTAAAGATTACCTACATAGCGAATATTTTAAGATAGACAGATATCAAACTTAAAAAAATTGGTGCTAGAAAGCACGGATAGTCCACCATAAAATCAATTATTTTATGTTGAAAGGAAATGAAAATATCTCGAAAACTGTAACTTTAAAAGATGTGAACAAAATTTTTGGGTAGTATTTTCGAAAATCAAAGTCTGAAAACCGCATGTCAATAGCTGCTTAACTCGGAAACTAAAGCTCCCACGAATTTGGACTTTATAACAAAATTTGTAGTCCATATTCAAAAATCTGAAAACCGTATATCGCTACTTGTTTTTGTTACAAAGTTACAATTTTTTAAATATTTTATCCCCCTTTTCCCCCCTTCAAAGTAAAAATTAGACTTCCTTTTTGTGTTTTCGTGCGTGCGGTACATTTTGGGTTATAACTAATAATGCCAAAGAAAAAGCAATTCAAATAGTCTACCAAGTTCTACAGAAAAAGAATCAAGATTGCTCGCGCAAAAATCATGTTTATCCAGTCAGCATGAGGAGGTCAGTCCGGCCGAAGTTTCCTAAACAGATTAAGTTAACCAAACACCACCAGAGGTGAGACCCACCAGATCGAGTCAAACTTACACGGCTGGTGACTTCTAGGATGTTGCAGTGGAGTCACTGTAATGAAACAGTGGCGGTCCCAGGAGGGGCGGGGGGCGATTGCCCCCCCCCCCTTTACTCCAGAAAAAAGTAGACAACAAACATGCTGCTGGTAACCTTGAAGTCTTTGGAGAAAAAACGAGGAATTGTAGAACGTTACTTTAAAGCAGGGTTGGAAAAAACCCAGGTTTTTTTATATAAAACCCAACCCACTGGGCTTTTTTGGGTTTTACAAATGGGTTTCATTGGGTTTTTTATGATTTTCTTTTTAAATTATATACAGATTGTAGTTTTTCTTTAAAACTAGGACTTATTCTCGCGATCGTTTATCAACTATAAAATACGACATAAAAAATAGGTGGAATACAGAAATCGACAGTTTGTTTGTTTGTTAATAAACTAAAGCAGTTTTGGTTTAGTTTGACCAGCGCTTTTTTTATATACTTAATACTTTGTGTATTTACTACACTGCAAGTACCTGCTTACTTAGTATGACATGATAGTATACGATTCAAGTTATCGTTTTTTCGAGGTTATTCACTCTAAACCATTTTTTAAAAGGAAAATGCCTAAGAGTAGTGCTAGAAAGAGTGCTAGTAATAAAAGTAGAGTCTGCAAATACTGAACCAGAATCGTTTTTCTTTTATAATTTGCATTGTTGTCCATTTAGAGCAGCATCCATTGAAAGACATGGTCTTATTTGGAATAATAAAATAAATTGTTTGGGACTATGAAAAGATTTGCAACTGGTCAAGTTTATCGAATCTTACGATCAGAATCAAACGACTGGTAATAATATACCTTTTTTACGTTTATTTAGCCGTACGTGTTTTTTAAGTGGGTTTTACCCAAAAAAAAACCACTGGGCTTTTTCGGTTATCTATTGGGCAGCCAACTCTGCGTTAAAGACAGTATTTTGGGACAGTTTGACCTTTAATTCGTCACACCAAAAATACACAAACGCATGAAGTACTTACCGCGAAAACCACGATATTGGAAATACAGAACAGTATTATGGAGTTTCTATTTAATTTATAAACAAGTTTTAGATAAAATAATTTCGGACATAAAAAAGTATTTTTGACCTGAACATATTCATACCAAGTTTTGTACAACGTGAAGCCAAAATCAAGGCAAAATTAAATAAAGTCGTTTGTAAATACGATAAACTGTTTGATTAATTAAAAACACAAATTTTTGAACTTTTATTGAATTGAGAATTCAGTATTTGGAAACAATATTGTTCAGAAGTAGGCAAAAGCTTAAATCAAAACATACCTGATAACATTTTCGAGGCAATCAACAGGTTTGGCGATATTTTTCCAAAGTAAGGCATAAATTAGAGTGTAATTTTGTGTTAAAAGTGGCATTTGTAGTGTAATTTTTTTAAAAAATTTTCGCCTGCTGCGCTTTGAAACCATTGATATATTTACAATTTGAGTTTAATTTTATTCAAAAAATGCATTTTTAGTGCAATTTTCTTAAAAATTTTGCCTGCGGCGCTATGATGCCATTTAATTCCAAAATTGCATTTTAAATGTAATTTTCTCAAAAATTTTCGGCTTATTTAAACATTTTTTAAAATCCCCCCCCCCCCACTAGATTTGAGGTCAAATCTGCACTTGTAGTTACTAAGTTTAGTTTGCATATATTGATATGTTCCGCTGGGACCGCCACCAATGTTTCGCCAGAACGGGCGACCGATTAAGTAAACAAAAATTCACTAGGGGTCAGGACCAGCCAGATTTGAAAAATAAAACTGGAGTTTCAGCAGAAATTGGGCGAGTTTACTGGAATTCTCTGACGTAGCCATATTTTCCTTGCGGTAGTTGTGGATAAATAAAAATAAAGTTTGTTGTTTAGGTGTTGAGCTATTTAAACTAAGCACGACTTAGTTTGTACTACAAATTTCTGTATTTCCTCTATGGATCCCACGTATGGCGACGTCGGTACAACCCGGATTTGTATTCCCCACTTTGGTATAAATTTGAGTCGGTGCGCGGTGGATCCGACGTAACTTCCTGACGTCAGGTTATCTACGCCAACGTCGAAACGACATCCTGCTAATTGGGGACCGACATGACAGACTGACATACCAACAGGAAACTTTTTTTTCTTTCGTTAATTAGGGTGTTTTGGAACCTAAGTAACTCATTTTTGATAAAATTAAGAAAAGTAAAAATTTAACGATTTTAATAGTATATTAATATTTCAACGCATCGGTATCGGTATATATACCGATACCGATGCGTTGAAATATTTACTTTGTGTTCGAAACACATTGCTCATTCTATGTTTCGAACGATGCCCGCCTTTTTGACGGATGCGATGGGAGAACAGCTGATTCCACTCGTTGCGTACGGAGGGATGTACGTATCGTTCATGCCCGCTTTTTTGAACGATACGTACATCCCTCCGTACGCAACGAGTGGAATCAGCTGTTCTCTCATCGCATCCGTCAAAAAGGCGGGCATCGTTCGAAACATCGAATGAGCAAGTCAAAAATCTAGTGTATTTTGACTTTGTTTCGAACACTTAAAGTAAATATTTCATCGTATCGGTACCGGTATACCTAACGCATTCGAAATAAGGCTAAAATACCCTACAATTTTGACTTGTTTATGCGATGTTTCGAATTATGCCCGCTTTTTGAAGGATGCGATGACAGAACTGCTTATTGAAATCGTTGCGTACGTTCGTGGGTCCGTAGGGTTACGTACATCCCTCCGTAAGCAACGAGTGGAATCAGCTTTTGTGTCATCGTCCCGTTCAAAAAAGCGGGCATCGTTCGAAAACATAGCATGACCAAATCCAAAATGTAGTGTATTTTGGGTTTGTTTCGAACGCGTTAGGTATACCGATACCGATGCGTTGAAATATTTACTTTAAGTGTCTAATGACATTGATACCGGAGAGTGTTTATCAGTTGTGGCAAGGTAGATTATCAGTTTTTGGGGGGGGGAGAGAAAATCACCCTTCATCCAAGCGGGGAATGGGAAAATAATCTAAAAAAATTCTGACTGAATGCACGTACCCTAATTTTACACTTATCGTTCTTGCAACACCCCCAGCAGTTTCATGTTAATAGCACCATATTTTATTAATGACATTCATCTAAATTATTAATTGGTATTGGAATCTCAATTTGCGTATGTTTAGGGTAGGGCAGGCAGTAAACAGCACGTATCATATTTGTTCATTACCTTGAAACGACAATACATCACAGCAAATAATTTATTTAACTAATTAGATGAGTGCTAATAAGGATTCCAAAAGAATGAGCACTAGAGGAATTTGAATTAAAATCTATTTTAGACTATACCACCGAACATTAACATGATAAGAAGGTTCACACTCCATCGGAACTTTGATGTTGTGCTTACAAAAACGCACCGACGATTCCGAGAAATATGCAGCTGCGCGGTATAGATTTCTCTACAACGCACGATGGTATATTTTTTTAAAAACGCAGACATTAAAAAAAACTTCTAAATTGTAATTTAACCGTACAAAATATTTAGTTGTAATAAAAAACTAAATATTTTGTTTTACGCATTTTTTCTTATTTAGCTGATGTACAGGATGATCGTGTGAATTTTCACATTTATCTAACAAAATTTTTAAAAGTTAAGATTCATATATATTAATTGGCTAAATTAAACTTAAAATGCAAATATAGAACAATAAAATTTACTTTAAAGTAATTGACACAACATATATAAATGTTACAGTATTTATATTAGTATATTTTTATGTATATAAGGTATATTAAAAACTTGAAAATTTCAAATGGAACACCCAGTATATTATTGCAAAAAATTCTTAAGGTTTATAAAAAATTTCAAACTTTTGTATAAAATTTACCATACTTGCATATCTATTCAAATTAACTCGCTAGGCGGTATAGTATACTAAGGTATACTAAAAAACCCTGCACCTAATAAAACAGGAAAATTTGGATATACATCAAAAATAATCTTTTCCATATTTCTTAAAAATGCAAATATGCGCAACTTTTTATTTTTATATTATTAAGTATAATTAAGGTTTAAACGAATTACCTGTAAGGAAGTTCAATCCAAATTATACGAGATTGGGCACATCCTATTAGATTAATAGTGATACTTCGTAGCACGTCATACGCAAGTTTTAGAGATAAGAAAAACATACCGCCCCTGCAGCCTGCCTGATCTCTGCTAGGTACTTCAGTATACTTCTAAAGCTTTCCTGAAATAATAAGATCGCCAAGGGCGGGTTGACTAGTACTTGAATAGATTGCATGAAAAATACATGAATATATAAATGGAAAGGTGTCCAATAGGATGTGACCAATCTCGTATAATTTTGATTGAACTTGCTTACAGGTAAGTCGTTTAATCCTTAATTATACTTCGATTGGGCACATCCTATTAGATATACAAGGTAGTTGTTTAGAGAATATGTCGATATTAGTTAAAAAGTTAAATAATAATAACGAAACCACAAGGTTTAAAATTTAAATGTGTTTAAAATATATTTCTTAATATAATTCGCTAAGAAATCTTTTGAAATTAAAGGTTTAATATAAAATCGATTAAACGTTTTCTTTCTAATACTTTTGATTGATGCACCAACCCTTAATGCTGCCGAAGACACCCCATGTCCTGTGCTATGTCCTTTAAAATTTGTTTCTATTCCTGCCTTTTTTAGACCTTTTTAAATCCACCTGCTAATGCTTTGGGATGTAGCGGTCTTATGAGGCTTTCTATTTGTTAAAATAAGTGTATCCTCTGTTCCTCGAAATAGTTTTGTTTTCTGTCTACAATATACAGGGCTGGCCATTTAAAAGGGTTCACCTGGATTTTTTCACAAACTGTAAATTATTGGAGAAAATCTTGAAATTTTTATAGCGCTCATCCCCTTTGAGGGGTAAACTTTTCCACTATATTTTGAATTAGGAAAGTGGGTCGAGTGACACCTTGTTTTGAAGGTCTCTTGAATCCTATTAGATATACCAGGTAGTGATATAAGTCTCTTGAATGTCTTGTTTCGTTTTTGAGATATTTACTTTCAAAGTAAGCTCAAATTGTACAGGTCAATTTCACCTCCACCAAAATGTACTATTAACAAAAGAAAAGTCGACGTATCGCGAGATTTCTCAAAAAATAAAAAAATTAATTCTTTAGAAAAATATTTTTGCTTTTCTCCATGCAACTGTGAAAGTGAATATCTCACAAACTAATCGATAGAGAGAGAGAGATTATATAATATAGGGGTAAAGTTTACCCCTCAAAGGGGATGTGCGCTATAAAAATTTCAAGTGTCCATTTACCAGCAAAATCGACGTGTTTTAGCATTTTCTCCAATTCTTAACAGTTTTTGAAAAAATCCAGGTGGACCCTTTTAAATGGCCAACCCTGTATAATGGTAAAACACAAATAGAACTGTAAATTTTCTTTGGAATAAGCCAAGGCTGAATTCTTCTGGGTTAAGTACACAGTGAACAACATGCTCTTGGTAATTGCAGTTAAAATATAATAAAAAGAGATCTTTTAAGAAGGGCTTTTAAAGACTAATTATTTTCAAATCCTAAGGTATATTTTTGGGGAAATATTGTTTTATTAAATTTTTTAAACCTTCACAAGCATTGTTTAGTTTGGAAAATAAAATAGAAATATAATATGCTATTGTAATTAAATAAGTAAATAAGCACACAAACGAAGGTCAAATAGAATTCACCTTTTAAATTATTCTTAATTTTATTTGCGTTCAAATGTAAAAAGTGTAATTCGAAAATAAGCCAAACAACTGTTTTTTCCGGTGTAGTTGCAAATAGCTTGTTGTTAGTCCTGTTGCGCAGGCTTAACCCCTTTTTTAAAATCTTCTATTTCTTTCATATCCTCATAAGGATTTTGGTACCCTTAAAACTGTTTGTCAAATTTATGACAAATACAACATCACAATATCATTCTTTGCTCTGCTTTTTTGAATGGCAACAACGTTTAGTAAGTAAATAAAAGGTTCTAGATTTTGACATTTCGAATGTCAGAAAACGTCAGCGTCGGCGAGAAATACGGTGACCGGACTATATTTAATTTTATGGAACGTAAAACTGCAAAAGAAGTCATGACTAAATTGTAATTGCGCCAAGAGCCTAGATAGAACTTTAAAAAATAAGTAATTAGCAGCGCTATTGTAATACAGAATTGGTATGATAAAGGTTTTCTTATATTTTTACAAAATTTGATCTCTCTGCTGTCTTCGTATTGTGTAGTTAAGGTTATTCCATAGGTCAGCAAAACCGGGAGTGATATATGATTGTCTTTTACCTGTGTATTCCACAGGGAAAAAAATTTAATTTAAAAATAATTATTCAAAAACTAATACATTTTATATTACTATATAGGCACCTATCCAATACTTTAAAAACTAATATAAAAATATACTTAAATGGATTTTACTTCTAAGGATGTAGTATTTTAAAAGTTAACATATTTTATTTTAACTATTGTAAAATATAGTATTTTAAGAAAGCTAAAATCCAATTGATTTAATGGAAATAAAATGCATTTTGAATAATCTAATATAATTTTTAATTTATTTCTAAGATACACTTTGTTACTTTTAAATAAAAAAAGATATTATTTTTTTAAAATTTTTAAAATATAAAATATAATATTTTAAGAAATAAAATACGACTTTATTTAATTATTAATATCCTGTATATTTGTTTTAAAAACATTTGATATTAAATCGCTATGTTAATATACTTTTATTTATATTTTAAAAATACATCATTTTAAATTGAAGAAGTAGTCCATTGGTGGAGGGATTTCAAATAAATGAAAAAGCTTTGGTCATTCTCCACTGATGTTTTATTGAAAAATCACCCAACATGTTTCGACAGTATAGACTGTCATCTTCAGGGGTGTACTGAAAGAACCCAAGAAGACTTATTGTAACATTGATATTTTTGCAGTGCCAACCATCCAATCGAAGATGGAAAACGGACAAGGGAAGGCCACCACCGAGCCAGCGACCCAACCGATGGACAGACCAAGCATAACACAAAACTGAAACCCTCAAAACCGTAAAATCTAAACTTACCCTAGGGTGGTGCTACAAGTATGGCGACATCTAGTGTCTATGGCAATTTAAGCAGCTACATGGGGAACTGAAAACAAAGAGAGCGGCCTCAGGAAACAGTCAAAAAGTAGGAGCAAAACATTATAAATTGGAGCAAAAAAAAAGATTTAAGTAGTTAGACTTACCGAATTTTTTTTTTAAGAATAATGTAAAATGTAGTTAAAAAAAATAAAAATTGGGGTTGGGGACTTGAACCTCGACATCACCGAGGCTCAGGTACCTCTAAAAATTTAGAAAAAAGGCGTCGCATTTTTAGTTATAACTAGTTAATTAATTTAATCTTTAAATTGCACGTGTTGCGTCCAGAACTCCAGAATAAATGACAGAGGATAGGGAAGGTATAAAATTTTTTTGAAAATGGTTAGTTGTATGTAAGGGTGTTGTAAAAGGAAACTGTATCCAAATGTCAGGACCCTGTGAGCATCTGCATCCTAAGGCTACTATTACTTTGCTACCTCCGTAAACAACACAGAACAGTATTTCCGATTAAAGTTAAAACCATTCTTTAAAAATAAGAAAATTTAAATTCAAGACAGCACCAACCTAGTTTACATCATGAAAACTCATCGAGTAGCCCCTTCGTATCCTCTAAATAACCTTAACTATAAATTAAATAACCGTTGGGGAGCAATACCGAAAAGTTGGTAAGGGAAGTCCTGTCGCATGTGTACCCCACACACGATGAGACCACTATGGTTCAGAAATTTGTGAATCAACCATTGTATACGAAAAGAAAACCCCAGAGTCTTAGAAAACAAGGTCCCATCGTGGGCGGGCCCCACAAAACAACAACTTAAACCCCCGTAGTCCATCAGGACGGGCCGCACCACACCCAGGATGGTACACTCTACCCTCACACAGGAGTGACAAGGATAGAACATCCGGGTACCGAACCGACCACCCTGATGGAAACAGCCCTTAGGCGTGAAGTAAGCTACTACTGTATTCCGCCCGCCGCAGTCATGATAGTTCAAGTGAGAAAACAAAGGTGGCACCTTAATAAAAATGAAAATTACGTTTAGTAAATTTCTAGATAGTGAACAAAATTTGGAAAATTGATTTTGATTTTTCGATGTTTAGAAAGTTTGAAACAAAAGCAAAGGAGGGCGCGCCAAGGAAAATGTAATTCCCATAGGTTAATATCTAGGAAGCAGGTTGGGTTGAATTTAAAATTATCTTAATATTTGTGAAGTTATGAATGGATTTGAGAAATTATTTAAAGTTAAAAACGGTATATTGATTTTGATTTTTCAATGTTCAGAAAGTTTGAAACAAAAGCAAGCAAAATGTAATTCCCATAAGTTGAAATCTAGGTCAAATTTAAAGCCATCTTGATATTTATAAAGTTACGAATGAATCTGAGAAATTAATTAAAAGTTCTAACGGTTTAAAAAAAATAAAAAAAACGGGGGGGGGGACAAACATAACTAGCATGACAATGGCGAAACCGAGAACAAATAAAACTTGATTGGGAAGGGGTTATATAAGTATGGAAACGTCCTGGGGGGGGAGTGGGGGTGGGAAACATCTAGCTGCTAGGCGGGTAGAAGAACAAGTCAAAATTCAAAAGGATGCTATGACATATAAAACAAAGCAAAAACCTTCAAAAATTTAAAGGGCCAAATAGGGGCAAAACACATCAGAATGAGCGAGCAAACCAGTGAGAAAGTTTTATTGTTTAAATTTGAAATTAAGTGAGTTGAAAAAATGTAAGCATGGTAATCAATTTGAATGTTCAAGCAATCTTGTGGGTTATTTATTATATATCGAGGTTTAGGTCCCCAAGCCCAATTTTTATATTTTCCTTTTTTTTAGCTACATTTTACATTATTCTTTAAAAAAAAATTTCGGTAAGTATTACTACTTAAATCTTTTTTTTTTGCTCCAATTTATAATGTTTTGCTCCTACTTTTTGACTGTTTCCTGAGGCCGCTCTCTTTGTTTTCAGTTCTCCATGTAGCTGCTTAAATTCCCATAGACACTAGATGTCGCCATACTTGTAGCACCACCCTAGGGTAAGTTTTGTTAAAGATTATATTTTACGGTTTTAAGGGGTTTCAGTTTTGTGTTATGCTTGGTCTGTCCATCGGCTGGGTTGCTGGCTCGCTGGTGGCCTTCCCTTGTGCGTTTTCCATCTTCCATTGGATGGTTGGCACTGTGCTTGTGCCTAATGGATGGGTAGACCAAGCATAACTCTGTTTTTCACATATTAATTTTACAAATATCAATGTTACAATAAGTCTTCTTGGGTTCTTTCAGTACACCGCTGAAGATGACAGTCTATACTGTCGAAACATGTTAGGTGATTTTTCAATAAAACATCAGTGGAGAATGACCAACGCTTTTTCATTTACATCATTTTAAAATATAAAATACTATTATTTTAAAAATTAATATAATAGCTTGAAGGGTAAGGCCCGCTTGATATGACGCAATGAAACTAGAATTGCAGGCAAGATGTGTCTTCTTATCTCGCTCTACTACTACCACTAAAGCGAGAGGGGAAGAGACCAATTGCATGCAATTCTCATTTTATTGCTTCATATCAAGCGGGCTTAAGGACGTGAACGTGCCGCGACGCTCTTGCAATCTTGCAAACTGAAATCCGCGCGCAAAGACCATTGTAGACGTGATTCGATCAAAATACTACTACAGCATTGTCAATCTATAGGCATTTTATGTATTCGGGTTGTATTGCGGGTACTCATTCGAGTAAAACATTTTTTTAAGTGCTTTGTGCTTTCGCGGCGGCGCACGGTGGTGAGGTCATATGAGATTATGCGGCCAAAATATAGAAAACTGTTTATTTTGTTTTTAAATCCAGAGATCCAATGTAAAATAAGTTTGCTAGAGAGCTTTTAAAGAAAGAACAAGTAAAAATTAGCTAATTTATCAGAAACTAAGAAAATATTGCATTTTTTAGATAAGTAACGGGAGCCTTAATTTTCTCCTTTATAATTGAAGATATATTTAATGTGTGTTTAACTTTAAAAATTAATAATATTATTATATTAATGTTATTAAACCTTATTAATTTAGGTTGTCTGTACTAATTAAAAAAAATATATTTGTATATACAGGGTGTCCCACGACGAAAATCGACATGATCGATTTTTCAAAAAGTGGGCTATGGAAAATTTTGAAAATTTGACATTATGCCAATGTCGATGGAGGCAACTCGGCTAAAATAATTTCAAGATGGCGGAACTTCCGGTTATATCGGAAGCGAATATCTACTCTCTTATTTTACTATCTATACCTAACTTTAACAGTTTTTGAGATAAAAACAATAATTAAAAATCTGCATGTTACCCATTATTTTCAATTAGTATAGTGGGAAAACAGATAAATATAGAAAATAAAATAATAAATAGGGTGTCCTATTTAAAATAAGAGGGTAGATATCTACTTCCGGTATAACTAAAAGTGCTGCCATCTTGAAAATACTTCAGCCGAGTTGCCCCCATCGATATTGGTATACTGCCAAGCTTTCCAAATTTTCCATTGTCCACTTTTTCAGAAATCGTTCGTGTAGAGTCGTCATGGGACACCCTGTATATTTTACTGAAAATAATATATTTACTTGAATCAATTTAATTATAATAAAGTAACTAGATAAATAAAGAGAAAAAATTGCAAAATATTTCTTAAATTTCTATAAAGCTAGCAGGTGAATAGCTTCCACGTCCAGTTCGGGATTAACATTTTTCTTCCATTTTTTCCTTAAACTAGTCAAATAAGGATCAGAAGAAATCAGCAGTGAATGAAGTAGCAGATCTGGAACATTTGCGTGAATATAGTTGTCGAAATGTTAGTCTTTTTCTAGACTCAGATGCCTCCTCACAAAACAAGTGAACATAATCTGACGCATCATCAAGATGCACGGCCTACTTTAAAAATTTATATCATTTGAATAGGCAAACTTGGGCAGATCAACACCGTACTCAACTAAAAAGCCTGTTAACTCCTACCCCCTCAGTGCCCCTTAGCCCACGATAAGAATAATATGGCACCGATCATAGGCCAAAGGATACTAAAATGAAAATGAGTTAACTGGCTTTTTAGTTAAGAACGGTGTTGGGCAGATACAAGTAATTAATTATGAAAGGCGGTGAGCTATATTTTATTTTTAGTACAAAATCTAATCTTCGGCAAACTTCGCAGATTATTTATTTCCTTGTAGAAAGTGAAACATTTCATGAAAAAAAAAATGTGTATCATAGTAGCTAATTTACTTTATCGAACTAAAAGAAAGATATTTTGGAAAACCAAAGGCGTTTTCTCGCGTTGAAATTATTTTGAAATATTATTTGAAACTATTTAGATGTGACGTCATCATTTAGAACCGAGAAAAAATGAGTAGTTCAAAACGCTGACGTAGTTTGGTGTAACCTCACTTTTTTTTCGTTTTTCTGTTAATTTTTTTGGTGTTTAAAATTAAAATGGATCAACTACTGGTTTATCTAACAAAACCTTCGAGTGTACAGCCCGTTTTAGTAGCATGGATGGCCAGCAATGGAAGCTACATGGATAGTGAAGTTTTTTTATTTACTGTTCTTTTAAGCCCAGAAAATCATATAAAACCACAGGGATACCATGAAGAATGGCTAACAAGATATCTAGAATACGATTTTTCATACATTTTCACGCAAAAACAAAAAAAAAATCGGTTAAAACAAGAATGTAGAATTTTGACGTATCTTCTACGCACGCGTCAGTTTTAAAACTAGAGTGGATTCCGTTTCAAAATATTTTTAACCCGTTTCGATGTGACGTCACCGTTGCAACGCGAGAAAACAAATGTTTCAAACTTTTTAAAAACATTTTAAATAATTTCAACGCGAGAAAACGCCTCAAATATTATCGATTAAATTATGGAGGTTTTTCATTTTATTAAAATATTTACTTGCCTTGCAAAAACTTCCAATGCTGAAATTAATTTTTTGCAGTAGTAATTTTTTTATGGTATTAGTTATATGATATTTATTATGTTATAATGGCATGAAATATTTTAAATAATTTTTATTTTTATTTGAAGCAATTTTGGCCGCATGATCCCATATGACCTTACCATCGTGCGGCGGCGACGGAATATCTTTCTGGTAAAGTTTTTTTTATAGATTTGTTGGCCGTCCAATTCTTCTTCTTAAAGTAATTTTTACTTGCGGCGGATATAAAAAAAATGGAATAAGATTATATATTACTTGAGTAGTAAAAAAGTTATTCCGTATACCTACGGTTTTCTGCCGTTTTTAATTTTTTTGAAAAATTCTTTATGGAGGCACCTTCTAGGGTCTCTAGGACTCCAAATCCGTCGGCGCCGATTTTTTTGTTTAATGCAAATACGTAATGGTTTTTTTTGGTTGTTTTGGGTTCGGTTGGTTTAATTTTCTTAAGGTTGGGTTGGTTTAAAAAAACTCAAAAAAATTAAATCGGCGCAGAAGGATTTGGGGTTCTAGGGACCCCAGAAGATGCCTCCATAAAGAATTTTTCAAAAATATCAAAAACGGCAGAAAACAGTAGGTATACGGAATCATTTTTTTACTACTCAAGTAATATATTTATAATCTCATTCCCTTTTTTTTACATTCGCCGCAGGTAAAAGTTACTTTATGGAGACAAATTGGCTACCCCCCAAATCTATAAAAAAAACTTTATCAGAAAGACATTCCGTCGCCACCGCCGCGAAAGCACAAAGCACTTAAAAAAATATTTTACTCGAATGAGTACCAGAAATACAACCCAAATACACAAAGTGCCCACATATTGGCAACGCTATAGTAGTATTTGATCGAATCACGTTGGCATCGTTCTTTGCGAACCGATTTCAATTTGCAAGATTGCAAAAGCAACGCGGCACGTTCACGTCATTACCCTTCGAGCTTTGCACAAGAACTGACTAATTCTTATTTATCTTAAAAAATTTTAATACATCTTTTATTAACAGCTTTATTTTTAAGGAAAAGTTTAATATATTGTATTTTAATTTTGTAAATTAATAAATCTTGTTTTATAAACTAAAATCCTAGTATTTTCCTCCATAAAATGTTAGAAAATTGTAAAATATTGCACTAAAATATATATAAAAAATTGTCTTTTTATTTTAAAATTCTAAATATTATTTCCACAAAAATAACCATCTCAGGTATTCATTTTTAAAAAATATTTGAAATGAAAACTTGCTCTATTAAAAATTACGTCTTAAAATAATTTCTTTAAAAAACTATAATAAATAGTACAAAATGCTATGCATTGTTTTTGACTCAGTTTGACTCAGCCTTGAAATCTAGGCTTTTTATCCTATTAAAAAATTGCGTTGACAGTCTCTCTGGCCCCATTTCCACCAACTTTAATAAAAAGTTTAAGGTTGCTTTTACGATCAGGTTAGATAAATACGGCAAAAGCATACAGGCCTATAAGTCTTACATCTTTTGTGCTTTAAACCCTTGAGAAATTGTTAGATAGGCATATAAGGGATGAGATTATGGAATCAAGAACTTTTCTCGAAGATCAGCATGCCTATACAATAGGAAGATCAAGGGAAACAGCACTCTAGCCACTAGTAAAGCTGGCAGAGAAAACGATCGAAGACAAGGAAGTGCTTTTGGGGCTTTCCTGAACATAAAGGTAGAATTTGACAACACCTTCTTCGACTCAACAATTAGATCGCTAGGGAATACAGGCCTCGAGGAAACATGCTGCAGATGGATAGGCTGCATGCTTGAGTCCAGGATTGTATTTACTGATCTGCTAGGTGAGACTGTAGCAGTCCGGGAGGCAGGGGGCTAGCCGCAGAGAGGAGTTCTCTCTCTTCTTGTCATGAGCGGGCCTCCAAGGACACTAAAGCAGTTAGGCTTCAAAGTGATAGGATACGCAGATAACCTTGTCATTATACTTCCTGTAGAATTCAACACAACCATTAGAGGTCGAATGCAACCAGCCCTAAGGACTGTGGAAAAAATGGGCTGATAGAGAAAAACTAGTCAGCTCCCAAAAGACGGTTATCATCCCTTTTACCAAAAGAAGAAATTTAGTGGGACTCATACCTCTAACCTTAGGATATGAGGTAGTTCAGCTATCAAGAGATGTTAAATACTTGGGGGTTATACTAGACTTGTCATGAGCGGGCTTCCAAGGACACTAAAGCAGTTAGGCTTTAAAGTGATAGGATACGCAGATAACCTTGTCATTATACTTCCTGGAAAATTCAACACAACCATTAGAGATCGAATGCTACGGGCGCTAAGGACTGTGGAACAATGGGCTGATAGAGAAAAACTAATCAGCTCCCAAAAGACGGTTATCATCCCTTTACCAAAAGAAGAAATTTAGTGGGACTCATACCTCTAACCTTGGGATATAAGGTAGTTCAGATATCGAGAGATGTTAAATACTTGGGAACCTAATAAAGAAAGCGGAAATCACAGCTATACGAGACGGTGGTAATACCATTCATTACGTATGCATCTCTGGTTTGGTGGCCAAAAGTAACTGTGATGCTCAGACTAAGCAAGGTGAAAAGACTTGCTTGCCTCAGCGTCTCAGATGCAATGAGATCTATATTAGCAACTTCGATGGAGTTAATCATTAATAGTCAACTAGACCTTCCCCCACTTCACTTGATGGTACAGGGAGAGACAAAGATCGAACTCTTTCGTCTTCAAAAAACCATTAACCTACAAACAAGAATGCATAATAGGGAGGAGAGGTTTTTAGATATACCAATCCTATACATCAGATCAGACCAGATGTCACCAAAGTACCTATACGAACCAACTCTCGAAGTAATTATACAGGAGAGAGTAGTAGTGGTGATCAGGACCAAATAACCTGCTGCCACAGGAAGAACTAATCTGGTAAACAGACAGATCAAAAACGAAGGCAGTGGGGCAGGCCCATAAAATGTAAAAGACAGAAACATCCGAGTTGGAAAATTTCACGTATACTCTTGGAGTGGCCTCGGTGCCCAAAACCACAGGTCACGTCTCTTTTAAGTCACCTTCAGTCGCCTTCCACAACTAAAATGTCGGAGTCCAGCCGCGTCTCATGGAGTTTCGATCTCGGAAAAGTCTAGGTCTCCTTTTTTGGGACACCGGCTACCGTTAGGGTCTCCTCCACCCAATTTGGTGGGAGTCCTCGGTCGTCCATCTTTGAGCCCCTTAAACTTCTCAGTGCAGTGTCAACTGTGCCGCCATCTTCAACAAATAAATTAAAGCACAAAAAACAAAACCCCTATCGCCCAAGCACTTGACCAAAAGTCAAAAAAACAATTTAATTATACTTTACATACAGTCAGTAGCTTGTTACCTTAATTAATAATGTTCAGAAAATTGTTCATAATGGCCTATTTTTCTACTGATTCGTAGGTTGTGTTCTAAAATTATTTGAAAAATAAAATTATAAAAAAACAGCTATTTTTTAAAAATAATTTGAAATGGCCGCCGTGCATGGGTATTTTGTCTGTAACTTTGCAAAAACTTGGCGGAAACTGGGCATTGATCCTATAATGAATAAAAAGTCCCAGTGTAAAAAAAATAATTTTAGAAATAACGTTCAAATGAGTAGAAATGCATGCAGAATTAATTTTAGTTGGACAATTTTCAGAACATTATTGATTAAGGTAAAAAGCTCTTGACCTTACCTACTATAGGTCTTTTGTATCGCATTTTCTTCTAAATATTACCTATTCCTTAGATGCTTAGACTTTGCCACTAATTACATCGATATATTACTGTTGTAAAACATCCTAAGTACTTTTCAACTGTGCTATATTTAATAAAGACGATTTTATTTATTTTATTTATAGAGTCTATTTTTTAAATAATGTTTAATTACCTTTTAAAATTTTTCCACTTTTGGTCAAATGCTTAAAGGAAAGGGTTTTTGTTTTTTTTTATTTTATTGCTTTTTCATTTCTTCTTAGAATTCTTTTACTTTTTTTTAATTTTTAGAAGTTTTTTAACATTTTATTGTCAATTTTGAATAATTTTTAACTTACTGATTTGTATATAGTCATTACAGCCTAAAGATGGGGACATAATTGCTCTGAAACCGGTTACCAAAAAATGTTTTAACTGTGGGAAAATAAAGACAAATAAACACACGACAAAAAAACCTGTTTTTTTGTAATTGATAAATCTACTTTAAAATATTTTTATAACCTTGCTTTTTTTGTAGCAAACAGCGGTTGGGCTTACCAGTTAAAAAATAATGTATTCCAAATATATGTGTTTTTAGATATTACAATTGCCAACATAAATTTCAGAGAAAATTTGTAAACGTAGTAAACAAATAACTGCACAAACTAATCAGTATTGACCACCACCATAATGAAGTGTCAGATTTTCGTTCCAAAATGTCCCTAATAATATTAGTTTACAGCAATAAATAATAGAAACACAAAAAGAAAGCATTTTATGCACTTTGGGACTAGAACAGTTTTTTTTAATTCCTCAATTTATGGACTTAAGTGGCACTTTTAATCCATCAGGGATCAAAAGTAAATTTACTCCCTCAGGGATTAAATAAAAGTACACAAGAACGTATACAGGGTGTTCCAAAATCGATGCTCACCATGGGGATCTTCTAAGCGGTAGGAGATAGGAAAAGGGCAAATTTGCGCAATTTGAAGCATTGCTCAAAACCAAAAAAAAGTTTACAAATTCCGGGTAGTTCCGCAGATACGCAAAAAAACCGAAATCTTTATTTTTAGTTTTTATTTTTCTGCGCCCTTATTCTTAAAGCTGTCAAAAAACACTTCAAACTTTCTAGTGCCACTTTTTTAAGATCTACCTAATGTGAGGTCCGTTTGAGAGATTTGACATTTCAGTGTGACAGGATCACTATTCAGTTCATTTTTTCTTATGGACAGATGCTTTTTTTCTCCTGCCGTTTGGTTCATAAAGGATAACAGATATTTTAAGACCTCATTTTGACAAGTACCTGACGTTTTGAGTTAATTTACCATCATCAGCCCAAATTCAAAAACTAAAAAACAACGAAAAAAAAGTATTTTTAAAACATTAGGTAAAGTTATTTTGTTATAACAAAATTTCAAAGGAACTGTCATTTTTAAAATGTTAAAAAAAGTAGTGCAATCGGGTTTCCAAAATATATTGAGTAAGTTAAAGGCAAAAATTAAATTTGGGCTGATGATGGTCAATAAACCCAAAAAGTCAGGTGACTTGTCAAAATAAAAACTTTGAAAGTAATGTCACGCTTCGCTTACTTTAGAGCTTGCTCTAGGATTAGTGTCCTTAGGACAGTTAGGTATTTAAATCGTCTTTTGATGAAGCTATAAAAAAAAATATTTTGTCCACCAGGGTCAATCATAGTCTTAAGTAATTCAATTCGATTTTTTCAAAGCAATTTAAAAAAGTCTTGTTATATTTCCCACAAAAACTAAAATTCATAATATTTTTGCGCTCCGGCTATAATTATACGACAAAAAAAAACAATAGAAAGAACCCTGCAGAAATTACATTGGGGATTGGCTTTTGCAAGTTGTTTTCCCACAACTTTGTTGAATACCGCCAAAATAAAACGATTCGTTTCTCGATTTGTCCATGTAAAAATATTTTTTTGAGAGTTCTTTGGTACCACCAGAAAAGTAACTGATTTGTGAATTTTAAAAACGAAAGAAAATTATGGCCAGATTTTAATAATTTTTACATATGTTAATAAAAATAATGAGAGTAAGCTAAAAAAACATGTTTGCTTTAGTGGTACCATTAATCGGAAAAATGGTAGGTACCTTTGATGCTTTAATATTTCTGAAATATTAGTGAAATACGAAAAGTGATTTAAAATAACTTATAACTTACTTATTAACTTATTAAAAATGATTTAAAAACTTATGGGTTATACAAACTTTTTCTGGACAAATTCAATTTAAAAGCTTCATAGGAATATGTTGGTACCGATAGGTATCCATTGGTACCCGTATTTGACCAATCAAATTGTTCGTGTGTTATATGCTTTCAAGCGAACTTGGGCTTGCCGGTAACGAAAATGATAACATTTTTCTGCTTTTTTACGTTGTGTTCCCAACAGAATGCGTAAAATTATTTGGCAACAAATCGCCGTTTCTTCACCATAAGTTTGACGTTGTCAAGCCTACTTTGATTTTTTAAAAAAATACAAAGCCGCTGCATGCCGCCATGTTAAACATATATTAAGAGTTTTAACTTTTTTCACTCAAATGCATGCGTAAAAGCCACTTTTCCGCACTTAGGTAGGAAAAACACTACCTCATTTTTCTTTCTCGTAGAAAAACGGTAATAGTAACCGGAAAAATGTTATCAAATTCGTTACCGGCAACCCAAAGTTAGCCAAAAAGCACATACCACACGAGCAATTTTATTGGTCAAATACAGGTGCTAATGAGTACTAATTGGTACCAACATATTCGTATTAAGCTTTTGGATTGGATTTGTCCATAAAAAGTTTTTATAACCTACCTATAATATATTTAAAATCACTTTTCGTATTTCTTGAATATCAAAAATATTAAAAAACATTAAATTTTTGAAATGTATGGTACCACTCAAGCTAAAAATTTTTTCTTTAGCTAAGTGACATTATTTTTAATAAAATATGTGAAAATTTTGAAAATCTGACCATTGGTTTAAAACAAAATGAGAATTATCATTTTCTTAAAAATGGTCGCTTTAAAACGTACAAATCAGTGACTTTTCTGATGGTACCAAAGAAACCATATAAAAACGTTTTTATATGGGTGGAGGGGGTATTTCATTCCAGACAAACAGAGATTCGAATCATTTTATTCCGGCGGTAATTAACAAAGTTGTCGAAAAAAACTTGGACCATGTCCAAAAATATAGCGTAAAAACACGTCAACTTTAAAGCTCCAAATCTCAGAAAGTAATCCTGCTCCCTATCTCGTTTTTCTTATTTTTTTGCTTTGTTGATCGAGCACTACAACATATAAAAAAGTTATTTCATTTAGCCGAAAGTCATTTCCAATGTAATTTGTGCAGGATTCTTTGCCCGAAAAACACCAATATTTGGAGAAAACTTGAGGAAATTTAATTTTTAGATAATGGTAATTAGATTTTCTTAAAATATTTTGCGCAATTTTTTTTTAATTCGGGTAAAAAATGGATGAGAAAATTTTTTGCACCCGTTTTTTTACAAAAGCACTTTTTTATACCTTCATCAAAAAAATTATTTTAGTAACTGTCTGCAAATAACTAAAGCATGGCTTTTTTGGTTACCGATGCAAAAAAAACTTTTTCTTTTATCACGGGTGCAAAAAACGATTTCTGTCCGTTTTTTACCCAAAATTAAAGAGAAATAGCAGAATATAGTAATATTGAAAAAATCTAATCATTCTTTTCTAAAAATTAAGTCATGAACTCCAGTTTTCACCAGGTATTTACGAAAAAATCATTTGAAAACATCGTCAAGATATCAAACTGTCAAAGATTCAAATATCGCAACAATGAACGTCACCGAGTAAAAAGGCACATCGCTATGGAAACGATTGTTATTTCATTTTTTTTAATTTATTCATTTATAGTGTAAAGATGGTGTGTTGCGAGAAGTGCTCTTCGTTCGAGATTTTTAAAAGTATTTTCCTGTTTTAATAAAGGTTTGATAAAGGTATTAATAAAAATAGTGTTAACAACTCGCGGCTAAACTTTGCTTTTTTTACTCGCGTTTAATACCTCGCTACGCTCGTTATTTCAACCAACGCTTGTAAAAAAGCCCTATTTTAGCCACTAGTTGTTAAAACTTCTATTTTGCGTGGGTAACCAAAAAAGAGATTTACGGGCAGCTACTAAAATCGTCTTTTTGATAAAAGTATAAAAAAATGTTTATTTCACCAATGTTAAGTTGTCATCCATATATTTGAACTAGCTTAGGATTCGATTTTTTAAAGCAATTGAAAACACTTAAAAACTGACTTAAACTCACCTTTACTTTTTTTTAGATATCCATAAAAGTCTTATTCTATTTTTTACACGAAATGAAATTTAACATTTTTGCGCACCCGGTATATACGACAAATAAAACGATCGAAATTTTCCCGAAAAATACCGCAATTTCCCGATGAAATCGGTCCTGCTGAAAACTCGCTACTGCCACAAAAATTCAGTTGTTTTCTGCTGTTCGCAATCGCAGATGTCAACGTGGATTTTACAAGAGAAAAGTAGATATTTATTGGCCTTTATTTTTCTTTGAACCTTTTAAGTATCCATAAAATCCTTTGAAAACATTTTTCCATTATATTAAGTAATTAATTGTCATAATTTTAGTTTAACTATAAACAATTTTTGTCAACAGCACTTAATAATTATTAATAATTTTGCGCACCTATAACTATGAGATACAATAATGGCCCAAGGATCGGAAAATGTGTAACAATAATAGACACTTACAGTGAGATTTACTAAGATCTAAAAGTGCCCTCACAGGTCTAAGTATTTACACCTGGGGGGGGGCACTAAATTTTAAAACCCATTTTCAAAAAACACTTACCCATACAGAAAAGACACAAAGTTATTGATTTACTTTGTATTGTTATTGCAAAATTCCACTGGAAAACTTTTTTTTCTCAAAATATACCATTTTAGGAGAAAATGCCCTAAAACGAATTTTTTTTTGACAGGTTTCAAAATGGAAAATGGTGAATACGCCAAAAATTTGGCATGATATATAATAAAGTGAATCTCGTGTCCCCAAATAAAAATTAAAATAACACTCGTGGCATATCAGACAATGCGTTTTTGTTTCTCACTTCATTACAGAATCCAGACACCTACAGACCTGTTTCGTCCTTATTTGGAATCATCAGGAAGTCATAGGATTGTACCTAGCAGTTGAAGCTACACAGGCACCATGCACACCTCTCGAATTTAAAACAAAAAGTTTGTAATCCGCAGAGACGCAGTACCTGTGTGCGCCACCTGTCGAATAAACTGAGAACAAAAACATCAAAATTGAAAAGTCCAGAAGACCGTGAATACAGAATTATGTACTTTTCAGCAGGCTATAAAGAAGAAATTCAATTCAATTCATTTATTTTATATGAATGCATATTGATACATAGGATATACACGTCAATACACTTTTAAATATTACAAAACTTACGTTACTAGCTAACACTAATATGGCTATTTGTCAAAATTTAAAAATTAGATTTTTAAAATTCAAGACACAACACGAGAATAAACAAGCAAATAAACATATTTTACGTTACATTTAAATAATGATAAAATCTTACATTATCAAGCTAAAATACACAAAAAAAATAAAAACACAATTTAAAAAAAAAAATTCAAAAGAACAATCCGATAAATAAACAAGCAAATAAACATAGTTTTCCTTCCATTTAAATAATGATAAAATCTGTGAAAGTATAAGGTCAGTAACATGACTCTTAAAAAGAGGTAACGTTCGCAGCAGCACCGCCCCCAATTGGAGCTTCATACTACATGGCCCTAATTTTAAGGCATCAGCAAGCAATGGCTCCGGAGGAGGCTTGTTGCGCAGAACTAAAAAGCCAAAATATTTAAAAGAACAACAAAGTGAATCTCGTGTCCCCAAATAAAAATTAAAATAACACTCGTGGCATATCGGACAATGCGTTTTTGTTTCTCACTTCATTACGACCAGGCCTCCAATGTCTAATGGAAAATCCAGACACCTACAGACCTATTTCATCCTTGATATAATTGATGTATTTCATTCATATATGCTTCTCTTTTGATATTTTGACCACGGCCCGTCACGGCCGCCATCTTGAATATTTTAAAATGGGGGATCATGCCCAAAAATAATTAATTAGTTTTATAACAGGGTTAAGCGGACCTGTCGAAATCTACAACAAAACTTAAATAAAGTAAGTTCGTTAAGTCTCAACGTAAACAGTTTTACTGCTTACCGCATAAATACCCCCCCCCCCCACTCCTTCCAATTACCACCAATGTTTTTTTTAACTACAAATTTATATTCAGCGGACCGAAAAACCCTAGAATTAATGTATTATATGCCTATGTTATTAGGTCGATTTTTTTAATAAAATCAACCCCCCCCCTCCGTTGAGGTACCCCCCAGAATAAAAATAATACCGGATTAGGATTAAGACGACTCAAATCCAACTTAAATGATTTTCCACACACCAATATCTTGCTCAGATATATTTTTCTGTAGTTTTTTCAAAATGCCCAAGGGTGTCAGAGTGGCATCAATCGGATTCTTAAAATAGAGCATCTAGGCTAACAAAATCAGCAAAAAAATTTTTGTACTATTCATTTCCCACTTGATGCAAAAATCGTGGTTTGGCAACCAGACTTATATCTGTGTTTGAGGTTATAAAGTTGGTGATTTTTAGGCCACCTCTAGGGGGTGATTTAAATCTATAGCCCCCAGAAAAAATTGTTTTGTGGCAATTAGTAATAAGCTCGTTTATAATTTCCCTAAGTAACCGTTTTTGCAAGGATTAATTTAACTTATTTGATTGTTTGAAGTTGTTCATTAAACAATAAAAAAACCTTCAATTTTGTCCAGGGAAACGCCATATTTTGAACCCGTTTTCAGCACAAAAAATATATTTAAGAGGGCACTACGAGGCAAAACAAACTTAAGTGAAGGTCACTGATTATGCACGAAAAATATACTAAACAAAAAAAAACAAAACAACTATATTAATTTAGTTACAAACTGAAATTAACACATTGAGGTTATCTAAAACCTCAGTCCAGAAAACTGTCTTTACTTAAAGCTCACTCATTTCAAAACTGTAGGTTTTATCAGTTGGTGTTGGTGCAAGCCAAGGTACAAGCAGAGGTAAGAGATTCGAACACGCGGTTTGTGATTTGAACGCAGCTAATATTTTGAGACTGACATTTCGACAGTGACAGAAATGTAAACAAAAATTGCATTTAGGATTTTTAATACATTTCATAAATAAAAAAACCTTTTAAATAAATACAAAATTAATCTATGAAAGGTAAATTTTAATTTGCTCTACAGAGTGTTTACTATTTAAACCCTACATGAGTTTAAATTTTTTAATTTTCTTTTCTTCTAAGTTGAAACTTTTTCTTAAATCTAACAAAATATTGTGTTAAGATGACTATTCAATAAAATAATTTATTAAAATTCTTCTTATAAATCACACTATTTCCAAAACTCAACGAGGGTTGGTTAAAAATGCTTAAAATCAAAAATTTTACCTAAACTTAGGACCGTTCTAAAATAGACTAGGGTAAAATAGGGAGTAATTGGCACTTTAAACGAGTTACCATATGAAATCTAAAATAAAAATAAATATGTACGTTCCTTATATGGTTTTATGGTTTTTATTTATTATAAAATGTATAAGAAATACATAACAAATTATTTTTTGTTTTTGTTTTAATCCATAATTTTTAAAAATGAAGATAACTTTATTTTTACATTTTAGCAGTTGGCATGGGCACCTTAATAAAGTTGTGTTTCTTGAAGGAAATCTAACATTTTAAATGCACACAGTATTTTTTTTTATTTTGCAGTACAAAAACTTAAACCTAAATTTAATTTTTTTAATAATATATTTGCGTAATTCTTTAATTTCTTACTAATACAAGCAAAACACATAAAATATTCTGTGTGGGTTTCTTTATTTTTTAAGAAAATATTTTGGTATGCATGATTGCAATTTTGACGTTTAATACCAGTATTTGTCGTACACATACTTTTTACGCATATGAAGCACACTTTCTGTAGGAATATTTTCTGGAAGTGTTTGCTTTATTTTATTTTCTGGTATGTTTTTTTTCCGAAGCTTTAAAAAGGTTTCTTATGCAACTTTTATTATCTTTGCTGAATTCTACGGGGGCTTGTTCTTTATTATCACGTTTGTTAATAATTATGTTTTGCGCTTCTTTCTTCACATTACATTGCCTGCTACTTTCTATGGGTACTTTCTAATTATTACCATATTTGTTATTTTTTATGTCTTTTTCTTGTTTCTTCGTTTCTTGTTTATCACCATTTTGTTTAAAATTTGTGTTTACATCTTCCTTCTTTACATTATACTGTTTTTTTTTTCCTTTTTTTTTCTTGCGCTATTGCTTTAATCGTTTCTTCTTTTTCTTTTGCTTTAGGTTCCTTTTTTCTTTAATTTTCAGTTTTAGTATTTTTTTTGTTTTGATCTTCTCCTTTTTTTCTATTATGTTTTTATTGAATTAAGTTAAAACATATGGCACTTTCTCAGATTTTTTTTTCATTTTCGTTCTGGTGTTACTGTTTTTGCCAAAAAACTTTCTAGTTTAAGATTTTTAATCGTTTTTTTCCTGTCCAATGACTTCTGTTGAATTCTGTTGAAATTTAGCTAGTAACTCTTCTATAGTCAATGTTCTGGGTATCTCCTTTTTATTTGTTGGAGATGGAGAAAGCTGTGGTTTAATAACTATATTTTGATGAACTATAACCTCTTCTTCTTCCTACATTTATTACTCCATCATCATCACACGTAGCTATTACAACTGGCCTATCATTTAACTCGTTTTCGTAAAAATATTTATTGGTATTTACTTTGTGATTTTTTAAATCTTCATTTTGTATTTGCTGAAGTGTATCAGTAATATAATTTTGATAAGAACCATGTGGTGGAGAGTTGCTTATTCTTGGAACTTCATTGATTGCTGAAACATCAAAAGGGTCATCAATTGAAACGCCAAATGTACAGGTAGGTAGGATTTAAACAAAAAAAATATAAAAAATTAAAGCGTAGTGCCAATAATTAAACTGATTTAAATATGTGAAAACTAAATTGTTGGCACCTGTGCCAATAAATAAAAACAGATTATTAATTTTGGTAGTTATTGCCACTCTTAAAATTTATTGAAACAAAACATTTCTCATTTAATTTTTGTAATAAGATATAAGTTTAGACTTTTAAATAGTTAACTAGATATTTATCTTTAAAAAAAACTTAACTGTGGTAGTTAAAAAAAAGTATCTTCTTAGAAAATCTGTATAATTCCTTATCTTTACTGAACACCACGTGCTTCTTTTTAGGGGGTCAAGTGCGAAATGGTAAAAGGTTACCCTGCCAAAAAAACCACTTCGAAACTCTTAACAACTGATCCAGTCTTGATGAGATTTTAAGAGATTTTATTTTTTTAAAGAGACTTGAACTAGCAAAAACGTATTCCACATGAAGCCTGACAAATTGTTATGATGTTTCATGATGTTACACCAGACACATGAGATTTCATAAGGTTTAGCAAAAAGATTTCACAAGTCTAAAAGAAGGGACATTTTTAAAACATTTTACAAGATTTCATAAGAAATAGGATAAAGGGTTTTGAAGATTTGACAAGATTATTTAAGTATTAAAGTGTAGAATATAGACATGCAAGTACAACCAGATTTTACAAGCAAGAGACGAATTTAAAAGATTTTATAAGTACCTATAAACATAAATTATTAAAAATAATATATAATCAAAATTTAACTATCAAGATATTTTAAGAGATTTCGTAAGTTTATATTAGACACAGGAGATATCATGAGATTTAGCAAGCAAAATTTTGATGAGATTTAAAAGTACAAAGTTTGTAAACTCATTTTGTCCAAGATATTTAATGATTTGGTCCACGATTTGGCCTAAAAAGAGCTATTTGGTCCAGAAGATTGTCCAACTTTTCTATATATTAGACAATGATAAGATATAAATGTATGTTCCACAGGCTTATCAATCAATTTTAATATGGATTCGTTTAAAATCTGAAAATTGGTGAATCTCAATTTTTCCATGTAAACTTGTGACATCTGATGGAGCCTGGGTCTTTTTATAACTGCTCAAAACTGCTGAGAACATGAGAAATCTCATGAAATCTTAAAGTGGTGTTTCATAAACCGCATGAAATTCCGACCAGAACTCGTAAACTTTCACTAGTTTTTTTTACGAGTATAGACGTGGTATTTTTGGCAGGGTACCTACAAGTAACATTTTTAACACAATGGGTTGTTGACAAATTTTGTCAGAAAAAGCATAAAAACGTAAATATTAAGAAAAAAGAGAGCGAGTGCCAATAACTCCTCGAATGCCAATAACTGCTATGCTTTTAGTAAATCCCACCGTTAAAGTTGCACAAATAGAGAGTACTTAATCGTAATCGTATCGCAGTGCGTAGGATCAGAACGGATACGTCGTACAACAACGAGTACGTCTCTTCTATCTCTATGACCACCCTTGCACCCAACTAGCAATTTTTCGTTGTAACGACGTTGCATGACGCAACAGAACGTTGCGTGATAACGATTTTTAACCGACGAAACAACCCGAATTTACACTAATTTGGGGAATAATTTTAAACGTTGTAGTAGTAGTAGTTGCATAGTAGAAGTTATATATTGTCGGCGTTTAGAATTATAACTACAAATAATACTATGAGTCACGTTATAAATAAACAAACTTATAGAAAATGGAGAAAAATATAAATCAACATCTTTTATTATTATAGGAATATATTAAATTATTTTCTGTGGTGATTTGCTGTCGTCCTTGACAATTTCTCAACGCACGTCAGTGTACCGTTGAAAGTCTATCCTGTAGCCCGAAAAAAATGCATGCGCTCTCTTTTGGAACAATTTTTGAAGAAAAAATTCTGTTATTTCTTTTTTCAAAAAAATAAAATTTTGCAAAACTTGCAAGAACTAAATTTAAATTGTTCCTTACTTGATAAGAGACCAATCCAAGATCATAATTCTACAAAAACGACAAAAATAACTTTTATAATGAATTTTTTTCTTGAATAAAAATCAATTGACGAAAAACAGTATGGCGTCCATGGCGGCGCTTTGTTAGTTGTGTTGCAGCTAAGAATCTAACTACTACGCAACTAAATCTGATTTTGTGCGGCTTGGGGTGAAAACTGGAGGGTCATATTCATAGAAATAGAAGAAGTTCTTCTATTTCTTTGGTCATATTCCACGATCCCGCTAATTTATCTGTAACTAAATTCAGAGTATTCCGCTGTCGCACATTTATGTAAAAAGTCTACAATGCGCAAAGTGACCGTGGCGACATCTATTAGCGCACGTATTTATTAGCTCAAGTCACATGCTTTAGCGTATTCCATGTTAACCTCATTTGGAAGATCCGCCGAGTAACTAGCTATATTCTCTCGCTGCCTTTTTCGGCGATAATAGGGATATTTTGGAACGCTTATTTGACACTTCATAGTGGTTGTGGTAATTACTGCGTCTGCGCAATAGCTAAACGTCATTTCGTTGTGGTAAATAACCACTACCACTGCCGTAAGCTACGAATCTAGTTCGTTGTGGTTGTGGTTATTTTTCTGGTTAATTTTAGAGAATTTTGGAGTAATTAATTTTAAAAATAATAAAATATTACCAGGTTCCAATATATAAAATACTTATTTAGTACAATTAAGCCAAATTGTTTATTTTTTCTCATCTTTGAATATTTTTACAAGTGACAGGTTTTAATGTGTTCCAAAAACTCTGGTAAAATCGATGAGTGGTAGTGGTTGTTAAACACTACCACAGCGTCCCAAATATCCCTAATATGTACTGGAATACTAAATTTGCGCTTCATGACAAAACCAAAAAAAAAATTTTTTGATTATGTTGTTTATTGTTATTCATTTGACAGACCCACAGCACAAAAGCCAAAGCCACCTAGATAACAAGATTCTTATCTAGGTGGCGCAATGTGCGACGTACTTAGTACAATCTACCCCCACCCAGCCCCCCTTGGACAGCTAAGCCAACCTACTTTTTTAAAATATTTTACAAAAACATGAAAAATTAAAAAAGTTTCTGACTAAACTGCAAAAAAATTGGTGTGTGGTGCAATAACTATATTAATCTAATTTTAGGGAGTTTTTGACAAAAATATTTAAAACTAAAAGTAATACTCGTGGCATATCGGACAAAGCATTTTGTTTCTCACTTCGTTACGACCATGCATGCCTCCAATATCTAATGGAGAATCCAGACACCTACAGACCTATTTCGTCCTTATTAGGAATCATCAGGTATGGATTTTACCTGCAGTTGAAGCTACATAGGAAACAATGCACAAAGAGTTCGTAATCCGCGGAGACGTGGTACCTGTGTGCGCCACCTGTGAGGAATGTATACAGCTCTCCCGAGAAGTTGGATGAAGAAGCGAGCGACAAGAAAAAATGTGTAGTTCTTAAATTTTATGAAATTTTATGAACCGTCTGAGAATTTTTGGTAAAGCCATTGCACACTGTACAGGGTGTTTCAAATTGGTCACTTTTCGGGGGGTTTAAGGTACTTTCAGGGGAGATAGAAAAAAAACTGACCCCTCCCCCCACCCAAAAAGTCTGCATTTGGAAATAGGGTTTATAACTTTGTTATTTGTGAAAATTTCTGTTTGGTTTAAATTACTTTTTTGTAGATTTTTTTAAACCAGAGTTTGACTGCCAAAATTTTATCTGTCGCGTTTTGTTTTTGAGATATATTTTTTGTTATGGAATTACCCAGCCCGTTTCTTATTTGATTTTTTAAGTCAGCCTAAAATTAAATGATGTGTTAACAATATTAGAAAATAAAAAATACAAAAAAAAATAAAATATTAAAAGTAAGTTCTTAACAAAAAAAATATATAAAAATAAAAAAATACAAAAATTAAGGTAATTTGAAAAATCAAATAAAAAAAAGGATCACTTCGTAAGAAAAATACCAACTTTGTGTTATAAACAAAAGTGACAAAATCCAGTTTCAAAATCAAATTCTGCTTTAAAAAATCTACAAAAAAGCAGTTTTATTCTAGAAATTTTTACAAATAAAGCTATAGACCCCATACCAAAATGCATATTTTTCAAAAAGCTCCCCATAGGTAAAAAATAGATTGATCTACCAAATTGCGGTTTTCACCTTTAAACTCTTCTTAAAAATTAAGCCTCGCAAGTGAAGGCCGTTTTTTCTATCTCGTCTGGAAGTACTTTAAACCCCTCAAAAGTGCCCAATTTGAAACAGCCTTTATAAAAGGGCATATGGTAAAAGGTACCAGCTGTGGGTGTCCCATTATATTTTAAACCCCTCGTAAACTTGTAACTGTCAAAAACTTACCATAAGCTTCAGTTTTAATCTCTCCACTATAGATAAACACAATTTTTGAGGAAGAAAAGGCCAATTCAAAAATGGAGTAATATATAGGTTCTATTTAAAAATACAAACATGATGTCTAAATTTGACAATTACAAAGCACCCAAAAAATTATAAAATTTTTGGAATTAATGTTTTTTTATTCCCGGTATATCGTATTAAACCAGTTAACTGCGGGTTCAATATATAATGAGACCCCGGTACCCACAGAGACAACATAATAACTTACGGAGACTAACAGAAAGAGAGGGCCGCGCAGGAACTACGTTCCTGTAGCGCATAGCGCATTGCGGCGGAGAGTGGAAGTAATGCTTGTATTAAGTAAATACCTACCTTGCCCCGTCCATCTCTTTTTATATGATCATAAAAGAAAGAAAGAACATTCTTCAATGTCGAAATATATTTCACACAATTTAATTTTGTACCTGCCGGTTTTGGCCACCGCTTGTCAAAGTCTGTCAAGCCTGGCAAGCGGCTTTTTTAGATTTTCAGTGATTTGTTTTAATCAGTTGTGGTTAGAAATTGCGCGAGTTTATGGGATTAGCTATATAGAGGATTAACAACTTATTGTAAAGTCTAAAATGCCATTCAAATCAGGCTGGATCACTACCAATAAAGCTAGAGAGCATGAGAGTATTTGAAGAGTGCCGAAAGTTGGGATTTACATTTTTGCAAATCAAATCTCTGAAGAAAATATTGTGATGATTTATACAGCAAGAAGATAATAGGTTAAAATACAACCAAAAAAAGAGATATAGGCTAAAACATTTATAAAATCTGTAAGACCTTGAAACTGGGATTTTTTTCCAATTAATAAAAGAAAATAACATAGTAAAATGTTGTTACCTTTAACATTTGATATAGTAGCGCACCCAGGAATTGACTTCTGGGAGAGGGGGGGGGGGGGTTAGGGATAAATAAAAAAAAACTGAATTTGAATTAAAAATGTGACCATAACCAGACTTCTTAGGGGGGGGGGGACTTTTAACCCCAACACCCCCCCCCTCTCGGTGCGACAGTATTTGATAATATTCCTCAACATAGTTATAACCCCTCCTCCTATTTTAGATTTTTAAAGAGTCTAAAAAACTTTTTGTAAGCTAAAGAAAGTTTTTTATCTGCATTAAATAGTACAAAATTAGTTAAGGTTTGTATAGAGCTAAAACCTTTCGCAAACGCATTGCTTTTTAACATCAAAAAGTATGGAAAAGCGGCGCCTGTTAAGTTTTTTCATATCATTTTATTATTAAATAAGTATCTTTAAAAAATTAACCAAAAGAATATATGTATTTTATTATGCGTCTGGCTATACAAGTAGTTCCTTTCTGTAGCCATCGGCTGCGCTCGTGTCGCCGTCACACAATGTTCCCCAAGTATAACACAGTATCGGTCACTCTCGCGTAGCTATTACTTTCTCTATAGGTACCCATAAATCAGGGGCGAATACATCTCCTGCAAAAGAAGGTAACCTAATTATTATGTCGCAAGCGCAAAGTTAAAAAATATTATAATATTTCCTTGAAGTTTCCAGTTTAAATATATATTTGCATCAGAAAAGAAACCTTTAAATGCGAAAAACTGAAAAAGTTTTGGAAAAGTCCAATGTGCCATTTTAGAAAATTATTCGAAATAAAATTCTAAGAATTTTTGGAAAAGTCGTTGCAAAAATATTTATATATTTGCACCCAAGCTCAGAGTTTACTGGTGTTATTAAGTCTACACGAAAAGCATTCCACTTCTAAAGTTCAAAACTCTATGACGATCGTCACAAGCTTCGCAGTGCGAAATTTGAGGAGGTAGATTCGGGGTGAAGTCGTCAAGGGGCGCCACTCGTCAGGAGCTTATCTCACGTGCCTCCAGATATGAAGTGGAGAGGAACTCTAATGCCATAGTCACGTGTAAAGGTCATTAGAGATGACTGCCTTGTGACTCCCTATAAGAAATCACAAAATTTATATTAGAAATAGTTAATTTTTTGTGAAATTAAATAAAAATTACACATTTTTAAACTTTTTTTTAAGTCTCACAGGATCTTTTTAACTGTCAAATCTTGTAATGCAATTTTTTGAAACTTCCAGTAAACCGATTAAAAAAAAATCGTTAAATATGTATTTTCCGGAGGGATATATTATAAAAAAATATATATATATAATTTTCGGCTTTGTTAATGTACCACATATTTTCTATAATAATATTAGAAATGTCCATCACTGGGTATTTGTTTGTCTGATTTGTTTTTTCCAGCGCAGTGGACTATCCAATCCAGGCATCTGGGAGGTTGGTACAAGGAAAAAAAGGTGGAAAGAGCGCTACATAGACTTGACATTTGTGATCCTCAGTTGGTATTGAAAAAAATTCCCCTTACTACTATACCTCTGAGGCCAGTAATAAAAAGGGTTTCCGCACAGCACTTACGAAAGGTAAAAAACTAGTAATGACCATAGAGAAAATAATAGCTACGCGAGAGTGACCGATACTGTGTTATACTTGGGTTTTAACCTATATCTCTGTTTTTTTGTTGTATTTTAACCTATTATCTTTTTCCTTAACTCTGAATAAATCATCACAATATTTTCTTCAGGAATTTGGATTGCAAAAATCTGAACCCCAATTTTCGGCACTCTTCAAATAGTCCCATGCTCTCTAGCTGTAATGGTAGTGATCCAGCCTGATTTAAATGGTATTACAATAAGTTGTTAATCCACTATATATATATATATATATATAGCTAATCCCATAAACTCGCGCGATTTCCAACTAAAACTGATTAAAATAACTCACTTTTGAAAATCTAAAAAAAACCACTTGCCAGGCTTGACAAACTTTGACAAGCCGCAGCAAAACCCGGCAGGTACAAAATTAAAATTGTGTGAAATATATTTCGACATTGAAAAATGATCTGTCTTTCTTTTATGATCATATAGAAAGAGATGGACGGGGCAAGGTAGGTGTTTACTTAATACAAGCATTACTTTCACTCTCCGCCGCAATGCGCTATGCCCTACAGAAACGTAGTTCCTGCGCGCCCTATCTTTCTGTTAGTCTCTGTAAGTTATTAAGTTTTCTCTGGTAATGACTAGAGTCCCTCTATACATTTGACAGTTTACCAGATGCAGGCAACTCATATTGCCCTCTCTTTCTAGTTTTTTTCATATTTGCATGTAAAAGCGATTTTATGAAATGGACTGATGTTTTGTTGTCTCTTTTTATAATTTACCCAGACAGTTTTTGAAAGATTGATTTTTTTTTTGGTTAGTTAAATATGTCAAGTTTTAACAAAGAAGAAACAAAAACAAACAGTGTATATACAGGCGGAGATATTAAAAATGTAAATAATAGGTAAAAATAAAAAGACTCCTATTGATCTATATTTCTGTTACTCTTTTCCTTATAATAAAACACGGAAAATAATGTACTATTTATTAACAAAGTACATGCTAAATGCATATGTTTGTAGCTACTGCTTATAGCTCACGTACCTCGCAAATTCGGCTATTTTTATGAATTTTATAGCTTGGTAAATGCATGTTTTCTTTCTACTTTTCTTGAGTTTCTTTCTCCGTTCGATAACGGAACAATACAAATTCGTCGAGGCAAGTGTTCTTAATCGGATTTTTCTTAATCAAAAATGTCACAGTGACAAAATTATTTATTGTCAGAGATTACCAACTATCATTGCCAATACACAATTTGTTTTTAAACATTTCCCTAGCATCTGTCAAATCCAGTTGCTCACCTCTGGTCGATGCCTCAGATATTTAATAGGCCTTCCATCTACTCGCGTTTTAGTGAGCTTTAAACGTACGTGGTGGTCATTTTGACAATTAACTAATGTAATATCTGTCAACAGTGTCAAAAATGGCAGCAGCATACGTGTAAAAGGGTAATAAAACGGAAGGTGTTGGCTGGCCTCCATGTCGGAGGAGAGGACCTGTCAAATATCGTATACAGGGTCTCTAGTAATGACTAGCGGTTATATAACATCACTAAAAAAATCGAAACATCTTTAGCAAAAACACGCAAAAAGGACGAAAACACCTCATTTTGACTAAAAATACAAGACAACAAAATGACTAATCCTAGTAACTTTTGGTTTGGTGTAAAAAAATATCTTTCTAATAAAAAAAATTAAAATGATGGAAGGTTTTCTATTAACAAAACCACAGCCTCCGACTGACACGATCAAATTATAGGTTTCTTGTTTGCCGGTGTGTCGTGGCTTCACAGTCCGCGAGGTCCTAAAACTTAATAAACTTAATAGGCTAAAAAACAGGGAAGAGTGTAAAAGGTAACTTAGTCCTACTCCGTCATTCACGCCGGTAACCAGGCCGAATTGGGTCGATAATCCGTGGAGGTAGCCTTAGTTACACGCTCCCCAAATTAAGGTTTTGTTAATAAAGATTAAAAAATAAATATTGATTTTTCTTTATTTCTAGTAAACTAGTAAAACATCTTATAATTACTGGTCTTAAAATAAAAAAATACTGGCAACAATATCAAAAAAATTGACAATGGAATCTTAAACTACTTACTTAAAATTACATATAGAAAGTTACAAACACATGGAAATGACAACAAGAAAAATAAAAAAAATATACTGATAAAATACATATTAAAATTAGTTTTTTTAACGTTTTTTTTAAAACTCATGAAGTCTTGTTCTAATTTTGTAAAACTCGATGTGCCAAAGATGTACTTTTTTGTGATCGTTTGCCATCGCTCTGGTTTTCCGCTGATCCATATATGCTATTATCAAACTCCGTATCTCCCTCTATTCATTTATTTTTCTTGTCTTCTAGACTTATAACAACCTCGGATTTATAAACTGTTGGCGCATATCTGTCTATAGACGTTTTAGTTCCTGTTTCAGATTCAGATCAACAGATGTTTTTGTCCATATATTTTATACTACGGTATATTAGTAAATTTTAGAATTATTGTTTTTAAATTATTTTTTGTATATATTCGCGACGGTAAGGTTGGGTTAGCGACGGTAAGGTTGAGTTAGCGACGGTAAGGTTGGGTTAGCGACGGTAAGGTTGGGTTGGGTTTGGTTGGGTTGGGTTGGGTTGGGTTGGGTTGGGTTGGGTTGGGTTGGTTTGGGTTGGGTTGGGTTGGGTTGGGTTGGGTTGACAATGACATTTTGAAGACATTCTTAGGTTAAATTTACCTTAATGTTAATTTTTGACGCTTATTTATTCAATTGTGACAATGTTTTTTGTTAACAATTTTTGTAATAAAAGTTTTTTAATTCTGAAGAACTAAGCAGAAAAAGTTATTAATAAGATATCCTTAAGTTTTGATAAGTTTTCAGCATTTGACATTTTTTTTGTAGATTCGTTTTTTAAGGATAATGCACTTTCCTTATGGAAACTGGCTTTCTGTGTGATTTTGCTTATCTTGATGAAAATCTATCATTGCACCATAGCAACAAATCACAAAAATGGCTAAAAATGTTACAAAAGTTTTTGTTTTGAAGCATGTTTGTTAAATACTCAGTGGCAAAATAACAATTGAAATTTGCCTTTTGTTAAAAAAGTCATTTCTCGGTCATATGAATTTAATATTTTTTATGTTTGTGATGCCAGTGTGACGCAACTTATATTTTTCTGTTACTTATTCTAATACTACAATTTGGTTCATAAATATTATTTACATTTTCACAAAAAGTGCAACAAACTGATTTTAGGGAAAAGCCAGAATACCAAAATGTTTAACTTTGAACGCAGTATCTCAAAAACCACATACCAGATCACTGTGGAGCAATGATTATCAGATTTTTATCAGAACAATGAAACCTACAACATATGCAGTTTTGAGCAAAATCCCACATTCTTTATAAAAGATAAGAGCTACAAAAAAAATGTTGAATGCTGAAAACTTACCAAAACTCAAGAATATCTTAGTAATAACTTGTTAACTTAGGGAAGGTATGGTCGACACAGTTGTTAGTTAATAGGTTTTTCCGCCAAGGTCTTCAAATATGTACTTTTTTTGTAATCATTAAATGTTGCTTGACTTTCCATGGCTCTGGCTTTTAGCTGAGAGATATATGCTATTATCAAATTCAGTATCTTCCTCTACTCATTGATTTTTTATTACTGTATAACGTTGGTGCATCTGTTCTTAGCTGTTTTAGTCCCTGTGCAGATTCAGATGAACGTAATCAAGGTGTATCTTCAGCGGGAGAGCCAGCAGCAATGATTGAACCGAGCGTTTATTACAATTTATAACGTGTGGCTTACCAGTACCCTTGTTTATAAATTGGGGGGCAATGTTTCCATGTTGAGATTTATTTGTTCGAAACCTGCACGTACTCCAGACCAAATGAGAGAGATAAATGGCGTGATCGATGGAGCATTTGTTTATGACTTGTTTCTTTACTTTTTTGTTTTTGTATTAAAAAACAACAGCAAAAATAACCTTTCAAAAAAATGTCAAATTCAATCATATTTTGATTTGACACTGTTGACAGTCAGTGTTCCCACACTACTATTTAAAATTAAGGAAACCAATGTCACCAACCCAAATCTCCACAACATGGCGGCGAAAATGGCAGAAGACACGCGGCAGTGATTTTTATGAAAATTTCCCATAGGTATTAGCAATCCAAGGTTTCTACATCCGTGTGTTTCCCCCAAAATTATCATAGATTCTGATAATTATGATGTTCCTGGCAACCTTGCTATCGATTGACGGCTGGCAGGGTAGCCGCCGATCGGCTTATCGAGCATACTCCTCTTGACAGATAAAATAGATAGTTTTTGGTCGTGCCAATTTTCATGCCGATAACTTCGCCGACAACGATAACTTTAGCACTATTCGAAAATTTAAAATAGCCTATTAGGTACAGGTTTTATGTCGACGGTTCGGTTGTTGTTAAATTTACTGCTTTTATCTGAATGCGTTTGTAGCAGTTATCTATTTAATTATACATCAAAGAACGCTCAAACAGAAAAACACATTTGGGTGTGTCTTTGGTACTCAGGGCAGCGCCACCCGGTCCGATATGGTGCGGAATTTATTAAAAGCTCTCCACGGCAGCCCTTAACCATATAAGACGTTCAAATATCAACAGTGTCAAATAGTGTGAGTCGTCGGGCATTTTGGGCACGACCAAAAACTATCTAATAAAACCAAGATATTAGGAATCTTGTTCGAAGAAATCCTAAGTTCTATATTGGAGGGAGAAGATATAATGATAAAATTAATTCAATTATGACGAAAAAATAAAAAAACAAGATAATTTGGGATCTTGTCTCAAGCGGAGTTTTTTCAGTGTGGGGTTTATAGGTATAGTTGATGACTCGTCCGATTAAGTTAATAGTGTCTACGGGACTCAAGAAAGTGACGGTAAACAAAGAGGAACAACAGCAACAATCTATTAAAAAACAAAATAATAATATATTACTAAAAAGTATAACAAAAAATACCACTTGAAGGATTTTCGATTTACAATTGGTCCTGGTTCTGGTTTTGCACTAGAACCAGAACCGATCCTTCCACTTTAAAACAATGACATCACAGTTACAACCCGCTTATGAAATTTTAGAACCAGCCTGGTAGGTGGATTCAGCGCTTTGGTTGAAAACATAACCCCTAAAATTTTGCAAAATAATAAGTATTATTTCTTTATTCATTATTTTAAACCGTCAAAATTTACTTATTGTGGAAGTAAAACTTAAGAAAATAATATAATGGCAAGTCGATTTAATGGATGTGACTACGTCCTTCTTCTAGGTTCATATAACTGTGACCTATATACGGCGGTAATTTTTGTGAAATTTCTCAGGGTTTAATAGGGAGATTTTGGTCAGGTTTTTTGTCAGTCTGTTACCCTTACCTTTATTCTGGGCAGGCGCAGTAGCGCTCCTTCAGGCTGTTACCTTTATTAAACCACTGGCGCTAATAAGCGTCGAATAGCTACCACCTTTACCGTTAAAAAGACAACCAACCAAACTTGATGTGATTCTGTGGTGGAATATTTTTAGGTTATAAACGTTTGTTTTGTCTTACAAAAATTTCGTGTATTTCGATTTTATTTTTGGTTAACCGTGTTTATGGTAGTAGTGGGGTGCCTTTTTACCGTTTTTTTGTGGTAAACAGGTGAGTAAGTACAAATAAGTTTGCAGAGGCTCGATTTTTTCTATTACTCCACCAAAGATATCTTGCAAAATCATTTGCATTATCTCGCAGTCCTATCACTAAATTAATATTTTCCCCCATGATATGGTTAGAAAAGCAAATAAAAAAAAGACTTGAAAAGAAAGAACAAAAGTCAATAAAAAAATGAGGTTCAAAAACTCTATTTTTAACCTCTTGAAGTTACCTTTATTTACGGTAACGGTAACCATAAGAGTAACGAAATTAGCCGTTAAACTGCCTGACCAAAATCTCCCTATCATCTTTCCACATTTTTTGTTACTTCCGTGCATCACCATATCAACTAAAATGCCAGTTAACTCTACTGTTTTATTATGGATATTTTGACGCTTATTTGATACTTCGTAGTGGTTGTGGTAATTACTGGCTCTGCGCAGTAGCTAAACGTCATTACGTTATGGTAATTAACCACTACCACTGCCGTAAGCTACGAACCCATTTCGTTGTGGTTGTGGTTATTTTTCTAGTTAATTTTAGAGAATTTTTGCGCAATTAATTTTAAAAATAATAAAATGTTACGACGTTCCAACATATAAAACACTTATTTTGTAAAATTAAGCCCAATTTTTTGTTTTTTCTCATCTCTAAATTTTTTTACAGTGACAGTTTTTAATGTGAGTTCCAAAAACTCTAGTAATATCGATGCGAGGTAGTGGTAGTGGTTGTTAAACACTACCACAGCGGCTGTCAAAGTTGTCAAAATTTGAAGCGTTCCAAAATATCCCTATTATCCAGTCATACAATTGCGGCCAAATTGAAACCAAACTGACGAAAAATTACCTGTCAATTTGGTTATCAAAATGGTGGCAACACTAAGCTAAAGGGCACTGAAGAGATGGCTTTTTAGTTAAGAATGGTGTTGTTCCGTGTCGGGGTACACCAGGTGTCCCAAGGTGAGTAACCTATTAGAATATTTTGGAAACTATACAATGGAAACTTTTTAAACTTTCTATTCTAACATAGGTCCATGTAAACCATCTTCATGAAATAC
The DNA here is from genome assembly GCA_963921995.1 of Oxystoma pomonae. Lineage (NCBI taxonomy): Eukaryota > Metazoa > Arthropoda > Insecta > Coleoptera > Brentidae > Oxystoma > Oxystoma pomonae. Next base: position 45,932,726 of record OY998171.1, on the reverse strand, counting down.
TTTCATATTTGCAGTGTTGCCATTTGCAGGAAAACTTGGCAACAACTTTGTTATTTTAAATTGAACACCCTGTATATGTTTGGATTTTTGGATTCTACAAAATATTTTAGGTACGTTTTAGGTATAATGTCCTATACCTATGTTCAACTGTTTTTAAAATATTGACAGGTGAAAATTGACATTTTTTAACTTCGACAGCCCGTAACATCGAAACGGTTAAGGATAAAGCAAAACGGTTTTTACATTCCGATCTTGGTTTTTCACAAGCTATCGTTCTATATCTCAACCCAGGGTTAAAATACCCTAAAGTTAGTTTAACCCTGGGCTAAAAATAATATAAAACGATAGCTTGTGAAAAACCAAGACAGGTGTGTAACAATCGTTTTGCTCTATTCTTAACCGTTTCGATATTACTGGCTGTCAAAGTTACAAAATGTCAATTTTCACCTGTCAATATTTTAAAAACAGTTGAACATAGGTATAGGACATTATACCTAAAACGTACCTAAAATATTTTGTATAATCCAAAAATCCAAACATATACAGGGTGTTCAATTTAAAATAACAAAGTTGTTGCCAAGTTTTCCTGCAAATGGCAACACTGCAAATATTAAAGTATTTCATAAAGATGGTTTACATGGACCTATGTTAGAATAGAAAGTTTAAAAAGTTTCCATTGTATAGTTTCCAAAATATTCTAATAGGTTACTCACCTTGGGACACCTGGTGGAAAAATAGGTATAGGACGTTATATATAAAATGTACCTAAAATATTTTGTAGAATCCAAAAATTTAAAAATATACAGGGTGGTCAATTTAAAATAAGAAAGTTGTTGCCAAGTTTTCCTGCAAATGGCAACACTGCAAATATGAAAGTATTTAATAAAGATAGTTTCCATGGTCTAGTTTCCAAAATAATCTAATAGGTTACTCATCTTGGGACACCCGGTATATAGTCCATTATTATTGCTGCGATTGTTGGCATGCCGCTTTCCGTAAAACTCAAAGTAAAACGGGAATGTCATCGTCTTGTAAAAACGTGTATTGCTTTGATAGTTGAACCAGCTAACAGAATATAAAAGATAATATATATTTTAAAAAGAAAATCTAGCTATTGGTTTACAGACGAGAAAAAAAAAGAGTACAATAGAGTAAGTAAGTAAAATTCCATCATCACGCAAAAACTACTGAAAGCATTTTAATAGGAGTTTCAATACTGGATTCTTTTTCTTCGGATTCATGGGCGGCTCGACATAGACTTTATTTCATCAAAATCGGTTGACCGAAACAAAAGTTATGACTATATACTTAAGGTAAAATATCGGGAAAGAAAAAAACAGGGGGCAAAGCTGATATTCGACTGGATGGAAGGGGCAGAAGGTAAGGGTGAAAGGGAGAGGCGTGAGGTGAAGAGGGAAAGCTACAGTAAATAAGTGATTTAGGTGTTCATGTAATTTCCTTTTCATTAACAATCAAAAGTAAAAAATAAAATATATGTAAAATTATTTTTTAGTAAATCGTCGATTTTATTTAGCTTGCACTGAAAGGTGCAAAACAGTAGTTTTTACAACTGGTGGCTAAAATAGTGCTTTTCTTACATACGTACGTGGGTTTAAAGAAAGAGCAAAGCGAGTGACTAAAAAAACACAAGTAAAAACAAGCACAGTTTATCCGCAAGTTGTAAACACTACTCTTTTTAAAACCTTTTTCAAAAAGTGGGAAATACTTATCTACAAAGAACTGGAACACGAAAACCATTGACAGAGGTCACCATTTTAATGTTGTGCTGTAGTTTTTACGGCAGTGAGTTGAGTTTAAATATTTTCCTGTCTCTTTTAGGAGTTTTTGATAAAGGTATACAACTTGTGGTTAAGCTTTGCTTCTTTTTGCTCGGGTTTTTAAACCACTGGGTCGAGCAGCGTGCAACTGCAAGCAAATAAAAGACCTGAGACCGGCACTGATAAAAAAACAATAATAAATACTTTTGCTCTACCGCTCTAAATAACCTTAGTGGCGATCTAGTCGGCTTTTTCTCAAGGCAACTTTTTCATTCGCATCGCGGATGGGGGAGGCAAAAGAGGAAAACGGTCTTCCAGTATACAATAAAATCGATAAAATAGAGAATGTTTCAAGAATTGAGCGCAGAGGGTCTCACACTACTTTCTTATAAGATCTCTTCGTTTCTTTCAATCGTAGATAGATCTACGCAGATCTACGCTTTCAATGGCTGATGGACTGTAGCCTTAAGACTCTTATATGGAAGCTTGCCGCTCGTACGCTACAGAAGAGGCTGCTATGTATAGAGTAAATTCGGATAGATGCCTGACTTGTTGAAAAGAATTCGCAGAAGTTAAATAAACATAAAAATTTTAATTTAAAATATGTAAGAAAATTCTTCAAACTATTCTTTTTTAAACAAAATAAGAAATCGGGTACTTCTCGAAAAATGCTATTAACACTGTGCAATGTGAAATTTTTTAGGGTTAGAACAAATAATATTATACTTAAAACTTATTTCCTGACGCATCTCGGTAGGTTAGCTATGTACTATAAACTGGTGTATAAATCGTTCAATTCAGATAAAAATTTAAAAAATTATATCCATATACCCTAATAACACATGGTCGTTTAAAAAACTTTTTTTAAACGTCCCAGTCGAACTTACCGGACGTCCCGGGGACGTACGTATGTCGTAAAGATGTTTTTAAGACGTCTCAGGGACGTTTTTGTGTAGTCCTAGGACGTCTCGGGGACATTTTTTGAAGGTTTAAAAACTGTTTTTGGAAATCCCTATATTATCATTTTTCTCCACTTTTATTAGGACGATCTCAGACTTTTTTAAGGCGTACTCGGGACGTTCTCAGGACCTAAAAATAATTTCGCAGGACACAAAAAAGACGTATCTTGGACGTCCCTCAGGGAACTATTATAGTTTTTAAAAGAGGTTTTTAAAACGGTTTAAAGTTCACACGCCTTAAAATGGTTTTAGACACGACATTAAGAAATGTTTTTCAAACTGTAACTGTAACTTTTTGGTAATGCAATTTAATTCTGAATAAAAAACCTTTTTCAATTTGCTTAAAAATGAGAAAATATCTTTTCACAGAAATGTCTTTAAAAAAGATTGTAGACGGTCAGCTTCCAGTGTAAAAATTCTACCTAGTATATTTTTTGACATAATAATATCTATATGAAGAACTTTCTGGACAAAAAAGAACGCTTTTAAAACGGCAACTATTGAAGGTTGTAAAAATGTCGAATCCAGTACATTTTAAAGACGTGGTATACTTTTCATGAGTTGTTGGATATGGATCTTTTGCTTAAAAAGTTTATACCTAATTATTATATTCTTAAAAATTTGAAGCATGAACATCCCTACCTCTATAAATACCTACTTTATGCCTTTTACATATCAAATTTTTGCGACGTAAAAAATACATTTTAAGTATGTCTAAATTTGACGTTTTTAAGGTCCCGGGACGTCGGGACCTAAAAAGGACGTCTCGGAGACGTCATGTGTTATTAGGGTAGGATGCTGGGATTATTAACGTCTATTGCTTAAACCTGTTTTTGTCTAGCTAAACTTAAAAACCAATTCAAGTAGGGTATCTATACTTAATTTAATGAACATATATTGTTGTTAAAGTCGAGGTTTAAGTGGAAAGAATATTACGTTTTAATAATGTGTTTTTTTACGTTTTTTAAAAGTTTTAATCATCTTTTGGAAATAGAATTGACATATGGAACGGACGTCTTGAATAGCCCTGAAGAAGCAAATACATTTTTCGAAACGTTGGCATTTCAAAAAAAGGACGTTTTATTAACAAGATCTCTCAACCAACAAACCTATACCTTCAAGATTATTATGTTACATTTTTAGTAGATGCAAAATTCGAGTGAAAGTTATAGATTTAGTAAGCTTCTTTAAACTCAAAAAAAAGTTGATATTATAATATCATTATTATAATATATATTATTATTACCCTTGTAGTCCTTCTGTTACGTTTTTTATGATTTACACAACATTTTAATTCTGTTGTTATACAAAGTGTTTCAAGATCATCAAAACAAATACCTTTTAGGGCATTTAGAGTTCAATTTTAAAAAAACCCTCAGATCTATCGATTTTGTTTTCAAGAAAGACACCCTTTTGCAAATTTTTTTTTGAGGGCTTAGTTTTACCCTTAGCAATTAAATTAGTAAGTCGATGTTTTAAATGCATTTAAAATGCCTTCCCTTGACCCACTTTCTCTATGGGGGTAAAACTTATTCCTCGAAGGGGGTGTGTCAGACGAAAATTCCCATATTGCCAGAGGGTGCCAATTCTTGAATTTCGGGAGAATGGTCGCCTGGGAACGTTCACATCCTTCGTTTCGACCAATAAGAAGGCTCAGAAGCTGCCAAGTTTGTACGGCGCACGCGCAAAGCTGACTCGGTTATCGTTTTCAAGAGCGCCCGTTCTTCTGCTTAGAGTGCTTAGAGGCAGGTGTATGAAAGTGTAGGATGGTTCCTTCGATACACGGCAATCGGGTGAGGTTTGGCTGTAGTCGGACAGGTTTCCGATAGCTCGTGATAGCTTTAAAGCGCGTTAAGGTGACCGTTCCCGTGCGATCTTTCCTACAAAATTCAAGAATCGGCACCCAGAAAGTGTTCGCCTTAAATAAAAAATCCACGTGTCCAATGAAATCCTACTCCCCTAAAATGCCTCTGTACTAAATTCACAACTGATATTTTTTGATTTTATCAATTATTAACTTTCCATTAAAGATATAACATACTTTTAAAAAAATATATATTTTTTTAGATTATAACTTTTAATTCCCAATCGAATTTAATAACTAATAGCTTATTTAAAGTAACACACTGTTAGTTAACTATCTGGTCCAAAAAGTACTGCTTGCTGCAAGGGCGTAGATAAGGAGGGGGACAAGGGGCTAATGCCCCCCCAACCGGTATCCGTACCTGTTACTCTCGCGCATGAAAAATACGAAAAATACCTATTTTGCATCTTTTCTGTCTGTTCTGTGGTACCTGTCACCCCCCTCCCCAAGTCAAAATCGTATCTACGCCCTTGGATTGCTGAGATATATATATTTTAAAAAAATAAATGTTACCTTTTCTATCCAAATTTTTAATTTTTTTACTTATACTTACCAGCTATATAACTTGGAGAAACGGTATACGGTAAGCACCCGATTAAGAAATTTCTCCGGAGATATCCTTTTTATAAAACTTTGTTGTGCAGTGTTATCATAAGGGAGAGATGCAAGGGCGTCGCTAAAGAGGGTCAGGCCGGACAGCTGCCCCCTCCCCCCACTAAAGGTTCTAATACGGCCTGGAATTAAAAATTACGCTCACCCGGCTAATTGAAACAATAACGCTAACTTTGAAGCCTCCTTATAAACAATTTGTGACGGATAAATAATTGGCCCAATATAAATTTTCAGTTATTCGTTCAATGGACCAATGAAGGTAGCAGATGTCTAGCCGGTAACTTTTGACCGATATACCACATCATTGGTCAAATGGTAAACCGTTGCTAGATCATCATCGGCATAATGAAGGATTTTTGTCATATAGTCATTGGTCCAATGTAGGTGGTCTCCATCTAACTAGCTACGTAAATCCTAAAATATGGCGTTAAATAAATCCAAAAATATATTTTTGGGCTCCAAAAACCATGACATATCAACAAAAAAAAAGTGGGACGATGGTGGGATTCGAAACGGTAACCTCCAGATTCCCAAGCCAACGCTATAACCACTGGACCATTGTGGCTATAGGAAAATTTACATTTTTTCGGCACATTAACTTTTTCGCTGAAGATAGTGAACCAATATCGGAGAGACGTAGTTTTTTCTTCAATGGCTCAACAACAAAGTCCGTTGTATTTAAGATGAAGATTCTTCTCCGTGGATTCAACAACGAATTAATATTGGCGAACCAACTGAAGTTACCCCACAAACAATGAAAGGTGGTAAGGTGTATTTGCTTTATTGGCAATATTGGCAAGTAGTATTATTGGCAAAATTGCGCTATTTTGCTAATGATTATTTACTAGTGCTGATGTATTGGCAAATTTATGTTATTTTGCCAATAACTGAAAAACGTGTTTTACATACCAAGTGCAACGCAATCGTTCCTTTAAAAATTGCATGCATTTCTAAACCACCTTTCCGGTCCGATCAAACGCATTTTTTAAATTTCCCGCGCGATTGACATCTATCGTGCGGTTGACAACTTGACGTACTTGCCGACGCCATTTTAATAATATTCTGCGGATTCTTCCTATGTGGGTTCCTTTTTGTGTTTTGCAAGTTTTCTTTTAAAATTGGCTTAAATTTAGTTTGAGTTTCAAGTCACCATGGATTTGGAAGCCGATACTGCGTAAGTACTAATATTCTTTTGTTCTTAAATAAGGTCGGCCTAAAGTGGACTTAGAAATGTTCAGAACTACCAGTAAAGCGACCAAAAATCGTCATTTTTGCTGGGTTTATACAGGCATATAAAAATTAAAACAAAAAATAATAACTTTGAACCGAACAGCACACAGCTTCTGCACATGTATACAAAAGTGAATGATACCAATAGTTGAAATAATTAAACTAAACTCCATCATGCTGATTTTCTTACTAATATCTGTTAAAAACAAACCAAAAACTGCAAAAAAACCCCCATTTAAATTACAAAAACAAATGAAAGTGAGGTTATGTGTGTCAAAGGGGCATGCTCAAATCCGTTTTAAGATAAAAATAAATGTTAAGTTACTCATCTTTTTATTTATGCTGTATAAATGCCTACACTGTTCCCCATAAGCAACTTTTATTTTAATTTTAATTATAATTTTTTTTTTTATTTTTATTTTGATTTGCCTGTATGAACCCAGCATTAAATCGTGATCTAGACGCCACTTTACAAGAAAATCAAAGGTCACATTATGATCTACAATGCTTAACCGATACTGACACTAATAATTTACAAATTTCTTTTGTAATCAAGCAAAACCGTTCTCAACTTAAAAGCCAGTTAACTCCTACCTGTGTTCAGCCTTCAGTGCCATTTAGCCTACTGTTGCCGCCATTTTTATAACCAAATTGACAGGTAAAACATGAATTTTCTCTCAGTTTGGTGTCACTATGGCCTCTATAGTAGGCTAAAGGATACTATATCAAAAAAGAGTTAACTGGCTTTTTAGTTGAAGTGTTGGATCGAGCCATCTAAAGATTCATCAATTCAGTCTACGTCCAAGTCATTTTCTAACACTGAAATTTCTCTTGCTGACCCAGAGAATGATGACCCTTAAATTTCTTGTGAAACCGAGCTGTCTTTAGTTAATATCTTAAAATCTTTTTTAAAATTAATTTGAAAAAACTCGTCTGTGGTACTATTTTCTTATTTTAACGTAAATTTGCCAATAAAACAACTAGATTAAAGTTTTTTTTTTTTGAGAAACCGATATTTTGTCACTTTTTAAGCAAAAAGGGCTACTTTTTCTTAAAACAAAATACTGGTTTATCCAAAAAAAATAATTTACAGCTATACTTACCAAAATTTAAACTTTTTTAGATGCTGTAAAAAATCCTTTAAGAAGTCAACCAACTTTTCCTCATTCTGTCGTTGAAGATGCTACTAAGGCTTGGTTACGGGGTGCCTGTGACTGAAAAGGGGGCAGAACATCCAGGAAAAAAGATGCTGAAGAAATCTTCATCTTATCTTATAAAAGAAGAAGGAAGTACCAAGTTTTTAAATTTTTGGCCAAGGAATTTTTATATAAAGCAACTGAAGCAAACCTTATTTTTTTGATTCACAATCAAAGAGATTCTAAATAAAATTTTCTCTGTTGCAATTTACTGTTGTATGGGAAACCTCCTCTTAATAAATATTTAAATCAATTTATGAAAGAATTTTCCTCTATCTTTGGCATGACCAAGGCCACAAATATTATTTATATGGTTTCCATTCCTGTCTGTTAGGATATAAATATAAGTGTATAAGTGTTTGTTTATAGTAACATTTATTTATTTATTACATATTGGTTTTTCTAGGAATTTTTGTTCGTTTAAGGATAACATAAAATAAATGTGCATTCGTAAATTATGTGCATTATTTTATTTTTAATCCACAATCATTACAATTTTTATTTTATGCATAAATACTTTAAATAGGAAGAAAAAGCCAATTATCAGTGGTATCGGAATTTGCATCTGTATCCCTATTGAGCCGACCAATCACTTTTAAACTTTTAATTTTTGCGTGGGTTTGGCACTTAGTGGTAAGGGTGATTCACCATATTTTCCCAACTACATAACTCATTTATTCTTAAAGATAGAAAAAAAAAATAATACAAAAGTTGCTTAGTTTTTCACAAATTTTAAGAAAATTTTACCAAAATTTTCAAAATATCAAATTTCGACATCAACTTTCTTATTTCAAATGGAAAACCCTGTATATTTTTCAAGAAAAACGTTGACCTAAGAGCAACTCCTTAAGATAAACCCTACAAGATCTACCGAAATTTTAAAAAATATACAGGGTGTTCTATTTAAAATAAGAAAGTTGATGTCTAAGTCTAAATTTGACATTTTGAAAATTTTTATTGAATTTTCTTAAAATTCGTGAAGAACTAATCAACTTTCGTATTTAAACTATTTTTCTATCTCTAATAATAAATGAGCTATGTAGTGGGAAAAATATGGTGAATCACCCCATACATTTTTTGCCAATATTGCCTGCAATGCCGGTATTTAGTATGCAGTGCTCCTCTACATTTAAACCATGCTAAGTGTGTATTTGCCATCAGTTTAAACGTATTCGTTGCCGTCGCTCGGCCGGTGGCTCACACAGGTGTGTTTAAATCATGTATAACGTACAGATTGCCGTCCGTCAAATTCTCATTGCCAATAGATGCCAATATTTGTAAGGCACGTTGCCATGACGGCATTGTTTGTGGGGTAGTCACTGAGTCAATATTAATATATGCTTCAGTATCGGAGAGATGTAGTTTTTTCTTTAATGGGTCAACAACAAAGTCCGTTGTATATAAAATGAAGATTCTTCCCCGTCGATTCAACATCGAATTAGTGTTGGCAAAACCACTGTGTTGGTACACCAACTGAGTGAGCCAATAATTTATGCTCCAGTATCGGAGAGATGTCGTTTTTTCTTTAATGGCTCAACAACAAAATCCGTTGTATTTAAGATGAAGATTCTTCTCCGTCGATTCAACATCGAATTAGTATTGGCGAAACAACTTTGTTTGGCAAATTAACTGATGTTCGTCAGCGGCCCACTAAATAATGTCCGTCACGCACAGCCATTTGCACCAACATATTTAGGGGAAACCTAGCATTAGGTGGCACCTATATCTAGTTTAGTTTTAAGTTAGGGGAGCGCTAGGGGACCAAAAACAGGCCCCTAGATTTAGAGATCACCTAAGATAGTTTAGGGTAGTTCTAAATACAAACGAAACTCTTCTCTAACCTAGACCACCTTATTCTAGGTGACCCCTAAAAAAGTAAATATGTTGGTGCAAATGGCTGTAAGTCACTCAAAAGTCATTCAGTCGTCATCCAACTAATGAAGAACCATCAGAAATCCGGCACTCCTTGTTTATAGTGCTGTTAAGAGAAATAAAGCAACGAAGTATTTTTGCCTCGTGGCGAAACAAGCTGCTTCACAGGCTGCGTGAGGCGCCACTTGCGAGGTTAGTTTTTATTTATTTTTAAATTTCCTGAAATTCTTCCAAGGAAATCAAAAAAATCTTCGCACTCTATTTCGAAAATAATGTATACTTTTCGAGAAAATTGGAAAGGCCGGGAAATTTGACATTTACATTTGTCCGCTTGCTTACTTGCTTGCTTGCTTTGTTGTAAATCCGCCTTAAGCCTGATCCACAGTTTCACTTCTAGCCGCTACTTCTATTTCTCTCTATATCGAAAAGAGTGAGATGGCAATAGAAAATATATTTCTCTCTTTTTCTAAACGACGAAGAGAGAAAGAAGTGACCTCCAAGAAATGAAAATGTGCAGGCTTTACCGATAAAAGTGTGGCAACCAACCAAAACCAAAACTAATGAATCAGGTTATGTTTTGACCGTGACAGTTCTTTGTTGTGATATTTGATTTTTCTAAATTATCTCTAGTTTTGTAAAATTTTCTTCAATATTTAAATAAAAACACAACAAATGTTGAGTAAATCATGGCAACAAAGAGTCACCTTTTTATTTTAGTGATAATTTTTTCGGAAAATGTTTTATTTGGTAAGGTTCATGTTTGTTTATGTGGAGCGTTTTTACCTAGATGGGGTGAACCCAACGAACTAATAACCCCCTAAGCGCTATTCTTGATTGCAGAATGAGATGGAGCTTATGGGCAAAATATTGAAGTGACATGAGCTAATCCAGGTAAAAATATTACTCTCTCATTCTGTTCAAGGCGAACTTTGCCCGGAGTAGCTCCAACTCATGTTGTCCGCACAACCAAAGCATGCATCGAATATGGAGGGGCCAGTCCATGGTTATTAGTTCATTGGGTGAACCCATCCTCAAATATTGTACAACTCCTGGAAGAAGTGCACATATTCTAGGTCCTGCCAGGTCCTGATATGTAGTTTGATTTACGAAAAATTAAGACTAATTTTAGTACAAATCTTATAAAAATAAGAAGATTTGTACTCAAATTAGTCTTCATTTTTCATAAAACAAAGTTTAAATGAATCTTCTGGAATTTTCCCAAAACCTGAAATGTAGGGCTTTTTCAGTTAAGAGCTGACAACATTTTTAGTGAGATTTTTATTTTTTTGTAGGGTTTTCACATTTTTAAACCATAATTTTAGGTACATTTTATAGTTCTTTCCAAAATGTCGATTTGTAGAAAAAAAATCACTTTTTTCAAATTTTTACTGTTTTCTCATTTTGAGTGGTGTCATGTATGGTTGTGTTGCATGCATGTTCCTAAATTGATAGAAGTGGTTTTGAAAATTTTGTGGAAGAATTAACAAGTTTTTCTTTTAAAATTGGTTTAAGTGATGTACCATATATCTCAGTGTATGCAAGGTTTAACAGTTTATTCAACATGTCTTTAAAAAAAAAACAGTTTTCTGAAAAAACATTATTCATGGAGGTGACAGGTTTGATTTGGTAAAATCTTTACTGCTTTGTTTTCTAATTCCAGCCTTTTTAATTGCATCCTAATCCATCCTTTTATTCTTTTAATATGGCCATAATGATTTATTCCTTCTATTTTGGTAGACAATCCTTGGCCGGAGGTAGTGGGGGTAGATGGATGCATTTTGCTCAACTTCTGCTTTAGAATTTTCAACTTGATTTTGTTTTTCTCAAAACTTTTTTGATTGAGTTTTCCACTTTTTCCATTGAACTCTTTGCTCTCATTCTGTCAGCTCTCCAATTAATTTTATTTTACCTTCTGCTTTTCTTTTAAAGTGTCTTTCACTCTCTTTTATCTTATCTTCATATGTTATTGGATTAGTTAGTCTTGCTTCTCGAAGCCACCACATTGCCTCCCTCTGCCTTTCTTTTTGTTTTTCATGATGTTTTTGAGACTTAGTTCTTGGTTTGGAGTCATTAAAACTGCATTTGATGTATTTTACTATATTTAAAACTAATATTTAATAAGTTTATTTTTGCATTAATTTGCCACCTCTGCGAGATATTTGACACCTCCGTAAAACACTTTCTTAATGGATGTGACCTTCACGGAAGTGACTTAATAAGTCTTGCAAAACTTAACATTTTATAAAGCACAAATTGGTAAAAATTTTGCATAAAGTAAACAGAGAAGCAGCATATTTTTTTAAAAATTTCAAATATATACTTACTAAGAAATTCTTACTCACGGACTAAATAACTAAACTTTTTAATCAATTCAAAAAATAACACTTTGTGTAGAAGTTAATACTCTACTAGAGTTTTAAAAGTTACTAACCTAAGCTTCTTTGGAGAAAGGAGAATCTCCCAAGAGACTAACCTGTAGACCCATCATTGGATTGAAGAATAACACTGACACGCTTCATGGAGCATAACTTATGATTTTGGAATAACATTGTGAAATAAAAAAAAGTAATGAGTTATTTTTAAAAAAATAATTATTCTTTAATTTTGCTTTCTTTATTCACTTTTTTTGAATAAAATTAGAATTTTTTTCTTTTTGAATATTCTACCTATATTTTTTTGGACTAAGATTAAAAGTTTATTTTGAACATTCACGGAGGTGACATTTCTTGCCTTTTTAAAATTATTTTTATATATCTACTAGAAATGGAAAAAAAATTATTTACTGGTTTTCTTTAAAGAAAACCTTAGAAATCATATAACCATAGTAGTTGTGGTTTTTACCTTGTTTTTTTATATATTTTTGGCTGTGAACATCACATAGAAACATTTCGCAAGAATCAACTGCATATAATTTTTGTTTTACCATTCTTATCCAAAAAAGGCAAAAATTGTCATTTTTTAAAGTGTAAAATGTAAAAGACATAAGGTAGTATTAATTTCTTTTAATCAAGGTTCTTTACAGTCTTTAAAATTACCAAACAACATGTCCTACTTTAAAGTATTTTAGTACATCATTAAATATTTTAAGAGGTATTTAACAAAAATATTTTAGAATTCATCATGGCCGTAACATAATATAGGTCCCGCCGAGGGTCTGGCCAAGTCCTAAAATACAGGTCCTGCTAAAAATGTTGTACACCTGCTACCAGCTTGGTTAAATCACCCCTCAGTTTATGGCGACTATTAATTGTAATAGATTACCATTCTTCTTGATTTATAATTTACCTATGTTGCCTATAGGCATAGATGCCTGCTGTTTTTTATTTGTTTTTTTTTTTTTGCTTAATTTTATATCCCTATCTTTTTCTAACATAGTGTGGTAGAAAAAGACCAAGAGAAAGACAGATGCTCCTACTTCAAATTATTATTTAAAAATTATTTTTTTTTTGTAGGAAATGGAGAACGAACCAAAGACAAAATGTATGACATAATTCACAGTACAAATGGGTGCTTCAGGAGGATGAATGCTACTCACCAAATAGGTTGTTCTTGTAAGTATTGATCATACTAATTAACAATTTGGAATTAATAAATATTGGAATTACCGTTTTTGAAAAATTTTCTTAGCTTGTTAATAAAAAATAGGATCACAATATTTTAGTTCAATTTGTTACATAGACGCTCCATTTGAGAATTTAAGTAGACATTGTTTTAACTAACAATTCGAGTTTTCACAAACTACCGAGAGGCTAACCACTAGTTCAAAAAATGTGACATGGGTTTGCAAGCCAGGGTTTGGTGAGGTTTAGGTAGTTGCAGGTGCTGCAAGAGACTGCGAACAGATAAGATTTGTGACATAATTGCCAACAGTGGTTACCCCCTGATAAACTACCTTAGCTCTGCATATTATAAGTACCATACCTAATGATTAGTCTAATATTAAATTTAATTTACGTATAGCTAGTTAAAATAATGACAAATTAAACTAATCAATTTCCTTATGTGTTTTTAAGTTTCTCTTATACACAGTCTCTGGTTCCTCTCGACAAAGTATCCAACTGTAATCCGCTAACATTGAAACATTCCCATAAAGGTATAATTTAGAAGGTCTTTGAACATTCCACTTCCCCTGGTATTTTTCTCCATATTTGCAATTTCTTGATGGAATCGTTCTCCAAGAATTTCCTCTTTTTCTTTTCATTTTGATAAAGAAGCTGGCCACAGTTGGAATATTTGGTTCCCTACTTAGTTGTTTTGGATCTAGTTTAAGAGGTAGAAAACAGGCAAACTATATTTCTTCTGAAACAACAGTTACTTCTGGAGTGCCACAAGGCGGACATCTCTCCACGTTCTTATTTAATTTAATGATGTCAAAGACTCTTTTCAATATTCCAAACTCCTTGCTTTCGCCGATGATTTAAAACCTTTTAAGATTATTTGTTTGGACCATGATTGCCACTTGCTGTGTCAAAAGAATAACTTATCTTTAAATGTGGAAAAATGTAAAATTGTTTCATTTAGCAGATCCAAGAACCCTATGATCTTTTACTATTCCCTTGCTTCTGAGCAGCTCGAGAGGCAATCCTTGGTGAAGGATTTGGGGGTTTGGTTCGACTCTGAACTAACTTTTTCTTGCCACATTGATAATATTACTAATAGGGCCATGAGGCTATTTGGGTTTGTTTTTCGAACTCTTAGGGGCTTTGAAAATATTTTTACCGTTAAACATCTTTACTGTGCCCTTGTACGTTCAATTTTGGAGTATGCCAGTTGTGTGTGGCAACCATACTATGCTGTGCATTGAGATAGTTGGAGAGGATTCAGCACAAATTTCTTAAAAAAATAGGACTCAAATTAAAAATACCTTATAAAGAAATAAATTATAATGATATTATGAAAATTTTAAATTTAACACCACTAGAAAAATAGAAGAATTTTTTTTGATGTTTCTACTCTCTACAAAATCATTCACAATATGATAGATGCACTGGACCTCCTGGTGCGTATTGGCTTTCATGTTTCACCGTTTAATTCTAGAAATAGGGTTTTATTAAATGTTGACTTTCATAAAACTAATTATGGTGTCAATTCTTCTTTAAGTAGAATGTCTAGGTCTACAAACGATGTGTTGGTGATTCTTTTGGAAAATTTACTAAAAAAGTGAAAACAGTTTTGTATAATTACGCGCATGATCAGCCATCTTTGTTATGTTATGTGTCATATTTAGTGTTTTTTCATTGTAAAATTGACTTAATTCTTTTATTTGTGACTTGATTAACCTGTTTAAGTAATTATTGTAAATGCTATAAGCATCAATAAAATTTTGAATTTGAATTCAAATCCCGAATCTACAAGAAACTTTTTTATTTGGGGTCCCACAAAAATTCCCTCTTTAATCTTGGCTTCACTTATTCTGGGAAATTTTTGTTTATGTGATTCAAGACAGGAAGTTCTCTATTCATAGCTTTAACGAAGTTTTTAAATAAGCCACATCAAAAATCAAAATCAAAATTTTATTAACGCTTTTAGCATTTACAAATAAACTTAAGAGATAAGACCTACAGTCTAGTCTAATTATATAAATAAATTTAACAGTAGTCAGCTTTTTAAGTTCACTATCTTATCACATTATTCAGTTTTTAAATAAAAATGTATGGTGACGGCAATAGTTTAAAATAAGTTTAAAACTTTTAAGATTATTAAAATTACAAAACATTTAACATTTTTAAAGAGTAACTCCTAAGGTCCAGCTTTAAAATGGACATAGAAACTTGTTCAAAAAACACTAATTTAGCAGACACTTTTTTACACAAATACGAAACTGATTGAAATTTTTATTGAAAATATCGATAGTAAAGTCATTTATCACTTCGTTGGCAATTTTACGCATCCTAGAAATAGGGGAGTTAACAGCATAATTTGTGCGATGAAAATTAACATTAAAAAGGTAGTTATTTCGTGTAGTCCTCTGAGGTATATGAATGCCAATTGCTGCAAGTAGTTCTGGTGCGTCCAACATATTGTGCATGATTTTGTAAAACGTACATATATCAAAGTAGTTCCTTCTTGCCTCCTAAAAGTTTCATAATTTCAGTGCAATTTATGTGTTCATAAGGAATATTAAGTTTTAAACTTTTGAGAAATTTAGATTGAATTCTCTCAAGTCTATCCTTATGTATTACATAATAAGGCCGCCACACAGAACCACCATATTCAAGCACTGAACGTATAATGGCGCAAAGCAACTGTTTGAAAAGATATATATTATTAAACTCTTTAAGTGTTCGAAAGACAAAACCCATGAGTCTTAACGCTCTATTAACAGTGATATCATGGCAATATGGTTGGTAAAGGTTAATTCATCATCTAACCATATTCCAAGGTTTTTTACCAACGTCGTTCTTTCGAGTTCCACTGTTTCCAATCTGTAATTAAAAGTGATAGGTTTTTTTTAGCTTACTGAATGTAATGATCTTACATTTGCTAATATTCAAGTCTAAACTATTGCTCTTACACCTCGATAAAATTTTGTTCAGGGTTTCCTGCAACAACTGACAATCCACCTCAGATTTTACAAGAATAAAAAACTTGACATCATCCGCAAATGCTTCAAAAGGATAATCAGAAAAAACCGTTTTTATATCATTCAAAAAGATGTTAAATAAAAGTGTTGAAAGATGTCCGCCTTGGGGTACACCTGAAGTAATTAAAGTCTTAGAAGATACAAAATTGTTAATTTTAACTGATTGCACTCTACCAGAAAGGCTACTTTGGAACCACCTATGCATCATTCCATGTACGTCAATGGCATACAACTTGTCACCAAGAATACCATGATCAATCCTGTCAAATGCCTTCGAGAAGTCGGTATATATGGCATCCACCTGATACCCCCTCTCGAAAGCATTCAACAAGACATGTTCATAGTTTAAAAGATTTTATATAGTAGAACGGCCCTTCATGAAACCGTGTTGCTCTTGAATAATGATATTTGTAAAAAGAGGAGTTAGGTTGTCGGCCACAATAGCTTCAAATATTTTTGCAAAAATACAGATTTTACTAATTCCTCGATAGTTTGTGACATCTGATTTTTTACCATCCTTAAAGATTGGTGTTATGTATGACTCTTGCCAGATGGAAGGAAAGACACCCCATTTAAGTGACAAATTATAAATGGCGCACAAAATTTCAGAAATAACAAATCTACAATTTAAAACAAATAGCACTGGTAGACCATCTATCCCTGTGCCTAAAGTCGATTTCAATGAACATATTTTATTAAAAACATCTAACACAGATATACTAACGTTACTAATGTCTACTGACTTTTCATACTCAAAAGACTGAGGGTATTTAGAATTTTCTTTTTTTGAATTAACATACTGCCAGAATGACTTTTTATCATTAATTTGACTTTCGATGTTGTCTATAAAAGATCTATGACAGTTTTGTGACATATCTCTACATTGAGTTCTCAAAATTGTAAAGGTTTGGTAGTCTTCATAAGACTTTGAATTTTTAAATGATTTATGATCTTTTTTCTTTTCTAAAATTAGGTTTTTAAGTTCAGGATTTATCCACTTTGGGAATTTGGGCGATTGAAATCTTGATTTCGATATGAAGTTTTCGATTATATTGAACAAAATATCATAAAAAAATAGAGACAACAACTTCCACATTATTTTCTTTGTGCACAAAAGACCAATCGGCACAGGATAAATGATAATTAATCAGTCTAAAGTAAGCACATTTAAAATTGTAATAAATATAGTCACAAGGTATATTCTTAGGGGTTTCACCTAATATACGGCTGCATTCAAAAGCTGGGTGGGGGGCATCTAACCTAAAAAGTGGGTTGTCACTAAAAACAGGATTTATATTAGCATTATTACAAAATAATAGGTCTAAGAAGTTTCCATATATGTTTGGGGTATTTATATTTTGATATAGACCTAAGTAAGTTATACAGTCACATTTGATATTTAATGGTGGAAATAATATTTTATTTGAAGGAACTATATCCTACCACCCGTATCATGTAACCAGACCTCGGAAAATATTTTGAGCGATGGATTTGCGTCGAGCAGGTTAAAATCTATAAGACCTTTTTTTTCCAAGTTTGAAAAAATTTCAAAAAAAAAATTAAGTTCTTTAAAAGTATTTCAAAAATTAATTGTAAGAAAACTGTTCAGTGGAAGTTACCCCTAAAAATATAGGTAATAGAAAAAAATATATTTTTGTAAAGCAAGAATTTCATTCAGCCAGGAATTCAGAAATTTCGGAGTATAATATGTTAAGTCACCTTGTAATTATTTGTTGAGACATTAATTAATATTTTACCTTTGGGCCAACACAACTAAAAATAGGAAAATAAATATGTAAAACCTTTAACTGGGTTTAACATTGATTTCAATGCATTTATTGTAAAATTCAATTTAGACCTATTGGGTAGGTATGGTTTAGCTTAACTAGCGAGTAACCGAGTAACCAGCACACCCAGATTTTAGATATTCATCATGCTGGTAAGTATTATCAGTATTGGTAAAGCCCTGATGGTAATTTAAGGCTTAATATTTTTTTAGCATAATTTATGGGGTAACGTTTTTGCAAACTTTCGATTTCTAGAATAAAACACTTAATTTTTTCAAGTTTTCACTGTTTTTTAGCGTTCAAAAAAAGTACTGCCAAAAACTTTTCGTCTCTGGTAAAATGAAAAATATTTAGAGGAAGAGGACAGAATTGTAGAGGTAGATGGAGAGATAATTTAGTGAAGTGCAAAAATATTTAAGGTCATTGAAGGGAGACAGCAGGCTATAAAAAAGTATTCTAGAGAAAGATGAAATTAATTTAAGGCAATTGTTTAATAGAAATTTCTGCTATGTCATCTGAGAGACATCTGGACTGGTGTCGTGCATTTTCATTTTGCCATTTTTATACAAAAGACAGCAAAAATTGTAATTTTTCAAAGCATAAAGTGTGTGAGACATGTGGTATTAATTTCTTTCACAAAGTTCTTTACGGTCTCTAAATTGACCAAAAAACGTGTTCTACTATAAGTGTATTTAAGCACATCACGTTTTTTGGTAAATTTAAAGACTGCAAAGAACTTTGATTTTCCTGAGCTAAAGTCACTGACAGAAAAAAAGGATCTCTATATTTGTCTTTGTATTAGTTTTAGTCTCTGTTTTAAGAAAAGTAGGAACTTGGACAGGAAGCGTCATAAATTGACTATATTACTGTTAATAAATTAAATAAAGAAGGCTTACTAATTGATGCAAAACAATTTAAATGTTTGTGGGTTATTCGGGATCCAGAATATAAGGGCAAGGTTCGGGCAAATACTAAGATGAGTATGACCAGTAGAATTTTCTTAGAACTAATACAAAAAGTAATACTAATACAGAAACAAAGACTAATCAAGGGACTAATACTAAGACGAGTATGAACGATACTTAAACCGGAAGAAGGATTATACAACTTCAAACTTGGATGCATCTGAGAGTTTTAGTTTTGCTAAAAGAGGAATATCTAATCTTTAAAAAAATCCTGAGAGGCAAGCTCCATGTTAAGACGTGATAAAGATTAACATTATAGGATATTCCAGACAAATTGCAATAATTTTATTTTTATTTGATTTAAAAAAAAAATTATGTGTAAATGTTACAATTTTTCATTTTTCACTTCTATGCGATCTAAACTTTATTTTAAACTACATTGGTTTCAATTTTTTTAATTTTAAGTGTCCAGAGAAATAAATTGAAAAAAGCGAATATAAAATCGATTTTTGAGCTATATTTTTATGAAAAAATGTTACAGATTTTTCTGTGTGTCCACTTTTTCCAGTCAAAACTTTAAACAAGTAAAGCGAATGTTACAACTGAGGTTACAACATTTCTGCGCTATCGCTTTTTTTTAGTATTTTTCTTTGATATTTCCCGTTATTTTATCGAACATAGGTTTTCAGCGTCGACTTCCTTGTTTTTCTTTAGGTGGGTGTATGTTTCATTCTCCTTTTAGTCGCAATTCCGTCTTTAAAAAGTAATCTCGGTTTTTTCCCAAATTTAGAAATTTTTATTTTATATGTGGTATTAATATTTTTTCATTCCTTGTTTCTAGTTCCTAGCGATAAGTACCTCCATTAACCTAGCGACTCCACCTTCACGAAATCAAAATTTAGTCACACCATAATTATATGCTAATTATGTGCTAATTTCGTCCTTAAATCAAAAAATTTTGTGCTCCTTTGGTTTCTGAGATAATCGAAAAAGAAAATGGGATAGCTAGGTTAATATTAACTTAGCGACCCTATATATTTATGTATGATGAAGTTTAAAAATATCAAAAACCAGCATTATCTGCATATTATGTGCTAGTTTCGTCCATAATCAGAAAATTTTGTTCTCGTCTGGTTTCCGAGAAAATCGAAAAAGAAAGTGGGTTAGCTAGTTTAATATTAACTTAGCAACCCCACTAGGAAATATGGCGCCAAACTAAAAATTCATATATTCATGGAGCACATAATTTTGTAATACTATATTTTTACTTTGGACTCGTACTTCAGATTGCGAATGCTAGATTATTACAAATGATGTAATGTAATATCCTTTATATTGATTTTCTCCGAAACCAGACAAGTACAAATTTTTTGATCATGCATGAAATTAGCACATAATTTGCAGATATTACTGGGTTTTGAAATTTTTAAATTGCGTGATACCTAGACATTAAACTAGCTAACCAACTTTGTTTTTCGATTTTCTCGGAAATCAAAAGAGAACAAAATTTTCTGATTATGGACGAAATTAGCACATAGTATGCAGGTAATGCTGGTTTTTTAAATGTTTAAATTCCGTGATACATAAACATATGGGGTCGCTAAGTTAATATTAACCTAGCTACCCCACCCCTTTTTGTAAAACCTAATTTAAAATGAAAAATTTTATTTTTTTCTTATATATTCGTCGAGCACATAATGAGCACCTAATTTTAAAACCAATAATTTTTAGTTTGGCTCCATTTTTCCTGGTGGGGTTGCTAAGTTAATATTAACCTAGCTACCCCATTTTCTTTTTCGTTTATCTCAGAAACCAAAGGAGCACAACATTTTTTGATTGGGGACGAAATTAGCACATAAATATGGCATAACTAAATTTTGATTTTCTTGGGGTGGAGTCGCTAATAAGGATGAAACGGCGTCGTCCTAGGTTCCACCCTCTGTGTAAAAAGTCAAAAATCAGGATGTTCATTTTGCACTAGTACAAAAATCTCCTGTTTTTTCGTTAAAAAAGATGTGATACTTGGGGCTGCTTGGGGCCTATTTTTGTGACGTTATACCTGTCAAACCCGTTTTCATAACTTGTATCACGGGCGTTTTTTAAAGCTCCAAGGCTCTGCTTTCAGACTAAAAAAAAATCGTTTTTTTTTTGCTAAGGCACCAGACTAATGTCTACAACTTTGCAACAGCATCATTAAAGTAATTTGACTTTAAATTACTTCTAAGATATTTTAATTATTAGATAATTTACTGTGTTTTAGCAAAAAGAGGAGGCAGCCTTGGTGTAGTACACTACTGTGATACACTTGAGGACCTAGATTTTATTCTACGCAACGGCACAGCCGGTCCATACATTCCAGTCCTTCCAACTAAGCTGTTCAATAGAGAAACAGTTGGTAAAATTAAACGTAGTATCAGTCAAATTTCGGGGGTTATTGTACATCCTAATAATGACACTCTGTCTCATTTTAGTCACGAAGATGTTTGTCCAAACAATAGGTAAGTAAATATCTCAAGCGTTTGTTAATGTTTTAAAATTACGCGATGATAAAAATATACAATTTTTTGTTCAGGGTAGACTTTTCGATATGTACAGGGTAAGTTAGAAATCGTAAGCAGAGTTTGAAAATGATATTTTCAAAAACCTATTTTGATATAAGTTATTGGATTGTAATAATTTTTACCTACGACCAACGAATAATACTAATTTTTCGACCATCTCAACACGATTTTAATGGCTCAGTTACGGTCCTAGGATAATAATAAAGATTAGACGTAAACCGCAAGATGGCGTGACAAGCGATGAAACTTTATTTTATAAGAGCACTGAATTGACGCCAAAATGTGAAATATTTTTCTATATTTTTAAGATAGTGATAGATTCCTGACCGTTTGGTATAATAAAGCAGTAAAAGTCGTGGGTTTCGGTCATTTGAATTATTTATTATTTTTTATACTACGTACGTTTCGGCTTACGCCATCATCAGGTAAAAATTTTATGATTTAAAAAAGTTTCTCTCAAATTTACCAAAATCATATAATTTTTACCTGATGATGGGGTAAGCCGAAACGTACGTAGTATAAAAAATAATAAATAATTCAAATGACCGCGACCCACCACTGCTTTATTATATGTTTAAGACAATAAATATTTATTAAACGTAAATAAATCCAATATAATTTTAATACCTAAGCAAAAATAGGTCCCGTTAAATTGACATATTACGCATTTTTAAGAAAAAAAAATCTTGTTTTTAAAAAGATACATAAAAAGTCCCTTAGTAACTTTATTTGTTTTGACGTTTTAGATAGAACGTCATTGAAACTTCAGGTTATGAAGGTTGTTGACTTAAGAATGTTCGCGTTCGATATTTTTAATAATTTCTGATATTTATGATGATATTTGTATTGGTCGTAAGTAAAGTATATTACACTAATAGTCATTACATGCTCAGATAAATTAAGACACTCGCCTGCGGCTTCATCTTCGCGTTTAATGACCATCATAACATGCTTGTTATGTAAACTACTATTATGTACAAGCGGGCGGTAAAGTGCACTTTATCGCCCTCAGCGTGTTATAGCCCTCACCTAACGGCTCAGGCTATAACTTTCACGCCGAGGGCGGTAAACGCCTACTTTACGACCTAGATCAATACCGTTCTCAACTAAAAAGCCAGTTAACTAATTTTCGTTTTAGTATCCTTTGGCCTATGATCGGTGCCATATTGACACCAAACTGACAGAAAATCCATGTTTTACTTGTCAATTTGGTTATAAAAATGGCCGATACAATAGCCTAAAGGTCACTGAGGCGTTAGGAGTTACCTGGCTTTTTAGTTGAGAACGGTGTTGTCCAGATACATAAATAACTATTTCAGGGAAACAGGCGCACCCTGTTGTATATAGCCCCCCCCCCTAAGTGCTGGAGAGGTGATTCTAGGCGATTTACTCGTGTGTGAGGGAACTCCAGAAGGACTCTCTGACAGCCCGAAGGTCACACAGGGAACCGAACAGGTATCCAGTGGAACCTATAAAGATGAGGATCATTAAGGAACCCTTCTTCAATATAAGAGGCGCAACAGGGAACTAAACAAGTACCCATTGGACACTACAAACGCATCAGGGGCGCCTACGGACACCGCTGATGTAAACAAATTGGCCAATGAGCTCAGAAAGCTCCAGGTCAAAATCGTGGTCAGCATGGACGGTCCAACTGAAACAGAGCTGACTGAAGAGCACCTGCTCGAAGTCCTTGCTCCACCTAGGTAGGAAGGATTTGAGACTTTGAGACTACCAACAGAGCTCCTAACAGGACACTGTTGCCTCAACAAGCACTTGGAGACGCTGGGAATCTCCGGAGACTCAGAGAGTCGATGGTGCATGGAGGACAGAGAATCGTCCTTGCATATCCTGCTGGAGTGTTCGACCCTGGCCAGGTCAAGAGAGTCGCACCTTGGGAACTATCTGTTGACCCCAGGCGATGAAAGAAAGTTGCAGCCCGGAAAAATCTGCTCTTTTGCGAAAGAGGCAGGCTTCCTGGGCTAAACCAATACCTGCTTAACTAAACAGCCAGTTAACTCTTTTTCGATTTAGTATCCTTTAGCCTACTGTGGCAGTCATATTGACACCCAACTGACAGAAGAAGAGATAAGAGTTAACTGGCTTTTTAGTTGAGAACGGTGTTGGCTAAACCATGGATAGTGGGCGTGCAACGGACCCAGCAATTGTGCCGCCCGCACTTCTACATTCATTCATTCATTCAACGTCCTCGAGAGCACTACAAATTACTGTAATTTTTGATCGTGACCTGCCTTGCTTTTGATATTGTGTGGACATAAAGGCTCAATAGTTATTATTATTTGCCTTGATAAAAAATTTACAAATGTCTAATATAACCCAATTGAAAAACCAGTTGGGCCTCTGAGGTCGGAAAAAAATAAATTCTTATGGGGACAGGCAACGTGTTAATCTAAAATTATTTTCATTTAATATCAAAAATATGAAAAATATTAACCCTTACTTGTTCCAGTTGATAACAGTAAAAAACTATGACAATCCAATAGCCAATCAAAATAGACTTGAAAATATTGAACTTTAATCACGATTTTTGGCTCATCATGCACGGGGTGATCGGTTGTAACCATATAACTATAAGATACTACTAGCCCAACGATCTCGAAATATAATAACTTTGAAAAACAAAGAAAATAATGTAGAAATCAGGGTTGGCCCTGGGCAATTCGAAAGGTACCCAGAAGAATTTTTGGCTATGCATTTTTTCCAAGTCAACTTGATTAGGAGAGTTATTATCGCTACAACTTTTTTTCGGAAAATGCAAGGGCAGGGCTTTATAGTATCTCATAATAGTTATATGGTTGTAACTGTTCCCTGGCATAACAAAAATCATTAATTAAAATTAATCCTTTTAAATCGTATACAGGGTGTGTCAAGCAGTTGTCTTTCTTACACAACGCGCTGTATATTTTGAAATTTTCCAGAAATTAGTAACATACTCGATAACATATAGTATAAATATGTGTGTACTTGTTTTTGAGAAAGAAAAGCTATTAGAAAAAGTTATCTAAGGGAACAGTTATAACCCATCACCATGTACAAAAGTTTAACTTCCTGTTTAAAACAAAACGAAGTTTTTTGAGTCAAAATGCTTTAGAGATATATATATGCATTTTGGTCAAAAGTTCTTTTTGGTGTCTGGTTATTTGACCATTTTGTCTCTAATAGGATGGTATAATTTAAACCTTTATGTACGAGTAGAGATTATTTTTTTCTGTAACTGACCTTAGCTCAGAAAATGTCGAAGTGGCGTTCAAAACGGGTCATGTGATATCCATACTTTTTGCAGTCAAATAAACATCATAATTGTTTGAACTTTGAATGGTAGAAACATTTTGTAATAACTAAGACACGGCTCGGAGCACTTTTTTGATTTTTTGCCGAATAACCTACATTTTTTTTCCAGGGCCACCGATTCAAATGTTTGAATATTTCGAATTGGTGGCTTTAGAAAGAAATTTTACTTTATTCGACAAAAATCAAAAAAGTGCTCTGAACCGTGTCTTTTTTACAAAATGTGCACGCCATTCTGATATTTATTTGACTCAAAAAAGTATGTATATAACATGATCCGTTTTGAGCGTCACTTCGATATTCCTGAACTAAGGCCACTGACAGAAAAAAAGATTATATTCTTTTTTTATGCCTGTGACCTTGGCTCAGAAAATGTCAAAGTGCTAAAATTTCTTTCGAAGTATTCAAACTTGTGAATCGGTGGCCTTAGAAAGAAATTTTAGCTTATTCAGCAAAAAATAAAAAAAGTGTTCCGAGCAGTGTCTTACACCCGGTTTCCACCCACGACTTTTTCGTGCGTGCCCGCTCATCATCATCATAGGCAATCACTCGATACTGAGTATGATTTTCCTCGTCGAGTCGCTATCTGTTGTGCGTTTTTTTATGGCTATGTAAGCCAATTCTCGAGCCGCACACCCTTCCACAGTCCTGCCACACCCAGTCTCAGGCAGCAGCCGGGTGTTGTTGGTCATCCATTCTTCCATTTTATTGCTCCTTTCTACGTTCTCTCTTTTCCGTCTCTAGTCTACGTCGTTGCTCTTCAAAAGTGTGTGCTCCCTCATGGACTGTTCGGCGCCATGAAGCCCTATCGTTTGCCGTGGTCTCGAAGTTGTTTATATCGATGTGACCCTTCGTCATATTTATTGCCTTTGAGAACGTCCTTGTACCTTTTTTGTTGACCTCCTTGATTTCTCTTTCCCGCCTTCAGTTGGCCATAAAATATCTGCTTTGGGAGACGTGTTTCGGACATGCGGATAACGTGACCAGTCCAACGAAGCTGGTGCTTGAAGATAAGGGCTTCTATACTAATTGTTCTGGCTTCTTCTAAAACACTTATGTTTGTTCGTCGGTCTTGCCATTTGATTCTCAGGATTCGTCTTAAACAACTTTGGTGATATTTTTCTAGTCGTTTGATATGCCTTCTGTAGGTGGTCCACGTTTCGCATCCGTATGTTAGAGTTGGTATTATAACTGTGTTGTAGACACGAAGCTTAGTCTCCGCATTGACGTCGTGATTGTTGAAGACTCTCCGAAAGCCGTCCGAACGCTTCGCTAGCACATTTTAGGCGATGCTGTATTTCTGCGTCCATAGTTGCATTTGATGATAGGTGGCTCCCAAGGTATGGGTAATGTTCCACATTCTGCAGGGGATGGCCATTTATGGAAATGTTTGGAGCTTGGGGATTCGTACCTGGTTCTGGTTGGTGAAGAATTTTCGTTTTGGCAAGATTGACCTCTAGGCCAATGCTTCTGTAGGCTTGGTTAAATGCGTTGATTACCAGCTGTAGACCTTCCTTTGTATCGGCCATAACGTTGTCATCGGCGTACTGCAGTTCAATTACCGAGGTCGTCGAATCTATATAGCATTTCCACTCCCGGCGGTAGATGTAGATAGAATGGGCGCAATAACGCACCCTTGTTTAACGCCTGTCGTAATCTGGAATGACTCTCCTGGTCCATCGTGGCTCAGGACTATTGCATTCATATTGTCGTGTAGTAGTCTAAGAGTTTGAATATATTTTTGAGGGCATCCAGCTTTTGCCAGTATTTGCCAAAGCGCTTCTCTGTTGACCGAGTCAAATGCTTTGACTAGGTCTATGAAAGCCATTTTGTTCTCTAGATTTCTCTTGCATTTGTCTGGCACTGAAGATCATGTCATATGTGCCTCGATTGGGTCTAAATCCACACTGTGTCTGGCAGATTTTGTTCAGCAACAGAAAGTAGAGATATACCTCTGTAGTTTCCACATTGGGCATTGTCGCCTTTTTTGAAAATGGTAACTTAGAGGCGTCTCTGAGTTCGGCAGGAATGGTCTCAGTGGTCCATATTTTATTTATTAGAGTGCATTTGGGAATTAAGTGCGGGACCCCCTTGTTTGTAGACTTCAGCAGCTATACCATCTGTGCCTGCTGACGTGTTATTCTTTAGCTGTGTGATTGCCTTTTCGACCTCCTCTAATCTCGGAATCTCACTTAGGTGTTGTTGTGTAGTTTTCTCCGGAATTTTGTCGAAGATGTCGTTATCGACCTGAGACTCTCTTTTGAGTAGTTCTTGGAAGTGTTCTTTCCATCGTGAATTGATAGAGGATCTGTCTTTAAGCAGCCTTGTTCCATCGTTGGATCGTTGGATTGATACCTTGTATAGTGGGACCATATATCATCTTAGTAGCTTGAAAGAAGGCTCTGGTGTTGTTGACACATGACTGTCATAACATAAATATATAAAATGAGTGAGCACTCACGAGAAAGTCGTAGGTTCAGCCAATTCTGATATGTTTATTTGAATCCAAAAAATGTTTATATCACATCACCCGTTTTGAACGCTAGTGACAGAAAAAATGAGTAGATTCTTTTTTTTTTCTGTCAGTAACCTTAGCTCAGAA
Organism: Oxystoma pomonae; assembly: GCA_963921995.1. Classification (NCBI taxonomy): domain Eukaryota; kingdom Metazoa; phylum Arthropoda; class Insecta; order Coleoptera; family Brentidae; genus Oxystoma; species Oxystoma pomonae. The sequence goes on along the minus strand of OY998171.1, from coordinate 45,905,468 downwards.
AATGTCGAAGTGCTAAAATTTCTTTCTAAGGTCACCAATTCGAAGTATTGAAACTTTTGAATTGGTGGCCTTATAAAGAAATTTTAGCTTATTCAGCAAAAAATCAAAAAAGTGCTCCGAGAGCCATTTAAAGTTCAGTCAATTCTGATGACTCCAAAAAGTATGGATATCACATGACCCATTTTGAACGTTACTTCGACATTTCTTGAGCTAAGATCACTGACAGAAAAAGTAGAATATATATTCTTAAATAAAAGAGGCAGAATAGTCTTAATTTTTATTTACATAAAGATTTGGGAGTCATTTACTTATTTATTGTAGATTTAGCGTGGATAACACATGTACCAAAACCCCATGGAACCCATGGGGCACTAGTCTTCTGTACGAGGACCTACCTTTTCCCATGTTTTACGTAGATAATGAAACCGAGGTTTTAAAAATCAGAGAATGTTTCGAAAAGTTTAACAATTTTTCGTATGAGACGCAAAGAGATAGATCTTTGTGTTCATTACAGTTGAAGTCATTCATGTATGCTACTACAAACACGCCGGTTTGCCAAAGGTAAGCTACAAAATTTAAGATTTTATTTGCGCTTAATAGAAATTGTAAAAATATGACATTATTAATTGTTCACATAATTAAATTAATGATTCCTTTCTCGACGTTCTTTGATCAAAAAAGAGTATAAAAGGCAGCTAAGAAAACATTTACTTACATAAATAAAAATTGCACAAAAAAAATATGAATACAGTTTGAATTGATGTGAATGAATAAATGAATGAATGTAGAGGCCACTTAGGCCACCTTGCTGGGCCCATTACACGCCCACTATCCATGGTTTTGCCCTGGAAGCCTGTCTCTTTCGCAAAAGAACAGATTTCGTATTTTATAGTCTATTAACGAGTAGACTCCTCTGTAGAGTGGGTGATCTTAACCACAGATTTATTTAAATGATCTGTCGCAAAACGGGGAGGGGGGGGGGGTTGTTGGTTTTTTTTCAGAGCACAGAGAGTCGTCTTTCAAGAGACAGGGTGGTCAGTGCAGGGTTGCTAGCTCACTGGAAAACGTGGAAATGTTTAGGAATTTGTTTGGCCCACAAGTCACCAAAATCACAGAAAAATTTAACAAATCTAAAGAAAAAATGTTTTTGGCCTATGCATATTATAATAATTAGCGGTTGAAAGTTAAGTAATTTAAGAATTTATCATTTTGAGAGAATTTTCTTTATGTTTAATTTTTACACAATATAAACAAAGGCAGCAATTCTTGAACATGTTCATTTTATTTTAAAATTGTCATATCGTTTTTTTTTCTTACACACGCAAGACAATGAAATCGCCCTCCTCCCTCTTCTCCACGCCCCGTTTGAAGCTAAATCAACCCAATTTTTTTAGATATTTAACAAAAAGAAGGATTTTCTGCTTCGCTTCTTAAAAAGAATATGCCGCGGAGGTATATCATTATTTGATTGTTACCATTTTATTTTATTTTGACCGGTTCTTGTCAACAACATTTAAAACGTGTAAAGAATGGTAACTTTACTATAATCATTGCGACGGTCAGGGAAAAGTCAGTGAAATGTTAGGGAATTTCGACAAAAATCTGGAATTTTAAAAAGCATAATAAAAAAGTGTTGGACCATAAATTCTTTGAAATTTAAAAACAACAGAACTTTTAAAAAATGTCTACTTTGTAAAATTTTTTAAAAGAAATACTGATTGATTCTAAAAAAGTTTTTAATTAATCAAATATTAATGCCTTGACACAGATAATTTAACAACAAGATGGGCACAAAAGCAAAACCACTAAGCTAAAGGCGGGGTCCAGAGTCAAGCTACTGCGAAGGAATTTTTCCTGCGGCGCTATAATGGCATTGATTGTTAAAATTTTAGTTTAATTAAAAATAGTCAATCGTGAAAATAATGTCATTTTTAGTATCATTATCCACAAATTTTAGCCTGCGGCGCATTAGTGACCTAATTTTTCCAACGTATCTAAAATTGAGACTACATTCGACCCCAACCCAGTTCTTGTCAGGTAATCCAACGGATCATTGATTGTTACAATTTTAAATAAATCAATTTTAATCATCTTTAGTAAAATTTTCTTCAAATTTTCGCCTGCGGCGCATTCACGACATGATTTTCCAAACATATCTAGAATCGAGACTAGATTCGTACACAATTCAGTCCCTCTTGGCAGGTAATCCAACCCACTTTTGTTAAAATAAATATCGTGAAGTTCAAAATTTTTAGCTTAAACTGCAAAAAAGTTTTACAACATTTAAAACATGTTAAAAATGGCATTTTTAGTATAATTTTCTTAGATTTTTCGCCTGCGGCGCATTTAAGATATGATTTTGGTAAGAAATCTAGAATTGAGACACTAGATTCGGCCAAGGAATCGTATCCTTGCTTTTATATGTAAATTAGTATTTATTTTTTTGAACACAAAATTAAGTATAACCCAACACCTACTAAACCGGTGAGGGGAGAAGGGGTCAAGGAAAAACTTACAAAAATGGTCTGGAAAACCGGGAAAAGTCAGAGAATTTGATATTACAAAGAAAGTGGTCACCCTGGTTAATGATTTTTAAAAAATTCTCCTGCAGCACATTTATGACAAGATATCTAACATATTGAAAATATTTCACAAAAAACATAGGTGCTATAACATTACAATTTTAGTTTAAGTAATTTTCAGCAATTTTTGTTAACAATATTAAGAAAGTGTAAAAAATGGTATCCTAACAATAATTTTTAAAAATTTTCGCCTGCTGTCTAATTCTCTAAAAAATTCCTTATAGAAGTAATATTTTTTTTTTAATTTTGGACTCTTTGCAATTTTGATGAATTTTTGTAAAGATATAAATTGCTACGCTTTCATAAAATCTTTTCTTTTTGAATTTTTTTTTTCAATTTATTTATTACGTTTTATGTATACCGGATGTTTCACTCTTTTTTTCTGCATTTTTCAAGATAGAGAAATGAAACTTAATGATATAATGTCAAATTTGACGTTTTTTAAAAAGTCACGTGACTTCCGGCTACTTCTGGATTTACCGAAAATGGGCTCAACTTTCGATTTTTAAATAAGACACCCTCTATATTTTAACAGATTCCTGGGATTCACCTGGTATTCACTGAAAATCATTTGGTAATCACTGGAAATCATTTGGTAATCACTGGAAATCGTTGAAAATACCTTTAAAAATGGAAATCAGTACGTTTTTTGGGGCAGCGAGTTTCCCCTCGAACCTGACACTATGGTTTGATTGACCTTAGTATCACAGTATAAAAGAAAACGTTTGTATTAAATGAACAACCTATTAACAAGTAAATTTTACATTTTTAGGCGCTCAAACATAGTGACCAACTTGAATCCAGTAAGGATGTGTGACCCTTTAGGGGACTACAATGTTTGGGGATTTTTGTTTCCCCTAGTTACCCAACCACCGCCAGTTTATAGTGTTGATAGGGATGATATACAAAGTAAGCACAGTTCAGTTTCTTACACCCAAGTAGCATTTATCCGTCTTCCAACCTAATCTGTCATAAAGCGACGTCGTATTAGGTACAAAATAAAGTTGTCTACTAGTAAGTCAAACGAGAAACGTCTTTTGTAATAAAATCCGACGTTAACGTAATCAGGTACGCATATGCGAACCTCAAACGACGTCAAAATAGGCAACGTAATTTGTACAAATATTTGTTCAGACGGATGCACGTCAGTTTACGTTTCAACGCCGACTGTTTTAACGCCTATACCTAAATCGACCACGAAACATCGTCGGCCTTGTTACGTTAGTCGATGTTGCATTTCAGGGCCCTTATTTGGATACCTTCCAAAAAAGGAACGAAGAAAAAGAAGGATACTTAACCTACAATTTTACATCTGGGACATCAGATTGCACAATTTGTTGGCTTGCTGCCAACCAAAAATCTGATGGACATTCAGCTCGCACTTATATTTCTTCCAGTCCACTTTATCTGGAGCATTAGTGGGGCCACACTGATATTGTTTAATGTCGCTTTTTTTGATGGGGAACCAACAATTGTTATCCTCCTCCCACATCTGCGGGACAGGTTCGAGCTCATTCAGTGCTTTAATAAATAACAATTTTAAAATAATCCATGTTTTTAAGGAAAAACGGAAAATGTTTTTCTAGGTTATCGTCAGCTGAACTGTCATTCTTCTTTTAAGTCAGTTTTGGTTACATGGCCAACAAAGAATGGAGGCGGATTCCGAACGTTGGCACATATTACGTAGTTTAACGTTGGCTGGTTAAATTTGGATAAAATTAGGGCTGTAAATCAGTGTTCTTGTCCAAATTGGTGATAAATTGGTAAAAGTACTATACCAGCCCAAATTCGGCCATTTTGCAGTTGCAAGCTTTGGCAGCCATTATTGACAACAATTTATCTTGAAAAAAATACAATAAAAGAGACTTAATAATGCCTTAAAGATGCGTTTATTATTATTCTTGAGTGATTTTAGTATTAATTACAACCGAAATAGTGCTTTAAAAAAATATATTTTTTAAAATATTTTTTTCTTTTTGCTAATTTGGAAGGGGTGGGGTGTTATTTTTCGCCCCATCTTGACCAACTTTGTCAGTAAAGTGCCCCTCGCAGAAATATTTCGCCCTAGATTACTCGGTGAAGTGCCCTTTTTAATAAGATAACTTTTGGGTGGAAATAACGAAAATTCAAACCTGGATGAGCATCCCACAAGGAACACACAAAGGAGCAAAGCGAAAAGAGTAATGATTAAACGATCTTTCGCCTTGGGCAACCAGCGTAGGCCCGTCAGTGGTTCCACTGGTCACCCTCCCCATACATCATTATCATTTATCTTTTCGCTTTGGTTCTTTTTGTGTTCCTTGTGGGATGCTCATCCAGGTTTGAATTTTCATCATTTTCACCCAAGATCTTTGATCTTTTGTTTTTAGATTCTTTTCGGTTGATTTAACTGATTTGGAGGGTTTTTAACTTATTTTTTGAACATAACTTTTATTGTTAATGAAATAAAAAGATGGCCATTTATTTTTTGTGAGTTATAATTCGTTAATATATATTTCACCTAAAATTTACTAAACAAGTGCAAATAATATAAAATTACGTAAGCTGGCGGACGTATTATCACGTCGTCATAGGTAAACTACTATACCATTGAAGTACAATTAGCGACGTCGAGCCGACCCGAATTTGTATTCCCCATTTAGGTCAGATTGGGGTCGTATGGAATGAGATTTTTAGTCCGCTTGCCAACGTCGGAGTTTTTAAGCCAACGAGTCGAGGACGTAGCTTGACGTCCAAATGCTACTTGGGCAACGGGCGAGTTTTTAAATTCATCGGTGGATCCACCGGTGCCCACAAAAGAGTTCGCAAAAGTTTATGTTGTCCATCGGTAGAGTTACAAAATCCTTTATGGATATAACAGTAAACAATACTACCCCGATCAACCAGCCATAAGGTTCATTTTGCCATAAAATGCAGGCAAAAACCAATTTGCCGCGGGATTTTGTAAGAACAAAACTAAATACAGATTTTGAATCGCTTTTTTAATTATATTTACTATGTTATGCATTTTTAAACAAGTTGATTAACCTCAGACTAATAACTAAATTTTCTAATTTGACTAATTACTATAATTAAATTTTTAATTAATTTAAAAAAATACAAACCGGCAACGTTGGGTCAAAGATAAACGGCAAATAAATTATGAAAATTATGACTTTTTGGTTCTTCGCTGACTCGGTACTGTTTTTAACGGGATTGGGTGGTTTTTTGTGATTTTTGTTTTGACTTTAATTTTGACTATTTAAAAAAAAATTGGTGCTAGAAAGCACGGAGTCCACCATACAATCAATTATTTTATATTGAAAGGAAATGAAAATATCTCGAAAACTTTAGCTTTGAAAGATTTGAACCCTATAACAAAATTTTTGGGTAATATTTACGAAAACCAAAATCTGAAAACCGCATATCAATAGCTGCCTTACTTCTAAAGTTATGATTTTTTAAATATATTTTAACGTTTTTTCAAATAACTCGGAAACTAAAGCTCCTACGAACTTGGACTTTATAACAAAATTTGTAGTACATATTCATGTAAACTTAAATCTGAAAAGCGAATATCGCTACTTGCTTTTGTTCCAAAGTTTTTTAATTATTTTATCCCCCTTTTCCGCCCTTCAACCACCCACCACTCTACCCAAAAGTTAATCAGTTCAGGGTCAGCCGTTAGAGGATTTTTGTACCAAATTTTGTTAAAATCGATTAAGGCGGAAATTTTCGCTGAATAATCAGGTGAAAATTGACCTGCTTTTATAATGTATGAGGTAAATAATTTTTCAAATTAAATCTTTGTCTAAAATCCGGAAAAATTATAAAAACTTGTTTACGAGAGGTGAACTAATCCGGTTAGAGGTGTACAAAATTCTTGGCTAGACCTATGTTTTATGACTAGGCAGGACTAAAATTATAGGTTCTGTCAGGTATTATCAGAAAAATATATTTCGGGTCCTAACCGGACCTGGTCTCGGTTGTTTAGTAGTAGGAAAATTGTCAGAGAAAACTTAGGGAATTTTAATTCAAAAGTTCGAATATGGGATCTACAAACTCTGCAATCACTTTCTGCCTCCTATTAGATGTAGATAAAATAACTATAGGGTGGGCCAAAAAATTTGTCACTTTTTGAACGCGCTATAACTATAGACAAAAGTTGAAACTACTGGCGCGATTCAAAATTTGACATATGTCAAAAATTCAAGATGGCGGCGAGCTTTAATCACTTATCTAAATTGGTTATAAGGTAAAAATGATATAGAAATTTTAAATGAGGAGTAGTTAGACCAAAAATTGTGATGTCTGTAGGAAGGTGCACTGTTGCGACTTTTGAAAATTTTAGGCTTGTTGATAAGACAAGAAATGAGTTCTTGGTAATCTGGCTCAAAATTTAACTTATGTGATAAATCCAAGATGGTGGGGAGCTTGGTGTGACCCTGGACTTGATTTTTGTCAATGAGGCAAAAAGTCCATACTTTCTTCGCTTACCGAGGTATTAATTATTTAAATTGGTTATGAAATAAAAAAGTTATAAACATTTTCAATCAGAAGTATTTAGACCAGTAATTCTAAAAAATGAAACCCTTAAGTGTCAGTTGCTGGACAGGTCCAATTTTTGGTTATTCTCACATGTTTCCTCTGGTGAATTTTCTTTTTTACTCTGTATTGTTTATTTTAAACCTTCTCTGAACTTTGATTTTGTACTCGATTCTTTTGATAACGAAATTTCCCACATTACAGATTTATTTCCCGAGACGCCATGGATTATTGGTGGTGACTTTAATCGTCACGTTGCAAACTTAGGAAACGTCGATACAGAGGCGTTGCGGGGTGCGAGTCTGTTTTGAGAGAGGTTAAGTAATGACAAAAAACTTGATACAAAGGGCAAAAACTTATTAGAATTATCAGACATCCACTCACTGACTTTGGTGAATGGCAGATCAAAGTCTGATTATCCCGGTAATTTTACTTACTTCGGCAAACGAAGGTTACCAGGTGTGATTGATTTCACCGTCCAACAATGAAAATGTTTCGGGCTCAAAAATGAGGCAAAAGTCCATACTTTCTTCGCTTACCGAGGTATTAATTATTTAAATTGGTTATGAAATAAAAAAGTTATAAACATTTTCAATCAGAAGTATTTAGACCAATAATTCTAAAAAATGAAACCCTTAAGTGTCAGTTGCTGGACAGGTCCAATTTTTGGTTATTCTCACATGTTTCCTCTGGTGAATTTTCTTTTTTACTCTGTATTGTTTATTTTAAACCTTCTCTGAACTTTGATTTTGTACTCGATTCTTTTGATAACGAAATTTCCCACATTACAGATTTATTTCCCGAGACGCCATGGATTATTGGTGGTGACTTTAATCGTCACGTTGCAAACTTAGGAAACGTCGATACAGAGGCGTTGCGGGGTGCGAGTCTGTTTTGAGAGAGGTTAAGTAATGACAAAAAACTTGATACAAAGGGCAAAAACTTATTAGAATTATCAGACATCCACTCACTGACTTTGGTGAATGGCAGATCCAAGTCTGATTATCCCGGTAATTTTACTTACTTCGGCAAACGAAGGTTACCAGGTGTGATTGATTTCACCGTCCAACAATGAAAATTTTTCGGGCTCAAAAGTAGCTAATTCTTAAGTATTTTCATCCACTGAATTCAAAAATCACCATAAATATTAGAGATTAGATCTAGTTTTGGAGATAAGGGAGAATAAAATAATAGAAAGTGTAGAGAACTGGATAGGGTGGGGAGTTAGAAATAGTGGTACGCCACCATCGAAATTGACTATTGGTAATATTGATAGAGATAAAACTACAGAACTATCGATAGTTTTAATTTAGCTATCGATATTTGCAATACAGCCCTACTATTCTCGATATATATAAGCGGGGACTCCCTCCTTTCCGAAATAATTGCGTATTTGCGCGTCCTTACAGTTCAGTTTCATATTTCTAATCGAAAGCACAGTTAATGTAGTGTGTATGGTATTGTTATAAAACTACATACACGGAGACACAATATATCATCGCAAACTGACTATAGTGTTTATGCTGTAAATCTAAGGTTTACATTTTACATACAATACTTCTGTTTTATTTAGTGCAAAATTTGTTTTTTTAGAGTGTTTTTAAAGTAAAACTTATTGTATTAACATGCCTCGTAAATGTGTAAATTCAGTTAACAATTTTTGTTATATTTATGGAGAAATAACGTTTTCTTCACAGAAACGCAATTTGCCGCCTCTTGTGAGGACTGCTTACCAACATTATTTTGGAATGAAGGTAGGAGACCAGGATAAGTCATAGGCTCCACATATATGTTCAGTTCTATTACGAGAATGGCTTAAAAATAAAAAACGATCGATGGCTTTTGTGGTGCCCATGGTTTGGCGGGAGCCTACAAACCACATAGATAACTGCTATTTTTGCTTGACTCCGCCTGTCAATGCAGGATTGTCAATGAAAAAAAGAGGAACAGTTCAATATCCGAATCTCCCATCTGCTATTCGACCTATACCACATTCATACAGTTTACCAATTCCTACTCCACCTCAAAACTATGAATTGGAAGTAGAGAGTGAAGACAATGTGGAAGATGAGGAATTAAACATGCCTTAAATTCAATATCACACGACCCTGATTCTGAAGAAAAAGATGATCAGCCGCACAGATTGAGCCAGTCTGAGTTAAATGATCTCATTCGAGATCTTGACTTGTCACAGGAGAAGTCAGAAGATTACAGCAATGGAATCTTCTTCAACCAGATGTCAGGGTCTTTAAGTACAGACAGCGTCAGCGGAATCTGTTACCTTTTTTTAAGAAGGATAATAATTTTGTTTTTGCTGTGATATTAATGGTCTCATGAAAAGTTTGAAAATGGAGCATAATCCAACTGAATGGAGGCTATTCATAGACTCTTCCAAGCTTAGTTTAAAAGCTGTATTGCTTCATAATGGCAATCGTCTTCCTTCTGTTCCTGTTGGTCACGCAGTTCATATGAAGGAGACTTCTGCAAATATGGCAACCCTCCTCAACTCAATCAAATATAAGTGGAAAATCTGTGGCGACCTAAAAGTCATTGCTATACTATTAGGAATGCAATTAGGGTACACTAAATACTGTTGCTTTTTATGTATGTGGGATAGTAGAGATAGGAAGTCACACTATACCCAAGTAGATTGGCCTGCAAGGAATCTTAAACCTAGTGAGAAAAATTTCGTTGCGAACCTCTCGTGAATCCAAAAGATGTTCTTCTTTCACTCCTACATATCAAACTCGGTTTAATGAAGAATTTTGTCAAAGTCGTAAACCGTCAGGCTTTTAAATACTTGAGAGAAACATTTCCCAAACTAAGTAATGCAAAAGTCAAGGAATGCATCTTCGTTGGACCACAAATACGTGAACTCGTAAAGGATCCTGCTTTCGACCTAGTTCTGAAAGGAAAAGAAAAGGAAGCTTGGGAAGCTCTTAAGGGAGTTATGCATGGATTTTTAGGGAACAGAAAGGAGGAAAATTACACTCAATTGGTAAAAGTACTTCTAGAAAAGTACCATCAACTCGGATGTAATATGTCACTAAAAATACATTTTCTCCACTCACATTTTGATTTTTTCCCACCCAGTTGTGGAGCTGTCAGTGACGAGCATGGGGAAAGATTCCACCAGGATATTTCTCTCATGAAACAGAGATATCAGGGCCGCTGGAATGAAGCAATGCTCGCGGATTACTGCTGGTTTATGTATAGGGATGTTCCAAAAATTACTTACAAGAGGAAAGCCAAAAGACAGCGATCTCATGAAGCCCCCCATTTAATTCTTCATATATTCAACCACCGGTGAGTGTTCTTTTGTGTGTAACTGTCATTAAAAATACACCTTTTAATATTGTTAGCATACATAATTAATATTTTTCGTTACCTCATAATCCTTATTAAATGAAAAACTCATTATTTTTTATCACAGAAACTAGAGCTAATAAAAAATTTTCTTTGTCATATTCGTTTTTGGCAACCCAAAATTGGTAGGAATTAACTCATAAGATAAAGGAAACAAAAAAAAATTTTTGTTGGACAGTGTTTATGTTTTGTGTCTTCGCAATTTTTTGCCTATAATAAACGATTTTTTTATTCTCAACAACAATTTAACCATTTTCCGATTTGTTTAAAACTTAAATTTCCTTATCCAAAACACAAGGCAATAATGAGATTCGAAGAGCAACAAAAAAGATTAAAATGGAATCCTGACTTAATTGTACAGTATAAATCCCAATGTTTTTTTTGTCTAGTAACGTTTCTATTTTGGGATCGGCGCAAACGTATTACCAGAACATATGCGAGACTGTTTACAAAGTTGCGGAAGCACTCGGTATGACATGTAAAAATAAGCCTCTTGTAAAAAAATACCCCCAAACCTTGGTTTGACACCGAATGTTTCGACCTAAAAGAGCTCGTTAAAGAAAAACTAAAAATCTGCCAAATAACTAATTTTTCTGAGGTATCAAGAAGAGACTTAAATAAAGAAAAACAAAACTATACACGCGTTATAAAATCCAAAAAGCATTACTACGAAAGATCCCAACTAGAACTATTAGGTTCGGCCAGGGACTCGGAAGACATTTTGGAAGTGTGTGAGGGAGCTTGGAGGAAAATTTGCACATCGGCCCAACCTCTATATCGAGGGCTGGGAGCAGTTCTTAGCTTTAGCGTATCCCCTCACGCCTAATCCTTATATTTCTTTTATTGGTACATTTTACCCGGCTCTTGATGCTCGTTTCGACACTCAAGATGTAAGATTTGTTTAAAAAAAAAATGTAAAACGGGCAAAGCGTCGGGGTCAGATGACATTTGCTATGAATTCTTAAAAAACCTCCCGACAAATTGGATTCTTTATATGTGCGCGCTATTTAATGCAGTAGCTCGTGAACGATGTGTTCCTGATTCGTGGTGTAACGTTGTTTTCTCGATGCTACATAAAAAGGGCGACGTTGATGACCCCCCAAAACTATCGATCCATTACTCTTATAAACTGCATCACAAAAGTTTTTACCCAAATTTTACTACACAGACTAACTTTGTGGGAAAAGAAACACAAAATAATCCCCGAGGAACAGTCCGGCGTTAGAGAACGAAAACTGTTCGTATATTTCGTTGATTGTAAAAGGGCGCTCGACTCTATACAACATAACCTCCTTTGGCCAAAATTATATAACTTTGGAATAAGCCCTCTTTTCTTGCAACTTCTCCAAAGTCTTTACCGTAATGCAACATTACAACAAGTTAAAGCATCCGAGGGATACACAAAATGATTTGACATTAACTGTTGCGTTTTGCAGGGGAATCACTTAGCCCTTCTTTGTTTTTATATTTTGTTACTGATATGTGCATTTTTTTTAGACAACACGGAGCAACCGGAGTATATTGCGATGACTTAGTAGTGGTAGGAGATTCCGAAATTGACTTACAACGAAAATTAAAGCTCTTAGAGTTCTCCTACTCAATAAATGAGCTAACAGTTAACGTTGATAAAACAAAGATTATCTGTTTCAAAAAGGGTGGTTATGCCGCTACTACTAATTTCACGTTTTATTATAATTAAAATCCCATAGAGATTGTTAACAGTTACACATTCTCATCTTTTTCCATGTTTAGATGCGACCTCAAAAGTAAAGCAAGCCTGCGGCTCCGTCGTAAACATTATATCAAAGTCAAAGTTAAATAATTGGCAAACTAAGTCAAAGCTTTTTAAATCGTCTGTAGTTAGCACATTTCCTTCTACTGTGGCAGATACACAAATATTTTAGAACAAGTTCAAACCTCATTCATTAAAAGGTGTCTTTATCTATCAAAAAGCACTTCAGCAGCCCTACTAAGGCTAGAGACGGGAACGGTCCATATCGCTCATTTGGTATTTAAATTTTGTATTAACTTCCTAATTAAATTATTATCTTAATATCTTCGAAACCAGCCAACTATCTTATTTCTAGACTACCACTTGAAACGATCAGACTAATTGCCCAACTTCGGTTTTCAAATAAAAAATGTTCTACGTTTTACTTTAAAGGTCACTCATACAAAATCAATCACTCTGAATACTGCTCAGTCTGCAATCTGCAAGAGCTCGAATCAATAGAACATATTTTAATTAATTGCCCTTTGTATCGTGAAGTTCGACCAGTTAATTGGGAAAACTTGTTGATGTTCATGTTTTGCTGTCAAACCCACCAATTTCAAAAAATATCTATTCATCAGCAACAAATATATTACGACTGCGATCGTTTTTAAGAAATGAGTAAAACATTTGAAATAGTGCTAAAATTAATGTATTGATAGCGCGTAAATGTCATTTTATTACTTTAGTATTAAACCATTGTACGCTGTTATAGGGATTTTAGGATTAGTATTTAAAATATTTCACATTCTGTTTTTGATCAGAACCTCTTGCTATGAAAATTGTGTATTTTTTTTCTATAAACAATAAAAGCAGAATTGAATTGAATTGAATCTTCTTACAGCCATTACTACTTTTGGTCTAAATACTCCTGATTTAAAATTTAGATAAGTGATACCTCAGTAGGCGAAGAAAGTATGGGGCTTTTGCGTCATTGACAAAAATCAAGTCCAGGGTCGCACACAAATTTTCTCATTTTTTAAAGCTCTCCGCCATCTTGGATTTTTGACATATGTCAAATTTTGAGTCGCGTCAGTAAAGTTTTATCTTTTGTCTATAAAAAAACAGCCAAAAATTTTGGCCCATCCTATATATTAACCTGATTTTTAGGTATAGACAGTTTGTACTTACAAGACGACCCGTCATATCGAAACTTCGTCCAGAAACCGCTAAAAGATGTCAAGTATATCATGGTCGCGGCCAGACTTGACACAACCTCAATGTTTGACATAACCACGGGCGCGGAAAGTCCCGTCACTGGAATGGTAACTCTGATGACGGTTGCCAAATTGTTGAAACAAATTGTTCCAAGAGACGACTCCATAAAAAAAAATGTTCTGTTTATTCTATTCAACGGCGAGACGTACGATTACATCGGATCTCAGAGACTGTTGTACGACATGGAAACAGAGTCTTTCCCTGTCAGTTTGCCGGCAAATAACGATTTGCTTCCGCTCATAAGGCCGGAAAATATCAGTCTTTTTATTGAATTGTCGCAGCTGAGCAGAGGTGACGCCACCTATGTTCATTATTTGAATGATGTTGACAATAAAGTAAGTTGACGTCATGTCGTGATTGGCAACTAAATAATCCAATTTATTAGGGGCTTTTTGGGCCAACTAAAATATCATTTTCTGTGCTATGCTTATTTGTGCAAATGAAATAGGTATAATGATAATCTTTATTAAACACGGCCTTTATGCTTACTTCTAGCATCAAATTTTTTATGATATTTTACTGTCTCCTTTAATTAGAAGCCTGTTCCTAAAAGCTGACAACATTGTAAGCGAAGGCAGACATATTGTCAGGCCCCAGATCTTTTAAAAATTGTTTATTTTAAATTTAAAAAAAAACATCAAAAATATATTAAACTTTGCTCTTTGGCTTCCGTAGCCAAAGAAGCTCACAAAAAAAAACCAAACTACCCTGCAAAATTGTTATGTAACAACTTATTTTATTTATTTTTTTGTAAAAAAAAGCTAGGAAAAATTTAGGAAAAACAAATTTTGTTAAAAAGTATTTTACCTATAAAAATTTTAAGAGCCTCTGACACTCTATTAAAGTAATGGCTGCTTTTACAATTTGGGGCTTAGCATTTTCAAGGCATTTCTTGTGAATCAAATCAGTTAAAATATTGAGTGTTTAAGATGTGACAATCAAAACAAATCTAAAAACTTCAGATCGAGGAACTTAAATGACACCCTTCCACAGTGTCGCAATTCAAAATAGGAGCGGGCTTGTAATTTTTGCGAAAACATTTTGTAATTTGTGTTATCATCATTGTTACAAAGGAACAAATAAAGCTCGCTATCATCATTTATCATTATATTCGTCAGATGACAGCGCGTTGTTTTTTAACATTTTTGGCGTTCGCAAAATCTCTTAAAAATGTCTCTTATATCGATTTCTGATAAAAGAGGATAATAACTACTCTCAAATTTGATCTTATTTTCGCTGACTCAAAAACTCCCTACTGGAGAATGTGGTGACCCAACAGCAACCGAACTCCAAACATATTTAGTCAGCGCATAAACTATGAAATTTGCTTTCCAGTCACCAAAAACTGCATATTTAAGAAAACTTCTGTTTTAAAATCAAAGCTAAATTCCCGAGGGGGAATTCGCGGATGGTAATCACTGTACATTTTTCTGGGAATCACATGGAAATCACCTGGGAATTGCTGGGAATCACCGGAGAATAGCAATAGATTTTGAGGTTATAAACACGTTAGTTCATGTGTCACACGCACCGTCTTCTGGTCTACGTGCGCAATGTTTAAGCTATAAATGTTTTAGTGTTTGTTTAATGTTTCCTGAAAGGTAAGTGATACAACATATTATATTTTATATTTACTAAATAACCAAGAAAAAAAAATTGCGTGTCTACCAGCCGGGAGTTTTTTTAAACCGAGTAGTCTTTCACAAAATAAAACGTCGGCACCCCCCCCCCAATTATAGTTTGCAGCTGTCTATGTGGCAATATAATATTTGTTGCGTTTTTAGGTGAATATGAGGTATTCGGACAGCAATCTAATTCCTTTATAGACACAATAAACCAACAAGGTTCAGAAATCCCTAAATATATAGGGCCGTTACTTTTTAATGGGTTTGATACCAATTGTCAATAGATGAAAATCTTGTAGAGATCAAAACATATTTTAAGCAAAGTTCTTAGCGAAGATGAAAAAAGATAAATATTTGGAATATTTTCTAATCAACCCTTGTTGTTTAGTATTCCATTGGGCCACAAAAAATGTTTAAAATATATTCAACAGCAAGCGATACAAAAAATGAACAACAAGAAAGAAAGACCGAGCTAAGGACTTATCAAATAAAGAACATCCAGAAAATGAGCCTCAAGGCGATATATTACGCAATCATTTTGATAAAAATGATCAAGAAGTTGTGAGCCCAATTTCTAAATTAAATTCCGTAAATTTAAAAGATAGAAAGATAGCCTGACTGTTCAATTAGCGAATGGAAAAATTGTCAAAGTAAAAAAAATCCACTCTTTGTTTGTTTTTCTAGAACAAAAAGGGACACCTCTCAAGCGACAGGCTGGTACGGATGAAGAGAATGACAGGACAAAAAATAAGAAAAGAAAAAATAATAAAAATAAGGTTTCGAAAGATTTAAAGAATGTTTAGACTTAAGTTAAGTGTAGAGAAAATAGATAGTGACGAAGAACAGCATTCAATTTTAGGTAAAAAATGTGAAATAAACTTTTTTGTAGCACGTTTAGTTTTTTAGGGAAATTGTTTTAAATGTTTCAAAATTTGTAAAAATTGAAGTTTTACAATTTTATACAACACTCATTAAAAAATAAAAATTTTTAAAAACAAATTTTTTAGGGTTCTATAGAATCTTATGCTGAGCAAAAAATGTTTTATAAAGTTTTTTGTAGCATGTACACTTTTCTCACAAAAAAAATCTAGTTGGAAATTGTAAGTGTAAGACAAATAAGCCGGTTGAAAAAAAAACATTCACCTTGCCGCCATATTTAAATCCAAGATGACGGAGAAAATCAAATGCCTACCTTTTTTAAACGCCTTTTTGTTATATGTTACCATTTTTTTTTTCTAAATACCTACTATTTTATATATATTTGTAAATAAAAAAAACAAGTTTTAAAAAAGGCGGCAAAGCGATGTTTTTTTTCAAAAGGCTTATTTGTCTTATCAATACAGGTTTTTTTTTATTGAAATTGGTAAAGTTATATCAAAATGGGACAGGGTCGTACCAGAAAAAAAATGCACTGAAGATGACTTTTGTTGGTATCTAAGCTTCAAAATAAAAAAATCGCGTTTTATTATCAAACAAACTTAAAAAGAAGCTTAAATATGAAGTAAAACATTTTGATCCGTATTTAACTTTTTCATCATGATGATGGTATCTACATCACGAAACGTCGGATTAAAATTTCGAAGAGTCTATTATGTTTTTCTAAAAAGGTTACCACATACATGTTTTTACAGAACTCAATTATCTCTTAAATTAAGGGAGATTCCCCTGTAACTCAAAAACTACAAGGGACAGAATAAATCTGTTTTTTAAAGTTCAAAAAAGTAATGCGAAAACCGCATGTCTCTATCTTCAGTAACAACGGAGTTTCCCAATGAATCCCATCGGAATGGAAAAGAGCAACAAGAAGACAACCGGCAACTACTTGAGAATAATGTATAAAACCGAACCGGTTAGCCGTAGCAGGAAAGGGAGGGGGGGTAAGTGGGTATTCCGGGCAACTTCATCAGAAAAAAGAGGTTGGCTGGGTGGGGTTGTCAGTTTTTTTTCACAAGAAACTGTTTCCATTTACCCACACCAACGTTAAGTGGTACGCACTAAACATGGCCTCAGTCAGTGTCCTTGCTTCCATGCCTTGGGAGAATATGTTATTCCTCCAAGTTCCACGCCATAACATAACATAACACCGAAGTACACGAATTCAGATAGTGGTATTAAGATTGCGACTACACAACACTGATTTCATTTTGATAAAAGATAATCTGGCCTGTTCAATTCTTGCACGAACTTCTTGCATGTTGCTCCAGTTCTCAGCAACCCAAGTATTTTTATGAATCCACGTGTTCGACTTGCTGCTCATTTTTCCTTGGATATGAACATCCATTTTGTTTTTCCAACATTTAAGTTAAGCCCGAACTGCAAACTTTTGCAAGCCTTCCAGCGTGTGTATTATGACAGTGTCGTCGGCATATCGTATGTTGTTGATTTTTATGCCGTTTATGGTCAGACCCTCTTCGCAGTTATGAAGTTGTTTTTTGTTACTATAGATATTAAACAACCTCTTCTTATTTGGACCTCTTCGGACAGTTGGCCATCAACCTTTATTTGAGCAGTCTGATTTAGATTTAGATCTCGGTCATCTAGACCAACTTCTTTTAGCGATTCTATGAGCTTTTCGTGTTGAGCTCGATCAAATGCTTTCTCATAATCTATGAAACAGACATATACTGACACCGACACATCCCTAGACCGCTGAATTAAGACTTGAATGCCAAACAAGACCTCTCTTGTCGGGAAGGATTCGCATTTCCCATAAATTATTTTGTGGATAATAGTTTTTTCTTTAGAGTGACATATTTAATGACATTTCGTGACGGACGTATAAACACTCGGAGAAAGCGATTTTATTTAAAACGGTCCTCATATAAAAGAGCTTTTAGGTGCGTATAAACGTAGCAACTATCTCCTCTGTCAGATTGACATCATCATAATTGACAAAAAGCATATTGCACTATAAGGAGTGGCTTATTTGTGTGACCTGAAATTCGATGATCACTATGGGGATCTCCTAAACGGTAAGAGATACGAAAAGGGTTAAATTAGGGCAAAAATGTTACGAAATCCGAGTAATCGAAATTTTAATTTTTAGTTTCTATATTTCACCGCCCTTATTTAAAAATGCTTAAAATTGTAGGCAGTGTTTAGAGATGTATAGTCCAGTTTTTTGATGAGCGGACTGACGTCATTTTTGCCTCTGAAAACGTATTTCTTTGTTGTCAACAGTTCGCAAGTCAAATAATTTGTTATTGTCAATTTGAAGCAACAGTTGAAACAATCAACGACAGGACTTTTTTTACATATTTATTGTCGCTGTCTAAAACACGGTATCAAATAGGATCCAAAAAAGTGACGTCAGCTCGCTCATCAAAAAATTGGACTATACCTAATGACCGTTTTTGAGATTTGACATTTCAGTGTAAAAGGAGCACTTTCAAGTGTCTGTAGAAAGTTTTAAGCCTTTTTTACAGCTTTAAGAATAAGGGCGCAGAAAAATAAAAACTAAAAAGGAAGATTTCGGTTTTTTCGCTTATATCCGGAACTACCCCAAATTTGTAAGGCATCACATTGCGCAACTTTGACCTAATTTAAACCGTTTCGTATCTCCTACCGTTTAGGAGATACCCATGGTGAGCATCGAATTTAAAAGACCCTGTAGGTATGAACTGTCACGTGGTACAAAATCGATAATAACTCTGAAACTACGCAACACCGAACAGAACGAGGCACATAATTCAAATCGTGTTTTTTTGACTATTCATTGATGTCAAAGCCTCAAGGTCGATCTGGGAAGTGCCCTTCAGTTTGAGGATATTTTTCACATTTTTCTGAGGAGTAGTTGATAAGTAAAATATTTTTGTTATACGGTTCGCTAAAAAAAAGATGTAGTTGACGAAAAACAAGAAAATTTTGAATAATTTATAAGACATGAGAAGATAGACTCTTTACGAAATAGGTCAAACTACAGCAAGTTTGTCAATTTTTATATACCTTGTATACAATTACCAGAATAGAAAAATAAAATTAATGTTGATTTAGGTGTTTTTTGGTTTGTTTGTTTTTTTCGAGTTTTTTTTCATATTTTTTTTAATGTTTTTTTAGTTACATAATATTTCTGGCCCACCTGGCATAATAAAATCATGTGGAAAGATTAGAAACCGCTATTTTGGAAACTACTTATAACCACAAATTTCATATATTTTTTTGGATGTTTTAAATAAATTTGCAGCAACCAAAGTCATAGAAAACCGACAAAAGGAATAAATCTTCCGGTTAAAAGCACTACCGGTGTGCACTGGTTTAAAAACTATTTTGTTTGTAGTTGACATCTTTGCTTTACACATGTTAAAATCCAATATCAACGCGGGAGTACTCGTCACGCCAGTTTCCAATAGCCTGCCACCTTCCTCTTTGCACACTTTCATCAGAGCCAACTTTGCTTTACACATGTTGAGGATGAAATATATGACGGGATCCCGGCCAAATCCAAAACAATTTAATTACAATTTTTAGGTTGCGAATTTTACGTCTCTCCTAAAATCCAATAACAACGCGGGAATACCCGTCACGCCAGTTTCCAATAGCCTGCCACCTTCCTCTTTGCACACTTTCATCAGAGCCAACTTGTCCATCCCGGGTTTGGTTATTAGCAATCACCGACAAGAATATAAAAATCGATTTTATAACAGTTTCTATGACAATAATTCGAATATCGAGTACGAGTATCGCAATGGAAGTGACATACCAAATGACAGCGTCCAAAAATATGTGGGAGATCTCGCAATGACAATTGCCAAGAGTGTCTACCAAGAAATTAGAGGGAATGCTTATCAAGGGAATATTAGTGTGGACTATGCAATGGTAAGAATTTAAATATAGGGGTGCAGGGTCACAACTTGCTCAACTGGGAGGGGGATTGTGGGGGAATTTGAGTAAAAATTGTGATTTTCTCAACCAGTATGAGAAATTACATATTCTTTTAACTGAATAAATATAAGAAAACAAATAGTTTTTACACTAAAGGTAGTAAAATATAATTTAGTGCCAAACTGCCAATCGTAAGAGTAAAAACTGTAGGAATTGGTATTGCAAGCCTTTATTTTTTAACTTCACATGAGGGTCGTTCTTGAAAAAAGGTAACATTTCAAGTGGTAATTTAAAAAAAAACAAATTAGGGTTCTTTGAATTTTGGTAATTATTAAATGTTGCTGTAGTTGGTTGGACTAAAATGTGCTATATGGCCGAGATAACAATTCACTAGTTCTGGAGTTATTTTTGTGTTTGTGAATTCAATTGCTAACACAGGTGATAGCCAGCTAACACCAGTTATACCTATTTTACCAAAATCAAGAATCTTTATAGCTGGGTTGTTCTTAAAAAATGGTAACATTTGGTGTAATAGTTTTTAAAAAAACAAAAATTGATTTACCACTTTTTAAGTAAATATAATATGTTGCCATATATATAATATGCCCTTACTTGATTTCTTTTTTTCTCTCTTTTGTCTATTTCCTTTTTCGTTCCTGGTGCTTTTGCCAAAGACTTTCTAGTTTTTGCCATGTTTTTTCTAAAAATTATTGAGTTCTTTTAATAACAAGCGAAAAATTTCAGTAGATGTTGACGCTAGTGACATATTTAAAAAAATTTCTAACTAAAAAAAATAAAAAAGTTACTACTGTTGTATTTTAATGTTAGTAAAATGCCTACTTTTCATACTTAAATCACATTTTTGAAAGTAAATATCTTACCATTTACTCCTTATATATATAGAAACACTTGTGACATTTATCCCCAAAATTTCACAAAAACTGAATTATGTAACACATTTCAGGTTACACTCCTAAACTGTGTCTTCCGTGCTTCTCCATTTTCAGGTAAATGAGTTGGGTGTTGTATGCAGTGATGCCAGATTTAAAAAAAAAGTCTGTGACTGCATGTGATCACACGGGTGACACCAAAATCAATTACACGTGTTTTTTTTTTGTTTTTTGATGAAGACAAAAAACTTATATCAAGGTATTTTTTTAGGATTTAAATTTTTGAGTTTTTATCTATGTAAATCATTATCCAAATAAATTTTATGATCCTAAAGTGTTTTTTTGTTATGTCTGAATCTATTAACTTGAAAATTACAGATCACACCACGTGACATGTCACATGGTCTGAACAACTTTTCTTCCATGGAGACATTTCTTGGAGAGTTCATTACTGCTGGATAATGTTAACCTTTGAGTACACTAACTATCCTCCTACTTTGTTTTCAAAAGGATAAATGGTTTTAAATTTACAAACCAATCACATGCAATGTTACCTTTTTTCAAGAACGACCCATGTATGTTAGTTAGTTAGTAAGTATGTTTTGGCACAAATCTTGCAAGTCAATTTTGACCAACTTCTACATATTCGATCAACTTCAAACTTGGTATGCGTTTATAGTTCCGATGACAATACAATATTATGAAACCACTATGTTGTTGGGAGGCTCATTAAGGGGGGTAAGAGTGAGGGTAAGAGAGGAATGATATATTTAAAATTCAAACTTTCATAAGTTTTAAACGAAAGCTGCTACGAATTTGCAGTTTTTTAGTGTTATGTTTCATCAAATAGTTTCTAGGTTAAAACTATGCTGGGGGGGGGGGGGTTGCTAAGTTGATGAGAGAGGGTTGATAAATTAAAAAATTTACAACTTTTTTACCAAAGCTGCTAGGAGAATGCAGTTTTCGAATTAGGAGGGGGAGGTGCTTAAAGGGATGATATTTTAAAGTTAACAGCCTCGAATTTTCTTCGAAGAGAGGTGGAGGAGGTCGTACCATTCAAGTATCTTCGATTTTTATCCCTTAGGTAGACTATTCCAAATTCAATTGGACCAGTTTTTTGACAATGACAGTTCCATATAGTTTCTGTGTTTAAATGTCGGCGGCCATATTGAAATTGATCCGAGAGTTTTGAATAAATAGTATATAATGTAATATTATTTTTTGTCTTACTGATGAATTCGGTGTGTTTGCATTTTATGGAGATATTATCTTTCATCTCGTGAAAGAAATATCCGGCAGAACTTCTTTTTACAATTTTTGTTTTTAATATTTTAGGTAGATGAACTATTTCATTGCTACTTGCAAAACTTCAGTTGCAAAATACATCTCGCTGTTCAAAAACCGGTAAGATTTTTTTCATTAAATAGCAAATTTTAAGATCTCAGAGACTCGCTTGCATTGAAACCTCTTTTAAAAAATGTTCATGTGCGGTACTGGATCAAGTAAATGTTGTGTTTTGTTGTTGTTGGATTTGCAGAACTGGCATATTCCATAGTTCACCATAGAACCCCGCACAAAGAGGGCCGGGTAACTCATAAAGCTTACCAGGCAAGATATCGATGATGGGTCGATATACCGGGCCTTGTAGGTTAAAAGTTCCACTGTACCGAACTGGCACATTCCAAAGAGTTTATCATAGATCTCTGCACGGAAAGGGCCGTGACACCGCTTAAAATTTTGTGATTATATCTTTTTGTACACAATATTTCTGATAGTTTTGTCAATACTGAATGGAATTGCCTGAACTGGCATATTCGAAAGAGTTTACCATAGAACTCTGCATAAAGAGGGCCTAGAAAGTCATAGCGCTTACCCTGAGGCATTTATCTGCCTTACAACTAAATTTGATGTAATGCGACATTATTTAAACTCAAAATTTAAGTCATTATTTCGTTATTTTGTAAAAGACGTCGATTTCATATCAAAACTAACGTTTTTAAGTGTGTGTCCGTGTAATGAACGATCTATTAATGTCGCATACTGTGACATAACTTTTTACTGATTTCCCAACGTCGGGCTCACTTCGGCCTCTATCGTATACTACGACGTAACTTTCTATTGATTGTCCAACGTCGATGTTGGTTTTTATGACGTTAAATTATTTCAAAATATCTTGGATGGAAAAATCGAAAATTCAATCTTGGATGAGCATCCCACAAGGAACACACAAAGGACCAAAGCGAAAAGAGAAATGATTAAACGATATTTCGCCCTGGGCAAGCAGCATGGGTTTCACTTTCACAAACACCATCATAACGCCGCGACTTTCAAGCAGGAGATGCCGGGTTCAAGCCCCGGTTCTTGCAGGTAGTCTACTTGGACTTTTTCTTATAAAATTACAAAATTTTGTAAGATTAAGGTAAAACACAGTATGAAGCGGAGTAGGCTGAGTTAGCTAGAAGGCAGGCTAATTCGATTCCATACCGTCCCTCGGAAAGGACGTTAAGAGGACGGTCCCGTGTGATCCATATATTGATAGTGGAGCAGGTTAAAGATCCCTAGCCCCGACAAAGGGGTTTAGGTCTAAATCCCTCTAGGGGGGTGCTCATCAGACCGTGAGTGGGGTAGGGGGGAAATGAGCCACAATAGATCTCTCAGGTCTCAGTGGAGGGAGCTGTAAATTGCACCACTCATAACAAACCTAACTTAACTTAACCTAACCTATCATACACTTTGATTTCCAACTTTGAATCACTCACAATTTGGAAATCAAAGTGTATGATGGTGTTTAATGATGTCTGGGGAGGGTGAGTAGTGAAGGGCGAAACATCGTTTAATCATTTCGCTTTGGTCCTTTGTGTGTTCCTTGTGGGATGCTCATCCAAGTTTGAATTTTTATTTTTTCCACCCAAGATCTTTGTTTTTATATTCTTTTCGGCTGATTGATTTGGAGGATTTTTAACTTTTTTTTTTGTTAAATTAGTTGTCCTGCACAACGGTCAATCATCGTCGGAATCGATTACGTTCAGTGATGGTCGATAGAGCATGCTCTAAAGTTACGTTGGGTTCCATTGACCTACTTTATGTTCCACTGTTTGACCACATTTTCGTTGCGTTTTTTAGCTGAGTGTGTTAAAAGGGCATTTCCAGCCTACGGTAAAACTTATTTTACATGGGGCATCTGCCCTACTATTTGATATGTTATAGAAAAATCTTCAGAGAAAGAAAAAGATGAGCTACATATGTATAAGCTCATCACACTTTGTGAAAAACGCCCATGAACCGGGAAAATTCTCGGTTATTGTCCCCATTTCTATTTATATGTGTATGCCATGCTAGAGACCAGAAGAC
Source organism: Oxystoma pomonae (assembly GCA_963921995.1). Lineage (NCBI taxonomy): Eukaryota > Metazoa > Arthropoda > Insecta > Coleoptera > Brentidae > Oxystoma > Oxystoma pomonae. The sequence continues at coordinate 45,881,320 of OY998171.1, read as the reverse complement.
TCAGCCGATTTTGCCAAAAGTGGTAGCGCTGGAGTGCTCTGAGTCTCAGAAGTACTATATGCTATATATTGTTCAAGAAGAAAATCAATATGGCGGATGCGAGCCGCCATTCTGTCATTTTTACCTCCCTAGCTTACACGGCTCGCCATATCTCTTCCATCCTGTAAATTCTTAACACGTCCCAATGCAGAAAATGTGTAGTAGGCCTCTGCATTGACTGCTTTGTTCCCTATCACACAAATAATTTGTAAACCTTTAAAAAAAACTCAATAAAAACCTGTGTTATTAGTTATATGTATATTTGCTCATTACATATATGTAACTGCATATACTGAGCGTTTCAAAAATTTTCTTTTATTCTGACCTCATTTTATTCCGAAAAAGTTAAATTTGCAAAAATATTCACAAAAAAATTATTCTGGGCACTACTGGGTTAAATATATTTTATTTATATAGTACACAGAGTGTCCAATTTAAAAATAAAAGATAAGTTTGTATTATAATTTGTTTTTGGGACAACCTGTATAAAAAGGTATACATTTTTCGAAACCGCTTTTTTTACCTAAAATGATTTTATATTAGTTTTTTTTCAAACAACCCATAGTTGACCGAAAAAAATCCATTATTCCATACTTTTTGGACACACTGTATGTATACACTATCTAACAGACCATTACTTTGTTTATACGTGCCTCTTAAAGCGCTTTTATATAAGGACGGTTTGAAAATTGTGTCGCATAAACACCACTAAAACAGTGTTAAGCACTAAATCGATTTTATTTTAAAGCGATTTAAGAAAGTGGTTTATCACTTTAAAACCGTTTTTAGGTTCGATATAGTCACTTTAAAAAAACTTTAGCATATTGCTTTCATTCTTAAGAAATACTCAAGCCTGATTTTACCGAAAAATCAGTTGTTATATTTGTTTTTTAGTTAAACTGACATATTTAATGACATTTAATGAATTACGTATAAACCCTCGGAGAAAGCGATTTTATTTAAAACCGTCCTTTTATAAAACCGATTTTGGGTGCGTATAAACGTAGTATATGTTATTGGACGAAACCGCTTCACTTCTGTCAATCGATCTATCACATCCTAGTAAAACTAGAATCAGCACCTAGGCATAAACTGTGCAAATCTCCAGCGATTGCACATCAGCGTCAACATGTATCCGGCATGCCCCCGATCGACTCCGAACGATACCTTTCTTGAAGGGGATAAGCATAGTAGGGTGAAAAAAAACATCAAAAGTGAGCCACAATAGATCCGCTATTGTCACAGTGAAGGATGCCGATCGGCACAATCCCTCCTAACTAAAATGCAATTAAAATGTAATTCAATTCATTTATTTTGTATGAATGCCTATTGATACGTAGGATATACACGTCAATATACTTTTAAATATTTCAAAACTTACGTTACCAGCTAATACTAATAAGGCTATTTGTCAAAATTTAAAAATTAGATTTTTAAAATTCAAAAGGCAAAACACGATAATAAACAAGCAAATAAACATATTTTACTTTATAGTGAAGGGGCATGTGTAGGTCCGTGGGATTTTGAATGAAGGAGTTTTGTGACTATGCGGGATTGATAGCTCTTTAGGCACGCAATTGAGGGTTATCGGGTGTTTTATTCGCATGCGTGTAGAAGGGGTAATTCAGGGGCGAGGATTCCAAAAAATTTACTTTCACGGTCACCTGACCTTAAATGACCTTAAAAATTGCAAAAAACAAGATTTTTGCCATTTTCTCTTCAAAAAATCTTAATAATTCGAGGTTTGGTCAGTTCAACTTCAAATCTACCTTAAAGTATTAGGCATCTATGCCAAATTCGATCCTTAAGTTAAGAGTTTAAAGCTTCATAAACTTGAAAAATACCCCATTAAAATTAAAATATTGCAAAAATAACATACTAAAGGGCCGCTATTCATCAACTATTAAAGCGAAGAGGACCAAATTTGGTAAGAAAGATAAGGTGAAGTCCAACAATATATAATCAAGGTAAAAATTACCTATGTGCCTGTCGTTTTTATTAAGTTTCGGAACTGAAAATTTTATGTTCTACTCACTTGTCTAGCCAACAAAGTCATTTAAATAACCTATAAGCCAAAATGGCGGTCCAAAAAATTCTAATTATGCCAGTAGGGCATGGCTACACTTGTTTATTAACATTCATAATAAAATTCAAGGATGAGAATTTAACAGCTATATAGTCACACATTCTTCTGCCACTGCAGCCCTGTAGAAGTTCCAAAACTTAATAAAAACGACAGGCATATAGGTCATTTTTACCGAGGTATATCATAAACATCTGGGACGCCGTATCAAAATGGCGAAGGCGTATAATTTATGGCTAAGGCTCCGGCGCTTAAAGTTTTTGATTAGTGGTAAATTGGAAAAAACATTACAAAAAGTTGGTTTTTTACTTGTTCATGCTATTTTCAAAGTCAATCAAGGTCATCCATCAACTAAACTTTTTTTTTCATAGTAAGCAGCGCCAATTCAACAAGAATTGATGGCCACCTTGTAATTTTTGCTTTTTAATGAAATTATATAAAATAAAATGTGGTTATATTATATAGGGTGGGCCACAAAATTCCGCACTTTTTGGATTGGCTATAACTTGTGACAGAAGTGCTCGATTTTTAAAGATATTGGTTTTTTAGAAAGATAAAACGAGATATTTTTTTGATTCAGTTGAAAATTTTAAATTTCTCAAAAATCCAAGATGGCGGACAGTTTTAAAAAATGCGTAATTTTCATCCCCCCTGAAAAAAATTTATGTGCGAAAATGAACAAACTCTAAAGTTTTCACTACAAACGCTCATTGTTTGTGTGTATATTAACGTATCATTTAATTAAATCGGTTGAGAATGAAAAAGTTATAATCTTTTAGTTTGGGCTTAACATTGGAAAAAATCACAAAATTACATATTTTTTTCAATTTGCTATAACTTTTGGCCTGATTACTTAATTTAAAAAAATATTCTTTAAAGAGACAAAACATGAGAGTTGCGTCCGTTTGTTCAAAATTTGACATAAAAAAAAATTCAATATGGCGGATAGTTTTAAAAAGAGTTGGTTTTTACACGGCAAATTTTTTTTTAACTAAGACACTGGACAAAATAAAAATTAGTATTTCCAAATCTCCATTTTTTTTTCGTATATCGAGGTATCGCCTAATTAAATCGGATAATAAATAAAAAAGTAATATGTATTTAGATTCTTTTTCTTAATAAAATATTTAGGTAAAAAAATATAGCAAATGGAAAATGTATGTAATGATGTGCTCGTAGTCAAAAAACTTATAACTTTTTTTATTTCCCAACTGATTTAATTAAATGATACTTCAATATATACAGAAACAATGAGCGTTTGTAGTAAAAACTTTAAGAGTTGGTTCATTGTCGCACATAAATTTTTTTCACGGGAGGTGTGAAAATTACACATTTTTTAAAACTGTCCGTCATCTTGGATTTTTGAGAAGTTTTTAATTTTTAACCGAATCGAAAAACTCCCACGTTTTATCTTTCCAAAAAGCCAATATACTTCAAAATCGATTAATCAAGTCAAAAGTCATAGCCAATCAAAAAAGTGCGGAATTTTGTGGCCCACCCTATATATATTGAAACGCGTCATAGCTTAACCAAATTTTTTGTCCTCTTCGCTAATAGTTGATGAATAGCGCCCTTTAGTATGTTATTTTTGCAATGTGTTAATTTTACTGGGGTATTTTTTAAAGTCATGAAGCTTCAAATTGCATCAAACTTTAAGTATCTAATTTGGCATGTATGCCTAATAGTTTGAGGTACATTTGAAGTTGGACTGACAAAACGTCGAATTATTAAGATTTTTTTATAGAAAAAATGTTTTTTGCGATTTTCAAGATCATTTAAGGTCGGATGACCTTGAAAGTGAATTTTTTGGAATCCCCGTCCTCGAGTTATATGGAATCGAGTATAATCATGCCCCGGTTGCGAAAGTTGTATTTTTTATGATTTTTGGCCGCTATCTTGAAAGATGAAGTCATATCAAATTCTTCTACACAAATGCGAACAAAAGACCCGATAACACTTTTGTGTGACTAAAAAGCTATCAATCCCACATAGTCACAAAACTCCTTCATTCAAAATCCCACGGGATGATATCAGGCTAAAATACATTTAAAAAAATAACAATACAATTTTTTAAAAAAATTAAAATTCAAAAGAACAGCACGATAAATAAACAAGCAAATAAACATAGTTTACCCTACATTTAAATAATGATAAGAACTTACATTATCAAGCTAAAATACATTAATAAACAATAACAAAACAATTAAAAAAATTTAAAATTGGAAAGAACAACACGATAAATAAACAAGCAAATAAACATATTTTACGTTACATTTAAATAATACTTTAATATTAAGTTCGTGAAATTTGATTTTTTTTAGAAGTTTCTCAGGTCAAAACGACCTGTAAGCCTGTACGTTGGAGTTGACGTTTCGGACAATAGATTGACCCCTTTGATTGGTTTGACGTTGGCCTGGTTGACCGGTGACATCGTGGGGCCGGGTGGGTCCAGTTGTACGAGTAGACCCAAAAATTATGTGAGTAGAACTTCAAATCAATCAAAGCTGAATGCAATCCCAATGAGCATTTTCAGAAACTTCCGGTGACAGATATTTATATAATTATTATAAAGAGGGTTCCATTGATACCCTAGGGTATTTAGAAGTTTCCTACAAGAATTGAGTTTGTATATTTGTTTTATTAAAGACTCTAAATTGATGGTACCTTAAAGTAACATTAAAACTGGCGTTAACAATATTTCCACCGACATCTTTATAAAAATTAAAGTCATCGGTTCAAATGTTATACCCAATGAGCATTTTTGTCTATATAAAAGTTACAGCAAATAATATAAAACCTTCATAAAATAACCAAAAGTTATATTATTTAGTGTTGGTGATAATTTTATAACTCTAATATATCTCTTAAATGAGTAAAAAAGACTTGGAAAACAACTGTTCAACACCAGCTTATAAAAATTTATGGTACATAGTAATGGATAGAAAAACAACATATAAATTTTATAAAACTTCCTTATGAGCCCTCAAGTATAAAGATTATTATAAAAAGGTTTTACAACTGTTCTAACAACACTACATAAGAAATTAAAGGTTTTTATGGATTTAGAAATATAGATTTTCCATCTTTCTTCCCTTTGCTGGTTATGCATTATTCTTTTTCTTTTTACAATAAAAAAATTTATAAAATGGTGTTTAGCAATCTTCTAAAATAAATAAAAATGAAAGTGAGATAAGCTGAAGCAGGAATATGAATATTTATATACTATAGTCAAATAAAAGCTGTTTTTCAAGTCATCCTACTCTGAAAATCAGCTGCGGTCCCGTGTGTACTGTATAGTTTTCGAATACACTCACGTAAATTTCATGGGCTCCAAAAATACTTGAGAAAACGTGAAAAAAAATATTCATTTAACTATCAGTTTTTTTTTCATACTCGTTTTTTTCTTTCTGGGACAAATATTGAATTTCGTATGTTGTTCTTAACCCTAACAAGCAATATTTCGATTGAAACACATGTTGAAACCCCATAAATAACGTTTTTATTTAGGCCAAAAACCTATTTTTGTAATCCAAAATGGCGAAAATTTCCGACAATTCTATAAAAAAAAAACAATACAACTATACCACTGTTTTCCTCGTCAACACTATTTTATAACCCTTTTAAAAAATGATGTTACTTGGAACAAAGGGCTACAGATGGCGCAGTGTTGAACACTGATGGTCTGTTTCTGCGAGCTTAACATAGTTACCATTGTTCTCTTTTCCTACTACTACACATATCAGGAAAAATACCCGCCTCCACACACTTCAAGCCCGCATAACTATCAGAGGTAACTATCTCAAGAATATAGTTAGATTGCGGGGTCGAAAGGTGTACAGGCGAGTATTTTCCGGGGTGTTCACATTTGCCGCCGACCAGCAGTATCAGCGTATGCGCTCGACGTTTCACGGTGCGTGTTTGCGACCTTAACACGGTTACTATATTGTTCTCTTTTTCTAAAACACGGTTCCCATCTATGCGTTTCTCATTCGTGGGTCCCCCGAATCAAAACACGTATCACGTGGTCTAAGCGAGATTTGCCTATACAAGTTCATGTCGGACCACGTGATGAGTTTTTTGAGTCAGGGTGACTGCGCACGGAAACGCTGGTGGAAATCGGGTGTAAAATGCATTCGATCCCGATATCTGTCATCGGCAACTGTCATCTCAAGAAGATTTGGATCTCTTATCTCTCTCAGATTGATGTAATTAAAACAAGATAATAATGGTATGATATCTCGCAAAAACGCGCCTTTTGATGTCGCAAAAACGCTCCTTTTGATTTCGCAAAAACGCGCCTTTTGATGTCACAAAATTAACCTTAAAAAATCTTGTTTGTTTTGTTATTATAATTGCCAAAATAAATTAAAATTGTTTTTTTTGTTCTAAAAACAGTTGTATTATAATCACTGTATAAAGAAATTAATAACAACATTATAGAGAAAACCTTATGGGCAAAAAAGGTTTATGAATGAGTTCATAAGAATATTACAGACACCAATTTATATAACTATTGTGTGTGAGTTCCCCAGTTTTTATAAGTGTCTCTCGAAATATTTTCAATCTTATCTTATATAAATTTGTTGTTGGTTAATTAAGTTTTATAAGTGGGTTGATAGCAATATTTTAAAAACCAATCTATTATATATCTTTAATTGATAGTTACTTCCGGTTTTATAGGTGGGTTGACAGAAAGATTTCAAACACCAATTTATATAACTTTTGTCACTGATGACTTATATTTTTATAAATATGTTGGTGGAAACATTGTTAACACCAATTTATATAACATTTGAACCGATGACTTTAATTTTTATAAAGATGTCCGTGGAAATATTGTTAACGCCAGTTTTATGTTACTTTAGCGTACCATCAATTTAGAGCCTTTAATAAAACAAATATACAAACTCAATTCTTGTAGGAAACTTCTAAATACCCTAGGGTATCAATGGAGCCCTCTTTATAATAATTATATAAATATCTGTCACCAGAAGTTTCTGAAAATGCTCATTGGGTATAAATTGGTGTTAACAATGTTTCCACCAACATATTTATAAAAATATAAGTCATCAATGACAAAAGTTATATAAATTGGTGTTTGAAATCTTTCTGTCAACCCACCTATAAAACCGTAAGTAACTATCAATTAAAGATATATAATAGATTGGTTTTTAAAATGTTGCTATCAACCCACTTAATATAATAATTAATATTTCGAGAGACACTTATAAAAACTTGGGAACTCACACACAATAGTTATATAAATTGGTGTCTGTAATATTCTTATGAACTCATTCATAAACCTTTTTTGCCCATAAGGTTTTTTCTATAATGTTGTTATTAATTTCTTTATATAGTGATTATAATACAACTGTTTTTAGAACAAAAAAAACAATTTTAATTTATTTTGGCAATTATAATAACAAAACAAACAAGATTTTTTAAGGTTAATTTTGTGACATCAAAAGGCTCGTTTTTGCGACATCAAAAGGAGCGTTTTTGCGACATCAAAAGGCGCGTTTTTGCGAGATACCATACCATTATTATCTTGTTTTAATTACATCAATCTGAGAGAGATAAGAGATCCAAATCTTCTTGAGATAGTTGCCGATGACAGATATCGGGGTCGAATGCATTTTATACCCGATTCCCACCAGCGTTTCCCATGCGCAATCACCCTGACTCAAAAAACTCATCACGTGGTCCGACATGAACTTGTGTAGGCAAATCTCGCTTAGACCACGTGATAGGTGTTTTGATTCGGGGAACCCACGAATGAGAAACGCATAGATGGGAACCGTGTTTTAGAAAAAGAGAACAATATAGTAACCGTGTTAAGGTCGCAAAAACGCACCGTGAAACGTCGCATACGCTGATACTGCTGGTCGGCGGCAAATGTGAACACCCCGGAAAATACTCGCCTGTACACCCTTCGACCCCGCAATCTAACTTTATTCTTGAGATAGTTACCTCTGACAGTTATGTGGGCTTGAAGTGTGTGGAGGCGGGTATTTTTCCTGGTATGTGTAGTATACTGGATCTCTCGAGGAATGCATTTAGGAAAAGAGAACAATGGTAACTATGTTAAGCTCGCAGAAACGGACCATCAGTGTTCAACACTGCGCAATCTGCAGCCCTTTGTTCCAAGTAGCATCATTTTTTAAAAGGTTTATAAAATAGTGTTTGTCGTGGTAAACAGTGGTATAGTTGTATTGTTTTTTTTTATAGAATTGTCGGAAATTTTCGCCATTTTGGATTACAAAAATAGGTTTTTGGCCTAAATAAAAACGTGATTTATGGGGTTTCAACATGTGTTTCAATCGAAATATTGCTTGTTAGGGTTAAGAACCACATACAAAATTCAATATTTGTCCCAGAAAGAAAAAAACGCATATGAAAAAAAAAACTGATATTTAAATGAATATTTTTCTTCCCGTTTTCTCAAGTATTTTTGGAGCCCATGAAATTTACGTGAGTGTATTCGAAAACTATACAATACACACGGGACCGCAGCTGATTTTCAGAATAGCATGACTTGAAAAACAGCTCTTATTTGACTATAGTATATAAATATTCTTATTCCTGCTTCAGCTTATCTCACTTTCATTTTTATTTATTTTAGAAGATTGCTTAACACCATTTTATAAATATTTTTATTGTAAAAAGAAAAAGAATAATACATAACAAGCAAAGGGAAGAAAGATGGAAAATCTATATTTCTAAATCCATAAAAACCTTTAATTTGTTATGTAGTGTTGTTAAAACAGTTGTAAAACCTTTTTATAATAATCTCTATACTTGAGGGCTCATAAGGAAGTTTCATAAAATCTATATGTTGTTTTTCTATCCATTACTATGTACCATAAATTTTTATAAGCTGGTGTTGAACAGTTGTTTTTCAAGTCTTTTTTACTCATTTAAGAGATATATTAGAGTTATAAAATTATCACCAACACTAAATAATATAACTTTTGGTTATTTTATGAAGGTTTTATATTATTTGCTGTAACTTTTATATAGACAAAAATGCTCATTGGGATACTTAACATTTTGATCTACATCTTTAAAAATATTTACTTTAAGAGTGAATTTGAATCCTAAAAACAGTTCGTTTACTTAAACAGATAAACCGCACATCCGGTATCCCAGACCATTCGCGTGGTTTTTCGAAAATATATATATATTGTTTTTATTAAGTTTTTTAAAATAACCGATCATTTTTACCGTAAATTAAACATTTTTATTTTTTTTTTATTTTTAGGCATATTTCTACTACTCCATGGCAAAATCTATGGAGAATCCAAATGACACTTTCTGCTTTCGAGCGGTGGTCAACACTTCAGAAGCTGTCAGTCCGGCATTCATTATTGAAAGTAAGTACGTTTTGAATTCCTTGCAGCGAAAACAAGGAGCCCAATTCTCGATTGAAAGCCCTTAGCGAAACGAATCGCGAGCACGCTGACCGACGACTTCTCGTATTCGTTTTGCCGAACGCACTGCACATCTTGGCTTCAACGCATTATTGTGATACAATAAAAGAAAGGTGTGATACGTAGCGTCTAGATCCGCGCATGACGTCACCTGGTGAGATTTTTGTGACGCGGACAGGGAACTACCTACGCACAGCTGATACCAGTTCACCTACAAACATGAAAATTTGAGGACAGTTTGGGTTGATAACGAAGGAGCTTACAAAAAAAATATTTATTATTTCTTCCCTGAAGAGGTAAAAATAGGGGTTGAAATTTTAAAAGGATTTTCCGTATCTCAAAAACGAAAAGCAACATAAGTTTGAAAATTGGTATGTAGACTCTATCAATAAAATAAGTAAACACGTGCTTCGGTATTTTAAAAATTCAGACAGGGGGGTTGAGAAATAGGGGTTCTGTTTTGAAGGGGGTACAAATAACTCACAAGCTAAAAATTCGCATTTAGGATTTTCTTGAAAAATTAACGAATAGGTGTTTTTTGGATTTTTGAAACTTTTGAACGGTTGGTTGCAACCACCCCCCTGTGTCCGATAAATATTTGATTCTGTCAAAGTATAGGTTGTGGGGTAGTATTTTTTTTTAAGTAACAATTTCGGGTGGGGGAGGGGGTTGCAGGTACAAGGTTTTAAATTAAACTAAATGCGGCCTGGAAAACAACAAAGGGGTGTGGGAGTAAAGCTGGATTTAGAGTTCCATATGGTAAGCGGTATGACGATGTAAGACGCAAGGGGTGGGGACTTTAAATGGAATATTGGCCCCAGCGGGTTAGAAATTTGTTTTTTTTATAAAAATCAATTTTTTTGCAGTTAAAATTTCCGGCACGAATTTTTTTTTTCAAATTTGAAGGCCCCGCTACTTTTTTGGCGTGTAGCCAAGCAACTCGTGTTTAAGGTTTCGCTCATAATCATTATCACTAAAATGTTTTGAGCAAATTCGAGCATTATTCACGTTAAAGTTATCATCGCGTCGACAAAAATGCTTCCATGTACCTTCCATTTTCTGGTCTTTTAGAAATCTGAAAAACTTAATGTCATGCGAAAAACATTTTTTTTGTCAGTTTTTTCCACTACTAATTGTAAGCAAACGACCACCTCGTAATAGAAATGGCGACTGAATGATGTCTCTCACATCTCTCACCAGGTGACGTTAGTTAGCCACACCTACTCCTGCGCGATATCATATCTGTTACTTGTATCATGTTTGTTATCCCTGTTGTTCCTTTTCTTTTTCTATGTGTAAAAAAAAGGTCCTTACGTGATAGATTTTGATCCGGAGTTCAGAAAGTGTAAAGCAAATGGTGGTTAAACTAATAGGAATGCTGATTTCCGATGGGCTATTTTTTCTTTTACTTGCTCAAGTGTTGCTCCTTTAAAAACTTGCATTTTTGCTTGATAGTTCGGTTTAGCCCAATTAAACCCGCCCTTTAACCCCGTTATATAAACTAAGTAGCACGTTCCATCGCACAGTGTGCGGGAAAAAATTTACCCCGACACTTAACCGCACACACACAAAAAAATCCCGCGCACAAACAAATCTTGGGTTAAATTTGTTCATGCACTCACTTAGGGAAAGTGTTTCTCGCTCGGACGTTAAAAAACTACGATTTTTTAAATATTCATACTAATGAGAGACCTTTATTTTTTTTTATTGTTAATAAAAATGCACTGAATACTGAATAAAACTAAAAAACGACTATACAGGCTGATTCACGACGAATGGGACATAGTCAAACCATAGGTACTATGAACCAAGCCCATTCCATAGCTGGTAATAAAATTTTTCTGGTGGTTTTTTTAACAGATATGCAGGGTGATTTATCAAATATGAGAAAACTGTTCAATTTAATATCTGAAAAACTAAGCAGCCAAAAATTATGTAATTTTACGTGCTAATTACACTCCCGAAGATCAATAAACGGGTTTTTAAAAATTTTCAGGTCCGGATCGGTTTTTTTTCATTTTAAAATCTCACTTAAAAACAACACGCTGTAACTTACAATTAATAAATTTTCTCATTTTCTCCAAAAAGCCTAGGATTAGTACTAATTACTAAAGAAAAAAAATTAACGCGCAACATTTTGTTTTTGCTATAAAAGAATTGATGTTTTAAAAAATGTGTAAATTTGCCCAGTGCCTTTCCGTAACATAGATTTAACAGCATCATTTTAAATACAAGTCATTAAATTGATACAAAAATTATAAGTAGGGCTTATTTTAATAAAGTATTTTTTTACAAAAAGAAAAAAAATCCAGGTCCGGATTTATGATTTTATTTAATTAATATCTTTCGGTACATAACTTTGCAGCTTCATTTATACACACATCTCCATATTGTAACGCAAATTATCAAAAATGGTTTATTTTTGTAAAGCTTAAGTATCTTTTTGAAAAAAAGGATATTATCCGCTAGATTGCACCCCAAATTGATGATTAAATTACCCTGATGATTCATTAGGATGCCTGAAGTAGTGTAAGGACAATTTAAAAAGTAACAGATTTTCAAAAAAAAAATCAAATTTTCATTTATTTTTTTTAGATCAAAGAAAAATTTTTTTTTTTGACTGACATGCGCACTTAACAAGTTCAAATTAAATCCCGAACGGTTCTCTGATGCATGCGCGAAAAAGCCCTATTATGTATCTATTTGCAATTGTTTTATTTCTGGAAAAATAAAAAGAAAAGACAATGTGGCAATTTAGATCTGTATCTTTTATTTACTTTTTATAAAAATACATCTAAACTTTACTAAAATATGTGAGGTGCGAAAGATAATAATTAAATAAAATCATAAATCCGGACCTGCATTTTTTTTCCTTTTGTTCAAAAATATTTCAACTTTATTAAAATAACCCCTTTTTATAATATTTGGATCAGTTTGATGATTTGTATTTAAAATGATGCTGTTAAATCTATGTTACGGAAAAAAAAAACAATTTTTTTATAACAAAAGTAAAAAGTTGCGCGTAATTAGTAATAATCTTAGGCTTTTTGGAGAAAATGAGAAAATTAATTTATTGTAAGTTACAGGGTGTTGTTTTTAAGTAAGATTTAAAACTGAGAAAAAAACCAACTCCAGACCTGAAAATCGCAAATTTTTAAAAATATGTTTATTGATCTTCGGGAGTATAATTAGCATGTAAAATTTCATAATTTTTGGTTGCTTAGTTTTTGAGATATTGAACAATTTTCGCATATTTTGATAAATCTCCCTGTATATCCGTTAAAAACACCACCAGGTAAATTTTATTACCGGATATGGAATGGGCTTAGTCCCTAGTATCTATGGTTTGACTATGTCCCATTCGTCGTGAATCACCCTGTATATTCCGCGACATTATGCAAAGTATTGTAAGGTAGAAAAATCGTCTTGCGTTCAATGTACGTGAATATCATTTTTGTTATTCGTCGTGAATCACCCTGTATGTTCCGCGACATTATGCAAAGTATTGTCGGGTCGAAAAATCGTCTTGCGTTCAATGTACGTGAATATCATTTTTGTTATTCGTCATGAATCACCCTGTATGTTCCGCGACATTATGCAAAGTATTGTAAGGTAGAAAAATCGTCTTGCGTTCAATGTACGTGAATATCATTTTTGTTATTCGTCATGAATCACCCTGTATGTTCCGCGACATTATGCAAAGTATTGTAAGGTCGAAAAATCGTCTTGCGTTCAATGTACGTGAATATCATTTTTGTTATTCGTCGTGAATCACCCTGTATGTTCCGCGACATTATGCAAAGTATTGTAGGGTCGCAAAATGGTCTTGCGTTCAATGTACGTGAATATCATTTTTGTTATTCGTCGTGAATCACCCTGTATATTCCGCGACATTATGCAAAGTATTGTAAGGTAGAAAAATCGTCTTGCGTTCAATGTACGTGAATATCATTTTTGTTATTCGTCGTGAATCACCCTGTATGTTCCGCGACATTATGCAAAGTATTGTCGGGTCGAAAAATCGTCTTGCGTTCAATGTACGTGAATATCATTTTTGTTATTCGTCGTGAATCACCCTGTATATTCCGCGACATTATGCAAAGTATTGTAAGGTAGAAAAATCGTCTTGCGTTCAATGTACGTGAATATCATTTTTGTTATTCGTCATGAATCACCCTGTATGTTCCGCGACATTATGCAAAGTATTGTAAGGTCGAAAAATCGTCTTGCGTTCAATGTACGTAAATACCATTTTTGTTACTGTGGTTACGTGGTATGCGAATATAACATCATCACACGATCAGCGATATTTTCGAAATCACACGAAAATATCCGCAAAACTTTTATGTGCTAATTAATGGCAACTTTTACGTATCTCTTTTTATACCGTATGGAATCGAGGCGAAAGCGAAAGACAAACACCGCGTTTGAATTTGACTGACACACACTAACCATGCGTCAGCATATCGGAAAACAGCACTGGTTGCTATAGTGGCTACATACCTGGTCTACCAACCAGAAGTCCCGGGTACGATCCCTGGGGCAATCGGTACTCTACTTGGACTTTTTCTTATAAAATTACATAATTTTGTAAGATTAAGGAAAACGCCGTATGGAGCGGCACAAGTAGCATTCCTCTACTCGTTGGCTTAAAAACCCCGAGGTTGGCAAGCGGACTACAAATCTCGACCGACCTAAACGGAGAATACAAATTCGGGTCGGCTCGACGTCGCTAATTGTACTTCAATGGTAGATCAATAATGTTAATACTATGACGACGTGATAATACGTCTGGGGGGTAATTCCAGTGGGCTATCGTTATGAGATAACGATCGCTATCGCCATTATTTTCACTGTTACGGCAACATCGCTTATTATTAATTAAAAAGAAGGCTTAAATGGCACGCAACCAGCAATACTTTCCCAAAACAACTGTCAAATGCCGACAGTCAGTCAAGTGTTTAGATTTTTGTTGCGGCGAAATTTCGGGAAAATAATAATTTTCATGAGCTTTTTGCACGCAATATGGACTAAAAATCTGATCACAATGTGATGGTAGTCAACCGTTATTGAATTTTGTTTGGAAAAGCCACGTTCTCTGTGAAAAAAAATCCACATGGGCCTTGTGTGGAAGTGCCTCCAGATTTTTTGTTTGGGTAAGTACTTATATTTACTTTATCTTATATTCTATTCTGTTCTTTTTGGTGCTTAAAGAACACTACTTACATAATGTAAACAAAAAGATATAGTAGGTCCGTTTTAAGTTCAGTTTATACATTTTGAAAAGACGTGAGCCTGTGGCCAGAAAACCGAAAAATAATTTTACAAAATATTCATACATTATAAGAAAAAAAAGTTGGAAATTCAAGAATGCAGGATTTGTTTGATCCAAGGTTATTACACTGACTTTTTATTTAAAAAAATCTGACATCAACTAATATCTACCTATATATCGAGAAAAAATCAAATATTATTTATTTGGACAGTTTATGTTTGTATTTTTTGAGGTTATAGCCAAATTACTAAATATTATGCTTTGTATAAATAATAGTACTTACAACAGACCGCATTGAGTACCTAGTTGAAGAGAGGCGGCTGATTCTGAACTGCTATGCACGATCAAGTAAAAATTTAGCATCCCTTCTCATACTGTCCCCCCTTCTTCAATTATTTTATTTGCACAGGATAGTAGATCTTTTGAACTCCCTCCCTCTGACAGACAGATAAGAGTCATGTACCTAACTTTCATATATTCAAATTGATTTTGCTAAAACAAATTTTGATGTACACATTTTCTTTTTTTAAGGTTTTCAAAGTTTTAATGTTTTAATGTAATATAATTTACTGTTTTTTTTTTAGGTCAACTGTTGAAAATCTCCAAGAGCAAGACCCATGCTGTAGTGCTAATAAGAGAGAAAATAAATTATGAAGTTTGGGAATAAACACTTACCGTAGCTGCGTGTAGTACGCGCGTTTTTAAGTGTATGTACACGTTTATTTGGAGCTCCTATAAAAAGTGTAATAAGCTTAATCTAACCGTCAGTTTTATTGCTGAAAGTGGTATCAAAATAAAGCTGAAAAAATTCTAGTTGATATCTTAAAAAACTTATTATTCAATGTATACTTTGTGAACAAGAAAAAGTGTTTTTTATAATAACATTTCTATTGTTGTAAACCATTTAAATTATTGACTTTTTATTTATTAATTGTTATCTCTTTCGCAAATTGATAAGAAAATAAATCCGGCATGAACAATGAACACAAAAAAGTTAAATTAAATATTCACATGAATTCACAGTGGCTAAAATAAAAATATAACTGTTGGACATTTAAAGTTTCTTTTTCTCTTTTTTCAAAAATAAAATGGAGCACCTTTGTTCTGAATGCTCTAAAACTTGCTTTTTTAAGGCACGTCCGACTGAAGGTGAATTGTTTGGGGCAGCATGTGATTCCTGTAAGTTGATGTTCTGCAAAGACTGTGCAGAACTTAAGACAACTGAGGCTCACACTTTAGCCCTTAGTGAGAGAAACTTGATTTTTTATTGCCAAAATTGCAAGAATAATTTCAAGAAAATTTTAAACAATGAGGAGCAGTTTGAAAAAATATTTAATGAAAATAAAAAACTGAAGCAAGTAACAGAGCTTTTAGAAAGTGAAAATGGAGAATCAAAAATGAGGCTGGAACAAAAAATTGCTGATTTACATAAAATTATAAATGAAAAGGATGACGCAATAAAAAGACAAAAAAGGAAGACAATAGATTTTCAAGACGATGTTTTTGCTGCAGAAAATTTACTGGAAGAGGAAATTAAAGAACAGAAAAATATTATTGAAACACTTAAAAAAGAAGTTAACCAGTTAAAAAATGAAATTACTCTACAGCAAAAGCATAATGAAGAATTAATGTCAGAACTTAAAAAAGTAGAGAAAGAAATGAAAAAACGAAAAGCGTCTAGTAGCAAAGAAGATAAAAAAATGGTAGGTGACCTAAGTGAGCTTACACAAACAAACAAAAATCTAAAGCAAATGTTATCAAAGGAAAAGCAGAAACGTGAAGAACTTAAGGAATCCTTGTATAAAGAAGAGCAGACATCTTTTACATTAAGGGAAAAACTCAAAGAACATGATATTGAAATAAAGAAATTAGTGGATACAGAGATAACTGTTAAAAAGAATGAATATGATGATCAAATAAAAGAAATGCAAATGGTTATTGATGAGCTAAATGCAAAAATATTAGAATTGGAAAAGAATATGGAAGGATATGCGAACAGACTAAAAGACAAAGAGGATGAGTTAGTAAAAAGCAGAGAAGAATTGGATGGTGCCAATAACTTAAATAGCGACATGATTCAAACAGTGAGGATGTTTGAGGAAGATAATAAAAAATTTGCAGATGAGATATTCCAAATAAAACAAAACTATAATAGGTTATTGGCCGAAAGTACTTTGGGTCGGAGTAGTGTAAGAGAAAGAAGGAATAACACTAAATTTAACGTGAGTAATACTAACAATAACTGTATTAACACAAATAACAAAAATATCAAGACTAGCAAGAGTAACATAAATTGTGGAAGTCAATCTGAACAAAAAAGACAAATACTAGTATTAACAGATGAATATGGCAAATATCTGTACTCTCATCTTAATGACCTTCTTTCGACTGATTATAATGTTCAAGTAGTATGTAAACCACATGCATCATTTAGAGAAGTAACAGCTGGATCAAAGACGCTTATTTCTAATATGGGTAGCATGGACTTTGTTATTGTTCTGGCAGGACTTAATAATTACAGTGTTAAATTGAGTGACATAACATTATTAACTAATCTTTGTTTTTACACTAACCTTTTGGTATGCACCATACCTGCCAAACATGAAGATGGCTGGCCTTACAAATTTATAGAGGTAGTTAATACTAAAATTGCTCAATCTATGACAAACTTAAAGAAATTTGCAACAAATATTGACTATCTGGATTTATTTAGTAAATTTAGGTATTCAGATTATGCCTTTAAAAGCATATATCTGAATAATAAAGGACTTGCAAAGATGGCATTCTTGATTTACACTTCAGTAATCTCATTTAATATCTCTAAAGTGACTTGTAATTTAAAACCCATTCCACTGAACAGGAGTTATTCAAATCCTGCTCTCTGCAGTGTCGAAAATATGGTGGTGTCAGACAGCTGTGATGGTAAAAATAAAAATATGGATTCTACAGGTGCGATTGTCAATGAAAGAAACTTTAGTGCTTTTTTAGAACAAACATGCGTCGAAACAGTAACACTTGTGTGACACGCAAATCAAATTTAATAAACTTTAAAAGAACCTCGGTATTAACTTTAAATATACAGTCTATTCGAAATAAAATTGACAGTCTTAGTGTTTTCTTGGATAGTTTTGATAATCCCGATATTTTGCTCCTTACAGAACATTGGTTAGAGATAGGAGAACCATGTTATGTTCCAGGTTATTGTACTGTCGCAAGCTTTTGTCGCTCGTCTGGTTATGGTGGTACGCTGATTCTTGTACAAAACGATTTTTTTTCAAAATTTAATTTAGAATGTATCGATAGATACGATCACCTTTGTGTAGAAAACGTTTTCGAGTTTTCAATAGCATTTAATAAGAAAGAGAATATTTATATTATTTGTGTTTATCGACCACCACAACCGGATGTTAAAATTTTTCTTATCAACCTTGAAACAATTTTACTTGACTTGCCCAACAACAGCAAAATACTGCTAGCCGGAGATTTTAATGTTGATTTTAGTAAAGTTGACTTAATTGCTACAATTAACTTAAAAAATCTATTGACATCGTATGGTCTAAAAATGTTTGTAACTTCTCCAACACGAATATCTTCTGGGTCATCTACTGTTATAGATTATTTTTGTAGTAACTTTAATCATAATGAGATTGATTGTCAAGTGATCTCTACCGATCTCTCAGATCATGAAGCCTTGTTGGCTGGCGTCTGCCTAAAGCAACCTACTAATAAACGGCCTGCTAAATATGGTCGCATTTTTTCAAGTAAAAATTTTTTTGACTTTAGGGAGAGTGTAAACAGTGCTGGATGGGATTCTGTTTTGACTGCAAATAACCCTATTGATTGTTTCCATTTTATTTTACATTCTGCTTTCAAGAGAAGCTTTCCATTGCGCAGGATGAGAGAGCGCAAGGTTAAAAAGATGTGGATAACATCTGAAATTAAGGTGTCATCAGAAAATTTAAGATCTTTAAGTAATATTGTTAAATATACTGACAGTCAATTTTTCCAAGATTATGTAAAAAATTACAGAAAATTGTATAAAAAAGTTGTGAAATTCGCAAAAAAACAGTTTTATAAGAATAGAATATCAGCAGCAAGAAATAAAAGTAGGGAAGCCTGGTCTATTGTCAATGACCTTAGAGGCAAGAACGGATTTTCAAAGGTATCTGCGGACATTGATGCCAACACACTAAATAAATATTATTGCACTATTGGTAAAAAATTAACCTCAGATCTTGTGACACGATCGGATCCTCTGGAAAACGTTAATACTCGAGTTTATGTAGACGAAAATCTTGTTTTAACTGATACAAATGTGTTAGAGTTAAAAAATGTTATAGGAGGATTTGAAAACAAAAATTCAACAGGAACAGATGAAATGTCTATTAAAGTTTTTAAAAATTTAAATGATGTTGTTTTGGAAATGTTAGCGTACGTCATAAATGACTGTTTCTCAAAAGGGGAATTTCCTGATCTTTTAAAAACAGCCTTTGGTGATTCCACTACACAAAGCTGGCTCTTTAAATGAACCTGCTAATTTCAGGCCAATCTCGCTTCTAAACACTCTGTCTAAAATAATTGAAAAATTAGTAAAAAATCGAATGTTAGATTTTTTAGAAAAACATAATATATTGAGTGCAAATCAATTTGGTTTTCAAAATTCAAAGGGCACAACCGACGCCATGTTTTCGTTTTTAGAACAATTATACTTAAAATTAAATGACAAAGAATGTGCAGCTGCCATTTTTTGTGATTTTTCGAAAGCATTCGATTGTGTTAACCATGATTTGTTGCTTAAAAAACTGCAAATTTATGGATTTCGTGGAATATCAAACTTATTTTTTAAATCTTTTTTAACAGGTAGATTTCAAAAAGTAAAAAATGAAAATAAATTGTCTTCTTTATGTCCAATTGATACTGGCGTTCCACAGGGATCCGTTCTAGGACCTATTTTATTTCTTTTATACGTAAATGATCTTAGTTTTCTTGATATTCGGGGCCTTTTTACCATTTTTGCTGATGATACAACAATCCTCTGGCATCACAAAAATGAACAAATTCTTAAAAAAACAGTGGAAGATGACATCTTAAAAATAAAAGACTGGTGCGACTTAAACTTTTTATGTTTTAATTTCACAAAAACAAAAATTTTAAGTTTTAAATGTAACTTTGAAGACCTAATGGTGTCAGATAAAATAATTAACCAAAGTCAAAACACAAAGTTCCTTGGTCTACTTATTGATGACAGATTAAAATTTGATGCACATATCATGCAGTTGAATAAAAAAATTGCAACAGGTGGTTTTGCGGTAAAACAAACTGCTGCAAAATTAGGTTTGGATATGGCAAAAATCACTTATTTTGCTTTAATCGAGTCTCACTTACGCTATGGAATTGCTTTCTGGGGAAATTGCAGTCAATTCTTGTTTAGGTCTGTTTTCACTATCCAGAAACGATGCCTAAGATATATTTGTAAGGCAAAACTTAGAGATCATTGTAAACCTCTTTTTCAAAGGGAAAAGATTTTAACCTTAGTGTCTCTTTTCATTCTTGAGACAGTATGTCTCATTCATCAAAAATACAAAGAATCTATTAACCACACACATCGAACAAGAAATGGCTCTAACATACCTTTGCCTATCCCTAGATTCACATACACAAAAAACTCTATCATTTATCGTAGCATTAAAATTTTTAACAAGCTGCCAACAGAATTAAAAAATGTAGATATTTATAAAACTTTTAGAAGAAAAGTCAAGGAGTTGCTTGTAAATAAGGCTTATTATAATCTAAATGAGTATTTTAATGATAACTTTTAATATTTTATTTTTTCTATAACTTTCTTCTTGTATTTTTTTTTTGTATTGTTTTGTTATGCTTTTTTTAAATTTTTTATTCTATATTAGAAATAGGCGGTTTTAATGATTGATTTTAATCTAAGTTTTTTATATGTGTCTGTGTGTATATGTCTATATATATTTATGTATATGTGTAAACTTTACCCATATTGACTGATATTTATAATTTAGCCATAATTTGTTTTTTTTTAATACTAAGCTACATTTTAATTCTTTAGTTTGTTTTAGTTTTTTTTTTAACTTGTTTGATTGTTTAATTCTAATATTAAAAAATAATAATAATAATGTTTACACTTTTACAGTTCTAATTATAAAAAAAAAAAATATTTTGTAAAATCTGTTAAGGTCTTAACCAAAGTTGCGGGATACCATTAATTAGAATTAGGTAAAATTGTTTCTTTTATATTTATTAGGTTTGGCTTTGTCATTGAAATGTTTGCATTTTTAGACAATAAAGCACATTTCTATCTATCTATCTATGCTCAATGTATATTGATAAATTATCCATAGAAATCAGTTTTGGTAAGTTTTCAATTCCAACACCTGATTTTAAATTTGTAGGTACACCTATTGTCAAGTAATGCAAACTATCCTAAGATTTTGTCCCATACAGTCAAGTATTGTCAGGTATTATCAAGTTTTCGTACACCTATTGGAGGTGTTGGCCTCTCGGTTTTAGATTCTGAGTTTTAAAAATGTTTACTTAAATCTAGTAAACAAAAAAATTTGTGTAAATATAATATTTTTGTGTAAAAGTAGAGTATTGTATTGTGGTTTTTGACGAAACATCATTTTAAGTTTCGCAATTATGTCAGTAATAAATAGTCATTTTTAAATATTTAACCTTTGCGTTTCTACATAATTTTAAGACCAAGTTTCTCACCTTTGTCAAAATCAAAATGCATAAAACTTTTAACTTTTCAAACTCTCTACTGTTGATCAAATTCCTGTCTTAAAAACTCTTTTAGTTTTTATCTACTGTTTTACAAAGTTTACTAGTTCTTATCAGTAAATTATTTAACCCATCATCACACAAAATTAGTAAAGTTTAAAAAATTTAATAATAATAAATTGTAATTTTACTCAGAAATCATTTTATTGGGATAATTTCAGATAATTTCATTTTTTAACCGGTATCAGAAGGTTTTTACCTCGACTCCCCCTTCCTTTGGGACACCACTGGGTAACCATATACACCTATATAACAAATCTTATGCATTTTTGTTAGATAACGTTTAAAAAATTGGATTATTTAATTCACGTTACATATTTTATGCAGATTTTATGGATGTCACTAATAAAAAGAATAAGTAAAATTGATAATACAGTACCTAAAATATGTTTAAAAATCTAAACTATTTACATGAAAAAGTTAGCTCATTTTTTTCCTGGTATTGAAAGGTCATTCGTTCATTTTGATTCAGGCCTAGATGAGAAGATTAACTTTAAATTTGGCACAAAATTGGAAAAATATTGGGAAAAAAACAAAAAAAAAATAGCACATGGTATTGCTATTGTCTGAAGTATTAATTCAAGTGAACTAACTGGTTAGCTGATTAGACTATAGATTTGCATACATCACACCTATAATAAATTACTTTAAATTTAATTTCAGATCAATGATTTCTCGTAATTATTAAGATGTATGATGAATACATTTAAGCAGGCAGCACCCCACCCCACCTACGCAACTAAACATTTTAACAGGACAAAACACATATGGTAAGCTACCTTCACATTAAAAAGAAAACATTTTAAAATCCAAAAATTCATCAGTAAAATTAAAAAATTGGCTACTTTCGTTTCAACCACACATAAATTTCCACTTCTTTATTGCTGTAATTTAAGTTTTTGTTTTCTACTATTTTTATTAGCCACCAAAACCTAAATATTTCAAATTTCATTAGTAAAATTCAAGGAGGAATAAAGTTTTAAGGTAACTTTTTATGTCCACAGGATATTTAAAAAAAAAAACATTAAATAACAATTAAAGATCTTGGGGTAACTAGGGGATAAGCCACACTTATTTCGTTAATTTACAAGAAAAACTCAAGTCTTTTTCCACTTGGATCCCAACTTGTTAGATTTTCTGAACTTGTTCCCTTTGTTTTCCCAAGGTTTTTAATTATTATTCACTATCTTGATAGTTTTTTTGATCGACAGTTTACATTACTTTTTCTAAATAATATATACAAGTGCAAAATTCATATCGTTTTTTTTAACAGGCAAGTTTTTTTACGATCTTAGCCAGAAAGTTGTTTTATCCTCTCCCTTAGTTTCTAAATCAAAGTGCGTTGGACCAAATTCACACAAGCATTGACCATCACTTAAGTTTCTACTTTACCTTAAATATTAAGATGTGGGGTAAACAAAAGATAGTCAATAATAAAATTTTCAAAGTAGAATGTAATGTAAAACTTGGTCCGTACTTTTCTAAAAGAATCTAAATTGGCAGACAGCAATAAAACTGGTGGCCAAAAAATTGGTGAGATATAGTCGATGTAAGTCTAATAAGTCGGATTATACTCTTGTTCAAAGGGTGAGGTGATTAAAAGTTACTATTGGTGTAATTGATTGATTTTATAAACCAAACCTGAAAGCTTTCAATCTTAAGTAGCCATTTCACTGGCTTACATTTTGAAATACATCTTATTTTTTGTTTCAGGTTAGCAGTGCCCAAGCTGATGAAAGAAAAGATGCAATCCACCAATTATTGAAATATTAGGAAACAATTTGTAATTCTAAGTAACATTTAAATCAATAAGTAAAATAAATCAGTTTTTTTATCCCAAATTTTATTATTTTTTAATAGCAATGTTAAGAGGGACAAAATCAAATCAATTTTTTCTTTGTAATATAATAAATTGGTAATATTAAATTAAAAACTAGTATAAAGTATTAATCTAGCCAAAAAAATAAATTTATCTAAATGCATTGTAAAAAACTTGCCATGTCAGTCAGTAAAACTTTAGAGTTAATTTAAAAATGCAGCATACATTTAAGGCCCTTTATTTGAAGTAGGTACTAAGTAGGTTTCTTAAATTATATTACTCAGGTATTAAAAATTAAAATAATTTGCTTAATTAGCCAACTGCTATATAAATATCAAGCTATGCTATGTGTGTGTGGGAATAAATATCAATTAGGTAATTTAAAAATGGATGTAAAATAATGAAGAAATATCATTTAGGTAAATATTAAATCACATCAGTCCAATTTTTTAAAACATCTTCATCATTTCTTTTTTATAGCAATCAGAGCTTGAAATAACTTAATACTGTACTTAACTTACCCCACCAAACCAATCTAAAGGCTCTTGAAAAAAAACTCTGCCTTATTTTAAAAAGTTTGCAATAACTTAAAATAATATATAGTGGCCCACACTTTTTCGATGACTCCCCCAAAAAATCTGCGAATTTTTTTGAAAAAGTTCTTAAATCGTAGTTACAATAGGTCCAATGTTCTATAACTATCACTTAGGTGACATTTAAATTTTTTGATTTAAACAAATGTGGCCTAACAATTAAATAATAAAATTTTATTTCTGTACTATATTTTACACAACTTTTTAATTCATTAAAAGTTATCTTATTATTTTTTAATGGGAGAACAAATAACATTTAGCATACATGTATATTGCATCAGTTTCTTCTGAAAGTTAGTTTCACTATGTCTATTGAACATCGAATCTTTGTCTAGTTTCATTTAGTGCCTTGGAAGATTGGTCTGTGTCTTACTTGAATCTATCCATAGTTAATTTGGGCCCAAGTTGTGGTCTTGTGTGGTACTATCCTACTAGAATGATTCTTACATGTAGCTCCATTCACATACCCTAGCATGTTATACCTAAAAAGAAGTATACACTTTAAGTTTTATCAAAATAGTACTTATCCAAAATCTGATCACAGCTTTAAGTAGTTATTTTTTCTTTGGTGAACTGCAAGAATCTAAGTCAGTAGTTTTGATTTTAAATAAATTATCTCAATGTATCACATTCTTGCCAAGCCTGACTTTAATTTAAGTGGGTGATAAACTCAACTAGTTGGGCCATGCTTATCTATATTCTATCATAAGGGCTTGCGATTCCCTTTACAGAAGAGTATAAAATATAAACCCAGCTTAAAATAGCAGTGATGTACAAGTTTGGGATAAGTAAAACAAATATTTCCCCATAACAAAAGCTAGTTTTACTTACTGTGCCGTTCTTTGTGGGCTCCAAATATGGTGTGAACTTATTTTCGTCTTCCATTCGGGTGGTTGGAGAACACAAGATCACAGGAGAAACTAGGCAGCAGGAATTATAAAAAGTATTTTGTTTCCCGATGTCTGCAACCATCGCAGAAGAAATCATGTTAATTTTTCTCAATCAAATCAAAACTTATATTTTTGTGCGAGTTTAGTTGTCAAAGTTGAATTGACACGGCCGCGGCCATTGTGAAACAACAAAACAAACCGCGGTGTTGCCGCGATAACGAATTCGCTACGTAACGATATCGGTATGAGCCACTGGAATAGCCCCCCTGCCAGCTTACGTAATTTTATATTATTTAATTGATTACCTAATGTGGTACTTGTTTAGTAAACTTTAGGTGAAATATATATTAATGAATTATAACTCACAAAAAGTAAATGGCCACCTTTTTATTTCATTCACAATAAAAGTTATGTTATTAAAAAGGGCACTTTACCGAGTAATCTAGAGCGAAATATTTCTGCGAGGGCCACTTTACTGACAAAGTTTTCCTTGCTTTTTCCTTAAAAACATGGATTATTTTAAAATTGTATTTATTAAAGCTCTGAATGAGCTCGAACCTGTCTCGCAGATGTGGGAGAATGATAACAATTGTTGGTTCCCCATCAAAAAAAGCGACATTAAACAATATCAGTGTGACCCCACTAATGCTCCAGATAAAGTGGACTGGAAGAAATATAAGTGCGAGCTGAAGGTCATCAGATTTTTGGTTGGCAGATGCAAAATTATAGGTTAAGTATCCTTCTTTTTCTTCGTTCCTTTTTTGGTAGGTATCCAAATAAGGGCCCTGAAATGCGACGTCGATTAAGGTAACAAGGCCGACGATGTTTCGTGGCCGATTTTGGTATAGGGGTTTAAACAGTCGGCTTTGAAACGTAAACTGACGTGAATCCTTCTGGGCAAATATTTGTATAAATTACGTTGCCTATTTTAACGTCGTTTAAGGTTCGCATATGATATATATGAGTACGTAAACGTCGGATTTTATTACAAAAGACGTTTGTCGTTTGATTTACTATTAGACAACTTTATTTTGTACCTAATACGATGTCACTTTATGACAGATTGCGTTGGAAGATGGATAAGTGCTACAGGTTAACACAATTCCATACCGTCTCTCGTAGAGGACGTTAAGAGGACGGTACCGTATGATCCATATATTGATAGTGGAGCACGTTAAATATCCCTAGCCTTGACAAAGGAGATTAGACTAAATTAAATCCTTCTAGGAAAAATAAAACTGCCTATCTAGGGGGTGCTCATCAGACCGATTTGGTGAGCGGGTAGGGGGGGGATGAGATAACCCCTGGTTGCTGGAACTTGAAAAAAGCCAGAAGTCCATCGTAAACAGTACAAAAAAAGCATATCGGAATGTCTTTTGCCTCTCGTTCTACACAGTGTAGGTTACCAAAATCAGACCCCAGGATCGTATTTTTGAAACCTCACGAAAATAATCACATACGAGCCTAGTACTTTCGTGTGCTAAATAAGTAATTTTTACGTCTGTCTCTTTTTATAATATTTAGAATAAACATGCCGGTGTGTTATGAACCGCGTTTCGATACGAATGGTTTCGGTCGAAAGCACCCAAAACGCCGTGCAAAGTCAAAATTGTAAATCTGAAAACGACCCCCTTAAAATAAAAAAATAAAGCTTTATCTACAAACCCAGCTGAAAACGACTGAATCGAGTCGAAAGTCCACTTAACTTTTGACGGGAAAAAGACTAAAATTTCCGTTTCAATAGGAATCGAAGAACCGCGGTTAAAAACAAATAAATTGTTTACACTCCATTCCAAATTGCTGCAATCCAGTTTTTTGACACTGAAAATGAACAATTACATTAAAATCACAGCGTTCGGACTAGATTTCTAGAAATTCATAATTTTATCCAGGTTCATAAAAAGTTCATAATTTCTTTAAAAAAGCGCAAAAGTTCATAAGAAGTTCATTTTTTCAGACTTCCCGCGTATGACTTTTATAACATGCTCTACTGTAAAAACTTAAATACCGCACACTGATTTTGGATTCTTTGCCAATGTTTTTAAAAACAAAATAATGTTCCCAATATGTTTTCATGAGACTATTATCAAAATTATTACGTCTATTTTCTCTTCCATGCATGTTAATACTAAATTTTATGAGACTACCAACACTTCTTCTAAAAAAGAATTTCAAGCAAAAGTTTGCTATTGGTCTACAAAGTGCAATAGAGTAATTTCCCGGCATTTCAAATGTACACTATAGAATGTGGGCTTGCAGAAAATGTTGTAAAGGCTCTGCTGGATATTCTTATTGAAAGCAACATGAATATCCAGAAATTAGTAGCACTGGGTTCAGATAGACCAAATGTTTGTAAAAAGGTAATTAGAGAAATGAATACATACTTAAGAGCAAAAAAAAATGCTTTACTTGTAGACATTGGGACATGCAATCTACATACTGTAAACAATTCATACCTTAAAGGTCTTGACTAGTTTGAAAATAATGCATCTGAACTATAGTCCAATTTTTTAATGAGCGAACTGACGTCATTTTTTCCTCTGAAAACGTATTTCTTTGTTGTCAACAGTTCGCATGTCAAATAATTTGTTTTTGTCAATTTGAAGTAAGAGTAGAAACAATTAACGACAATTTTTTTATATATATTTTGTCGCCATCTAAAACAATGTATCAAATAGACATCCAAAAAAATGACGTCATTCCGCTCATGAAAAAATTGGACTATAGTTTCCAAACTATTTTTTTTCGATAATAGACCTGAGTGATGAACTGATTTTGAAAAACGTCTTAATACAGAGACCATGACAAAAAACAACTTTTAAAGATATCTTCTAGGTGAAAAACACTTGGATTAAAGGGGAAAGAGATTACTATGAGGAAGAACTGAAAATTGAATAAGAAAAGATTAGAGAGGAAAAGAGAAAACATGAAGAAATGGTTCAAAAAGAGTTGGAAAACGAAAAGTCGGAAAGGCAAAGGCAAAAAAGAGTGCATTTGAATAACGAAATTATCTAAAGAAGAAAGAAGGAGAAAGAAAAAGAAATGGGTGCTATTGAAATGTTAAATGTAGCAGAAGAGCGGTTGAAGCAGGCCCTTAAAGACAAAGACTTGGTGAAAGCGACTACTTCACAGGCTATGATTAAGGCATCCAAAAGATCTGTTAAAAGAAAAAGAATTTTTAGAAAAAGAAACAAAAAATGTGCAAAAAAAATCAATTAAAAAAAACTGACCTGTTGGATTACTTAAAAAAAAAAGTCAGATTTAATTTTTTTAAAGAAAAAAGATTCAAGAAGGTTGAGCTTTAATAAATAAAAATTAAGCATATTTCTCTTCATTAGAATCAGACGACTGCAAAACAACTACTTCTCTTGCTAAAACCTCGACAGGTATTGAATTACCAACAGCACATCTGTCGTGTTCTGGTCAAAATTTAATCTCTGTTAGCAGAAAACCCTGATACCTCACTTTGAAACAAATTCAAAAAATGTTCAGAACGATCCAAGAATCTTCTCTTTCTGTCTTCCAATTTGTGGACTACTTTTCACCTTGTTGGGTCTTCTTATAACAACGTGGGTTTCGAGAAATCTCCAACTTTTCCAACAAGCCAAAGATTTCTGGAAAACTGCGTTGTCCTGAGAAAACAATAGGGTGGAATCTAGTCGACAAACTGGAAGATAGAAGGCAAGAAAAGATTAGGAAAAGTATTAGGCTTCTGTGCGCACATAGATTAAATTTTGATCAGAACGCGACAGGTGTGCTGTTTGTAATTCAATACCTATCAAGAAATTATTAATTTTTGTTTATTAATTTTTTAGTTATTTGTTTAGGTGCAAAGTTTTTAAGAGTATCTAATGTTGTAAAAGTTTTCCTTAATAAATATTTTTGTGAAATAATAGATATTAAGCGTTCCTATTTAGTTCACAACTTTAGAAAAGAGTTCATAAAAAGCTAATTTTTTTGAAAAAAAAGTTCATAATATTTTAGTCGTAACCCCGTCGGGACGCCGAAATCATTATTTTCGAAATGTCATGTTCGACAAGTGACAAATATGGATAAACTTCCACCATTCTTTATTATTTATTTTGAATGAGTTGCAAAATTTCGTGTCTCTAGCACACTCCGTTCGGACTCCATCACTGAAATCGTTTTACAAGCGCTGATCTTCTGTCTTAAATCATGGCCATCTCGAACGCGAGCGCGGGATATGGAAACCACCTTTATAAATACGTGATTGTGAAATTGCGATAGATAGTTTTGATTGATTTATTGATTCATTTGGGAGTGTGCCAGTATGGCACTGTCCACTGCGACCACTATTTGTGGCTCACTTAACATTTTTTTGTTGCAATAGATAGTGCACTGAACAGCGAACTGCCAACTGCCAATTAAGTTTTTAATGCCCACTTAAAGGGGCTCTCAAGTTATTTTACAAGTTGGGCTTATTTTGTAGAAGAAAATGCCCTGATTACTTACTGATTTATGGTTTAGTGCAAGTATACTTCTACAAAATAAGCTCAACTTGCAAAATAAGTGGAAAGCCCACTTAAGGGTTATCGTCAAGGCATTTATAGTGAATTTTACTACCTGCACCGGTGCAGAATTATTCGAGCTATGACGTCACGGCTCGACCTCTTGCGTGTTTCAGTATCCGACACAATCAGCTGGGCGTATTTCACTAGACTCGAGCTGCCTGCGTACAGTATGATTTCATATATCAGCAGCCGTGTCGGAGCAACACCGTTCTCAGCCAAAAAGCCAGTTAACTCATTTTCGTTTTAGTATCCTTTGGCCTACTATTTGACACTAAACTGACAGAAAATCCATGTTTTACCTGTCAATTTGGTTATAAAAATGGCAGCCACAGTAGGCTAAATGGCACTGAGCTACACCGTTCTCAACTAAAAAGCCAGTTAATTCATTTTCGTTTTAGTATCCTTTGGCCTTTGATCGGTGCCATATTGACACCAAACTGACAGAAAATCCATGTTTTACTTGTCAATTTGGTTATAAATATGGCCGATACAATAGGCTAAAGGGCACTGAGGCGGTAGGAGTTACCTGGCTTTTTAGTTGAGAACGGTGTTGCACTGAGGTGGTAGGAGTTAACTGGCTTTTTAGTTAAGACGGTGTTGGTCGGACGGAGGAAAATTCGAGTTTTTCAAAACTGTAGCTTTTGACGGTTCTACTTCGTCGCACAGTGCAAGTGCGAGTTTTTTCCGTTCGAAACCGAGGGCGAGGTAGCACCGTGAAAGAGTTCGATTTTGAACTAGGGCTACGAAAATTCGAGCCGAGTGCGGTATAGTGAATGCGCTATTAATCAATTTTCTTTTTCAGATTACGACTGGTCTTCGAACAAGTACAGCTCGTGGTCTGAGTCTCAATGGCTGGAATTCGGGGTAAGATTGTTCTTAAGACCTTCGGCCGCCCACGAAAATATGACGTTGGCAATCGGTTCGATGTCGCTGATTTTTTCGTTTATTTTCGTGTATTTCGTAAAGTCCCGGTCGCAAATTTTGTTCGCTACGCCTTTGTCCACTGAAGAGGGACCGGCAGACTGCTAGTTAGTTTATGACATGGGCGAGTTTGTAAATTCACCGATGAAAACAATCGAGTTTGTAAATTCATCTATGATTCTTGCTGACATTCATCGGGTTCTTAAATTACCCGATTGAGTCTACCAATTCCCAATTGATGTCATCGATACTCACCGACTCTGAATGCCGGTGAGCCTTCCTGATGAATGTCACTAATGTCATTTTATCAGGTGTTTTTTGTTACTATCTTTAAAATTTATTTGATGATATTTATTGTTGGCTTAATGCTGTATTTATAGTGCTTCCTTCAAGGAACGATGCATCTTTAAGGTTTTCTTAGTCGCGCAAGGTCGCCGTGAGGGAGCCTCAAGGCCTCCTTCTGGCAAGGAAAATGAAATCGAAGGGCTTGTTGAAGGCCGCCTTCGGCAAAGAAACGTCAAGGCTCGCTTTATGGGACGACTATGAATAAGAAGTCGTGTTAAAACTATAAGGAAGACAGTTTTCGAGGACGAAGGAGATAAATAAATCTTTAATTTGGGCTGGTATAAAATGGACATAAGTTTCATGCTCGCCATATCCTCCTTTTCAAAAAAGCACAAATTTCTCAATTGGAAAAAAATTCGGAAAATATCTCATGGAATGTCAGATTAACGTCATATGTCATTTGTCGAAAAACCGATGACAGCGGTGAAATAAATCTGATGAATTTACAAACTCGCCTCATACTTAGGTTTATCTTCGACTAAATAACCGCTATACAGGGTGTTCATAATTTTTAAATAATTTTTAGTTTAAATCAGGGAAAAGTTGCGCAATTTGATGATTGGCCCAAAACTAAAAAAAAAGTTTACAAAATCCGAGTACTTCCAAAAAAAACAAAATTCATATTCAATTTTTATTTTTTTGCAGCTTTATTATTAAAGCTATCACGAAATACTTTAAACTTTCTACAGACACTTTTTATAAGATCTATCTAATGACAGGTCACTTATTGCTACTGTTTGGTACATGAAGGATGACAGATAATATTTTGCAACCTTATTTTGGTGTAACAGGAGCACTGCTGTTTTGTACATGACGGAAGACAGATCATATTTTGCAACCTTATTTGGGGAAGTCACCTGACCTTTTGGGTTAATTGGACATCATCGGCCCAAATTCAATTTTTGCTTTTAACTTGGTTGCAGTTAGTTTTTTGGCACTTTAAAAATTAGGTATTTTCTGAATTTTTCATTTAAAACATTTTTTCTATTATTTTCAAAATACGTTTTTACTTCGTTTGTAATTCTAAAATTCTTGTTTATAAATACTACTCACTAACATAATCGTATGATAGTTAAAAATCTAAGAAGTTGATTAAATGAAAGAAATTAAAATAAAATAGAAACGCCATAAAAATCTTAAAGCAAATCACACATGATCCGGGGGATTACGTGGCCAGTCATCTTGCTTTTCTCATGGTTTCAAGTTTCCATAATTTTCCTGTATTTTATTTCCTATAATTTATAATATTGCATTCATCGATATACCAAAGTTGACGGTTGCGTTATTCTAATAAAGTAGGTTATTTGATGTAATGTTTTGATTTATCTCCTAGAAATCTTTATTGAAATCAGGATTGAGGCATTTGCTTTCGTCGTCGTGTTGACATTTAAGGTCAGACGGGTTTTGTTTAGTTTGATGTGTGCATTCCCTGCCAAAAAAAAACGCATCAAAACTCTTAAAATCTGTTCAAGTCTTCAACAGATATTAAGAGACTTGACCAGCCAGATTATTTGCCTCGTGAAAACTTATAAAAACTGATCAGCTTTTACCATATTTCACAAGAAATAATTTTTCGCTTGACAAGATTTTAAGAGATCCTATGAGGGATGTTTCACAAACCGCATCAAAAACATTAAATCTGGTAAAATCTTGTCAAATTTCTCCAAGAGATTTGATGTGGTATTTTTGGCCGGGTTGCCATTTTTATTTTAATATTTTGGTTTAAAGAATTATAAAAAATGGTTTACTACACTATTTACGTTAAGTTTAACATCTGTTGTGGTTAAGAATAATTTATATGACAGTTTTTGGATTTCTTAAATAAAAAATCTATTATAATTTAGCTTTTTCAATTTCTGCTACCATTTCAGTTTGAATAATAACACACAACAGCTTTTAAAAAATATATTTTTTTCACATAATTTGTAAATAAAGTTTGCATTTTTTCAATAATTATTTATTAATCTGTACGCCACTGGAATCAGTTTTAAAAATTGCTTTATAACGCGGGTCTACAATGTCACCATTTAAAGTCCTCCGCAATTTATTTAGATTTGGTGACTGATTTCGAAAAATTGTCTTTAGTATATGGTTCTAGTTTATTTATTTATTTTAATTTCTTTGGTTTAAATTAATAAAACTTTAAAGATAGGTTATAACAGTTAAGAATAAATAAAAACCAAGAAAAAGCTTACTTTCAAAATATTATGGAGAATACTGTCATTTTTAAAATATTAAAAATATTTAGCTTAACGGCCCAATTACATCGTTAAACCGGCAACGCTGTTGGGTCCGTTTATTAGGCAATTCTTTTTCCGCATGTTTCTCGGAAACGGGACTTCCAAATGGCCTGAAATTTTACCTAAATTGTTTATTGGACTATGTTTTTCCATCAAATCTTGGTACTTTTTTAAAATTTTGTTTATTTTTTGAAAAAAACTGTTTTAGCTTTTGTGGTGTTTCAAAATTGGCGCGCTCATATTACGTCAGAAACAGTCAGAAATACCCTTTATAGAGACCTGTAAAACTAAATTGGAAATATTTGTAATTTTCCAAATAATGGACACCTAATTTCAAAAACTCTCTAGATTGTATTAATAAGCTTTGTAATCCTCTTCCTCTAATAAAAAACAAATTGAGTATTATTTTCCTCTAAAGCTAAAACATGCAGAAATATAAAAACATGGTCTATACTGGTTACCTATCAATATTAGTTATACGCCTAGCATCAAAAAGTACTTAAATGGTTATATTATAGATACCGCCACCATCAAAATTAACCACCCACGTCTTTTTTTTGTGAGCTTACCCTAGGCATAGTTTCTAGTGTTCTCCTTTCCTAAATGTATTCAGCTAAGAGAGATCCAGCATATATACCTAGGTAACACCCCTTACCAGGAAAAAAATTTATGCCATGGAAACATCGAAATTGGTCGACTCACTGTATTTGAAACTAACCAATGTCAGTGTGTCTGCCTGACATTCTTCATAACCTTAGTTTTGTCGTTTTGTTTTGGAGTTCGTCGGCCTGGTTTTTGTGTTTTATTTAATAATTTTTCCTTTGGTGAAAAGCTACTTTTTAGAACCCTTAAGTGGTCTGTGTGTATGGCCATTTGACTAGTTGTCACTGCTCTCAATTCGATCACCTAGGTGATAAATAAACAATCCCCCATAGGGTCACTGGATCCTGAGACCTGCGGTCCCAGCCGCAGGTTTTAGGATCCAGTGACCCTAATCCCCAATGATTCGCGGCGCAATCTGTGAACAGGAGAATACAGTAAAGAAACCAGAGATAGATAATGAGTGGTAGATGACGTATTGAAATCGATTGACAAATTTATATTATCTCTGGATTGTTCTTGCGCCGTTAAGTTAGGAGTAAAAATTGTATTTGGGCTGACGGTGGTCTTACTGATCTCCCTAACTACTCGGATTTTGTAAACTTTTTTTAGGTTTGAGCAAAGCATCAAATTGCGCAGCTTTGTCGTAGTTTAAACTTTTTTTTATGTCCTACCGTTTAGGAGATCCCCATAGTGAGCATCGAATTTGGAACACCCTGTATAAGATAGGTGCATCTTAATACCAATAAACGACCCATATTTTTCTGCCCTCAGCCCTGCTCTCAGGTTTTTATACGACAAAACCTGGTTTCCGGTCCTCGGCTTATTCTCAAACTGTGATGATCCAGCACAGTAGTAGTAGTATAGGGGCGGCCCGTGGACCTGGCAATTAGACCTCTTAAATTCATGGGCTTTTTCTGCCATACCCCGTTCCTTATCCCTATGCCCCTACTTCCGCTGCAACTCTCTTTCTGGGCCTCCCTGTCTTCTTTATTTATTTATTTCAGTATGTCGGCCCATTTGAGCGAGTGCAGCTCTTCCTCTATCGTGAAAAATTCCCACTTCAGCTGCCTTGATCTGGCATATGCACCGATTCTTCTTCTCTTCACTCTGTACCTGTTTCCTTGTTATTCCCAGAAGAGGTTCTGGTCCAATGTATTGGGTTTCGGCCCCTAGTATGGCAAGTTCGTCCGCTTTCTCGTTCCCTGGTATTCCCTTATGACCTGGGACCCACATCAGTGTTACCCTCTTGTCTTGAGCCAGTGTTTGCAGTGCTTTAGCGCACTCCTCCACCAGACTACTTACTATTTTGGGTGCACTTAGAGCCTTAAGGGCAGCCTGGCTGTCGCAGCATATGTATATGTCACTTCTGCTATTAGTGACCTCCGCTAGGGTTGCTGCTATGATAATGGCATATACCTCCGCTTGAACACCGTAGCCTGTTCTCCAAATGGATAACTTTTCTGAACTTCTAGGATTTCCGTGTACACTCCTGCGCCTGGCTGACAGTTTAGATCCGTCCGTGTAGCAAACCGTCGCCTCTCTGCTTAATTCCGTTCCAAAATCTTCCCTTTGCCACACATGCCGTTCTGTCACAGTAACTTTGTACTTTTTATCGAACCTCCATGGTTTAGTCAGTCTTAGGAGGAGAAACTCGTCGCCAGTCCCTCGAACGCCAGATGGTCCACTCTTTCCTCCCTGCCCTTCCATAGTCCCTGGTCCCTTAATCGCAGGTGCGTCGCCATCGCCTCCTTCTTGATCCAAGTTGGAA
The DNA here is from genome assembly GCA_963921995.1 of Oxystoma pomonae. Lineage (NCBI taxonomy): Eukaryota > Metazoa > Arthropoda > Insecta > Coleoptera > Brentidae > Oxystoma > Oxystoma pomonae. The sequence continues at coordinate 45,845,972 of OY998171.1, read as the reverse complement.
GCGAGGGGAGACCCAAGATGGTGTCCAGGGCGTGAATGCGGGTCGTCTATATTGCGCCGATTATTCATCTGCAGAAGAGCCCTTGTAGGCTCGTGAGCTTTTTGGATATGGTTCTCTTTTCGTCAGCAGGTCCACCAGACCACTGATCCATATTGGATTCTTGGTCTTATGATGTCCGTGTATATCCAGTGTAGGATCCTCGGGCTAATGCCCCAGGTTCTACCGACCACTCGGCACAACTGCCACAATTTTGCATAGACTTTAACGGGCATTCTGTCAACGTGCTCGTTCCACTTGAGTCCCTTGTCCAGCGTGAATGCCAAATACTTATGATCCATCACATCATATCATCACAGAGAGAGGGCAGGAAAAAATGTGGATCGTTCATTAGAATTATGATCTTGTAGCGGTTACATAATCAAAGGTGTGGCCGATAAAGTTCCACTTGGAAAAAAAGTGAATTGATCATGAAATTACGTAGATATCTGTCACATTTTCAGGTTTTTCCTTAATAAAACTCTATATTCAGGGTGGCCATGAGGTTCTCTTTTTTAAATAGAATACTCTGTATATTTTTTTAAAATTTTGGTACATTTTCTCTTTCTAATGCCAAAAATATATAAATGTGTTTTTGTGAATTTGTTCAATGACAGTTCAAGACAAAGGTAACATATGGTATATTTTTGGGATCAGAAAGAAAAGATCGATCGAAATTTTAAAAAATATACAGGGTGTCTAAGGTGTGATTTAAAAAAAGTGAAACTGTAATAGAAATCTACATAATTTCATGAATAACATTTTGTTTTATTTTTTGTAACAACTAACAAAAAAATTTTCTGAGTGGAACTTTTTAAACGGCCACTCTGTACAGGGATATTCATTAAAACCTTCCCGGAAGGAAAGTTTTTGCTAGTCTTATAGTTCGAATCACATGTAAACATCCCAATCAATTACTACGTTTATACGCGCCTAAGACCTGTTTTATATAAGGACGGTTTTAAATAAAGTCGCTTTTAACGAGCGATTATACGCCTTTCATTCAAAAAAAAACATCTAAGTTAACAACATATTTTCTGGTAAAAAAAATCGCTTTTAATTTGATTTATTGCTTAAAACGGTTTTAGTGGTGTTTAATTTTCAAACCGTCCTTATATAAAATCGCTTTAAGAGGCCCGTATACACAAAGTAACTGTAAGAGATACTGCTTTAGTGTGACAGAGATGAAAATATACAGAATGTTATATAGGGAGATTTAAAATTCCATAGAAAAATTTGAACAGTGGTTAGATATCATTAATCTAAGAAAAGTTAAGTGAATATTTTGTTTAAGGTTCATATTTTTTTTCTTTGAATTTAAGAGTAAAATTTTCGTAGTTTTTTGGAAATTGCCTTTAAAATAATTTTTCCTACGATCGTGCGGAAAAGTTGCTTCTCCGCACGATTTTTCGTTTTGAAAGTTGCACTTTTCCGCTCGATTTTTGGACTAATTAAATGATTTAAGTAACTATTCTATGTTATTTATTATTTTGTAGCCTTATTATAAAAATTTTGCGTATTAAAAACATTTTTTATTTTGATAAATAAGATGGACCAAAACACTCGTGACGGCATGCCCGAACTCCGCTTCGCGTCGTTCGTGCAACTGCCTTCGCGTGCGGAAAAGTACCACTTTCCGCACTTGTTAGGTAAATAACTATACCAAACAAGTCTACGTGTGCTGCTAATGACATGTTTCAGGGTTTGAAGTTGTCGAAGTTTTGTTTTTAAAAATTGATGTTTGTACCACGTAGTAGAAGGTGCTTCTCAGAAAATATTAACAACTTTTAAATTCAAATATCTCTGAAACTAAAAAGTTTACAAAATATATTATACTAATTCTTGTTCAGAACAACAAATTCTATCTACAGTTAGTCTTTCTAGGAAATTTTGAATCACCCTGTATATAGAATAACAAAACATTTCCACGAAACCTGTGAGCAATAAATACCATATTTAGCAAAAAATGTGTGAAATGTAGGAAAAGTAATCTCTATTTGAGTGATGTTTGTTCCGACTTTCTAAATCCTTTTGGTTTGACAACATTTATTCAAAGAAGGTTTATATTGGATAACCCTGTATACCTTCAAATGGAGCTTTTGAAAATCTTCTTGGTCCAAACAATTTTTAAGTTTATTTACTAAAATTTACTTTTTTTAAATACCCCTATTTAATCTTATTTTTTGATAAATGTTTGTTGTTAAAACAAAAGTTATGCCTGAAGATTTGGTGGATATGTTTCGAAAGTATGCGTGTGCTCAGTTTACATTTTCTTGATCTTGCGATTCTTCATCCTTGATGTAAATAATAAATTTTTTATTGTACGATATACTAAGGTATTTTACAAGGATCTTATAATATTAACACGAGAAAGTTATCTTAAAATCTATTCAACTTGCTTAAAATATATTTTATCCTCCGCAATTTACAAAAAATGACTGGTTTTACGTTAAAAACCACACCTTGTATAGTTCACATTCCCGAAAAATATATTTTCTTTTTAAATTAACTTTTAACGCACTCCTTGTGATACACCGATATTTTTTTTAAACAATTTTGTTAAATAATTTTTAATTAATAACTAAAGAACTCTTCCATTTTCTTATGGGGGACATGTTTCGGTTAAAAATGTTTTATATTTTAATATGTTATAGAGGGGATCTCAATGAGCAATTTTTTACAGGGTGAGCTAAAAATTAGACTTAAAGTTGCAAAAATTGCCGTTTTTTACTAAACTTAACATTCGTTTAGGATAATAATGATTTCTGGAGATCTGATTCAACACATAAAGACCTACATTTTTGATATTAGTACTAATGTCCGTATGTGTACAGGATAAGCCAAAAAATATGCCTGAAATTGCACAAAGTCCTTTATTTTTTTAGTAGGAGCAGCGAAAAAAAATGGTTTATGATACCCTAAAAATAATACTTTTAAATATGTATAGAGTACGCCAAAACATACGAAATACGCTTTTTTAACCTTTTCGAATTGTTCTTACAAAGAAACTACCAATCAGGCAACACTTATTTTATTCATTATTTTTTTGTAATGTTATAACAAGTCAACAACAAACATATTTTACCTTAATTCCGTATATCGTATATTTACATGGTGAGTCAAGAAATATTTTTGAAATTGCTTCAAACCCTTAATTTTAAACTTGATTTAACGTTTAAATAAGCAAATAACTAAGAGCCAGTTAATTTTTATTGCTTATATAATTCTAGAACCAATATTTTTCGCAATGATACCACTCGTCGAATACGTACAGAGTAAGTCAAGAAATACGCCTGAGACTCAAAATCGCTTATTATAAAACTCGACTATTAAAAGAGTACAGCAAAACGAAAAAACAATAACTAGGCGATTTAGAGCAATTTCCTGGCTAAAGTGTATTCGTTGTAAGAAGTTCGCTAAGCCTCTTGAGCAGCTAAGTCGGTGGTTCTCAAACAATAAATTATATTTTTATATGTAGTATAATAATAGTTTTACATCTATTGGCTAAAATAGTGCTTTTACAAGCGTTGGTTTAAATAACAAGCGCAGACAATTTTTTTTTTGCATTGGTAATTAGGAAAGTCATGGTTTGGACATTTGTAAATAGTACTTAAATCACTTAAAGTTAATAAAAAATAATTAGGTTAGATTATTTCTTAGCTTTTATAGTTTTTAGGCAAATTAGTTTTACGACGTCTTTTTTTATAAAGGTTTGGTTCTAAAAAGAACAGATATTGCAGTCTTACGATAGAACGCACCTACTGAAATATCATCCATGCTTTCAGAATCATTATCATCATCCGTAATAATTAACGGTCTTACTTCGTCTATAACCTGTTCTGTCTCATAAGATTCAAAAATAATTTTTTTCGTTCAATACATTTCCGCCATTCTTCTTTGCCCACTTTGCTAAGTGCCTCCTCCCACAACTTTATAACGCTAGGCTCAGCGATATTTGTACAGGCATGTTTGTCATAATAATTTTTGCTAATACCCCATACCAATTCAATTGCGTTTTAATGGCAATGGTAGGGTGGTAATCTCAAAACTTGATGTCCATATTTAAGGGCTAATTCGTCAACAACATATTTTTTTTAATGGCTAATTGCTTATAAGATCACTTTTTAAAAATACATTTTTATAGTTTATGTGCAAAGCACTTTTCTGTTGTTCGTTTTTATATATTTAAAGCCCATCTCTTAAAATTTTGGACAAACTGGTAATTCCAATATCGCCAATTGACTTATACATATCATAAACAATATTTCTAATCGATAGTTTAATCCCTTATGATAGATCAAAGGTTTTTGAATGCTGTCGAACCCTTTTATATGGTCTGTCCAATTCCTCTTTACTCTTTTTTCGAAGTATTCTTAAGGTCTTATCTGAAATCCCGCGAGCATCAGACGTTCGGTTTTACACTGCCAGATCAGACACTAACGGACCCGAGTTATTTTTTTCTAACGAAAAATAACGTTCCACTTGTAATACCAAACGGCGTTCACCTGGAGATAAACACCTTCTAGGCGTTGTGTCACCTTGCTGAACATTTTCCATAACTTTGCTTTATAACTGCAAACTAAAATCAAATAAAAGCATACCTACTTATTTAAAATAGAACATACCATCCCCAACTGGAGCAAATTTTAATTATTTCTTGGAAAATAGTGATTAATAGCGTTGACGACAGCTCCAGATTTACCTATAATGATCGCAAAATAATTAAATTCTCGGAAAAAATACCTGTCAAAATCTTTAACTTATTGACACAAAAAGTTTTTCAAAATTATAAGTGAAAAATAAAATAAAATAGAAATATTTATCGTGGTATAAGTATAACGCGTAATTCTTAAATAATTTTGTTTTAAGACCGCTGATTTAGCCCATTCATATTTTGCCGAATACAGTGAACCAGTGGGATGTCTGGTACAATCAAGTACAGCGAGGGCATTCTAACTTAACTGACTTACTGTTCAAAAAGCGATAACAAGTTTTGGAGATTTAATTCGATATCGGACTTCATACAGCGAACCGACTTTACCCTGTTTGTATACGATACCCGAAATTAAGGTAAAAAATGTCAGTTGTGATCCGTAGAATAACATAACAAATAAATAAGTGTTGCTTGATTGGTAGTTTCTTTGTAAGGACAATTTGAAAAGGTTAAAAAAGCGTATTTCGTATGTTTTGGCGTACCCTGAACATATTTAAAAGTTTATCGCTCATTTTGTGCGCATCATTTTTAGGGTATCCAAAACCATTTTTTTTCATTGCTTGACAAGCGTCAAATGTGCTTCTAAAATATGGGATTTTAAGCAATTTCAGGCGTATTTTTTGGCTTACCCTGTACACATATGGACATTAGTACTAACTTCAAAAATGTAGGTCGTTATGTGTTGAATCAGACCTGCAAAAACTATTATTATTCTATGTTTAGGTTTGTCGTAAACGAACATAAAATTTAGTAAATAACGGCCATTTTTGTAACTTTAAGTCTAATTTCCAGCTCACCCTGTACATATTGGGCAATGCCCATTAAAATATAAAAAAAATAACCGAAACACATCCCCCGTAACCAAATGGAACGGTTCTTTGATTTTTAGTACTATTTATTTATTCTTATTTCCTTTTATTTAATGTATAAGAATAGGATTTTTTATTATTAATTTCTTAACCAAATTATAATAAAAACCAAGCTTTTTGAAAATATTTGATTGATGTTTATTTAACTTTACTACAATCAAAAATAATGTTTCACCAAAATTTAATTAAACTCGGTTTAGCGATTTATAAGCTACCATGACAAAGTATATCGAAAAGGACGAATTTGAAATTCTTAAACAGCGATATGCAATACTTAAAAACATACTTTTATTGTCAAAAAACATATATCCATGAGCTTAAATATACTTCCAAATGCTTTCAGCATGCCCGAAGTTGTAAGCAAGATGCCCTCTTGTTCTTATCTGACAAAGACCTCGGTATTTGTTATGTATTTGTTTACTTTTCTCAACAAGCCTGGATTTTTGAGGAAGATACATAATGCCGTTGATATTTAACTGCAGCTTTCCAAAACAAACAAAGCTACTAACCTGTGGCACTTCTCCATTTGATACGCACACTTCTCTCCACATAAAACTGGTAGAGGGGAAGGTAGCTGCAAATAATTTTTTTTTATATTTTTCTATACGCAACACCACAAATCAAGCCCGCAATTTATGTGCAACCACAAATTAAGCCCCCCCTGCAATACTAGAGACATAAAGCTATTTGTAACTCGTCGCGGTATACGTATCGGCATCTAGCGAGAACCAAGCACATTAATTGGTCAGAAACTAGTACCACGTTCGAAAAGAGCAGATATATGCTAATCTAAGGTGTTCTTGAACGCGATAGGTGTTGAGATGCGTTAGGTATCACGTATCGTTACGGCACACGTATCTTATCTCAGCACCTATTGCGTTCAGAAACACCTTAAATTAGCATATATCTGCTCTTTTCGAACGTGCTACAAGTTTCTGACCAATCAATGTGCTTGTTTCTCGCTAGATGCGGATACGTATATCGCGATGAGTTACAAATAGCTTTATGTCTCTACTGACTTTTTGCCTTTGTCATTTTAGGTTATATTTTTGGCATATATAAACTTTTTATAAGGAGGCGGCTTGTTTATTTTTTACTAATTCAAAATGCCAGGCCACTAAAAATAAACACCACATATCAAAAAAGCAAAAATGTTTTATTAACTAAACAAAAGCTACACAGTAATTGGTCTATTCGACTAGCTGATTATGAAAAAAGCAAGTCCACGATAGTAACCACAATAAATCGATTTCAAGAAGAAGGCCCGATCGAGTTAAGAAATAAATAAAATAAAAAAATACTTATTTTTAATAGCGCGTCGTTGCACCGTTGGCTGCAATGATGTTTTGAACTAACAAAGTAAATCTCGTGTCCGCAAATAGAAATTAAAGTAACACTCGTGGCATATCGGACAAAGCGTTTTTGTTTCTCACTTCATTACGACCAGGCCTCCAATGTCTAATGGAGAATCCAGACACCTACATACCTGTTTCATCCTTATTAGGAATCATCAGGAAGTCATAGGATTGTACCTGGCAGTTGAAGCTACACCATGCACACCTCTCGAATTTAAAACAAAAAGTTTGTAATCCGTGGAGACTTAGTACCTGTGTGCGCCACCTGTCGAATAAACCGAGAAACAAAAACATCAAAATTGAAAAGTGCAGAATACCGAAAATACAGAATCCTGTACCTTTCAGCAGGTCATAAAGAAGAAACCTGTAAAAGTATAAGGTGACTGTAACATGACTCTTAAAAAGAAGTAACGTTCGCAGCAGCACCGCCGCAATTGGAGCTTCATACTACGTGGCCCTAATTTTAAGGCATCAGTAAGCAATCGCTCCGGAGGAGGCTTGTTGCACAGAACTAAAAAGCCAAAATATTTAAAAAAAAACAACAAAGTGAATCTCGTGTCCGCAAATAAAAATTAAAGTAACACTCGTGGCATATCGGATAAAGCGTTTTTGTTTCTCACTTCATTACAACCAGGCCTCCAATATCTAATGGAGAATCGAGACACCTACAGACCTGTTTTATCCTTATAAGGAATCATCAGGGAGTCATAGGGTTGTACCTGGCAGTTGAAGCTAGACAGGCATCATGCACACTTCTCCAATTTAAAACAAATTTTATTTTAATTAAATTTTATCAAAAATGAGTTACTAAGGTTCCAAAACACCTTAATCGACAAAAAAAAACAATTCTGTCGGTCTGTTGTCTGTCTGTATACACGATAACTCAAAAACGCCTTAATCGATTTTAACGAAATTTGGTACAAAAATCCTCTATCGGCTGACCATGAACTGATTAACTTTTGGGTAGGGAGGTGGGGCGTTGAAGGGGGAAACAGGGGGATAAAATTGTAACTTGTATAAAGTCCAAATTCGTAAGAACTTTAGTTTCCGAGTTATTTGAAAAAAAAACCGTTAAAATATATTAAAAAATAATAACTTTAGAATTAAAGCAGCTATAGATATGCGGTTTTCAGATTATTGTTTTCGTAAATATTATATTATTATTTGTTATAAGGTTCAAATCTTTCAAAGCTCCAGTTTTCGAGATATTTTCATTTCCTTTCAACATAAAATAATGATTGTATGGTGGACTATCCGTGCTTTCTAGCACCATTTTGTTTTCGTTGTTTGATGTTGTGTACAGCATGCCTGTTTTGAAAAATACGCACAGCACAAATGAAAACACGGAATCAAAACAAATAAACAACAAAAATGGCGTCGCCTCGATTGAAAACGTATGACGTAGACCGCCAAGCCGGCCGAGACTGACCGAAACCCCTCGGATCGATAAATTTTCGCGCATGTGCAAAAGGCCGGAGCCTAAGCCAATGTCTTTTGTTTTGGTATTTCCATGGCTGCCTAGATTATAGATGTTGCTTACAAGTTTGGCCTGGGTGAGGCGTATATTTAAGCTAATAGGTATATCATCAAATATATTTTATAAGGGCCGAGTTTAAAATAACAAATTTAACAAAAACTAAAAAAATAAAAAAAATGTTTAAGCCGGTTTAAGCTTAACCTAGAAACAGCTTAACACGTAAAACTGGACTTCTACACGTGTAAGAGGTTCAAAAGGTCGTTTTAAAATAGACCAATTTTTTGAAAGGTTTATAGCCTAAGCGGCTTAGGAAAAATAGAAGAAAAAATTAGAACCCAATTTTTTTTTATTAATAAGTTTCGAAAGGTCCACCGTTTAACATACTAAAAGTCCCCATTCCTACCCCCTCGGGAACTGTCATTTCTAACTTCCAAGAAACTCCAAAAAAGCGTTTTTCTTGGATAACTCCTAAACGGTAACTGACTGTCAAAAGTGACAAATAGGAAAAATGTTGTAAATTTAATTCTCTATCAATAAGTAAATAGTGATAGTGTAGCTTAAACCACTCCCCCATGCATATTCCTTTTTAGCCTTTTCATCAAGATTTCTCAATCTAAGAGTACCAAACTTGGCAGGGTTGATCTTAGAACAACGACCTAAATTATATCAAAAAATTAAATTTTTCCAGTGGCGTAGTCCGATTTTCTTAACTAGAAAATTTCAAAATGTAAAAAAACTCTTTGATATGCCACTGTTACTAACATATATATATATATATAGCTTTTCACTGAATCTTATACTAAATAAAATTGCATTTTCAACGACACCTCCCATTTTTTAAAATCATAATTGGTATTGGAAAAGTAGGAGACCTTGGCTTTTTCCTTTAAAAAAATTACTAAAAAAATCTTAGAACATTGAACTACTAGAAGGAGCTTTTTTTCAGACCTCAGGCAGAGTGTTTGAGTTCAACATCTTCATCCCATTGTTGTCATGTTAACCTAATACGTTTTCCCCTATTTTAAATATTATTTAAATACCTTCAATAATTTTTAGTTCCGTTTAAATAAGTGGTCAAGATATAGTAATAAAAATCTATGTTTCTATAAAAGAAAACCTAAAAATGTATTCAAGTACGATGTACAACTATAAAAATAAGGAAAAGGTGCTATGGAAATCCCTATTTATACTGAAATTAATGACAAGCCGGCAACACAGATTTCCCGCCTTTGTTTACCAAGAATGACCAAATATGACGAATTCTAACCTAATACTTAGTTAATATTTTAATTTAGCGTACCTGTGAAACGAAATACTGCGGTCCCCGGCTTCTGTTTCAATCTGCATATAATAATACACTTTGGAACCATTTTTCGCCACAAACTTCACAAAAATATCAACAAAAAAAATACTATTGACAAGTGCGAAAACTTTCACTTTCAAAACAAAAATGACATTCTAGGAAAAATCGAGAAACCGCAATAAACAATCAATGTTGACACGTTGACTACAAAAGAAGATGTTTAAGGAAAACACATGTTAAATTTGCCAAAAACGTCGAAAGTTTTAAATAGGTTGTGAGTATTATATATTGTGTATATTAGCTTTTCCAACATATATCTTAAACCTCATTAATTAATTAATAAATAAGCGTCAAAACTTAATACAAATTTAATAAGTTTTTTGTTGCATAATTCTGTTATTAAAATTGGCAACACAGATTTCTTTCTCCCCTTTCCCCACTGTAAATGTTGCACTCAAACAACCAGTATAACCAGACAGACCAGACTACTCCTAGTAGTTCAATGTTCTAAGAAAAAAATATAAAAAATGAAGCAGGAAATACAAGCGGAAGGTGGCGTTGGAAATTCAATTTTATCAACCCCGCCAAGTTTGGTACTCGTACGTTAAAAAATCTTGATGAAAATGCTAAAAAGGAATATGCAAGAAATTGTTCAAATTGGCATCATTTTTGGTTGGGTTTTTTCAATTTTTCTGGTAGAATGAGTTGTTCAAGCAACACTATCACTATTTACTTAGGAGTTATCCAAGAAAAACTCTTTTGGAGGTTATAAATGATAGTTCCCGAGGATGTAAGCTTGTTAATGACATTGGACATGACAAATTTTGTATCTATTATTGTGTTAAAAATATGTGTAGCTAGACGTCTTAAATTTGCGAGAGTTTTCGATTATTCTAAAATAAAGCATAAAAACTGATCTAATTACGGCTCTAATCAGCCTATCACAGCTCGAGTTTTCCGATTACGGTCCGCCGGGCGTGGGAACCGTGTAATTTTCGTCGGTTCCTTTGCATTCCTCCTCCCAATTGTCAGGTATAATATTCTTGATTAACGATTTAAGTTTTGTCAGCGGACAAAAGCTGTCACAACCAGGTACTGTCAGTTTGAATGGAGGGAGTGAAGTGTTGTTTCTAAGGAAGACCTAAAATAAGTTATTTAGCTAACCAGCGCGGAAAGTTTTACTTTTCCGCACGAGACGGCAGTTGCAAGAACGACGTGAATCGGAGTTCTAGCAAGCGGCCAAGAGCGGAAAATTCACTTTACGCGGTGAGAAAATACGCAAGTATTGCTTACACAACATTTTTCCTAAAAACATAATAAAAAATCGAAAAAACAAGAGTTTTTTGTACTTTTTCGATTCGAATTCGATCGTTCACACATACAGGATTTATTCCGCCTGAACCGTAATCTTTGCTTTATACAATGCTTTGGCACATAAGTGCGACCGAAATTGTCTGTCATAGTGGTACACCTAGCTGATGACTCCCTAATAAGGACGAAACGGCACCGTCCTAGGTTCTACCCTCTGTGTGAGCAATCGAAATTCAAGAAGTTCATTTTGCACTAAGTACAAAAAACTTGTTTTTTCAGTGTGCATTGCAGTACGGCACTTATCGGTTGTTTTGCGATTTATAATCACTCGCTTGTAGACAAAACCTGCATACAGATGGCATAATTTTATGTCTCTCACAGGATCTATGCTACGTCCACCTACTGCTAACTACAGTATTTATTTTCTTAGTTTCGATCGCTCACACAGGGGGCGCCATCGACAGGATTTCGTCCGCTTGAGCCGTCGTCTTTGGCACATAAGCGCGACCGAAATTGTCTCATTGTAGGACACCTAGCTGATGAACGGAAGACTAAATTCACTCGTTTAATTCATTCTGTCTTCGTCGGTCATTTGACTGATTGAATCAGAATCGAGCAAACATGATTCGATCATTCAATACTCGCAAGTGATTCGATCATAGTGAACGAATCGTTCTAGAGATGTGTAAATCGATCACTTTGTACTGAACGAATGGATCAGTGATTCGTTTCTAGAGTGATCGAATATTTTGAATCAATCATTTGAAATTAAATTACAGAAAATGGTGACCAAAAAAAAAAGGTCTATGCAGGATGCAGCTAATGAAGACATACTCTGCTGACCAAAAAATCTATATTTTCATACAGATTCAGTGTATCGCCGCAGTGGGTCAGTCAGCCGTTGATTCGTTCCGATTTGATTCACTCGTTTGATTCATTCTGTCTTCGTTGGTCATTTGACTGATTGAATCAAATCGAGCAAACATGATTCGATCACTCAATACTCGCAACTGATTCGATCATAGTGAACGAATCGTTCACGAATCACACATCTCTAAATCGTTCACGAATCACACATCTCTAAACTAAATCCTACTTTGCGTTCCACGTTTTCATTGGTCGACTCAAGGTTACATGAATATGAAGTTAAAGATATATTTTTATTTTATTTTATTTATTTTTTCCCCCTACTAATAAAAAAACCAATAATAACCAACCTGCAATTAGGGATGATCCGATACCCCTAAAGTATCGATACCTATTTATATAAATATACTCGAACACATTTTTCAATACTACTCATATGAGTACCTTTGAAGTATCCATACTTACTCATATCTATACTTTCTAAAATTACCGATTTTACCTAAGGACCTTCACATTTAGTTTGTTTTTTGTTTGTTACGAAACAAAGTAAATACATTAATAAAAAGTAAGACACATTTTTGTATATTATTTATGTATTATTTTTAAAGTAAAACTTAACAAAAAAATTCTTTCTCCTCCAAATTGTCCAAAAAAAAAGTTGCTCAAGATGTTTTGGAGACAATCATCGATTTCTGGCTTGCGTCATCGCTGATCCAGCTTTCGAAAATAAGCACTCGCTTATAACTGATGTTGCGACGACAATTAAATATTTTCCGCTTTGATGTGTATGACTTTCTTTTTCTTGACTATTGACCAAGAGAGAGCTGCAATAACCCGGTTGAAAATTTCTTGAAATGGAATGCGAACCGATCGCTTTAAAGAGCACTGCCCAATGAAGACAAACCAACCCAGCCCGACCCAGAGCCTAACCCTTTTTGCAGTCTAACCAGAGACAACATAATAACTTACGGAGACTAACAGAAATGTAGGGCCGCGCAGGAACTACATTCCTGTAGCGCACAGCGCATTGCGGCGGTGAGTGAAAGCATTGTATAAAAAAGTAAAGTAATGCTTGTATTAAGTAAACACCTACCTTGCCCCGTCCATCTTTTTCTATGTGATCATGAAAGAAAGACAGAATATTTTTGAATGTCGAAATATATTTCACAGAATTTTAGTTTAGTACCTGCCGGTTTTTGCCACCGCTTGTCAAAGTCTGTCAAACTTGGCAAGCGGTTTTTTTAGATTTTCAAAAGTGAGTTATTTTAATCAGTTTTGGTTAGAAATCGCGCGAGTTTATGGGATTAGCTATATAGTGCATTAACAACTTATTGTAAGGTCTAAAATGCCATTCAAATCAGGCTGGATCACTACCATTAAAGCTAGAGAGCATGGGACTAGTTGAAGAGTGCCGAAAATTGGGGTTCAGATTTTTGCGAACCAAATCCCTGAAGAAAATATTGTGATGATTTATACAGAGTTAATCAAGAAGATAATAGGTTAAAATACAACAAAAAAAAGAGATATAGCTTAAAACATTTATAAAATCTGTAAGACTTTGGTACTGGGATTTTTTCCCAATTAATAAAAGAAAATAACATAATAAAATGTTGTCATCTTTAATATTTGATAATATTCCTCAACATAGTTATAAACCCCTCCTCCTATTTTAGATTTTTAAAGGCTCCAAAAAACTTTTTTTAAACTAAAGAAAGTTTTTTAGCTGCATGGAACAGTACAAAGTTGGTTAAGGTTTGTATATTGCTAAAACTTTTCGCGAATGCATTGCTTTTTTAATACTAAAAAGTATGGAAAAACTGCGCCAGTTAAGTTTTTTCATATCTTTTTATTATTAAATAAGTAAGTGTCTGTAAAAAATTAACCAAAAGAATATATGTATTTATTATGCGTCTGGCTGTACAAGTAGTTTCTTCCTGTAGCCAACGGCTGCGCTCGTGTCGCCGACAAACAATGATCCCCAAGTATAACACAGAATCGGTCACTCTCGCGTAGCTATTACTTTCTCTATGAGGCTAACCCTTTTTGCAATCTAACCAAATAAATCCTGCTGTGATGCCTTTGAAAATAAAAGGTGATGGTGAGAAAGATTTAAACACAAAAGCCCCAACCTCATGCACAAACATGTAACCTTGAGTCGGCCAATGAAATCGTGGAATACAAAGTGGGTTTTAGTCGCTTGTGCTGATGAGTCCCTAATAAGGACGAAACGGTGTCGTCCTATATTCCACCCTCTGTATGAGCAATCGAAATTCAGAAAGTTCATTTTGCGCCGAAGTACTCTTGTTTTTTCGTTAGATTTACAGTGCCACAGCCATCTTCCGTTTGTTTTTTAAATCATGCAGTACGGCACCTATCGGTTGTTTTGCGATTTATAATCGCTTGCTTGTAGACAAAATCCGCATACAGATGGCATAACATTAGGTATTTTCTTCGTTTCGATCGTTTACACAGAGGGCGTCATCGACAGGATTTCGACCGGTTGAGCCGGAATCTTTGGCACATAAGCGCGACCGAAATTGTCTGTCATTGTGGTACACCTAGCTGATGAGTCCTTAATGAGGACGAAATGGCGTCGACCTAGATTCCACCCTCTATGTGAGCAATCGAAATTCAGGAAGTTCAATTTGCACTGAAGCACAAAACTCTTGTTTTTTCGTTAGGTTTACAGTGTCACAGCCATCTTCCGTTTTTTTGATTGAAACGTCTCTCTACAAAGTGTTGAGTTGCGTTTGATTGGCTTTTAGGGAACTCGTGACAGAGTCTAGCTTTGTAATTAGTGGAAATCTGCGAAAGAGTACTCCTTTCCATCGAATTTTCTACCAAATTAAGAATAAGGGCACCGAGAAGAATAAAGAAGGTCGAAACTAGTCGACAAACTGGAAGACAGAAGAAAATTGAAGATTCTGGGAACTTCTGAAGTTGTTTTACGGTGATCAAAGGGTTCTGTGCATACCATATAATTATGAGATTCTATAAAGGCCCTGCCCTATGATAAACAGCGTAGCGAAAACCCCGGGGTCAATGGATTAATGACGGGCTCCAATGCGCATGCGTCAGCTGGAAGCGCAGGCTCTCATCGAGCCGTCTTTGTTCCATTGCCCATGTCATGGCAATCTAGGTTTTGGCCGTTTCCGCTACGATTTTCTCGCATCCTGAGCCTTTATATATAGTCCAATTTTTTAATGAGCGGACTGATGACGTCATTTTTTTGGATCTCTATTTGATACATTGTTATGGACAGCGACAATAAATATCTAAAAAAATGTCATGTCCTTGATTGTTGCAACCGTTACTTCAAACTGAAAACAACAAGTTATATGACATGCGAACTGTTGACAACAAAGAAATACACGTTTTCAGAGGCAAGAATGACGTCAGTCCGCTCATCAAAAAACTGCACTGTACCTAATAGTTATATGGTGCATATACAGAGATAGCACCGTGGTGTTACCTCAACTCCAAAAGTGCCATTTTTATCTTGCGACAGTTCCAAAAGAATGGTGATAGCATAGTCGGGCAGTTGGGGGTCCCACACTTTTAGAGTCCTCATTAAATTGACAATCGTCGAATCGTGTCCCCCGTAAAGAAAAGCTTTCCTTGATTTTGGTGTAATTGAATCGTCAACTTTCGATTTCCAGTCGTTAAGAATTTTTCTGAGAAGAACCCCTAAAAATTATGGTAAATTTTAAACAGAGACACAGAGGTTTACACTCTACTTTTCGCACTTTTAAGCCTTTTTAGTCCACCAAAATTGTGAAATTTTGACTTTTCTGAATTTTATCAAAAATGAGTTACTAAGGTTCCAACCTTTTTATTTGGTTTTATTAAGATCCTGCTGCTTATCCCCTCTATGAATTCTCCCAACTTGAGCTTTGCGATGACTGGACAGCAGGTCTCTGCCTTTTCAGTATCATGTATTAAACAAAGACAGTCAAAGGCAATGATGTCAAGAATAAGGCAGAAAAGCGGTCGTCGCCTTAATCGACGAAAAAAAAAAGTTGTCTGTGTGTATACACGATAACTCAAGATAAAATCATTAGAAATCATATTATGGCCACATGTTGTGTTGGAATTTACAAAGGACTGCAGCAATATATTTAAACTTTAAAGGGAAGATGCATACTCAGGGTTGCCACAATCCTTGAAATCCGAGAAATCCGGAAAAAAGTTGGGAACTCGGTGGCGTCGGGAAATATCCGGGTCGGAAAAAATCGGAATATTTGCTAAGAATCCTTGAATTTTCAGATATTGTGTTGGGGGTCGAACAAGGGTCCTCTGGTTGAAAGCCCAGGTATGTACCCACTACACCAACCAGTCCGGTCTAAAGAAATACTAAAATTTCTGTCAGAAAAAACCTAACCTAAAAACTCAAATGTGACAGTAACAACAATCTAGGGCGTTCGGATTTCTGTCAACATTCAAAGATGGCTTTGTTCAGTTTGCCTAAATAAAAAACGGACTGTATGTAATTTGAACAACGAATTGGCCTCTCAGATCTTATTTAAGTGCCTGACACACACCTTCAACATCTTCTAGATAAGAAAATTATCCAGAAAAAAAGGTAATAAAAGTAATAAAACATTTTTATTTTAAGCAGTTTATATTTTAAAGACCCCCACATTATTATTATTTAATAAAGATTATTTTGGTGTAAGCAGTGCCACAATATGTAACAATTATATTTATTGACTATAGAGTAAACGATAATCGGAAGTATTTCTCTTTCGCCGTAAAAAAAATGTTTTTCTTGTTTTCCCTATGATTTGAAACAGTGGCAGAAAAGTGTTTATCATCCTGTGATTTATTACAAAAAAAATTGAAAATGAATTGTGTAAAGTCAAAAAAGAAAAAAAACAGGAAATGTGTCTTTGGAAAAACGAGAAAAATTACTGGAAAGCGTTGGGACTAAACAATCCAAAAATTTTTTTCTATATTTAAATCTGGTTAGGATAGGTATATAGGTATAGTCACCTAACTATTATTACACACTATTATTTACAGTGTAGTGCTCACCCAAGCGTAGATCTAGACTTTAAAATAAATATATTCTACGCACCATCCCTGCCAAAAAAACAGCATCAAAACTCTTAAAATCTGTTCAAGTCTTCAACAGATATTAAGAGATTTGACTAGCTTGACGAGATTTGACCAGCCAGATTATTAGCTTCGTGAAAACGTATGAAAACTGATCAGCTTTTACCATATTTCACGAGAAATATTTTTGACAGAATTGACAAGGTTTTAAGAGATCCTATGAGGGATGTTTCATAAACCGCATCAAAAACATGTTAAATCTGGTAAAATCTTGTCAAATTTCTTCAAGAGATTTGATGCGGTATTTTTGGCAGGGATTAGATACCCTTATAATGAAGACGCTTTCAATATTTTTTAAAAGTTTCTCAAAAAGTCTATTGTTTAATTAATGTACTTCTATTTTATAGTTCAGATCTAGAAAGTACTACTATAGATGAATATAAATAATTTTGTTTTTTGATATTCGAATTAAAAGATGAAATCGGGAAATCCGAAGAAAGAAAGATAACAAACAGTTTCAAGAACAGCTTCCCAAACATTTTTAATTTATACCAAATATTGAATACAATTGCTCCTAGCTATTTATGTCGATGTGATTTTTTATTTTAAAGATAATATAAAATGTAAAAAATTTTGTTATTCATAACAACTTGTAGTAATACATTTTTTTACATTATACATTAAATTGTGAGTGTTCTATTATATACCTAAATACCAACAATTGTGACGTCCTTTTGAGCCGTCGCTCCTCCCGCCCTTTAAGTCACGTGACACCGCTGATTCAATTAATTGTGCAAAAGGTTTCCGTGCTGAAAATGTCTCCTCAAATCTCATACTATATTTTATGAGTTTTGAGCAGTTTTTTTAACTTTAAGATCAATTCTCCTACATTGATTTTAAAGAATGGAGAATATCTTGCAGTATTCAGATCTTCTTAAAACACTTATAAGATTTGAGGAGACTTTTTCAGCAGGGGTTTGACTCCATATACTAAAGATCGTTAATCCAGTTTTTAATTAAAATGAAGAAGATATAGAATTCATTTTATATTTTCACATTTTTACTTAAAATTGTTGCAAAAAACTTTCAAAAATTTTAAAAATATAAATATTAATTTTATCCTAAAGACATCGAAGATTTGTCATTTTTTTATACCTACTTTTAATTTGCATTCTCCTTTTTCACTTTTTATTTCTCTTTTTAAAGATACCTACAGCAAGTGATCACCTTTCTTAAAAGAAGACCGTTTCTAAAAATTCAAGAATATGACTCTCGTAATATTTGTAATGGCGTTTTTATTATTAGTTTCCCCATTAATAATAATATTAATAAAAACTTACCTCCTTTGAGCCGATTCATTTTATCGTCATAAGCGTTTAGGATGTAACTGTATATTGTTGGTTCCAGCATTTTATCAGGATAGAACTCTTTAGTCCAATCGGGCAAAGTGAGGTTGAATCCCTCCTAAAATAAAGATAAACGCGTTTCACTATAACTGCACTATTCTAATCTGATGTCAAATGAGATTTCCTCATAATTTTGACGTAGTGTTACAATATTGTTTGATTCCAGGGCCCGTATTCTGCTTCTGGAAAGTAGAGTACAAGCTTAGATAAGGCCTTTACCCAGGCCAAACTTGTAAACAACCTCTATAATCTAGCCAACCATGGAAACACCAAACAAAAATATTGGCTCCGGCCTTTTGCACATGCGCGAAAATTTCTCGACCCGACGCCATTTTTGCTGTTTATTTGTTTTGATTCCGTGTTTTCATTTGTGCTGCGCATATTTTTCACTGTTAAAAATTAGAAAAAAGATTGCCACTGCGTAAAAAGACATGGATGTGTTTTTGGAAATCATCAGACAAAGAAAGAGGAGCAATATCATCGGAGACATCAAGTGAAGAAGGTCCAGGGGTTGGTAACTTTTTTGGTTTTGGAGCTGCAGTTAAGGCGGATTCAGAGTTCCGTAAGGTAAAAGGTATGAGGTATGCGGTAAGACGCAAGGAAAATAAGCAATAGCTAATGCATGCTGCTCTTGCCGCTTGAAAAATTGACATTTTAACTATACTTTACTCTAAATTTTCGTCTGTGTGTTAAGACATATATCTTTTGGTAACGAGTCAGTACTAGAGCCCTTGCTTTTAAATATATAAATTTGTTTGCGCATACTAACTCAACATCTACTAACCATCCCTCCCTTAATCCTCTTCAGAAGAAAAGCTGCGACCTTCCCTGTGGATCCGCCCTTGATTTTAAATATATACAGTGTCTATTAACATCCGCTACTGTCTTTCAGGCGGAAATATATGCCATTATCATGGCGGTAACCCTACCAGAGCTGCAGAGTTTATAAATGGCAGGAGGGACATTTTCATATGCTCCGACAGCCAGGCTGCCCTCAAGGCTCTTAGTTCACCAAAAATTGTCAGTAGCTTGGTGGAGGAGTGCTTTAATGCGCTACAGACATAAGCTGAAGACAAGGGGGTGATACTGATATGGGACTCAGGCCACGAGGGAATATCAGGGAACGAGAAGGCGGAAAAACTTGCCAGAGCTGGGCCGAAACTAAATATATTGGACCAGAGCCGCTCCTGGGAATCACAAGAAAGCAGGTGCAGAGCGAGCTCAACAAATCGGCTGCGTAAACACTTGACATACATCAGAGTGTTGGACGACTCCGCCTACCCAGCATGTGGGTGGGCGGAGGAATCAGCGGTGCACCTGATAGACTGTGACGGATACGCCAGATTGAGGCAGCAGACGTGGGGTGCCCCCACTATGGAACGCAGGAAAGCCCGAAGAGAGAGAGGCAAGACGTGTAGAGGGAGTGGGAAGATAAGGGTACGAACGGGAACGGGGTATGGCAGAAAGGGCCCGTGAAGAGGCCTAATTGCGACCGCTCGTATATTTTTAAAAATTAATTATTTACGTAGTTTTTTGTTGTATTAAATTCGGAAAACAAAAAAATTGACCTGGAATTTTTGTAAAACGTCCTGGAATTGTCCTGGAAAAAATATTGGGATTTCTGTTGGAACCCCGTACTTACTTGTGCTTTTGGCGTACTGAAGCCATCCTGCACATGGTCAAAATTTTTGACAGTTTGTCCCGTGTAGTTCGTCAAAGCGTTGAGGCATGTGAACTAAGGAGTCTGCATTTTCGTTTCCCCCCCCCCCCCATTAATTCCCAGCAAACACAAATCGTCGGCACTGAATCGGGCCAATGTCGACAACGTCGGCAGTGTGTCGACATCGGCGACTACAGTCTGGCCCGATGTTGGTCAGATTGCGATTTTCAGTTTTCGGTCAATAATCGGCAACTGACGGAGGTCCACATTATTGCAGTCGACTTTATGCCGACACCACTTGGACTGACGATGATCCGATTGCAACTTTGTTTATTCGGTCGAAAATCGGCAACTGACGATGACCCGATTTACTATAGTCGACTTTATGCCAAAGTCCACTTTATTTGCTTTAGGGTTGACGACGGTCCGATTGGAACTCTCTTTAATCGGTCGAGAATCGGCAACTGACGATGGCCCGATTTACTATAGTCGACTTTATGCCGACGCCTACTTTATCTGCTTTGGGGCCGACGACAGTACGATTGGAACTTTGTTTAATCGGACGAGAATCGGCAACTGACGATGGCCCGATTTACTATAGTCGACTTTATGCCGACGACCACTTTATCTGTTTTAGGGTTGACGATGGTCCGATTGGAACTTCGTTTGATTGGTCGAGAATCGGCAACCGATTGGTCCGATTACGTCACCTTAAAATTTTTAAACTGCTTAATGGTTTTTTCCCAGTATGTAGAGATGGCGCTAATGTCACTATGTTCCCTGTACAGTGGAAGATAATATTATATATATAATAAGCAAATGGTGGAACTTCTCTATAAGAATCACCTCTTCTGCCACTTAAACCAGCCCGACTGGTTAAGCACCCGCATTATCGAAACTTTGTAGTTTGCCAATGTCGAGCCGCTTTAAGCTACCACCGACGGACTTCCGTCAATCGCCGACGTTAGACCGCTTTAGGAAACCAATTTCGGACTTGAATAGTTTACCGATGTCGGGTCGACACCAGCTTGCCTACGTTAGACCGACCAAATTAAATGGGCGGATGGTCGGTACCATGTGGTTAAACCATATCGGACCTTAATCGTACGGCGACGGTATGCCGATGTCAGCAAAAAGTAAAATTTACCATTGATCCGACGACGATCCACAGTCTAACAATGCATCGGCAAACATACATTGCTGGTCCGATATCGTAAATCGACATCGTGCCGATGATGACAAATTCGGCAATCGACATCGAACCGACGAAGGCCCGAGGGAACCGTGTTTGATGGGATTACTTACTTCTGCCTTTAACGTACTGAACACATCCTGCACATCGTCGAAATCTTTGACAGTTCGACCCGTATAATTCGTCAATGCGTCAAACAAGCCTTGGTACTTCTTAAATTTTTCTTGCACTTCCGGTGAAGCTATCACTTTATCCCTCTCTTGGTGATAGACCGGACAAGGTTTTCTTACCAGTAGTAACTACAAAGTTAAAAGTGTTCTATTATTAAACGCTTTCGTTTATCAAAAACCAGGAAGGCGATTAAGTGGCGGTAGCGAACCGACTTTCAAAACGACCCCGTACCGATTTTTCGACTACGTTTGCATTTGAAGTTGTAAAGCAAACTCCAGCTACTTTTTTCGAATTTTAGTCTACTGTTTATAAAGGGTGGGCCAAAAAAAAAACGGGACTTTTTTGATTGTCTATTACTTAAAAACTACCTGTCAGATTTTAATTGTTTTAGTCATTTTGAAAAGCCATAACATCAGAATTGTGGAATCTGGTGTTAAAATTGATATTTCTTAAAAATCCAAGATGGCGGACAATTTTAAAAATAGGTATTTTTGACCACCCTGCAAATTTTTTGTGTGCGCCACTGGTGCAAAAGTTAAATTTGACGTGTAAAGCCTCATCAGTCCCGAGCCTACTGATGTATTGTGTGTAAAAATCGGGTAAGAAGTAAGAAAAATATGCATTAAGTTATTTAAGTGCGTTTCGCATCAAATTCAAATGATGTTTTTTTTGGCCTGAATGAATTTAATTACCAAAAGCACCCATTTATAAAAATTGTAACTTTCTTACTTCTTAGCCGAGCTTTATTAGCGACACACTCGGAAATGATGAGACTCTACACGTAAATTTAACTTTTGACCCAGTAACGCACACAAAAATTAGCAGGAGAGCTCAAAACAACCTACTTTTTAAAAGTATCCGCCTCTTGGATTTTTCCGAAATGTCAATTATGCAAAAAAAAAGTAATAAATTTTGAAACCAGCGCTATTAAAATCGGACAAATACATCGAAAAGCATAGCCAAGCAAAAATGATGCGTTTTTTATTTAGCTAAATTAGGCTTGCCAAACGAACTTATTTGAAAAATTTATAACTTTCTTATTTCTTACCCGATTTTAACAAGCGATACATCAGGAAACTAAAGGAAGGACATGGCTCTCGAAATACATTTTTACTTTTGCACACCAATGGTGCACACAAAAATGTAAATTTTGACATCATATTCCAAAATTCCGATGTCTTGGCTTGACAGGTAATTTTTAAGTAATAGACAATCAAAAAAGTCCCGTTTTTTTTGGCCCACCCTATATATTTTAATTAAAGGGACCTTTATCTTTCCTTTTAGCAGCAATAAACATATCTAAAGTTCTCCTAAAGCAGCCATATAATTGAACTTGATCATATACTTATAAACTTAATATACGACCTGGAAGTGGCAATTTTGTTAGCAACATATCATGGTCAAGTAGGTCATAAAAATAAAGATTTTAGTTTTGCTCAAGTGCGTTGGATTGATGTTATTCCTGAGGCCATTTTTGTTGGTTTTCATTTTTGATTCCAAAGGTGGTCTGTTTTTTCGGTTTTTAATTTTACTCACAGTACACACACTATAGTGTACTGTGATTTTACTTTATCTTCTATGTTTATGGCAGGCATTTATACAAAATAAATATTCTCTTATAATTAATATTCTCTTCTATTGACGATCACTGGAGAATGTTGAAGACAGCAATAACATCTGCCTCCGAAGAAACGGCCGGCTACACACAAAGAAAACATCAAGACGTTTTGATGTTTGTTTGATGAGCACGACAAAGAAATTCAAGACCTTATTGAGAGAAAGAGAAAAGCCCATAATTCTTGGAAAAGTCACCCTAACTCTAACGAAAAGAAAAGGCAATATCAAGAAGCCAAAGCAGAAATACAAAGGCAAACACGTAGATTAAAAAACTAATCACTAAAACACTTCCAATAACTACTGAACAGAGAGTCGCAGGTCGATAATGACATCTTCGACAAAATTCCGGAGAAAACTACACAACAACACGTAAGTGAGATTCCGAGATTAGAGGAGGTCGAAAAGGCAATCACATAGCTAAAGAATAACAAGTCAGCAGGCACAAATGGTATCGCTGCTGAACTCTACAAACAAGGGGGTCTCACACTTAATTCCCAAATGCACACTCTAATAAGTAAAATATGGACCACTGAGACCATTCCTGCCGAACTCAGAGAAGACTCTATAGTTACCATTTTCAAAAAAGGTGACAAGGCCCAATGTGGAAACTACAGAGGTATACCTCTGCTTTCTGTTGCTGGAAAGGTCCTTGCACGGATACTATCAAACCGATTAATTCCGATTGCTGAACAAAATCTGCCAGAGACACAGTGTGGATTTAGGCCCAATCGAGGCACAGCTGACATGATCTTCAGTGCCAGACAAATGCAAGAGAAATCTAGAGAACAAAATCGCTTCCTCTTCATGGCCTTCATAGACTTAGTCAAAACATTTGACTCAGTCAACAGAGAAGCTCTTTGGCAAATACTGGCAAAAGCTGGATGCCCTCAAAAATATATTCAAAATCTTAGTCTACTACACGACAATATGAATGCAACAGTCCTGAGCAACGATGGACCAGGAGAGTCATTCCAGTGTTATTGCGCCCACCCTATTCTATATATTTTTAAGTGCCATGCTTCACCTTCTTGAGGAACATCTACCGCCGGGAGTGGAAATTCTATATAGATTCGACGGTGGCCTACTTAACCTAGGCAGACTGCGAGCAAAAACTAAGGTCTCGACGACCTCGGTAATCGAACTGCAGATACAGAATTATGGCCGATACAGAGGAAGGTCTACAAAAGCATTAGCCTAGAGGTCAATCGGGCCATTCTTCACCAACCAGAACCACGTACGAATCCCCAAGCTGCAGAACGTGGAACATTACCCATACCTTGGGAGCCACCTATCATCAAATGCAACTATTGACGCAGAAATACAGCATCGCCTAAAATGTGCTAGCCCGCGTTCGGACGGCTTTAGGAGAGAGTTTTCAACAATCACGACGTCAATGTGGAGACCAAGCTTCGTGTCTACAACACAGTTATAATACCAACTCTAACATACGGATGCGAAATGTGGACCACCTACAGAAGGCATATCAAACGACTAGAAAAATATCACCAAAGTTGCTTAAGACGAATTCTGAGAACCAAATGGCAAGACCGACGAACAAACATAAGTGTTTTAGAAGAAGCCAGAACAACTAGTATAGAACCCCTTATCTTCAAGCAAGAGCTTCGTTGGATTGGTCACGTTATCCGCATGCCTGAAACAAGTCTCCCAAAGCAGATATTTTATGGACAACTGAAGGAGGGAAAGAGAAATCAAGGAGGTCAACAAAAAAGGTACAAGGACATTCTCAAAGACAATATGATGAAGGGTCACATCGATATAAACAACTTCGAGTCCACGGCAAACGATAGGGCTTCATGGCGCCGAACAGTCCATGAGGGAGCACAAACTTTTGAAGAGCAACGACGTAGTCTAGAGACGGAAAAGAAAGAACGTAGAAAGAAGCGACAAAATGGAAGAATGGATGACCAACAACACCCGGCTGCTGCCGGAGACTGGGTGTGACAGGACTGTGGAAGAGTGCGGCTCAAGAATTGGCTTACATATCCATCAAAAAACGCACAACAGATAGCGACTATACAGAATAGAGGAAAATGATACTCGGTATCGAGTGATTGCGTATGATGATGATACAAAATAAAGTTATTTATACAGAGAAAAACAAATACATGTAAAATTTTTGATATCATCCAGAGAAAACATCTGCCTTGGCAGTTTCTATATCTTAATAATTAATTAAAAAAACGAAAACTGCTTGGTTTTGGAAAAGTATATAAACACTTCTGTGAACGTGAAACGTGACATTCGTATGCCATCGGCCATCGTAGTGAAGAGCATCGCACATGCGTAAAACGGCTGAAATTTCAAAAATTTTCATAGCCTCCTGGACTTAAATGATTAATCTTGCTTACAAAAATTTTCACGGGGATACATTTCAATGCCGTGTATATTAAGTTTATAAGTATATGAGTTTGATGATTTTTGACAACAGATTTGACCTGTGCAGTGTTGCCAGTGTTCCGATTGTCAGAGCGATCTTTTTGAAAATCAGTATTTTTAGACAGAACTCGTTATCTTTTGTCAGGCTTTTTTACTGCTGATTTTTAATTAGAGAATTTAATAGTAGAAAACTATAATAGGGACATTTTGTAATGCTTATTTGACACTTCGTATTAGTCTAGCAATAGCTAAACGTCATCCCGTTATGGTAATTGAACACTTACCTGCACTGCCGTACGCTACGAATCCATTCCGTTGTGTTTGTGGTTATTTTGTTTTGGTTAATTTTAAAGAATATTGAAATATATATATTGAATATAAGAAATTACTTAACCATTTTAAGGGACTAAGAAATGATAAAGCGTTTGAAAGTTTCTTGGTTGGTCACATATAACGTGATAATCAAGTTATTTCTATGAATATTCCCAAAAAGAATATTTTTGTCAGAATTTTGGCATGTTTGCTGAAAATATGAAAAGAACTCGATTTACATGGTAAATGGCACTGGAATCAATATGTTCTCTATGTAGCAGGTAATGTTATTACAAATATAAGACAGCAAAAAGTTATTTAGGTAATCAGTGCCTAGGTATATTACTACAATTCTTAAAAAAAACGTTCTTGTCTTATTATAGTCTTGTTTCCCGTCATGTTTCTATCACATATACATCACCTGTATGAGCTAGAACGTAACTTGTTTCCAACATGTGATAGTTATATTCCCAATGGAAAAAGGTAACATTCCTATCACATTATTTGTTCTCTAAGTATATGACTATTACATTACAGGAATATTTAATTGTTATGTGGGCTTAGATCAGTTTTCCTTTTTATACAATCTTCCTCTTCTTCAGAAAATGAGGACGGAAGAAATCACTAAACATTGTAAGGATTTAAACATATATTTAACGGACGATGAAAGGAAAGATTTAAATGGAGTTTAATAAAAAGATTAAATTATCTCTTTAATTGCCACTTCAATAACCCACTAGCTACTTTTAAGTACATGGTTTCTCATGGGCTAAAAATGACAATGCCGAATCTTTTTGTAGCTCTTAGAATACTACTAACAATTCCAGTTTCAGTGGCTACTGGCGAAAGAGGTTTCTAAAAATTCACAAGCCGACGTCAGTTTAGTTACAGAAAGGAGAACCATTTTTACTTACTAATTTTGGATCGCTGATTATTATTATAGATTAGCTCGTAATTTCACGTTATGCGTGGCTGCCATTTTTACTATATTCTTAAAGGTCGGCTTGAGTTTCTATCAAAATAACAGTTTTGGCAATGGTTAATTAGTGGTAGTGGGGCGGGGGAGCCTTAAGCACTTTGTCATTGGCTATTGTTTTGTCCGAGCAGGTAAGACCGCCTCGTCTATGTGGCGACAATGGCGCGGAGTCGCGGATTTTATCGAACCTTCTAGACTATGAGGCGCGTAAATATATAAGGCGCCACGCCAGCAGTGTCGCGTGAGTAGACAAAGTCAGTTTCGCTTTAATACATAACATAAGTGATTAGTTAAGAGTATTTTACGTGTGTTTCATTATTTTTGATTTTTTAATTCGTGCTGTTGTCTTCTTAGTAGATACTCTAGCTCTACATTGTGTGCCGTTTTTCCGCTTTTGCAACATATCAGGTTCTTCTCGTAGAGTTTGTAAAAATTCACCGGACCGATTTTGTTACATTGAGTATTTGCGGTACAGTCACAGATTAGACCGATGAATGATGTTGTCAAGAAAGCATACTATTTTTATTTCAACTGCAAAATCGGCTATACTGCCTAATGTATTATGCGACCCTTACTGCATGGTTGAAAGGAAGTAAAAAAGCATGCTCTTTGCAGTGATATGGATAGAGTACCGGAATCATCATGACGACTGTTATTTTTGTTTGACAAATGCAATAGGAGCTAATGAGAAGAAATAACGTGCCATTCAGTATCCAAACTTGCCATCCGCAATAAGACCAGTACCGCATGGAGAATCTTTACCAATTCCGACTCCGCCAAAAAACTGGGATACAATAGATATTACAGAAATATTGACTGACAAAAGATTGCAGACAACAGAAACTTATGAGGATACAAAATCAACATCCTCGGATGAAGATACGAGAGACAGTATCTTCCTTTTAAAGGATGAACCTCAATTTATACTACAAAATGAATTAAATGATTTAGTTAGAGACTTGCAACTTTCAAAAGAGACAGCTCAACTTTTAGGTTCCAGACTGAAACAGTGGGATTTGCTGGCTCCGGGAACTACTTACACTCAATACAGAAAAAGGAATTAACCTTTTTCAGAATATTATAAAATGGAAGGTTCACTTTGCGTATGCACGGACATAAATTGACTGATGACCGAGTTACAAATTCAATACAATCCATCCGAATGGCGTCTTTTCATAGATTCATCAAAGTACAGTCTCAAAGCAGTTTTACAGCATAATGGGAACATAAGGCCGTCTATTCCTGTGGCACACTCTATTTCGATGAAAGAAACTCAAATCAATTACAAAGAACATAGCTGGCAAATTTGTGGAGATCTGAAAGCTATTGCAATATTACTTGGTATGCAAATACTGTTGTTTTTTGTGTCTTTGGGACTCAAGAGCTACAACTAGACATAACTTACAAAAAGAGTGGCCCCCTAGACAGTCATTTAGGCCCGGCACTAACAATGTCAAGTATGAGCCTCTGGTAGATCCAGCCAAGATCCTGCTGCCCCCTCTTCATATTAAGTTGGGCCTCATGAGGAATTTTGTCAAAGCTATGAACAAAGAGGGCGCAGGATTTAGTTACCTTAAACAGTTCTTTCCAATACTAAGTGATGCTAAATTAAAGGAAGGAATTTTCATAGGACCTGATATTCGTGAATTGATGCGTGATGAATTGGGCGTGCCTTTGTCAATGTTACAAAAGGTTTTTTGGGCAAAAATAAAGCCGAAAATTACGAAGGACTGCAGCAACTTCTGGTCTCATATAAAGCTTTGGGATGTGGCATGTCCTTGAAAATCCACTTTCTTCACTCACATCTCGACTTCTTTCCGGAAAATCTTGGAGTTGTTAGCACTGAAATGGGAGAGCGGTTTCATAAGGATATAAGAACGATGGAAACTCGATATCAAGGACGTTGAGACTCTGCAATGATGGGAGATTACTGCTGGTCAGTGAAAAGAGAAGATCCGTCGTTTCATAAAAGAAAGAAGTAAAACTGATGGTCTTTTTGCATTTTTATTGAAGTACATATTGCACACATTCTGTGTATTTAATACTATTATACTGACTTAATAAATAGTTTTTAATTAATTTTATTTAACAAATAATAATCGCCAATAAATGTATTCTAGTTCTACTGGTGTATTTATCAAATTAATTCCGTATTCATCCTCACTTACGTCATTTATTTGGCCGGTAAACATGATAATAGTTTATGCGCCCAGTAAATAATGGTAAAACTATGCGTTACACAAAAATATGAGCTAATGGAGGAAAACGGTTATCATATTCGCACTCAGCAACCCTAAATTAGTTAGAAACAGTGGATTTTCTTTCTGTAACTTTTCAAAAGTTGAAAAACGTCGGCCTGTGAAATTATCGAAAATTATTTGCGTTCATGCATGCTGCAGGGAAGAATAAATTGTTTATCACTGGTATCAATTGTGCAGGAAATCGCTGCACAAATAGATTATGGCAATATTATTTCGCGTTTCGCAGAGAGAAAAGTTCAAAGCTATTTTTAGTTATAATTCATGCCAAAACCTAGGTAGTTGAGGTTAAAATTACTTTCCCCTTACATACTAATGTTGTACTTAATTTAGAAGGAGTACCCAAATGGTTAAAATTTTGTTAACGTTTGTTTAGTTTTTATACAGTTTTTTATAAATTAAGGATAAGAAGCATTTATGGTTTTTATGTTGTTGTCAGTTTTATTTAATTTTTCAATTTTAAGTTGTACAGTTTTAACCTAATAATAAACTATAAATCAAGTTTGGTTTCACTTTATATATACCCTGCTGAAATTTTCCCATGGAATCTCATGAAAAAAAAAGGATAGAATTTTTGTATGATTTTTTTGTCGGGATTTGGGTCGGTTTTGGAACAGATTTCGATGAGATTATATAAGTTGTTATGGAATTGGTTTCTAGAAGATTTGTGGAGCTTTTATCGTTATGGTGATTTTAGAAGATCCTATGGGCGAGGAGATTTTATCGGGTTTTGGGTCGGTTTTGGAACAGATTTCGAGTAGATCCTAGGATATTTTATTAGGTCTATGGGTCTATGATTTTGGAGGAGATTATAGGAGTTGTTATGGGATTGGTTTCTAGAAGATTTGAGGAGGTTTTATCGTTATGGTGATTTTAGAAGATCCTATGGGCCAGGAGATTTTATCGGGTACCTTGGCAAAATCCAAATTATGATAAAAACTCTAAAAACCAATCGCAGAAAAAAGTTTTCCATAATTTCTTAGCATCTTATAGAATCACGTTACTGATGGAATATCATCAAATATCCTAAAAACCGATCACACAAGAACCCACAGAAACTTCTCCAAAATCATTCCTCATAGGATCTTCTAAAATCGCGATATTTATAGAATCTCATCAAATATCCTAGAAACCGATTTAACAAGAACCCATAGAAACTTCTCGAAAATCATTACTTATAGGATCTTCTACAATCCCAATTTTGATAGAATCTTATCAAATATTCTAAAAATCTATCGAACAAGAAATGAAGAAAATCATTGTTATACTGATAGAATCTCAACAAATATCCTAGAAACATATTCAACAAGAATCCATAGAAACTTCTCCAAAATTATTCCTTATAGAATCTTCTAGAATTAACCACGATTTTGATAGAATCTCATCAAATATCCTAGAAACTGATCCCAAGAACCCATAAAAACTTCTCCAAAATCATTCCTCATATGATCTTATAAAATCACGATACTGATAGAATATTATCAAATATCCTAAAAATCGATTCCACAAGAATCCACAAAAACTTCTTATCAAATATTCTAGAAACGGATCGAACAAGAAATGAAGAATATCATTGTTATACTGATAGAATCTCAACAAATATCCTAGAAACATATTCAACAAGAATCCATAGAAACTTCTCCAAAATTATTCCTTATAGAATCTTCTAGAATTAACCACGATTTTGATAGAATCTCATCAAATATTCTAGAAACCGATCTCACAAGAACCCATAAAAACTTCTCCAAAATCATTCCTCATAGGATCTTTTAAAATCACGATACTGATAGAATCTTATCAAATATCCTAGAATCCGACCCCACAAAAACCCATAGAAACTTCTCCAAAATCATTGCTTATTGGAACTCCTAGAATCACGATACTGATAGAATCTCCTCAAACATCCTCAATACCCCATTCCCATCAAATCTTCTTTCAAAATGAATATTTGTGCGTTCATAAAATCTTCTCCAAGCCGACACCATTATACAAACTGATAAAATGTCCTAGACTTCTGTCTTATAAAATATCCCTGATTCTCATAAAAGTAACTAGTCTTATCCAATCTTATAAATTACGCTAAAACTACAAGCTGATAAAATATTATTATTTCCTATATAATCTTCTCTGCTTCTAGAAGATTATAAAATATTATAGAAAAAAATTTTGGCCTTCTCATTGAATCATGAAAAGGGGAAAATTTCAGTAGGGTGGGGGAGGGCGATCGTTTTTTGTCTCCGGACGGCCAAATGTCTGGAGCCTGCCCTGATAATAGAGAGAGAAAAGGGAAATAAAGTAGAGAGACATTTTGCTTACGACTTCGTGCATGCCTAAAGCATCGATAGGGCGTATATTTAAGCTAATAGATATATGGTCTTACCGAATCCTGACTTAAGGGTTCCGAGTGCACCGGAACCGGCTGCCAATTCAACGGTCCCCATTGTTGGTCCTTGTTGGGGGGCCACAAGCCCGCGTTGACTAATTGCATGCTGGCTTTGGTACGGTCCACGTCGGTCGACTGCGTGTAATAATCGTCCGGAAAATAGTACGATCCCAGGAACGTATCGTACCGCTCGCGGAAAAATTGACCAATGTGGTAGAGTTGTAGTTTTCCTGGCTAAAACATTACATTATGTGAGGTACTTCAAGGAGTTAAAGCCACATTAAGGTTCAGAAGGGCTTTAGAAGAGAAATATTATTTCAAGCTTTGTATACATTTATTCAACATAAGCAGTGCATCATACCTACTGGTGTTATACCACAAAAAATATTCAATTTTTCATTTGATTTGTGGAGTATAAATTTTTTATCGGAAGAGTGAAATTGGGGAGGAAAAGGGTGGATGTTTCTCCACGTGCAACCATAACCACCCTATCATGTAATACCCTATCCCTATCCTACCCGACCTATGCATACTAACCCTAACCCTCTACTACTCGTCTTACCCTACCCGACCCAACCATACCTACCCTACCCTGTACTAACGGCTGACCTTAAAAATGTCTCTGAATTGATTTCTTTTCAATAAGAACACACTATTATTTCGGAATAAAATCGTTAGCTGAAACCGCTTAAAAAACTATGTACTGTAACTCCCTCTGAGATCATCTAGCTATACTTAGAGTAAATTCTTATGCCGGGTTTACCCAACTTTTCATATTGATAAATTTATAACTTTAATTCACAGTGGATAAACACACTATTAGTATTATAATACATAATAACAATTTACTACGGCTCACAGTTGACCTGTTGCAGAATCATGGACAGTCATATGAATCCACGCATTCGACTTGCTGCTTATTTACTTCTAACATGCTTCTGATGTTTTTTTCTTGGATATGACCATCCATTTTGTTTTTCCAACATTAAAGTTAAGCTCAAATTGCGAAATTTTGGCAGCAATTCATCTAGCATGACAGTTTCATCGGCATATCGTAGGTTGTTGATTTTTATGCCGTTTATGGTCAGACCCTCTTCGCTGTTATGAATGCATTCTCTATTATTTTGTTAATATAGAAATTAAACAACATCGGAGACAATATACAACCTTGGCGCACACCTCTTCTTATTTGGACCTCTCGGTCATCTAGACCAACTTCTTTCAGCGATTCTATGAGCTTTTCGTGTTGGACTCGATCAAATGCTTTCTCATAATCTATGAAACAGGCATATACTGGCACCGATACATCCATAGACCGCTGAACTAAGACTTGAATGCCAAACAGGGCCTCTCTTGTCCCGACCCCACCACGAAATACAAACTGCGTGTCGCCCATAAAGGATTCGCATTTACCATAAATTCTTTTATGGATAATCTTTAAATATATTTTTAACATATGGCTGATTAAGCTGATTAGGCGGTAATCACTACACTTCTTTGCTGAATGTTTTTTAGGCAGTGTAACAAAGGTTGATTTTAACCAGTCATCAGGGATTTTACCGCTGCGATAAAACACGTTAAAAAGTTTGACCAGCATATTTACCGAATCTTCGTTTTTTATTAGCTTTAAAACCTCAGTGTATACCACGTCTTGCTCTACATCTTTTCTGTTTGTAGCTGAAGTTGCGTGTTCTACTTCCTCTAGTGTCATATCTTTGCGTAGGTTTGAGAATTCTTATGGCTGTTCGGATCGGTTATCGGTAAAGAGATGATCTATGTAGCTACACCGTTCTTTTAGATTTTCTTTGGTATCTGGTAAGATTTTGCCCTGATTGTCCATTTTGTTCATCTTTTGGTTATAGCTATTTAAGGTTGTATATTGTTTTTTTTTGTGTTAAGTTTTTATGGTTTTTAGGAAATGGAAGAAAAATACCAAGTAGTTGTAAACTATGAAGGATTAGGAATTTGGCCTTTTTAGTAGGTAGTCGTATGGGCAAAACACTTCAAAATAAAGAGTATTCTCTGTTTTAATATTTGTTACACAAAACAAAAACATAATCCTGCCTTCATTAACCCCTAAATGCTGTTACATTTGG
This sequence comes from Oxystoma pomonae, assembly GCA_963921995.1. Taxonomy (NCBI): domain Eukaryota; kingdom Metazoa; phylum Arthropoda; class Insecta; order Coleoptera; family Brentidae; genus Oxystoma; species Oxystoma pomonae. The sequence continues at coordinate 45,812,517 of OY998171.1, read as the reverse complement.
TTTTTTTGGTACTGATGCAAATTCCTGAAAATTATTTGAGACACACTATAAACAATATATTTTTCAACAACTCTACAAATGAAAATCTTAATAATCAGATAAAATGCAAAAAAGAAAGAAAAAACTTTGCTTTATCATTTTTTTTCATCATCATTCGAGTTGGCAAGGTGAAACGAGGCTAATACATACAGCTATTTTCAATTTTTGGATTTATTCACTTGCTAACAAAATTTTAAGCAACATTTTTGGTAAGGTGGATTGTTTGTTGTTTAAAAGAGGCCTTATGATAAACGGTGCGATATTGTTACACGAAGTATAGTGGGAGAAACGTCTTGATAAATTTTGTGTGAAACTGATTTTCAAGGTAAGTTTCCTAGACTATTTCTATCTATTTTACTTATCGGTAAATAAAACTGACCCAGTCAAATAAACTCTTATATTGTTCCAAAATTTTTTTTGTGTTTTGGCTTACATCAATAAGATCACGAATAAAGCATCTAGGTCTTCTCTTTTCTATTATTTTGTTCCAAACAATATGCAACAGAAACTTTGAACTCAAAAGAAAATAATATTAACAAAAATGCCCAGCAAACACAAATCGTCGGCATTGAATTGGGCCAATGTCGACAACGTCGGCAGTGTGTCGGCATCAGCGACTACACTCTGGCCCGATGTTGGTCAGATTGCGATTTTCAGTTTTCGGTCAATAATCGGCAACTGACGGAGGTCCACATTACTACAGTCCGCCGCTACCACTTTAGAACCTTATCTGTGTGAGGACCGATGTTGGTCCGATAAGAATTTTCTTTAATCGGTCGAGAATCGGCAACTGACGATGGCCCGATTTACTATAGTCGATTTTATGCTGATGCCTACTTTATCTGCTTTAGGGCCGACGACGGTCCGATTGGAACTTTGTTTAGTCGGACGAGAATCAACAACTGACGATGGCTCGATTTACTATAGTAGACTTTGTACCGACGACCACTTTATCTGCTTTAGGGCCGACGATGGTCCGATTGGAACTTTGTTTGATTGGTCGAGAATCGGCAACCGACGATGGTCCGATTACGTCACCTTAAAATTTTTAAACTGCTTAATAGTTTCTTCCTAGTATGTAGAGATGGAATAATAATAAGCAAAGATATTTTAAAACTAGAATGCGGACTTGACAAGATGGTGGTAATTCTCTACAAGAATCACCTCTTCTGCCACTTAAACCAGCCCGACTGGTTAAGCACCCGCATTATCGAAACTTTGTCGTTTGCTACTGTCGGGCCGCTTTAGGCTACCACCCACGGACCTCCGTCAATCGCCGAAATTGGACCGCTTTAGGAAACCAATGTCGGACTTGAATAGTTTACCGATGTCGGACCGAGACCAGCTTATGGTTAAACCATACCGGACCTTAATCGTACTGCGACGGTGTGCCGATGTCAGCAAAAAGTAAAATTTACCATTGGTCCGACGACGGGCCACAGTCTAACGCTGCATCGGCAAACATACATTGGGTCTACATCGCAAAGCGGACAAAAAATACTGCTGGTCCGATGTCGTAAATCGACGTCGGGCCGATGACGACAAATTCGGTATCGACATCGGACCGACGAAGGCCCGAGAGAACCGTGTTTGTTGGGGGAGTCTTTGCCAATAAGATAAAAAATATTTAAAAAAACTAAAATTTATATTTCCAAATTATAAAAATAGAAAAATATATAAAAAGAGTAAATACCAACTTGCAAGATCACTTTTTCACTTTTAGGCGTTTTTGGCTTGGCATATATTTTGCGATCAACAGTTGTATATCGGAATCCTACTTAATTAAATCCAATTGTTCCCAGTTAAAGAAATTTCTAGTCCCTTAACATTTTGCCCAAACCCACCGGCAGGGAAAACCTAGAGGAGTTCCACTAATTAAGGCTAAGTACCGCGTAGTGGAATTTTCTCCTAAAAAAATATTTTTTTATCGAGTTGTGTGTCCAACCAGAGCGTTACAAGCATTACAGAGTGTTACAAGCGTTACAAGGCATTACCAGCGTTACAAAATTTTACAAGCGAGACATTTTCTTGTCTTTTCTTTAATGCATTCGTCTACGATTATTTCTTTTTCGGAGTGTTGTTAGACGTTGTTTCAATGGGCTTAATTTGAAGAATTCATAGGTTTACAGTGTAAGACCCTTTTTTAGAGGTAAGTTAGCTCTTTCTGCATACGTGTGCCCAAAAATTAGGCTATTGAATATGTTTTGTTAATTATAACTCCCAAATTCTTGCTATAAAAGATTATATGTCTATTAAATAGGGTTTTTAATTTCTGTTTCAAGATAAGTAAATTACCCTAAACCAAAGTCTGGTACATGTTTTTTTTTAAGTTTTGGTGATTTCATCGTAATTAGATATGTGATTTGAACTAAATCACCTGTCGCCCTATTCTCCCTTTATTTTTGCTACCTTTTATTGAGCAAATAAAAAGCTGTTTGAACCCCGACCTTCTGCGGCTGATGCTATACCTTTTTGTTACGTTACATCTAGGACTGGTGTTGCCTATGTTAAAGTCTAGGGCTCCTGCACGGCTTAAGTGTCTTAATTAAAATAATCCTGATTTTAATCAATTAAATAACAGAGTAATTATATTATTATTAATTTTTTTCATTAAAAATCAAAACGTGTAAGAAAATATTTAAATCAAATTATTAAATTAAAACACAAATCTATTATTTACATAATATCCTGTAAGTAAATTGTACACTTTGCTGAGTATTATTAGCATGAGAAATACTGCTTGTAATCAAAATTAATGGCAAGTTAGAAATTATATACTTAATAAATAATCCCTCAATTAGTGAAAAAATTTGCGTTTTCTGCAACTTTTCTCTATTTAACATGCTTTTTTATGGTCGGGTTTGGCTCAATTTTTCTGGTACCTATATGGTTGGGTTCTTGGGTTTAATAGAATAACATTTTTCGGTAGAATAGGAGTCAGGTTTTAGTTTTGGATCATAAACTGTCATCTTATTAATTTAAAAAAAAATAAATCTCTGCTAATAACCCTGCTCTAAAAAGGCATTACTTGAAAAATCACCTATTCTCAAATATTGAGTATCATACTTGAATGGGAGTGCGTTTTAGTATAGTAATAAAGGAACTGGGTCAAATAAGAATAGAGCACACACTGATGAGAGTGTCGCCTTTTTGATATGATGCTGTTTTGTATGCTCTTTTAGGCTAAGCTAGATAGGAAAAATAGAGGAAAAAATTGGAACCCAAAATTTTATTAACAAGCAATTTTATCCCCATTACTACCACATCGAGAACTGTCATTTCTAATTCCCAAAAAACTCTAAAATAGCAGTTTTCACAACTACTGGCTAAAATAGTGCTTTTTTTACAAGCGTTGGTTTAAATAATGAGCGCAGTATTTAAAAACACGACTAAAAAAAAGCACAGTTTAGCCACGAGTTGTGAACACTATTTTTTTAAATACCTTTATCAAAAAATCTAAGAAAAACAGTAAAATGCTTTTAAAAATCTCGAACGAAGAGCACTACTCGCAAAACACACCATCTTTACACTATAAATCAAGGCGGCTGGTAAATGAAATAATAATGGTTGCCATAGCGATGTGCCGTTTTACTCGGTGACGTTCATTGCTGCGACATTTTAATCTTTGACAGTTTGATATTGTTACGATGTTTTTAAATAATTTTTTCGTAAATACTTGGTGAAAACTGGCGGAAATGGCTTAATTTTTAGGTAAGAATAATTAGATTTTTTCAATATTACTATTTTTCGCTAGTTCTCTTTAATTTTGGGTAAAAAACGGAGAGAAATCTTTTGTTGCACCCGTGATCAAAAAAAAAAGTTTTGTTGCATCGGTAACTGTTGCTAACTAAGTTGTTTTATTTGTTTTTTCTTTAAACTGACATTTAATAAAGGACGTATAAACCCTCGCGCGATTTTTTTTTACACCGTCCTTATATAAAAGCGTTTTTAGGTGAGCATAAACGTAGTAAATAAGTAAATAGTGATAGTAAAAAACAAACAAAAATGAGGCCAATTTGAACAATTTCTTGCATATATTCTGCCGAAATTCTTGTAAATCATGTAATTTAGTAGGCCCAAGGAAACTGAAGTGAGTTCGATTGGAGTATCGGAATTCAGGTTCCGCATAGCCACCGGCCACTTGCCTAATGGAACATTCAGCCAATAAATTGATGTCAAGTGATAAAAATAATACGGAAATTTGTTATTTTTTTGCTGTTAAATAATGATTTTTCTTTTGATTTTTTTTAATTTAGAGACATTGCAATCCATGAAGGATGAAGCCGAGCATCAAAACCTTTCATATATATCAATGGGTGGTTACGTTCCTAATAAGTTATACTTGTCCTCACATATGGTGTTCACTCGAAATGGTATTAGTGAGTTTATCTTTCAAAAAAAAATAGCAAAGCAGTGTTGTCAAATCTATGCCGTTTTTGTGGCCTTAAGATTTCTCAACCTACGAGTACCAAATTTGGCAAGGTTGATCTAAGAGCAATGACCTAAATTATAACATTGAAATTGTAACTAGAAAATTTCAAAATGTACCAAAACTCTTTGATACGACACTGTTCCTGACATATACAAAAAAAGGCCCCGCTTTTCACGGGATCCTATACTAGATAAAATTGCATTTCCAACGACACCTTCGATATCTGCTTGTATTTGCGGCCTTTAGAAATAAAATTAGAATTTTTTAAAGTCATAATGATATTGGAAAAATAGGAGGCCTTGGGTCTTTAATTTAAGAAATTCACTAAATAAAACATAAAAAATTATGATTTTAAAAAATTCTTATGTTATTACTACAAGTAGCAGCAAATACAAGCGGAAGTTATCATTGGAACGAAAAGATATTGGACTACCGACAGGTATACTGACCGGCCACAACCGACTCACTAAGCATCTGACTCGCATCGGGATCGGGAATGACTCCATCTGCCGTGCCTGCGGGAGGGCGGAGGAGACATCCCGGCACCTTGTTGCGGAGTGCGAAGCATACCTAAGGATGAGGCATCAGGTACTCGGAAAACCGAACCTGGATGCAGAGGACCTACGAGCTCTCAAGTGGGCCAAAGTACTGGACTTCGTGAAGAGAACAGGAAGGCCCGGAGAGCCCACTACCGTACAAGCGGTAGGTGGTGGATTAGGGGGCTGGGCTGGGGCAAGGTAAAAAGGGACCGATTGGGCCTACTTGCCAGGTCTTGGGCCGCCCCCTAGTTACTACTACTATCGTTGGAAATGCAATTTTATCTAATATAGGATCCAGTGAAAAGCAGGGCCTTTTTTTTGTGTATGTCGGTCGAGTTTTTGTACATTTCGAAATTTTCTAATTAAGAAAATCGGACTACGCCCCTGGAAAAATTTAATTTACTGATATAATTTAGGTCATGGCTCTTAGATCAACCCTGCCAAGTTTGGTACTCGTAGGTGAAAAAATCTTGATTAAAATGCTTAAAAGGAATATGCAAGAAATTGTTCAGGAGATGCCGGGTTCAAGCCCTGGTCTCGCAGGTCTTGGACTTTTTCTTATAAAATTAAAGAATTTTGTAAGATTAAAGTAAAACGCAGTATGCAGCGGAGTAGGCCGAGTTAGCTAGAAGGCAGGCTAATTCGATTCCATACCGTCCCTCGGAGAGGACGTTAAGAGGACGGTCCCGTATGATCCATATATTGATAGTAGAGCACGTGAAAGATCCCTAGCCCTGACAAAGGGGTTTAGGTCTAAACTCCTCTAGGAAAAAAAACTGGCTTCCTAGGGGGTGCTCATCAGACCGGTCTAGGGGGGAAATGAGCCACAATAGATATCTCAGGTCTCAGTGGAGGAAGTTGTAAATTGCACCACTCATAACAAACCTAACCTAACCTAAACCACACTATCACTATTTATTTATTGATAGAGAATTAAATTTGCAATATTTTTCCCATTTGTCACTTTTGACACCGTATAGGAGGTTTGGAGTTTTTTGGAGGTTAGAGATGACAGTTCCCGAGGAGGTAGGAATGGGGTAGGAATGGGGAATTTTAGTATGTTAAACGCTTGTTCATGAAAAAAAAATAGGTTTTAATTTTTTTCTCTATTCAGAATATCTATATCTAAATTACCTATCATATTTTAGTGTCGCTCTTTGATTTTAACGTAACTGAAATGAGGCCGCTATATTTTGAATATCGCTTTTTTATCCCGGAGCCGCATTAAAGATTAGTTTTAAAAATTTGAAAGAGGCTAACTTACATTTGTCAACTGCCCCCATCCAATTGGAAACAAGGTGTCATTAATGTGTGGGTCCGTTGGAAAGGTATCGGCTGGAGTCCTGATACCATGTCTCATTATCTAAAATTGGATAAAATACACACTTTACATTTTTTATTTTTAGGTTTCATAGAAACTGAACTGAAATCACTTATTAACCCAAGAGAATCTAATAAGAAAACATCAAAAAAAATCGTGTGAGAAAATAACAACACAAATCAAACTGGATGATGGGGGGGGGTGAACCACTGACTGATAAGCCCCCGCTGGCTGGTTACCAAGGGCGAATTATACTAGTTCTCTTTTTGCTTGCGGGATACCCATCCAATATTCAGTGGCGCACCGAGGGGGGGGGGGGGTTAAAACCTGGTTATGGTCACATTTTTATTTCAAATTAGGTTTTTTTATTATTTATCCTTCACCCCCCCCCCCCCCGCGATGTCAATTCCTGGTTGCGCTACTTACATTTTCGTTATTTCCACCCAAGATCTCTTGATCTTTTCTTTTTTAGTTGTGTAGGATTTTTAGAGACCTTAGAATTATTGCACAAACGTAACTTGAAAACCTTTGGATAAAGTAGTGTTAGTAATATGCCCAACTAGCGACAAGTCGAGCGAGTGGACAAAGAGTTTTTCAAACGAGTTATTTACGATACTTTTTTACGACTGCAAATAAAAACCAAATCAATTTTTTTGTTTTTTAGTACAATAAAACACCCTGCGCAAAGTTGACACATCCGTGCGCAAAAAACCGATTTCAGATTGAGTTTCCGTGTGCAAAATCTCATTTTCTAAAGCAGTCGTGTCAAAATTATTTTTAGGGGATATTAAAAATTTTCGCTGTGTGTGTAATGATATTTACATTCCTCTACTTACAATATGTAACATCTTAAGCTCTCTGCCATCATTGTCACGCTGGGCACTAGATGTCACACCGAGCACTGCAAATCCGGTGATGAGACCCAAAAGGCATACCGCACCTACCACCATTACTGCGATGGTGAGGCTTCGGTTTCTTAAACAAATCTGACATTGAAAATATATGCACATAAATTGTTTTGTAACAAAAACAATGCAATATTTTTTATAAAAGCTGGGATATCGGGTTATAATAATATTTGCAAGTAGGTCTAGAGATGTCAAGGATTTACTTTGCTTTATAAAATATTTTTTATTATAGCATTACTGTTCTTCTTTATTTTTCTACCTATGACCAATAATAGTACAGTAAAATTGTCATCTGAGGTGGAAAAAAATCCGGGGGGCTGAGTTTTTGGTATGTTCTTTCGGGGGGTCTGAAAGTAAACCTTCCAAGTTTGTGTTTCCCCCACTCCTCGGGAACTATCCGCCATTGTGCTCAACTTTCTGTTGTTAGTTTCCAAAAAGATAGAGGGTGCCAAAGTTACAAAAAATCAGTTTTAACGTATTTTGACCAACAAAAAGTGATTTTTTTTAAAAACTTTAAACGAAAAAGTTGTAGATCTCGGAAAAATCCTATGAAAATATGTGTATTGTTTATAATTAATTAAACAGTCTCTGAGCCTCAGCGACAGAAAGTTGGTAAAATGCTTTGAGAACCGCTTTCTGGACATGCATGAAGTCGCGTCTTGTGGATTATATATTATTATTTATAGTAGCAGTACAAATGAAGTATCAAATTAAAGCTTGTGGCTTACACTACACAAATAACCCAGTCTGTCGGCCCTAGGGGCGTGGCCATAGTAGGAAATGCGGATGTTCTAATGGTAATAGTCAGGGCTGACACAGCGATATATCTTATGCAAAGAGCAAACGAGGCAACAAGACTTATTAACGAATGGATGACAAACAACCACCTAGAATTAGCACCAGAAAAAACTGAAGACGTTATACTAAGCGGAAAAAGAGACCGGCAAAACATTGATTTTCGACTAAATGGAGTCCTCATAAAACCGCAAAAGAGCGTACGATATCTGGAAATTCACATCGGTGAAAACCAGAAATTCGGAAAGCATATAGAAGAAACCACTAAAAAGACAACTAAAAGGCTCGCTGAACTACAAAGACTTATGCCCAACATAAGCGGGCCAAGTACTAGCAAGAGGAAGTTACTTACTAAGAGTAGCCTGCGGCTACCGAACGATATCAATGGAAGCTATTCAGGTTAAAACAAGAGTCCCGCCCATAGACCTAATTGTCGAAGAAATTGTATATGAAGATAAAAATGAACCCAGAAGAAGAAATGGACACAAAGAAGCTGCTAAAGAGAAAATACTGGAATCCTGGTAAGCAAGATAGGAAAAATTATTCCCGACATTAAAACATGGATAGACTGCAAACACAAATAAATGGATTACTATATGATACAAGCTCTAACGGGACGGACGACATATGTCGGTACTGTCAAAGAATAGATGACGCAGAACATACGCTAATTCACTGTCCAAGATTTGAGAACTACCGCCAAACAACAATACACAATGTACAGATAGAGAATATGACCATAGGAAACCTGTTTAAAGAAATGATAAAAGACGTAGACAAATGGAACCAGGGACATGATATGATCAGAACGATTCTAAAAACTAAACACGAAGATAAACGGTAAACGGCGAAATAGTGACGTTATGTTCCTGAGAATGGTTCCACTATTTCGACCAAATCTACAGCGGAGGGTTCTAGTCCGTAGGTGTCGTCCTCGAGAGAGGATGAATCGGGCACATTCGGTAGACCACCAGAGACCGGTGTCTATAGGCGAATTTTTCATAGTAAACTACTTATACCATGGTTATGGTTATCCAAACCACTCGTATTTTCGCGTGTATGGTTTGCAAACCACAATCAATTGTATTTGAAATGGCGCATCATTTGTGACGTCATACTTAACTAAACCATAAACCATGTCATTTTTGCGATTGGGTTTCCTTACCATGACGTCAGACCAAACTAACCTGGTAAATGAGGTTAGGGAGTCTTCGCTTGGTGAGGTCTGTGTTGGCTAATAAATTTTTGCATTTTGAAAATAAATTTTTTGTGCATTTTCATTGTATTTATAAATTATTCTTTAAAAATCCGACAAAAAAAAATATATATCTAAGAGTCCTTAATATATCCCAGTTTAATTTTTTTCGCATTTTAACCACCATTTATAAACCCGACGTTATCGTGCGACGTTGACCATTATCTGGAATTCCAACGTCGAGTTTATAAGTGGGGGTTTTTCCTTCTCCATATCTCTGATTTTTTCACATCAATAGGTATACAGATTTATGTGGGTGTAAGTAATAATGCTGAATTATGCAGTGATCGTTAACAAAGAACTTCTTATTATGAAAACAGATGACCCATTGATGTTTGAAAATATAAGAAAAGGTACCTTACCTATGTATCTTATAATTTTCCTGTTGCCCGGCATTATTCGTAAATTTTGTTAGGTAGCATATATCATGGTACACTTGGATTGCTTTTGATACTTACCTATTTAAAAAATGCAATTGCAGTGTACCTGAAGGTGTATACGAGTGTTTGAATAACTATGAATTGTCGAAAGGCTGATGGTGTTGCTTTATTTTTCACGGGAAATTGCCACAATAAAAATCTGTGAAGCATATCGATTTTTTTGAGACAATAATTTTTGATAATTATGCAGTATACGGTTTTCTGCCATTTTTGATTTTTTATGAAAAATTCTTTATGGGGGCACCTACTAGGGTCCATAGAACTCCAAATCCGCCGGCACCGTTTGGTTTTTTTTTTAATTTTCACTAAAACAACCCAATCCAATACAGCCAAACTCAAAACAATCAAAAAACACATTACAGCCCCCCTCTCCGGCACACTTTTTTCTCTTAAAAAACCAGGCGCCGGCGGATGTGGGGTCCTAGGGACCCTCTATAAAGAATTTTTCATAAAAAATCCAAAATGGCAGCAAACCGTATACTGCATAATTACCTAATTTTTGTACTCGTTTTTGGTCTCTTTGTTTTTTTTTTCTGGCCCACGCGCATCTAAATGTTGTTAAAATTGTAGTTCTAAATTTTAATAGGAAACCTAGGTAGGTCTAGAGTCCATGTGGGTATGCATTTTTGACATATTTGCATAACTGTCTCTAGGTTGGTAAAGCAGCACCATATAGTAGTACCTAGTAGTAGTTCTAGTAGGTTCAACCTTTTATTTACATAAAAGTGAGGTTACAAGAAGACAAAATTACAGAACCTAAATTGGTATACTGTATTTTTCAACCAAATCAGCTGTTAACCAGTGAGTTAACCGCATCGCATCACATAAACGCGACAAGAGGAATTGGAGGGGTAGGAAACTGCCGAAAGTATCTAGGGTAACGGGGCATCCATCGTTCACATAAACGCGACAAGAGGAGTTGGAGGGGTAGGTAGAAGTATTATTAAGTGGTAAAAGTAAGGAGAAAGGGGTTGCAAAAATGTTATAGTGTTGCAGGGGGGAGGGGTCAAAATTTGGAAAAAAGCTTTTACATAATGAATGGTAGTATAGAGTAAAACTGTCATTTGAAGTCGAAGAAAAAGCATGATTTTTTTATAACTTCTTTGAGGGGTCTGAAAGTAAAATTCCCAAGTTTTTGTTTCCTCCACTCCTCAGAAACCCGCCATTTTGAAAAAAACTTTGGAACCGATTTTCTCCATTTCTGTTCGTCAGAAACAAAAAAGTGTGGAAACAAAAATCTTTGGCATACAATTTTCAATATTTTTTGTTACAGGTTCAACTCTCTGTAGTTACTTTTTAAAAAGATAGAGGGCGTTGAAGTTACGAAAAATCATAGAAACTAATAAATGTAAGTCTTTCGGACCCTTTCGGCAATTTTCATGCCGACAAACCGGATCAGTTGTGTAGCGCACCTCACAAGATTTAATTTGATACCTTATTTGTACGGCTCTTACTATAAATAATAATATTTAATCCACAACACGCGACTTAATGCATGTTCAGAAAGCAGTTCTCAAAGAATTTTACCGACTTTCAGTCGCTGTAGCTCAGAGACTGTTTAAATAATTTTAAACAATGTACATATTATATTATACTTTTTTCTGAGATCTACAACTTTTTCTTTTAAAGTTAAAAAAAAAATCACTTTTTGTTGGTCAAAATACGTTAAAACTTTTTGGAAATTAACTACAGATAGTTGTGCACTTGGACAAAAATGTTGAAAATTTTATGTCGAATATCTTTGATCTCATACTTTTTTGCCTGCGACCAATAGAAATGGAGAAAAATCAATGACAAAGGGGAAACACAAACTTGGGGATCTTACTTTTAGATCTTCCCCAACAACATATAAAAATTTTACCTTACCGTATTTTTTTCGAGGTACTCCCCTTATTTATGACAATTTTACTGTACGGTCCTAGGATAATAATATAGCTTAGACGTAAACCGCAAAATGGCGTGACAAGCGATGAAACTTTAGTTTACAAGAGCACTAATTGACGCAGAAATGTAAGACAATAAATATTTATTAAACGTAAATAAATCCTAATTATAATATATTATATAAATAAATTTTAGTACCTAACCAAAAATAAGTCCCTTTAAATTGACATATTACGCATGCTTAAGAAAAAAAACCTTGTTTTTAAAAAGATATATGAAAAGTTCCTTCCCAGCAAACACAAGTCGTCGGCATTGAATCGGGCCAATGTCGACAACGTCGACAGTGTGTCGGTATCGGCGACTACACTCTGGCCCGATGTTGGACAGATTGCGATTTTCAGTTTTCGGTCAATAATCGGCAACTGACGGAGGTCCACATTACTACAGTCGACTTTATACCGACACCACTTTAGGACCGACGATGGTCCGATTGGAACTTTGTTTAATCGCTCGAAAATCGGCAACTGACGATGGCCCGATTTACTATAGTCGACTTTATGCCGAAGCCCACTTTATTTGCTTTAAGGCCGACGATTGGAACTTTGTTTAATCGGACGAGAATCGGCAACTGACGATGACTCGATTTACTATAGTCGACATTATGCCAACTCAAACCTTATCTGCTTTAGGGCCGATGATGGTCCGATTGGAACTTTGTTTAATCGGACGAGAATCGGCAACTGACGATGGCCCGATTTACTATAGTCGACTTTATGCCGAAGCCCACTTTATTTGCTTTAAGGCCGACGATTGGAATTTTGTTTAATCGGACGAGAATCGGCAACTGACGATGACTCGATTTACTATAGTCGACATTATGCCAACTCAAACCTTATCTGCTTTAGGGCCAATGATGGTCCGATTGTAACTTTGTTTAATCGGACGAGAATCGGCAACTGACGATGGCCCGATTTACTATAGTCGACTTTATGCCGAAGCCCACTTTATTTGCTTTAGGGTCGACGACGGTCCGATTGGAACTTTGTTTAATCGGACGAGAATCGGCAACTGACGATGGCTCGATTTACTACAGTCGACATTATGCCAACTCAAACCTTATCTGCTTTAGGGGCGATGATGGTCCGATTGGAACTTCGTTTAATAGACGAGAATCGGCAACTGACGATGACCCGATTTACTATAGTCGACTTTATGCCGAAGCCCACTTTATTTGCTTTAATGCCGACGATTGGAACTTTGTTTAATCGGACGAGAATCGGCAACTGACGATGACTCGATTTACTATAGTCGACTTTATGCCGACGGCCAATTTATCTGCTTTAGGGCCGACGACGGTCCGATTGGAACTTTGTTTAATCGGACGAGAATCGGCAACTGACGATGGCTCGATTTACTACAGTCGACATTATGCCAACTCAAACCTTATCTGCTTTAGGGGCGATGATGGTCCGATTGGAACTTCGTTTAATCGGACGAGAATCGGTAACTGACGATGACCCGATTTACTATAGTTGACATTATGCCAACGCTATCTGCTTTAGGGACGATGATGGTCCGATTGGAACTTTCTTTAATCGGTCGAGAATCGGCAACTGACGATGGCCCGATTTACTATAGTCGACTTTATGCCGACGACCACTTTATCTGCTTTAGGGCCGACGACGGTCCGATTGGAACTTCGTTTAATCGGACGAGAATCGGCAACTGACGATGGCCCGATTTACTATAGTCGACATTATGCCAATGCAAACCTTATCTGCTTTAGGGCCGATGATGGTCCGATTAGAACTTTGTTTAATCGGTCGAGACTGACGATGGCCCGATTTACTATAGTCGACTTTATGCCGAAGACCACTTTATTTGCTTTAAGGCCGACGATTGGAACTTTATTTAATCGGACGAGAATCGGCAACTGACGATGGCTCGATTTACTATAGTCGACATTATGCCAACTCAAACCTTATCTGCTTTAGGGCATATGATGGTCCAATTGAAACTTTCTTTAATCGGTCGAGAATCGGCAACTGACGATGGCCCGATTTACTATAGTCGACTTTATGCCGAAGCCCACTTTATTTGCTTTAGGGCCGACGACGGTCCGATTGGAACTTTGTTTAATCGGACGAGAATCGGCAACTGACGATGGCTCGATTTACTACAGTCGACATTATGCCAACTCAAACCTTATCTGCTTTAGGGCCGATGATGGTCCGATTGGAACTTCGTTTAAACGGACGAGAATCGGCAACTGACGATGACCCGATTTACTATAGTTGACATTATGCCAACGCAAACCTTATCTGCGTTAGGGACGATGATGGTCCGATTGGAACTTTCTTTAATCGGTCGAGAATCGGCAACTGACGATGGCCCGATTTACTATAGTCAACTTTATGCCGACGACCACTTTATCTGCTTTAGGGCCGACGACGGTCCGATTGGAACTTTGTTTAATCGGACGAGAATCGGCAACTGACGATGGCCCGATTTACTATAGTCGACATTATGCCAATGCAAACCTTATCTGCTTTAGGGCCGATGATGGTCCGATTAGAACTTCGTTTAATCGGTCGAGACTGACGATGGCACGATTT